>JAWDJE010000001.1:440035718-441340718 GCA_035047345.1 Bradypodion ventrale
TCGGATACAACTGGCTTTAAAGCAAGGGCGACCTTTACCTTTACCTAATCATTAGAGAAAACTTTAAAAGCTGTTTCTTCAATTGGAATTATTTTATGAAAACAAGTGTTAATAAAAATACATACGGATTGATATTCCTTTTTCTTGTAGAAATCTTTCCAGCACTATGCGAGCCACCAGTGATGGGGCAAAACCAACCTTAAAAGAAAGATTAAAAAGTAACTTCAATTTTTGTTTGGTGTGCAGTTCGCATATGTCTCACAACAATAAAGGGATGTTAGAGATGACCTATCCAATTTTCTTAATCTTTTTGTGAGGCATGGCCGTGATTGACCTGTCACAGTAATCATGATGTACATTGATTTTTAAGTCTTGCTGATATTAAATTTGTTTATATTTATTACATACTGTCATACCCATATTTGTTTTTATTATTTATTTTACCATGCTGGGGGGGGGGGGATGTAGTTTCATTTCAAAAACATAATACTTTTAAAAAAGACATTTTCCTATCTTGTCATCACACTATTTCAAGATAGTCGTAAACAAAGACTGCATAATATAAAATATATTTGAACACTACAATTGACACTAGTAACAAAATATTGCAGTACGGAGTAAGTTTTCTTTCAGTATTCTGCTTCATCCTTGTCCTCATTTATTTTCTGTCCCCATATAAAAAAACAGTTTTCTGTGATAATGGAGCATACTCAGCTTTCACTGGACTTTCTTCCCAAAACTGTTCTATTTCTACAAATCTCAACCAATCATATGAGCATTCTAATACTGTACTCTCCTTCTGTTTTTTTCACCAATAATTTTTGCCACATTATATTCATTTTTACCAGCATATAATACAGTGAACCGTTGCTTAACGACGTGTTCGGATAGCGTCATTTTTGCTTAACGACGTGTTGTTAAGCGCTATGGAGTTTTTCGGTTAATGACGTTTTAGTGTCGTTAACCGGTTAATGACGCTACAATAACTGGTTAATGACGCTATAAATGTCGTTAACCGAAAAACTCCATAGAAACTCGCTTAATGACGTTTTCTGGTTAACGACGCTACTTGGGGAACCAAGAAACGTTGTTAAGAGAGGGTCTACTGTATATTGAAGGGACCATCACCCCACCTAAAGGGGCTCATCCGCCTGTAATCGTTGGCCCCTTTAGGGAGTCAGGTTATTTACCACCACACAACACTCAACGTTGAATCACTGTCTGTATGATCAACTCCATTACCATAGCGGGATGTCCAGCCAGCCAGAAATGCCACTGGAAACCATCATATTGGGCCCAATGGAAAAATGACTGAAGGAGGAACTCTGATACCCAATGGTCATGGAGGTGAAAGAGGCCATGCCAGAAGGACTGGCTGTGAAGGCGCACCTTGATAGTATCCATTGTTGTCCCGGTGTTAAATCCTGCATGTTTCATTTCATATGTGCCGCAGGAGATAGCTCCATGATCATAGTGTGTGGGTCACTTCATGGCAAGCTGCAATCCACCTTAAACAATTTCATGCCAATGACATTTTTCCTGCTTCAGGAAAAAATGTATTTTCAGATACGAATAGCAGCTGAGCACAACAAGTAGCCGAATGGAATGACACATAGATCAGATTCTTAAACTAAGCAGAAAAGTCATCAAATGTTGAGTGAAACCAAAAATAGTAAGAACCAGTTAAAAACCTGGTGAAAAATCAAGAACTTGAACTTCTTTACCAAAAAAATCTCATCCTATTAAAACAAAAATGCAAACAGAAAATGACAAAAAACTTATTTGAAGTGACTGTTTTCTCCACATAATAGATAATTTGGGACAGCATTATATAACGATATAGATTTTCCCCCTTTTCTTAAATAAAAATAGACTCAACATTTTACAGTTGAAGCTAGGTGATAAAACCTCATCAGTTCTGATGTCATAGTAAAGGTCGCCCTTGCTCAAAAGCCAGTCAATTCAATTCAATTTTATTTACAGCCCATGACAAGCACAGAAAACCAGTCATATTCGACTCTAGGGTTCAGTGCTCATCTCTGTTTACTTTCAGGACCGCACCTCCCCAAGATATTCCACCCGTCCTACGAGGGCAGATCAGAGAGGCTCTGTGATGGTCCCTTTGACGAAAGAAGCGCACCTGACTGGGACCAGGAGAAGAGCCTTCTCAGTGTCTGCCCTGGTCCTGTGGAATCTCTTACCACCGGAACTGCGCCTCCAGAGAGAGCTGCTCCCCTTTAGAAAGGCCCTTAAGACCAGGCTTTGTCAGCAGGTATGGGATCAGACTTGTGGAATGGCCCAGGCCCGGTGGCTAGTTTAGCTGCCTTGATCTGTCAGAATTTTGTATCTGTTGTTTGCTTTTTACACTTTTTAGTATGGCTTTTATCTTTTTAACTTTTATTGTTTTATTCTCTTAAGGGGTTAGGAAGGGTATTGGAGGGTTTTAGATGTTTTACGATTATCTTTGTATTTTATTGTACTTTTTGGGTGTATTGGATTATGTACTGGATTGTGTACTGTGTATTGTTGAGGTGGCTTTGTTGTAATGTGCCTTCGCCTCTCATGTTGTTAGCCGCTCTGGGTGGCATTTCACGCCAGAAGGGCAGGATATAAATAATCCAATAAATAAATAAAATCTCTGTTTATAGCCAAAGAGCCAGCACTGTCTGTTACTGGAGACGTTTCCATGGACATGTGGTAGGCACGCCTCAAAACACTGGAGTGCACAGATCGCTGTTTACCTTCCCACTGAAGTGGTCCCTATTTATCTACTTGCAATTTCTTGCTTTCGAACTGCTAGGTTGGCAGGAGGTAGGGCAGATAATGGGAGATTAATTCATCATGCAGTACCCGGGAATTGAACTCCAACCTTCCAGTCAGTGAGCTCAGCATCTTAACCACTTGAGCCATTGCTGTCCCTCTGATGTCATACAGACAGCTTAAATTCAAATGAAACTGATGGGTTTTATGGAAACTAATCTTGTACACAGCTGAAGTAATAGGAAACAGCTATGGTGTTCGAAAGCAAGAAATTGCAAGTAGATAAATAGGGACCACTTCAGTGGGAAGGTAAACAGCGTTCCGTGCACTTCGGTGTCTAATCATGTCTGCCACATGACCACAGAAACATCTGCAGCAGCAGACAGCACTGGCTCTTCAGATTTGAAACAGAGATGACCACTGCACCCTAGAGTCGGATACGACTGGCTTTTGAACAAGGGAAACCTTTACCTTACCTTTACTGTCCTCTGAACAATATTTTACTTTAAAAAATCGCAAGCATGCAGCAAATAATAATACTCTTAGTGACTAAGGCTTTTTCACTTCATAATAAAAGAGCAAACCTTACTTGCACTATCACAATGATTTTCATGATATTTTTTCATTTATGTTCAATATCCCATTTCCTTTTGTTTTAGAAACCAGATACAAAGATTCCCTCCTTTGTACGCATATTTTTCCAAACATATATGTACTAGGATGTCCTTAAATTCCCCAAGTAGAAAGAAATGCTTTCTATAGAACTGCTTATTTTCAGTAACCCACATCAGAGCTGACACATGAAAAATGGAGAAATTACTGAAGGTAGTCCAGCCTGAATAAGGACTACCTTATTAGTTCAGGTACTTGCATCTCCCTAATTTTCATATTAATCATGTACCCATCTTTCTCTGAAATAGGGCCATCATGCTTCATGTCAGAATTTACCATGTAAGTAAAATTCATAGTGCTTCAAATCCCACTGGAAAATATTTGCTTGGTGTGAACAGAGTGACTAATTTTTATTATTCTGAGAAACATTAGAGTTTGGGGAATTAAAAAAAGTTATATATGTAAAAAATGAATACTTCTGGCATTTAAAAATAACTTCAGAGACTCTTCACAAAAAAATTCACCAATAGCAGTGGTCTGTTCTTATTTAAGAGAGATGTTACACCCTGTAATGTATCTGTTATATATTTCTCATCAATTTTTACAGTTTTCACTGATTAAATATATATTGACTCATAAAGTATTACCATTACACCAATTGTCAGCAGATGCAAGTGTATGCCATTTAAATATTAACTATCGTATAAAAATGGCATCTTGATTGTGTGGAAGCAGCAATCTCATGCTTGTTATTGCCACATTTCCCTAATGCATCAGGAACCGTCAAAAAAAAAGATTGCCTTTCATACATACCTGCTCCAATGCTGCTACCAATAAATAAAGATATTTAAAAGCACTTTTTCTTTAACTGTAATTTTATCTGTCTCTAAACTTGAAATTAAACACATGTTTAGATGTATGAATACTCTATAAGACTGTATCTATGCTTTAAGTATCAGGAATCATGGACATCACCTATAAGAAAATGAGAACTAAAGGGAAAAAAATACAAACTAAAGCAGATGCAAAGAAGACAATAAACACTGTACATCTTTGTACCAATGAGCTACTTATCTATGACAATCCCTGTGCAGTGCATGCTATTTACTAAGGATCCTTCCCTGAACAATGTTTCCTTTCTTTTAAATAAAGAAAATGGTGCAAACTTGAATCCTTGGACAGATAATAATTTTCTACATTTTTTTCATGAATTCCCAAAATTAACTTCAGGAGCTGGGGAACGCAGGATTGGCAGGGGATGAGGGCTCCTTTGGAAGCTACTTTGCCCAGCTCCACATGCTGCTAATCGCCAGGAGCCAGGCAAAGTGGCTTCCAAAGCTTTCAAAGGATCCCTCTTTCCCCTGGGGAGGGTGGAATGGGGGGGAAGAGGACTCATTAGAAGCCATCCACTGATCAACATGATAATTTTGATTACCAGCATATACAGGTGAAACTTGGAAAATTAGAATATCGTGCAAATGTTCATTCAGTCCAGTAATGCAACTTAAAAGGTGAAACAAATATATGAGATACTCATTACATGCAAAGTGAGATAGTTCAAGCCTTGTTATAATATTGATGCTTATGGCTTACAGTTTATGAAAACCCCAACCTCCCAATCTCATGTACCCCATAATCATCACATAATCTTATGTATGCTGTACGCCATGATCATCACAATTATAACGAATTAAGTCATGACATATTTTGCTTTGCATATAGTGAGTCTATCTCAGATATTTGTTTCACCTTTTAAGTGAAATGAATGAACATTTGCACGATATTCTAATTTTCTGAGTTTCACCTGTAATACGCACCCCATTTTCAAGTGTATTTTAAGGGGGGAAAGTGTGTCTTATATGCCGGCAAATATGGTATAATTTGAGAACTTTATGCACATGTGTTCTGAAGGTAAAGGATTAATGGTACTAACTGATCTTCAAATAATTACTATTTTTTCTAATTACTTTAAGTATTAACAGATTTACCTTGAACCCACAATTTTATTTGATTATTTTTCTATGTAAAAGTCACTCTACATATACTCCTAGATATTTTTCTTTAAATGATTACCTCATTGGCCAATTCAAGTAATACAGGAGAAGCTGCATTTCTGGTCACTCCATTCAGGTACCTATTAAAGATAAGAAAATGCTGCTGCAGTTTTCCCCACAAAAGGTTAGTACTCATGTCATAACAATTTTTCTCTCTAAGCAAGGCTAGAAAGAAAATTACTCAGCAATATAGTGCCTTAAAATGTAAATACAAATCAATTCCTGTTCACCAAACTCTCCCGATGTTGCTCATTCATAATCAAAACGGTAATATCAATATTACATCATAAAGAGAAAAGGCTGACATGATGTTGTACCAAATTATATCCACTTCACTTACAGTCACACAAGAGCACTCGGTTTGGAAAATGTTATTTTGTGCCTAATATATTGCTATCATAGATGCATTAGTGTGGAAGCATTTTCATTCCTATATCAGTCCCAGTGTTTTGTTTGCACCAGCAACTGATGAATTAAAATATTGTAAAAGGTAAAAGTCACCCTTGCTTGAAAGCCAGTCGTATCCGACTCTAGGGTTCAGTGCTCATCTGTTTATAGCCAAAGAGCCAGCTGTCTGCATCTGCAGAATTTCCATGTGGCAGGCATGCCTAGACACCAGAGTGCACAAAACATTATTTACCTTCCCACAGAAATGGTACCTATTTATCTGCTTGCAATTTCTTGCTTTCGAACTGCTAGGTTGGCAGGAGCTGGGACAAGGATAGGAGCTCAATCGTTCGTGGAGTACTCGGGTCTCGAACTCTGTTCAGCGTCCCAACCATTTGCAACCTAATCTACTTTAAACAGGAGAACAGCCCTATTAAGCATTTAACTTGTAAAATAAAACTAGTGAGAATTTGAAAGCATGGATATGCATTCAAATTTAGAAATATTCGGAGTTTACCAAGTAATACAATATTCAGATAGTTCCAAATACAGTAAAATCCCATTTTACAGAAAGTCTGTTCTGTAGCTTTTTCCTTAATTTGATTTTTTCTGTAAAATGAGGCATTCCCATAAGAATGCACGGGGGGGGGGGGAACGTTTCCACCCCAGCCCCCGCAATATTAAAAATAAAAAAACACTCCAACTCCCCTCCAGACCACTTTACTGCCACCCACAGGGCCCAGAATGGCTGTGGGTGGTCTTTTATAGCCCATCAGGTGCAATGCACTCTGGGAAATCACATTCTGTAAAACAGGACACGTTTTCAGCACACAAAAATACCCTTCTGTAAAATAGGGTTTCTGTAAAACGAAGTTTCTGTAAAATAGGGTTTTACTGTCCAGTATATCCAAATCTGAATATGATAGTTTTGGTATCTGTAATAGTAATTCCTAATACCCAGAGCCCTGTTTACTCTTATAGATAAGAAAACAAAAGGCTAGGTTTCTGTTTGCTAGGGGAAGAAGTGACAGTATCAGGCAAAGAGTAACACGCAAGGGACGGATACAAGTGGGCCGTGTTGAATGTTGCTGTGATGGAGGTCAGTCATGCAGTTTACAACACATAAAAGGTATTGGGGGACATACAACAAATACAAGGTTTCGGGAGCCCCGCCCTTCCTTCCCAGTTCCTCTGCAGGGAGGATAAAGGGCTGTGGGCTACCGGGCCAGGCCGAAGACCACCGCCGCCCGAGGACTGCTGCTGCAGCTGAGGGGGGGAGTGCCGATACGAAAAAGCCGGATTTCCTCACCTCTTCCAGGAGCCACTCCATCGTCCGGGGAAGTATAACTTGTGCTCTGTTAGGGCTGTGGTCTGTGAGGCAAGACGCTTTGTATCGCACTGTATGGGGTGATGTTCTGTTGTACATTGTATCTCATGCGATCTTATTTATTGTTACTATATCATTGATTATATGGATTTAACTGTATTATCTTGTTATTTATTTATCTTGTATTTTGCTGATTATTGTATTGTTATTGCTACTTGTTCTGATATTGTATTGCTGTATTTTGTTTTAGTGTTTATTTTACTGTTGTGAACCGCCTTGAGTTGCCCTTAGAGGAAGAAAGGTGGTATAGGAATAATAATAATAATAATAATAATAATAATAATAATAATAATAATAATAATAATAATAATAATAATAATAATAATAATAATAATAATAATAATAATAGCTACAGAAAGGCAAGATCTTTTTTGCCAAAAACAATGAAGAAAGCAAAGCATGGCAGGCTGGGAGGATGACAGGGATGTGGCATGTTCTTATCTACCTCAGAGTTTGGGTTGCTTTTCAGGGTACAGAAGACATAGGCACATCTAATATAATTGAGTAGACCAGAAAGGTGGCAAGACATTTTCACCACAGTGTCTAGGGAAGAAAACTTGAGATTTCTATGGCACCATCTAATCCAGGATGTGGCAAATTGAGGAGCTGTTATACCTGTTTGAAAGAGTGTTGGAGCAACAAATGGTATTCTGTGCTTTGTCAATGGAGACTCCCATCAGGAATGGCTGCTGCTTCTGAGCAAAGGAAAGTGGGATGTTATGCATTAAGTGCTCTACGTCTTCTATAGTTTTGAGAAGTCCTTAGTAGAGATCCATCTATTCTTAGCCAACTCCAAATTCTGCATGGAACATGTTGACTGCAAAAGTGAACCCTGCCTATCTTCAGGTTTCTTTTCTGCAGACAGAATTATGAAATACTGATAAACCTGATTGTTTTTATTGTCTCCACCACGATTCACATCTTTTCTGTTCTTCAACATATATATTAGTCATATTGAGCTCTAACAGATATTAAAGAAACTAAGTTCATTATTTTATTTTCTGTATTTGGTACAACTCATTTTAAAAATAATCTTGGAAAAGTTCATAATTATGGTTTAAGATAAGATGGTTACTACAATATATACGCTAACGGTTCCTCAATAAATGCTTGTAAAGTGATTCCATTTATTTGAACTACTTGATGGCATATGATTATTATTTTATTATTTTTATATTTTCCTTCACATTTTTGGAAATGAACAGGTAAATACCGACAATTATTGGTTCTATATACTCATTAGTTTGCCTTTGAATTTTCAGAAATTTACAAAATTAATCTGGAATTGTAAACATCCAGATTTGAATGGTCCTTTTACTGCAATTGAGGATGGATAAGAACTTGTCTTTCTTATAACTAAATGAATACAACAAATGACACATTTGGAGAAGTGCAATTTATTGTCTAGACTGGGTTGGATGAGCAACCTGTGGCTCCTGGCATGATGTGAGAACTTATATAGTAGGGTAGATACCAGGCCAGCTATATAATCATTTCGCTAAACTGCAGTTTACAACATCAACTGCTAGAAGTGAATGTCTTTTTAGATAGGAAAGGGAGAGAAAGGCTTAGGACAGTGGTGGCAAAGCTATGGCACATGTGGGCAGGCGTGTCATTGTGGACAAGTCCTACCCCACCCAGCTGGTGCCAATGGCATTGCTTCCCCATCAAGCCCTCTTCCTCTGTCAATGGGGAGGCAAGAGGGGAGGCTGAAATCCTGCCAGGGGGAGGCGAGGGGGATGAGGTGAGGTGACAAGACAACACCTACCCATCCCTCCTAGGAGGCGGAGGAGGTAGCAGTGCACAAGGGGAGGCACCGGGGGGCACGTGTACACACAGGGGGTACACATGGCCACATGATGTCACCGGTGCGACTCAGGTGGCATGCGTGTGCACACAACCACATGACTTTGCTGGAGGAATGCCAGCGACGTCACACGGGTGCATGAGCATGCGTGGTGCCTGCCTGTGCCCTTCCTCCCCTCCCCCTCCTCCTTGGGCACTTGGTCTCTAAAAGGTTCACCATCACTGGCTTAGGACTAGGGGAAAATAATGGCATGGAGTATAGTGCTGATTTGACTGGATTTCAAATATTACTCTTAGAATAAGAAATACATGGACAATAAAATTGTCAACTAGTCTACAGTCCGTGTGTGAAATGAAAGGCAGGATAGAAATGAAGTAATTATGAATAAATACAATAAAATAAAAACTGCTTCAGAGGGGAATACATGTTGCAACAGTGACAGAAAAGAGCAATTCTTTGTCACTGGAAAGCCATTCTTACTGTAAAGGCTTTTAACAATTTCTCTTTCTTTCTTATATATACATACAAATCACACAAAATATCTAATTGTGTTTGTTGAGGACCCTAAGCATCCTCAAATAATCAAGTGGTCATTGTGAATTGTTATCATTAGATGCATTATGGAACATACTATCACTTTTTAAAAGTGATAGTCACGTTGTGCAAGCATATCAGGTAACAAACAAAACAAAAAAAAAGATGTTGTGGCACCTGTATTTTAATGTTAGCTTTCGTGAAATCTCACTCTTATATCACATGAAGTGGACTTGAGTTCTGAAAGCTAACATTAAAATACAGGAGTTAGTCTTTAAGGCGCCACAATGTCTTTTTTGTTTTGTTTATTATCTGCATTTTACTGATCTGTTATTCTCAATTCAAGCATGACATTCATGCCAACTCTGACTACTAGTACTTGTAACATAGGTTCCTATGTGACCCAAGTACCTGTCTCTGGAATTTATATAACGCATGAAAATGAAAAAGATAATGTTGTCTTCTCTTGCTTAGAATACAGCTGTTCTTGGGGCCAGGGTTAGAATATTTTACTGATAAAGTAGAACAAATGAATCAAGAATTACTTAGTGCTTATGGACTAATGTTAAAGAGAAGTATTTATTTATTGCATTTTTATACCGCCCATTTTGGATATTTCCCACTGATCAAAGACCAAGGAACCCAAGTTTGCATTAAACCATACGTAAATGATCATGCTTAATCATATCTACACTAAACACTTGCTTTCAAATTAATTTTCTCCCCCTTTTTTTTGGGTGGGGGGGGGAGGGAGCAAGGTGTCTTGTGATGCACAAATTATAACATGATTTGATTCTACAACTGAGGTACCACTGTGGCTTATTCAGCATTAAAGTAAAAAATCATGGTTAAGAATTCAGGGGTACAGTATATGTATAATAGGCACTTAAAGCTAAAACACTCATGTTATATAAACCATAATACAGAATAGTGTCACCAACAGAATGGGATGGGTACAATCTTCAAGCTAGTTACATGTGTGTGTACACATACACGTGCACACTGCACACATACATGTAGTGCTATCACATTAACACACATGTAATCCTATCAAGTTAATACACATGTGTCATGCCATCAAGTTAATTCCAAGTTATGGTGACCATTTTCAGGTTTTTTTAGAATTTACAGAAGTGCTTAACTGTTTCCTTCTCCAAGGTGCCCTGGGACTATGCAGTTTGCCGAAAGCTACAGACGCTATTTTCCTCCTCTGAGGGACAGTTGGGAACTGAACACCGACCTCTTGTCCACTGCCATTTACCTGAACTCATGATAACTATATTTGTAACGAGGCAGTACAAAATGCCATAGTAACTCACAAATGTAAAGCCCTAATCAAAATTGAGAAATTGTAGGCCTACTCCCCAAGTTCTTTCTGTCATCATCCACAGCAAGATTTTAATACCACTAACCAGCTATGCAAGCACTATAGGGTAAAAAGAGTTTGTAATAGCTGTGAAAGAGCTGTGGTGCTTTTAGTATCATCTCTGGGGGTGTAAACAATAACAAGCAAACACTTCAATTTCCCTGAACCACAGTGGTAGGGTTAAGTCGTATCAGCTTTACCTACAAACAACATTGCACATATAACATTTTAAATAACAAAAATAAAGTTGCTGTATGATATTTTACCTTTGATTCATGTCCAAATCATAATAGATTTTTTTGAGGGGGGGATTGACAGGTTTTTCAACATTTACATGTAATTCAGCTCTAAAGCAACAAAACTGTTTTCATTAATTCTGCCTATCATGCTCCTCTACATAATACTGCTTCTACTCTGAGAACAACCACATCTGAATGGAGTAAAGAATACAGACTTCTAATACTTTGGCAAATTTAATACGTTGCAAAGAACGGCATACAGAAGAAAGCATAGTATGGCAGGTAGTTTTGTATCAATACATACATACCAAATAACATACATGTACCATGTATTTATTTGCTCCAATCCCTTTGTTTAGCTTATTAGAATATTGTTACATTGTAAGTATCAAACCTTTATAATTGCAATACAACAATCATGCCATACAGATTGTTCATGTCAGTCTGAATTGCAAAATTTCAATTGCATATCTCTATCAGATATCAATATGCTCCAATTATATTGTTCAGATGTTTATATCAATAGAACTACAGAAAACCTATAACAAGTTTCAATTAAAATTTATTAACTCAGAATGCACATAATAGTGCAATGGTTTTATGAAACAACATGCCAAAGCCTTGTGCCTCTTTTAATAAGTGTTTTTATATGACCATAAAACAGGTAGACCCCAAATATTTCAATATTATTTTCATTTTGTAAGAGAGGGATAAATTCATAAATGTTGCTTATAACACAAGAACATTCAGCTTGGTTAAGATCCGAACATCATTTGCTCTTATTCCACTAAGACTGGCAAGGAAAATTCCCAAAAACATATTCAGTATATGGGGGGAAAACTACTGCCAAATGTCAACACAGCCTTAAGTTTAAGTGTGCCAACAGTGCCCTGTATATTGGCAAAATAGTATCCCTATCAAGCTTTTGGCTAAATATTAATCTTGGAAAACTCTCTGGAAGAATGGAATCTGTAAATCATTAGAGAGGAGAACTACATTTCTGTTAGTTAAAGAACATTTCTAAAAGTGACATTATGTTTCAGGGTTTTTTTTAATTTTGTAAAGTGACAATATGTTGCATAGTATAAATTGAATTACAGCTTAGCAGATTCCCATCCCTCCAATGGACTGGATAACTCATACCTTTGATAGTAAGCTTCAACTGCCTCCGGAGCATGATGTTTGGCATATGTTTTTTTAATTAGTTTCTGAAAAACACAATAAAACTTTACAATATGACAAACAGAAATCCAAAACAAAGCACAAATATCCAAGAAAAAAATAACCCAGATCATAGACCTGTTCTCGGAAATATCTTTTCATTTAAGCTTTGAAGGGAACATGTTTTGACTCTACTGAACTACGGCATATATGTAAAAGGCAGTAAGGTCATAGTAATTGAATCTAAATAAGTTTGTGGAGGGTTACAGAGGGCAGAAAAAAACTTGTTCTCTCTTTCAACCTTTATATTAATTTCCCTTCAAATCAATTCCACCCAAGTCCTCCGCACTCTGGTTTTACAATTCAATTGGCATTTTTAACCAGGAAGAACATTGCTTAAAAACAACTTATTTGAAAACTACAAAAACTAATTCCATTGAGACTTGCCACTTGACTGACACCTGTCATCTCATGATAAATGACTCCATTTTCTGCCTCTCTTGCCTTCTGCCATTCCGGCAATGGTCATTTATCATCATCTCTGTCAGCCGTGGAAAGCGGCACTGACAGTGCAAGTCAGCAAACATTTAGCACATGGAACCACGCAACACAGGGAAATTATTATTGTCAGAATAATAATGGTTTAGCATAATTTATTACAGGTCCACCAAATAAGCAAAGGCTAGATGTTATTAGACAGATGGATGGGTAGGCTTGGCAGCCATCCACTGAGACTCAGGCGGTGCTTGATGTGGAAAGGGGAACATCCTCCAAACCAATCAGAAAGCTGGCAGTTCAATTACAAAGAAATAAAGGGACATTCATCATTCAATTAGGCACCTGTCAACCCTCACAAAGGAGAAAACTTCTAACCTGGTACTCCTGGGAGAAGATGCTCAGCAGACTGGACTGCGATTGACTGGAACAAATAAAAGGAGGACAAAGTTAATTACTGGAGTGCATTGCAAAGAAACAAAAGAGGAAGCAGCTTCAAAGGTAGGCCTGATGCCCTGCAATCTAAGAGAACATGAAAACAAGGGTGGAAAAGTTGTTCCAGATGAACACCTCAGACAAAGGCTTCCTACTGCTAGGTCAAGGAGAGAGTGAGGAAAAAAAAAGAGTTTATGAGAGGGGGGAATTGTAGCATGAGTTTCAAGGGAAGCTGGCATTTTGGATGGGTGTTGCCTTCTAACTTTTGAACTCACAAAGTTAAGATACCGGTAAGATACTGGTAGTGTGCACTGCAGGGACTGCAGTAGCTCAAGTGGCTAAGACACTGACTGGGAGGCAGAAGGTCAGCAGTTTGATTCTCGAGTACTGCAATATGGAATGAGCTCCCATCTTTGTCCCAGCTCCTGCCAACCTAGCAGTTTGAAAGCAAGAAATTGCAAGTAGATAAATAGGGACCACTTCGGTGGGAAGGTAACAGTGTTCCTTGCGCTCGGGTATCTAGTCATGCCTGCCACATGACCACGGAAACATCTGCAGAAGCAGACAGCACTGGCTCTTCGGCTTCGAAACAGAGATGAGCACCGAACCCTAGAGTTGGATACGACTGGCTTTCAAGCAAAGGAAACCTTTACCTTTACTAGTCTGCACTGCAGCTGGGCATTGGAAACAAAACTGATTTCCATTAGCAGTTGACAGTTAAATTCCATTAGCTGTTGGAAACATACTGATTGTTCATTGGCAACATATTGAAATTCGTTTTGTTAGCAGCAAGGAAACCTCTTCAGTAGCTAGTGCTCTCATATGCAGGGGAGAAACTCAGCTTTATGTCGGAAGCACATGAGACCACCGTAACATTCCTATTAAAACCAATGTACTTTGAAAAGAGAAACTTTCACAGCAGGAAGCTGAGATTCCCTTGAGTCAGACATTTCCAAAGGCTGCCATAAGCTTCCTTTACTTAAAGCTCCACTCAATGTCAAACACCTGGCAATGAATCAACCTGGGAAACATTTTCCCTCAAGAGAGAAAAAAAACTATTTCCAAATAGCTAACATTTAGGAATGGGACAAGATTATTTCCTTCTTCAAAAAAGGTAATCAATATTACGCTGTTATTGTTTTTGATTGTCTTTGACTAATATAGCCACCCCGTTACATCTCAAAATGCAATTATTTACTTCTGGAATATCTGAGATACATCTCAAACATGTTACAGTTTCAATAAATTGACTCTACAATATAGAAAGCAAAATGAATAATTAACTCTTTCCTTTTTACAAATGTGGTTCCTTGGTTTTATTATTCTAATAATCAGAAACTGTACACAGTCAGTTGTTCTACATTTTTAAAAATGGCTTGAGTGATTCAATTTTGCATTTACATTTCTAAGAGTTTTGAACAGAGAGAAGACATCAACATTAACCTAATGGATTCTGAACAACATCATAACACTCCAGAAGAACATCCTTATTCCACTGGTAATATCTCAGATATGTAGAAAAAATTGGATACAACTTAATCCTCCCCCAAAAAAAGACATGCCTTGCAACTAAGGATTCAAGCTGGTAATCTAAAATTATATTAAGTATCTACTACACAGTTATAACAAGACTCCTCTCCATCCCACCAGCATTCCTCCATTCTGTTCACCATTAAACACACTTCTGTGCATGCATCATCACAGGCGGGACACACACTCCGAAGCATGAAGTCCGGAAATTCCCTTACAAGCAATTACCAGTTGATTCTTTACCGAGCTTCCACATGAAATTATATTCCCAATTTATTCTATTCCTTCTTGCACAATGTCATGCAACCCCACACCACAACTCATGTCTTCATTTGTTTTATAGTACTGTACTATGTTTAAATATCAGCTGAGAAAAGTGTGTGTATGTGTATTTGTCAGAATTTGTAAATTAATAAAAAGTGACATGAAAGCATTTACTCTTTAAAAGCAATGTATGAGGCTTTATGGACTTACATGAGTCAGCTAAAGCAGAAAAAAACCCTGCTCAGCAAGGCAGTTAGAAAAAACAACCAGAGATATTAGATTAGGGATTCTCAACCTGAGACCTGCACCGCCATTTCATGTGGCCCCTCACCACCTCTACCACACCAGGAAGTGCCATGTGGTGGAGGAAGGGCAAAATGGCTGTCCGGCCTCCGAAGCTGTCTGAGGGAGCGTGACCCGGCCCCTGGCTTAAAAAGATTGAGAACTCCTGTGTAAGATGAATGGAGGGGCTGAGACAGCCCATGCCAGCTAAAATCAGTTCTGCAAAGCTGCGCTTAATTGACCAAGCTATTGCCGGGCAGGAAGCTCAATTAGGGGGTGGGGTATATTAGGCATTGGGGGTCTGGGTGCGAATTCAGCAGAGTGAAGAAGTTGGGTTTGAGCAACAGCAGAGGTGCCAGAACAGTATTTCATTCACACCCAGATAATAAGACACAGTTAATAGAGTGCAAATAAGAAAGCTTTTATTACAGTGTGCTGTTAATAAGTCCATTAGGTAAAAGACATAAACAATAGGTTCTTCTGTGTAATGAAAAACAATATCTGTGGTGGTAAGTCTTGATAATTCTCAAGGTCAGTGTCCCAGACAATTATAGAGTTTGGCTCTTGGCTATCTCAAAGAGAAAAACGTACTCACAGTAGACCTTGGAGACAAACAGATACTCCAGCCTTCCCCATGGCTGGCACTTGGCAAAGTTACAGTCCAAAGCATATAGTCCTTGCAAGAGGAAAAAATATCTGAGCCTCCTGGCTCAGTGCTGCTGCTTGCTGCTTATCTGGAAACAGGATCCAGTGAGTTCATGTAGTTTAGTTCCAGATAAGTTGGCAACACAAATATACCATTCTAAGATAGACAAGTCTTCCAGAGACTAGCAGAATGTCACTCCATACCAACAGGAACATGAAATAGAGCCTAGCAGGTAGCAGCCAAGTATGTAACATCACAGCATACAGAGACGTGGGCAGCATAGCAGACAGCAAGCCCAATAGGTAGAATACAAGTAGGTTAACATCAGCAAAGTATGTGGCAACTGAGGTGCTACATTTATAATGCAAACATGCTTAGTCATCCACTCAGTGATTACAGCTGGGAAATGTACTCAGCTAGCTGTTAAAGTTACATGCATCTTACACAATACATACTAATGCACGACATAATCCTATCAGGGTAAACTATGTCACCCCCTCAAAGTATAAATACAAGCCTCTTTATGCTTTAAACCCAGCAACTGGCTTCTGCCAATTTTGCTCGAAGACCTGACCTGCTGTTTACAGACAGAGTTGGATGTGTCCCAAAACAATGATAAGAGATATCACAGAAAACAGAGGATGCATTAACTTTAATTCACTTAATTGTCCTACGATTCAGATTTCTCTTGTATTTTACAATATTGATGCATTTTGTTTTAAGTAAAATAGTCCAAATGTTTTCTTCATAGTTTACATATTGAAAATATTAAGTCTCTTTATAGTTTACTGTAAGTATTGAAAGTATTAACTCTCTCACTCTAAGAGTGATTTTTCATTTCTGATTTTAAATATATAGTGAATGGAGGAAAGAAAGAAAGAAGCCAGAGAAATCTGCTGCAAGTCCTGCCATACCAGGAGGTAATGGGGGAAGGAATGGGTGCTGTGTGATGGGAGGGGGGGGCTGATATTTTTGGATGGGATGGAGTGGAAAGACGGCTCCTTTGAAGTCCATTTTCCCCTGATTCCACAGCTGCTGACGGACTTTAAAGTCTTTAAGTGAGTGCTGGCAGCCAGTGTCTGTTTTTTGAGGAGTTGAATGGGGTGGAAAGAGGGCTCCTTTGAAGTCCATCCCCCATCCCACAGCTTTTGGCTGCCAGGAGGCGATGGGAGGAGGATCGGGTGAGAAAAATCGCTGCAAAAGGAGCAATTTCACCCACCCGCCCCACCACCACCGCTGGCTGCCAGGAGGCAATGGGGGAAGGGAAAGAATGAGTGAGGAAGATTGCTCCAGAAGGAGCTTTCTTACCTGGCCCGACTACAGTGCTGTTGCCCATCAGGAGATGACTCAAGCATAAACTGAGTCTGCTTTTTTTCAGCACATATTTGGTGCTTGGGGAAAATCGGCTTATACTCTAGTATATATGGTACTTTATTTACAAAGTACAGTAGACCCTCGCATAACGTTACTTGTTACACGGGGGAACACGTGGTGCATAATGACGCGTTGTTAAGCGAAAATGATGTTATCCGGACGTGTTGTTATGTGAGGGTTGACTGTATATTCATTATTCTAAGTTCTGCTAATGCCATAAATATGTTAAGCCATTTAGTAACTAAAACACTGTGAATTTAGTAACTAAAACAAATCCTTGCTATAACATACGCTGAAGCTCATTCAAAGTGCTGTCAGTCTCCCCAGCGAAGAGTCCTAGTCCATCGAAGGGGAGGTCCTTGATGAGCTTCTTGGTGTCATCATTAAGGTCAGCCAAACAGAGCCAGGAATGATGGCAGAGCTGGATCGCCGTGGCAGTGGTCTTGGCCTCCGAATCACAGATATGACACACAGTGCAGATCTGTTGCTGTCCAAGATGGACCCCTTCAGTGGCCAGCGTTTCAAACTTACCCCGGAGATCGGCGGGGAGTTTGGTCAGGGACGCCTCCAACTTCCTCCATAGCTTTACATTGTACGCGCCCATAGCCGTGGAATAATTGGCAGCCCTGAGGGAGAGGGAGGAGGATGCATAAGCCCTCCGACCCAGCGCGTCCAACTTTTTGCCTTCTTTAGAAGAGGGAACCGGGACACTGTGGACCGCCGTACGGTGTTGAGAGGCTTTGACCACCCTAGAATTCGGCGTTGGATGCGTATGTAAGAATTCACTGTCCTCACCGAGCAACTTGTAGATACCATCCAGTCTAGTAGACAAAGTATGGAAAGAGACAGGCTTCTGCCAGACCGCAGGAAGGAAGGGGAGATGCACTGGGAGGATTCTCTCCGTGTCGGCCAGGCCATATACTTCATCAACAAAGGGGGACAGGGGTGTTTCAGCCTTGAGGTTCAAGGTGGAACCCATACGAGTCAGAAGGGCAGTGAAGGTCCTCTGATCCTCTGGCTGGGTCTGTTCCTTGCTTTCAATTTGGTTGTCTGGGGACTTGTCCACATCAACCGGGGGTTTGTCATCATCCAAGCCCACAACGGATGAATCGTCCGAGCCTTCAGACCTCACTGAAACAGAGGGAAGTGGAATGAAGGCCTCGGGGTCCGAGTCAGACCAGTAAAGCCTGGCTGAACTCAGTTCCTCCCCGGAAACAGGTGGAGGTGGAGGAGAAGGTCTCCGGGTCACACGATCTGACACGGTGCCGCTTGGCCGGCGCAGGTCTAGCAATCGGAGACGGATCCGGGGCAGCAGAATCCTAGAGGGAGGAAATTATAGCTCTGACCTGTTTGATGATCTCACACGCCATAGTCTCAAAGAGCGGACCCAAGGCATCCATGGGCTCTGACAGGGGAGGCGGCGGCAGGGCAGGCTGCTGTCCCCTGTAATTAGGCACCAGCGATGGTCCAAAAACGGCAGTAGTAGGTGGGGATACCGGCGGGCGAACGGTTTCCTCCAGAGCCAGGAACGGTGAAGACGGAGGAGAAACTGGGGCGGAGACCGCAGACAAGAAGCTGGACAAAGCCGGCGAGGCAGGCAGTAAAAGGCAGGAAGCCCGAGGAGTGGGAGGCAAAGAGGAATGGTGTTTGTGCTCGTCATGCTTCTTTTTCTCTTCCTTCTTTTTATTCTTTAGGAAGAGTTCAGCAGTGGTCAATTTCTTGGGAGCAGCCGAAGAAGAGGAGGCCACTGAGGAGGGAGGGCGGGAAGCGGACAGAGGCTGAGGGACCAAGGCTTTCTTCATGAGGTAGGCCTGCAGATGTTTTTTCCTGTTCTTAAGGGCCACACAGGAGAACCTTTTGCAGGCTAAGCAGGACTGAACCTGGTGATCTTCCCCAAGACAGATGAGGCACTTCTCGTATCAGTGCTGGGGATCTTAGCCAAACAAGAAGGGCACTTTTTGAAGGCTGCCGAAGAGGCCATCCAAAGTCCAAACAACAAAGCAACAGTCCCCGAGAGGGGAAAATGGCGGCAAGACCCCACAAAGTCCAATTGAAGAAAAGCAGCTCTAGAAGGAAAATCCTAGAGAACTGTGTGGCGACCAAGACGGGAAGCCCAACCTGGTTTAAAAAATTGTAGTTTTAGAAAATGCTTTCCGAAGGACGGTGAGCGAAAAAAGAAATGTCTAAAGGATGAGCTCCTCAAAAAGGCTCCTGCTGAGGCAATGGGAAAAAAAGGAACTGAGGGTTTTGGCGCGCAATGGCGCCAAGGGCGGGTGGAGATGGTGGGCGGTCTTAGTTCAAAAGCTTTCAGCTCCAATACTGGTGCCTGTGCAAGCACAGAACCCATCAGTGTGGGTTCACAAACAACACGAAGGAGAACCTAGAATCTGTTTTTTAAGGTTAGAAGACAAGTGTTTTCGCATAGAAGATTCTAGTTCCTGTCTGGGTCCAATTCGACCTTGGCAAAATAATTTATCACAATATTATTATTTTCTCCTAGCACAGTAATTGCAATGTTTTTCACAGGTACAAGACTTCTGTGACACCTAAAGGCTAAGAAAGGGAGGGCATTCTTGTAGGAAGAGGGTGCTTATAAGCTTCTGGGAACTGCAGTCCATTGCATCAAATGCACTGAGTACAATGTCAGAATGTGCACAATAATTTGATATAAAGTGGCCTGAAAGCATTTACTCCTAAAAGCAATGAAAACTAAAGCATTTATTCTTCAAAAGCAATGTATTTGGCTTTCTGAAGTCTTAGAGAAAAGAAGAAAAAACTGTTTAAAAGAGCCAGGAAGAAAACAACTAACAAATAAGAACTTAAGGAAAGGAGGGATACTTCCTGCTTCTGCCATCGAGCAAGAGTGGGCTTATACTATAAGCAGCCCATGGCCCAAAAGCAGGAGTTTGGGTACGGAAGAGGTGTACCGTATCACTCTCCCAAAGATATAACCGCAGACTGCCCATAGTCTGAAACAGCACTGGCTCCAGCCAGTTGTTTGAATCATGATGTCACTGGATAGCCCAGGCACACTGCCAAGGAGGGCATGTTTTTGTAAACAATATGATAAGGCTTGAATGGCTGTGTCCTTTAATTCATCTGATCATTTCCCATTTGTTTCTCTTGCATTTTACATTGTTAATGCATTCTGTTCTACTTAATACAAACCAAATGCATTTTTAATAGTTCAAAATGTTACGTTTCTTATTTTGAGATCATCTTTTCTATCTGAAATTTTGAGCATATAAATTAACTTGCTGTATTAACTTTCCATCTATAAAACCAAAGGTATAAGTCTTGACAGTGATTTATTTGAAATATCATGCTGTTCTTCTGTTTTCTTCTTTCTCTGTTGTTAACTTAGAGGGAGTCTGGCTCGCAAGTGATGAGATTATCAAGTGTGCCCCATCACGGATGGTGAAATTAAAAGTGTCATATTTGCTTTTAATGATATTCTTCTCTCATATTTACTTATATTAAATAAATGTTAAAAGGGAATATTTCCTTTGCTCTGTTCATTGCATCTCCATAAATTGTAAAAATGGGAGAAACCTGAAGACACTTTATGCAAAGGTGCTGGGAACACAAACTTTTCTTGGAGAATTTTGGATTTTGGTAAAGAATCTAGTCTGGTTTCTAAGGGCAGAGAGCAAGTATCTACTGTGTGTTTTTGCACAGGGGGCACTAGTTCCTGTCCAGGTCCAATTTGGCCTTGGCAAAATTCTGTTCTCACAACAGCCCTCAGTAGATGGTTATTTTAAAATACTGTAGTTTAAAAATAAGGAAAGTTGTAATCCCATCAGGAGAGGACTAGGCTGAGGAAGGCTATCCCCTTGGCAGCCAAGTGTATTTGCACAATTCTTTACTCCACTCTATTGGTTGTTCATAGAAGAGCTGGACTTATCCTGGTGTACTCACATTTAGATTACTGGAATGCACTCTACACGGAGCTGCTTTTGAAGACAGTTCATAAACTTCAACTGTGCACAATGCTGCGGCCAGATTCTTGATTGAATCCAGCTGGATGACTCTCTTCACTGGCTGCCAGTTCATTTCCAGGCCACATTCAAAGCACTGTTCATGGTCTTTGAAGCCCTATATGGCTTGGGTCCAGGCTGTCTGACAGACTAAATCTCCACTCAGGGCACCATGGAAAGGCGCTGGATAGGGAGTGGTGGGGGCGCCTATTTGGGGGTTGGGTTCGGGGAAATCTCATACATTGCTATTGGTGCCCCAGGGCACCAGAGGCAGGGTGGGGTGGGACAAAGCCCAATTGCCCGATATATCAGCACACGCCTGGCCACTGGCAGGAAAGTGCCTTCTCTTGGTTCCATCATGAGGACATTTAAGTGAGGGCTTGAAACATGGCTTTTTCTGTGACTACTCTCTGACTTTTTACTACCAACTGAAAGCTTGTTTGTTAGAAAACATTTTGGCTATCAAGAAATTGAGATGGGGAGGTTAACTGAGTTTTTAAATCTCTTTTATAATTTTATATAATTAAAAATGTATGTCACAGTTTTAATGTCTTAATTAGTAACTTTTTAATTATGTTTGGATCTTTAAACATTTTCTTGTAAATTGCCTTGGGGCCCAGAAAGGGAAGAAAGGTGGGGTAGAAAATGAATGAATGAATATCCCACCCACTCCAAGTCAAAATGCTGTTAAAGCTGGCCATGACAAATTTAACACTTAAGAGTATTTGAAGATATTGAGGATTAGTGGTAGAGTTACAGTTATGCCTGTTGTCAAGGTCAGGTTTAAGATACACATCCCCTCTCTCTCTTCAACTCAGTGTCCCCCTTGAATGGTGCTAATCTTCTGACAATGAGAATATCACTTCTGCTTTTTGATATCATGATTCATTTTAAAAAGCATGTAACTTGATATATTACATTTTTGTGACAATAAGCTAAGCACACTAGCAAATTCAATAGATCTGTTAGTATTATCTTGTCCAATTCATGTTTTATTTGGGTATAAGTATACATATGGCTTCTGGCTAGAATGCAGGAACACTATTGTTGTGTATTGAAGAAGAATCGCACACGACAGCACTTCGGGCTAAACAAGAGGTAGTTTATTAAAGTTGAGTACAGAAAGGAGTTACGTGTGTCGGCTGAACTTCCGATCGCATACGACCATTGAACACTGGAAAAACAGGGGCGGGGTAACACTTATATAACTACAGGAAGGCAAACTAAGGGATACATTTGCCCAGACCAAATAAGGGCAGAAAAACCTGTGCAGAACCAACCAGAATGACAACATAGAAACAAGGCGCCCTGCACCAAAGAGGGTACAATGCGGCAATAGTTCAATCGCAATTGCTCCAAGCAATATACGTTAATTTAGGCTTGGACACAACAACTACTGAGAGGTTTTTTGGGTGATAAATGTTATAGGATACCTATAGAGACTGGAGTCAATACGACTTACAGGAATGAAAATGTTTGAACACAGTCAATGACAGCCAAACAAACAGCAATGTACTATTGTCTAACAACAATTTTCATAACAACCAACAGCCAGCTTTCTTAACTGGTTGTCTCACTTTACCTCCTGTCCATCCTCTAGAAGTCTCTGAATAAAAAAAAGCAAAGCAATCACACTTATATACCGCTCCATAGTGCTTAGTGTGCTCGCTGGGGAGTTCACAAGTTAATTAGCATTTTGCCCCAACATGCTGGGTACTCATTTTACCGACCTTGGAAGGATGGAAAGCTGAGTCAACTTTGATCCCTTGCCAGGATTGAACTCACAACCTTTTGGTTGCAGAAAAGTAGAGCTTTCTTCCCTTCGTTACATTTCTCATTCTGTAGCTGCAACTGATACCAAGTTGTTCTATTCCATTCTACTGATGGTGGAAATCTATAAGGAAACTTAGGCTACAATGCTTTTAATATTTGCATAAGGCTTGTACAACTTGCTGTAGCAACTGAGACTAATTGACATGGTGCTCAATTGCTTGGTTGGTCATCCACCCAGTTGTGCAACCAAGATTAACCCTGACATCTTGCATCAAGTTATATAAGCCTTCTTGAATGCCAACAGGATTCCAACCAACAAGATATAACATTTCTTTAACTGCATTTATAGTTTAATTATAATTTTATAATGTATAATTCTTGACATAAGCAAAAAATAAGATCCATTTAACAAAAACAAAATTCATAGTACAACATCATATATTAAACTCAATACAACTTTAAAAATGTGCAACAACCTGCTACTTATCTCATGTGGTAAGACAGCTTTATGACAGAATTCTGCAGGTGGAGAGGGCTACTTTGGAACAGTAATCATTCCTATGACCTTGACATTCAACTTGGTCTAACACCTTCCATACAGTTTAGTGATTTGTGAGAACAGATGATGGTGCAATGCACAGAAATGGGAACATTTAAAATTCATAGTAGCACAAGGCCACTACTTTTCCCACAAGGCCAGCTGAAATTTAATAATGTCTGACCTAGTTGGCCAGTAACTACTAACAGTAAAAACACAAAAACTGTCAGTAGAGCACAGTGATGAAATTATTTTTCATTTTAAAACATTTGGCATGATACTTTAAAAATAAAGTCTTAGTTCATTCTGAAAACTCTTTATTTTTTATTATTTTCTCTACAACTGAATGCATTTTCAGACATCATATGTAAAAAATAAAGAGTCGCTATAATATAACACCTGCCTTGCCTTGCCTAAGAGAGAAACAATACATCTTTCAGCGAGTTAGTCTCTAAGTGAGGCACGCTTTATGTGTGGTTTTACAATAATATGAAAATAAAAGGGGGAAAAAAGAAATCTGGCACATCAAAATGGTTACAGTGCAGGTAACTTGGAAGGCATCATCAGGAGAGAAGAAAAAATATACTTTTTTTGGTCTAAAATTTTCAAAATAAATTGGCCAGCAATGCCACTGATCAAAGTGGGCAAGCTGGCTGAAGCATCTGAGGAAGTATATTCCAAAGAAGTAACTTCTCCCACTTGTTATTACCAATAGGAGGACTCATCTAAAATCGGGCAAGGCTAAATCAGTAGTACGACTCATTTTTGCCATAACACCACTATATAATATATTCAGCGAGTAACATCTCTGACACATAAATATGTCATAACACAATATAGCATTGTACTACAGTAAAACCCCTACTTACGAAAAAAGTCCGTTCCGTAAGCTTTTTCTTAAATCGGTTTTTATGTAACTCAAAGCAAACCTATAGGAAAAATTATGTTTTTACGTAACTCGAAGCAAACCCATAGGAAAAATGAAAATTTTATGTAAATTGAAGCAAACCCATAGCGAAATGAATTTTTACATAACTCGAAACAAACCGTTAGGAAAAAGATTCTTTATATAACTCGAAGCAAACAATAGGAAATTGTGTAAATTGGGACATGGTTTTAGCACAAAATCATTATGTAAGTCAAATTTTATGTAACTCGGGGCATTTGTAAGTCAGGGTTTTACTGTATTTATGCAGGCAGCTATGTTAATGAAATCTTTTGATTGCTTTGATTTACCAGCCACCCTGAGTGGTGCATGCACCAAAAGGGTAGGGCAGAAATTAAAATAATACATAAAATAAATAAATATCCATCAATAAAAGAAATGGCATTATTGTCACAACAGACCTTCAAGCAGTGATAGCTAACCTTGGCATGCCAGGTTACCAGAAGCCCAAGTCAGCACTCCTGTTGATGAGGGTTTCTGGGAATTGAAGTTCAAGAACAGCTGGAGTGCCAAGGTTTGCCATCACTGTGAGTCTGGGTGTATTTCCCTGTTGTGTATTGGGATAAAATCTAGTGTTATTATTATTGCTTAACATTGCAAGTTAAAATGGTGATTCGTGCCATTTGGGTAAAGAGTAAATTTAGCGCGCCCTTCCCCAGTTTCAAGGCACACTCTTTATGTAAAAGTGTAATATCTGATTGGTTATTATTTTGGATCCTTTCGAAGATTCGTTAATACTTGAATACTGCATTTCTGATTGGTTAGTTAAGGTTATCCGAAAAGGTTGCTAGTTTGTATCATTGGGTAACTGCCGCTCTAACGCTATATAAAGCGCCATTTGCAAAACGGCGTTGGCTCTTCGTTTGCACGCAAAACACACACACGTGTGGGCTACTTCCAGATAGGTGCAGGCATGGGACTGATCCCAGGTACCAGAATAGCGGGAACGGGTGCAGCCAACTCTTGTCTGGTTAAGCTGTATTATTGTTCTTACAAGAGTAGTGAATAAACCGTTGCTTTATTGTTTGATTCACCGCTTGTTGGCCTCTTCATTGCAAGCTCTGGACACAACATTCCCTTAGCTTTATTCAACTGAGGAATACAACATTATCATTTTCGCTATAATTTTTAATACAAAAAAAAGACCTAGATGGCATTACGGATTACAACTGAACCCTGGCAAGACTGAGTGGCTATGGATTAGGGGCCCGGTGTTATCTCGGGAGCTACCATCGTTGGTTTTGGATGGGGCTAGTCTGCCCCAGACAAATCCGGGGGGCAACTTGGGGGTCCTCCTGGACTCACGACTGCTGCTTGAAGATCAGGTAGCGGCCGTGGCCAGGAGGGCTTTTGCCCAACTTCAGGTGATTCACCAGTTGTGCCCGCTCCTAGACCGGGACACCTTACTCATGGTCACTCATGCTCTGGTCACCTCTAGACCAAATTATTGCAATGCGCTCTACATGGGGCTGCCCTTGACGACCATCCGGAGGCTGCAGTTGGTCCAGAATACGGCTGCTCGGGTGGTGATGGGGTGTGGGCGTTATGCTCGCGCCTCACCACTGCTTCGGGAGCTGCACTGGCTTCCAATTTGCCTCTGGGTGCAATTCAAGGTGCTGGTTATTACCTTTAAAGCCCTATATGGTAGTGGGCAAGGATACCTAAGAGACCACATTGCCCCAAGAACGTCTGTCCATCAACCAGAGTGGACCGGAGGGGCTCTCTGCTTGTACCATCTGCTAGAGGGGCCCGTCTCTCTAGCACAAGAAGGAGGGCCTTCTCTGTGTCTGCTCTGGCCCTATGGAACCTCCTGCCAGTGGAACTAAGGCTGCAGACGGAATTGCTGCCCTTCAGGAAAGATCTTAAAACATGGCTGGCGGGGCAGGTGTGGGGTCCTGAAGATGTCGTGACCCCAACCTGCTGGTTGGTTTAATAACAAAGTAATCTTGCACTTTTTAATGTGTGGGGGTTTTAGTGGGGGTAATTTGTTTTAATGGGGTTGTTCTTGTTTTAAGGGTTTTAAGATTGTATGCCGCCCAGAGTCTTTGTGAGTTGGGCAGTTATATAAATATGAATGTGCTTTTATGAAATGGCATTCTAAAATAATATTTCTTTTAATCAAATGTATTTCACGCATATATGATTTTAAAGTAAAGATAAAAAATTTTATTCTAACATCAGGTTTGTTCAGTCAAATCTGAGTATTTTCCCCTTAATAGCATAATCTTTTAAAAGCTGGGGGAAATGACCTGAACATGCTGGCAGAACCTGGTTATAGATAATAATCAAATTTGGAAAATATAAATTAAGTGTGTTATTTACAAGCAATTAATTATGAAAATAGGCCAGGTAGCTTTAATTATGCTGATGTTAATGACACTGGCCTCATGTAGCTACTGTATTTAGCATTTATCTGCACCACATGATAAGTGCAGATGATGTTTGAAAGCTATGTTTGGAAGATAAACCACACAAAGATCCAAGCTTCTGATAACATGATTCCTACTATTTATTCTGTAACATTTGTTACTTCACGAAATCTATATATAAAAAACACAATCTGCTGAATAGCCTAAATGAAATTCAAAATAAACATTTCATTTGTTTTATATTACACAAATATTTTCATACCTTTCCGCAATTTTGTCAGGTGCAATTGTCTGGCCATCACTCAGCAGAAAAAGGAAAAGCTATCCCTTGACAATATTCCTTCATCGACTCAAATATTAAAGGCATGAGAATTGTACAGGCGTTAGAATATCAGGATGCGTTCTTTGTATTTTCTGATTGCACTTATTTGCTATGCAATACAGTTGAGAATAGAAAATAAGGTATCAGTAGTGTATAAGAAGAGGGGATGGGGTGGTTTAGTGGTTAAGACAAAGAACTTGACTGGAAGGTTGGTAGGTCAGCAGTTCAAGACCTGAGTGCTGCATGACAGCGCCCGTCATCTAGCCCAGCTCCTGCCAACCTAGCAGTTTGAAAGCAAGAAATTGCAAGTAAATAAACAGATACTGCTTTGCTGGGAAAGGTAACAGTGTTACATGCGCTCTGGTGTCTAATCATGCCTGCCACATGACCATGGAAACAACTGCAGACAGTGCTGACTCTGGTTGTAAATAGAGATGAGCACCGACCCCTAGTGTCAGATACAACTAGCTTTCAAGCAAGGGAGACCTTTACCTTTAGTGTATAAGAAACTGGCTAACCTCAACTGCTTTAAGCATTAGAAATGATAAAGCTATTAGCGACTAGTGAGTATGACAACATACTAACTTTATGATCAACATGTCCAGCTTTTAGACTTCCCATGGGCATCTGGCTGGCCACTAAGGAAACAGAATACCTAACAAAAAAGGCCTATGATCCAGCACTGTTGACCTTGCAATCAGACAAGAATTGAATATCATCCAACACTGCATGTTCTATCAAGACTATGAGATGGAAATCTATCAAAATTTCTTTATGGTTGCATAACATTTGAAATATTACAGAAAAAATTAAGATAAAAACTGCTACATATCGAGTCAAAGCACCATCAACCCTAGTATTGTTAACTGTGATTAATAAGAACTGTGTTGCATTTTAGGCAGGAGTCTTTCTTAGAATTAACTGGATATCCCTGGCACTACCTGATGACCTCCGATCTAAGTACTAACTAGAAACAACTTTAGTTAGCTTCTGAAATCAGACTAGATTGTCTGTATGCAGTGTGGGATAATGGTAGTTGAGATTACTGCTGTTGTACAAAGAAAAACAAGGAATATAAATGCTATCAATTATTTCCTTAATATATGAACAGTTTATCTTTTATTGTGGTATCATGTTAAAATAGAATAATGGTAGAGTACAAGTGTCGCAGTTAACTTGAATTGGACTAATGTGGTTTTTATTCTATATCTGCTTAAGCAAAGCATAGAATTATACTGTATACTGTATTACAGGTACTAGAACAGAAAACTCTAAAAATCACAGGTACTGTATTTTTATGACCTATGGCATCCAGGTACAGGGAAATAATGTATTTCTGATACTAGAACAGAAAACACTAAAAATCATGGGCATTTCTATGACCTATGGCAGTGGTGGCGAACCTATAGCACACTTGCCAGAGGTGGCACTCGGAGCCCTTTCTGTGAGCACCCGTGCAGTCACCCCAGCACAGTTTGCCACACCCCTCTCCCCAGCAGCCCAATGGGAGCACTTCCTCCTCCCCCCCAGCACTGAGTTTCCCCTGCCCCTCTGCCCAGCAGCCCAATGGGAGCATTTCCTTCCTCCCCTGTTGCTGTGTTGGCACTTTATGATAAATAAGTGTTTTTTGAGTTGCAATTTGGGCACTTGGTCTCTAAAAGGTTCGCCATCACTCATCTATTGACTCTTCTGGCTGCTGAAAGATGTAATCATAACTAAAGTCACTATTGGATTTTGTTTGATAGCAGAAATTGAGAACAATAGGCTAGATCAGGAGTGGCCAACCTTGGTGCCCCAAGTGTTCTTGGACTTCAATTCCCAGAAGCCCTGATCAGTAGGTGTGCTTACTTGGGCTTCTGGTAACTGAAGTACAAGAACACCTAGGACACCAAGGTTGGCACTTCTGGGCTAGATCATCCATGTAATATGGTCAAAACTCATTGACTGTGAACTCCACCACAGAGATTCATTGATGACATCCCAATTGCTACATCCACAAAACCTTGATGACAGAGAAACACCACTGTATCTGTTACCTAACAACTTAGAAGACCAAACATTAAACAAGTTAAATTAAAGCAAAGCCATGGGGCATTTAGCCATAAACATATTAGTCATATCAAGGGATTGCTGAAAAGGAACTCCTAGATAGTGAGATGACTACCGTGTTTCCCCGAATATAAGACACTGTCTTATATTTTTTAAAACTCCAAAATTAGCACAAGGTCTTATTTTCAAGGGATGTCTTATTTTTCCATGAAGAAGAATACCAGTCTCGATCGCGCTTTCCCACTCACAACCAAGGGACACTTCCCTTGGTTGTGAGTGGGGAAGTGCGATCGAGACTGGCCTCAGCTGTGAGGCGGCCGGCGTGGCCCATAAGAAGGCCTGCCGTGTGGGAGTCTCGATCCCGCTCTCACCAGGGGAAACTTCTCTTGGTTGTGAGCGGGGAGGCAATCGAGACTCCGATGCGGCAGGCTTTCTTATGGGCCACGCCGGCCGCCTTACAGTCAGGAGGTAAGGAGGTCTTATTTTTGGATGGGGCCTTATATTTCAAAGGCAGGGGGGGAAAGGGGGGTTTCCTATTATGGGAGGAGGTCCTATATTCGGGGAAACAGGGTAGTTCACTCTTGCATATGCAAGCATTTCATTGAATGAGCTATCCCAAAGTCTATTATTTATCATAGCAATTGTACACTCAAGTCCTAACGCATGAAGGTAATTTGACTATATGCATGTAGCTCATGTATCTGTTATTCAATACATGTGCCAGTAATGCAAGGACCAACCTACTGTAAATATTAACCCTAGGCTAAACCTTTAAAATTTCCAGACAATCTTAACACTAAAGGCGTTGTGCAGTTTTTATTGTTGGGAGCACATCTTTGGAGAAGCAAGGAAGCAAATGGAGATTTGGCCTAAACACAATTAAAGTTAGAGGACGTCTCTTTGATTCATATAATAAGTTAATGAAGGAGATAAGCAGTGGTAAAGTTGCTAGGACAAAACTACCATCATTTGTGCAGAAGTATAATGAGGCTCACTGGTTTACTAAGACCATCTGGTTTGCTTTTAAGGACAATGAGTGAACCATAGGATGAAATTATGAAGGTCTCCCAAAGATACTGAAATCTTCTAAACTGTTATCCTATGGTCATGCAAGTTTATATACTCAGTGGTGGGATTCAGCACGTTCACCCCTGTTCGCCAGAACCAGTAGCAAAAATTCTGGCTGCCCCCACCCATCCAAGTTTTGAAATAACTTTGCGTCATCCGTCAGTTGCATTTGCTCCTGGACCGGAACTCCCTGCTCATAGTCACACATGCTCTGGCCACCTCCAGGCTAGATTATTGCAATGCGCTCTACATGGGGCTGATCTTGATGACCACTTGGACGCTGCAGCTGGTCCAGAATGCGGCAGCCTGGGTGGTGATTGGATGCGGGCGTTATGCTCATGCCTCACCATTGCTTTGGGAGCTGCACTGGTTACCAGTTTGCCTCCTGGTGCAATTCAAGGTGCTGGTTTTGACCTTTAAAGCCCTTCATGTAGTAGGATACCTAAGAGACCGCATCGTCCCAAGAGTATCTGTCCGTCCAACCAGAGCAGACCAGAGCGGCTCTCTAATTGTTCCATCTGCCAGAGGGGCTCGTCTCTCTGGCACACGAAGGAGGGCCTTTTCCGTGTCCGCACCAGCCTGGTGGAACTCAAGTATATACGGTAATCCACTTGGGTACCATCACGTCTCCCTGCTGCCTTCACCACCAGCGCGGGGTTGGGTTCAGCGGCACCTGCAGATGCTGTCCCCTCTCCTCTGGCTCTGCCTCTCCAGAGGATAAAGAGGGACACCCGCAGTCTCAGAGGGCTCCCCGCCGTGCCCAGGACACTGCTGAGTCTCCCCTCTGCCTTCACCACTGGCACGAGGATGGAATCAGCGGCACCTGCGGATGCTGTCCCGTCTCCTCTGACTCTGACTCTCCAGAGGATAAAGAAGGATGCCCGCAGTCTCAGAGGACTCCCCGCCACGCACGGGACACTGCCACATCTCCCCGCTGCCCTCACCACCAGCATGGGGATGGTAGCGGTGGCTACCTAGGACTTTAAAAAGGCCGTAGAGGCAGCTGGACTATGTCGCTGCCTCCAGTCTTTTCTGTAAGGTGGAGAGGTTTTGATATTTTGATATTATGTATTTATTGAAATGCTATGTGGTGAGATGTGTTTAATTGTATTCTCTGTATGTATTACTGTTTCTTTATTAATACGTTGCCCTGAATTGAATTTGTACTTTGTATTTTTGGAGATCCTATTGTTCTGTTGTTTATTGATATTGATTGTATGAATTATCCTGTACTGATATTTTGTATTATTTTGTTGTTTTCATTTTGTATTAATTATGCTGTATTTATATTCTTGTATTACTTTGTTGTTCATGTAAACCGCTTTGAGTCACCCGTTGGGTTGAAAAAAGCGGTATATAAATTAAACTTCAAAACAAATCAAATCACCCTTCCCTGTGGACTTTGGCACCCAAGGCCATTCAGTCTTCAGGGTTGTCAGGTTAGTTAACCGCCGCCTGACACTCTGCGTTGAGTCACTGGCAGTATGGTCTACTCTATTACTATAGCAAAATAGCCTCCCAAAAAACCTCAGGCTTATAAGTTAGGAGTACTCCCGGGTTCAACCCTAAAACTGGATGCCCAAGTTCCAACAGTGACTAGGAGTGCAATCTGCACAGTTAAAAGCAATGTGCCAACTGCACTCATTCCTGGAAATATCTGACTTGGCTGTAGTAACAAATACCTTAGTTATATCCTTCTCTTGGTCCCATAGTCATCCCAAGAGAAGCCATTTTTGGTGACTGTTCCCAGCCTATGGAATTCCTTGTCTCATGGTCCCTTCAATGCTTCTGCTAGCATGTAAAAAAACTTCCTTTTTAAGTTGTCCTTTGACCTATAAATGTCCTTGCAGGATTTTATGCTTTCATACAGAGCTGCAGCAAATTTCTATTAATGTATTTTTATAAAGTACTTTAAATGTTTTAACTTATTTTAACTATCCCTAAACACTTTGCTGGTTTTATCATATTTTAATGTTAATGTCTTAATTAATTATGAGCTTAAATAAATGTTTTTTTTACTTGTACACTATCTTGTGTTCCTTTAATAGGAAAAAGGTGAAATGTACATTAAGAAAGTAAATAAACAAATAAATGATGCACATATAGCTGTAATGGTGAACCTTTTAGAGACCGAGTGCCCAAACTGCAACCCAAAAAGCACTTATTTATCACAAAGTGCCAACACAGCAATGGGGAGAAAGAAAACGCTCCCATTGGACTGCTGGCAGAGCAACAGGGCAAACTCTGTGCTGGGGGGGGGGGGAGGAAGTGCTCCCATTGGACTGCTGGGCAGAGTGAACTCTGTGCTGGGGAAGGGGGGAAGTGCTCCCACTGGGCTGATGGGCAGAGGGATGGGGTGAACTCTGTGCTGGGGTGACTGCATGGGTGCCCACAGAGAGGGCTCCAAGTGCCACCTCTGGCATGCGTGCCATAAGTTCATCATCACTGACATATAGGTTAAACAGAGCAAGAACTCCCTTGTTCCATGAATCTCCTCACTCCAACAGATAACTGACCCTGATTGCTATATCTAATTTGGGGTGTGATATAATAATGCAAAGCATTTCTGAGGGAAAATTACATGCAACAATTGTTTACTTTTGGCCACAATTTGACAACTGAACTGATTCAAAAATTACCTTCAAATCCATAACAAATTCCCTGTCAGAGGCCCTAAATATTTCTCCGTCTAGTGATAAATTGCTATGGGGAGCATAGAGGTAGAGTGATTGTTTTCTAAAAGCTTCTTATGAGTCAGAAAGTACAGTATATCCTCTGACTACTTGCAATTTGCCTACCTAATAGAACTTTTCCATAATAGGTAGATGGTCTATCTATGGTCATCATAATGACTTTCTTAATTTAAAAAAACTCTACAACTGCCCTTTTCCAGGAAGGTGGAATCACACCTGTGCTACTTACTGTGGTAAAGAAGACAGAAAGTAATGAAGCCCAACAAGGTTGATTGGATTCAGTAAGCTCAGCAGGAGTACCACCAATCTTGGTCGTCTTTTCTCGCTTTAGCTGATTAATTAGGAAATGTTCTTCCTTTATGATTATGGAATTCCATTTAGGTAGAAAGTAAAATACAGAATCATCAAAATCTAACTTGCATTCAGTAGGGTACAGAAAAATGATTCTGACAAGTTTATCACAGGAAACTTCAGGTAGTTTCATGTTAACAATGTCTTTGTGAACACATTTGGCACTGATATAGTTGTGCTTTTATTCTCTGCTTTGCTTATATGTAATTACTATCGGTTTTGTCCCGTATAATTTTTGAATTGTTTTTAAAATGCAATAACTTAGGGAAGAAAAACCTTTCATTTGTGTACTGAAATGAATTCTGTAGTTTTAAAAATCATGGTAATGTCAGCTTTATAATGAGGGAGGCAGAAAGCAATCAAATTCTATGGAAAATACTGTATGTAAGGTACTTTGCATGAAGTTACAATAAATTAAATATTTGACTTTACAAACACACTGGCAAATGTCTTTATATAGAATATCCTAGTACAGTAGATGGAAAAGACATCACATGCATTTTTATGCAAAATTTAGTTTTTCATAAATTTAGTGTAACAAACTATCAATGGGGAAATTGTGACATGGTGCATGTTTGCATGTTTATTAGAACAAACAGCACTATTCTGTATACAGACAACCATTCTATACAAGAAGTATGGCCATTCTTGCTACCACAAGATTTAAAAAAATTCTTTAACACACCTTATTCCCTTCAATAGCTATAACTAAGTTCCTAACCTGCTACCTGGAAATAGAGGGAGGGGGGAAGCAGAAGGTCTCTCTAGCCACCTAATCACCATATCAATGCCACATGCCACAACAGAGAATCACTAGTTTATTTGATTGATCATGGTAGATAAACTCCAAATAACAGAGAAATTAACAAATGCTTGACATTTGCTCAACATCCATTATTCTGACACTGCTTTCAGAATTTCAAAGCCTGGGAGTATGCTTAATCAACATTCATATTCCCCAGTGAGCTACAGGCACCATATTGCACCCCGCCTTAGTACTGATGAAAACTGCATATTGGCAATTTCCAAAGTGTTCTGGGACTCTACACAGGGCCCCTAGCCTCTCTTGTTCCTGTTCTGCAGTTTTCTTTTAAACACTTCCAAGACAAAAGCATCTGCCAGTTTTTCCTCTCTGGGGATGTATGCAAAATGAATTTAACAGTTTTAAGGCCAGAGAAACCCTCACATCTAAATTCATTCATAGGACAGAAAGGAGCCTAAGAGGCCTCTCCAGGGACAAAACCCTGCTGAAATTTTTCCCCTGACAACAGTGGGAGCTTTATAAAATCTAAGTCCAGACAATTTCCAATTCAAATGCCCAGCATAGCATGACCTTTGTCAGATCTAAGAACCATAGATGCACCCACTTTTAAACATTCTAACTAGCACAGACATTAGGCAGGGCACTACCGCTAAGCAAGAGGCTCAATATTTGCATGCTCTTCCATTGTGAAAATGTAACAGTGACAGCACTGTGTCGAATTCTTTTCCCTTTAGAACTTTAACTCCATAGGAGGGGTATAGTTGACAGATGACTCCCCAACATATGTGTTATGTACACTGCACAGCTGAGGAAACTTGAATCAATGTCATAACATCTCAGAAATGACCTACACCTTTCTCCCCATTATCAAGGGAGAGGGACAATTGAAATGGCTCTACTTTTTTAAAAAAGTAACAAAGGATTTACAATTTATAGTCATTAGGTTGCATACACAGCAGTTCTATGTAAGTTGTATAAATGTTCTATGCAAAATAATTTATTGGATTTGACACACTACATATCATATTATATTATTTAATATGCTTACTAAAATTTCATGGATCAGGCGTTACTCCTGAAAGTACACAAAGGCACTAGAAAATATTTCTTCATCATCTATGATTTATTTTGATTATCTTTTTACAGCTGCATGATAAAGTGGAACTTGCAAAATTACAAGGTTATGGTTTACACAGCCACTGCTTTATACACTAAACATAACAAATGACTCCATGTCTGGTGATATTTTACCTGCACTTAGCATTCAGCAAAGCACACTGCTTATACTTTGGCACAAAATAATAGTATTTAACAATGAGAGCCCTGATCTGCTTGTTAAAGAAGCAATCTGATTTCACATTGTGATTATTTGGAAGTAAATTCCAAGAATCTAATGGCCTATGCCCCTTGGTGGGTTGTACAGGACTATAACTGCCAAAGCCTAGTTAACCAATTTTGTTACAAAGTTTGATGGCTTAGATCAAGACAAATCTTGCATGAGCAGAAGAGTGCTTCGGTTTATACAGAGGGTGCCAAAAATGTATACACATTTTAAGAAAGGGGGAAAACAGTATTAAAATTGTAATACAAAATATATACTGATAACAAAAAATGAACACAAGTCACATTTAACTTCTGCAATTACAAGAGATGCTCAAAATGGTTACCGTCAGCATCCAGACAATTATGATTACGGCAGAGCCGCCATCAGAAATCTCTGGGCCCCATACTGAGCAATCCTATTGTCCCCCACACACACACACATGACAGGGACCGGCGGTGGCAGGGCTCCTGTCAGCTCTGGGACCTATACGGCAGTACTGGTAGTACTGCCCTGATGGCAGCCCTGGATTACTGCAAACTACTGCTTGAGCAACGTTGACCAAAGTGTCCACTTGTATTACTGCGCTTGTTGTTTCTGTTCCTTCCCGAAGTACCGTCAGTATAGCTGGTTTTCTATGGTACACCACATCCTTTAAAGTCCCCCATAGGTGGAAGTCACATTTCAAATACCACTTCAAAATGGCCTTGCGCTCCTCAAACAACCATGCTTCTGCCATTTTCTTTTACAGTCCTGCCTGTCACATGGTTATCTAGCATTCATTCTTTTAAGTGAACGTCATACTACACATTCATTCATTCATTCATTCATTCATTCATTCATACATTTATTAGGCTTATATCCTGTCCACATTTGCACACGCACACACATGCTTCTATGACTCAGGTTGTTGTTGTTGTTGTTGTTCAGTCGCAGTCAATTCTGACCCTTTGCGACCCCATGGACCACCGCACTCCAGGCACCCTTTTCCTCCCCCATCCTCATGACTCAGGTATTTATAAATATAAGGTTTGCTATTTTCTGTGGTTTCAGGTATCCACAGATCTTGGAATGTACAGGGAAGGGACAATCTGTAATTTCAATACCAACAATCTCTACAGTTGATTGTTATTTCTACAGGATTCTTCAGTGTATTTCAGGCAATTCTTTATTCTTCAGTGCATTTCAGACAATAGGCAAGTCCAGTGATGCCGAACCTTGACACTCCAGCTGTTTTTGGACTTTGATTCCCAGAAGCCCAAGTCCCTGGGAATCCACATGAATGGGTTTACTTATGTACTCACAGTAAACCCATTTGTGTGGATTAACAGGGACTTGGGCTCCTGGGAATCAAAGTCCCCAAACAGCTGGAGTGCCAAGGTTCGCCATCAAAGGGTTAGTCTGATGACATGACTAGCAGTTTCCCATCTGGCATAGTTTAAAACTAGCCTAATAAAATACTTTGAAGTATCAGCCCAGAGGTAGCAATTTTCTCAAATTAACACCCCCCACCACATTCCACAGCCTCAATAGCTTCTCCATGGTGAAAGGCATGCCACAAGAGCCTGGGGGAGGGGAAGTTAAATGGAAAATCTTTTATTTCCAGAAAAACCCACTGCAACTGATAATGTTATCAGCCTTATGCACCATAGCTGTGCCAACAGGATTTCAGTCCACACAGCACTTATTACTGTAATAGTCTGAACTGTTCTTCGTGTGAAAAATAACACTTGTTCATTTTAACATGTGGCTTATTTTCCCAACCGCAGAAACTGGCCTAATGAACAGGGGGGGGGGGGGGGATCCTTCCTTGTCTCATTTTCATGCACCAGGAGCAGGAGCCATGTGATTTATATGATATGAGAGAGAGATTTAAAATCAAAGTAAACTAGAGTTCTTGCATTTCTGAGCACGATTTTCATACAGATAATATGAACAGTGGAAAACTATGACAGCCATTGCTACTAGCCTTCCCTAGCCTTGGCTGGGAAATATAAATCAGAGGTAACTTAGATCCACAGTCAAAGGCCACCTAGGAAAGAAATACACATTGTTCTTTCTCAACCTTGGATCCCCAGATGTTATTGGACTTCAATTCCCAGAAGCCTCGATCAGCAAGTGTACTGACTTAGGCTTCTGGGAACTGAAGGCCAAGAACATCTGAGAGGGGCCAAGGTTGAAAAACCGTGAATCTGAATCAGACATATTTATAAGAAATCATTCACCCGTGCTTTCAACTGCTTGTTAGCTTTAGTCACAATAAAATAGATACTATGTGGTTTCCGTACCACAGGAAACTACAGTCAATGCTAAATAATAAAGGGAAGTGAAAGTAATAAAGTTGAGAGAGAAGGTTGAAGGATGTTAAGGAGCTTAACTGCCTGTGGGACTGGCAAACCCTATGACTCCCTAGAACCAAAACTTAGATCACAACTATCTCAAAAAAAAAAGCCTTGCCAGATTTAAATATCCTATGTGTGCTTCTACATCTTACATATTTCTGGTCTATAAAAGGTTGTCTATAAATGCAGAACCTTGGGTCTCAAAAGCCATTTTTCTACCATTTATTCCAATACAGGCATCTTAGTATTACTGTTCATTAAAAGATGCAGTAGCAACAACAAAAGTACCAAAAATCAAAACCAAATGCTATTTCCCCCAATACTTAATACTGTCATTTTGACTTAATAAAGCATATTTTAAATTATTCACTTAATGGATCCTTAAGAACACCTCGGCCATTACCAATAATAATAATAATAATAATAATAATAATAATAATAATAATAATAATAATAATAATAATAATAATAATAATAATAATAATAATAATAATAATAATAATAATAATCCACCAAACCACTAACACAAACACAACAGCATGTATAACTTTCATTTTATTTAGTGATGTAATAAGCTTGGGGACATATATCAGGACCGAGAGAGTCATGGTCATTAATTTAGGCAATAAATCATAGAGCTTGCCAACAATGACAGCAAACAGATGCTAACAAGAAAATGCATTATTTAATATTGCCATGTATTATAAAAATGGAAGTGTGTTTAAAGGATGACTTAAATTTTTATAACAATATGCATTTAGTATACTACTGTTTTGACACATGTAAGAATCAAATGTATAGTTCCATTTGCTGAAAAGCATGCTGTTTTGGAAGTCTGGGAGGTATCTCTGATTTTTTTAAAAAAGAAAATAAGCAAAAGGAAAATCTTTAAAACATATTCTTAAAAGCATATCTTGTTTTATTATTTTGAATTTTATAACAAATGTTGCCAACATTGTAACTTAATGGGGAAATGTATACTTCAACAAGTTTCCAAAAACACATCTGAACAACCCATATTTTAATTGCTCAATTCTGGTCTGAATATAGTATATTCTGTATTTGAGCACCTGAACCAGGTAACCTTCCTCATGGGGTACGCATCTAATGATGCTGAAAAGGTTGGCATAGAGATAATGCCATGGAGATAATGCCAAGGAGATAATCAGTTGGAGTCAATTCCTTTCTGTTTTTATTTTTTGTTTTTTCTTGTTTGTTTTAAAATGCTTATACTGGAAATCTCATTTATTCCATTAAAACTTACAAGTAAACTTAAGCTTACTATCAAAACCCTCTTGTTTTGATACTTGTAAAGGATTTTACTAATGAAAACTGATTTTTTCCATATTCACATTCTCAGATACAGTATTAGGAAGGGCAAGATAGGGCATTTTACTTCAAACACATTCACATTAGTAATGAATTAGTACATTTTTGCAGACTGAAACAGAATGGTACCTAATTTTCCCTGCTCTGAATATCACTATACCAAATAATCTAACATTATGGGAGCATACATTAATTTCTAGTTAACACTGTTTAAGATGGTAATCCATTGAGTGACAGTTTTGTTTATATCGTAAAACCCCGACTTACATATGCCTCGAGTTACATAAAATTCAACTTACATAATGATTTTGTGCTAAAACCCTGTCCCAATTTACATGATTTCCTATGGGTTTGCTTCGAGTTACATAAAATTTATTTCTCTATGGGTTTGCTTCGATTTACATAAAAAATTATTTTTCTATGGGTTTGCTTCGAGTTACGTAAAAAATAATTTTTTCTATGGGTTTGCTTCGAGTTACATAAAAAAAACAATTTAAGCAAAAGCCTACAGAATGGACTTTTTTTGTAAGTAGTGGTTTTACTGCACATTATTTCATTTAACCTTACCCTTCAATCAACTCCTGTATGTCCCAGTTCTCTTTCTTGGAAGTGCTACAGTCAATGCCTTAAAACACTTGAAGAAGCAGCGATCAGAGTACAGAAAGGAAATTTTCTTCATTAAATCTACTGAAGCAGATATTAAAAATGCCTTTAATATACTGGGGATGGTTGGTGGGCATCAGAGAGTGTGACAGGCCAGTTACTGATGAGCTGCCGTCAGATGGCCTTCTCAGCAGGAATCTGTGTCTAAGGCTGCTGAAGGACAGCAATATCTTCCCTTGTGTGTAAGCTCTATTCATCTCCCAAGTATTTACTAAATCACTGGCCTCTGCACACACACACACACCGTTTCAGTACATGCTAACAAATGATGGATGGTCCAGTCAATTCGTTATGTCCTGAAAGCCTGATTTCCTGCCACTCCAATCACCAAACCTCTAGAGCTTTCAGACCTGATCAGTCCTGGAGAATATATTTTGCAGGCTCTATTAGGAGTAGAGGTTGCTACCATTAAAATCTCTAACTTTTTTTCTGTTGTGTGGGAAGAATGAACCCGGGGGGGGGGGGGGCAAAGAAGAGTAAGCCTTGGTTTTCTATGTAAAAAAGTCACTGTTCCATTTAATAACAAGAGTTGTTAAAACAGGGATGCTGAAATGTGCTAGCTATAGATTTAATTAAACAACCAAATCACATGCATTCCTTTGCTATGCTAAATCCTCAGATACAATTTGATCAAAGATACCTAACTCCTTATTGTGAAACCAAGGAATCTCCCTGGTCTCATTTTTTAAAAAGCCCACAATGGCTCTCTTTACTAGAAAAAGAAATACACTGGAACTCTGGATAACGACAGCACTGGATAAGGACAAATCTGCATAATGACACGCTCGTTATGCACCACGGGATGCTCCGCATAAGGACGAAAAAACGTCAAAAAACGTCCTTATGAGGGGCATTTGGTATCGATGCTCCAGATAACATTTTTTGGCTTTTTTTGTTACCTTATGCAGAGCATCTCCCATAGGGACCGCATAGCGTCAAAATAAGAAGATGCCGCTGCTGCTGCTGCTGCTGCTGCCGCCGCCGGGACCCGTTGCCTCTCCCCGAGCCCATGACACCGGCTCGGGGATGAGAGGCAGGTGTGACCTGCACCTTCCCTGCCCCCTGGTGCTTTGCCTGCTCAGGGGACTATAAGAAGCCGCCGCTGCTGTCAGGACCCATTGCCTCTCTCCAAGCCCACACCACTGACTTGGGTAGGTGTGACTGGCGCCTCCCCCTCCCCCCTGGATCTTTAATTTAATTTAATTTAATAGTCATATTTATATATGCCGCCCACTCAGGCAGAACCCGACTCAGGGCGGTATTACAACAAGTTCTAAAAACACATAAAAACACTTTGAAAGACCCACATCCCACCCACTTTAAAAGACCCATATCCCACCCACCCATCCCACCCACTATAAAAAGAAGAAGAAGAGAGAGTTCTTAATGGTTTACATAAGCCAGCAGGCGGGGACCGTGTTCCCATTCGGGCCCCACACCTGCCCTGCCAGCCAGGTCTTCAATCCTTTCCTGAAGGGCAGCAATTCTCTTTGAAGTCTTAGATCTGTTGGCAGGAGGTTCCAGAGAGTTGGTGCGGACACGGAGAAGGCCCTCCTTCGGGTGCTGGATAGATGTGCACCCCTAGCTGATGGCACTATTAGAGAGCCCCTCCGGTCCGCTCCGGTTGGACGGGCAGACACTCTTGGGACAATGTGGTCTCTAAGGTATCCTGGCCCACTGCCATATAGGGCTTTAAAGGTCAAAACCAGCACCTTGAATTGCAGCCGGAGACAAACTGGTAACCAGTGCAGCTCCCGAAGTAGCGGTGAGGCATGGGCATATCGCCCACATCCCATCACCACCCGGGCTGCCGCATTCTGGACCAGCTGCAGCCTCCAAATGGTTTACAATAATCTAGTCGGGAAGTGACCAGAGCATGGGTGACCATAAGCAAGGAGCCCCGGTCCAGGAGCATGCGCAACTGGCGAATCACCCGAAGTTGGGCAAAAGCCCTCCTGGCCACAGCCGCTACCTTTTCTTCTAGTAGCAACCGCGAGTCCAGAAGGACCCCCAAGTTGCGCACTGGGTCTGTCTGGGGCAAAACAGCCCCATCCAGTACCAAAGATGGTAACTCCCTGGATAACACGGGGCCCCTTATCCACAGCCACTCTGTCTTGCTGGGATTCAGCCGAAGCCCATTGGCCCCCATCCAGACCCCAATGGCCTCCAGGCATCCGGATAGGATTTCAACAGCATCACTGGGGTCCCCACGGGCCGAGATGTACAACTGAGTGTCATCCGCGTACTGATGGTACCGCACCCCGTGGGAACGAATGATCTCACCCAGTGGCTTCATGTACATGTTAAATAGGAGAGGAGAGAGCACCGAACCCTGAGGCACCCTGCTCAGGGGGCTATAAGAAGACACCAAAGCCGATGCTGCTACTGTTGCCGGCGCCCGTTGCCTCTCCCTGAGCCCATGCCACCGGCTCGGGGATGAGAGGCAGGTGTGACTAGCGCCTTCCCCACCCTCCCTGGAACTCTGCCTGCTCGGGGGGCTATAAGAAGACACCGAAGACGCTGCTACCGCCGGGACCTGTTGCTTCTCCCCAAGCCCATGCCATCATCTCAGGGATGAGAGGCAGGTGTGACCGGCGCCTTCCCTGCCCCCTGGTGCTTTGCCTGCTTGGGGGGGGGGGGCTATAAGAAGACGCTGAAGATGCTGCCGCCGCCGGGACCCATTGCTTCTCCCCTAGCCCACGCCACCAGCACGGAGATGAGAGGCAGGTGTGACCGGCACCTTCTCTGCTCCCTGGTGCTTTGCCTGCTCGGGGGCTATAAGAAGCTGCTGAAGCCGCCGCCGCCGCCAGGACCCGTTGCCTCTCCCTAAAATGTATTTTTTGAATTGTATTGTTGCTCTACTTTATTGTAATGCTGCTTTATTGTTTTTTCATGGATTGCTGTATATTGTGCATTATTGTATTTTCATGGATTGCTGTATGTTGTGCATTATATCTGTATTTTTTCCCTGTAAGCCGCCTTGAGTCACGCTTGCGCTAAGGCGGAGTATAAATTTAATAAATAAATAAATAAATAAATAAATAAAATCCGGATAACAACACGACTTGTGGAACCAAGTTTTGTCATTATCTGGAATTCCACTGTATAAGCAAACCAGACATCTTAATAGTACTTATGCCAGATACAACAGATAAATATTATTCTTTTGTTATTCCTGTGAGTAAGCCTAAAATGTCCATAATATTAAAAAAGTAGTTTACATCTTAATGAAATATTAAGTACATGTGCCTCCTTATTTTTAAAAAACTTTGTTTTAAGCAGGTTGAATACGCAAACATGCTAAACCAATTTTCTCTCTAAGTACCTAGTACTGTAGGGTCTGCTATACCAACGTCCATTGTGGCTCAATAGCAGAAGATCCTATTCTAGCTACAAATGAACAAACAGGAAGTATACAACATTTCTTTTCTTCGCTTATTTACAAGGTAGGTCCAAACCAGGTCTACTGTGCTCCACCATTCACTTCAACCTTGACCTGAAGATTAAACTCACTTTTATTGCACACAAAGGTCATCTGTATTAGGTCAACATTCAAAGTCCCTTGTCAACTAAGGTTGATATATTCCAACCTTTCCTTCTCTAATGCATCAAATTTTTCATGGTGAGGTCATATGCAGCAGACAGTGTATTCAGCAATTTATTGTGCCATTGTAATTTAGCACAGAATATGATTGTCCAAAAAGCTGTCACATGAATAATTTTTTCCCCATGATATGCTGAATCCCATGCAGTCCCCATAAATAATTGTCCCTGAACAGTAATGCAAAATTACTATTATTATGTTGAAGTGTGTAGGTCATGCAGAGTGGACAAAATAATATTTAAAGGAATCCAACAGCTAAATATTAATGACATATGGACCTGTTAAATCTCAGCTGCCCAATATCACTAACCTTTCATATCTGAATCCATCTATCTCTCTTATGATAGCAACTTTATTTCAGTTTGAATTATGTGAAATACTAATTAGAAGGATGGGTTATAACTATCAGCAAAATATATGAAAATGGAAAGGAAAGTGAAAAAGCTGTTCAAATGAAAGCTAAAGCATGTAGGTCCATTTTTACTAGGACATGGCCAGATAACAATGGTGCTCACATATAAACAAATCTCTTTAAATTGCCATAACATTTGGTCCTTTGCTTCTTCTCTCCCTTGTCTTTTTAAAACTTTCTTCTTCAATTTTGCCAATTAAAATTGTAGTAAGACCTTTGACCATCTTTGGCTAGTTTGCCAGAATTCCTAAACAGAGATTCTGACTCCATCTGTCCACTTCTGCCCACAGTGACAGACTAAATCCTGCTTGGATTGCTGTAATGCATGCAGAGCTGCCTTTAAATTCAACACAAAATCTCTAATAAACCCAGAATACCAATACCAGAAATTTCACTTCTACAGATAATTTTTAAGTATTGCCTCTTTGTTGGTTTCTTAATCCAATTCAAAGTATTTGTACCTTTAAAGTCCGAAGTCCTAGAGACTTTAGTAGCTGAGGCTACACATTCTTCTAAATCAATCTGTTTCTGCTTCTTCTTTTACCAGTAACTAGCAGGGGTACCCGCTTCGCTGGGTAGTGGATCCTTACCTGCACTCTGGGTGGCGGCCACCTGCAGCGGCCTTGCCTCTAACAGTGGTGCTGTGGTGGGTACTGCAGCCACCTTGCCGCTGTGGTTCCCCGCGCCTGTGGCAGCCTCGACTCGGGCGCCGGTGTGTATTGCCAACCGGAGCACCCCGTTTGGAGCACTCAGTTCAGCGGTTATCCTCCGGATTATCCTCCACTGGCTGGTCGGCATTTCAGCCGGAGGATGGCCCTTCTCCAGCAGGCATGGGCCGAACAGGGCGCTCCAGTCGGCCCATGCCTGCCGGAGAAAGCAAGGCAGCCGGGCCTTCTCCGGGAGGCCAGGGCGGATGAGAATGCTCCGCTCGCCCCCTCCTCCCGGAGAAGGCCTGGCCGCCTCTTTCTCTGGGAGGCCGGGATGGATCGGAGCACTCCGTTCGGCCCCTGCCTCCCGGCCACCTCAGACACACATTCCCTGTATCTCTCTGTCTCTCACTCACACAGAATTGATGTACATTGAAAGTGTCTCGTTCCAGGGCTGTTGAGGCTTACATGGAATGGGTTTGTTCCATCCGCATCAGGACCTTTCCCTATCAGTCATTCACTCTCAACCAATCGCAGTCCAACATGCAAATCAGCTCTCTCCATTATTCTGTTTCCAGGCCTGGCTAGATTCTCTCAGGAATTCCAGGACCTTTCCCCACCAGTTGCGGAACATTCTCCCCAAAGATGATGCTATGAGCCTTATTTTATACTCTTTTTGTCACAAGGCTGTTCAAAGGAACTATTTTTGAATCACTTAGGCTTTTGGATGTTTCAATAATATTATGCTTTATTAAATACTAGCTTGAGTGCCCGGTTCTGCCCAGGCAGTTTTTGGGGTTTTCTGCCCTACCTCCTGGTATCCGTGGGGGGCGGTGGTGCCCGGTGGTTGCAGCTACTCGGCCTCCCCCTTCCACCCCGGGGCAGGGGGACAGGCCCCCAGTGTTTGGTGTTGAACCATAGCCATTTCTGGTAGTCCCTGGGCCTGTCTCTGGGCCTTGCTGGTCCACCGCCCCCCTGCAGCCCTATTTTAGCTTTCGTCCATGCTGTGGTGTGCCTTGGGCATCCTCTTCAGCGCATCATCCCTTCGGGCCCTGCAAGGCTGATACCGAATGCCCTGCACCATGTTTCTGTTTTTCTCCCTGGGTTTTCCGTCCAGTATCCAGGCCTTGCTTGCCTCTCCGCCCCTGCTGGCCTCTTTTACTGTGTCCGACCCCTCCATGGCTGGCCTTGGCCTCCTTCTCCATCTCTTCGCCCAGGTGGGTCCTGCAAGGGTGGTCGTATGTAGGTGGCATAACTCTTGCGGGATTCCTTATGTTTCAGTCTGGTGTCTGCGATGCTGCAAGAAACTGTGGCCGCTATTTGCATCCATAGCCCATTGTGTGCCTGAGGAGGAGGATGTTAGTTATGCATCCTATCCCTTTGCGGGACCCACCCATACCTGTCAAGTTCCCCGTATCGGCCGGAATTACCCCGAAATTCCATGCCAATTTTCTCCATTTCCCGCCCGGAGCTGCCGCTTCCCCGTAATTTGGCAGCAGGGGGAAAGGAGTTACTGCACATCCCTTCTGCGCAGGTCCTTTCTACGCATGCGTAGAACCCTTCTACACATGCGCAGAAGGCTTCTGTGCAGAAGGGGATGCGTAGACGCCTTCTACGCATGCGTAGAAGGCTTTTACGCATGGATAGAATGGACCTGCGCAGAAACGTTCTGCGCAGGTCCCGTAATCTCCGGAGCTGCGCTTGATAGGTATGGACCCGCCTGGGCAAGGAGACAGAGAAGAAGGCTGGGGCCAGCCATGGAAGGCCCGGAAAGGTAGAAGAGGCCAGCAGGGGAGAAGGCGGGTGAGGCTTGGATGTCAGCCGGAGAACCCGGGGTGGAGACTGGGAGCAGGGCGTGAGATAGATCAGATCACACTTTCAGGGGCCGCATGGACGACGCACCAGGGAAGATGGCCAGGGCATGCCATGCCAGGGAAGAAAGGTAAAAGAGGACAGGCGGGGGGAACCAGCAAGGACCGGAGACAGGCCATGGGACCCTCCAAGGCCGCAGTGTTTTTTTGTGTGCCGGCGTCCGTTGCAGCCATTGGTGTGGTGGCCACGCAGCTGTTTCCTCGCCCCTTGCACGCTGGCACTGGCTGCCCCTTATTGACCGTGGCGTGCCACAAGGGCTGCTGGAACTTGTATTTTGGGGGAGTTGGTAGACTGCAAGGCCCCCCATTGCAGTCCAGACGCCAACGTTGACCTTCTCTGACGCACCAGGTAAGTGTGTGCGCAGTTTGGTCACAGACACTACAGGGGTGTGGATTTGTATTCAGGACACACAATGGGACATCTCTGCTTTATAGATATAGATAAATGTTTATTACTGTATTGTGACTTAATTTGTGATATACAGTACAGTCTTGGAATCCTAAATGAAGTCTGGCATACAAGTGTTCTAAAGTAACAATAAACTAACATACATGAAGTAAATTTCTGTATGTGAACTATGCTGACAAGAATTAACAAGATTTAAGTCCAGACACATACTGCAATCATATCGTATGTTTTTCTTAGCTAGTGGCGTTAAAGAAAATGTGTACAGTAAAACCCCAACTTACATATGCTTAGAGTTACATAAAATTCGACTTACATAATGATTTTTTCACTAAAACCATATCCCGATTTACATAAATGTCCCAATTTACATAACACAATTTCCTATGTGTTTGCTTCGAGTTAAGTAAAAAATTCATTTTTTCCTAGGGGTTTGCTTCGAGTTAAGTAAAAATACATTTTTCCTATGGGTTTGCTTCGAGTTAAGTAAAAAACCAATTTACATAAAAGGCTACTGAACAGACTTTTTAACGTAAGTAGGGGTTTTACTGTACATAGAAAGCTAATGAAAGAAAATACTAACATGCCAAACTGTCTAAAATAGGTCTATGTGCTCTTTCAATAAGGATAAGATTTCCATACAAACATTTTTCAACATAACTTAATAATTACTTTCTAAACAGATCCTGTTTTAAATGCACTTGGTCTACTTTTTATTTAAGCATCTTTAAGCATCTTCTACCATACAACAGACTTACTGGCCAACAGCCCTTAGATCAGAGGTTCCCGACATGGGGCCCACACCCCACAGGGGGTCTTCAATTCCCAGAAGCCCAAATCATTACATTGGCTGATCAGCTATGGGGAATTGTCTTTGGCTTCTGGGAATTGAAGTCCAAAAACCAAAGGTGGGGAAACACTGCCTTAGATGTATGATTAAAAAAAAACATACTTGGTCATCTAAGAATAAATAACTCTTATAAAAAAAATTGTGGAGCAGTGATGATTTATGCCTAACCTTTTCTCCAGAAAAAGCTGTATGCAGTTTTTAAATTTTATATAAGTAATTCTGAGGTGTCAAAGCACTCGTTTGACAAGTAGTTTATATGGATCGAAAAGAGAATATACTAAGGTACTGTACTGTGAACAGTGCCACTGACAAGAGGCTTGTGTGATATTTTTATCGAAGTTGGTTCTTCGGCCGACGCGCTCCTTGACTACTCTGTTTCAGAGGCCCACAGGTGCCACACAGTCGAGAACCCCTGATGGGTTGGCAAACGAGGCTGAGAAGGGAGTGCTTTCTCAAAGTCGGCCCAAGAAAGCCAGGTCAAGCGTAGCTGGGCAACAGGTTCGCAGAGAAATGGCGATCTGTGACTGATGTCGCAGTTAAAATTAAAGTAGCAAAGCTCCTTGTCACGAGACTTTGGATTCCCATGCGAAAACACCCTTATCTAGTTTTGGAGAACAGTACGGCCTTGAAGTTGGGTAAGGTGTGTGGGAGGAAAGCAGTTACCTCCGCTGCAGCTCGCTCTTCTTTAGCTGGATTCCAAGCCTCAAAACAAAGTTTCTCCTTCGGAAGAAGCTCCCACAAAGTAACTCAAAAGCTGTAATCCTTATTTTAGGGAAAAGGCTGTATTGTTAAATGTCCCCATTCAATCTGCTCCACTTCAGGAGGAGCAGAAAGAGCACTCTTGACAATCAATATCTTTTATGATTTACTAACATAGTTTGCCCGGCCTTGCCGGGCATTTTTAATGTGTGTTTGTTGGTGGTTTGGGGTGGTTTTGGTTTTGCACAACCACCACTCCAACCACCAACTCACACATTAATTTTTTTTTTTATTATGGCAGGAGTGGGGTGTGTGTGTGTGTGTGTGTGTGTGAATGTAGTCCACCAGAGGGTGTTATTTTTAGTTAATATTTTTTGTTAACTAAAAATAGCACCCTCTGGTGGACTACATTCACTAACGTTCAGTGCGAAGGAGGTGTTTGTGCAGGGAGGACTTCTTTTTCGGTTGTTCCCTGCAGGTGAGTTTTTTGTTGTTTTTGGGTGTGTGTTAGTGTGAATGTGTGTGTGGGGGGGTTTGGGAGGGTTTAACGTGGCCTTGCCTTGCTGGCCAGGCCGCATTAAATCCTTGCATTGGGGTGGGGGGCATTCTTTTATTTATTTGGTTTTTTTACAGTGGGGCCGGCCGGTGCCTTGCCGTAGCCTGGGTTTGGGGGGAAGAGGGTCTTATCCCCTCCCCACAAGCTACAGGCCGGCTTGGGCAGGCCTCCGACGCTGCGGGGGAAAACATAGTTTTTCCCTGTTGCCTCACCGAAGCATGGGTTGGGGGGGAAGAGGGGTATCCTCTTTCCCCACCCCACCCCCATGATACGGTGGTGGCTTGTCCCGGCCTCCGAGGCTGTGGGGGAATATTTTTTCCCTGCTGTCTTTCCGAAGCTTGGGGAGAGATGGGTATCCTTCCCCTCCAAGCTATGGGGCGGTTGTGGGAGACGGAGGTTGAGAATGGTGTTCCGTGCTTGGCCTTTGTCTCCCATTTTAAGGTGTTCGTCTTCCTTGGAAGACGGGGGTCGAATCTTTTGGCCTCTGTCTTCCTAGGAAGACGAATCGGTTCCCTCTGGGAAACACTTTCCCTCCCGTCGCAGCCTTCTGCGTAGGGAGAAGCACCGGACTGTCCTTTACCACGTCGCCTGCAAAGACGAAGGACAGTCCGGTGCTTCTCCCTACGCAGAAGGCCGCGGCGGGAGGGAAAGACTTTCAAAGACCCAGCCGGAACCGGCAAAGGGTAAGTGCGGTCGGCGGAGGTTATGGAGGTGGTGGGGCAGGGGGGGCGTGGTTACCAGGGCCGTGCCTCTCCCCCCCCTCATTGACCGCACTTATCTTTTCCTGGCTCCAGATGGGTCTGTGAAAGTCTTTTCCGGGCTAGCGCAGTTTGTCTTTTAAAACCGCCGTGCTGCGCTTTCCCAGCCTCCTCTGCGCTCACATCCTTCAGCCTGATTGGCTGAGGGGTTGCGCAATGCAGAGAGCTCTGGGACTCATAGGGGTTTTTTTTGGTCACGTTCATGGGGCTGCTGTCCCACTGGCAACCACTGTAACCCCACAGCATTGGGAAGGCGGGGGCTATGGTGAGTGCGGAGGGCTAGGTCAGGGATGGTTTGGCTGGGTGCGGGAGCCTTTGAACAAACCCAACGGTTAAGGCCTCTTTTTATAGGTATAGATTGAAGAAATAAAGAGTCCAATAAATGAGAATAGAAAAATAGCATAGTCTCAGAAGTAATTCTAAGTGTTGATCTCTCTGCAGAACCTAAGTCTCGTCACCTCTAGTTTTTAGGCTGTGGCGGTAACCCGCCTCATATGAAATGGACTGATGGGAGAGTCTATCTCAGATGTAAGGAGAGATAGAGCCTCCGGCTGCAATCCAAATTCTACTTTTGAACAGAGCAAAAGCCCTGGTTTTTATACCATTTTCCTGGGAAAGTGACCTTGAGAAGTGCTAATTGACTTCTCAAAGTGACAGGTTTTGTGCCTAGATCAAAGGATACCTGGTGGCTATCCTATCTATGTTGCATCTCAGCCTGTGAGATAGAACATCTTCCCAGACACTATTCTTGGGAATAAGAATGAAAATGTACTTTCCCAGCGTTGTGTATTTAAGGAAATGTGTTTACCATTTTGTCTTTGTTGTGATAGATTTTAATACGTATTTGCTTTACTATGGTCCGAAGTCTCGCGAGACTCGGGAAGGTTCTGAATGCGAAGTGCACGAGATAGAGTTGTCAATGGTTCCAACGGTTTTTTTTCCCAACTGTCAGTTCTGATCGGAGATAACTAAGGAATGTGAAGATGTGTTGTTAGCTCTGGTCACCTATTCATACTCTGAATAAAGTTGTGTGTTTGGCCCGTATTGCTGGCTGCTGCCTATTATTTCCAGAACACTAAATTGGTGACGAGGATTGGATGGCATCCCAACAGAATTCTGTTGGCCCTTTCGATATCTCAGCACCAGAGAAATGGGTTCTCTACGAAAAGCAGTTCAAGCATACCATGGTTGCTGACAACATCATAGAGGAGGACCAGAAGCGTTCGTGTTTCCTGGCGAGATGTGGCCTGCCTACTCTCGAGCTGGCCATTCACTTGGTGCTGCCAAGGGATATCGACGATGTTCCCCTCACTGATATTCTGATGGCCCTGCGAAGCCATTTCCAGCCGAGGGTCTCCATATTTCCCGCCCGAGTGGCATTTCACTGCCGTGACCAACACCCCGGGGAGTCTGTGGCCAACTATGCTGCCACCCTTCGACTCACAGCTGCCCCATGCCAGTGGCCAAACATCGAAGAAGCCCTCCGCGACCGCCTGCTAGCCGAACTTCCAGAACACTAAACCCAGAGAAAAGGGATGATGCTATTCAATGGCAGGTGCCAACCTAAAATGGCTCCACTTAGGTTAAGCAGAGAGTATCGTAGAAACAAAATAAAAGCAGATTTAAAATCCTTACTTAATAACCTATATGAATATAATGTAATAAACATTAAAAAATTAAGTCTTCCCAGATGGAATCACAACAATTTTGTCCTTATATTTATGCCCCAATAGTACATTGGTTTTCTCTTTTATTCGTTTCAAGAACAGACTAAATAAAGTAAGTTCTGCCACAAAGTTGAAAGACCAAGCCTTAGGTGCCTAGAAGAATATTTCCCTCCCTAAACAGAACCAAAAAAGATTCATTTTGCCCCAACTAACCCATAAAGTTCCCAAATATTATATGTAAATATATTTAGTTATTAAATTCATTTCTATACCATCAGTCTGGGAGGTGTTCCCACTCTGGGTAGTTTCCAATAACATAGAAATATAGTAAATTAATTAAATTTAAAATACAATATATAAAATAAACCCGCCCACCCCCACAGCAATGTATTACACTTTCTTTCTGGCCAGAGATAGGAATATAAATTACAGCAAAACCCCGGGTTACAACTTAGGTCCATTCCAACAGCCTCCGTTGTAACCTGAAAAAAATGTAAACCGAAACATCCATAGGGATGCATTGAAAAATAAAAATTGGTCCTGAATTGGTCATTGTACACCAAAAAATGACATTACAAATTTGTAAACCAGGACGGCATTTCCATAGGATCTGCAGTTGTAAACCGCAGCAAAGTTAAACTTAGGCAGTTGTAACACAGAGTTTTACTGTATATTTAAAAGACAGTAAAAAAAATTAAAAATAATAATGGCTAATTAAATGATTGGCTGTTGGTATTTGATCTTTAAATGCTTCCTTAAACAAATGTATTTTAAATATGTCGAAGGATGGGGCCTGGTGCAACTCCACTGGAAAGCTGTTCCACATTTATGGGTGCTGCTACCGAAAAGACATATTTCCTCATTGAAATTTTCTTAGCCAATCTCAACAGTTGGCATCTGCAGTTGTACTGTTTGTGAAGATTGAGTGATGTGAGCAGGTGACCTTTGGGGAAAACAATCCACCAGATAACAAGGTCCTAAACTGTTTGGAAGTCATCGTTAATATCTTAAGCCTAATATGGAAGGGAATGGGACACCAATATAGATGGGCCAGGGCCGGAATAATGATTGCATTTTTTTGTTCCAGTTATAAGGCTGACTGCTGCTTTTTGAAGCCATTGCAGTTTCTGTATTATGGATTAGAGCAGCCCCACATAAAGCACATTACAGTAGTCAGTCTTTGAGATTACCAATGTTTGGACTAAAATTGCATGAGACTGTCCAAAAGTGGGCACTGCTGGGTAATTTGTTGGAGATGGAAACAATATAAATTTAGTCCCAGCAGCAATTTATTATTCTAAATTGAGGGCTGAATCTATGATAACACCCAAACTGTAAACCTAGTCCACAGAAAAAAACATCACCTGCCCAGGTAGGGGACATATCACCCATTTGAGCAGATACCCCCCCCCCCCAACAACAGAAACTGTATCTTATTGGAATTCAGTTTCAATTGTTCATTTTCCTCCAGTCCATAATGGAGGCCAGTCAGTCCTCAAAGCTTCCATTGCAGTACATTGTAGACTGCTTCCATTGCAGTACATGTAAAAGTGACCGCATTGTGTGTCATCAGCATATTGATGACACCACACTCCACATCACCAGACGATACCACCCATCCACCCACGGCTTCACATAGATATTAAGTAACATATCATATAACATAGAAACCTCTAATTCATAGGGAACAATCTGAGCAGAAAGTGAAACAGTGACAATTATAGACCCAAATTCTTGCACTGGGTTTGATTTTATAGTTTTTTAAAATGGATCCTACCAAAAAGTGCAGGTTTTTTTGTGGAGAACTATTAACTTGTTGGAGGAGTTACAGCTTGAAATAAATTGTTCGTTCTTGTCTTGGAGGAAGACTACATAATTCATGCACCATGTAATTAATTTCCAACGATTTTTTATCCATCTTATCTCACTGTCTAAAAACGAATCAACCAGCAATACAGTAAACTATATTGTCAGCTGTATATACTACTTATACTTTCAGGAACAAAAACAAATTTATTTCCCAAACCAAATTTGATAATATGTCCATTTCTAGTGGAATCATTTTCTATTCCAACTCCTGAATCACATAATGTACCAAACTACCAAACTAAATGAAGATGTATTCATCTTCAGTTAGTTTTGCTCTCATGCAATCTGTAATTCTTCAAAGATGGGTAGACTCAAGGATGACAATGCTGAAAATAAAAATCTGATCTAGTGCCATCAGATATTAACAATACCATACCTGTCAACCATCCCGTTTTACCTGGGGAAACCCCTTATTTTTACCCCTCTTCCTGCCCCCTCCCGTTTTATTAATTTCCCCGTATTTTCCCTTATTTTTAAAACAAATATCCTGACCGGAGCCCTCACAGGCAAAGCTGCAGTATTTTTTCCGGCCGCCAGAGGTCGCTGTGGCTGTGTGGCAGGCTTTTCACTTGTGGAAGGGGAGAGAGAGAAGGGGGGGGTGTTCTGTAGGTTTCTCTTTCATTTTCCTCCTGCCACATGGCCAAGATGGACGCTGGTCAGAGCCACCATGCTGGAAGGGACTGGAGTCAAAGGTGAGCGATATTTCATATATGCAGGGGCAAATCAGCTCTTGGTCTGGGGGCAGAGACTTCTCTCTCACTCTCATGCTTTATTGAGCTGTTTCTGCCCTGCCTTCCGTTTCTGTTCTAGAGTTAACTTGGGAGGGGGGGTTGCTTGATCACTATATGCTAAAGGTAAAGGTTTCCCCTGCTCGAAAGACAGTCATTTCTAGAGTGCCAAGGTTCGCCATCACAGTCAGAGATTCCTGCAATATATGAGAGAGAGAGGGTGTGTGTGTTCCGTTTCTATTCTAGAATTAACATGGGAGGGGTGGGGTGTGTGTGCTTGCACGGTTGTGTAAGGGGACCTGAGTTAGGTAAAGGTAAAGGGTCGCCCTTGCTCAAAAGCCAATCGTATCCGACTCTAGGGTTCAGTGCTCATCTCTGTTTCAAAGCCAAAGAGCCAGCGTTGTCTGCGTCTGCAGACATTTCCATGGTCATGTGGCAGGCATAACTAGACACCAGAGTGCACGGAACGCTGTTACCTTCCCACCAAAGTGGTCCCTATTTATCTACTTGCAATTTCTTGCTTTCGAACTGCTAGGATGGCAGGAGCTGGGACAAAGACGGGAGCTCATTCCGTCCAGCAGTACTCGGGAATCGAACTGCTGACCTTCTGCCTCCCAGTCAGCATCTTAGTCACTTAAGCCACTGAGCAAACAAGAAAGAAAACAAAACAAAAGTCCCCCAAGCAAATGGGGAAAGGGTTCTTTGGCCCACACAGCTTTGTGCCTTGCATCTACAATACCATCTAGCCATCTTATTTTTGGCCACCCCCTTCTTTTGTCCTCCACCTTTCCCAGCATCAAGCCTTTCTCAAGTGAATCCTCTCTTCTCATTTGATGTCCAAAGTACTTTAGCGTCATTTTTACTATTTGACCTTTAATGAGCAGTCAGGGTTGATTTCTTCTAGGATCGACCTATTTCTAACACTACATTTCAAAGGCATCTATTTTTCTGCGCTCAGCTTTCCTAATGGTCCAGCGCTCACACCCATACACTACCACTGGGAATACCATTGCTTTGACTATTCAATTTTTGGTTTGCAAGGTGATGCCTCTACTTTTCACTATATTCCCCAGGTTTCTCATAGCTTGTTTCCCAAGCATCAGATCTTTGATCCTAAGAAAGTAAAATCTGCCAGTCATATCCAACTCTAGGGTGCAGTGCTCATCTCCATTTACAGCCAAAGAGCCAGCGCTGTCTGTATTTGCAGACATTTTCATGGCCATGTGGCAGGCATGACTAGAGCCCAGCAAGTCACATGGCTATATTTGGCCACGCCCATGGATTTGGCCACACCCACAGAGGGGTGTGGCCAAAATTTCCCTTATTTTCAAATCCAAAAGTTGACAGGTATGACAATACACGCCAAACCTCAAGGTCTCTACAACAAAATTGTAGACAAGTCTCAGCTTTAGTATACCTTGGAGTCATTGTTCATCAAGGAGTCCATACATTGGTAGACGTCTCCGTGATGTCATTCCGCACATGCAAATGGACCTGAGATATCATTTGGATATCACGTCACCCACTGGCTAGGTGGACCATGATGTGTGCCCTCCATTTTTACCTGGCCCAAGGGATCCGACGGAGGATGCTCTGGTGAGTTTAGAATACTTAAAATGAATTCCCAGCGTGATAAATCATGTTCACCAACACTACTTTCTAAAAGCAGTTTCTAGGTTACTGCAAAGCAAAGTGGTATGCATGTCGCACCCTATATCTGTAAAGGATACATTCTGAGACCTGAAACCGTGAATAACAGTGAACCCTGTATTTTACATGGCAAACAGTAGCCTCTAGTGGTCAGCTCTGATAATGCACCACAGAAATATATATTTTATTTAATATTTTTAGACCCATGCATAACTGAAACCATGGATACTGAACTATCAATTATGGGGGTACTTGTACATCTTACCAATCTGTTTTCTGTTTTTCAGTGGATGGCTGATCAGCTGGACAGAAAAAAGCAGTAGGGAAGGTCTCTCAGGATTCTATGGCCCACAAGCAAGCTGCCCCTGGTCTCAGCACTCCTCAACATCTATTAATTTCTTTAGCTTACTCATTCTTTCTTAGTCTAAAAAAAACAAATTTACTAATTAATTCGCCAAGGCAAGCTCAGTTGAAAAACCTTTATCAACATGAGTGTGTTATGGCACAAGAATATGCTATACTACAGAATATCTGAAAGTGAACAGCAGTTTCACTTTATCATTTTTTCACTAGCTTACTATGTCCAATAAATGTAAACTAAAGACGACACAAAATTGTCCAACTCAAAAGGATCAAGAATAGGTTTCTTCAACAATTATCTAATCAATGTCTGTTTCAATTAAATTGCAGACATGTATTGTACAGGGAGGAATTAACTACCATGGGATCATCAGGAACACAACATTATCCAAACAGTTTCATCTCCCCTGCTAATCTGCCTTTCAGACCTATTTTCTTCCCATTTACCTGGCTGGAAATGACAGCAAAAAAGGTACATTGCCAAGTATTACCAACAAGCCATCTGTCAGGCATTCTAGGAAATGTAATTTTCCCAGGGCACCTGAGACCCTGAAAAAGGATAGAGTACTACTGCAGTATTCAAGGAAAGAACGCAAAAACGTTTAGCTTCCAAACAGAACCAAAGGAGAACATGTGAAAAAGTACTCATAGGTGTACTTACTAACAGGTGTACTTACAGGTGAATATAGCCTTACACTGTGACCCACATAGTTAGGATATTTACTAGCATCACTATTTTTTAAATACGCAAAAACAAACATAATGAATTGAGTGAAACCAGTGTTATTTCCAAAGCATAGATTGCTAGCTGCAAATAACTTGCCCTCTAACAAAATTTTCAAAGCATCTTCAGCTCATGACAACATCAGTAAGTTATTGTGATTCAAAAAAGTATACTGTACAACTAAAAACAAACCAGTTTTTAAATCCAATCTTAGAAGCCAGAGGCACTTCAGAATAGTACAGTTCTAGCTGCCTGACAGAATCTCAACAGAATTGGAGCCAGCTTGACATATCTAGGAGAGGAGTCTAACAATTAAGATGCTGCTCTTGGGGAAACCTTGCCAACACAGACTCTCAGAGTAGTGTGAACATAAAAACATAAGAACAGCCTTGCTGGAACAGGCCACAGCCCATCCAGTCCAGCATTCTGTCTCACACAGTGGCTCACCATTTTCTTCAGGGTATTCCCAAGGAGATGCCTTCACCTGCTTAGGATTCCCTTGTCCTCCATGAACTTGTCTAATCCTTTCTTAAAGCTGTCAAGACTGACAGCTGTCACCACTTCTTCTGGCAGGGAGTTCCATAGACCAGTAATCCTCTGGGTAAAAAAGTACTTTCTCTTATTTGTTTGAGAACTAGTACCCAAAAGTTTCATGGAGTGTCCCCTTAGTTCTAGTGTTATGCGTTAGGGAAAACAGTTTTTCCTTATCTACTTTGTCCACACCATGCATGATTTTATAAACTTCAATCAGGTCACCTCTTAGACGCCGTCGTTCAAGAGTGAAAAGGCCCAACCGTTGCAGTCTCAGAATGTAAGGAAGGTGTTCCAGTCCCCTAATCATTTTGGTTGCCCTCCTCTGCACTTTTTCCAACTCCATAATATCCTTCTGGAGGTATGGCGACCAGAACTGTACACAGTATTCCAGATGGGGCCTCACCATATATTTATAAAGAGGCAAAATGATACTTGCTGACTTATTTTCTATACCCTTCCTAATGATCCCTAGCATTGAGTTTGCTTTTTTCACTACTGAGGCACACTGGGTTGACACCTTCATTGAGCTGTCCACCAGGACACCAAGATCCCTTTCCTGGTTTGTCGCAGAGAGTTCAGAACCCATCAGTTTATAAATGTAATTGGGTTTTTTTGCCCCAACATGCATCACTCTGCACTTACTAATGTTGAAGCTCATTTGCCACTGTTTTGCCCACTCCCCCAGTGTCAAGAGTTCCCTCTGGAGCTCCTCACAATCTCTCACAGTTTTCACTACCCTGTATAATTTAGTGTCGTCAGCAAATTTGGCTACCTTGCTTTTTACTCCTACCTCTAGATCATTTATGAAGAGGTTGAAAAGCAGGGGTGCCAGTACTGAACCTTCGGGGACCCCACTCTTTACTTCCCTCCACTTGGAGAAATGTCCATTGAGTGCTACCCTCTGTTTCCTGTCCCTTAGCCAGTTGCTGATCCAGAACAAGACCTGTCCCTTTATTCCATGACTGGTAAGTTTATTCAAGAGCCTTTGGTGCAACACCTTGTCAAAAGCCTTCTGAAAGTCCAGATAAACAATGTCAACTGGATCCCCCTTATCCACATGCTTATTGACACTCTCAAAAAATTCCAACAGATTAGTGAGGCATGATTTGCCCTTGTAAAAGTCATGTTGACTCCCCTTTAGCAGCTCCTTCTCTTCTATGTGTCTATTAATTCTATCTTTTAGGATGGTTTCCATCACTTTACCTGGGACACATGTCAAACTGACAGGTCGGTAATTTCCTGGATCACCCCTGGATCCTTTTTTGAAAATTGGTGTTACATTCGCTACCTTCCAGTCATCAGGCACAAAGCCTGATTTGAGGGAAATATTATATATTTTGGCTAGGAGATCAGCAATTTCATCTTTAAGTTTCCTGAGAACTCGTGGATGGATGCCATCTGGTCCTGGTGATTTGTTAGTGTTTAGTTTAACAAGACATGCAAGGACCTCCTCCCTGATTATTTCTATCTGGCTTAATTCTTCGGTTTCCCTCCCTACGAAGATAGGCTCTGTTTTGGGCATGTGGTCTCTGTCTTCTTCAGTAAATACTGAAGCAAAGAATTCATTGAGTCTCTCTGCAATCTCTGTTTCTTCTTTAATAACCCCTTGCCTTCCATTGTCATCTAATGGTCCAATGGCCTTCCTAGTTGGGTTCTTACTTCTAATGTACTTAAAGAAGTCTTTGTTATTTCTCTGAGTATTTTTAGCTATACGCTCCTCAAAATCTTGCTTTGCTTTCCTGATTGTTGCCTTGCATTTGTTCTGCAAGAATTTATGTTTCTGCCTGCTGTCCTCATTCGGACAAGCCTTCCATCTTATAAATGAGCTTTTCTTGCTTTTGATCACTTCCTGAACAGCTCCTGTAAGCCACATCGAAGTCCTCTTGGACCTGGCAGTGCCCTTTTTCCTTTTGGGTATGCATTCCAATTGGGCCTCTGTTATTGTTTTTGTAAACAGCCTCCATGCCTCTTGGAGTGTTTGGACTCTCTCAATTTTCCCTTTCAGCTTCTTTTTTACTAGTTTCCTCATCTTTGGGAAATTTCCTTTTTGAAAATTTAAGGTCTCTGTGTTAGATTTTATCAGTTACTTGCGGTCTATGATCAAGTTAAACATAATTGAGTTGTGGTCACTGTTCCCTATTGGATCAGTCACATTAACATCTTGATCTTACTCAGGATCAAGTCAAGGATTCTTGTACCTCTAGTTGGGTCTTCAACCATCTGTCCCAGGGAACAATCATTTAGCATATCTAGGAACTTTATCTCTTTATCATGTGCTGAACAACAGTTCACCCAGTCTATGTGAGGGTAATTGAAGTCCCCCATTATAACCAGGCTTCCGTTCTTGGATGCCTCCTTTACAACATTCTCCAACTGCCAGTCTCCCTCAAGAGTTTGGGTTGGAGGCCGATAGTATATGCCTACTGTTAGACCATCCTTGTGGCCTGGTACTCTTACCCACAGAGCTTCTAATGGTGACTCCAAATCACCTAGATATTCCAATTCATATGATTTTATCACTTCTTTGACATACAAGGCTACACCACCTCCCGTTTGCCCCTTCCTATCCTTCCTGTACAGTTTGTAACCTGGGATGACTGTATCCCATTGGTTATCATCCATCCACCAGGTTTCAGTGATACCAATAATATCAATATTCTTATCTATTGCTAAGTATTCCAGCTCCCCTATTTTGTTCTGGAGGCTTCTGGCATTTGTATACAAGCATTAATATATGCTATCCTGATACAGTCTTTTGAGTCCAGTTGCATTGTTAGACTGCCTCTTGCATCCTTCTGCTAGAGTGTTGGTGACTAGCTCCTTGCTCTGCTCAGTAATTTTTGCATCCTCCTCACTACTCAAGTACACACTTTCCCGAACCGGATGCTGCCCAGCTCCTGTCGGCTTTCGCCCAGTTATCAGTTTAAAAGCTGCTCTGCAGCCTTTTTGATGCTGAGTGCCAGCAATCTGGTCCCATCATGGTTCAAGTGCAACCCATCCCTCCGGAACAGATTTGGCTTGTCCCAAAATGTTCTCCAGTTCCTGACAAATCTGAAGCCCTCCTCTCGACACCATCGCCTCATCCACGCATTGAGGCTTCTGAGCTCTGCCTGCCTGGTAGGTCCTGCATGAGGAACAGGCAGCACTTTTGAAAATGCTACCTTGGAAGTCCGGGACTTCAATCTTCTTCCTAACAACCTGAATTTGGCTTCCAGGACAGACCGCTTGGCCTTCCCAACATCATTGGTACCAACGTGTACTATGACCACTGGCTCGTTCCCAGTTCTCTCTAACTGAAGGCTCTCCAAATATAGACAGGTACATTTGAGAGAAGCCAGTCTTTTAGATATCCTGGCCACAAGCAATTTAAGACTTTATCTATCAAAAGCAGCACTTTAAACTGAGATTAAAAGCAAACTGAAAGACACTGCAGTTGGTTCAAGACTCATGTTAGCAGGTCATATGTCAGATAGCAGTCCAGCTACCACACTGTAGATCAGTGTTTCCCAAAGTGTGGCCCACACCCCACAGGGGGACTTCAATTCCCAGAAGCCTAAATCAGTACCTTGGCTGATCAATGCTTTGAGGAATTGACTTAGGCTTCTGGGAATTGAAGTCCAAAAACCAAAGGCTGGGAAACACTGTTGTAGAGCAGGGGCGTCCAAACTTTTTAAGCGGGGACTGGTTCACAGCCCTTCAGACTGTTGTGGGGCTGGACTAGAGATGTAAAATTTCCAGAAATTTTGAAACTCGGAAAAAAACCGGTTTTTTCTGGGGGAAATGGAAATTTTGGGGGAAATGGAAAATAATCTGATACCATACATATTTTTTTAGAAATGATTTATAAAATATTTTATTCATCATGTTAAAATAAAACATTCCATAATGTATTTTTTTTCAATTTTTCGGTGTGGGGGGGGGACCAAAAAAGGCTTCAGAAAAAAACAAAAAAAATCATTTTTTTTATTTTTCCCGATTTTTTCTAGGCCTTCATGTCTCTAGGCTGGACTGGTGGTCCCACTGCTGCCACCACTCCCCCATGCCACTGCCACCACCAGGACCAAACTGATCCACCCACCACTCCCCACCACACACACAAACACACACACACACACACAAACACACCAATCCCCACTGCTTCCCTGCTTACTGGCCTGGAGGAGCTGCATGGCGTGGGTGAAGGAGGGGTCCAGGCTGTCCTTCTCACCCATGTCTGCTGGGAAAGCCACAGCCGGCCATGGGTGGCCCCTGGGAAAGATGCACTTGGCCAGAAAAGCCCCTGGGAAAGACATACAAGGCCAGAGGAGCCCCCAGGAAAGATGCATGTGCCCAGAGCGGCCCCGGGAAAGATGTGCTTGGCCAGAGTGGCCCCCGGAAAGACATACAAGGCCAGAGCGGCCCCCAGGAAAGATGCACATGGCCAGATCAGCCCCCAGGAAAGATGCAAGCGGCCAGAGCATCCCCCGGAAAAGATGCACATAGTCAGAGCAGCCCCCTGGGAAAGATGCACTTGGCCTGAGCAGCCCTGGGGAAAGATGCAGACAGCCACCTCAGGGAAAGATGCAAGTGGCCAGAGCATCCCCCGGAAAAGATGCACGTAGCCAGAGCAGCCCTGGGGAAAGATGCAGACAGCGGCCTCCGGGAAAGATGCAAGCGGCCAGAGCATCCCCCAGAAAAGATGCATGAGGTCAGAGCAGCCCCCCCCCCAGGAAAGATGCACTCAGCCAGAGTGGCCCCTGTGAAAGATGCATGTGGCCGCCGCTTTTGCTGCTGCCGCCTAAATCCTTGTCCCTTCCGCTTTGCTTGGCGTGTCCCTAACAGTGCTCTGTAGCAGGGCAGATGTTTTAAGGCTTACAACAGCTGCCCTGCTATGGAGCGTCATTAGGGGCACGGCAAGCAAAGCGGAGGGGCAAGGACTGAAGCAGTGGAAGCAGAAGCAGCAGCCAGTGCAAGGGTGCAGGCCAGATGATTTGATGCCACGGGCCGGATCCAGCCTGTGGACTATAGTTTGTGGACCCCTGTTGTAAAGCTTCCAAACTATTTTTAAAGACAAGCTTCATGTAGAGTAGATTACAGTAGACTAACTGAGACATGAGTCACTGTAGCTATATCCATTTTCTCTACAAAGGGTGCAGCCAAAACAAGGCAAAGGGATCACTTGTCATATTGCAGCTACCTGGCTTTCCAAGAGTAACACTGGATTCCTTAAACTACAAGCCTAATTAGAAGGAGTACAATCCCATCCAACACAGACCGTAATTCCAATTCCATAGTGGACTGGGACCGGTTGTTGGCTTTTGCTTTGTTCAAGTGTTGTTTTTATTTTTTGCTTTGACTAACAGAATTTTTGTCTCATCTGAACTGAGCTTTAGCTTGTTCATATGTAATCCCTCATTGCATCCAGATGTCTATTCAAGAGATCTATAGCCTCCCTTATATTAGTAGACAAGAAGAAACGAAACCGGTTAGCATCATGAAGTACTAAGTCCCAACCCTCAAACTATGACTGATCTATCCGAAGGACAATACAGTATGTGTTTAAATAAATGTATAGGGGACACTATTGGGGCTTAGAAACTCTGTAATCTAACATCAGGGAAGTTGCACAGCCATCTCCCAATAAACTCCTGCTGGAAGTGTTCAGGACATTACTGGAACCACCATAAAATGATGCACCCCTTTATCAGCCAAATTGCCCAGAAGAACAGTACTGAATGCATACATGATTGATTGTACTGGATGCTACCACGAAGTCCAACAAAGCCAACAACCACAAAGTCCAGACCCAATTTCCAGGTTATTTCCATACCAAAGTCTAGTTGGAACCCAGGATGGAACAGATCCAATAAGCAAGTCTCATCCAATAAAGCCTGAGGCTGTGCTCTGCAGTCTTAATTTAGAAAAGGAAGACTAGGTACTGGCCTAATATTTGTTAAGGTTCTGGGATACAGTCAAAGGTTTGAGTTCTTTCCTAACAAAAGTCTTAACAACTATTTCTTTTAGAGGGGTTGGAACCCAATCTTCTTTCTAAAAAATATTTACAACCTCCTTCATGAAATAAGCAAGTCTAAGAAATAAAATGACTGGCTTCATCTTTCTTAGCAACTTATCCATATTGTCAGGTTGAACAAATTGAAACTCTGCATCAACACTGGACAAGATAATGCCTCAATTATTTTACCATACCACAAATGTCCATGTCCAAACCCCGCTTGGACTAAGAGTGCAGCTATATTAGTGGCAGTGAGTGACCTAGAAGATCTCTCATTACTGATGAACGCAACTTCTTAGTCCCTAGGAACATGACAGAGACATGGAGCTCTAATCGTTACGCAAAGACAGGCATGGCCATGCTAGCAAACACAGAAAAACAGGCTGTGAACATCTCTGAAGAAAATAGTGATTTGGACATGGTTGTATAAGGATCATGTCAAAACAAAAGCAAAGCAATCATACTTATATACCACCACCACCCCAATAACGCTTAGTCCAATCTCTGGGAGCACTAAGCTCACAAGCTAATTAGCATTTACCCCCAAACGTGCTGGACACTAATTTTATTGATCTTGGAAGGATGGAAGGCTGAGTCAACTTTGAGCCCTGTTCAGGATTGAACTCACAACCTTTTGGTTGCAGTAAAACAGTTTTTAACCACTGCACCACCAGGGCTCATGTCAGTCTCAATAAGATCCCTATCAGGAAAATGGAGCCCCATTTACACCATGTCTTTAATCTGAATGTGTTTATCAGAGAGAGATAAAGTTGCTACCACTTCTAGAAGAGCTTTGGGTTTTTTTTAGTCATAATGAAACTACAGGTAAAGCAAATACTGCAATGGACATTTTTAGCATACTGTAACTTTCTCAAGTTTCTACTGATTGGGATCTTGTTCCACAGTCACAGTCCATTTGCTGGCTTAGTTCAATGTAGCTTGAAGAGCGAGTCACATTTTACTTATTAGCTTTTACTACAAATGTTACTGGCAAAACAAACTATATAATATACCTTCATAACTAGTGGCATTAAGTATAAAGAATGGCAGTTAGGAGAGTGCTTCTTCCCAAAACAGCTAGCCTATGGTTAGCTTGTTTGAACAAGCACATATAATCACACTGTTTCAACTGCTGAACTGCCACTTAATAGTGTTTCGTACCTTTGATGAGATTTACAAGCGAATTCAGACCAATAAATGCCAGGACTTAGTTGGGCTCTAAAACTGCTGCAAAAATATTGTACCTAGCAATGACATAAAAAAGGGTGTTTTGGTTGTCATGGATTGTCTGCTGGAGACTAGCCAGTTGAAGGGGCAAAAAGACAATGCTATCTCTGGAGATAGAATATGACACACAGTAATAGATGAGGAGTAGGTGACCTGGTTTTATATCAATCTTGCAACATGATGGACATTGTGTGGTCATAGGGTCATAAAGACCAGGACCAGCCGCTTGAGAAATAGTTTCTACCCAAAAGCGGTTCTGGCTTTGAATGCAGTGCAATGCAGTCTATAAGGGAGCTTCTGTAAATAGTTTTTAGAGTTTTAGAGTTTTTAGAGCCTTAGAGTTTTAGAGCTTTTTAGGGGTTATTAAATGTGTATAGGTGGGGTGGGAGTATGTTGATAATTTTGTATAGTTGTATTTTGTTTAGGTTTTGTTGGGTTGATAAGTGTCCCCCCCCCCCCATCTCGTTGTTCTGTGCAGGACAATGACAATAAAGATTTATCTATCTATTAGGCAATATGCATCTCTGAACCAAATCTATTTCATATGATTGTTTTAGATGAAGTGGGCTACCTGCTCTCAGATATCTTCAATCCTTGAGGAAAGCAGAGATACGGAATTAACAAATAAAGACTCTCAGCCCATCCACCCATATACAAACGTCCCACAAACTACATGTGTTTTTACATAAACACAAAGGACCTAGCATGTGCCTACTTCAGAAGCTAGATCACCCTTCCACTTACCATTTAAAAATTACAGTACCTCGCAATCTGTAACAAGATGGCAAGCAGCTGTACACTTTTCCCCAGTAAAGGAAAAGATGTCAAGAGAGCTACATACTGACATAGCAACGCAGTGAATGAAATGAGAAAACAAAAACTATTTGCTTAACTAAGACTCCAGATGGTCCATCCCACTGATTTCTGAGGAATATTAAGACTCTTCTAAGATTTCTTGACACTTATACTGCTTTGGACATAGCAAGCTTCACGTAACATAAAGTTTAACTTTAGATGTGTTAACTTCCGATATTCCCACAGGTCATTGTAATGATGAAAAATATTCTATAGGGAAGTTCTTAACATAAAAAATGACCAATAAGAAAGAACCAACATCATTAATCTAGGGATTTATTTCACTAGCACCAACAATTAAAGGACATAAATCCAAATGTTTGTAGAATCAAAATAGTACTGTCATATGCAACACACATATAATTAAAGCAATACATAATTGACAAATAACTTATTTATATGGGTTAGTGGATACTTATTTACATTTAAGGGCAAAGAGCCTGACTATTTGGTAATTTTCAATAAATTCTTGTAACTGTTTACTGTTGTGCAACAGTGGGATCATAAAATGTATCTAGATTAGGTTTATTCAACAGGCAAGCGCCTATGAATATTACAAAGATTACAGAGAGTCCCTCCATATCAAAGCATCTGATTTCAGCAGCTGCATTTCTTCACCGTTTGCAAAGATTCAAAATATGAAATACATATATATGTGCAAGCTTTTGTAAGTGGGGCTCAAGTGGTTAAGACACTGAACTCGCTGATTAGAAGGTCGGAGTTCGATTCCCAGGTACTGCATGACGGAGTGAGCTCCCATCTCTGTCCCAGCTCCTGCCAACCTAGCAGTTCGAAAGCAAGAATTAGCAAGTAGATAAATAGGGACCACTTCTGTGGGAAGGTAACAGCGTTCCGTGTGCTCCAGTATCTAGTCATGCCTGCCACATGACCACGGAAACGTCTGCAGAAGCAGACAGCGCTGGCTTTTCGCCTTAGAAACAGAGATGAGCACTGCACCCTAGTCGGATACGACTGGCTTTCGAGCAAGGGAAACCTTTACCTTTAAACAGGGGCCACTTCAATGGGAAGGTAAACAGTGTTCTGTGCCTGCCACATGTCCATGGAAATGTCTGCAGAGGCATACACCACTGGCACTTTGGCTATAAATATAAAGGAAAGGCACAACCGTGCAAGTTCGGCAGGCGTACCCACACCCCTGAAGCCTATCTCGTTATGCTTTGTGCACACATACCTAACGCCACTGAGATGAGCCCCGCAAGGTCTGGGAGCCAAGAGTGGGGCCTCTGCCCCACAAAATGGGAAAAGGAATGGGAACTACAACTCCCAAGGTTCTTTGGGAGAAAAAAAGGCAGTTTAACAACAAGGCCTGGAAATAGAATGTTGGAAAGAGCTGATTTGCATGTTGGACTGTGATTGGTTTAACAGCAAGGCCTGGAAATAGAATGTTGGAGAGAGCTGATTTGCATGTTGCGTGCCTCTGCCCTGCCGCCCCTTCCGCCCTCAGCCATGCTGCCTGAGGATGCAGCCAGGTGAGGCAGCGCTGTAGGCGCCGCCTCTGCCCTGCCACCCGTCCCACCCTCAGCTGCGCCACCTGAGGATGTGGCCGGGCGAGGCACCGCCATAGGTGCTGCCTCTGCCCTGCTGCCCCTCCTGCCCTCAGCCACACCACCTGAAGACGCGGCTGAGTGAGGCGGTGCCATAGGCCCTGCCTCTGCCCTGCCAACCCTTCCGTGCCACCTGAGGACGTGGCCGGGCAAGGCGGTGCCGTAGGTGCTGCCTCTGCCCTGCCGCCCCTCCCTCCCCTCAGCCACCGCCTTGCCATGACTGGGAACGCAAGGCCGCCAGAAGCGGCCACAGCACCCCTCACGCCAATGTGGCCCAGAGCGTAGGTAAGGATCCACTACCCAGCGAAGCGGGTACCCCAGCTAGTTGGCTATAAACAGAGATGAACAGTGAACCCTAGAGTTGGATACGACTGGCTTTCGAGCAAGGGCAACCTTTATCTACGCTTTTGTCTTCATTTTACATTAAAACAGTTTGCAAAGTTAGTTTATTTCTAATAAAACATAGCTAATGTTAATGACAGTTGGAGATTATGACAATGCACAAAACAGAGACTAACTGAAACACAGACCTGATGATCACTTTGAAGCGTCTTTGTAACACTAAATTACGGTCTGTTTTACATGCAAACAAAGACATGCCTAACATCCATCCTTGCACAACCATAATCACATACAATTCAACAGTCTTTTTAAAAAAAAGCAATCAAATAGATTTAGATTGTTAATCCAGTGGTCAATGTTCTGTTTTGTAGCTCTGCTGAAACTGTCAAAACTGTCACTAGCGGAGCAGATTGCCACTATATAAAGTGTTTCTACTTCAAGTTCAAGTGGTATGCAACTTTGTCTCACTTGGCAAAATCCTGTTAATGTAACTATACCAGCATGTATCACTTCCCCTCCTTCATCTGGCAGCATTTTTCCTTCCAGCTCTGGGTGAAAAGAAGGAACGGTGTTACATTTCCTGAGCAGAGGAACGAAGGAGGGGCCACCTATCCATCTTCTCACTCCGCAGAGGAACGGCGTTACTTTCTGCCCCTGCCATTAATCTCCTCTGGAAGAGACCCGGTTCCTATTGTTTAATTGACTGCATAAGAAAAGACTTAGTGGACTGCCTAAACTTAAAGACTCCTCCAATCACATGTGCTGGTGACTGACCGGCCAAACTTATACTAAGACGTTGGACGAAAAACTGGAAGTATCGTCTGTGACTGACAACAGTTCCTCGTGAAAAAAAGATGTATTTTGGACTGTTTTGCTGGAAATTGCTTATTTAAAATGACAATATATAAATATTTATTAAGAATTGAGTCCACTTCATTTTCCAGTCTGAAGGCAGGGTCACCTTGCTATGGAACCTTGGCTTGCAGGCCTTTATTTGGAGACTGCATGACCCTCTCTCTCCCCGGAGCCTCGCCATCGCTCTGGGGATTAGAGCCACCTGCACCTGCTACTGCTGCCGCCCCCTCCGAGCCACGCCTGGCTGGAGGGGCAAAAAAGCTGCCGCCGTACGGAGGACCATCGCTCTCCCCAGAGCCTCGCCATCACTCCAGGGATTAGAGCCACCTGCAACTACTGTTGCTGTCGCACTTGAGGACTTTTTGTCTTGAGCCCTGTCAGGGCTTTTATTGTTTGAATCTTGTATCGATTTTTACTGCATTTTTGTTTGTAATTTTTAACTATGTTTATAGTATTCTTCTGTATATTTTGCACTGTATGCTGTTATTCTCTTCATGTTCGCTTTCCGCATTAGTGTAAACCGCTTTGAGTCGCCTTTGGGCTGAATAAGGCGGGATGCAAAAAAAGTGAAATGAAATGAAAAATGAAATAACCTAGAGTGGGCACCAGAAACATTTATTTTAAGCTAATGAAAAGCTTCCTAACCACACACCACATTTTATTATCCTGGGGCTCCCTGTTGTCCAGGGAAAGTCTTTGGGAACCTCAGGAATTTTATATATATACTAGCATAGTTTGCCCGGCGTTGCCGGGCTTTCTTCCCCCTGTTTTTTTTTAAAACGATGCATGCTTTGTTTTTTCCAAAATAAAATTTGTTATTTTTATTATTTTTAATTATTTTAGAACAAAACATTTATTTCCTCAAAATTTAGTTTTAGGGAATATAATTTAACCCCCTGTCCTTCATTTTAAACATTACATTTTTTTAATAAACTTTTAAACAAAGTTTAAATTAAACAAAGAAGTATTATTTTGAAATTTAGGTTGTTTGAAATGGTGGTGTTTTTTTTTTGGATGTTGTGGCTTTGATTAATTTTGTTTTTGAACTTGTGTTTTATGTTTATGGGGAAAAACATTTATATTAAATTTAATTTAATGTAATGTAATATTATTTATTTATAAATTTAATTTTGTTTTTTATAATTTTATTTTATTTTTTTTTTGTTTTGGTTTTTCATAGTGAAAAGTGGGTTTATTTTGGTATTTTTTGAGAATAGTGTGGGTTTTTTTGGAATGCTTGTATAATTTATGTTATTAAATGTTGAATTATTATTGTTTAAATATGGTAGAATGTTGTTTCTGTTTTGGCCACTGGGTGGTGGTGGTGAGCTTTTGAGCTTCTCATTGCATTGGTTTCGCTTTCCTTAAGTTTCCTGTTTCTCATTTGTGTTCCGGTTCTCGTAGAAGAAAGACGTCTTTTTCTAAGGTATGTGGGGTGTTTTTTGGGGGGAGGGGGAGGGGGTGGATTATTTTTTGGGGGGGATGTTTTTTCCCCCCATGGCCCATGCTGGATGGCCCGTGGGAAGGATAAGCATTTGCGGGGAGGCTTTCTTTCCCACGGGCCATGCTTCAAGGGCCATTGGAAGGAAGGGCAGAGGGGTGTTCATTCTTTTTTCCCGCGGGCCATACTGGCTGGCCCGGTGGGAAAGAAGGGCAGTTGCGGGGGGTTGGTGGGTGGGTTGTTTGCTTTAAGTTTTGGTGCTCTGGCTGGCCCTTCGAAGAGAAGGGCAGCGGCGGCCGGGGGTGCTTTTTTTTATTTTTGTTTGTCTTTTTTTTGGCCCGCCGGCTGGCCCTTCGATCGGAAGGGCCATGGTGGCGGTGGGGGGGGGGGTTTCCCCCACGGGCCATGCTGGCTCGTTCATGGGGAAGTATGGCTGCGGCGGTGGACTGTTTTTAAACTTTTATTTTTCGTGCGCCGGCCCTTCAAACGGAAGAGTAGCGGCGGCGGGTTCTTTTTTTTTTTTCCCCCACGGGCCATGCTGGCTCGCCCGTGGGGTTGAATGGTTGCAGAGGCGGCTTTTTAAAGTGTTTTTTTCGCGCGCCTGCTGCCTCCTCGTTCTGCTCGCACATTGCGCGCAGGACGCTGGGGGTTGTAGTAATGTGTTGGTGCTTCGTGTTTATGCTGCGTTTTTTTAAAATCCTTTTGTTTTGATTGGCTGCGACGCGTGTTCGAACGCTGCTCCGTGCGAGAGCCTCTCAGCCTGATTGGCTCTTGCGCGGCGTGGCGCACGGACTTTTGGGGGTTGAAGTTCTTTCCCTTTCTTGCCGTTTGTGGGGCTGAGGCCCCCGTGCCGGATTTTTAAATCTTTCGTTGACCTGCGTAGGGAATTCGCCCGTGCTATCGAAGGGAGGGTGCAGGTCAGTAGGGCGACGCACAGCCGCCAATCGCAAATTCCAACGGTGAACACTCCGTTTTATAGGTTAAGATTTTTTTTTGGGGGGGGGACTTTAATAATAAAAAAAATCACCAAAAGATTGTCCCCAGTGGTCCTAACTATGTTTGTATATCAGAAAAACTAATTATATATCAGAAAAATTAATTGTCAAATAACTATGCTGGCATGCTTCTCTTTCACACAGATATGGCATGTTTCTGTGATAACAGTATAACTTCATTTTTTTTTTAAGGTATAACATTTGCATCTCCCCACCATGATGCCAGTATAGCCAATTTTACCCTGTTCCCACAACCCTCCCTGCTTGAAATCTGTATTGGGAGCATGCAAAAGAGTTGCTAGTGAAAGGAAGGAGAGGAAGTTTTCGCTGTGTAGTAGAAGATCACGGATACAATGATGGATGTTGCACTTTATTTTTTGAAACAATTCCAATACCAATTGTTTCTTAAAACTACACTAGTTATACCATACAGAGAAACTGGACAGTACCTTATCATTTCAACAAATCATCATTTCTTCTTTATCTAGCCCAGTATTATCTATTGTGCTTGACTCACTGACAACAGTCCTGAAGCATTTCCAGTGGCACTGACTTCTAGCCTTACCTGGAAATGCCATGCAGTGAACAAGAAACCTTTGCATGTAATGATCCATCTTCTACAAGCAATCGTTCGGCTACAGCTATTTCTTACTGAATGGCACAATCAATTACAGTATGATCATATGTTAGTCCTATTCATGTCAATGATGTTATATAAGAACATTAATCAGTATTCTGATAATAATCCTACAGAGAACAGAGTAAAAGACTATGATTTTCTGCTTGCTCTTCCATCACTTTCTGTTAATTCAAAATATACTGCATTAAAAGCCAGTGAAAAAGATCCATAAAAATGTAGATTCACTGCAAATTTCAGCATCTAGGGGAAAAAAACATCAATCTACAACATAGCTGTCTATATTTACAGAATAAACTATATCCTATTTAATCCAGTTCAAGACATGCATAGTAGTTGAGTAAAGTACAGCACAGAAAGTCAGGAATTGAATAACTAACACTGAGGTATCTATATGATTCTATTACTATTACTTGTTGGGATAATGGCAATCTTTCATACACTAACACTGGATACCAGTGGGAGGGCTTTACAGCCTAATGTGATTATCCTTTGCCACTAACTCGATTGGTAAAATTATTTTCCCACCTCTGGCATTTAAGGCAACCCCTTGCTCTCCCTTCCTATCTGTTTGCTTGCTTCCATTGTTTTGTTGATTGCTTTCTTCTTCTGATCTCCAACCAAGATCTAGGTAGTCCTTGCATGAAAGCCAGTTGTATCCAACTCTAGGGTTTAGTGCTCATCTCTGTTTATAGCCAAAGAGTCTGTATTTACAGACATTTTATGGACATGTGGCAGGCATGACTAGACACGAGATCTAGGTACACTCAATTTTCCTTATTTTAAAATTCATTTGTGTGTGACTACAAAAACCTACAAAATATTTTTTCTTTCTCCCCATCAGTGAATTTGGTATAGAATATTCCAATTATAGATCCTTACAAGAGGAAAAATGTTTCATATACAGCTTATTTATGAAAAATGTAGAGTAAAGCTGGTACATAAGGATGAGACGCTTAAGCAACACACTTTTAATTGTCAGTAGGACATCCCCATGGAAGGGGAGGCATCAGGATTCTCAGTAGGTTCAGGAAAAATTAGACTCCAATCCTAATCCTTCTGCTAACCTTCAACACACTGAAATTCACACTTAGGAAAAGCCTCACAATCCATTTAATGCCCTTGCCCATTCCTTTATTCCTGTAGGTGAGAGTTAAACACATGACGACACTGACTTGTGCTGAATAGTATCAATTCAATTTGCCTGCAGTTCTTTTGTTAGCAAGAAAGTCACAATGGTTTCAAATGAAGATGTAAAATATGCATTTGGGACAGAAACTCAAAATAAAAGGCCTATTTAATTTTTATTTTCCTCCAGTCTGAAGCAAGAAGAAGAAATGTAGACAGTTCAAAAGTACTTAAGTCTATCTGTGAATATAACAATGCATTTCAAAGTTTACCCTCGACACCTGAAGGGGTAAAAGAGGAAGATACTTTCATGTGATACTTTGTAAATGTAATTTGTAATACTGTACTCTTTGTCAGCTGCCCAGTCGCATTGCAAGTGGAGATATAATAACTAGCTATTTTGCCCAGCCTTACCGGGCAGGTGGGGGGGGGGGGGGGTTGTGTGTATGTGGTGGGGTGGTTTTGGGCCCTGCGGAGAGGGGATGCAGGGAAGGGGGCGGAGGCGGACACGATTTGTCCCCCCTTCCCTGTTTTCGCCGGGGGGGGGAGGCAGGGAAGGGGGAAGGCAGACGCGATCCGTTCTCCCATCCCTGGCGGTAATGTGGGCCCCGCCGAGAAGGCTATGCGTGGCCAGGGATTTTGTGACCTGCTTTCCCCCTCATTTTTTTCTCTGCCCTTTTATCGCCGCCGCTGTCGGCCAGTCTAAAAAGAAACAGGGGACTCTCAAAACTCTCCTGCAACACCACATTTCAAAGGCAACTATTTTGCGCTCAGCTTTCCTAATGGTCCAGCTCTCACACCCATACATTACCACCAGGAATACCATTGCTTTGACTATACGAATTTTTGTTTGCAAGGTAATGTCTCTACTTTTTACTATGTTCCCCAGGTTTCTCATAGCTTGTCTTCCAAGAATCAGTTGCCTTTTTATTTCATGGCTGCAGTCACCATCTGCAGTGATCTTAGATCCTAAGCAAGTAAAATCTGTCACTGCTTCTACTTCTTCCCCATCTATTTTCCAGGGAGTAATAGGGCCTGTTGCCATTACAGTATCTTGGTTTTCTTGATACTGAGTCTCAAGTCAGCTTTTGCACTCTCCTCCTTCAACCCAATCAAGAGATTCTTTAGGTCTTCCTCACTTTCTGCCATTAGGGTGGTATCTTCTACATATCTCAAATTGTTGATGTTTCTCCCAGCAATTGTGATCCCATATTGTGATTCCTCCATCCCTGCATTGCACGTTATGTGCTGTGTATAAGTTGAACAAGCAGGGTGACAAAATGCAGCCTTGTCTTACTCATTTTCCTATTCCAAACCACTCTGTCATTCCGTATTCTGTCCTAACTGTTGCTTCTTGACTCATGTACAGATTTATCATGAGGCATATGAGCATATAACAGGAGCAGCATTTTTCAAACATTGAAGATGCCCTCCCCCCCCCCCCATTCTACACTTCTCAAAGTCTTCCCTAGGATAAAAGGGATCCTTGGAACTGAAAGGAGAAGTGATAGACAATGGCTTTCTCCCTAAAATAGTTGTGGATGATAACATCAGGTTTTTTTTGTTGAATCCAGTATCTTCCTTTTATACCGTATATACTCAAGTATAAGCTGACCCTAATATAAGCCAAGGTACTTAATTTTGACCAGGAAAATAGATTGACCCGAGTATAAGCCAAGGGTGGGAGATGCTAGTGAGTTTCAATAATCAAAATACATGAAAATATCGTAATACTAATTACATTGTTGACAGATCTCAATCCAGCATGGTTTTGGGACCCTTGTGGTCATTGACCCGAGTATAAGTTGTGTTCCCTTTTGGGGGCTCTTTTTTGGGGCTAAAAAGCTCGGCTGATACTCAGGTATATACAGTAAATGGGAAAGGCACCATTGTAAATGGTGTTTCTGCTCACACAATTTAGATGCCATCTCAATACTGTACTCTGTGAAACATACTCAAAGACCGGGGATGGAGGAGTTAGAGCTGTGAGGAGAAGAGTGCATTAAGTCTGTTTTCACCAGCTAAGTTACATTTACAGGTACCTAAATGCCGATTCAGCATACCAAGAATAAAAGTATTTTATTTACTTCTAGATGAACAGCTCCTACCAAACACTAATGAAAGGCCCTATGAAGTAATGCTATTTCCTCTCCTAAACAATTTCCTTCTGATAAGAAAAATGTTGGAATAGTAGATAAGAATAGTGGGTATAAAAATCTTGCAGTCTTTTCCCCCACTATATTTAAAAAGAAAGAAAGAAACTATTTTTCCTTGTCTTCCAATTCCTTCCAAAGCCCAAGACAAAGTACTTTCTGGCATATAAGACTACTTTTTAACCCCGAAAAATCTGTGCCAAAGACGGGGGTCGTCTTATAGGACAGGTACTTAACTGCAGCTTGTTTCCCCTTGCTTCATATGTCCGGCGCATATGGTGGGGGGTGCCGTGGCCGAGTCCCTGCTCTGCGCGGGGAGTATGAAGCAAGGGGAAGCAAGCTGCAGCCATTTTCCTGTACCTCGAGGAGGAGAACGTGAGCGTGGATTGGCTCTCCACCAGAACCTGCCCATTCGACTCGGAGGGCTGCGCGTCTTCGGGTTGAGTGTGGGTTAATTTTTATTTGGTGTGCATTGGAAGAGAGGTAGTCTTATACGGCAAGTATGTTCCAAATTCTATATTTTAACTGGAAAAGTTGGGGGTCGTCTTATACGCCCAGTCGTCTTATATGCCCAGTCGTCTTATACGCCGGAAAATACGGTATATGGTTTCTTGCCTCCTCAACAAGCTTGCGAGGTGAGACTGAAAGAGAAAAAAATTGACTGCATTCTATATGGGTGGTATTTACAATCATAGGAAGCGAGGCCGACTATTAGTCAACCAGTAGTGTAAAAACTGACTGCCAGATGTTCTCCAAGGCTTCTGACAGAAGTATTACCTAAGCTTTCCATGAGATTGCTGTGATGAGACATGTAACTTTCTGTATGCAAAGCATGTCCTGCCACTGACCTGAAGCCTCCGTAAATTGAAGGCCAACCTCCATGTTCAAAGATTCATAGAAGATTAGGGCTGGAAAAAACTACAGGTAACTTTGAGTCCAGCCCCATTTCCAAATCAGGAAAGCATCCCCATTTAAACAACTCCAGTGCTGGAGAATTCACTACCCTCTGGGGCAACTTATTCCAATGTCAAACAGGTCTCATTGTTATAACATTTTTCCTAATACTGAGTCAAAATCTCATTTCATGTAATTTACATCTCTTATACAGGTCTGTACCCTTGCTCCTTATGCCATGTGCAGACCTTCAGATACTTGAAGCCAGCTGTCATATTACTCATATCTGCAAGCTAAACATACATATGTCCCTCAACTGCTCCTTACAGAGGTTGGTGACCAGACCTTTACTGGGGTGCCCAAACTACGGCCCATGGGTTGGACCTGGCCCGTGGTGCCAATAAATCCAGCCCGCACCGCCCTTGCTGCTCCCGGAAGCAGAAGTAAAACACACATGCGTGTACACAGAACGTGCCTGCGCATGCGCAGAATACTGCCATAAATGGCCCATAGCTGTCATTGCCGTTGCGGTTCCCGGCCACTCCACCGCTGGTGCTCCTGCCCCCCCCCCCCCCAGACTAAAAAGACAGTGGGTGGCCCAAATTTTTGTTATTGTGGTTAGGATAGGGATTGACTTTGGACCTATTATTTTATTGTACGGTACTTTTTTCTTCCTGCTCTTGCTCTTGTTGATATTATGTATTATGTGATTTGTATTGATTATTATTGTATTGGATTTATTTTCTGTACTTTTTTTTTGTATTGATGTTGTAATGCCGCCCTGAGTCGGCTAACGCTGAGTAGGACGGGGTATAAATTAAAATTGAAATGAAAAGAAATTTATGACAGCCACGGGTCATTTATGCTAGCATTCAGTTTTAACGTCAGCAGTGACGGCGGTGGCGGCGATCGTGCTTTGTCCCGGCTGCTCTGAGCAGCCTCTGGCTCGGTCCCATCCCCTCTGCAGCCTTTGCCAAAGCTGATTGCCATGTCGGGGAAAATTTTGGAGCCTCCTCTGTTTCAAAATCCGCAGCGCCGGAAGAGTAAACCTGGCGCACTGTGGTGATGTCATCCCGGGCATGCCAGGGGGCTCTTCTAGTACTGCAGATTTTGAAACAGAGGCTCCGAAAATTTCCCCAACGTGGCGATCGGCTTTGGCAAAGGCTGCAGAGGGGATGGGACCGAGCCAGAGGCTGCTCAGAGCAGCTGGGACAAAGCGCAATCATCACCGCCACTGATGTCAGACAGTGGGGGCGGGTGGAGGGGCAGTCCGCTGTGAGCCCGGGTACTCGCTTAATGATTTGGATGGGCCTAATTGGGCCTGCGGGCCATAGTTAGGGTGCCCCTGCTATATATGTTTATCCATCAGGATGTCTTACTTGTATATATGTACAGGACTACACAGAATCACACACAATCTTATACAGGTCAACTCAGGCCTAGGGGACTTTGTACCAGGACCTGCAGCCTAAGTGCACCCTATATCCTTGATAGCAATCACTTGTTTTTCTATTGTCCTGTGCAGTTTTAGTGCCACAAAGAAACCACAAGTAGGAATGAACAAAAAAACCCACAGGAAGTAATAGCTCAGGGTGTCTTGTCAAAACACTTTCAGAACCAGCAGAAGCAAACAGGAGGGGAGTACACAGGTCATGTATATATACAGGAATAGCAACCTTAACAGTTGCTGAGACCTTGTCTGCGGCAACCCCTGAAGTACAGAATTATAACTCACTTCAGTTCCCTGAGGAAGGAGCAGATCATATTAAAGCACACCATACAGTGTCACCTTTGGCAGCCTACCCTTTAGGCACGTTCACCCTGAAATTAGCCCCACGGAGCCGTGGTGTTACAGTGGTTAAACTGTTCTACTGCAGCCAAAACACTGTGAGTTTGATCCTGATGGGGACAAGGTTGACCCTCCCAGCATGCTGGGGGCAAAATGCTAATTAACTTGTGAACCACCAAGAAAGTGAACTAAGCGCTATGGGGAGGTCAGTAAATTAGCCTTGGTAACTCAATTCTTCATTGTTGGTTTTTTTTATAAATAGTAGCCATGTTTGTCTGTTTCAAGCATATCAGAGTAAACAAAACAAAAACATTGTAGCAATTTAAAGACTAACGATTGTTTTTTAATGTTAGCTTTTGTGGATGAAGTCCACTTTGTCAGACATAGGAGTGAGACTTCAAAGCACCAATTTATGCACATCAGGTACAGGGTGGTTGGTTAGGTTGGTTAGCATAACAGAGAAGTATACAAATCAATATGCCTTTTTACTACTGGTAATAATAACAACCAGAGATCATTTGCTATTACCAGTTATAAAAAGGCATACAGTATTGATTTGTATACTTCTCTGTTATGATAATCAACCACCATGTACCTGATGTGTATAAATTGATGCCATGAAGTCTCACTCCTATGTCTGATAAAGTGAACTTCATCCACGAAAGCTAACATTTAAAAAACAGCAGTTAGTCTTTAAAATGCTACAACGTTTTTGTTTTGCTTCGTTTACTCTCAATTCCTCATGTGAAACAGGCAAAGAACATCAACATGGTGGGGCATATAGAAGTGTAATTGCTATTGCTATTTATGTTCCGCTGGTTGAAAAAGAAGCCACCTCCCTCTGCACAGCGTCCCTTGTTTTGCTATCTTCTTCTTCTTGTGCCGTAGCCGATTCAGAATATTGGTGATCAATGTCCTGCAAATATAACACTGTAGCCTTTCATTTGCTTTCCACAATGCAGCGTGACACCCATACCACTGATCCAGTTCCGCGAGTCACTTTCTAGTCCTGAGCCCTTTTGGCACACTAAGTTCCCCTCAGCCCCAGGCCAGGATTGATGAAGCTGCTGCTCTCCACCAAAATGGATTCAAATGGGATTTAATCCACTTGGGGACCATCACCCTTCCGTCTGGACCTTGCCAAGGTCGCTGGTCTGGTCAGGTTAGTTAACTGCCACCTGACGCTTGGCATTGAGTCGCTGGCAGTATGGCCTACTCCAGTCATGGTGAACTTTGGCACTCCAGGTGTTCCTGGTCTTCAATTCCCAGAAGCCCAAGTCTCTGTGAATCCACTCAAATGGGTTTACTGGCACTCCAGGTGTTCCTGGATTTCAATTCCCAGAAGCCCAAGTCCCTGTGAATACACACAAATGGGTTTACTGGCACTCCAGGTGTCCTTGGACTTCAATTTCCAGAAGTCCAAGTCTCTGAATCCACACGAATGGGTTTACTGGCACTCCAGGTGTTCCTGGACTTCAATTTCCAGAAGCCCAAGTCTCTGAATCCACACGAATGGGTTTACTGGCACTCCAGGTGTTCCTGGACTTCAATTCCCAGAAGCCCAAGTCCCTGTGAATACACACAAATGGGTTTACTGGCACTCCAGGTGTCCTTGGAATTCAATTCCCAGAAGCCCAAGTCTCTGTGAATCCAGAGACTTGGTCTTCTGACAATTGAAGTTCAAGGACTCCTGGAGTGCCAAGGTTCGCCATCTCGGGGACTCTGTTACCATAGCAGGATCACGTGACCAGACCAGTTTTGCTACGGATTCCCTGAAATCTCCTCCACGGAGGAGCATTCGGCCAAGCCAGCCTTAGGCTCGCCACCCAGGCCTCAAGCGCCGGATGTGCCTTTATTTACCCAACGGATCCGAGGCTGCAGGCGAATGCGCGTAGCCTCCCCTTCCTCCCCGCTCAATTTCAAAAGCGCGCAGCCAGCCCTTGCCTGCCGGAAGCTTTAGGTGGTGCAGCAGCTGCTGCTTCCGACAGCTGACTTCCCCACTTCCGAGAAGGACGGGCAATATGCATTCGCCACTCTGCCCCCACCCCCCGCCCCAAAAAGCCTTACCTTGGGAACCTGTCCTTCAATTTCTTCAGGCTCTGCCGGGTGGGGGGCATCTGAGCCACGAAGTGGGCGATCGCTTCGTACTGGGCTTTGGCCAGCGGCATGTCCGTCACTTCCTTGCGCTCCAAGACGGGGTGGAGAGGGAGGGAGAACTTGGGGGGGGGGGGCGAAGTCTGCGCACCCGAAGGGCTCCCCAAGGCAAGAAGGGTCGGGATGCAACTTATCCCGCTCTTTCTGACTCTCCACACCCGCCGCCTTTTCTGTCCCTTCCCCGAAACCTAGGAGGAAATGGCGAAGGACTGGGGGTCAGGGAGGAGCAGCCCAGGCTCGAACCCCTGATTCGCGCCAGCGCGGGGAAGCAAAAGTTAACGCTCATGCGCTCCCGCAGCTCCGCCTTCCCTGTCGCCTGGCTGGCGCGTCGGGCGGGGGAAACCCTCGAGTGGGAACCCCGGGCTGGCGGCGCGGTGGGCCTGAGAGCCGTTTTGAATTCGTATCGTACACATGTACACACACACACACACACACACGTGCAGAAGTGTTTTGAAGTGGTGGTTTTTTCCGTCTGGGGACTTGTCTTCTTTGCAAGGACGCGCAAGGAGAAAGAAGTCTGCTCGGGCAGGCCAAGCTGGGCTCGGGCTTTTGGTCTTTTTTTTGCATAAGGAAGGCACATAGCGCCGGGCCGTGATGGCGAACCTTGGCACTCCAGATGTTTCTGGACTTCAATTCCCAGAAGCCCAATCCCCCGTGAAGCCACAAGAAGGGGTTTACTGCATTTTACTTCCACTTCCGGGAGCGATGAGGGCGGTGTGGGCCAGAAGAATCGCAGTAAACCCCTCCGTGTGGCTTCACGGGGGCTTGGGCTTCTGGGAATTGAAGTACGGGCGCGTTTTACTTCCGCTTCTGGGAGCAACGAGGGCGGCGCGGGCCGGATGAATTGCAGTAAACCCATTCATGTGGATTCACGGGGGCTTGGGCTTCTGGGAATTGAAGTCCAAGAACATCTGGAGTGCTGATGATGGCACTATACCTGAAGGAGTAGCAGGTTTAATAATAATAATAAAGTTTCATTTCTATCCCGCTTTCCTGGCACAAGTGCCACTCAAAGCAGCTTACAACATATATAAATACAGTAACACAGATATAATTACACCAATAATCAACAATAATACAGTATCAAATTCAAAAAAGCGTAGTATCAGTATATCAAATAATACATAATTACATAGCATCAAAAATATATTCAATATTAACAAAATCCCCAGGTAATGGAGCACAGCTCACATCCCCGTTGGCACCCCAGCCCAACATCTTCAGCTGCAATAACATCTGCCTGTCTCCTTGTCCATCTGATTTTCTCCCTGCCCCCGCTCTCACCACGGGTGGGGAAATGACAAATCCAGCGGCTCCATCAGCAGCATGATAGTGAAGCCGCGACTGTCGCCCCACAACTGGGGGCCAGCCTTTCTCCAGTCTCTCTCCCCACCCTTGCTCTCACCAAGGGTGGGGGTTAGAAAATGCTGGTGTCGGGTGTGGTGGCGGCGGATTTTCACAGCCCCGCCGCAGATGGACCTCAGCTGAATAACAACCAGAGATTTTCTGCTATTGCCAGTTGTAAAATGCCACATTGATTTGTATAATTATCTGTTATGCTAACCAATGATTCTGTACCTGTGTACCTGATGTCTATAAATTAATGCCATGAAGTATCTCACTCTTATGTGTCACAAAGTAGAATTGATCCACAGAAACTAACATTAAAATATAGCAGTTTGTAAAGTGTCACATTTTTGTATTTTTGTGTTTTGTTTACTCTCTGATATGATTGAATCTTTAAAGTGTTCTAGTATTTTGCGTTCCACCCCCTTATCTAAAATAATGAGATAGATTAACATGTCTACTTCCTTCACAAATGTGTAGGTGTCTGTGTTGATCTGGATCTGGGGCATAGTGTCCAAAGTAATGAGTAAATAGTATTCAGATATCTTATACTGTAAATAGTATTTTATTATTGGATACAAATATTACAAGGGTTGGAGTTCTGGGGACAGTATTTAGAAGTAAAATCCTTTGAACTCATTGCTATTTCTGTGGAAGTGAATATGCATGGGGACTGCTCATTGGGGAGTTTACTCAGCCTGCCAGTCCCAGAATTAGAGCTCCAGAATCTGATGTAATTCTTTCTAGAGCTCAGTTCCTTTGGAAACAGAGGGTGCAATCAGATGACCAGAAAGGTATATGTCTGATCACACCAGAAAAAGTCAATTTTCTGGGAGAAATCACACTTAGAGGGGCTTTCCATTTCTGCAAGTAATTGCTCCAGACTGGCCTCCAAATTAGTAGCTTTACTGCTGGACCAAGATGGCCCAGCTTGTGCATGGATTAGCACTATTCCCTGCACATCATTTCAATTGCTAGAAAATAGCTTGCCTTGGACTGTGCTACAAGCAGTCCAAACATGAGCTCTGTGAACATATCCTGAGTAGGCTAAGGCTGAGTTTATAGACCCGTTTACTTGATAATGTGGCTTTTAATACAACCAGGATGGAATTCTAAATAACACTGCTTAGATGTAGATTGGTGTTTCATCTTTCATTACATATAGTTATTAGGTTGGCTAAATTTGATGGCATGTAATTATTAATTAAACACAATCACACCCTTGTGGTCTCAAGGGGAAATCTCACCTTCAGATTTTGTAATGAGACATCCCCCTGCTCAGACCACAAGCCATTGTTGTGGCTAAAAATACTAAGAGCTTTAAAGTCATTTTAAACCCCTTAAGGCATAACATACACATAGGCCTATATTTATGGATATTCTTTCTACTTTTGTGGTGCTTACACAAAGCAGTTTATAGCAATTAAATTCAGTTATAAAATAGAGGAATATTCCATACAAAAGACATTGTGGTAAGGCATAGATGGGTTTAACAGATAAGTAGGATATCATTTATGTGGTAAAACAATAATAAGTTTTTTATCAGCTGGGAGAATACATTAAGAGGGGGAGGAAAATAACTCTAATGGAACAAAAGATTCTATGGTATAAGAACAATCACTTTCTTTTTCCTATGCCAACCAGACCTTTCATCACAGCCAAGACAAAGAGAACGACCTCTCTGCTATATCAAGTGTCAGCAGTCTAATATATCAGGTTAACATTAGAGAACAGTAATACCTCGGATAACTTTTGCATCGGATAACGCTAAAATCACATAATGTTAAGCAATCTGGGGGGAAATTGCATTGCATAACGTTAAAATCCTATGGGATGCATCGGATAATGTTTGCTAAAGCCTGTGTATGTTATAATGCATCTCTATGGAGTTTTAACATTATCCAATGCATCCTATAGGATTTTAACGTTATGCGATACAGTATTGCATAACGTTAAAAATCGGATAACACTAAGACTTGTGGAACCAAGTTTTAGCGTTATCCAAGGTATTACTGTACTTTAAATGCAAAGGCTATTGACTACAGTGTGCTTTGGATTGTTGTGAACTGTATGAAGGAGCAGATTAGTTTCATGACCAAAATTTGCAAAATTTTTAACAAATGATAATTGTTAAGGATCCATAGTTCAGACTGTAGTGTTGATGGAGAGGAATAAATCTGTCTTCATTGCTCACAGTGAAAATGATGAGAACTATTGCAGAAGTAGCAAATAAATAAATGAGCAAAGCAAACTTAATGAAGGGGGAAAAAAGCCTGTAGAAGACAGAGTACACTCAATAGTTATTGTCTGTTGTTTGTAGTTTGGAAAAGGAAATTGGAGTATTGGAAATAAATATCCTACAAGACAATGTTGTTGTCTATTAGGTGTTTATATAACCTGCAACATATTATCGTGTAAAATTATTGCTCAAAATGTATATTAAAGTACTGTATATGTATGTGTACCTATGTCTAAAATGTAACACACATGGAAGTGTTGCATATTCACTTGTTTCTTAATATACCCAATTATTATGTGTACAAATATGCACTTCCTTCAGAACTATTCAATATATTACTTTAAAATGGTTTATTTTTCTCTGTTTTTCATATCTTGTCTTTACCTTCAATGGTTTCTTGGTGTATTTTTTAAAGGGAAAACAGCAGGAAAAGTTTGCATAAATAGGGACAACTGAACTTGTGGAATTTTAAATAAAAAGATAAACAGATCTGAATATAAAAAGAATGTAAAGAAGATCATCAGTGCTGCTTTGAATAACTTTTTATTACATTGTTTTACTAGTAGGAGTTACTGTTAAAACAGTAGCTTAATTAGGTCTCAGAGGAAGCTAGTTGAAATAATTAGTTATTTGTAGTTACTTCCTTCCTCCAGTTATTCAGGAGTAAGTACAGTACATAACTATACTTATGCACTTATGACTACAAGTTAACAAGATAATGCTACACTCTTGTTGCAGTACAACTCTACTTTTTTCATCACTCATATATGTGTTCTACGCTGCCAAGCCAGAAATAATTTTAGTGATTTTGTGGTAAATCAGATATTTCAGGAGTGGTTTTATTCATGCCACTCTGCCTGAATTTCCATGGCCAAATGCTGATTTAACACATGTCTCCTGAGCACTAGTCAGTCACTTACTCCACTTTACCAATTAATAATACATGGAGATAGCCTAACTCGGGGGGATTCTCAACCTTTTCAAGTCACGGGCCTGACCATGCCCCCTGGACAGCTGATTGGTCCAGTCACATGCTTCCTTCCTCCCAGAACCGGAAGTAAAATGCACTTACGACAGTGTTTTGTGCATGTGTGGGTGCATTTTACTTCCGCTTTCAGGAGTGGTGAGGTCAGCGGGGGCCGGATGAATTGGTATCAGGGTCCGGGGCCGGCCTGCAGGCCATAGGTTGGGAATGCCTGGCCTAACTGAATAGTGAGGAGATATCTCACATGGTTTATTTTAAGGACTTGTTTCGTATCTTGGAATCTAATGCATGCAGTGAAGCAAGATATGGAAGGAAGAATGCTTTATCATAAAACAGCACCGTTGAAAGCCCTCAAGAGTCATCTAGTCCAGGCTTCTGCCGATATAGGCATCAAGAGCTAAAGTAGCCTATATCTTATCTCTGATGAAAGAAACTGCCCCTTGGTGATATAACTGGCAATTTGCTTTTTTAGAAATTACATAGTTTCCAAGCTCTGATTTTAATATAGTGATGGAGGGTATTGCATATACATGTTGTCTTTATTAATGTTTTATAAGCCTTAATTATTCCTGTACAGTATAGTACTATCCTTAGAGACAAATGACATAAAAATGACTAACAAACTTTCTGAAGCAGACAAAGAATTTAATTGCATATATAAAATATTTTTTATCTGAAAGTAATATGTTTATTCTTTAATATTATGACATAGGATAGAGAAAAAGGTCCTTTTTGTATGCCATCTCTTTAAATACCCATATGGGTATAATTTTTCTTGAGCCACAGAGAATATCAGTTTCCCTTTTCTTGCCAAAGATTAGAATTACTAGTTTTCCTGAAATTGAGGTTTCTTAATAATTACCTGCTTCTTGCTACTACTCTTTTAGAAACAAATACTAAATCGTTTGCTTTTTAAAAAGTCACACACGTGCACACACACACACACACCTCAGATATAAAATGGAGTTTATTTTTGTAGTCTTGTGAGATAAATTTTACTGAGGCTGATTTTTCTTTTTTTAAAAAAAGTTAATGTTGCTCTTTTAAATTGTGGGATTCTCGTCATCTTGGCTTGGGTTTCAAAACAGTACCCATACAGGAACGTATGTACATCTTAACCTATAAATCCAAGTGTTCACCGTTGGAACTGGCTATAGGTTGCTATGCGTCACCCTACTGACCCGCACCCACCCTTCGTGCGCACGGCCGAATTGCCTACGCAGGTCAACGAAGGATTTTAAAATCCGGCACGGGGGCCTCAGCCCCACAAACGGCAAGAAAGGGAAAGAACTTCACTTCCCAACATTCCTTGCGCCGCGCCTCACCAGAGTCAATCAGGCTGAGAGGCTCTCGCACGGCGCAGCGTTTGGAATCGCGCCGCAGCCAATCGAAACAAAACCATTTTAAAAAAACGCAGCACACACAGAAAGCACCAACCCATTACTACAATCCCCAGCGTCCTGCGCGCCATGAGCACGCAGAACGCTGAGGAAAATGGCGCCCAAAAAATTAAAAAGAAAAACAACTCACCACGTCACAGCCAAACACACACCAGCCGGCTTTCTTTCCCTCACCCACGGCGCCTGGAGTTTCCCCTTTAATATCAGTGGGTGGGGGCTGCGACCCCCCTCTCCGCTGGCTTTTCTAGGGTTGGGAGGTTTGTGGGGAGAAATGGGAAATGTTTCCCAAACACTTCTGGACTCAGGACACCAGGGAGAGAGGATCGATTCCCACCCCCCTCCTTAAAAAAAACTCCGTCTTTTGTACTCTTTAAAAACGGAGTTGTTTTAAGGAGGGGGGGAGGGAATCGATCCACTGTGCCTGGTGTTCTGAGTCCAGAAGGGTTTGGAAAACATTCCCCTTTTCTCCCCACAAACCTCCAAACCCTAGGAAAGCCAGTGCAGAGGGGGGTTGCAAGCCCCACCCACTGATATTAAAGGGGAAACCCCGAACTACTTTCACAACTCCACACAAACAAAGCACCATAAAACAATAAAGCCCCCCTACCTACCACCTAGCCCACCCTTCCTAACCCCCAACGACCATGCCCCCCTCCCCACCACCTAGCCCACCCTTCCTAACCCCCAAAGACCATGCCCCCCTCCCCACCACCTAGCCCACCCTTCCTAACCCCCAAAGACCATGCCCCCCTCCCCACCACCTTGCCCACCCTTCCTAACCCCCAATGACCACGTACCTTCCCCACCACCAAATAAATAATTTTTAAAAAATTACTAAAAACACTCAAACACAGCCAAAAATACACAAAAACAAAAACACCAAAACAATAAGAAGTAAACAAAGACACAATCAAAAACAAAACAAACAGACAAAAAATACAAATTCCATCTCTCCCCCCCCCCCCCCCCGCCCACACACACACACAAAAGAAAGAAAACAAGCAAACGTACCGAAACAGGTGCTACCTCCACCAGGACTGGAAAAGAAATGAATACAGAAAGACCCTACTTACCAGAAGAAGCTCCACCCAGAGGCCAGGAGAGAAACAAAAATCAAAATACAAAAACCCCTACCAGCACCACCTGCTGGCCACAATAGTACAAACAATTCAAAAACACACAACAGCCCCAAACAAAACACAAATTCACAATTATACACAAAAGGTCACACCAAAAAAAAGTAAAAAAAATTACACTAAACACACTTTCACACAAATCACAAATATATGTCAACCAAATACAACAGAAAGTTTAAAAAATCCTGTGCTGAGTTATTATATCATACTTTCTTCTTTTATTAATCCTCAAAAAACCCAAAAAAGCAGATCACAGTTAATAACAGCCAAGCCAAACAAATTTAACATAAATAAACATTTAAAAAATTAAAATTACAGACTAAGTAATTTTAAAAAAACAACAACACAATTTAACCTTCCAACACAATGTAAAACTATTGCAAAAATAAAATTGGCTCATTTTAAATTAAAGAACACGGGGGGGGGGGAAGCCCGGCAACGCCGGGCAACCCTTGCTAGTAAGAACATAAGAACAGCCTTGCTGGAACAGGCCACACCCCATCCAGTCCAGCATTCTGTCTCACACAGTGGCTCACCATTTGCTTCAGGGTATTCCCAAGCAAGTGCCTTCACCTGCTTAGGATTCCCTGGAAATGGCATTGACAGATATCCTGCCTATCTCTCAAACCTGGAGGTTGTCCTTAGGTATCCATAATTATAGCCATTGATACCCTTGTCCTCCATGAACTTGTCTAATCCTTTCTTAAAGCTGTCACGACTGACAGCTGTCACCACTTCTTCTGGTAGGGAGTTCCATAGACCAGTGATCCTCTGGGTAAAAAAGTACTTTCTCTTATTTGTTTGAGAACTAGTACCCAAAAGTTTCATGGAGTGCCCCCTAGTTCTAGTGTTGTGTGATAGGGAAAACAGTTTTTTCCTTATCTACTTTGTCCACATGGTGCATGATTTTATAAACTTCAATCAGGTCACTTCTTAGACGCCGTCATTCAAGAGTGAAGAGGCCCAACCGTTGCAGCCTCAGATGGTAAGGAAGGTGTTCCAGCCCCTAATCATTCTGGTTGCCCTCCTCTGCATTTTTTCCAGCTCCATAATATCCTTCTGGAGGTATGGCGACCAGAACTGTACACAGTATTCCAGATGGGGCCTCACCATAGATTTATAAAGAGGCAAAATGACACTTGCTAGCATTGAGTTTGCTTTTTTCACTGCTGAGGCACACTGGGTTGACACCTTCATTGAGCTCTCCACCAGGACACCAAGGTCCCTTTCCTGGTTTGTCACAGAGAGTTCAGACCCCATCTATACCTATAAGAAGGTGGATGGGTGGTGAGTGTCCAGGCATTAGCGCCCACACCCGGCCCAACCATCCTGTACCGAGATGCCCACACTTACCTTAAAACTGAACTCACAATGCCACAAGGGTCCCGAAACAGAGAGTGGGGCAATCACCCCACAATCACGAACAAAAAAAACCCCTACCACTTGCCGGTCGTAGAAAGGTTGTTTCGCATGAAGTCAATCCGTGGTGCGGGAAAGGTTGGGGACCCCTGTACTAGTGTATGCATGCCTTACAGCTAGTGGGAATGTGAAAGCCAGTAGAACTTTCTGAGTCCTCTGACAGTATATTGCTAGTTTTCCAAGTCCAAATATCTTTCCCCCAATAATATTTAGACTGGATCCCATTTGGACACTATATATATATTACTCTGAGTACCTTGAAGGAAGAATGAAAGTAAAATGTAACCATTTTGAAAAGTTGCACTCTTACCTGTGTTGTTGACATCTTCTAATTATATGTTACTCTTGTGAAAGACCTTGGATTGGTTATTCAAGTTGTTAATGAGGATTACTTTTTTTAATTTACCACTGCCAACTGCTTTTGTGAACCCTTTGCTGAACCACTTCTCAATGCCATTGTTTCTCATAGTCAGAATGCAAATAACCTTTTGTCTTTAGGTCAGTTTAAAAAGTCATTCCTTGTTCACACAGCCGTTTATAAATTTGCTGGGAGTGATGACAGACTTTGCAAAGTCCTGAAGTAATTTTGAGTACTGAAACTAATACTACATTTAGAGTGCAGGAGCATGTATGCATTCGCCTTAAATTAGATGTTTCCCTCTAGGTTTTAGAAAGTGGATTCCAGTCTACAAAAGGTTATTCTATAATAAATCAGATAATCTTTGAAAACAGAGTTTACAATAGTAATCCTGACCATTGCATGGATGCAGTTAGTTATTCACCATAACAATTGGTACCGTATAAATTTGTTTGTGTGGTTGATGCCCTTGCTTTATTTCAAGATGTTTGGCACAGCTAATTGCTTGAACTCTATTATTCTCTCATTCATTGTTTTAACAAAATTGTAGGCATGCCTCTAGTTAACAAAGTAATAACTATCTGTAACTCAGCTAATAAACACCTCTGCAGGATATAGTTATTACCCCATAAACAAGAAGACCTTGAGGTTTATCATTTAATTGGCATCCATCTATAGTAAGAGAGTACAGTGGTACCTCATACAACAATTGCCCCATATAGCAATGAAATCGCATAACAATTAGGTTTTGGGAGGAAATGGTGTCCCGCACAACAATTTTCCCTATGGAAAAAAATCTTACAACAATTTTTCAATGGGAAAAACCACATGGCAAAAAATAAATCTGCTGTACGATGCATCCCATAGGGAAAATCGCTATATGATGCATGCATCATATAGCAATTGTTTCGTACAACAACGAGCCCTGTGGAACAGATTACAATCGTTGTATGAGGTACCACTGTAATTGCATTATTTGATATGCAAGTTATATACCATCCGTTTGGAACAAAATCAAAAAGTGTTAATAAGCTCTAGCAAAAGGATCATGTTATTATTATTACGTTAGCTGGTATTCTAGCTAATCTAAATTTATTTTTTCCCTTTGGAAAATATATATTGAAGTAAAAAAAGAACTCTGTTGAAGACAATAGTATGGAATATAATGTCAAAATGAAGCAGCAGCTATTCTTCATCTAAAGCTGAGAGCTTTCATCATAACTGAAATCATTCAGACAAATGTAATCATGCTCCATTACATCCCTTGTATCTGTTTTCTTCAAGTATAGAGATTTTTCCCCACCATAAACCAGTTATTGAAATTGTATTGACATGTAACTTTTTGTACAATGAATTATGTTTAATGAAACATTAAAGGGATTGGTACCTGTTAAAGATATTGTTATATTTTCTATTTGTAGCATAGTTATTTATATGCAACAGGTTATATATAAAATTACTCAAAGTACAGTACTTCCAGAGACTGTGGTTAAGATGCTGAACTTGACAACTGGAAGTTTAGGAGTTTGAGACCTGAGTGTTGCATGACAGAGTGAGCTCCAGTCTCTGTCCCAGCTCCTGCCAACCTAGCAGTTTGAAAGAAAGAAATTGTAAGTAGATAAATAAGGTAGGTACCACTTCGGTAGGAAGGTAAACAGCGTTTTGTGCACTCCTGTGTCTAGTCACACCTGCTACATGACAATGGAAACATCTGCAGATGCAGACAGCGCTGGCTCTTTGGCTATAAACTGAGAAGAGCACAGCACCTTAGAGTCAGATATGACAGGCTTTCAAGCAAGGGCAACCTTTACCTTACAGTACTTCCATCTTTTGAACATGACAGTGTGAGATGCATGTCTAGAATATAAAGGACACCAACACCAAAGTTTTCTATGCTATGCATTCAAATGATGATAGAAATTGTGCTCCAAGATTTATATATGCAACAGGAGAGTTTGAGGGGTTTGCTTTTGTACTGTACTGAACAAAGCTGAATCTCTACAGCATTCCTAGTCACTCATTTCTGCCTTCATCTGTGTAGCATCCAGATACTAGAGTTAAGATTTTTATTCACCAGTGATCTGCATTTTTGGAGTGACACATTTAAGGATACATCAATCTTACTACTTAAAAGGGAGAAGTAAGATGGCAAGTTTCTTACCATTTGCTGGCATTTAACTAATCTTTCTCAGCAGTGTCTCTTATGATCACTTTTCCAAACGTAAAAGCAGATTTCTCTATATCTGTTCCTACCCCTCTTTTTGTTAAAGATCAGAATGCACATAATCTCAGCATGACTCCTTCGCCAGGCCATCCCTACAATTAGGAAGAGAGAAGCAATCATTAGTTAGAGCCTCAGGTCGCAGATGCTTGGGGACTTCCATCATAGCCTTTGTCTGTTCTTTTTGAAACTCAGGCTCTTTGTTGGGGAATGTAGTTAGAAATATAGGCAAACATATTTATGAGTGGTTAATTCAGGGCCATGATGACTTAGTGGTTAAAGCATTGAACTTGACAATGGGAAGGTCGGCAGTTCAAGACCCGAGTGCTGTGTGATGAAGTGAGCTCCCATTGTCTGCCCACCTCCTGCCAACCTGGAAGGACGCTGGAAGGGACGCTGCCAGTTTCAGCATTGGTGGAGCCACCACACGCCTGGGCTTCTGTCTCCACACCACCTGGACTGAGAATGCAGGGAGGAGCTGCGCGGCAAAGGAGAGCTTGGCCGGCTCCAGTAGCAGCTGTGTGTGAGCGGCCACACCCCCGAGCCCCTGCCCCCACGCCATCGGGTCTACAAAGGCTGGGGAGTGTGGCGCGGCTGGAAGGGATGCTGCCAGCTTCAGTGTTAGTGGAGCCTCCACACCCCCGGGCTTTTGCTCCCCGCCACTGGGACCGAGACTGTAGGGAGGTGCGGTTTGGTGGCAGAAGGGTTGGGTGTGTGTGTGTGTGTGGTGGGTTCCCTCTTTGACTTTGAGTTTGTGGTTTGTTATTTTGTTTTGCATTATTGAACTTGTTTGACTCTTATGATTGTTAGGGTAATTTTGATATTGTATTGAATATGTTTTTGATAATTCATACTGTAACTGTATTTTGTTGTATTATTTGTATCATATTTTATATTGTTTGGCATTCTTGTTGTAAACCGCTTCGAGTTCCCTTTATGGGGAGGAAAGCGGTATAAAAGTCTAAACAATAAATAAATAAATAAATAAATAAATAAATAAATAAATAAATAAATAAATAAATAAATAAATAAATAAATAAACCTAGCAATTTGAAAGCAAGAAAGTGCAAGTAGATAAATAGGCACTGCTTTGGTGGGAAGGTAACAGTGTTTCATGCACTCCGACGTCTAGTCATGCCTGCCACTTGACCACGAAAATATCTGCAGACACACACAGCGCTGGCTCTTTGGCTATAAATAGAGATGAGTACCACACCCTAGAGTTTGACACGACTGGCTTTTGAGCAAGGGACCTCTACCTTTACTGTTACTGCTGTTAAATATAGCCTTCTATACAATTCATGAAACTGGATGTAGTGCTCCTCATCACCAGGTTTTCTTCTTAGAACAAGTTTGTGATGTGTATTAGGCTGAAAAAGTTGTGACTAGCCCATAACTAATCAGACAAGCTAACCAATACATTGTGCTGGCAGGGACAACTGGTCTCATAGTCCCACCCCCCACCCCCCAAATTTACTAACTGTCTTTCTTGTGGATTTGTTAGCCAGATAATTTCAGAGATGAAAAGTGCTATGATTGGGGTGGGTGGGGGTGGGCAGTTTTGGGGAAGACAGCAGAAGGAAAGAGACAAAGAACATGTGGAAACTGGTAGAGTAAATGTATCGGAATAAAGAAAATAAAAACATCTATTGAACAAATCAGAAGGTAACATCATATTTTATTTATTTGTATTTGTCTAATTAATTTTATTTTTATGCCATCTTTCTTTTAATGAAGCGACCCAAGGTGGCTCACAAAATAATTGTACACACTACTTCGTCACACTATAAAATCATTTCAGAATTCAACATATAAATTTGTCTAGAATGTATTTTTCAGGTACTGTACAGCCTTCTTTGACTCATTCCTCATACTTCAGAAGTGTATAAAGGGTATAACATTTTCACCTGAAATATTTCTTTGTAATATGGTGCATGCCCTTGAGCTGATAAGAAATTTTATTTGTAACAAGCACATTCCATACTTGTTCATACCAGTTACTAACCTTTGGGATAGTGATATGTTCCAACACAGTTGCTGGCTGCAATTTAACTGCAGTCAATAACTGAGAAATTAACTTTCTTCTGAGTGTAAGGATTGCCTCTGAATCAAAGACATTGAAGAGTACTATCCCGGGATCAAAAGGAATTGTATAGCTGGTAATTCTTTTGATACAAGCCACAATTTCCTAGACTCTTCACTATTTCAGACAAGAGAGAGAACTGTGAACGGGAAGATACAATCAAACCTGACCACAGGCCTTCCAAAATAAATCTTCACAGCACCAGCTCTCTGAGATATCTTCTCTGATAATCTAATAATGACCTCCTGGGCTTAAAATAGGTTCTGGGGCTAAGATTTTTGCTTGTTATTTAGATATAATTGGAGATATTGCTGGTCTATTTCATATTATGACCCAAACCAAAATGCAGAGCCATAGCAGTTTCTGTTTCCTGGTACAATGTACAGATACTGAAAGAATGCGATGGGTTATTGAGAAGAGGATATGTTGGAAAGTAGCACCTCAAAGAAAATTACAGGAAGGGTGGAGGCAGAGGAGGAAGTACAGGCCCGCTTTGCTGGGTGCTAATTGATATATCCAGTGATAAGCCTGTCTTACAACCACTGCTTGCACTTCTCTGCATGCAAGTATAGTAATAACTCATACAACGTCCGCTTCATACAGCGTCGGATCCATACAACATTGCCCAATTCATGGAAAAAAGTTGCCTCATACAACGTTGCTGGACGTTGTATGAGGCATAAGGTCCCCCGGCGTGGCAAAAGACTCTGAAGTTGGCCGCCGCTGCCTCCTCGCCTCAGCCCTCTCCCCGGTGGGAGTTTGGACTTGCAGCACTGCTTTGTTGCCCTGCTCTGGCTCCCTGTCTCGCCCGGGAGCCCATGCCATCGGCTCCTGGGAGTGGAGACAGGTGGGAGACGCTGCCCCCCACAGCTGACTTCGCTTTCCAGGCTGGCCTGCCCGGAAAGCAGAAAAGTGAGGAGGACGCTGTCGCTGTGAGAGGCTCCCTGTCTCGCCCAGGAGCCCATGCCATCGGCTCCAGGGAGTGGAGCCGATGGGTTTCCGGCTCTCCGGGCGGGCCAGCCCAGAGAGCGAAGTCAGCTGCGGGGGACGGCAGCATCTCCCACCTGTTTCCACTCCCAGGAGCTGATGGCATGGGCTCCCAGGTGAGATAGGAAGCCTCTCGCAGCGATGGCGTCCTCCTCGCTTTTCTGCTCTCTGAGCAGATCAGCCCGGAGAGCGAAGTCAGCTGCGGGGGGGGGGGGGCGGCGGCAGCAGCATCTCTTACAATGTACAGTATCTCTATGGGAACGACGTTATACAAAGCATCGGTGGCAATATTTTGGACGTTGTATGAGGCATCGCGGCTAGGATTTTTGCATGCCAAGTTTGGACGTTGTATGAGGTATCACTGTAACTTGTTTTTGCCCATCACCTTCTGACAACAGTTGACTAGCACGGCCTTGGATTAGGCTGGAGGGAAAGAGTTGGTGGGGGTCCTTCCAAATGCATGTGGAATAAATATTGTTAGGGAAGGTTCAGGATAAGTTGCTGAAATATACACATTGCTTTTCTGCAGTGCAAAATATCTTCTTTCCTCTTAGGCTTCTGCAGGAAAGCATTTTGTCATGTTACAGTATGTTGCTAATAATGCTTAGTTAAACCCTGATGAAACATTTTTTTCAAGTTTCATAGTTTCTCCTTAATGTTACCAAATGCTGTGCTCGTTATCTTTAGCAGTTTATTGTCCTCAGTGTTCCCATTTGGATATAATGCCTGTCTAGAATCTAAATGAAGAATCAGAATTGCCTTAAACTAATGAAAATAACTAGGACCGTATTAAAGCAAAGTTTAAAAAGGATTTTATCTACTGATAAGATGGAGATCATTTTCTTTGGCACAATTTCTGTACAACTGGGAAGCCTGAGGCCCTCCTTAGTTGGGGGTCCGCAAGTTGGAAGTCATTCTGAATCCAGCATGAACGATGGAAGTTCAAATAGCTACTGTGGCTAGTGTGGCCTTTCTACAACTATGTAAGATTATCCAACTGTGCTCCTTTTTGGACAGAAAGTCCCTGGAAACAGTGATCCATTCATTGATATTCTCAAAAATTAACTACTGTAATGCTCATTATGTGGGGCTGCCTTTGTACCTAACAGGGAAATTTCAGGAAATACACGCCTACAGAGTACAACATACCAGATGGTGGTGGTGGGTGCCTTTTCCCATGTAACTGGAAGAGAGAGTGCAGCACAGCCTCATAATTAGTGACTGTATAGAGAACGGGAGGGGTGGGCCAAAGCTACATAAGCTGGCCACATTTCTCCAAAAGCCTTCTTGGGAACTTAGATTGGTGACAGCCCACCCACCCTCACTTAACAACACCTACTGGGATCACCATTGTGGGGCCAGAGAGGAATTTTTTTAGCTTAGGCTCCCAGATTGGCAGTGGGGAGCCAGGTAGTTTTTCACCTATCCTACTCTGGTTTAGTAGTTGGACATTAGCAAGGATGGGTGTTGTTTTAATAAATAGGTCACATTTAGTGTCGGGTAGGGCTAGGAGGTGGAATTAATGGTGAATCCTTTAGGACAGTAGTTCCCCTGTGGGAACTAGAAGCCTACATCCCAGAAGCCTAAGTCAGTACAGTGGCTGATCAGTGATTTAGGGAATTGACTTAGGTTTCTGGGAATTAGGTTTCTCTCTAATAGTGCCATCAGCTAGGGGTGCACATCTATCCAGCACCCAAAGGAGGGCCTTCTCCGTGTCCGCACCAACCCTCTGGAACCTCCTGCCAACAGATCTAAGACTTCAAAGAGAATTGCTGCCTTCAGGAAAGGATTGAAGACCTGGCTGGCAGGGCAGGTGTGGGGCCCAAATGGGAACAAGGTCCCCACCTGCTGGCTTATGTAAACAATTAAGAACTCTCTCTTCTTTTTATAGTGGGTGGGATGGGTGGGTGAGATATGGGTCTTTTAAAGTGTTTTTATGTGTTTTTAGAACTTGTTGTAATGCCGCCCTGAGTTAGGTTCTGCCTGAGTGGGCGGCATATATAAATATGACTAAATAAATAAATAAATAAATAAATAAATAAATAAATGAAGTCTGAAAACCAAAGGTTGGGAAACACTGCTTTAGGGTGTCTTTGATGAGGTGGTAGGATTGCATGGCATGATTCATGTGAATCAGTTGGGCATACAATGCTCACCATGAGACATTTGTGGGGTACATCCAACATTGGTTCCTGCGAACTATGTTGGTAATGGCCTCTTGTGTATCTCCACAATTCACTGCCAGCCTGGGCAGCAGCTGACAAGGATCAGCACTGCCCTGGAGAAAAGGATTCATCCAGTGGGACCTGAGAGGGGCGGAATAGCTTCCCCTGCTTAGGATCCAGGTTGGCACTACCAGTCCTCCCTGCAGGTTAGGATGAATTTTAAATAAATGTGGCCCATGCCTTTCTCCAAATAAAGTTGTTTTTCCTTTTTATTACACAGCTTAGGTGTGGGGTGGGTGGGGGTGGGGGAATGCCGCAGCTTAGTTATTATGTGGGTTGAGAAAATATGATCACATCTCCCAACTTTGGCTGGGCTTCACTGTCTCCCAGTGTTGTTTCATATCAATCACTAGGTATTAGCACTGACCTTTTGTTACTTGTCGGAGCGTCTCTCATGTACATTAAATGCTACGTCACCAGTGCCAACACCAAGAGTGGCCAGGAACGTGGCAACTAAAAGGAGGGGCTTCTCATTGGCAAGATCTACTTTATGAAATAAACGACCTGAAGATCTGAAGCAAACTCCCACCCTAACAGTGTCTAAAAGGGACTTAAAACCCCACCTATATATTGAAGCTTTAATGGCACACTTTTGTTAGTTAAGATTCTTAGTCCTGTTATGTAATTATTTATGTTTGATTTGATTATATGGTATTTGTAATGTCTATATGTATATTATGTTGTGAACTGCCATGAGTGGGGAACTTGTTTCTTCAGGCAGATAAAACTGTTCTACATCAAATAAAAGTGACTATCAAATACAGCATCTGAAGTATATTGACTAGACATCCACTCTTCCTGAGACAATTCAGAAGCCCTGCTACAACATGATGATATTATTAAGCCAGTATAGATGGCTTGTATTTACTCTAGTGATACAGGTGCAGTTGTGCAGAGAGTGAAGGTGATGACAGGAAGTGGAGCATTGTTCCACAGCATGCCTAGTCTCACACACATGTAAAGTGGGAAGTAGAAATGACAGTTGCTGGTGCTACTGGTGTTATCATTAGGGGATGCTCACAATCCCAAAGAGCTCTCACCACTTACCCGTGGTGAGTACTCTTACCACTTATAAGTGGTACTCTTACCACTTATCCCTACACTTAAACAATGGGGTGGAGAAGAGTGTAGAAGATGTGGTGAAGCAGCCATTGTGGTGAGGTAGCAGAGAGCACACCTGGCAGTCTCACTGGACACCAGACACCTGGTCAAGAAAATATTGGACACCTTAGAAGGTCAGCACTTCGATTCCCGAGTACTGCAAGACAGAATGAGCTCCCGTCTTTGTCCCAGGTCCTGCCAACCTAGCAATTCGAAAGCAAGAAATTGCAAGTAGATAAATAGGGACCACTTCAGTGGGAAGGTAACAGCGTTCCATGTGCTCCGGTGCCTAGTCATGCCTGCCACATGACCATGGAAAGGTCTGCAGAAGCAGACAGTGTTGGCTCTTCGGCTTTGAAACAGATGAGCACTTCCCCCCAGAGTCGGATACGACTGGCTTTCGAGCAAGGGAAACCTTTTTAAAGTGTTAATATGACGACATGCATCCAAATATTTTCTTTATGGTAATAAATACAGCCAAATCCTAATTGTTCCTTTTGCCTGGTACTTTAGCTGCTCAAGGTAGAATTCATTAGCTAATTGAGGAGATTCAATTTAAGCTAATTACAGCCTAATTACGTTAAGGTTAGAAACATCCCTACTTGTTTGTTTCTTAAGTCATATCACATACAGAGCTTTGCAGTGCTATTCTAGGCATATTTACTTCTAAAGAAGTCTCATTGTGTTCCTTAAGAAAAAGAATTATCCTTAAGTGGGGAATATGGGTTAGGTTTTAAGGGATATGCCTTATATGGCAAAAGTATAGGAGTTTCTTCCCCTGGCCCCTAAAAAAGGCTTGTTTTAGAACCTAACTACTCTCCTGTAAAATCCACCAGACTCCCTAGTTTAAGTAAAATTCTGATTCAAAGATCAACCAGCTTTACATTGTTAGGCAAAAACATATTTTACTATTTTATCAGCAGAATAAATATTTACCCTCTTCTGTTGGGTGATCTCAGAGATTTGTGGACAGAGTAATTTGCTGTCAGAACTGCTTTCCAGTCTAGAAATGCGAGGTAAATGTGTGTTGAACACAAAACCCTCCCGGCTTTCAGATATTAGAAATAAGTTAGATCCACCCTTGTCCTGGCCTACTTTGATGAATTGGTGAATCCCTGGGCTGAAGGAGGTTTAGATCTGTGTTATGTATCAATTCAGCTCCAATCAATTTCTCGTTTTGTTCTTCATGTTCCTCTGACCTGCCCAAATTTCCTCCCCACTGGACACCAGAGAATATTCTCTTTTTCATAATAAACCACCAAAGGTCGCAAAGTCAATTTTCAATTACATCAGAATCAGGGAATGTCTCTCTAGTGCAAATATCTGTTTCTGCTATCCTCAAATGGTTGGATCTGCTTGAAGGTGACATTCAACTATAGTTTGGTACTCAGGCTTCCAGCATTTTCTTTGTGGCTATTCTTCCAGTAACTGTTCAGCGCTCTGCTCTAGTTGCTCAACAGAAACTGCAGGGTCTTGTAGGCTACTTAACACCAATGATGAATTGATTTTGCTCAACCACAAAGCCAAGAAGGTGGCTTTATTTTGGCAGTTTAAATTTTGATCTAGCAAGCAGATGGGGACCAAACGTAGAATCAACAACAAAGAAGGGAAACCGTTTGCCTTGGCTGATGAATAATAGGTGTTTAATCCAATAATTGAACTAAAGGGTAACAGATCCTAATTCCTTCCGATATAGGAATTTTCAATTCTTCTTCAGGGATCTAAGTAAAACAAATTAATAATGTCTCTGTCAAAAACTTATATACATAATATACAAAATGTGCAGCATGTACATTATTTACATAGTCTTGGATGCATCTCATGCTTTGACATAATATAAGTTGCTTTAACAATAGCCCAGCTGTGAGGTTCAGTATTCCTTTAAATACAAGCATAGCTCACCATTAGCTTAACGTCCATCAACACTGAATGAACTCATGATAGAGGTCTGGGACGCGCTATAATATATTAATGCTTCAAAATCTTACTATTTACTGGGATACACAGGTTAACTATTGTATTAACTATTGTTAAAGCAACTTATATTATGTCACAGCATGAGATGCATCCAAGACTATGTAAATAATGTACATACTGCACATTTTGTATATTATGTATATAAGTTTTTGACAGAGACATTATTAATTTGTTTTACTTAGATCCCTGAAGAAGAATTGAAAATTCCTATATCGGAAGGAATTAGGATCTGTTACACTTTAGTTCAATTATTGGATTAAACACCTATTATTCATCAGCCAAGGCAAACGGTTTCCCTTCTTTGTTGTTAAATTTTGATCTAGACACAAAAGAAGAACAAAATGGTATATAGTTTCTCTCCCTGAACTCAAGTGACCTTATTTAGACTATATTTGTGCACACCAAAAAGAACAGTTGCACTCTAAGTATGTTTGATTCATCAGGGGCTGCTATTCCCTTGAAAATCCTTTTAAGATAATAATTTCAGATTTCTAAATACACAAATACAGTTGCAACAAAAGTCTGGAGCGTTCCAGTAGGTTCACATGCTTCATGTCACTCAGGAAAGTGGGAGGTGGAGGGAAGGCAAAAACTTGTTTTCATTTGAATGTAAAGAAGCAGACATGTATTCCCCCTTCCTTTTAGTTAGGCTCTTGCTTCCTACCGTCTCTTTAATACATGTAAAGCATTTTTGACATTTATAATAGTAGAATGATTAGGAATGTTACTGGCATCAAGGTTTAAAGGACCAGGTGACATAAGGAATTTATGTTCTGCTTTAATCCATTTGTCAACCTCTGGGACCTGCTTTTAAATCTAACTCAAGGCATACTGTTTGGGGAGCGGGGGGCGGGGGGGGGACTGACCTCATCCAGCAGCTTGGAAACTTCTAGTTATGTTACAGCATTTAAAGACTCTGTTTTAAAACAGGACCTATGTTCCAATGATATTCTCAGTAGAATTGTTTGGCTAACCTTTCTTCGGTGAAAGAGCCAAAATAAACTGAAGTAGTATGACGAGAAAAAATTGTATAAGGTATGCCATTCTTTATAGTGTTATACACTGAAAGACTTGCATTACACATCAAGTCAATTTTGATTTTAGTGACATAAGAGAGAAACATCACTTGTGATCTGGCATTGATTTTATTTTTGTCAGCAAAGAAAATGTCACAATACATAATTTTTTATCATTGCTGAAGTATGTACAATAGCACTCACTGCTGAAGCTTTTAAGATATCAAAGAAAGTGGTATAAGTGCAGCAAAATTAACAAAATTATTAGCAGTGACTCTAGATAACAACCTGCTGTTTTCCCAGGATGCAGAAAGCAAGATGCAGAAGGGGGGAGGGAGGGAGAGGGCCACCCAAGTTCCTCCTTGGACATAAAAGGTGATCCCAGGTCTCTGGTCAGTCTGGAAGAAGCATAAGGAAGCCATTTTCTAAATTGTTAAATATTGTATAGGAATGCAGGACCAAACTAGAAGATATATTTAATAGAGTATTTGAAGCAGTTGCTCTCCCTTAAGAGAAATAGACTATCATCACAAGCTTGCCTCAATCCACAGTTAACAAATTAACCTGCTTTTGTTTTGTAATTGGCCACATGGCAATGACATGAAAGGTGCAGTTTTGTAATTGCCCAGATTTGTTTTGTAATTGATCAGATTTGTGTGTTTGTTTGATCTCCCAAGTATGTGCCATATCAGGGGTTCTCAACCTTTTTAAGCTGAGGGCCGGATCACACCCCCTCAGACAGTTGGTGGGCTGGACTAGTATCCCCCTGCCACCCCATGCCACCCCATGCCTCCACCATTCTCCCTGGCCGCTGTGGAGGTGGGGGGACACCAGTTCAGTCTGCCAACACTCCCCACACACACTGACACCACCACTCCCCCCCAGGCCACCAGTCCGGCCCACAAACACTCCCCCCACTCCACTACTTAACATGGGTGAATGAGGGGTTCTGTCTGTTCTTGTCCGCACATGGCCAGAGAGGCACCCAGGAAAGACACAAATGCGAGCGTGGCGCCAAAATGGCCGCCGCGCCCTTTGCGCCCCCCCCCATCGGACGAAGGCATCCGGGTAGTTAGGGGGCGTGGCCAGCACCCTTATATAAGGGGCGGCCACGAGGCAGCCGAGCTGCCATTTTGCGAAGCGACGGAGTGGAGAAGTTTTTCCCTCTTACCTCCGTCGCTTTTACCCTCACCGGGAAGCCTCTTGGCTGCTGATTTTCTCATTTTTTGGCTCCCCATCGGCTAGCTGTGATGCCCTCAAAGAAGAAGGCAACTGCGAACGCGGCTCGTTCTGCGCGGAGGCACAATCCGGGTCGGAGGACCGCGGCTGCGCCTCCCCAGCAGCCTCCTATGCCCGAGCCCACCGGGACCGGTGGGATGGGGTTAATTCCCCCTTGGCCGGAGGCTGGGGGTCCGCGTGCGGGCCCAGTAGGGGCCGCGGCCTTCGGCCCGCAAGCGGCGGCCGCTGCTCCTGGCGTGGCCCATTCCGCTGGGCCTTCCTCCGTTGGGGTGCAGCTTAATGCGGGGGCTTCCAGCCTTGAGGGGTGGTGTGGCCCCCTTCCATGGCAGGGTACTTCCCCGGCCCTACCGGGCCCGGGCTTCGGATCGTGGCCCTGTTCAGGCCCCGGGGTACAGGGACCTGTACCGACGCCTGTAGTTAGTGGGCCGGCTGGCCCTTTACCTCCCCTTGGTTTAGGTGGCTATGTCAGCGTGGAGGCCCTCCTGGCCCGCGTTGCGGCCCTTGAGGCATCCCTGGCCCGGGTTAGTCACTCTGGGGCCCCTTTTGGGGTGCTGGTCGATCCATCGTCTGCTGGGCAGTGGCAGGCGGCGAGTCGGGTTGAGCTGCCTGAGGCGCGTGGCCCGGCTTCGGCCACTGCCTCGCAGCTCCCCAATCAACAGGCCGGTACTGGTCAAGCCCCGTCGACGAGCTCTATGGCGGTCGTGAGCTCCGACGCCCCCAGTGGGCTGGAACCCCCGGTGGGGGCGGTCCATGGGGGTGCAGCATGTGAGTATGCGGTCCAAACTAGTGCACCTACACACATGGCCACGTTGGGGGGGGGGCTTTTCAATGGCCTTGGCCTCGCACGGGTGGTGCGGCGGTCCAGTCGCCGACGCCCCACCCGGTGACTTCAACTATCACCCAGGGCCCCGTGGTAGGGGGTGCTCCTTACACAGTCGGGAATCTCCTGGGGGTGACCGGGTTAGTCCAGGCTCCTTTACAGATGCCCGCAGTCTCCGCCGTGCCTGTGTCGGCTTTGCCGACAGCAGGGTATTCCTTGCCACTGGGGGACCATTTGGCCCAGGCCACCAAAGAGAAGATCTGGTGGGGGGAGTATGTGGACATCTTCTCCCTCCTTAACAGAGAGCCCACCAAGGAGGAGAGGGAGGGGCAAGACGAGAAGGATAAGGAGCAGGCGCGTCGTCGCAAGCCACCACGTACGTGGGCCAACTGGTTGCCGGCCTACCTCATATACATGGCGGTCTACCTCAGGGCCCGGCCGGATTTGGCAATTCCGATGGTCCAGTATTTGGACAATATTTACCGGGCGATGGTTGGCTTACAATGAGGAATTCCGTATGCGTATTCCCCTGCACCCCGAGATGAGGTGGGATGAGCCCTGCCAGAGGCTGTGGCTCCTGTACATGACTCCCACGCGCCCTGCGCCCGGGGAAGGATACCATTGTGGACATGCGGTCCAGCGAGCGGCCCCAGCACAGGCTCCCTGCCAGGTGGCTGGGCAGGGGGTTCCAGCCCGCCTGCTGTGCTGGACTTTCTCATCCAATGGTTCCTGCAACAGGAAGAATTGCAAGGACAGGCATGAGTGTCCCTCCTGCGCTGGCCCCCATGCGGCCTCCGCTTGTCCCAGGCCTGGAGGGATGCGGGGCAGAGGAAGGGGCGGACAGGGGGGTGGCAAAACTGCCGCGGAGGGAGCTGGTTCATCAAAAGGCCCCCTCCCCAATTAATGTGGACATGTTGGAGCGTTGGCTCGCATTGTACCTGAGGGAGAAGGATGCGGTTTATCTTCTTCAGGGTTTTAGTCAGGGGTTCCGTATTCCTTTCGTGGGTGATAGGTCCCCCCAGGATGCCCCCAACCTTTTGTCCCTTAGGGGGAGGGAGGACGTAGCTGCTGCCAGCATTACTAAGGAGGTCGATTTGGGCAGGGTCGCTGGCCCTTTCCCAACACCCCCGTTCCCTAACCTTAAGGTATCACCCTTGGGCTTAGTGCCCAAAAAGTCACCGGGCGAGTTTCGCCTGATTCATCACTTGTCCTACCCAGCCGGCCGATCGGTCAATGACGCTATCCCTGATGACCTTTGCTCAGTCAGGTATACGTCTTTTGACCAAGCCCTGCGCATGGTGCGCTCATGTGGCCCGGGTGCGCTATTGGCTAAGTGCGACATCAAGTCGGCGTTTCGCCTCCTGCCTGTGCACCCGGGCGACTTTCAGTTGCTGGGTTTTAAGTTCCGGGGTGAATATTACTTTGATAAGGCCATGCCTTTTGGCTGTTCCATATCATGCTCGGCCTTCGAGCGTTTCAGTACGTTCCTACAGTGGGCTTTCGTCCGCAGGTCAGGGTCCCGGTCTGTAGCCCATTACCTGGATGATTTTTTATTCAGGGGTGAACGGGGCTGGGACACGTGCACACGTCTCCTCAACACATTTCAGACGCTAATGGAGGAACTCGGTGTCCCTTTAGCGCCCGAAAAGACCGAGGGCCCATCTACTAAGCTAGTATTCCTGGGGGTGGAGATTGACACGGTAGCGCAGGCTTCTAGGTTAATGGGGGATAAGGTGTCAAGGATAGTGGCCCTTATCTCGGACTTGCTTGCTAAACGCAAGGCATCACTGAGGGAACTGCAGGTGCTACATGGTCACCTCAATTTCGCTTGCAGGGTCGTCGCACCGGGCAGGGCATTTGCTCGGCGCTTGTGCGACGCCATGGCAGGCTTATCTAGGCCCCACCATAGGGTTAGACTCACTCAGGGTATCAGGGCAGATATGCTTATCTGGCTCCAGTTCCTGGGGGAGTTCAATGGAGTATCATTTTGGAGGTCTGACCTCCTGGCTTCCCCTCGCTTTCAGATACAGTCCGATGCTTCGGGATCCCTGGGTTATGGGATGTACTTCAATGGGAAGTGGGTGGCCACCAGCCTGGGCAGGCACGGGTCGCCTGCGTGATCTCACGTATCTGGAATTTTTCCCTATCCTGGGGGCTTTGATGCTATGGGGCGAGGAGTGGGCCAACTCGGTTGTCCATTTCTGGTGTGACAATGCGGCCGTTGTGCACATTGTCAAATCACAGACTTCCAAATCGCCCAGGGTCATGGACCTAGTGCGCCAGTTTGTGTTGCGCAGCCTGCGCCTCAATGTCCTCTTCAGGGCCAGGCATGTCCCGGGGGTCAATAATGATATCGCTGACGCTTTGTCCCGCCTGCAGATCTCCCGTTTCCGTGCCTTGGCCCCGGATGCGGAGGAATTTCCCTCGCCACTCCCGGACGAGATATGGACCATTGGCAAGGAGAGGTGAACCGGGCGATTGGCTTGTCACTAGCGCCACGCACGCGTAAGGCGTATCACCACGCATTCAATTCTTTCAGAGATTTCTGTACCCGATTCTGGCTGCCAGAAACCTGGCCGATCCCAGTGACCCACGTACTTCGGTTCATGGTTTACCTGCATGCCCAGGGCCTTGCACCTCGCACCATAGCATCTAGGCTGTCAGCATTGGCTTTTATGGCCAAGGTGGGCGGTCATGTGGATAGTACCGCTGACTTCCGTGTGAGACATGTTTTGGAGGGGTGGGTGCGGGAGCGTGGGCATTGCCCGGATGACCGCCACCCGATTTCCCCAGGGGTTCTTACCCAATTGGCCCGGGGCTGGCATGGCCTCTGTTTTGATAAGTACGAGGCAGCCCTATTTCACGCGGCTACAACGGTGGCCTTTTTTGGAGCGCTCCGCATCAGCGAGCTTGTGATGCTGTCTAAGGCGGATGCAAGTCGTAGGGCACTGGAACTTGAGGATGTCTATGTTGCCAAAGACTGGGCTCAGTTGAGGATACGCTCCTCTAAGACAGATCAGCATGGCGTAGGCAGTGGTGTAAGACTGCTACGGTGTTCTTTGGCTGACATCTGTCTGGTTGGTGCCCTACAGGAGTTTATTGCACTGCGTGGCACGCACCATGGCCCGTTTTTCTGTCACCAAGATGGGTCTCCCCTTACTAAATTTCAATTTTGGAAGGTGACCGGTAAAGCGCTGGCCAGTGTGAGCCTCCCAGGGGCTCGTTATGGCACCCATTCCTTCAGGATAGGGGCGGCTTCCACTGCAGCTGCTTTTGGGTACTCCGGGGCTGACATACGCAGCATGGGAAGGTGGGGTTCGCAATGTTTTCAGTTTTATGTTCGCCCTCTTCCACCGTGAGTACCAGTTTTGTCACCGCACCTTTCTCTTCCTCGTTTTTTCCTTACAGACCCTGGGTGTCGTATTACACCAGTGACAGTATGGCTGGTGGGCCATAGCTACGTGCACAGGGCAGCGCGTTATGCTGCGGCGACAGAGTGGGGACCCCGACTGGGACTGGGTGCATACGCAAGTCTCACATGGCATGGTAAGCCCGGGATGTTATGGCGGGAGCTGTTGCCATTCCTTTTTTCAGGCCGGAATGCTGACCCGCCTGACATTCTGATCATACACCTAGGGGGCAATGATTTGGGCCGGGTCACCGGCTTATCGCTAAAGCATGCGATTTGCGGCGACCTTGCCTACCTGCATTACGTGTGGCCCGCCACAACCCTCGTTTGGTCGGACATGGTCCCGCGGCACACGTACAGGGGAGGTTTCGACCTCCAGGCCCTTGACCGCGCTAGACGCATGGTAAATAGGGCTGTGGCACGCTTCCTTGCCGACAAGGGTTGGGGGCGGGTCAGTCACCACCCCGCCATTAGCCTACGAAATTACGGCCTTTATGCAGGGGATGGGGCCCATCTGTCGCGAGGAGGTATGGACCTCCTGTTGGGTGATTGGCGAGCAGGCCTGTTGACCGAGCTGACGGTCTGGGGGGGCGTCGAGCCTTCTTTGAAGCCCCTCCGTGTGGTGGGTAGCACTGGTAAGGTAAACATTTATGACCCACAGGTATCCGGCAGGTTCGCAATTGACTGGACAACACTAGACAGGCATAAGTTGGTTAAACGTTGTCCGGTCAACGACGAACTAGGCGACGGGGTGATGGCTACAGCTAGACAGCATGCATCACCCCGTGATTTTACGGATACGCGTCAGAGGGTGGGGTCATTAGCTAGATATTGACTATGGTCAACAATTTGTTTGTTGTCAACAAACAAATTGATACAAATAGATACATTGTAACAATTGCCGTGGGCAATTTTGGGTGGTACCTTACCAGTGTTACTTCGGCCTGCTTGCCTTAAGAATTATGATTGGTCAATTACCAATAGAAATTTATAATTCGGACTAGGGCATGAATCAATAAATGTGGCCCAATGCCGTTATCCACTTTCATCAGTGTCTGAGTCCTTTACTGGGGGGTGCGCCTGCAATGCGAGCGCGGCGCCAAAATGGCCGCCGCGCCCTTTGCGGGCCCCCCATCGGACGAAGGCATCCGGGTAGTTAGGGGGCGTGGCCAGCACCCTTATATAAGAAGCAGCCACGAGGCAGCCGAGCTGCCATTTTGCGAAGCGATGGAGCGGAGAAGTTTTCCCCCTCCACCCCCTCCCTAGTTAACAGTGTGATATTTTGGTCGCTTTGGGGCCGGGTGGGAATTTTTGGCTGGGACCCTCAATTGGCTCTCGGGTCCTGGCTTTTTTGCCCATCCCACACTGTTGCTATGGTTTGATATAGGGGTTGCTGTGCTGCTGTTGACTTTGGTCACATGGGCGGGTAGCACTGGTAAGGTAAACATTTATGACCCACAGGTATCCAGCAGGTTCGCAATTGACTGGACAACACTAGACAGGCATAAGTTGGTTAAACGTTGTCCGGTCAACGACGAACTAGGCGATGGGGTGATGGCTACAGCTAGACAGCATGCATCACCCCGTGATTTTACGGATACGCGTCAGAGGGTGGGGTCATTAGCTAGATATTGACTACGGTCAACAATTTGTTTGTTGTCAACAAACAAATTGATACAAATAGATACATTGTAACAATTGCCGTGGGCATTTTTGGGTGGTACCGTACCAGTGTTACTTCGGCCTGCTTGCCTTAAGAATTATGATTGGTCAATTACCAATAGAAATTTATAATTCGAACTAGGGCATGAATCAATAAATGTGGCCCAATGCCGTTATCCACTTTCATCAGTGTCTGAGTCCTTTATTGGGGGGTGCGCCTGCAATGGCTGCGTGCATCTGCTGCTTCCACTGCTGCCACCGCCCTTTCCCTCTCCACCTGGCTTACCATTTCCCTAATGCTGATCCATGGCATGTTGGATGTTGTAAGCCTTCTTACAATATCTGCCCTGCTATGGAGTGGCTCAAGTGGCTAAGATGCTGACTGGACGAATACTGCAGGACGGAATGAGCTCCCGTCTTTGTCCCAGCTCCTGCCAACCTAGCAGTTCGAAAGGAATAAATTGCAAGTAGATAAATAGGGACTACTTCGGAGGGAAGGTAAACAGTATTCTGTGCACTCCGGTGTCTAGTCATGCCTGCCACATGACCACAAAAACGTCTGAAGAAGCAGACAGTGCTGGCTCTTTGACTTTGAAACAGAGATTAGCACTGAACACTAGAGTCGGATACGACTGGCTTTCAAGCAAGGGAAACCTTTACCTTTACTATGGAGTGGCATTAGGGACATGCCAAGCCAGGCAGAGGGGAAAAGGATGGTGGCGGTGGCGGCGGTGTGGGCCAGATGGAATGGTGCCATGTGCAATATCCAGCCCATGCATCATAAGTTGAGAACCTCTGTGTTACACAGATATGTAGGACCTAGAAAGAGGAAATTGCACAACAATAAAATCACTTGTATATGCCTTAATCAAATGTTCAGAAGAATCCCATAGTCAACATGGTTGGGAAAAGTTGTAGACTTGTCATTTCCCACAAGGGAGCTGATTATAGGTTTACATAGTTTTTGATGGTAAGGATGCTTCCAAAATTTCCCTCCCACTGAGTGTCCTTGCTCATAGTTTACTATTTGGGGGGAAACCTTGAGCTATACTAAATTGTGTATATGCTAGTTTACTGATCAAGTCAAGAAGCTATCTTGTACAATGAGAAACTGTTGGAAAATTAGAGGAACTGTGGAAGTGGAGTATGGGGTCATAGATTACTTTATTAGATTTATCACCTATTTAACTTTTTCAAAATTAAACATTATGAAGCAGATTGTTCAACACTATTTTGCTATAAAATAAGCATAATTACATAAAATCTGAGCTCCTGTTGGCATTGGTAGAAAGCTCTTTCATTATGGGGAAGTCTTTATGAGTTAAGTGGATGATGAGGTCATCAAATCTGTATGTGCACAAGTGTGCCAACAGAATTTCAGCCACCCTGTAGCAAATCATCACAGTAGTATGCTATAGCTTGGTATAATTTTTTTTATTGATTTTACTGATTGATTGATTCAGTTCTGTTTACCTTATTAGGTATGGGAATGTTAAGGTACTCTTTCTGGACTGCTTTCTCCACTCCATGGTGCTCTAGAACTGTGATTACATAGAAAATATTTGTTTTTATTCTTTTAGTAAAATGTTTTGTGGTTTGATATATGAAAGCTGCTGACAGATAATGATGTCCTTCCCAAACAGCTTTCCATATATGAATTAAAAGTGATTATTAAGACCAAAATCCAACTGCAAATCCAAATTGGTGAAGATTCATTGAATCAATGGGATTTACATAAATGTTGAAATACCATTCAGTAATTTATTCTACTTGGAACTGGCAGTGGGATTTAGGCAGCATGTGCTAAAGAACTGAGTAAGATCCAGCAGTTCTTCATGCAATATGATATGATCGGCCTTCCATTCAGGCAATCATTTTCCCCCCAGATTTAAATATAGAGTTTGATTCATCTTATTTTCTCTGATAAGTAAATAGATAGTGTATACAGAAGTATTTGTACATATGATAAAAATATAGGATATAAAGAAAGCTCAAATGATTATTTTTGCAACTGCATGATTTAATAAACTTCAAACCTCAGCAATTTTCTTTGGTTTTCCTTTCAGATTGCTTGCTTTGGGAACTAGAGATATGTGTCATGGTTCTATCAACAATTCTGCCTGTCAATTAATTAAAATATATATTCCTATTAATAGTGAAATGTGTGTAATACATCTTTTATTAGGCATGTAAAGCTACTCTATGCTATATGCAATAGTTTCTGCGAAGTAGCTCTGCCATGAATCCCAAGGTAATGCAAACTTTTATCTCCCAGATATGAGAATTGTTGTTCAGATACAGTATTTGTTTTCCTAAGCAAGATACTCTTTATGTGTCAAGAGCACATTTTTTCTGATCTATGTAGTCATTACTCTTATTTTATTTTATGTGAACAAAAGTACTCCAAGACTGATATAAGAGCAATATAAATTTGTAATTTTAACGCAACTATTAATTGTATCAGACACCTGATTTGTGAATACATTGAGCATGCAATACTCGAATATTCTTACATCTTTCGTTCTTTATTTGTATCAAAGCATTGCACAATTTTAAGTTTTGGATATACATAAAATATAGATAAAATTAAAACATTCTTGATATTTCTTCCACCAATTTTCACTCCATCTGGCTCTAGTCTGGCTTTTTGTCTGATATGTTTTGTGTTCAGTTCAAACAGACAAGGGGATAAAATGTACCCTTGGTGTGACACTTTTGCCTGTAGGAAGCCATACTGTTCTAACAGTAGCTTCTTGTCCAGGTTATTCCTCAGGAGACTCAAGTGCTGAGGGCCAAATTTTTCTTTCAGATCAAACCATAGTTTCTCATGATCCATACAGACAAAGACTTTGCTGTAGTTTACAATTCATAGACTGATCTTTTTGCTTTTAAATTATTTGGTGAACTCCAATAGATGTCTGCAATTACAATCTTGAGTGCTTCATCATTTTTCTTTGAGAACCCAGTTTGACCATCAGATATGTTTTATTATTATTATTATATTTGAACTTATATACTGCTTTCCTTTGTCAACGACAAACTCAAAGTGGTTCATAACATGTTCAAAAATCAACAAAACAAAAATACAGTATAGCATCAAAATTACAATATAAAAATAACAAAGTGAAACAATGCATAAATACATTTGAAAGTTCAAAAAACAAAATCAGCATATCAATAAGCAAAAACAAAATCATAATACAATAACCCCCCACAACAGAGTCTTAGAGTTCCATCGGGGGGAGGGGGGAGGACAAGGCCGGGGATATTAAATAGTTCTGTTACCGCCAGCTCACAGCCCAGCAGAGTGGCAAAAGTCGGACCGCTGGGGGCGGAGCAATCCCTCTGGCTAAAGCTGCCTTGGAACAAAAGTTACAGTGTTGAAAGCAAGTGAGTTCTCCATAGCTCTCATATCACCCGTTGCGGGAGTAGTCGCAAAATATGCCACCACCTCCCAAAGTCGGCCAGTCGAGATGGAGAGTCTTGAGACCCCACTATGGAGCCTGAGACCCAGCAGAGCCAATACCACCACCACCACCTCCGCCGCCATCCATCGATACCTACGCCATCTGCCCCCCAAATAACACAAATTCCTTCCCCAACCCACCCACCCTGCAGGTGGCATGCAGCGGCGGACATGCCCAACAACGCCTGCCAAAAGAGACCCCTGCAGGCGGAAACATCTCTAATAAACAAGGCAATCTTTGAGAGTTGTATGTCATATCTTTTCCCGTTCTTTTACCAAAAAAGGGTGTGTGTGTTTTGCACTTTTTAAGGTAAAAGCCTTTATTGCAACACTCTCGGCATCACTTGCTAACATGGGGAAATGGCCTTATTGTTACTGCATTCAGCATTTTCTTTCTTGGGGATTTGAGTGTTTATTGAACATTGCATATCTGTGGGTCATTATTTTGTTAAGGGGCTGTGGTGGCTCAGTGGTTAAGAAGCTCACCTTGTTAGCCAGAAGCAGGGCCGCCATCAGAAATTTCTAGGCCTCATACTGAGCAATCCTATCGCCCCCCTCCCACACACACACACACATAGTAATGTCACAGTTATGGCCGGTGGTGGCAGGGCCCCTGTCAGCTCCAGGCACTATATGGCAGTACTGGTAGTACTGCCCTGATAGCAGCCCTGGCTAGAAGGCTGGCAAGTTGGCCTGGGTACTGCATGAAGGATTGAGTGCCCGTCTCTGTCCCAGCTCTTGGAGACATGAAAGGAGTCTCATTTGGGCATTCCCTGAGCGGAGTTTCTTCCACAAAAATCCTTTCAACCCAGAATAATTTCTGACATAAAATTATTATTGTTGTTGTTTTGTTAGCCATATTTATTGACACATTCTTATTAGGCTTTTGACATATTTGGTGTCTGTGGTTTGAAATAGCTCTTTGGTATTCCATGTACCCTAGAGATTTATTTCTCCAAGTGCTATATTACTAATTATACATAGTAATATAAACAAACAAACAAACAAACAAATGAACAAATGAATGAATGAATGAATGCATAGCAGAATATGGGACTTTGGAGATCTATTCATGCTTACATGCATATAGTTGTATGTGTATATATGATATGCATTTATGGTGTACCAATAATGTACTTAAAGGCAGACATACGTATGTGTTTCACATCAAACAACTACTGTATGTTTCATGGGGGAGACAGTACCCATGTGTTTTGCAGAAGCTTTTAAAGCTGTTTCATTTATTTTATTAGCCTTTAATGAATGTAATTAGAACCCAAGTAATTAAATGCAATTGTGCTCAGTATGTTCCTGTTGTAAATTGCCCTAAACAATGTGCATGGTGTGAACAAATTTGTGGGATTAATAGAGGATAGATAATGTTTTTGGATAGTATTTCACACTAAACGGCCGCAGAGAGAAACAAAGAAGCTGGCGCAGTGTCATTAATCTTAGTCAACTGGCAGCTTTGGTGTAATTTGCATGACTTAGGCAGTGACACAAGATGGGGATAGCTTATCATGGGTGTTAGATCATCAGGATATATATGTATTTCTTTCCCTTTAGAAGTTTATATATAAGAGGATTCTATGAGAAAAATTGATATAGACCAAGATGTAATGCAATGTATTTTAGGTGCATAAATAATCCCACAAAATTCAGTGTGTGTTCCTTTGTTTTCATTTTTAGCATGCTGGACTATAGGCATTACAAAGATTCTTTAAATCTCTGACAACAATAGCGGGAATGGGGGGGGGAGGGGAAATCTGATTTTTGTAATTGGGTAAGATGTTTTTCCCAGAATATGTTCTTTGTCTTTTTGCATTTGAATCCATTTTCTATTGAGCAACATCAAAAATCACTATAGAAAAGGCACTGGATTTATATATTTATTATTACATGCCTTATTTCATTAAAATATGCACCTGTCATGATGAAATTGTTTTCCTTATGAGAATTTCTTCTGTAACTATATGCTCATCTTAAAGTATTTTATTTCTCTTCTCAGGAATTGTTTTTGTTTTAGCAATAAAAGAGAAAAAAATTAGCAAAGCAACAGTACATTGCCTTGCTATAGATGCAGCTGGATTCGGTATAGGGGAAATATCTTAGACTACATTGTTGATTAATTATGTATTAGTTCCTTTGATTTATAGCAAATTAATGATATATGTTGTTTGACTGTTGGACTGCAACCCTCATCAGCAGCCAGCATAGTGAGGGATGCTGGGACTTGGAGTCCAACAACATTTGGGCCTTCACATATTCCCTATTTCTTGTTTATACCATAAGGATCTGTTAGCAATGTATTATTCATCTGGAAAAGAGGTCAACTACTGCACTGCAGTGGCTCAAGTGGCTAAGACGCTGACTGGGAAGCGGAAGGTCAGCAGTTCGATTCCCGAGTAATGCAGGACGGAAATGAGCTCCCGTCTTTGTCCCAGCTCCTGCCAACCTAGCAGTTTGAAAGCAAGAAATTGCAAGTAGATAAATAGGGACCACTTCGGTGGAAAGGTAACAGCATTCCGTGTGCTCCAGTGTCTAGTCATACCTGCCACATGACCACGGAAACGTCTGCAGAAGCAGACAGTGCTGGCTCTTCAGCTTAGAAACAGAGATGAGCACTGCACCCTAGAGTCAGACACGACTGGCTTTCGAGCAAGGGAAACCTTTACTGTATCTTTAAAAGAAGAGGAGATTTCAGGAATTGTGAACTTTGATGAAACGTCTGAATAAAAATAGTGCAATTTTACATGAATTGCTAGGGATCTGAGTGATATGCCAAGCTGGAAAAAAATTAAACATTCTGCACAAACTAAAATTTCAAAATCTAGAGCTGTGATGACAAACCTTGGCACTCCAGCTGTTCTTGGACTTCAATTCCCAGAAGCCCATGTGTCTGTGAATCCACACATTCATGTCGATTCATAGGGACTTGGGCTTCTGGAAATTGAATTTCAAGAATAGCTGGAGTGCCAAGGTTTGCCCTCACTAATCTAGAGTATTGAAATAAAAGTTTCCAAGAACTTTGTTGAGAGCATACACAACTTTTGATAGCAGAATAAATTTTTATCTGAGTTAAATAATACTAAAATTGTGAAAGGGAGAATGGGAACCAACATGACTGAAGCAGCAAAAATATATTATGAAGAATTTATGAACTTTCCTCTTTTTTTGCCGGATTCACAATGCTATTTATTAAAGATGAGCTTCAAGTTCTGAACTTATTCAGAATCTGAGCAAAGTGGAGTATTTGTCAGTTTCTAAACCATTATGACTGGGTGGATAGTTTAGAAGTTTAGTTATCAGCTTGCAGTGGTTGGACGTTTGATTCCCCACTGTACTTCCAGGGAGAAAAGCCAGCCTGTGTAGTTATGGGCAAGCTACTGAGTCCTAGGGTGACCCTAGAAGAAAAGAATGGTTAACCACTACTGTGCATTCTCTACCTAAAAAACCCTGGAAAGGGTCTCCATAAATCAAAATTGACTTTACAGCACACAATTATTATTAAACCAATATGAAGAGAATCAAGGAAACAAAGTGGCACTTGACTCAAATCAGGGCTCTCCAAAGCACTGAACATCACTTACATTAAAGAACACATACACTTGAAGCTAGAAAGTTTCACTTGGAAAACAAAACCATGAACTAACAAAATCAAACACAGAACCAGGAAGACCAAGGCAAAGAAGATTGAGAGCTCAAGCACTAATAGAAATCCCAAGCTTTCATACAGACCCCAATCCTGAAGTCCCCTGGTTCGTCTATAATAGACCTAATAAATCTCCTTGTTCTATGATTTGGAGTCATTTTGATTTTGGCAAGGTGAGAGAAAGATGTTAGTCTGCCAGAGATTACTATTTGCAATACTTTCATGTTTAAGTAGGGTAAGTGTTAGGCAACTGAAGAATTCGTTTTTCATTACAAGATAGAAACCAATCAATTTAGCATTTGTGTGTCAACATGCTTTGTATGTCTTGTATGGGATCTGTGAGGGAAAATCACATTAGTACTAGGAATAAGATTCTAGACTATATCTCCTATCCCATTTGTGCTTTATATTTTTATGTCTGCTACTGACTTTTATTTTTGTAGCATTAGCTTTTAATTTTTTCTCTGCATGCTTGTGTTCCAGACAGGGTGAGTGGCAAACATGACAGAAGGTAGCAATCAAGAACTGCACCTAATGAGTTAACTACTGCTTGTTCCCCTTTCAACAGACTTTATGGCAAATAAGTTAGAGAAAATTGCATAATTCACAATAGAAGTGAGAGAAAGAAAGAAAGAAAATGAAGTTTTTTTGCACACTGGTTGAGTAGTTAATGGCTCTGCAGATTATCTGTTCAGAGACCCTTATTTCTCCCTTATTTCTCCAAATTTTCTTGTATTTTCACTCTTTGAATCTATAAAAACATACAAATACTTTTGAATATTTGGATACAAATTGAAGCTGATGGGCTACAAATCAGCTTGCAGCTAATTGGTCTTTAAGACAAACAGTTAAGACTGAATCAAAGTATGTGCTATTCACACCCTATCCTTTACTATTAATGTTTCTAATGAACTCTCACATTTCATCCTTTATTGGTCTCTCATTCATGCCTGGTGCAGGGAAGATTTACCCAGCCCCATTTTAAAGGATCAGATTGTTAATTGTTTTAACAATGTTCAAGAACACCGTTTGCTGCATTTGCCCTATTGTCTAGCTTGCAAATGTTTGTGATCATATCTTTTTGATCATGTGTGTCATGTCCTAATAAACTGTTGGCCTAAAATGCTGTGGGTTCCCCCACCCCAATAACAAACCAATCAATCAATCCATTTACCATGAACAACAGACTACTGGTGTAGAGAAGTTGTCCCCAGATTCTCCTGATGCAAGCTAGGCATTTGCCTCCGCTTAATAAAGACTTGCCATTTTCTTTAGTATATGTAACTGGACGTAGTCTAAGTCTCCAGTCTGGGGAGACGGCACTATATCTGGCAGGAAAATGTGTGAAACAACAAATGTAATTAAGAATTTATGAATACAATTGGCTCCTATTAATAGGCCATTGACCTGAATACCCATGCTCACCATTTAAAGACCAAGGATAGCAATATTTATTGTGAGGTCAGACATATTGATATAACATTAAATGAGACATATTCAATACTCTACATAGCAATTATGATGTTGATGTGGAAAGTAGCAGGGGTGTACAATGAAAATGAATTAGAAGCAAAAGAAATCTCCTCTGACACTTCTTTAAAAAGTTGACAAACAGAAATGTTTGAACATATCAGAGCACAGGACATTTATTAGGTATTTAAGAAAAGAGCCTATTCTGCATTTTAGAAATGGCATGTTTCATAAGCAAATTTTCTGTCTCCCCCCCACCCTTTCTTCTTTCTGCCCCATGTCCATGGTTTAATATTATTTTTAATCTTCTTGTAATTTATGTAATCTAAGACTGGTGGATCCCTCCCTCAGCCATATTATGGATCTATCTGGTTTTGAGTCACAACTCCATTTGTGAAGCTGGTATGAAACAAATTGAAATTATGGGAAATTATGGGAGCATCAGAATGAAAATGTTCCATCTAGTGTGGATAGAAGAGTTTCATTGTGGAACAGAACTACATCTGTTGGGTATTCTTAAGAGCATTTAGCTCAGTGTAACTATGTTGTTTTTCTATAGAAGGAAATATAAGAATGGGCTGAGATCTGAAACTACTTTGTCTATACTGCAAAAACTAAGGGTCTTAACATGAGCTATATCTCATAGCATATTTGCTGTAGTGTTTTAAAAATAAATGAATAAAAACAATGCAGTAATTCATTAAAAAAAACTTTGGTTAAAAGCCAAGAGTAAGTAACAGGCTGAATTTCTTGTGATGATGAGGTCTCTTAAGTAGCCTGGTCCAATACCATGAAGGGCTTTAAAGGTCAAAACCAGCACCGTGAATTGCACCCGGAGGTACACTGGTAACCAGTGCTGCTCCCGGAGCAGTAGTGAGGTGCGAGCATAACGCCCGTGCCCCATCACGACCCAGGCAGCCGCATTCTGGACCAGCTGAAGTCTCCAAATGGTTGCCAAGGACAGCCCCGTGTAGAGCGCATTACAATATTCCAATCTGGAGGTGACCAGAGCATGAGTGACCGAGAGCAAGGAGTCCCGGACCAGGAACGGGCGCAACTGGTAGATTACACGGAGCTGTGCAAAGGCCCTCCTAGCCACGGCTGCCACCTGCTCTTCAAGCAGTAGCCGTGAGTCCAGGAGGACCCCCAAATTATGTACCGAATCTGATTGGGGCAAAGATGCCCCAGCCAGGACCAAAGATTTTAGCTCCCGGTGTTATGGAATACTGAAATAGACAAAATCACATTCCACACGCTAAGACAGATTTAGGAGTTTTTTTATTATCATATTTGGCCAAACAGATTCAGGAACGCTTTACCAAGCTAATAGTCCCTGAATGAATATACATTTTCAGAGCCATCTTTTTATAGCATAAAATTTGGAAATTTCTACACATTACATCACTATGGGATAAGCCAAAATTATTAATTAACCTTCTGACATTTTCATTCATATTAGGTCAGAACATTCAGAATATTTGTTCATGTCATGTAAGGAAAATATCATGTCTCATGTCACACCATGTCATGTCACACAAATATTATTTACGGTTCCCTGTCAGCTGTACAAACTGTGCTGAGCTTGTGGACACAAGGCCTTCTGTTTACTTTAGCCTTGTCATCAGTTCTATATGATAGGTCAATCTGATCTGTTTAACTTTACAGAGTCCTGAGAAAATAATTTTTACTTTTAAACCAGAATTAATATTATCTTAATATCTTAGTTCTTTCACTGCTATTTCATTCCCTCCTGATTTCTTGAAAATTATTAAAGTTTAATAACTTTTTCACATTCTATTGCAATAAATAAACATTTCTATCATGTTGATTGCAGATTCCTCAGGCTTTGGCTGGGCGTTGAAAAGACCGCCTCCAGTTTGGGTCTTTAGCCAACCTGCTGTCTTCTCTCTTGCATTGAATATTTAAGCAAAATCTATGCATTTCAATCTTTCCAGGGTCTTAAACTGCAAGAAAAAAAGATACTACTGACAGTATATAGTTCTTTTCGGTTTTGCAATAATCCATCTTATCAATGTTTAACTATAATCGATCTCCTGGCTTAAAGCCATGTGTTGCCATGGAGATGGGGAGGTCAAGCCTCCTGCACTGATTCACATATTGATTTCTACTGCAGTGACTGAGTTAATAATTTCCTAACTTCCATTTCCTTCTATGTGGGCCAGATCTGGCCATCTCTATGTGTTTAAACATAAATTCAAATGGGGAAATAGGATACTTTGTACAGAGGGGAGTTCTCATATCATGCATTGTCATTGGCTAAAACCTGGTCTTATTGATTTACTTTCATACAATTCCGCAATGCTTTCAACAATCCCACTTGCTTTCTCAACCTCTTCCTATCTGTGGATTAAATGAACAAGGATGATTCCACTAAGCCTCCCTGCTTTAAGTAAGTATTCCCTTACTTGCTTTTCATTTTATTTTCGTGTACTTCAGATGTTTTATACTTTCAAGTCCTCAAAATCTTTAATCAAATGCAACTCCTGTATTTGTTTTGGCTTATTTAGACATAGCTGTTGTTCGCTTCGCTTCTGCCCCTTCTGTTCCTTTTTGCCAACTGTGCCTTCTCTTTTCTGATTAATTGCAAGGGATCTAGGCATTCTGGGTAGCTTTGATCAGTCTTTGATTACTAACCCATAAATGTCCCTTATTTTCCAAATCATCTGGAGGGCATGGCCAGTATGTACTTGTACGTCTGCAGAAAAAGTAAGCTGGTTATTCTGCCACTTCTTCAAGAACTTTTAACACTTATTTCTGCGTACTTTCACATACTGCCTGAAAAAGTTGGGACAAACCTAGTAGCCTTAAAGCTTGGGGCTGACTAGGGATTCAAAATCTTGGGGTTAGCCATCAAGTGCTCAGCTGTTTTTTTCTTTTCCTCTTTTTTTCTTTTTCTGGGATTTCCCAAATTCCTCTAGTTTCTTCAATCATCCCATTCCATCTCAGCCAATTCATCATGTTCTTTTTTTCTGTATCCATAACTTCCTCTGCCAAATGGGTGTATTTTTCTCATTCCTCTCTCGGGGCAATTCCTCTGCCAATGGCCCTCTTGCTTGCAGTAAGCACATTGATTGTAATAATAATAATAATAATAATAATAATAATAATAATAATAATAATAATAATAATAATAATAATAATAATAATAATAATAATAATAATAATAATAATAATAATAATAATAATAATAATAATAATAAGTTTAATTTTCTACCCCGCTTTCCTAGCACAAGTGCCACTCAAAGCGGCTTACAACACATATAAATACAGTATCACAGATATAATTACACAATTACAAAAAACAGATTGAAAATTAACACATTGCAATAAAAAATCAACTGTTTCTTTGCCTCTTCCCAATGCAAGGGTGATCATCTCAGCTTTCTTATATTCTCTCATTTTCTCCTTCTCTTCCTCCTCCTCCCTATTAAAGTAGACCTTCCTCCCAATTTGCACCAGTTTGCTTGTGTTCTTTCCCAATGCTCCTTCCAGCTTTTGTAATTTCTTTCTTACATCTGGCGCACTCTGAGTAATGAATCTCTCATTTAACATCTGGTGGTTTTCAAGATCTTCCATATTAATCCCTGTGTTCACTTTATATGCCTCAATTAACCTGGCTAAGAAACTTTCAGGGGATTCTTCTTTCTCTTGAATTATATTAGCTGGTTTGCTAAAATTGACAGGACCTTTTGCTGCTTCCTTTAAGCTTTCCAAAATCAAAATCTGTTGAAGACTTGTCCTGTGTATTCAATCATTAGGATTCCAATTTGGATTTTGTTCAGCAGCTGCTGCCATACGCACTACAGTCTGATTTGCGTCTGGGAAATTTCTATGGAGTATCTTGTCTTTTGCCAGTTTTAATTTTTACTTATCTTCCATATTAAGGAGCGTATTTACTATTTGCTGCATATCACTCCATGTGGGGTTATGTGTTTGGACTATGGTTCCAATTAGTTCAATCACCTCATTTGGCTTGGTACCAAAAGGTCCATAATGCTGTTTCCAATTTAACAAGTCTGTTGTGGTAAATGGTACATATTGGAAGATTGACTGATTTACTGGCTCATCATCTTCCCTTATATGGCTGGTTATCATCTCCCTCAGTGGGTCCACTATCTCCTTTCTTTTTTTCATCGTTGGCATGATGTGTGCCATTGGGGTGTTCGGAGGTGGCTCCCTACCAGCTTCATTATTATATGGTGAAGGTCTATTATACCTTTTAAATTTTTCTTCTCTCAGTTCAATTACATCTTTCAAGATTTCAGTTACTTTTCTTAGTTTTTCTGTGGTTGGGAAAGTCTCACTTCTGTCTGGGGTCTGAAATCTTCCTGCAGAGTGACTGCTTCCTGCATTTGCTAATGCAAGATCTGGATAAATATGTGAAACTTGGCCATCTTGTGGCGCTGATTTTGGCATGACATAAGGTGGAGGTCTTTGAAACAGAATTTCATCTTCTTCTTTTCTGTTTAAAATTTTCAATCTTCCTTCTGTCTGCCATTCTATTTCTAGGGTATTGGGTGTTCTGACCACTTTCCTTCCTAATTTAGGTTTCTTATCTTTGGATTTCTTTTCTTTCATTAAATATGCTTTTACACATTCAGCCTGGCATTTTCTTAGCCAAGGGGGGGTCATGGCTTTCTGCATTACAGCTTGCCATGCTGATATGTAGGGATACTGATCCCATTGTTTATTCTGCATTATTCTTCGAAACACTCTATTTATAAGACCCAAATCTAAGGAGCCTTCCGGAGGCCACCTACTTGGAAACTGGGCCATTCATATTCACAAAACTTTCTTAACTCAAATTTTGTTAAAGGGGGTTCATGTTTCTCTGGTGTAAATATCTCAAAGTTCTCAAGGAAACACCGTAGTGGTGTTCTTGGAATGCTACTACCACCACCCATTCTAAACTAAACACTACCACCGGCCTGGGGCACCTGAAAAATCAAGGGCTACCATCAGGGAACGCGATGGTTTAACCACCCACACAATATATATATAAAATCTCACACACAAAAATCAGGTTCGCCACCCTGATTTTTCCAGGAAACCTGGGTTACCGCCCGTGGTTCATTAAGGACTTAGGAATCGCCGTCCCGTCCCCTTGAAGGTGATCAGGCTCCACTTCCACTCCTCAAATGAGTGGGCACACATAAGTATACTTCTACAGTTTCATACAGTTTGATACAATTTTATACTTGCCTGCAGGCTTTTGAAAATCCACCTTCTAGAGTTCTCCGTCTGTCTTAACCTTCCGGATCCTTGACTGGTCTGTTTCTTCTGACAGTTACTTGCCACCTCTTCACTGATTTCCTAGAGTAGATCAAAGGTCTACTATGCCGGCATTTTAGGTTATCCCTGGAGAGGCGCTGTTTTACCCCATCAGGAACAGCCATCTAGAATGACAATGGCACCTGCTGTTTGTCAAGTCAGTCCTGGTGGAGTTGCCAAAAATGTTATGGAATACTGAACTAGACAAAATCACATTCCACATGCTAAGACAGATTTAGGAGTTTTTTATTATCATATTTGGCCAAACAGATTCAGGAACGCTTTACCAAGCTAATAGTCCCTGAATTAATATACATTTTCAGAGCCATCTTTTTATAGCATAAAATTTGGAAATTTCTACACATTACATCATTATGGGATAAGCCAAAATTATTAATTAACCTTCTGACATTTTCATTCATATTAGGTCAGAACATTCAGAATATTTGTTCATGTCATGTAAGGAAAATATCATGTCTCATGTCACATCATGTCATGTCACACAAATATTATTTATGTTTCCCTGTCAGCTGTACAAATGTGCTGAGCTTGTGGACACAAGGCCTTCTATTTACTTTAGCCTCGTCATCAGTTCTATATGATAGGTCAATCTGATCTGTTTAACTTTACAGAGTACTGATTAAATAATTTTTACTTTTAAACCAGAATTAATATTATCTTAATATCTTAATTCTTTCACTGTTATTTCACCGGGACAACATGGGGCCCCACACCCAAAGCCACTCAGTCTTGCCAGGATTCAGCTGAAGCCCATTGTTCCCCATCCAGACCCGAACAGCCTCCAGACACCTGGTTAGGACTTTGACTGCATCACTCGGGTCCCCACAGGCTGAGATGTACAGCTGGGTATCATCTGCATATTGATGATACCTCACCCCATGGGAATGAATGATCTCACCCAGCGGTTTCATGTAGATATTACAATCAGGAAAAGGCTTGGTTGAACACATCTTCAGTTGATAGAAGAATTGGCAAGGTGTTAAATGTCAACCTGAACTCACTAGGAAGACCATTCCACATAAAAAGTGCTATAATCATCGATTCCCCACCACCACATAGTCAAGAACCCCTTTGAGTGGCCAGCCGGATTTTCCCTTCCCAGACGGCAGTGGAGGATGCTGAATATAGTGAGGACCGGCTGTGGTAGATGCGGAGCCACTCTGTTCACATGGGGATGGAAGTCCTCTCCCCAATGTGACTGTGAAGAAGACCAAACCATGGACCACATTATATTTAAGTGTCCTTTACACGCATTTGGAGGCATATTGGAGGACTTGCATAGTGCCACAGATGAAGCCCTTCAATGGCTTTCAAACCTAGACGTGGTTTGGACAATTTGTGCTTTCTGTATATATCAACATTAATGTTGACAACAGAAGTTCATCATATGATAAATAAATAAATAAATAAAATGGGGAAAAATAATCTGCGCAGTCACTAAACATTTCTCACTATGCCCTGTTACTGTAAGTAAATCTTTCCTTTCAATAGGTAAAGTCTTGGATAATCTTAACCATCTCATGCCTATTGGACTGGCCCACCTTCAAAGGCTACTAGATCCACTTGATTTCCAGGATTCCATAGTAAGTTTCTGAATGATCTAGTTGGTGGTCCTGTCAAAGACCAGATCACAAATTGGTATATATGGGTGACTAGGACGGATGGTTGACATGATTACAGCCAAATGCCTTCTTCATTGCTGAACTTGTTCCTCACCCTGTTTTACAGATGAACTATGAATGATGAAACAAGCTAGGAGGAGGCTAGAGAGGAAAGCTCCCTTGGATTGTAGTTAAAAATCATAGAGAAGAGACTGCAAAGCTGTGAAGCAAGGATGTAATGTAAAATTGATCCATGAGGCTTTGAATTGGTAGGCAAAACTCTACTGAGTTATTCATGGCCTTACAGATACTAGACAAGCTTGTGTCCGATACATCCAATTGTAACCATTTTGCAGTATATTTAAGCATAAGAGTTAAGCAATCCAACAATATCTTGACTGCTTTAGTAGTTCAGCAGATCACGTTGAGCTGCCCAGTGCACCATCTGGTCTGTTCTTACTGAGTCAGTTTCAACTGGTAATGCTAAGGATGTGAACAAGGTGCTTGTATGCTGTAAAGCCAAGACTTGTCTTGTAGATCCTTGCTCATCTTGGCTTTTGAAATCTTCCAAGGATGTAACAATAGAATAGGCCACTCACATGTTTAATGTCTCCTTCTGGGAAGACATATGCCTTCCTGTTTAAACTCATTCTTAAGAAAGACAGCCTACTGATGGATGACACGAACCTTTTGTTGACAATAGGCCTATTGTCAACATTCCATTTATGGGCAAATTGTTTGAGAGAGTTGTGGCTGATCAGTTGCAGGTGTTCTTTGGTGATACTGATAATCTAGATCCATTCCAATCAGGTTTTAGGCTGCATCACTGTATTGAGATGGCACTGGTAACTGCATGATGACATCATAAGGGAGGCTGATAGGAGGAGTACACCCTGTTAGCACTTCTAGATCTCTAAGCAGCTTTTGACAATGGTAACCTTTTGGATAGATTATTCAGTTTAGGGATCAGATTACTTCCTCCCCTTTGGTTCTGATCCTTCCTTGATGGTCATACTCAAATGATTCAACAGGGAGATGCTGTATCCAGCCTCTAGATCAGAAGTGGCCAACCTTGGTGGCCCAGCTGCTCTGGGACTTCTATTCCCAGAAGCTCCAATCAGCAGGGCTTCTGGGAATTAAAGTCCCAGAGCAGCTGGAGCACCAAGGTTGGCCATTCTTGCTCTATGTCCTTTAGTACTGGGTCCAGCAGAGGTTGATATTCTCCCCTATATTTTTTAAACCTGTAAAGCTGTGAGGTGAAGTTATCCAGAGATCTGGAATTTGTTGCCATCAATACACTGATGACGTACAGCCCTCTCTCTTTTACTACATTTGCAATGGATGCTGTTCAGGTCTTTGAACACTGTCTGGTTTTAATAATGGACTGGGCAAGGACTAAAAAATTGAAGCTGAATACTGACAAGATGGAGCCCCTGTGTGTGTGTGTGTGTGTGTGTGTGTGTGTGTGTGTGTGTGTGTGTGTGTGTGTGTGTTTCGTGTGACTATTTAGTTGGTAACTTGCCTGGTCTGGATAGAGTTTACATTCTCCCGGAAGTATCTTGTGTAAACAGATATTATTTTTTTAATTTTTTTTGTTGCTCAATAAACAAAGCATAACACTATCTACTAATCAATTGTACTCCTATAATGTGAGCCATTAGCACTTGCCCTTGTATCATCTCCCAAAGTGTGAATAAAAATGGTTTGAAATCTAATTAAGTTTATAGTACCTGACATTCATTCCTAAACTATATATATTAGTCCTTGGTAGCGGGGAGCACCGGGACTGGGAGAGCACCTTCATGCTTGTTACTGGAGGTCAGCCTGGAAGAACCCTGTGATGGAGAGACTTGTTGGTGAATCTGAGGGATTAGCGGAGAGTCACCCAGTAACTGTGAGGGTGCCGCTACCTCTCATGTGCATCAGGTCAGGCAGGTAGTATGAGAGGAGCATTGAAGGGCATTGAAGGGAAAAGGAGGCACAGTGCTTGTTGTTGGCCAAACCAAATGTTTCTGAGCTGAATGTTCCCCCTCCCTGCTTTAAGTCTACACAGACCCCCTGTGATGACATTGAAGACCACAGGTTGAGCACCACTGCTCTAGATGATGGTTGACATTGAGGAAATGTTTTCTATACGCCATTCAAGTTCTAAATATGAAACCATAAGGCTGAGCTAATTCTGTGGAGATAAAAACAACAAACCTTGCTGAATGCATGAATGCATGAATCCCTCCAGGATGCTTCTGGCTAGACCATCTGAAAATCACTTAATAGATTTTGAAATGAAGTTGGAAGAATAATCAAGCAAAATGGAGCTGATTAGAAAGCAAGACAAATTTTCTGTGAATGTGAAGAAATTCAACCAATGCATCATTTATAAGGTAAAGGTTTCCTTTGCTCGAAATCCAGTCGTATCCAACTCTAGGGTTCAGTGCTCATCTCTGTTTCAAAGCCGAAGAGCCAACACTGTCTGCTTCTGCAGACCTTTCTGTGGTCATGTAGCAGGCATGAATAGACACTGGAGTGCACAGAACGCTGTTACCTTCCCACCGAAGTGGTCCCTGTTTATCTACTTGCAATTTCTTGCTTTCGAACTGCTAAGTTGGCAGGAGCTGGGACAAAGATGGGAGCTCATTCCATCCTGCAGTACTCAGGAATTGAACTGCTGACCTTCCACCTCCCAATCAGCGTCTTAGCCACTTGAGCCATTGCATTTATACACATGCAATTTATGCCCCACCGTCTTCTAGAAAAGTCAAAAGTGGCAACCAATGAGGCAAACAACTTGAGATTGGCCACCAACTTGAAGATGGAAGCTGACAAGGGGGGAGGGATCTTCTTTTTTTTTTTTTTTATAATTTTTTTTATTAAGTTTTTAATAAACATACAGAAAAAAAAAGAAAACATTAACAGTACATTAACAATACATTACACTAACAAGTCCGTAATATCATACTAACAAACATTACTATATGCTAGCACATAACAATATCTATATTCATTAACTACTATTCAACCACCAAATATTAAGAACCTTTATTTCAAAGTCCAAAATAATAGAGAAAAACTTTCTGTACTACCACTAATCTTTTTAACCAGTAAAAAAAAAAAAAAACACCCTGTGAATATATACAATGCCCGGAGAGTTTATTTTCTACTCAAGTCCAGAAACTTCTTTGGGATGGTACTGGTCCTGAACTATCACCTGCCATAATAGAGTGATCCACGAACGGTTTCCATATGTTCCAGAATCTATTCTCTTTTAAATTATCTCTTTTGACTTTAATCTCCCATGTCAATTTATCATTCAATGCTAAACTCCACATTTCTTTATACCATTCTCCAACCTGAATATCTACATCGTTTTTCCAATTTCTGGCTATACATTGTCTACCCGTTGTCAATACAATTTCCAGTAATTCTTTTTCCTCCTTGTTTAAACCCAGATCTTCCACATTCGTTAAAAGAATAGTACCCGACACCAACTTAACACTTTTACCCAATATTTCACCAAATTCATTTTCTATTCTTCCCCAAAAATCCCTTATTTTTTTACAACTCCACCACATATGTTCATATGTTCCATCAAATTCTTTACATCTCCAACATAACTTATCTCTTTTATTATCCATCTGGTAAAGTCTTAATGGTGTCAGGTACCATTGCCACAACATCTTGAAATTATGTTCTTTAATTCTTACAGACATTGTTCTCATAATTCTCTTTTTCCATTTATTTTTCCATTCAATCTCCCCAATTTTTATATTCAAATTTTGTTCCCACTTCCGTCTCAAATCCTCCTGTGGATCTGCACCTCTATTCAATATATTATAAAGCTTACTTACAAGACCCTTAATACTACTTTCCCCTTTTCTAATCTTCCTTACCAATTCCTCAAATTCCGTAAGTACTCTGTCTGACCCTAGTTCTCTTTTATATTTTTTATTCCAATTGTCCACCTTTAACTTCTGAAACCAATTCACATTTAATATCTCGAACATTTTTTTCCGCTCGGCATCAACATCACATGCTTTTAACCAATCCTTCAATAACAACGTTCCATTTTTATCCAATATTTCTATTTTTTCTTTGTCTAATTTTATTGGGAAACACATCATATCGGTCAATTCCAAGATTGGGGAGAGATTCGGGACCATATCTTTTTTTACCTTCTTCCACACCTCCATGAGACCTTTCATCATAGTATTATTTGACCTTTTCACCTTATCCTTCATTCCCAGAAAATTCAAATTTCCAATATTTCTGTATTCTTTCATTTCCAATTGTTCCCAAATTACCTTTTCTCTTGCCAAGATCTTCACAACATTCTTGACTTGAAATGCTCGGTAATATACTAACAGATTTGGCATACCCAACCCCCCTTTTTTCTGAGACAAATACCATAGTTTCTTTGGAAGCCTAGATTTTTTTCCTCCATTACAAAAATCATTAAACATTTTTTGAAACTCATTGATTTCTTTCTCTTTTAAATGGATCGCGAGCGTATCAAATAAAAAGTTAATCTTTGGTAACAGTATCATTTTACACATAGCAATCCTTCCGAACCATGACAGCTTTAACTTCTGAAGTTCTCGTATTTTATTCCTAAATTCAATTCTCAAGCTGTCATAATTCAATCGTTTAAGTTCTTCTAATTTGTTGGAAATAATTATACCTAAATACTTCAACTTATCTTTGATTTGTATATTAAGTGTCGACACCGTCCTACCCATCTCGCTCAATTTCAAATTACACAACATCAATTCAGATTTATCCCAATTTATCTTTAATCCTGTTATAGCTTGAAATACTTGTAGATGATCTTTAATCCTATCCATTACCTGTTCCGGGTGCTTCACCATAAGCAATGTATCATCAGCGTACATGCTCACTTTATTGCCCATAATCCCTTCTATATTTGAATCCTCCCTTATACTTTTAGCTAAAATCTCCATTGCCATTATAAACAAAATAGGAGATAATGGGCAACCCTGCCTAGTGCCTGCCTCTAGCTTTACCACATCCGTGAGTTCCCCGTTTACTCTAACCCTGGCATTTCCTTTTTGATATAGTAAATCTATAACCCTATTAAATTTATCTCCAAACCCATATTTTCTAACTATTTCCTTAATTGAAGACCACTGCAATGAATCAAATGCCTTAAAAATATCCAATGATAGTAATCCCACTTTTTCCTTTGTTTGATTAACACTGTCTATTAAATCTAATACCCTTCTAGTCAAATCCGCCATGTGTCGTCCTTTTAGAAACCCAACTTGATCAACATTTATATATTCCCCCATAAAACTATTTAAACGGTTAGCCAATATTGCCGTGAAGATCTTCGCATCTTGATTTATAAGCGAAATTGGTCTGTACGAATCCACTCTTTCCAAATTCTTACCAGGCTTTGGCAAAAGAACAATTGTAGTGTTATACCATGAAGTCGGAATTGATCCTCCATCTAGTATATAATTATATAACTTCACCAATTTCGGGACCACCACCTCTTTAAATTCTTTATAAAACTCTGTTGATAATCCATCATCCCCCGGGGCTTTCCCTATCTTCAATCCGCTTATTACCCCCTTAACCTCTTTATCAGTTATCTTTTCCTCCATTTTCTCCCTATGCTCTTGCTTTATCCCATTCCCTAACTGCCTCTCCAATATCCTTTTAAGCTTTTCCATATCTATTTCTTTTTTTGCATATAACCCCTGGTAAAATTCCCTAACTATTTTACATTTATCGCTATTCTTATTACACCTTGAACCTTGCCTATCAACTAACACCCCAATCTCTCTTTTTTCCCTTTTAACCTTAGCTGCTCTTGCTAATAGTTTTGAGTTCTTATTACTAAATTCAAAATATTCTCTGTTTAAATAGATCAAATCTCGTTTAACTTTATCAATATCTTTACCCATTACTTCTGCCTTAAGTCCTTGTAGTTTCAAGAAAAAATTTTTATCTTTACTTTTTGCGTGTTCTTCCTGTAATTGTTTTATTTCTCTTTCTTTTTCTATGTATTCTGCTTTATACCTTTTATATTTGAGGCTTGCCACTTTTATGCTTTCCCCCCTAAAAACTGACTTCATGGTATCCCATACAATGTTAAAATCAACCTCATTATTATCATTCCATTGCCAACTTTCTTTCCAACTTTCCATAATTACCTCTTTGCTTTTCTGATCTTTGAACAAATTAGGATCGTACCTCCAATTTCTAACTCTTTGAATATTTTTTGATATTTTCAATTCCAAATATACTTTAGCATGGTCCGATTCCTTAATAATCCCAATTTCCGTACTTTCTATATCCCCAATTAAGTTTTCCGACAGAAAAACATAATCTATTCTCGAGTAGGTCCCATGTACATGCGAAAAAAAGGAATATGCCCTTTCCAAGCCTTTAAACTCTCTCCACGAATCCTTCAAACCCATAACTTTCATCCATTTGTCCATCGCCTTCCCTTTCACACCCATTCCACTTCTAGCTATATTTGTGCAATCTATTCCTGACCTGATCAAATTAAAATCACCAGCCACAATAATTTTTGCAACATTTTCCACCTCCACTATTTTCCGGATTTTTTCAAGAAACACTACTTGGTGGTCATTCGGAGCATAAATATTTACCAACAATATTTCCTCATCCTCCATTTTTCCTCTTAACAACAAATACCTACCCTCTTGATCAGCAATCTTTTTTGTAATTTCAAATCCTAACTTTCTAGAAATCATAATTGCCACCCCTCTTGCTTTAGATGTTCCAAACGCCATCTCATAGTGTTGCATCCAACCCAGATAAAGTTTATTCGTACCTTTTGATTTCTGATGTGTTTCCTGTAAAAATAAAATATCTGGTCTATCTTTTTTCAACGCCGATTCCAACCTCCGTCTCTTAAGAACAGAACCTGTACCTTTCACATTCCACGATATTATTTTAATACTATCCATAACCAAATTCTTCTCCCAACTTTAAACTCTCCATCGGGCGTGCCACCAAAAACCCTTCACCATACCCACTACATAAAACACACATTTTCACTCTCCCCACCTTCCAACGAAAAGTCGCCTCTGTCAGCCAAAGAGGGGAGAGGGGGGACCTGCAAGATGCGCCCTACTGCCGGCGCTATGCGCTATTTACCCATTCTACCTCTATTAGATAATTAAGATTACTACTATCTAATGCTCATCCTTCCTTACCTATCTCCTCCTCCACCATAATCAAGGACAGCTCCTCCTCCTCCTCCCCTCGTTGTGGTGTTCCACCTGTTGCCCCACCGGGCTCCTCCCTCCCATATTCCCTCCCCAAAGCTCCAGAATCCATCATTTCCTTCTTAAGATTTTTCCATTCTTCCGAATCTACTTGTACCAACCCCAACAAACCCAGGTATTCCAATGGATTAGTACCTTCATCAATAACTTGCATTCTTTTATCATAGAAAAAGCGCAATTGTTGTGGAAATCTCCAATTATACCTTATATTTTTACCCCTCAATAATTTAGTAACAGGCCTCATCTTATATCTCCATGTTCTTTCTTTTAGTGAAATATCATTGTAGACTTCTACATCTGAGCCATCAAATTTCAACGCGTCTGAACCAACACTTTTCAGATGAGCCATTACTTTTAATTTATCTGCCCAATTTGCAAATTTAACCAACACATTTCTTTGAACCACTCTCCCTCTTCTTGGACCCACCCGGAATACACTTCCTAAATCCTCCTGAACAAATTCCTTCCCCATTTTTAAACCATTTAACCACTGAACCACCCTCTCTCTTAACATATCCGGAGTGCGTTCCGGTACCTGACGGATCAGAATGTTCTGCTTTCTCATCATATCTTCAACAGCATCTATCCTCATTTCTTGTTCCTCCAATTTTAACTTACTGCCCCGCACCACCTCCTGAGTCCCTTTTACTTCCTTCTTTACCGCATCCACCTCGATTTGAACCACTTTCAGCATTCCCTCAAATTTATTCAAACTTAAGTCCACCTTTTTGGTATAATCTGTCAGTGTTGACATCATCTTTTCTTGCCTTTTAAACATTTCATTTTTATCTTTCACCCTTGAAGCCTCATTTTTCTCCATTTTTTGCGACAACTTGCCAATTTCCACCATAATTTGAGTCTGGTCCAATGGCACTGTTGGCAGGGATGTTGACTGAGCAGATTCTTCCATTGGTGCTTTTTCAATCTTCTTAGATTTTACAACTTGTTCTTCTTCTTTTGCTTTCGCTCTCGTACCTTTATCCATAGTGATGTAATATATTTCAAACCCAATGTTGCAGATCGCTGTAACAATGCCAGTACAATAAGGCTTACTACACTGCAGCCATAGAACCGGCAAGTTCTTATGTCAGCAGAAGATCCAAAATTTACTGTAATCCACAACGATGTAACAAAGGAAAACAAAAGAAAACAGCTCTCCAAACAGGCAGTTTAAAAGTAAAAATTGTTAACCACAAATAATCCTTTCCCACATAGCCAGCAGTCAAATGACGTCTTCCAACCACAGCAAAAAGGCTTCAGAGAAACAGTTAATCAGGTTGCTGAAGGGGGGGGGGGGAGCTCAGAAGGAAAGAAAAATCCAGCCACCAAGGGTTAAGGTGAGAAGTTGAGCAGCTATTTGTAATCCACACGGTGATGGAACCCTACAATCAAAGCCACATAATCCTTCCTTTGAAGTGGATAATCAAAGCACCCTTTTCCAGCGAGTGCCTTAACTTTGAAGTGAGAAGAGGCCCCCCCTCTTCCCCCTCTTCCCTAAATGAGCAGGCAGCTTGAGCAGAAGAGAAGAAAAAAAAAAAACAAACTCCCACAACTTCTCCTCTTTTCCAGTCCAGAAAGGAGATAGAAAAAAAGAAAAAGGAAAATTAATCCACCTTATTGATCACAAAATTTGGCGCGGTCCTCTGGAATGTAGGAAAAAAAAACCACAGTCTATGCATGATCACTTTCGTTTTCCCTGACCGTCGCCATTACAATGCCTCCTCCTCTTCCCCCCCCTTTTTCTTCTAAAAAACTCAGCCGGTTTTATGGCTTATAGCTAGAAATGTAGCTCCCTTCAGGCACTTACACACAAATTGCCTTCACTCCAGCCACTTCTTGCCACTTCCAAAACCAGTTCCAAAGCCTTCTCCACACACTCGCTGATCTCGTTCCTCGGCTCTCCAGCGGAAAAGCCGCGACTGCCGTCACAGCTCAACCGCCCAGAAAAACCTCCCGAACTTCGATCATCCAGCTTCAAAAGCTCAGCAAACTTTCCAAGGAGACAGGCAAGGATCTTAACTTTAAGCTTTACCACTTGAAAATTTTTCTATTCCGCTCCTTCACATCGTTCACCACTTTGTTGAGCGCGAGCGTCCGAAACTAGATGTTACACAGCGGCCATCTTAGCCAAACCCCCGGGGGGAGGGATCTTCAATCTTCCTAGTGTTCCTAGATCTCTCAGCAGCTTTTGATGCCATTGATTATGCTATCATTTTAGAGGGGCTGTTGGGTTTGAGAATTGGAGGCCTAGCATTACAATGGCTCCCTCCCTTCCTCAGCCACACATTCTAGCTGTTCTTTTGCAAAGCACAGTGGGGAATCAAACTCCAAACTGTTGTTTTTACAGCCAAGTATTCCATCTCACTGAGCTGTAGAAGAGAGCAGAGTGTATTCCCCTCATCCCTTTCCCAATAAAGGTCATCCATCAGGGTGCAAGACTAATTCAATCCTCAAATGAGTCCTCAAATGGATATGGATGATTTATACCATCTGTAGTTTCATGGCCCTCCTAGATCCAATAAAGCTGTTGTTAGTCTGAACCAGTATCTGTTATTGATAATAAACTAGATAAAGGGAAACAAATTGAAACTTATGCCCTCCTGGTTAGTTGAAAAGTAGATTAGGGAATAGGGATTCATCCTGTGTTTTACAGAAAGAGAGAGAGAGAGAGAAGGAGTGAAAGCAGTCATTCATTGCCTTATGTCCATCTGATTCATTCTTATGTCCACTTGATTCATAGCCCAGTTTAGGAAAAACTTTTTTTGGGTGTGTGTGTGTGTGTGTGTTAGGGGGCACAGTTTACCTCCAAAATAGAAATGTTCCTACTTTTTACCCCTTCCCTCTATGTCTGGTTTCAAAATTGGGCAGTTAACTTTTTTAGTCAAATTTATTTCTAATTTCTTTTCTCCCTTTTCTCCCTGCAATTCACAAAAGGTGCAATGAGGAAGTAATTCATCAGAAAGAAAATGCATATGAACCAGGAACCAGAAGGCAGGAAGAAGTAGGATGAGTGAGGGTACCTTTAGCCTGAAATGGGGCAAGGCCCCTATGCACTAATGGAGTGGTCCTCCCATCAAATAGGGGGATTTACTGCTGTCCTGCAACCAAAAGGTTGTGAGTTCGACCCTGACCAGGGTTCAAGGTTGACTCAGCCTTCCATCCTTCTGAGGTTGGTAAAATGAGTACCCAGCATGTTGGGGGCAAAATGCTAATTAACTTGTGAACCACCCAGAGAGTGCACTAAATGGTATGGGGCAGTATACAAGTGTGATTGCTTTGCTTTGCTAAACTGAATTACAACCAGATGTCATCTGCCATTACCAATTGTATGAAGCCACATTGATTCGTATGCTAATCTTGTTATGCTAACCAGTCACTCTGTACCTGATGTATATAAATTGATGCCATGAAGCTTTACTCCCATGTCTGACGAAGTAGACGTGATCCACGGAAGCTCACACTGAAATATAGCAGTTAGTCTTTAAAGTGCTATGGCATTTTTTGTTTTATTTATTCTCTGATATGCCTGAAACACAGAGTAACACGGCTACTATTTTAAAAAAAACATCAACTCTTTGAATGTTTTAAGATTATGTTAGACTAGCAGAGTTGCTTACTCTGAGTGATCCATTGAGTTGTCTGCTAGGTTTGGCTTTGAACTCTGTTTAGCTCTGGCAAAAAAGAAGAATCCTATCCAGGTCTTCTTTATTTCTGAAAAGCACCATGCATTTCCCAGAATACAAACAGTCTTCAAAGGAGTCTCATCTCGCACATTGTTGGAGATGTATTTGTTTATTTCTTTTTCAAAAAATAATCAGTTCTCTTACAATCTTGGGTAAAATAGATGCAATCAGATTTGCAAATAACGGTGAAAGTATGTAATTACTGTAACAGAAGCATTGTGGCTTTTAAAATCATTTTCAGAATCCACTTATTACCTGAGCCACCAGTTGATATGATCTATGATGAGTGCTTCTTTTCTCTTGATCAGATTTCTCAGTTGTGCCACATCACCCTGTCTCGATTCTGAACCAAACTACTTAGCATGGCACTTTTCTAACAAAAAGAAAAGCGGAGTGGGGGAGGGGGGAGGAGGAGGCTTACTTTTGTCACTCTTATAAGGGTGGCATTCCCCCTCCCTCCCCCCTCTCTTTTTTTTGCTTTTAGAAGAATGAAAAGAAGAAAAAGAACTATTACTGTAATTAAAAGTCATTTTTGAATAACCTCAGAAGATTGTTTCTAGAAATCAAAACATCTTTATGGTCCCCTTTCTGAGGAAAGAAAGACAAGTGACTGGGATCTTGTACACTTTACTGTAGTCTACATTAATTACCTTCTATTAAAAAAATGACAAAGATCTTTTTGAAAGGGAATCTGGCACTCTTTCCAGAGAAATGATGGCAGACACCCTACTCTCTGCTGATTTCTTGACACTTCTAATTACCTGTATTCATTTGAAATCGTTTTCTTTGTAGTGAGTTATTGGCATGATTTTCAGAGAACAAGAGAAAAATGGAAAACATTTTAGCAAGTTAAGGGGGGGGGAAATCAACAGAATCATTGTTTGCCACTTTTGTTGAAACTACCTTTGCAAGTCATTTGAGGGACATGAAGGTAAATGAAAGGCTATACTTTGCCCTGAACGTTGTGGCTGGTATTTGTAATGTCAATAACTGTAGAAGGTTGTCAGGAAACTGGAGAGATAAAGGTCAACAGCAATGACAAATGTATCATTGTATGTGTTTGAATATGCAATATCAGCCTAATCTCATGGTGGAGGCTTTCACACCCTGGAAATATCAATCAAATGCTGAATCATATCTATCCATTGTTTTCTGTTCACTTAGACGAAAATGGGACAGCATTAAATACAACAAGACAAAAAAAAATCCAGGTCTGAATTAAGTCTGTTGTCCATTTTATAACAAAGCTGCAATCCCAGGTAATTTTTAAACATGATAGTAATGCTTCAGGATACTGTTTTGCTTCGCTTTTAAGTAATCACACTGGACAATATGTTAATTGTGAACATTTGCTCCAACTTTGTGAGCAGCCCAGAGTAGTGTTGAACACTAATTATTGGCAGGATACAAATAAGAAAGAAAGAAAGAAAGCCACCCATATTTAAATGGAGAATAGATTCTTTTTCTTTGCTTCTTGTTTTCTTCTTTATTTGGTTTATACATAAATTTAGTTCATGGTAAAGGTAAAGGTTTCCCTTGCTTGAAAGCCAGTCATATCTGACTCTAGGGTTCAATGCTAATCTCTGTTTCAAAGCCGAAGAGTCAGCACTGTATGCTTCTGCAAACGTTTCCATGGTCATGTGGCAGGCATGACTAGAAACTGGGGCACATGGAACGCTGTTTACCTTCCCACCGAAAGGGTCCATGGTAGAAGCCTGCTTTCCTGTAATCCCTACGAGGGTATATCAGATCCAGTGCAACAGTGTGAATCTCCTTTTCCACCCCTTAGAGATGTACAAAGAGATCTGTCTGTATAAAAATCTCAGCTCTTGCCATATTTTCTATCATCCATGAGCCAACAGCAGTAACATTGAAATAAGGTATTGAGATTAAGCTACGGATCCTTCAGAAGCCTTCCAAAGTCCTCATCATCCTTGCATGGAATTTGTGGTAATCTATATCACTAAAGCAAAGAAGTATGTCCTTTATGTACTCCACCCCCTCATCACCCACCCCCGTGACAACTATCCTGGACCTACCTTCCCCATCCTAGAGGTCAAAGAAGGGGGTCCAGAGGATGCGGGTGGGGTGTAGGACCCATGGAATACAAATTAAAAAACAACTACATGTCCCAGCATCCCCTGCGCTATGCTCCAGCCAATCAGAGATGCCGGAGTGAGCCCAGGAGAGGTGGGGCAGAGGCCATGCAACGGATGCCACAGCCGCCTGCGTGCCCACCAGCACAGCACCGAAATGCCCCCGCCCTGGCTGCCGCATGACTACTGAAGCTGCCTCCCGCCCAGCCGCCACCACTGCAATGCAATCCCCTGCCCTGATCCCCTGCCCTCCCCTGCCCTGATGCAAGGCCACTGGAGGCGGATGCTGCATCCCTCCCGATGCTGCCTCCTACCCTGCTGCCACTACTGCAACCCAATCCCCCTTACTGGGGATGCAAAACCATCGGAGGCGTCCCCCATGCCCTTCCTGATGCTACCATCTACCCAGTCGCAACGGCTGCAGACCTGCCTGTCACCCTTGCCAACCCCCCTCGCATTTTCGAGACTGGCCTCCAAAAAACGAGGGGGAAATCCCAAGGTGGCAGGCAGGCATCTGCCAGGGAAGGTGCCTTCCCTGGCAGAGACCTACCTGATGTCTTGGGATCTCCCCTTCGCAGTTTTGAGGATCCCCTCGAAAAAATGAGGCGGAAATCCCAAGCCAGAAGGTTGGTGTCTTCCCTGGCGGATACCTGCCTGCCGCCTAGGGATCTCCCCTTCGCTGTTTCGACACTGCCCACCACATAGCAAGGGGAATATCCCAAGCTGGCAAGATGGTATCCACTAGGAAAGGCACCTTCCCTTGCGGAGACCTGCCTGTTGCCCTTGCCACTCCCCCTCGCTGTTTTGAGGCTGGCCTCTAAACAGCAAGGGGGAGATCCCAAGGCAGCAAGCTGGTATTCACGGGGGAAGGCGCCTTCCCTTGTGGAGACCTGCCTGTTGCCCTTGCCCCTCCCCCTCGCTGTTTCGAGGTTGGCCTCGAAACAGCGAGGGGGAAATCCCAAGGCGGCAGGCTGGTATCCATCCGGAGAAGGCGCCTTCCCTTGCAGAGACCTGCCTGTTGCCCTTGACACTCCCTCTCGCTGTTTCGAGGCTGGCCTCGAAAAAGCGGGGTGGGGAATGCAAAGGTGACCTAGCCAGCCACTAACACTCACCTGGTGAGCCAGCACCCCCACCACCCAAAGCTCAGGCGAAGCCGGGCAAAATAGCTAGTATTATAGAAGCTATGGTTCTGGTATATTTCCTTTCCTTCTAGTCCTCTTTCACCTTATTTTGCTGTGATGGCACAGAACAGGCCTTAGAGGCTTGGGTCTCCTCCTCATCTCACAAATTTGGAGTTGCCTGTTACAAAAGAAAACCATATAGTCTGTAGGACAATACATCCACAGAATTAGTAGTCTATGAAAATAACGTCTCGCTTGTCTGCTCATACTCACTTAGTTGTTTCCTGTCAAAAATGAAATGAAATTTTGCAAAGCCCCACTATTTGTTAGGCTCGTGAAAATCTTTATTCACCACAAGAATCAGGCTAGAATTTACTTACTGCCTCAGAAAATATACAAAAGTATGTTTTAAATAAAACATCTTCCCTCTCTGAGCATATGATTAACACAGCTATTTTGGAAAAAGCCCAAGCCTAAAACTTGATTTAAGCAAAGCTCAAAAAAAATATTGATGGTCAAGGCAACTAAACCAGAATTCAAATGAAGAAATTAGAATGCCTCATGTAAGACATAATTCTGTTTGCATGTTCCCATCTTACTTAGGAATCTGAGCTTGTTTAGAATCATAGAATCATGGAATTGGAAGAGGCCTATAAGGCCATTTAGTACAACCTCCTGCTCAATGCAGGACTTCAAATCAAAGTATATCTGACAGATGGCTGTCTCATATTCTCCAATGTCTCCAGCGTTGGAGAACTCACCAGCTCCAGAAAGAACTGGTTCCATTGTCATCCTTCCCTAACAGGAAGTTTTTACTGATATCCATTTGAAATCTGGCTTCCTGTAACTTGAGCTATTATGTGTCCTGTGTTCTGGCTGTGATGATTCAGAACAGATCTTGCCCCTCCTCTGTATGAAAATAGTGTATTTCAAGTATTTGAAGAGTGCTATCATATCTTCCCTCAATCGCTTTTTCCCAAGGCAAAGCATGCCAAGTCTTTCAATCTTTTCTCAAAAGACTTGTTTTCCAGTTCCCTGATTATCATTGTTGCCCTCCTTCTGAACTTGTCCCAGTTTGTTGGAATCCTTCTTAAAATGCAGTGTCCAGAGTACAGTACTCAAGATGAGCCCAAACTAGTGCTGACTAGAGGGGACTAATACTTCATGGGTCTTGGAGACTATACTCCTGTCAATGCAGCCTAAAATAGCATTTGCCTTTTTCCAGCTACATCACATTTTTGCATCATAATCAGCTTATGATCTACAATAATTCCATTATCCTTCCCACATGTATTATTGAGCCCAGCTCCCCTCATTTTGTAACTGTATTGTTTTTGCACTTATCCCCGTTAAATATAATTCTGTTATTTTCAGGCCTGTGTTCAAACCTATCAAGATATTTTTGAGTTTTATTTCTGTTTTCCATGATATCAGCTATTCTACCCAATTTCTTTCATCCACAAATTTGATAACCATTCTCTGCCCACCTTAACCCAAGTTGAAGAGCACCAAGCCCAGGAATGAACCTTGTGGTGCACTACTTGTTATTTTCTTCCAGTTTGAGAAAGGAGCCATTGATAAGCATTCTCTGAGTATGATGCTGTAATCAACTGTTCATCTACCTGATGCTTGTTCTATCCAGCATACACCGAGTTAGTTTGCTCTTCAGAATATCATGGGGCACTTTGCCAAAAGATTTGCTGAATTCAAGATATATTATGCCTTCAGCATTCCCATTGTGTAAGAGGAAGGTTACCTGATGAAAAATGAGATAAGCTTAGAGTGGCAGGTTTTGTTCTTGACAAATTCATGTTGGTTTTTAGTTATTCTTCTTCTTGTGCCACCTCCAATTTTGAATATTGGCAATCATCATGGCGATCAGTCATGAAGATTGTCCTGAGAATATAATGCAGTGGTGTTCCATTTGTCTTCCATATCACAGCATGACACCTGTACCACTTATCCAGTTCTGCAAGTCACTTTCTAGTCCTGAGCCTTCCAAGATGGATTCAAGTGGGATTTAATCCACTTGGGGACCGTCACCCTTCCCTGTGGACTTTGCAACCTAAGGCCTTTAGTCCTCTTGGTTGTCGTGCTAGTTAACAACCAATGCATTTGACCGGCATTGAGTCACTGCCAGTGATGATTGGCATTGAGTCACTGGCATTAACATAGCAGGACAACCTGGCCAAGTTATTACTACATTGTTTTCAAGGTGCTTGCAGAATGACCACTCTAGAACATTATCTTGGTCTCATGTCAGGCTGACCTACCTGTAGTTTCTAAACTGCTCAGTGGTTGAGAAGCTTGCCTTGTTAGCTGGAAGGCCAGAAAGTCGGCAGTTCAAGACCCAGGTACTGCATGACGAATTGAGCACCCATCTCTGTCCCAGCTCCTGCCAACCTAGCAGTTCAAAATCAAGAAATTGCAAGTACAGTATAGTAACACACCGGATAACGCCAAAACTTGGTTCCACAAGTCTTAGCATTATCCGATTTTTAGCATTATCCGATTTTTAGCATTATCCGATGCATGCATTGGAAAATGCTAAAAAAAAAAAAAGCCCAGCTGCCTTCTCCAGGAGGCAGGTGCCAAACAGAGCACCTGTATGCTGGCTGCCCATCCCCATGAAAAGGACAATGTGATCTCCTACATTTTCACACTCTTTGGGGCAAAAAAAAAAAAAAAGCAATTGTCAGGTGCATGTTTCCAGCTCTCCACCTCCCAAGCAGACCTTTTCCACACTATTCCCACACAACAGCTGAAAAAAGTTGCGGCCGCAATTTTGTTTTTTAAACATTTCTGCCTTTTCTTTGTTGTCTCTATTCAGTCTTTCATGCCCACTGACTGGCTAAGCCACCATCTTTTTTCTCTGTCTTTTGCTATACATGCACCTGAAGAATATTTTTCTGTTGCTTTTAGTTGTTGATGATTAGCTGCAGACATTTTTGGATGAATCCAATTGCTCAGATACATTCCAGTTGATGTTTAGGCCACTTTATAGCATTGAGACATCACTGGTTGCACTGCACGATGACCTTATACAAGAAGCGAACCAGGCTTGACCCTCCAAAGTATCCTGGATCTCTCAGTGGCTTTTGATATTCTCAGACACAGTATTTTTGGGGTGGTCTGTCAGCATTGGGGATTGGAGACCTAGAATTGTAATGGTTCTGGTCCTTCTTCAATGGCCATACCCAAATGATCCAGCACGGGGAGGCTTGTTCTCATGGTTACTTCAATGTGGAGTTCCATAGGGGTAGATCATCTCCTTGATGCTGTTTAGCACCTATGTAAAGCCACTGAGGGAGGTCATCTGGAGATTTGGACTTCACTGTCACCAATATACTGATGACATGCAGCTCTATCTCTGCAGTGGATACATTCCAGTGCCTCGAGGACTGTTTGCCCTCGATAATGGAGTGGACACTGGCTAATAAGTTGAAGCTGAACTTGGTAAGACAGAGTTGTCTCCTGTTGTTTGGGGGTCCTTCTGCCTGACATAGGGAATTTGGTCCCTAAAGTAGGTGGGAATAGCACTACCTCTGAGAAACCAAGTTCACAATTTGAGAGTTATTATAGATCTGGCATATTCTATGAAACATATGCTGTGATCTGCCTTTCCCATCTTCAGCTAATTGCCCAGTTGCACCCTTACTTGGACAGGAGATCCTTAACAATGGTAGTCCATGTGTTGGTAGTCTAAAGAGCTGACTACTGTAATGTTCTCTTTGTGGGGCTGCCCTTGTATCTGATACAGACATTGCCACAGATTTTGAATGCTGAAGCTAGGATGATATCTAGAGTAAGTATCTTCTTCTTCAGCTGCCATATCTGTTCTGGATATTGGCTATCGTCATGGCGATAATCTTCCTGTTTTTAACTTCTTGGAAAAGTTCTTCCAAGGACATGTCACACCAGTCTCTCAGGTTCTTCAGCCATGAAGTCCATCTATGTCCAGGGCCTTTCTTCTCAGGGATCTTTCCTTGCAGAGCGAGTTGGAGTATTCTATATTTTATGTTGTTCCTCATGTTATGGCCAAGGTATTGGAATTTTCTTTGCTTGATTGTCTTAAAGAGTTCTTTTTCTTTATCCACCAGCTGCAATACAGTAAAACCCTGACTTACAAATGCCTTGAGTTACATAAAATTTGACTTACATAATGATTTTATGCTAAAACCATGTCCCGATTTACACAATTTCCTATGGGTTTGCTTTGAGTTACATAAATATTATTTTTTCCTATGAGTCTGCTTCGAGTTATGTAAAATTTCATTTCCCTATGGGTTTGCTCCGATTTGCATAAAAATTTCATTTTTCCTAAGAGTTTGCTTCGAGTTACGTAATTTTTCCCCCCTATGGGTTTGTTTTGAGTTACAAAAAAAATCAATTTAAGCAAAAGCCTATGGAATGGACTCTTTTTTTGTAAGTAGGGGTTTTACTGTGCTTCTACATTAGTCACATGATCAACCCATGATATCCTTAGCAGCTGTCTGCATACATGATAATATTACAACAACCATCACTCAGGTATATTGGCTCCCTGTTGCTTGTTGTTTCAGTCTTAACTAACAGAGCCCTAAATAGATGGGGACCTCACTACTATTAATAGCATCTCTCCCAAATATCTACTGCCTGTATCACACAAACCTCCCAAGCCAGGCAGCTTTTGGTGCCTACATGGAGAATGGCAAAGAAAGTGTCAACCAGGAAGACAGCCTTCTTAGTGGCAGACCCATCCTTATGGAACAGCTGATCTGTGGAGGTGTGCCTGATCCCCTTCTCAATATTCTTAAGAAACATCTAAAAATGGAAATATGCAGAAAGGCTTATAAATATCTGTTCCCTTCTCAAAAATTATATGTTTGGTTTTTCAGGACCCATAGATTTGTAGGTAAGAATGTTTTACTAATATATACTCTCTGATATGCTTGCACAGACAAACACGGCTACCACTTCATTTTTTTACTAATATATGTGTACTAAATAAAATAAATAGTGTATCTTGCTAACCTCCACTCACTCTCAGTTTTTGCCTTCCTAATGTCATTCTTGCAATCTTTGACCTCTCTGTTTTCTTCCTTTGTGGCTCGGCCTTCCTTCTACTTCTTATATGTGCCCTTGTTCATTTACAGATCCTCTCCAAGGTGTCCTTTTTAAGTAACTTTCACCCACATTGGACTCCTTTTTTTGGTTAGTATCTCCAGCTGTGGGATCTTATAACTTCTTCCATGTCTTGGTCAGGCATGAAACTGCCAAAATGAAGGCACCTTTTAGTGAGTTCATTTTGAAGTTCCTTCAACCTGACCCAGTGTGAGAAAGATTAGCCAGCAACACAAGATTGTCACTACCAGAGTAAGCCCGATTGTGGTTCAAAATACCACAATCTTCGAGGAGGCTCTTTCTGTGTACCCCATCTTATAACTGTTGTGAGTTTATTAAAATTGGCTTTCCTAAAATCCAGCATACACATGTGGTTACACTTTGCTTTTGTCTCCTTTGAAATCAAGAACTCAAGTAGAACAGGGTTAGTTTTCTTCCAGAATTCCCCTTATTGCCATTTGCTTCTCCAAGCCATCTCTATTGGTTAGAATCAAATCAAGGACAGCTAATCCTGTAGTTTCTTCCTCCAGTTTTTAAAAGGAGAACATTATCATCATCACCATCCTTTATTAACTGATTAGTCATCTGACCATATCAGGTTAAAATAAAATACCTTAGATAAAAAAATGATTACATGAAACAGGATAAAAACAGGCTAAAAGTAGGATGACACAATCAAAACAAAATGAGATATAAAATTTACTCAAAATAATTTATCAATAAAATTCATCACCTTTACATGCAACCTCCTATCTGATTAATAATAGTTTGATCTGGTGTAAGAAAGAGAAAATTATCAATGACACAAGTCAGAATTTTTTTGGAAGAGCCATATTTCATAGACTTTCCCTCCAAAAAGATAACAGAAAATTTGAGAGCTCATATTAATACTGCCTTGTGTCTTTTTGAAATTCTTGCAATGTATTTTTGACAAGTCTACCTTGCTTTCTATTCTTTGGGGGGGGGGGGGGTTATTTTGAACAATTTGTGTATTGAACAGTTTTCTGTATTCCAGTCAGGGAAGTTATCTCAACAAGTTTCATATATCCTAATCAGGTTGTATTTACCATTTTCAGCTAAGATTTTCAGTTCTTCTTTTTTGTTCCCCAAATTCTTGGCATTCATATATAAACACAGTCCCAGCCAATCATTTATTTCAGACATATTAGATATATCATTTAGCACAAAGGCACATTGTTTAATATTTTTTCCTGTCTACAAATCATATTAGATATGGAATATTTATAAATATTTGAATGTATTAACTGTCCCCAATGAGTGGTGCTAGCCACCCTGAGTGGTGCTTGCACCAAAAAGGTCAGGGTATAAATGTAAATAAATAAATAAATAAATATTTCTACAATAACATTAAAAAGAATGTTGAAGTAGATTTGATCCATGAAAGCTCACCTTTAAATACAGGAGTCAGTCTTTAAGCCATAACTTTGTTCTTTTTTGTTGTTTTGTTTACAATATGATCTGTTATAAATCATTCCATATGTGGGACTGGTGTACAAAAGATTAAAACATGAAAATTAAAAAAGTTATAATAATAATTTTGTGTCAGAGATTTCTGTGGATTGAAAGGATTTTTAGCTGGACAAACTCCACTCAGGGGACACCTGAATGAGGCTCCTTTCATGTACCCATGCAATTTTATTTAAAAAGTTGCAATATAATGAGAATATCAACATTAACAAAATTGTACTTCGAAACAACTTATCATTACCTTCTTCTAGGCTGCCCTGGAACTACGTAGCTTTCCACAGGCTACAAGGGTTGTCTTTTCTCAAGAAAGGTACAGTAAAGCATTGAACTCCCAGACTCAAGACAAGAGTGCAGAGCTAGTGCTCAAGCACATTAAAGAACAGTAATTGAAATTTATAAATCAGGAGAGCAGGGAAATGTGGGACCATATTTACTTTTAGGCATTACAAGGTTGGGAATAGATAAATGAAGAAACTGGATTTTGTTGGACTTCAAACATATCTCTGTATATAATGTGGATCTATCAAGATTACCTCCTTCAAAAATCTTAATGATTAGTAAGGATGATATGGGAGGTGATTTTGTTCTCAGCTGGGTTCACTGGATAACTCATGGATTTAGGTATTTGGCTGTTGAGCCAGAGTTCAGGAGTTCAATTCCACATTGCACCTCCTTGGAGAAGATCCAGCCTATGTTGTTATGGGCAAGCTGCACAGATCCAGGACACACACAGAAGAGGTGAATAATAAATCACTTGTATGTAGTATTGGCTTAGAAAACCTTAGAAAGGGTCACCATAAGTTAGAATGGACTTGATGGCACATGCTTATTTATTATTATTAAATAGGATGGGCACTGCAGTGGCTCAAGTGGTTAAGACACTGACTGGAAGGCAGCAGGCCAGCAGTTTGATTCCCAAGTACTGCAAGATGGAATAAGCTCCCGTCTTTGTCCCAGCTCCTGCCAACCTAGCAGTTCGAAAGCAAGACACTGCAAGTAGATAAATATGGACCACTTTGGTGGGAAGGTAAACAGTGTTCTGTTCACTCCGGTGTCTAGTCATGTCTACCACATGACCACGGAAATGTCTGAAGAAGCAGACAGTGCTGGCTCTTTGGCTTTGAAACGGAGATGAGCACTGAACACTAGAGTTGGATACGACTGGCTTTCGAGCAAGGGAAACCTTTACCTTTAGGATGTGGAGATGAGTCCTAAATGTGAAGACAGTGGTTCCATAAGATGACATTGGATATAAGGATATAAGGATAACAAACAATACCTCTGCTTTGTTGAATGTTTATATTATACAGGTATGTACTGTAGTATAATATAAACATGTAGTAAGCTGTACAGCAATTGTTTCTTTGAAAGTGCTTAACATTATATATATCTAATAAATGTACATAATGGAACAGCTGATTACAAGTCATAGTCTTTTCTTTAACTCTCTTTCTGCTTCTCTATAAAGATAGAAGTGGACTTATTTCATTATCAAGTTTTTTCAAACACTCCTTTGAACAGTACACATATCCCAGTTGTTTCAGCGACACTTGAAGTGTAGAGTTTCACAACAATTTCTTACCTTATCATCTAAGAAATATATGTAATTTCCATATTCTGGATTGGAGCTAGAATTTAAAGCCTTTAAAGAACCAACTGAATTAGGTAAATCTTGTTGGGCCAAGAACATCGGCCGGTCTTTAGTTCATGGCTGACCTTAGAGGATTTTGCAAGAGTAAACAACATTTAGCAGAAGGGACATGATACTGGTAAGTTAGCTTTGAGCATCATGTCACTGATTTTTTCTATTAGGTTCTCCCCATCTCTCTAACTTAGAATCACAATTTGCACAATCATCAATCATTCCCAGAGATGCAGGGTTTGTGAAATATATATATTTACTTTTACATATCAATTTTCTCTTTCAAATATGGCATTATTTTGATTAAGTAAATAAATACATTTTCCATGTTCTTTTTCACAAGCAAATAACTGACATTACAGATCTTTACTCCATTGATGAGAAAACTGAAGTAAGGTGTTTCTATGAAGAACCCCCATGCTGTAAATCTTCAGTTTTTTGAAACCATATTACAATAAATATACTTGGATTTACCCTTTATAAAGACAATAGGCTCATGCATGTTTTGTAAAATGGCCTGTACTGTAAAAATATAAATAAGCAGAACACCAAGCATATTTTGCAGATTGCTTATGCAAAATTGAAATATTCTCAGTGGTTGGGAAATTTGATTTAACAAGGCATATTTGCAATTTTTATTTTATTATTATTTTTTCTTCACAAAGAAAGCTCTTTTGTTCTGATTTCTACAACAGAATCACATTTTGTGACTTTCTACTGTCCCCTAGTGGCATGTTAATCTTTCTACCTGCTGTGTTATTGTCATTCTGAATTGTTTTTGTGGTTTTCTGTGTGTGTGTTTTCTTGAAGCCATCATTGACAAATGCACAACAGTCCATCCCACCAATTGCACACAGAAGTATGACCAGTACACTTTAATCCAAGCAGCCCCCTCATTTATTCTCATACAATATAAACAAAGCATGAAGCCATATGCTATCTATATATTGCATGACTTCATTACAGTAAACATTGCATACTTTTTGATGTTAATACTAAACTGATAAAAGTAGAATATTATTAGTTGTGACAGAGTTTATATATATCATACAGTAGCTAAGATGTAATTTGTGACAGGCTGTAGGGCTTTTTTCCCCTCAGTGCACTTGTATTCTTTTCATTTTCTCCTACTCTGTGATTTCCCCAGAATGCTAGCAAATTTGTTCTTTAATATTAGTTCTCTCATGGAAAAGCTTGACAATATTACAAGTTACAGTAGTCTTTATTTTACACACACAGTTTAAAAGATGATCAAAATGGTTGGTTGCTTAAATCTCTCAAAGCATAAAACATTCTGTCCTAAAATTCCCCGTCGAGCACATTTCTCTTATGCTCTTGCAGTATGAATCCTTAGTGAATGAGATAAATTTTAATATTATTAAATGAAAAGGTGGTTTCCTCTAAAATCAAAATTTAAATAGCCTGTTTTTCTATATAATGCACAGGGAGTCTGCAGCATAAACTACTTCATGTCGACAAATAAATTGTGACTAAGAAAGCAAGCTATTTCCTCTGATTTGTTATAAAGAAAAAAAATTAAGCTTTGGGTTAAATATAGTTAACTGGAAGTTAGAATAATAATTTACCACAATTGTTTGCCCATATCTGTGACAGGCAGGGGTTGACAGAAATAAAATAGAAAGATAGATAGATATTTCTGTGCCGAACAGGTAAATATTGCAATTACTCATTAATCCCCAGCAGGTTATTATTGATTTTGAAATGGTAAGTGGAATATCCCTGAAAAAGATTTCTACCCTGAACTTGTCATTGGGGTGAGTGGAAATCTCTTGGTTTTCTTTGACCACATATTTCATATTTGATGAAAATAAATAGTAACATAGTAAGAGACAGTATCCTTTCGTTACAACATCAGGGCAAAGCCATGGATTCTTGAGGATTTTCATTCTTGCAAGATCAAATAGCAACCCACTTTGGTCTGTTTACAGAAACCTGTGTTTGGTTAACATCTCACAGAGTAAACCTTTAGTTTGTAGTCTCTTTTGGCACATGTTCACAAATTTGCAACCAATCCCAGCAGTCTTACTGACTATCATAGGAAAATGGAAACAGAAGAGCTTGCAAAACTATTTTCAGAAGGGATGAAAACAAGCTGGAGAGTTTCCTGGATCCAAAAATAAAAGTAGCAAAAATAGTTAAATGTAAAATTACGTATCCTTCAAACTTCCACTTTTGCAGTAATTCTAATTTTCTTTCTTCTCCATTAGACATTTCTTTGACATCTGAAAAATAATAGGCAGATGCTATTTAAGATACTGCACTGTGTTCTTGTAAATAATGAGAAATACTAAAATTGGCAGGAGGCATTTGGAATTTAAAAGTCTCATGTAACCTTCCTCTTCTACATATTTATCCACACTTAAACGGTTCAGATTTGTGACATAAAAGTTAATGTTGAACATTAAGTTATTCCATAAAAGTACTTTGTTTTACTTTTCGATTATTGCTCACATATTACAAAATATTAAAATGGTGTCCAACTAGTTTCTGGCACCAACTTCTATGTAGTCCACACTAAATGTAGAAGGATTTTTAAAAGTACAGTAATTGAGTACAAAATTGCACAAAATAAAATATTAGCATTTTCTTTTCTCCACAATATTGGTTACCTATCCCTTCCCCTTCTCCATTTTAAAAAACAGTTACACTGCTACAGACAATTTAAAATACAATAAACTGATTGATAGAGGGGTTTTAAAAATATGTGTCCACTCCCTGGGGTATTTACCATTATTAATTATTTATTTAAAATATTTTCTTATCACTTTTCTGCCTACTAGTAACTCCCTTTTCAAATTTAATGTACTGCAGATAAAAATGGTCATCTGAAATCAAGTTTTAAGACATTCTTTAAGCACAGCTTTTTTAAAAATGAAAACCCATTTTAAAATCATTTGTAAACAGCAAGGCCTATGCTTGCTAGATATTCAACAGGGATGGAACCATTTTGACTTCTATTGGTTCCACAGTCAAGGTGCTGCCATAGAGAAAGCCCTGTCTATGCAAGACATTCTCATTTCAGCCTTGCTTAGAATTCTCTTTTTAAAAAATAAAATAAATGATATTATTATTGGCAGTATGTCTTAGGAAACAATGTACCATTTTTTTAAAATGTTGCAAATGCTACACTTCATATATAACACAGACCTAGAAGAAAATTATTTTTTGTTGGTGCCTAGAACCGATTTTAGCTATATTTGGGTTGCTGAATCCAAATATGAAATCAGTTTTTCTCTATCTGCTCTACTTTTTTAGACCAGTGTTTTTTAACATGCAGTTCTACGTGAAATGTGCAGTTCTAACCCCATTTTGTGCAGTTCTAAATAACATATACAAGGATTGGTTCCTGTATATTTGCCCTATTGTCATTCAATGAATGAGGCTGAGAGAAAAGCCTGGACTTCATTTGTTGCAGTTGTCAAAATTTTTCTAGGCAAACACAAAGCTGAAAACTATGTTGAACTGGTAAATGAGATGCTTAACAGTTTCAAATCCCTTGGGTGTAACAAGAGTATTAAGGTGCACTATTTACACAGCCACTTAGACCATTTTCATGAAAATTTAGGAGACACCAGTGAGGAACAAGGTAAAAGATTTCACCAGGATATTAAAACTATGGAGGACTGCTACCAAGGAAGATGGGATATGCACATGATGGCAGATTACTGATGGAGTTTGAAAAGGGTCTGTTCCGAAATACATTCAAGAATGTCACAGAAAAGAAGCTTCTGAAGTGTTTAGTGACTAGTTGGTTTCATCAATTACTTTTTCCTCTATCTTTGTATATAATAATATTTGTATACTATAATAATAAAAATTCCATGTTTAGTTTTTTTATTTGTTCCATGGATTTAACTTAAGATAGTGTAACGTATATTTCACTAAAATGTTATATCTTAGAAAGTTGAGCTCCTAGGCAAAAACTAATGCCATATTTGAATTCAGGGGATCAAATTCATATGGAATCAGCTCAAAAACCCAAAGCAACTGTTGGCCTGTGAATATATTTTGTAATCTAAAGAACTCATGGAAGCTGGTCAGAAAAGAGCTTTGTAACTCAAATGTTATATTCAGCAAGCCTTCATAGCTTTGTTGTAGAAACAGTTAAATTATTTATGCTTTAAAGAATAAGCACTTTAGTATGGTCATCCCAATTTTACATCTTGCTTCACAAACAATTTAATATGTAGTTCATTGTTACTTTAAAAAGAAAAAATTCAGCTCACCTTCCTGTGGAAAAACATTGTCCTGGAAATAGTATATGAATTCAGACATTTCAATCCAATCAGATATATAATAGGTAGCATTTCATGGAAATTTCAGAGTCTCACAGTATACTTCTATGCATATTTATAAGGCTTTATACTCTTGTAGGTATGATTAGACAGCTGCCTAAAGGGATTTCCCAGTTTGTGATCCATTCCTAAGACTTGCTCCAACAGTCAGTTAGTACTTATAGTGGGCTGTGCCCAAGACTAGAAATATACTAAGGCTACAACTACCATAATCTCCTTTGCCATCATGGTCATCTGGATTCAGGTAGCTACAGTCCAAAAAAAAAAAAAATCCCCTCTCTAAGCACTGGCCTCAGTAAATTAATATCTTGGGGCATAGGAACAGGACAATGAATAAACCTGATTTAGACCATGTTTAGTAGACCATGTTTAGTCAATGAAAGAAGTCATTCCCATATCAAGAGAATTATTGTATGTGGAAGGAGCTGTGGCAGACATCACTGCACTGTGGTCTTTGGCCCAGTTATATAAGACAGACAAATGGGGAAGTCAGTAGCAGAGATGCCTCACCACAAAACATTGCTAGGTCCTGCTGCTATCTTCAGAGACTACATTGAAAGGTGATGGTGAGGACCTTAAATAAAGTTCTTCCTGTGGAATGCACCAATTCCTTGGGAAACTGTTAAAATGCCAAAATGTTATGAAACAGGCAGTCTCAATTATTATTTGTTCTTTGCATAAAATCTCTTACACAGACACACACATGGTGAAATCATTCAGCTTTGCTATTACCACAGCTCCTTCACTCTACATAAGCCACTTAAAATACTGAAACAAATCATGTCTATAAAAATATCATTTCACAAATTGCTTTCTTGGAAGCTGGGACAGAGTGAGAGAACTCCAGTGACGTAGGGAAGCTAAGAGGGTAGCATTAATCATCTTTAGAATGTAAGTGGAAATTAAGACAGTTCTGAAAAGTTAAAAATGAAATGTCTAATCTGAGGTGTACATTGAGCCAGTTTTTGTTGTAGTTGTGAGCTTATTAACTGACCAAAAAGAAAGCTACAGATGGTGAAAGTAACTTAGAAACCCATAATGTTTGATGCTAGACTCTTGATTAGCTGATAAAGGGTTTGCTAAGTGGAGATTTTAGAAATGTACAGTTTAACCAAAAACTCTCCTTTTCATATTCAAAATAAATAGGAATGGCATTTTGAATTGTTCTGTGCCTATAAAAAGATATTTCTCTTAGTTTTGGATGACATATTTGTATATTGATACACAAAGTGCCTTTCAGTGTCAGTGCCTGTGTAGCTATGCCAGTTTGGAGGTATGAATTAGATTGAAATGCCTTTCAAATGTGACACTTTATTCCACTCAAATAATAAAAATCATTTATTGCAGTAAAGTAGATTTAAAACTGGATTAGTCTGAGTGAAAATATGGCCTCTATGGGACTTAACTAGCCCTTTAAATTCCACTATGCTTTGAAAAAGCTTTGTGAACTAGACAAAGTGCAGCACCCACAGTGATTAAAATAGCTGTGTTTAATTGCTTGGATTAGGACATTTATTTCAAATGATTAACTTAAAGACCAAAATCTATGTCAGATCTTATTCTTCTGTTTTCAAAAAGTTAGTGACAAACAATGTATGATTTACTTTACTATTTAAAAAACAGACATGTACCCATTAAAACTGGCATGTTAATTATTTATGTGAGAGTTCTACCCACACATATTATTTATCCTTGACACTGTTCCTTTAATTTACTCTGTGCCATTAAAAATCAACTTTGGCCTCTCTTGTTTTGGAAAACTTTATTTTAAAACACATTTGCACTTTTTATATGTCTCCCTTAAAAGCATCCCATTTATCAAGGAATTGTGAAAGAGATTGTGACATTTGTGCACATTATAAATGGAAATGTAGAGCTTCATAACATTGGTTTTTAAGAGTGAAACTGATCTGTTGAATGCCTTTATTGAGTTATACCAGCAGTATTTTTTAAAAAATATGACCTTGATTTGGGTACATAAATGTCAATTCAAGCAGATACTGGTTGTCCCAATAGAACTGTAATGTTGTATTTTCATAGGATGCTGTTTATCAAGGCAAACCCACTTCTACACTAATATACCAACCCTTCTGAATAATACAGTGTTTTCTGTTTAAACTTAAAATATATTTCTTTCCAAAGTGTGAAGGGAAGATTTATGAAAATCATAAAAGAACATTTTAAAACATTATTCCAACCTTAACATTCTTGATGTATTTGTGGGTATTTTGAAATAACCAACTTAACAATTAATTAGTTAGGTCATTTTAACCTAAGGATATTACTTGGCAGAATGAATACATCTCCTATGATTGCAAAGATTTCTGCTAGATAACTGAGAGCAGCCAGTATATTCGAATATTGTTACAGTAGACCCTTGCATAATGACGTTACTTGGTTCCCCAAGTAGCGTTGCTAAGTGATTTTTGTTGTTATGCGGGTTTCTATGGAGTTTCCCACATAACAACATTTTTAGCGTCATTGTCCAGATAGTGACAGTTATTTTAGCATTGTTGTCTGGACAATGTCACTAAAAACGTTGTTATGCGGGGAACACGTGGTGCATAATGACGCATTGTTAAGTGAAAATGATGCTATCCGAACGCATTGTTATGTGAGGATTGACTGTACATACATTTTATTTTATTAATAATAATCTTGGTCTGTGAAAGACATCTAAAACCAAGGAAAATGGTATTCAGACATTAGATGTCCTTATATATATATATGACATTCCATAAAGAAGCAAATAATAGAAGTTAAGCAGAGAAGCGGCTGATTCTAAGTCAGTGACAGCAGCCCATTCATCTTTGTCTTAACAAGACAACAGAAAATGACACTAAGCTGTTGTGTTCTGTGCATTAAAGTTTCCTTCTTAAACAAATGCTGTCAAGCTGGGTTGTTTTCGAACTGTCCAGTAAAAGGTGCCAGTGGCCAGAGTTTTATCCGGCCTTCATCCAGAGAAGGATTAATCTTTGTGATAGTGCAAACAGAATGTATGTCCAAGGTCAGAGTGCGGGTTGCCATTTGGGATCTGCATTACATTAATGTCATTTTGGGATTCCTGATGTTAATCAAAACCAACACCATAAAGCGTCACTTAGCTAATTTGTGTATTATTGTCAATGTTACCATTAATTATGCATTTGTGAGGAAAAAGAGGATTAATGACTTGTCACAGGTAATTTACAATGATCAGACTCCCCAGGACATTAAAAAAACACTAGCTGTGTAAGATTACTAAACTCACATGGATGATGTACAAGCAGAGAGAAAAAATCTTTGTTAAACCTCTGAGTCCAGTTTGCCCATCATTACCAACATATGTTTTTACTTCCTAGTCAGTTGTAAATACAATATATTTAAAGCAGTAGTGTTTATTTTCTTTGCCCTCATTAAATGCACATCCTTCTCTGGACTGTTAATCATGAATAAATGATATTATATATTCATTAAATGTCTCCTTTGCTTGAAAGACAGTCATATCAAACTCTAGGGTTCAGTGCTCATCTACATTTACAGCCAAAGATCTAGTGCTGTCTGCATCTGCAGATGTTTCCGTGGTCATGTGGCAGGCATGACTAGACACCTGAGTGCATGGAATGCTGTTACCTTTCCCACTGAAGCAGTACCTATTTATCTACATGCAATTCCTTACTTTTTGAATGACTAGGAATGGCAGGAACTGGGACAGAGACAGGAGCTCACTCCATCATGCAATACTTGGGTCTTGAACTGCTGACCTGCCCACCTTCCAGTCATTCTATTGCAGAATAATGCCCAGTGTAACTGTAATAATATAAACTGCAGTAGCAAAGTGCTACTAATTAACAATTAGCTGCTTGGTTACTTAGTCACCCATCAGGTTGCATGACAGCTATGAGACTAGGAATTCAAGCAGCAACTTATTAATGATTGCCACAATTTAACTTATACCAATATAAATCTACAATAGGATTTGTACCAATGAAATAAAACAATACTTTAAATGTGCCCAGTAGTAGAAAGGAAATTACCTTACATCAGGATTCATTAAGAACATGAGAATTCTGAGAACACGTTTCATTGCATGAGAATTCTTTCCTACATATTTGTTGGTGATGGTTGGTGGGCGGGGTGGGGATTCTTTCTTAATATTTCTCTACATCAGGGGTGCCCAAACTTTTTGGGCCATGGGCCAGTCACATGGTTCAGCGGGCCAGTCACGTCGTTCTTCCCACTGGAAGTGGAAGTAAAATGTGCCTTTTAATCTGTTTTGCAACAGGATGAGAGAGATTTTTAGGCTGCCATTTTCTCTGCTTAAACTAGGGATACCCAAACAACGGCTTGTGGGCTTATCCGGCCCCCAACACCAATTCATCCAGCCCACACTGCCCTTACCACTCCTGGCAGTGCAAGTAAAATGCGCCCTCATTGGCCCGTTTTACTTCTGCTTCCAGGAGTGGCAAGCATGGCATGAGTGGGATGAATTGGTGTTGGGGTTGGATACAGCCCCTGAGCCATAGTTTGGGCATCCCTGCTCTACATGCATGTTGTTCAGCAATGTATGGCCCTATGGTCATTTCTGGCCTCCCAAAACATTTTTGGCACCATCTTTTCCTGCAGCTGAGAGAGAGAGAGAGAGAGAGAGAGAGATGGAGAGAGATAAGTATTGGAGTTCTTTGAGGCCACATGGAACTGGCTGTTTATTTTTTCAACAGGACTCTCTTATTTTACTTACATTCTCAAATGCCCATTTCTCCCCAATCTCGCAATGGACAGGTAGCTGCTTCCATTTTGGGTACAACAAAAATTAATGAAGGAGAAGATTTTGGTGTCTTGCATGGAAGACAAAGAAGGAGCTGCAGTAAGGGCTAAAACACAACTTTATTGCATGGCAGTCAGAGTGAACATGAGGTAATGGTGGACCAAACAGCTCTATTTATAGCACACTGTACATTTTGAAAAAGCCGGGTGATAGTTCATTGGTTACTGTCCGCGTGACGTCATGGATCGTCACGCCCATCTTCTCCAGGTGCAGTGTGGCGGGAAGGTTTCCCGCCCTTCAGGTATTCGGTGGAATCTGTCTCATGTGAGCTGGATGCTGCTACTGCCACTGGCAGTAGCACTCTTAACAGCTTGCTACAATGTGTCTCTGATTAGATACAATGGTTACAATTACCAGATGCAATCAGTTAAAGAGTACTTGTAACATTCTATTCAGTACATAACACCCCTCCCCCCAGGTGAGGAAGAAGTATTTTAGCCATTGAGGCTTTCCGCATGATCGCTTTGGGAGAGTGGTGGCCGCACTTCCGGCTGGAGTTCCTGCATTGGAGGAAAGTGACTCGTTAGCGATAGGCTGCGAGTCTCGAACCGGGGATTGGGGAGGTCTAGGTGTGGGAGTAAACTCCAGGGATGTGAGACCGGGGGCTCCAGGGACTAAAGAAAAACCCAGCTCTTTGCTTGGATGGGTGGGAGACCACTCTGAAAAATCCCCCCCGGTCTCCTAACTCAAAATCTAACAACTCCTTGGAATCCCTCTCTTCTAAATTGTTCCTGTTATCCGGTGGGTCAAAAGGATGTGGGTTTGTCTCATTTCCCTCCCCCCCTGTGGTCTGTGTCTCCCCCTTGGGATAAGCGGGTGGGGGAGAACCCTAACGCTGACTGCACCATTTGGTCACTCACGTCTTGCCTTCCCACTACTCTACCTCTGAGTTGGTCGGCGTGCCTCCTCCAGAGGAGTCCTGTGCCTGTCTTGATATTGTAGGAGACTGGCCCTGTCTGTCCGACCACTATTCCAGGTACCCAAGTGGGGCCGCTGGCTGCGTAGCTGATTTCAAAACTCTTGGTGCCCCCTGTTTCTATGTTTCTACCCGTGTCCTGGTTGGGTCTAATCTCGAGAGGATCATGGCGGGTTTTCTCCACATGAGGAGCTCGGTGGGTGAGAGCCCTGACGCTAAGGGGGTTACACGGTACCTTAATAGGAATTGGCAGAGCTGCAAGTTCAATTCCCCAGGGCCCATCCTACGCAGTGCATCCTTTGTTGTTCACACCAGGCGTTCCGCTTGACCATTTGTAGTGGGGTGAAAGGGGGCCACAGTTATGTGGCAAATTTTGTTAATCTCTATGAAACCCTGGAACTCCGCTGACGTGAAAGTTGTGGCGTTATCGCTCACAAGTACGTCAGATAAACCAAAACCAAAACAGCTGAATACCTTGTGTAATTGCTTAATCATTGCAGCTGACGATGTACTGGGCATTGGAATTACCTCCAACCACTTGGAGTAGGAGTCCACTATTATAAGGAAAAGGGTGCCCCTGAAGGGACCCGCGAAGTCCACATGTAGACGTGACCCCGGACCCTGGGCCGTGACCCCGGATCCTGGGCCGTGTCCCATTCTCTGTGCGGAAGTCGGGACTCCTCGGGCTGGGTGCTCTGGCAGCTCTCGCAAGTGCCAACCATGTACTCTATATCTGTGTCCAGTTTGGGCCACCAGACGTAACTCCTAGCTAGCGCCTTGGAGCGCACGATCCCCGGGTGGCTGATATGCAGCATCTTGAGCACCCGGGACCTCAGAACTTTGGGGATTACTACCTGCTGCCCCCAGAGTAGGCAGCCCCTTTCTAGGGAGAGCTCGTCTCTCCGCCTACCGTAAATCCTGAATTCCTCCATAGGGGAGGTTGCCGGCCAGCCTTTCTGTACCCATGAATTGACTAGGACCAATGACTTGTCTTTCGCCGTAGCCTTGGCGATCTCAGCTGGCAGAATTGGGGGTGACTCTAGGGCCTCGATCAGGAGCACCTGGTGGTCCTGTTCTACCTTGCACTCGGGGTCCCCTGCCTGTGGGAGGGGTGACCTGGAAAGGGCATCGGCATGGCTGATCTCCTTGCTGGGGTGGTAGATCAACGCATACTGGTATGCGTTGAGGAAAATTGCCCATCGCAGCATCCTTGGGGACAAGATCTGCGGGGTTGGCTTATCTGTGGTGAAGATTCCTAAGAGGGGCTTATGGTCAGTCACGACTTTGAATGGCCTGCCATAGAGAAAATCGTGGAACTTCTTGGTTCCTGCAACAATCGCTAGGGCTTCCCTGTCTGTTTGTGCATAGCCTTAGACAGGGATCTCGAATAGTATGCCACTGGGGCTTCTCGCCCACTCTCTAGCACGTGGCAGAGGACTGCCCCCACCCCCACCCCCACCGGTGAAGCATCGCAGACCAACACAACGGGCTTCTTTGGGTCGAAGTGGGTCAACACAGCCTCGGAAGATAGAAACTGTTTGAGCCCCCGGAATGCCCATTCCTGCCTGTCCCCCCACCGCCAAGCCACATCCTTTTTGAGTAATCTATGCAGCGGTTCTGCTACCGACGCCTTTCCCGGGAGGAAAGAATGGTAGAAATTTAGGAGCCCTAGGAAGGACTGTAGTTTGGCCTTGGTGGTGGGGAGAGGAGCATCTTTTACTGCCGCTACCTTGGACTCTGCTGGCTTGATACCCTCCGGGGTTATTCGGAAACCCAGAAACTCTACTTCCTCAGCAAAAAACACACACTTGTCCCTTCTCAACCTGAGCCCCACTTTCTCGAACACTGTTAGTACCCAGTCTAGCCTCTTGGCCAATTCCTGTTCCCCTCCCGCTGTTATCAATATGTCATCAAAATAGGGGAAAACACCTGGGAGCCCTTTCAACAATCTTTCTACGAGGGACTGAAAGATCCCCGGAGCCGAATTTACGCCGAATTGGAGGTGCATCACTTTAAAGGCTCCCTTGTGGGTAACAATTGTTTGAGCGGTGGCTGTAGCTGGGGTTACCAACAAATGCTGGTATGCCTGGGCCAAGTCTAGCTTGGCAAAACACCTCCCCCCCATGCAAGGTTGCTAGCAGGTGACTTACTACCAGCACCGGATACGCATTTGGGTGAATTGCCTTGTTAATCGTGCACTTGTAGTCAGCGCAGATTCTGACCTCCCCATTAGCCTTAAGCGCCGTAACAATGGGGGTTTCCCACTCGGTGGAGTCCACCGGTACCAAAATCTCCTGACCCACCAGTTTGTCCAGTTCAGTCTCAATTTTGTCTTTTAGTGTGAAAGGCACTCTCCTTGGCTTCATCCTGTTGGGTCGGATGTCGGGGTCCAATTCGAAGGAAACTGGGGGCCCTTTGAACTTCCCTAGCCCCTTCTCAAAGACTGGAGAGTGTGCATTACACACCTCCGTGATCGGGTCAGCCTGTACAGCGTGTATGCCTCCAATGAAAACCCCCAGGGGCCCGAACCACTGTGTACCCAGGAGACAGCAGGACCCTTCCTTTAGAACTACTAGGGGCAACTGCGCGGAGTGCCTTTTAAACTGAACTTTGAACTCTCCCACCCCCAACACTGGTATACTCTTGCCCTGAACATCCCGCAAATTAGTCTTAAGGGCCTTCAGCTTGGGGCGTGACTTTGGGGGAATGCGCAGGAATTCCCGATGGGAGATGATGGAGTACGACAACCCCGAATTGATCTCCATTCTTACTGGGACCCCCTGTACCAGTACCCCAACAAAGAACTGGGGGTGCCGCAACGGCACGCTGTGGACTGCCTGGTTGCGGTCATCGGGAACCCGCCAAGACACACGGTGCTCCTGGGGCTCAGCATCGTCGAAGATGCGCCCGACCCCGTCTGCCTTTCATTGGGGCCATTCCGCCTGGCCCTTGCCGTTGTCTCGGCGCCATCTGCAGACCTTTGCGATGTGCCCATGCCACCCACAGTTGTGGCATTCCACCTTCCGGAATGGGCATTGGCTCCGGTTGTGGGATGCCCTGAATCCGTCGCAGCGGCGGTACTTTCTGGCGTGGTCTTGAACCTCAGGCCTCCTCTGCACCCACTGCATGTCCTCGCTGAAGTCAGAGGTGGATGTGGTGGACTCGGAGGGCCCCTCCTCTCCATGGGAGGAACAGCTGTGGACCGGGACCACCGGCGGGGGCCCCCCAACCGCAGCAGTCCTGGCCCGGCACACCCATTCGCCTTGTTGCACTGACTCGGCGGCTTGGGCGATTCACAGGACATGCTCAAACGAGATGCTCTCGTCCTTGGCCAGTAGTTTTTTCCTGGCCCCCTCATCTTGCAGGCCCAGCAGGAGCGCCTCGCTCAGGGACGCTCCCCACCGGCAAGGCATGGCAGCCACCCGCAGGGCTGCCACGAAGTCTGCCACGGACTCACCGGCCCGCTGGCACTGCTGCTGAAACGCCAACCTTGCTGGGAATACCGACACTTTCGGGCAAAAGTGTTTCCTCAGCTCAGCGAGGATCTTGTCTAGGGGTACCTCCCTGAGCGGTCTTGGCGTCAGGAGGTTGGTGGCCAGTTCCAAAGTCTCTAGACCGCACTGGGCCAGTAGGAATGCCCAGTGCTGGGCTTCCTCCTCGATGCCTTCAAGGTCCATAGTGTAAAGGAACTGCTGCTCATAGAGTTCCCATTTTTCTGGTTTTGTGGTGTCGAAGGGCGCGATGTTCAATTTTCAGGATGCCATCCCACCTTCATCACCAATTTGGTGTCTTGCACAGAAAACAAAGAAGGAGCCGCAGTAAGGGCTAAAACACAACTTTATTGCATGGTAGTCAGAGTGAACATGAGGTAATGGCAGCCCAAACAGCTCTATTTATAGCACACTGTACATTTTGAATAACCCGGGTGATAGTTCATTGGTTACTGTCCGTGTGATGTCATGGATCGTCACGCCCATCTTCTCCAGGTGCAGTGTGGCGGGAAGGTTTCCCGCCCTTCAGGTATTCGGGGGAATCTGTCTCATGTGAGCTGGATGCTGCTACTGCCACCGGCAGTAGCACCCTTAACAGCTTGCTACAATGTGTCTCTGATTAGATACAATGGATACAATTACCGGATGCAATCAGTTAAAGAGTACTTGTAACATTCTATTCAGTACATAACAAGATACAAAACCTTTGTGAGCAGGAGCTAGTCACCCTGTGGCAAGGTTTGACCCTGATACCTTTCTCAACACCTTTGAGACGCAGCCTGCAAGAGGGTTCACCTGAGTGTTACCTGAAATGGTACAAGCTCTCTGTGAAGACTTTGCATCAACAATTACAGTATGCAGCTCCCAGATGCCACAGGAGATCAAAGAGTGGAAGAACATTAGAGAATGAAGAAGAGGCAAGTGAAGAAGAAGAGAAGGGAAAAGAAATTTTCTGTGATGCCTTAGAGTGGCAGGAATGTTCTGGGCAACTGGAGATGTTCTACTATTGATATATCAGCCTCACCAAGTACAGCTCTTCCACAACTTTTAGTACTGTACTTGACTGGGAGTGGGTAAGAAAGCTGTTAGACATGCCTGATGTTGAGCTTACAGTGGGGTGAACTGGTTCTGCTTTAGCAGCTCATAGTCAGCCCCAACAGTTCCAACCCAGATTCTGGCACAACTGAGATGTTAGAGATGAAAGGGTCCAGCTAAAATGCTGCAGTAGCTTGAGGGAAGGGCTATGGAAGAGACAAAGAAGGAACAAAGCATTGAGAGACAGGGCCTGAATAGTACCACCCAGCAGACTTGTACTGGATTGGTAGAAGCAATGCGTAACCATCTTGTCCAAGGACTGAAGAACCCTAGGGAATAGTGAAGGGTCTGGGAGAGACCCGGATAGTGAAGTTAACTGGTTTACTGTATATAGTTACCGAATAAAGTACTGAATTTACTGCACTGATTATTTTCCCAGGGGTTAATGATCAGCCTCACTGCTCATGGAGAGCTTGGGGACACACACAACTTTATTAAAGAAATAGTAAAACAGAAAACTTAACCTTATACCTCCTTTGCTTGCTAGAATACTTAGAGTAATACTTAGAAAAAGAGAAAGCACCCTGGTGGTACAGTGGTTAAACTGCTGTACTGCAACCAAAACTGCTGATGTTGTGAGTTCAATCCTTACAGGGATCAAGGTTGACTCAGCCTTTCATCCTTCCAAGGTCAGTAAAATGAATACTTAGCTTGCTGGCAGCAAAATGCTCATTACCTTTGAACCTCCCAGAAAGTGCACTATGCACTTGGTGTGCATGGGAAATAGCATGTCCCTTTTTGTTTTGTTTGATGCAGAAGCTGAATGGGTATATGATGAGTTATAAGTATACAAAATTCACTTTTCTTGCTGGATAAACTGGAATATATTCAAGCCTCTCCTAAGTAATCTTACATTCTCCTGGATATCTTTGGAGAGAAGTATTATGAGTTTGCATATTTGCTTCATTGCAGTCACTGAAGGGCAGTGATGGTTGACCTTTTAGAGACCAAGTGTCTAAACTGCTGTTCGCGCTGCACCCTTATGCTGCATGTGAGCTGCCAGACAGGGGAGGGAGGAAACTCTCTCATTGGGCTGCTGGCTGGAGGGTGGGGCAAATTCTGTGCTAGTGGAAGAAGGAAGCACTCCTATTGGGTTGCTGGGCAGAGGGGTGGGGTGAACTCTGCTGGGGTGATGGCACACATGCCCACAGAGAGGGCTCTGAGTGCCCCCTCTGGCAAATGTGCCATAGGTTCGCCACCACTGCTGAAGGAGATTTGCAGTCAGAGCAGCAGATGCATCACTGAGATCTCCTTGTTGCTATGTGGAAAATAGTATCATCGGCTTTTTGATGTAGATGCTCCAAGAGCATCTACATAAGCAACATAAGTCTTTCCCTGGGAGATTCCGCATGGAAAGAAGTTATGCCCACCCTCAGGCTGATGTACTGGAAAGAGAAAAGAAGGAGGGGAAAAAAGTCCAGCTGTCCACTAGCCACATTCATGCCCAGCAGAGCTTGAATGTGTTTAATTTAAGCATCAAACAACCATAAAAATAAACACTAAATAGTATTATTTTCCTGGCAGCTTTCTTCTCTTTCCTGCCTCTGAATAGGAAAATCATAATATGTATGGTCGTGGTCTTCATCTCTAATGACAGATCCTTACACTTGAGGATATTTTTCAGTTCTTTTCTTTCAAATGTTCTGATTTCTTGGCTGATGCTGCAATGATGATTGAACTGAGGCATAGAAGATCTTCAACTTCTTAATTGTCAATTGAATTGTCCATTGGTTCTGCTTTACTTCTGAATCCATGGTTGTCATAAGATGCACTTTTGATGTTGTGGCATTTCTTTTCCCCTAACACGTTATATCTTCTAACGAAATAGCAGTTATAAAAAATAAGATAATATTCAGATGCATTAGAATCAACAAGAATTTTGCCTTCAGTGCCCCTGAAATGTTTGATACATCTGATAGTATCTTGCCTCTCTATAGAGATGTGAATTATAAAGTCCCTTTCCCATCTGTTACAGTACAGCAACAACTACTTCACTGTATCTGCTGAATTCTCCAGGACCCTCATCCATTCATAATGAAAATGAATTCTTCTATCAAAGTAGAGCTATAAAATTGACAGAAGTGCAACTAATTTTGTTTTCATAATGTGGCAGTAATTTTAATTGATGTCATGGCAGACTTTAAGCTAGTCGTTCCCAAGTGTGTGAAGAAAGTCAGTACAGTCAGAGTGCCATGGGAATTTTTTTCACAACTCTGCAGTCTCACATCTTAATCTGATATTCATTTCACACCATTCATCACCAACAGTGCCAGAAGCTAACTCAGATTCTTATGGATGAAAAGTCTCTGTATGTACAGTACTTTTTAATGAATGGCATTTGCTTTTAATACATTCATACTCAGTGAGCATTATTTTAACAAATTTGTAATGCTATCACCTGCTACCAGCTATTCAATGTTCAGTTGAGTAGGCAGTGTGTGGAAACACAATATCAATTAGTTAGCTGCACGCACGCACGCACGCACGCACGCACGCACGCACGCACGCACGCACGCACGCATGCACGCACACACGCACACCCCGGGGATGGTGTCCCCAATGTTGCTCTTAAAACTGCCATCAGTATAACATGTGTCTCGCTCTGGGAATCTTCCCAAGCTGGTGGAAACTGCAGAAATTGGTCCTTCTCCTGAAAGGGAAAAAGCTGCTGGACGATCCATCATCTTAGTGACCAATATGCCTGCTGGATACGGCAGGTAATGTACTCAAGAGGATCATCTGTAACCAGATGGAGGAGTTCAGCGAAGGAGCTTGTGGATTGTCTGAAAGCCAACAAGGATTCTGGAAGCCGAGATCTACCGTGGATGCCATCAGCGTAGTAGTAGATATTGCCCGCAATGCCATCAAAGGCCATAGGAGGCAAATGTTGGAAGAGAGGTGCCAAGCAGTACTGCGCTATCATCACCTTGGACATGAGGAATGCATTCAATTCAGCGAACTGGATGCACTTAGATTGATGGAGGTTCCGGAGTACATCAGACACATAATTGTGAGTTATTTCACAGATCGAACCTTGATATATAAATACCGATGCTGGACTTTGAACCTATAACATCATAGGAAGTGTTCCACAAAGTTTGGTGCTCGATCCCTTATTGTGGAATATTATGTATGATGGGGTGCTTCGGTTGTCTATGCAAGTAGGGACAAGGACAGTTGAGTTTGCAGATGATGTGGCGGTAGTGGTTGTCGCCAAACATTTGGAGGAAGTTGTCCAAACCGCAAATGAGAATATTGCCAAAAATTTGTCAGTGGCTTTCATTAGCTGGCTTGCACCTAGCAGATCATAAGACTGAGGCAGTTCTCAGGACCATTAGGAAAGCTAAGGAGACCATTTACTGTAGGAGACTGCAGTATACTCTCGAAGCTGTCATTACGATATCTGGGTGTCTATATTGACGCCAGGCTACACTTCGATGAGCATTTGCAAATTGTAACGCATTGACAAGGATCATGCCAAATATTGGGGGCCCGCGGCAGACTCGCTGTAGACTCCTCTTGAGCATTGTTAGTTCCGTGTTGCTGTATGCAGCCCTGATTTGGTCGGAAGCCATGGCAGGGATGTCGTACATGCGACAAATAACTTTGATATACTGTAGGAATGCCCTGCGGGTGGCTCGGGCATTTTGAATGGTCTCGTACGATGCCATGTGTGTCATTGCCGATATGATGCCGATCCATCTGATGGCAGAGGAACAGGCAGAGATCTACTGGCAGAGGTGAGAAAATCAGGTAACGGAATGATGCACAATTGATACGGAAGCCAGAATAGAGAGGACAGTGCGATGGCAGCAGATCTGGGATACATCGACCAAGGGACGGTGGACTCATTGCCGCATCCCAGACATTAATGCATGGTTGATGAGACAGCATGGAGAGATGGATTACTACATCACACAGCTGTTGATGGAGCATGGCTGCTTCAAAGCCTACAAACATCGCTTTAGGCTGGATGATGGTGCTTCATGCCCCGTCTGCCAGCCTGTGCAGGAAGACATGGACCACGTTTCTTTTCACTGTCCACACTTTGATGCAGAGGCATCTTTTACGACAGTTGTCTCTGGAAGACATCATCGGCGAGATTTTACTTTTAAATTTTAATTAAATTTTTGACTTGTTCGCTGCCCACTCAGGCAAGTCCGACTTAGGGTGGCTTAACATAATCTAAAACCCAACACAATAAAAACAGTAAAAAAAACACAACCACCCACCCCTTAAAACTCCCAGATGTTGAGCAGGGAGACTACCTGGGTCGCAATGTCCACTTAGACGTGTGGAGAGACTGAGAAGAGGGCAGCCAGAGGCATAAAGGAGGAGGTCGAGTAGCCAAATTGGAGGAGGGTTTTTAACAGCCAGTCTGCCCCCTGCAAAGTAATGCCTGATGGCAGTTCCGTGGAGTGGCAGGGCGTAATGGGAGGTGGTTTTAAAGTGGATAAAAATCCCACACAAAGTGAAGCAAGGTATGGCTCCACAGTGTCTTTTGAAGATTTCCACCTGCCCTAAATATTTTCTGGATGGTAACATGAATTGCATCTTGTGGTACTTATGTGTACACACTCTATTCATGTTTAATTAGAGAGAAACTCCACTAAGTTCTATGCAGCATACTCTCAGGTATGCTGGTAACATTTGGAAAACAGAGAAGGGAAAAATAGAAAATATTGTGGCACTTTAAAGACTAACTAAAAATCTCATTATTTTGTTATGAGATTTGTGGATGATTTACTGTATATTCTGACATATTCTGAGATCTCATGGCAGAGTATGATAGTAGAAACAAGAACTAAAATTATGTTCTTTAATGTAGTAAGTTAGAACTAGAGTAAAGTAAAGGTAAAGGCTTCCTTTGCTTGAAAGCCAGTCGTATCTGACTCTAGGGTTCAGCGCTCATCTCTGTTTCAAAGCTGAAGAGCCAGTGCTGTCTGCTTGTGCAGATGTTTCTGTGGTCATGTGGAAGGCATGACTAGACACCTGAGCGAACAGAATGCTGTTTACCTTCTCACCAAAGTGGTCCCTATTTATCTACTTGCAATTACTTGCTTTCACACTGCTAGGTTGGCAGGAGCTGGGACAAAGATGGGAGCTCATTCTGTCCTGCAGTACTCGGGAATCAAACTGTTGACCTCCCGCCTTCCAGTCAGCGTCTTTAGCCACTTGAGCCATTGCAGAATAGAGTAGGCCCAATGAATAAGTGAAAATTTAGTGATTCAACTCTTCCAAAAAAAATCAAATGATTCAGTGGGCTTAGTGTTGAGAGTAACAATGCTAAGCACAGGATTTCAGTCAATGTGAAACAATTCATTACATTTACAGCATTTAAAACATTTAAAACTACATATATTGAAAACAACAAAAACAGAGGTTGTCTGTTACGGCTTTGATCCTTAATTTCCAATGGCTTCAGTGAAAAACCTGGCATTAATTATCACTACCAGTTATGCCCCTATAGAGGAGCCTTCCATAACTGAGGTACCATGGCAGAGAAGGCCATCTTATGTGTGTCCACATAATGGATTGCTCTCCATGAAGGGATATACCTGTAGAAGAAGCCTCCTTCCAGAAGATCTGAATAGTCTCTATTCCTGACTGTAGTCTTGGATTTCTCTGCATATGTCACATGTTGTCATAACTCATGAGATTTTAAAACACAAGCACATACAGTGGGGGTGAGATATCTTCAGAGGTTTGGGAGATGGACATCTCCATCCCTGGATTTGGAAGAGCTGTGCATGTTCCCATAACCCCTCCTCCAAATTTCCTATAAAAATTCCTGTTTTTTTTTTTTTACTGTGAAAATACTCCCTTTTAGGGGACACTACTTTTAAAAATATCAAAAATTAAGCACGAGGGCCTTTCCCTTTCTTGTTGACCTGGCTGTCAGCACCCACAATAGGTAAGGTGTTTCATGGTCACTGATGATAATGGCATCTTCTTTTCTTGGTTGCTTTTAAGATTATTTTAAAAATACTTTACTTGCACTTAAAAAAACGATGGAACAAATTCATAAGCGGCTTAAATATTTATGAGGAGGGGTGGTATCCACATATCATAAAGTTCGGAAGCACCAGCTTAAAGCCATAGCAGAGATTTTATGGCTCTGAAGTTACCAAAGGGGGCTGTGGTGGCTTAGTGGTTAGGATGCTGAACTTGATGACCGGAAGGTGGGCAGGTCATCAGTTTGGGACCTGAGCACTGCACAGTAGAGTGAGCTCCTGTCTCTGTCCCAGCTCCTACCAACCTAGCAGTTCGAAAGCAAGAAATTGCAAGTAGATAAATAGGTACCACTTTGGTGGGAAGGTAGACAGCATTCCATGCACTCCGGTGTCAAGGCATGCCTGCCCCATGCCCATGGAAACGTCTACAGATGCAGACAGTGCTGGCTCTTTAGCTGTAAACAGAGATGAACACTGAACCCTAGAGTCAGATACCTCTACCTTTTCTAAATTACCAAACCATAACATATACCAGAAATGGACATTAGACATATCTTAACCTAAACAAGATTTGAACCAAACATTTTATTGGTTCAACTCTCAGATTATAGAGGGTTTTTTTTAATAAAAAGGGGAAAACCAGAACTGACCAGTTACACTTGCAAAAAGGTTTCATCCAGTTCTCATGTAAATAGTTGTGAAATGTGCCATTGATTTTAATTGAAAGAAGATCTTGGCCGTTAATGAGGTGGAAATGTAAAACCTCTGCCTAGCTAATATGAACAGTCTGTGGTAACAGCTATAGTATTCTTAACAGGCGATTGCAAAGCCAAGCCTGTATCTGCCATTAGGAAAGGATTCATAGTTACTACAGAGGCTTGTAGCAGCTGATGTGAAAAGCCTGTGCCAGATGTGTTGAAAAGTTTTCTGCTGTTGATGGAAAGGGTTCAGGCTGACCAATGTGAGAGACATATGGTCATGGCCTCAGGGCTGTAAGGGATATTTACAGGACAAAAAGAAAAGTACAACAACAGGAAAGTGGAAGAAAACTTTGATCTGATCTAAATAAAACCAGTTTTACAGTAATCTGTTGAGGCCACATTCATTCTCAGGTTGCAATTACAAAAGGTGACCTTCTCCAGCACTCTAGACTTTGTTGGTTTTTTTTAAAAAAAAGAGTGGTGAATCCAAATTGTTCAGCCTTTCTAGTTTTGCATATGGCCTTTGGCACACCACTCTGTTGGTCCCACCCCAGCTCCTATCCCAGTAACAAGAGCCTGATTGGACATCTGTCATCAATCATTATATGAATACATTGCTTACTGTGCCTGAGTAGCTTTCCTTTTATAATGGCAGGCCAGCTTCATGCTATTTTGAAGGGAGTATATGTCACACAGAGAAGGGAACAACCACACAGAGAATTAGCACACATTGTAAACAAAATTGAAAGAAAGGGATTACTTGTTAGATAGTCAAGTAGTAAAACCCAAATCAAATGTAAAAAATAATGTATCGTTCATCCAAAAAAATTATATTTAGTCAAATTACATTGAATGTTAAGGAAGATGGCCAATATATTTCTATATATGATAGTTTCCATATAGGTCAGCAGTTCGATTCCCGAGTACTGCAGGATGGAATGAGCTCCCATCTTTGTCCCAGCTCCTGCCAACCTAGCAGTTCGAAAGCAAGAAATTGCAAGTAGATAAATAGGGACCACTCCGGTGGGAAGGTAACAGCATTCCGTACACTCCTGTGCCTAGTCATGCCTGCCACATGACCATGGAAACATCTGCAGAAGCAGACAGCGCTGGCTCTTCGGCTTTGAAACAGAGATGAGCACTGAACCCTAGAGTCGGATACAACTGACTTTTGAGCAAGGGAAACCTTTACCTTTATAGTTTCCTCTGATTTTCAAAATAGTTACGAATGTAAAGAGGTCTCATAGAACCTGAGATGCTCTATTCAACTAACATCCTATTTCCATTGCAAGCAACCAGACGCCTTTGGGGAACCCACAAATGAGAGGTGAAGGTAGTCACAGATGTGTCTCCATCAATTTAAGCCCCCTTTAGAGCCATGTGCATAAGTGGCCATCTTGAGCCAATGAATTCCATTAAACAACAACTAACTTAAGTTCCGTGCGCTCTGGTGTCTAGTCATGCCTGCCACATGACCACGGAAACGTCTGCAGAAGCAGACAGCGCTGGCTCTTCGGCTTAGAAACAGAGATGAGCACTGCACCCTAGAGTCGGATACGACTGGCTTTCGAGCAAGGGAAACCTTTACCTTTACTTTAACTTAAGAAGTGTTTCTTTTTCACAGACTCATACAACTGCAGAGTTGGAAAAGACTCAAAGGGGCATTGTTTACAATCTCCTGACATGCAACAAATGCACAGCTAAAGGATCAGTCATAGATAATCATCAAATTTCTAATCAAAGACTTTTTTCTCCATCCATTTTCTCTATATTATACGTAATTTTACAAATCTATCAGTACATGCCCTCACCCAATTATCAAAACAATTGACTACCATGGCCTGTATTCCCCATTTTACTATAATCCAGGGGTTCCCAACCTAAGGCCCACGGGCCGGATCTGGCTTATGGCATCATTTCATGTGGCCTCTCACCCCTCCAAGGGCATTCAAGAAACAAAATGGCCACCCCTTTGAAGCTATTGGGACAAAATGGCCACCCCCATCAAGCAGGCAGGGCAAAATGGCCATCCAGCCCTCACAGCTGACTGAGACATCATGAACTGGCCCTCAGCCTGAAAAGGTTGGGAACCCCTGCTATAATCCTTCAAATATTGTAGACTTTCTTATTTTATTTATTTATTTAGCTTTCTATGGCCGCCCACTCACCGAAGCGACTCCGGGCAGCTCACAATCCTATTGAACATAACCTTGTATAAAAGACCCAACATACCATTAAAAACATTAAAAACCTTGCATAAAACACATTATAAAATCTTCATGGCAAATAGACAAACAAATAGCCTAAAAATCCAGATGGCAATTAGCATGTTCATATCAGCCAACAGGGAATGGCTGTTCCTCTCTCAGTTCCCCAAACCTGCTGGGCCAGCCATGTCTTCAGCCCTTTCCGAAAAACTAACAGTTCTGGCTGAAAACGAAGGTCTGTCGGCAGGAGGTTCCAAAGGGCTGGAGCAGACAGTGAGAAGGCCCTCTTTCTCGTACTGGGGAGGTGAACCTCTCCAACTGATGGTACCTTCAGAGAGCCCCTCCAGTCCACTTTCGTGGGATGGGCAGATCTTTGGTTTCTACTGTGCAATTCTTGTGCACTTTTCTGCTATGTCTCTCATGGCTGAAGCAGGAGTCATCTCCTTTTAAGTAGTGCATAGAGAGTTTGACTGCAGCATAAAGACGAAGTTCAATGTATGCTTACCATTGCTTAGGATTTTAAATTTTCCCCTTCTTCCTTCCCCAGCAGCCTGCTCTGACACTGAAGATATGCTTAGGAAGTTTTCTTTGGTTAAACATTTACTTATTAGAGTAAAAATTTTTGAGATCTTTTCACAATTACCATCACACATACAATTGTTAAATATATCAGATACTTTTCACCCCATTGGGCAGCTAATATCAGATGTTAGTACACGTTGAATGGCATAGAGTACAGTGATATACGTGTGAAGTGGCTTGTTCTTCTCCACACTCACAAAGGGCTGAATTAGGGTTCACCAAGACATTTTAAGATGCTATAACAAACATTTTAAATTTCAGCTTTCTTCAGATGGTCTGGTATAATTAAAGTATGGTATAGCCCAGATGGCCATTATGCAGCAGAAGGAATGGAATATTCCAATATGTGACATTCTTCTGCATAAATAATTATGGGCATTATCTTCCATGTGAAGCCTTGTGGTGTTAAGGTATTGATACTGTGCATCCAGATGTCCTGTCTTGTTTTCAGTGATCTTCAGTCAGATGGCATTTTTATTGCAATAACTGACAAATCATTTGACGTGCTTTGCAACTGGCTGTAAGAATTTTTTTAAAGGAAGGTTGCAGCTTAAAAATTTATAAGTAGGAACTTTTCCCTTTCTCCTCCACCCCCCCCCCCCACACACACATAGCCTCCAGGAAGATCTAAGTGGTGTCATATATGTGAAGTTATTTTTCTTGTTATTATGGCCCCATTGTGTATTGCTGTATACATCTGGTAGCAAGGGGTAACTTTTGTTCCTCAGATAGTTTAGTGATTGTCACAAACCCTCACTGGGTGAGATTGAAGGTAGTTGTAGCCTGAAACATTTGGTGTGTCAAAAAATTTTTTTGTTTCTAGTAACATTCAGCTATGGGTGTGTGTTTGGGGGAGGGGGAGGGAGCTGGTTTGGCTCCTACATATTCATCAAAGCTGGAAAGGTCTCCATGCACTTTGCTGACTGCTGATATTTACATCACTTTGCATGATTTGTTGCTATCCATAAATTTTGCCACCTCACTTCTTCTCTTGAACTCCTGATCATTTAGGAACAAGGTAAAACAATCTATTCCCCATGCACATCCTTGTAATATTTATTCTAACAGGAGAGATGGAGAATGGAACAGTAAAAGAATTTATCCAGTTCAGCCTAAAATCCCACACAGAAGATGAAAGTACTACCATGACTACCAGATTTCATTACCGTTCCCTTGACTGACATGAAAAGTAATACTTTCAGAAAGTATTTCCACTTAAACCTAAGAAGGGAGAAATGTGGATCAACAGACGAAGAACTCTATTTTCAGGGAATATATGGTATTAATCTATAATATTATATGCATTTCTAGATAAAGTTATATTTCTTAAAATGGTGATAAGTTAATGTGATCTTTTAAATTTTGTTTTGCTTTAGTGTCAAATGCTATCTTTGCTAGTTGTTATGACTTTTTTAGCTGATACAATAGCTAGACTGATGCTAGCAGTGTGTCAGATAAACTGGATCCTGTTGTAGTGAAGCCAAGACTTGCTGCATGGAGGAAGTGGCAAGTGTTGATTAGCTGAGACTATAGTACCACCTGGTAACCAAGTCAAACTTCCTTATCTTCTCTGAGCTTAGTTACAATTCCCCACTATATAGGAAATATCGCCCCCCCCCAAGCATTAATATGTGAGTTATATAGATTGTTGATGGTGGCGGCAGCTGTAACTTGTATCTGTGAATGCATTTTCCCCTGAAGCTGGAAAAATGCCATTGGCGTGAATTTGTTTAAGGTGGATCCCAGCTTGCCATGAAGTGACCCACACACTATGATCATGGAGCCATCTCCTGCGGTACATATGAAATGAGTCATGCAGGATTTAACATCGGGACTGCAATGGACTGCCGCAGTCTTGAGGATATTACCAAGGTGCACCTTCACAGCCAGTCCATCCGGCACGGCCTCTTCTGCCTCCTCCTCTGCTCATTTTGCCATTGGGTCCAATATGATGGTTTCCAGTTCCATTTCCTCCACTGAGGGGGACCATCACCCCACCTAAAGGGGCTCATCCGCTGGTAGCCATTGGCTCCTTTAGGGAGTCAGATTATTTACTGCTGCCCAACACTTGGCATTAAGTTGCTGGCTGTATGGTCTACTCCATTATCGTAGTGAAATATTGTACCACAGAGCATTTTGGGTAACACTGGTAGCTCGGCCGTATTTCGTTTCATGACCAACATCTGAGATCGGTGAAGGGTACATATCCTTGTGATGTCACATAAAATTGTACAGCAAAGGTTGTGAGGAAAGTCAGTGCTCCATTAGAGTCAGCTGACTGTGGAAATGGGCACAAGAAAGACACAGTGGGTCCAAGTGCTAAGAACCACCGTCTCCTCTCTGCAGTCCTGAGTTTTGGGGCATTTATGTTATGAAAATGCTACCTCCATACAAAGAGCTTTGTGTTTGAGCCAGTGATACTTGGTGCCAGCTGAGAATGGGTGAAGCAAGGATACCCAAGCTTTAAAGTCATCTCTCACACAAAATCCAGATTTTCTTCAACACCCTGTGATCACACACACTTGCCACTGAGACTAGGGAAAGATTAACATTTCCAGAAAATTTGAGCCAGCATGCTTGTTACCTGGCAACATCTAATTCTGGGTTGTCCAGAAAAAATGCCACACAGAGATGAATTCATGCTCCCCCTCCTCATCTCACTGTCTCTCTCACACCCACACCCATCATAGTTTGGAATACTGCTTGTAAAAAGTAATCAATTATAATTGTAGTTCTATGTCTTCACAAAGTAATTAGTTATGCATTTTAAAATGGCTCTTTACTTTCCAATTTCATGAAGAAACCAAACAAAGATTTTTATTTTTGGCTACTTAAAAATAAATAATTTCTACAAGTCACAGGCTTATGGTACAAACCATGTTCTACTCCCACCAATCGCTTTGTCACCTTGACACATAACAGGGCAGGAGACAGAAGCATGAGGTATAGCAAGAGACAACACTTGATTTACATGAAGTTCTTCTTCCTGCATTTTGAATATTTATTTGGTCCTCACCAGACCATCTCCACATATACATGATGCTCATGAAGAAGATTAATTGTGCTCTGGTGCCTGGTCTAGCCTGGTCTTCTTCTTCTTCCGTGTCTAGGCCAGATGTGAAACTACTAAAATGAAATCACCTTTTGGTGAGTTCATTCTGTAGTTCCTTTCACCTGACCTAGTGTGAGAAAGATTAGCCAGCAATACAATGTTGCCCATTACCAGGGTACACCCAATTATGGTTAAAAAAATATCACAATCTTCAAGGAGGCTCTTTCTGTGTATTCCTGTTGGGCTGCTGCCTATTATATAGTCATAGAATCATAGAATAACTGATTATGAAGGGGCCACTTAGGTCATGGAGTCCAACCTCCTGCTCAGTGCAAGAATCTGAATCAAAGCAGATATGACAATTGGCTGTACAATTCTCTCTTGAATGCTTCCAGTGTTGGAGCACTCACCACATCTTGAGGCAGTTGTTCCATTGTCGTACTGCTCTAACCTCTAAGAAATTTCTGCTCATATTCCACCTATATCTGGCTTCTTTAGTCTGAGCATGCTAGTTCATGTCCCACACTCTGGAATGACCATGAACAGATTCTGCTCCTCCTCTTTATGAGCATCTTTCATGTATTTGAAGAGTGCTACCACATTCCCTCTCAGTCTCCTCTTCTCAAGGCTAAACATGCCCAGTTCCTTCAGTCTTTTCTCATGTGGGTTGGTTTCTAGTCCTCTGATCATTCTTGTTGGCCCTTTCTCTATCTGCTCTAATTTGTTTGCATCTTTCTTAAAGTGTGGTGCCCAGAATTAGCCACTGTACTCTAGATGTGGTCTAACTAGTGTTGAATAGAGGGGGACTAGTACCTCACACTAGGTCAAGCTGAGGGAACTGCAGAATGAACTTTTCCTTCTATTATATGCATATTCTGCAATTTCTACATAAAACCTCTAGTTAATGGCTTGTCTGTCTCAATCCTCCAAAAGAAAATGTTTGTTTTCTTCTCCCAACCTTGAGTTTAAAGGTCAAGCAGATAGACATTCAGTTGAGACAATAAGAAAAAGTTGGCAATTAAAACATGTTTAGTAACCGACATGTGATATGATCTTGGCAGTATGTGCTCAATCTGAGCTCTGGGTCAGCTGTGTGTCAGAACACCCTTTAAAAGGTACTGCCAAAAGAACTAATTAAAGTAGTGAAATCTGCTGTACATAGTAGAAAATTATTGTTCTGTAGGCAAAGTGCAGCTGGTGTAGCACATAAAGCTGGGGAAAGACACTCCAAATAACAGCCAATTACAGTAAATTCAGTTACAAAGTTGGGTCCAAAGTTCTAAACTTTTCCTTATGTGGGTGTCTTCCACACCCTGTGCCTTCCTCACCCTGTGGGTGACCCAAAGCGGTTTACAGATATTTAAAGATACAGTATGACAAAGAACAAAAATACAATACAGCAGACATAGTATAAAAACAGTTCACAACAATGCAATACACATTTCAAAACAATACCCATTACAAAGTAAAACCCCAAACAGAAATACATTACAGAATACGTTACAACAACTCCAACTTATCCACATCCCTCAAGGCTAAACAACCAAGGGAAAAGTCTGGCAAGTCCTCATCTCCTTCAAGCCGAGCCCGAGGGCTGGCCAAGGGTGGAAGTCCGGTGGCATTGGTTGCATTGGCAGCGGCTCCTGTAGCCATCTGTCGGAACCACCAGCTGATCCATATCTCCTTCAGGCCAGGAGCTGGCTAGGGAGAAAGTCCGGCAATGATGGTGGGTCCCGGCGTCCAGCTCCACAAAGGTCCCTCTGCCCCAACCACAGAGAAGTCCGGGGGTGCCATTGAGAGGCCAGCTGCTCCCACTTCCCGTGGCCAGGCCGGGCCGGGGAATGAGCTCAGGTATCAGCGGCAGTGGCAGGGCGGCTGTTTATAGCCCCGCCACTGTGAGGCCAGCTGCTCCCACTTCTTGCGGTCAGGCCGGGCCAGGAAGGAGCTCGGGTGGCAGCAGCAGCAGTGGGGCAGCTGTTTACAGCCCCGTCGCTGCGGTCCAGCTGCTCCCACTTCCCATGGCCAGGCCGGGCCGGGGAAGGAACTCGGGCGTCAGCAGCAGTGGGGCAGCTGTTTTAGCCCCATCGCTGTGGGCCAGCTGCTCCCACTTCCCGCAGCCTGGCCAGGCCAGGCCAGGGAAGGAGTGGCTCATAGGTCCCTACTCAGCCTGTAGAGGGTGGCTTGTAAGTCCCTACCCATCCTCTCCATGGGCATATGCCCCTCCCCTCTGCCCAGCAGTCCAATGAGAGTGCTTCATCCCTCCTCCCAGCACAGAGGTTGCCCCACCCCTCTGCCAGGCAGCCCAATGGGAGCACTTCCTCCCTCCCCCAGCAGAGCCCTACTCTCTTTGTGCCTAGGTAAGGGACTTGCGGGCCACCCTGTAGACCTCGTTTCTCCTAGAATAGCCTCTCAACCCTTCTGTTGTTTCTTTTATCCCCAGTTTACCTCTTTGGGCCACATGCTCATTGTTTCTTTGATTATGGGGTGTAGAACATTAGTTCCAGGTGATGTGAGTTGTAAATTGCTATTCAGTATGTTCTCATTAAAAGATCACATCAAGCAGCTGTTTTAGAGTTGACAGATTTCTCAGATAAACTTCTGGGACAGAGTTTACATCCAGGGTTTCACTGTTAGCCTTTATCTTCCTCAGAAGTGTCCCCTTCCTTTCAACCTGGTTGCATGTACATTCACTCTCTGCAGGGCTGTAGGGGTGGGGGGCAAAAAACCCTACTGAGCCAACAACCCGCCACCCACCCCACCCCACGGTGACAATATTATATATGTGACTGTGACATTGTTGCCCCTCCTGAAAAATCCCCCCCATATATATATATATATATATATATATATATATATATATATATATATATATATATATATATATATATATATATATATATATATATATATATATATATATATATATATATATTTGTCCCAGCTCCTGCCAACCTAGCAGTTCGAAAGCAAGAAATTGCAAGTAGATAAATAGGGACCACTTCGGTGGGAAGGTAACAGTGTTCCGTGCACTCCGGTGTCTAGTCATGCCTGCCACATGACTATGGAAACGTCTGCAGAAGCAGACAGCATATATATATATATATTAATTATTATAATATATATATATATTAATTATTAATTATTAATATGGTACATAATAAGCCTAACAAACTTTCTAATAACATCCAGGTAAATAGCATAAATAAAATCAGCAAAGACTAAGGCATTAATATTACCCCTGGAATATTGATTGATCTGAGATTGTGTGAATGTGACATAATGCATGTGCTTATATATATATATATATATATATATATATATATATATATATATATATATATATATATATATATATATATATATATATATATATATATATATATATATATAAAGCACATGCATTATGTCACATTCACACAATCTCAGATCAATCAATATTCCAGGGGTAATATTAATGCCTTAGTCTTTGCTGATTTTATTTATGCTATTTACCTGGATGTTATTAGAAAGTTTGTTAGGCTTATTATGTACCATATTAATAATGATAATCTTGTGTCAGAAATTATTCTGAGTTGAAAGGATTTTTGCAGAAGAAACTCTGCTCAGGGAATGCCCAAATAAGGCTCCTTTCAATTACCCTCACATAGACTGGGTGAACTGTTGTTCAGCACATGATAAAGAGATAAAGTTCCTTGATATGCTAAATGATTGTTCCCTGGGACAGATGGTTGAAGACCTAACGAGAGGTACAAGAATCCTTGACTTGATCCTGAGTAATACTCAGGATCTGGTGCAAGATGTTAATGTGACTAATCCAATAGGGAACAGTGACCACAACTCAATTATGTTTAACTTGATCATAGACCGCAAGTCACTGATAAAATCTAACACAGAGACCTTAAATTTTCAAAAAGGAAATTTCCCAAAGATGAGGAAACTAGTAAAAAAGAAGCTGAAAGCTCATTTAGAAGATGGAAGGCTTGTCCAAATGAGGACAGCAGGCAGAAACATAAATTCTGGCAGAACAAATGCAAGGCAACAATCAGGAAAGCAAAGCAAGACTTTGAGAAGCATATAGCTAAAAATACTCAGAAAAATAACAAAGACTTCTTTAAGTACATTAGAAGTAAGAACCCAACTAGGAAGGCCATTGGACCATTAGATGACAATGGAAGGCAAGGGGTTATTAAAGAGGAAACAGAGATTGCAGAGAGACTCAATGAATTCTTTGCTTCAGTATTCACTGAAGAAGACAGAGACCACATGCCCAAAACAGAGCCTATCTTCATAGGGAGGGAAACCGAAGAATTAAGCCAGATAGAAATAACCAGGGAGGAGGTCCTTGCATGTCTTGTCAAACTAAACACTAACAAATCACCAGATGGCATCCATCCATGAGTTCTCAGGGAATTTAAAGATGAAATTGCTGATTTCCTAGCCAAAATATATAATCTTTCCCTCAAATCTGGCTTTGTGCCTGATGACTGGAAGGTAGTGAATGTAACACCAATTTTCAAAAAAGGATCCAGGGGTGATCCAGGAAATTACTGACCTGTCAGTTTCACATGTGTCCCAGGTAAAGTGATGGAAACCATCCTAAAAGATAGAATTAATAGGCACATAGAAGAGAAGGCGCTGCTAAAGGAGAGCCAACATGACTTTTACAAGGGCAAATCATGCCTCACTAATCTGTTGGAATTTTTTGAGAGTGTCAACAAGCATGTGGATAAGGGGGATCCAGTTGACATTGTTTATCTGGACTTTCAGAAGGCTTTTGACAAGGTCCCACACCAAATGCTCTTGAATAAACTTACCAGTCATGGAATAAAGGGACAGGTCTTGTCCTGGATCAGCAACTGACTAAGGGACAGGAAACAGAGGGTAGCACTAAATGGACACTTCTCCAAGTGGAGGGAAGTAAAGAGTGGGGTCCCCCAAGGTTCAGTACTGGGACCCCTGCTTTTCAACCTCTTCATAAATGATCTAGAGGTAGGAGTAAAAAGCAAGGTAGCCAAATTTGCTGACGACACTAAATTATACAGGGTAGTGAAAACTGTGAGAGATTGTGAGGAGCTCCAGAGGGATCTCTTGACACTGGGGGAGTGGGCAAAACAGTGGCAAATGAGCTTCAACATTAGTAAGTGCAGAGTGATGCATGTTGGGGCAAAGAACCCCAATTACATTTATAAACTGATGGGGTCTGAACTCTCTGCGACAAACCAGGAAAGGGACCTTGGTGTCCTGGTGGACAACTCAATGAAGGTGTCAACCCAGTGTGCCTCAGCAGTGAAAAAAGCAAACTCAATGCTAGGGATCATTAGGAAGGGTATAGAAAATAAGTCAGCAAGTGTCATTTTGCCTCTTTATAAATCTATGGTGAGGCCCCATCTGGAATACTGTGTACAGTTCTGGTCGCCATACCTCCAGAAGGATATTATGGAGCTGGGAAAAGTGCAGAGGAGGGCAACCAGAATGATTAGGGGACTGGAACACCTTCCTTACCATCTGAGGCTGCAACGTTTGGGCCTTATCACTCTTGAATGACGACGTCTAAGACGTGACCTGATTGAAGTTTATAAAATCATGCACGGTGTGGACAAAGTAGATAAGGAAAAACTGTTTTCTCTATCGCATAACACTAGAACTAGGGGACACTCCATGAAACTTTTGGGTACTAGTTCTCAAACAAATAAGAGAAAGTACTTTTTCACCCAGAGGATTACTGGTCTATGGGACTCCCTGCCAGAAGAAGTGGTGACAGCTGTCAGTCTTGACAGCTTTAAGAAAGGATTAGACAAATTCATGGAGGACAAGGGTATCAATGGCTATAATTATGGATACTTAAGGACAACCTCGGGGTTGGAGAGATAGGCAGGATATCTCTCAATGCCATTTCCAGGGAATCCTAAGCAGGTGAAGGCATCTGCTTGGGAATACCCTGAAGGAAATGGTGAGCCACTGTGTGAGACAGAATGCTGGACTGGATGGGCTGTGGCCTGTTCCAGCAAGGCTGTTCTTATGTTCTTATGTCCCCAATTGCTGGGACAGAGACAGGTGCTCAATCTGTCATGCAGTACCTTGGTCTAGAACTGCTGACTTGTCAGCCTTCCAGGTAACAAGGCGAGCTTCTTAACCACTGAGCCACTGCAGCCCCATGATGTACCATGCAACACTCTTTGACTCATGTGGGCCCTGCCAGGATTCTGTAATTAAGCCCCACCCATCTGCTGGTTGCCATCAGCCTCAAGATAAGGCTGAGAGCACTCCCAAGGTGCATTGTGTTAACCACTGAAGGGCACTTGGTAGCCCTTGCATTGTTCCCCTCAAGAGTTGTCAAATGATGAGAGAGCCCAACCTTCCTTTCAGTTTTCAAGTGTGCAACTTTATGGCATCAAGGGCATAATATTATGGGGAGCAAATTCAAGAGTGCTCATTATCCTGTAGTATTTTTATCACATGCTGGATAAACATAATCAATTCCCCATTTTGTCAAGTAGCATTAAGATCTTTAGAGAATTCTATTCTCAGAGTTTCCTTACCAGACAATTTTGGTGTTTAAAAGCAAGGAAGGAACCCTTTTCAGTGGTATTTCTCTGCCTTCTATAGAGCTCTTTCCATAGAAACTCAGTTGTCACTCCTTAAACCACTAGACTATTATTTTAGCAGCAGGCAGTACCAAATGTGATTGTTCAAATTGTTATAAGAGTTTATATTTAACTTTTATTCATATTGTATTAGGCTTATGGTTTGTTAACTTTTGGAAAAACAAAACCACCTCCATTAAGAAATTAATATTCAAAAGGAAATGATGCATATACTTGAGCTATCATGTGATTCTACCAAAATTAGACAAGCCTTGAATATAACAGCTGGCAGACTCAGCTGAAAAAGAAAAATTAAAACAAGCCAACACCAACTCAGATGAGGTATTATTATGCAGCATCCTGTGGTAAAGTAACTATTGCGTATCTTTCCTAACTCTCTGTTATATTGCCACACATCAGTTAACCTCTTTTACAACATGTTATTTATTTCATTATGCAAATATGATAGTGCTTAGTAAAAGACATTAAAGGATGTGTATTTTAATATCTTAATTTAGTCTATTGTTAAAAGAGCAGTAGTTGCTCAAATTTGTGTGTTTAGTCATGTATGTACATGTACACAATGTACATACACACATATACATAAGTTTAAAATATATATGGGGAGATACTACTTGTAAAAAAAAAGATTTCTTCAGGGATTTCTGACCACTTTATCTCTTTGCCTTGTATTAAAATGAGTACATAATCTCCACTGAAATGCAAATATGAGTTTGGAAAGAAACTAATAAATTATGAGCAAAGGGAATTTTAAAAAAAATGAGATAAAAATAGTATAAGAGTCAAAGAAAAACTCTTGGAAAAGTTACAGTCTGTCAAAAACAAACAGACAAACAATAAAACAAACATCAAAACCATTTATTTATCCTGTATAAAGCTAGATAGCAAGGTGTTGTTAATGGACTATATGTAATGATTATTTAGGTAATGATTGCTTATTATGTCTCTGAGGCAGCCATTCATTTTATGTTGTTCTGGAGCCCATAAAGTCCTGCAGTTCAGTGTCAATTTTGTGTGTGTGTGTGTGTGTGTGTGTGTGTGTGTGTGTGTGTGTGTGTGTACATATACATATAGTGGTACCTCGGATAAAGTCTGATTCGGATAAAGTTGCGGTTTTCATGCACACGTGATGCATCGCATAAAGTCCAAAACTGCTAAAAAATGGACGTCATCCAAGGTATTTGGTATAGGAACCTCAGATAAAGTCTATTTTCGGACGTTATCCGATGCATCGCCCATTTGATTCATATAAAGTCCAAAATCGGGTGAAGTCCAAACTTGTGGAACAGAGTTTGGACTTTATCTGAGGTTCTACTGTGCGCGCGCGCGCACACACACACACACACACACACACACACACACACACACACACACACACACACACACACACAAGATATAGGTGGGCATCAGACAAACCACTCCTCATTCTCCTGGTTTCAATAATCCCCTCCATCGCCCACTAGCCATGAATTGTCTTTGGTACTGATTGTGAGAATAAAGACTAGTTACTTCAGTGAAACAATCATGTGTATCAAATTACTTAGTAATTCTGCCAGCTGGTCTATATTTGGATGCACTTTAGTTCATTAGTTTACATGGAGAATTCCCTTCACATTTAAGTGGGGGAAAGGAGTACATAGAAACCAACTGATAATTAATTACAGGTTTTTAAAGGGGGGAAAAAGTGTGTGTACAGTTGAGTCTGTTTTTCCTACACCTTTTGCATCTTTTGAAATAAAATCTTGTTTTGAGTTTAGATTCTGACCAAGCAATGGCTACGTGCCCTGTTTACACAGACTTTCTCACACATCCTGCAGTCTTAAAATATACTAGCAAAGAGTTGGCTTTAGAGAAATCAAGAACCATTTGAGCAAGCCTCAGCATTATCTTAACACCTTGGGACTGTTTTGTTGAAGACAATTGGAGAACAGTTTCTAGATGTAAGCATGCAAGGGAAGACGGCTCGGGTGTAAGACGAACGGGATGGAGAAAACACCCGGAAACAAAAGCGGGCAATATCAAAAAGTGGTCACTTTAATATGTAACAAGGTGAACTTGATCAACTAAATGCAAACACCCAATCACTGCATATGCAAAAATGGCTGTATATGCAAAAATATATATAGACGGTGTGTAACACAAATAACGATGCATCCATAGTGTCATCTGTACAAGAAAATAAGTAGGTCTGGACTATATCCAACAGCAATGTCAATTCAAGCTTCCAACAGGGCGAACCAGTGGAAAGTTCAATGAAAGGCACAGATACCAATAGCAATACAGATGTCTCAAAACGTAGGATGACAACATACAGTTCTTAGGAAAGGTAAGTCGAAAACAACACCGTCCTGGAAGTAAAGTCCGTATGAAACGTGGTTGTTATACAGTTCATGAGTTGTAGCAACAAATACGAATCACAATATCCATCCGGTAAGAAGTGGATATTTCGAGGCCTTTATCAAGATCTTTAAAACAAAGATTAAAGAAATGAAAATCATTTTTAAAATATTCAAAAGGAGATTACTAATATATAACTATGTCCCACTCAAGTTATTATGTGCATAAAAGTAACCACAGAATTGGTGGCTGTGATGTTTAGAGAGGCCTAGTTACATACTTCTTTGCGTGGCAAGACTTCTCCATGTCATGGAAATTTCTTGCACTACTGCCCGTACAGAGTTATGAACACTGATGTGTAGAGGTTAAAGTGTTTGATTAGGAGCGAGAAGACCTGGAATCAAATCCTGACCATAAAGCTTATTGCAGGCGCACCCCCCAAAAGAAGGACTCAGACACTGGTAAAAGTGGATAACGGCATTGGGCCACATTTATTGATTCATGCCCTAGTCCGAATTATAAATTTTGATTGGTATTCAACCAATTATAATTCTTAAGGCAAGCAGGCCGCAGTAACACTGGTAAGGTTCCTCCCAAAATTGCCAACGGCAATTGGTTACAATGTATCCATTTGTATCAATTTGTTTGCTGACAACAAACAAATTGTTGACCGTAGTCAATAAACTAACTACTGACCCCACCCTCTGACGCGTATCCGTAAAATAACGGGGTGATGCATGCTGCCTAGCTCGTGCCATCACCCCATTGCCTGGTTCGTTGTTGACCGGACAACGTTAACCAACTTGTGCCTATCTAGTGTTGGCTAGTCAATTGCGAACCTGCCGGATACCTGTGGGTCATAAATATTTACCTTACCAGTGCTACCCGCCCATGTGACCAAAGTCAACATCAATAGACCCCTGTATCAAACCATAGCAACAGTGTGGGATGGGCAAAAAAGCCAGAACCCAAGAGCCAATTGTAGGTTCCAGCCAAAATATCACACTGTTAACTAGGGAGGGGGTGGAGGGAAAAACTTCTCCTCTCCGTCGCTTTCGCAAAATGGCAGCTCGGCTGCCTCGTGGCCACCCCTTTTAAAGAGGGCTGGCCACGCCCCCTAACTACCCGGATGTCCAAGTCCGGTGGGGGCCCCCGCAAAGAGCGTGGCGGCCATTTTGGCGCCGCGCTTGCATTGCAGGCGCACCCCCCAAAAGAAGGACTCAGACACTGGTAAAAGTGGATAACGGCATTGGGCCACATTTATTGATTCATGCCCTAGTCCGAATTATAAATTTCGATTGGTATTCAACCAATTATAATTCTTAAGGCAAGCAGGCCGCAGTAACACTGGTAAGGTTCCTCCCAAAATTGCCAACGGCAATTGGTTACAATGTATCCATTTGTATCAATTTGTTTGTTGACAACAAACAAATTGTTGTCCGTAGTCAATAAACTAACTACTGACCCCACCCTCTGACGCGTATCCGTAAAATAACGGGGTGATGCATGCTGCCTAGCTCGTGCCATCACCCCATTGCCTGGTTCGTTGTTGACCGGACAACGTTAACCAACTTGTGCCTATCTAGTGTTGGCCAGTCAATTGCGAACCTGCTGGATACCTGTGGGTCATAAATATTTACCTTACCAGTGCTACCTGCCACACGGGGAGGCATCCATGATGACTCACCGCCCCCCCCAAGACCGTCAGCTCGGTTGCCAGGCCTGCTTGCATCACACCCAGAACGAGGTACATACCTCTGACCGACAGGTGGACCCCTTCTCCTGCCTACCAGCAAAATTTTTTGTAAGCCTATCATCTGTACTCCAATGGCCGTCTCACAGCCATGCTCAGAACGGGACGGAGCCACAGCCCCGTCCACTGACTGCCGGAACAGTCCGAACTAGGGAGATCCGCATCTCCCCTAAATTGGCGGCTCCGCACGATGTTAGACCATAGCGACCGTATGTAAGCCATACGTGATACAAAATGCCAGGTCACAGCCCCTCGACAGTTTAATAACAGCAGTGATCCGTATAAGACCGCTGCCGCCGAGGCGCCTGTAAAACATCGGGCGGTCCAGCATCCCTGTCAGACAGCAGGAATGGCCATAGTTCCCGCCCCCATGTGCCGCACATACCATACCATAGCATACGTGCGGATGCACACAGCCCAGCCGGGGTCCACTCTCTGTCGCTGCAGCATATACTGCTGCCCAGTGTACATAGCTGCGGCCCACCAGCCCCCTGCCACCGGTGTGCTGAGACCCCTAGGATCTGTAAAAGAGGAGAAAAAAGGTGAAGGACATAACTAGGTACTCATACAGTGAGGGGACGTACATATCTGAAATTGCGCGTAGACGCATATCCACCTCCAAGCACCCCAAACGTAGCTGCGATCAACGCGACACCTATCTGGAGTAAATGGTGCCAAAACGGGCACCACACCGCGAAACGTGGCATCGGTCACCCTCAGGGACTGTACTAAGGTAAGGGTAGACCCATCCCAGTGGCAGAAAACAGGCTGGGGCGCGCAGCAGGCACTGTCAAAAATTCAGGTAGGGCACCAACCGGACAGATGTCTCAAAAACTTCGGAGCACCACTGCCTGCACCGTGCTGAATAACCCGTGAGGACCGCATCCCCACTCGAGCCCACTCATGTGTGACAGAGACATCTTCGAGTTCCAGTGCCCTACGAGACACATCCGCCTTACACCAGTGGCACCAACTCTGGCACCCACTCACTGATGCGGAGCGCTCCAAAAAGGCTACCTTGGTAGCTGCGAGGCCAAGAGCCACCTCACACCTATCTGTACATAAGCAATGCCAGCCTCGTGCAAGGTGGGTAGAAACTCTGGGAACAGGGGTGACGCGTGTAAGGGCGGCGGACACGTTCCCGTGTCCACCCCTCCCAAACACAATGCCTGAATACAGAGTGATACGCCTTACGCGTGTGAGGTGCCAACGACATGTCCGGTTCCCCTCTCCTCGCCAAACGTCCAACCCTCAGCCAAAAGTGGCGAGTGGAATCCCTTTGCTTCCAGAGTACGGCACGGAACCAAGTGATCTGCGGTGGTGGAGAGCAGCAGGATGTCATTATAAATACCCATAACATGTCTGGCCTAGAACAGCACATTTAGGCGTAGGCTTCTCAAGAGAATAGACGGACTAATGTCATGACCTTGGGGGATTCGCATGTCTGGGTGTTGACAATGTTCACCACTGCCGCATTGTCACACCGAAATTGGACCACTGAGTAGGCCCACCCCTTGTACCAAAGCATCAGTGCTCTCCAAATGGGAAAAAACGCAAGGAAGGAAAGATCGCGGGGCGATCCGTGCACCCACCCTCGGAGTAAACCCCATAAGTCCGGGAGCCAGGGGTATCTGACCGTACTAGATATCTAGGGCAGACCACTAGGTCTGATCTCCCATAAGAGACCCCTCTAAACCCAGGAGTAATTTGAGCCCGAGCAAACAAATTAAGGGGGGGCAATGAATTAACTACAATTCCCAAGGGCACACTCGATGTTTGGCAATCAATGCCAAAATCGCCATGGACATCCAAGCCACCGTATCACTGGTTAACCTGGGTGTCCGCGTGACAGCATCGAGGCAAGATGTGATGCTAGAACATGGGACCTCGGTCTATTCAGGCGCCAAGGGGACACCCAGTTCCCACCTGAGTGTCTGAATCGTGATGAGGAGACGTGTACACGTGTCCAAGCCCCATTTAACCCCGTACCCAAAAGTCGTCGAGGTGATGGGCTGGAGACCGAGACCCCAACCTGTGAGCAAATGCCCACTGAATGAAAGTCCCACATCGGTCGGGTGCTGGACCTGAATTAACGCATTCAGAAAGGGATCGGCCTTATCTAATTAAAATTCCCCTCAAAACCTAAAAACCCGATAGGTTTAAATCATGGGGTGTACTGGCAAAAAGCTGGAAGCCGAGTGCATATCACACTGTGCCAAAACAGCACCAGAATTGCGTGAGCACGCCACCCATAGTAGCCGAGGCAACTACGAGTACCCTACCGAACAAGGTCATCAGGAAGGGCATCCCTGAACGGAGCACCCACAGGGTAAGCTGAATGGAGGATTATATTACATTCACCCTTCTTCCAGCTCAGTATGAGCTTCATGGGGGATACCTTCGACCAAGGAAAGGTGGTTCCAAGAAGGGCCCCCGCTACTCTCATAGCCCCCAACTTCCATAACTGTGGACCATGGAGCCCCCTCTCCGTTACCCTGGAAGGGAACCAGATTAGTAGCATCCTGGGGGCCCCAACACCCCCGAATGGATACAAAAGCCCCATTGAAAACCCTCCAGCAGGTCTCCCGCCCCATCCCTTCTTGGATGAACTGAGGGACATCCCTCCAGGCTGACTATAATTGGGGCGGGGGGGGGGGCTCATGACAAAGTTAGTTGCTTCCGACGGAGCTCTGTTCGCCCCCGTGCACCCCCACCTCTGCCCCGCAACCCACCAACCCGCGGGCACGCGGAGGCGGCGTGAGGGCCAACGCAAAAAGGGGGCACTAATTCGGTAACGACCGTGGTGCTTAGTACACACATCGTCAGCTGAGCAGGCCGAACACAGTAGGCGGGCCGGAACCCCCCGCCCGACCAGTTTGCGTGGAGCCAGTGTCCGAACAGCCCGCTGCCCAGCCTGACCACCATGGTACCCATCACCAGGTACCAGTCCCGTGGAATGATGTACATGAGCACACTTGCTGACAGGACTCATCCCACCTCCCCTCGGGATATAGAGCCACCCTCGTCCACATTCCTCACCATGAGCCAACCGTCCGATCGACATCAGGATGGCCCAAACAGGTCAAGCCCTGCGGCATACCACAATACGTACAAGGTATGCCGACAACCAGTTGGCCCCAAGGTGCACGGTGGCTAATGACGATGGGACATCTCTTTGTCTCAGCCGTCCTGTCCTTCACTCACCTCCCAGTGGGCTCGCAGTTCAATAGGGAGAATATCCACATTTCCCCCTTCGGCCCTTACCCCTCATGGCCTGCGGCCAATAATCAACCGGGGTAAGTAATAGCCGTCCATCGGCAAAGCCCTTGACGGCACGTTCTGTATAAAGGGGGCCTACACAGCAGGATCTAGGCAGCCCCTGCGATGCCCAGCACTGTCCCGGGGGCGGACACCCCAGTGTGTGGTGGCTCACTACAGTGGGACCACACAATGTCTCTGTCCCCCTGTCCGTACCTCCTATCCTTATGGATCTCAGTTCCTAGTGAGAGTATATCCACGTACTCCCCCCCCACCAAATCTTTTCCTTCATGACCTGGGTCAGATGATCACTGGGGGGCCATGAATAACCTGTCGTCGGCAATGCCATTGCCGGTACATGATGTACACAGGGCATACACAGCGGGACCTGGACAGCCCCTGTGACGCCACGTACTGACCCGGGGGCAGAAACCCCCACCCCCAACGTCGTGGCTGAATGCAACCAAGGGGAACTGGGATATTGACGTCATAACCCGCCCCGTGCTGCCAAAACCCCATAATTTGGCAACGGGGGAAAACGCTTTCCACGCATGCATGGAAACGCTACGCTGCTTGCGCAGCCCCTACACAAGCGGTGGAGCGCTTCCACGCATGTGTGAAAAGCGACTTGCGTACAAGCGATCTGCGCAGGTCCCGTTTTTTCTGGAACCGCGGGTTGACAGGTATGGTTCAGTGCTCATCTCTGTTTATAGCCAAAGAGCCAGCATTGTCTGCATTTGCAGACATCTCCATGCAAACTAAAATCGTAAAAACAAATCCAACATAGTAGGTTTCAAAAATTCACCCATGCAAAGATGGGTTTCTGGTGGCATTGAAAAATATGATTTGTGCTACATTGGAAGGGGGAATTCAAAGAACTAAACATGGACGCCATCCATATTCAGTAGTCATCAGAACACAACTTATTGGGAACCTGGATTAGTTAAATATAGAAAGTTGTTTTCCCTACTGTTGTGTCTGAACCCTGAAAGGATTACTCAGACAGAGCTGGCTCAAACAAACCATGGGTTTATTGCAAGCAACAAAGAACGATGAACAGGTGTGGGGATAACATCTTATATACAGAACATAGTTGTTACATTTACCCAAGACTTCCGGGGAAGCGGGAGAACAATAGCGAATCAGCTTCTTCCAATTTGGTGCCTATTTTGCAAGGCATGCTTGTACATAAGCAACCTCAATGCACAACACCTACCTTCTGTTGTGTTCTTCATAGTAGCTATTTTGAGATGGCTGAAATTCGAGGAATTGAAAAATAGTGTTTGTTGATTCCATTGACTTACTAATACCCCTATAATTTGATTAGTATTAAATGTATGTTCCTTATTTCCCCCTGCATGTTACTGAGTAGAATGTTTTTCTGAGAGCTAGCAAAAGCTGGTTGTTCAAATTTGATTATATTAACTTTTTCTTTATTTAATATAATATAATATAATATAATATAATATAATATAATATAATATAATATAATATAATATAATATAATATAATATAATGCATCTAGCTAATTTTCTTTAAACGAGTTGGAAGTGGAAATGATCCATAGTTTATGGGTGGGGGAAAACTCTATGGTCCATTGTGTTTTTTTAAAAAATCATTCAAATGTTGATCTTTATCCTACAGAATCAGCTCAGTCACAGAATCAATTAAAGCTCCTCTCATTCACAGGGAAGCTGATCTTCTAGGTATAGGTCAGGTCAGGTCTAAGATCAATAATGGGTTAATGTGGTAAAGAGATTGCTATGGATAAGGAGCTGCTCCAGACATGTAGAGGCATTTCTTAAGCAGGGGCAATTTTTCTTAAGCGTGTTTAACCTTTTAAAAATGTACAAAAGACATAACCTACCCCCAAAGTGCCTTGACAGAAGGTCTGAAATGTATGCTTTTTGATATATAGTCATCTCTTAGTGAAGCTTCACCACATATTTTAACAAGTTTCCCTATAGCTATAACAATTCTTCAAATGCTCTATTTAATTCTAACACATTTATTAATAACACACAGGAAACAGATATTTAATAAAGTTTAGACTCTCTGTGACTAGCTCCTGGATTTTCCACCCCTTGGAAAATGGCAGGACAAAATTCTTAACTAATACTGGATCCAAATTAAATCTTATTTCAAGTATACAATATGAAGGTTCAGGTATTTTTCCTTCAGTTCCCATTTTTACAAGATAAAATAAGATAATCTGAAAATGCTAAGTAATAAGCATAAGTAAATAATAATAAGTAAATAGTTTTAAAATAAAAAGTAGGTTACTTTTTGAAGATGTTCTTGGCATAACTAGGAATTATTCAAACCTGTTCCAGTTTAAAAATACTTAGAATTTAGAAGGTTTGAAAATGAGACAAACAGGACATAAAAATATCAATTGTAAGAGTTGTGCGGGAGGGATCTGTACTTGTTGTTTATTGATATAAAAATGGAGATTTAATTAATCTGAATATCTGTGTGGCCTTGTCTGAGTTCTATTCATCATTACAGCTGGTCAAAACAAACATCACTATTGGAGAATTGTACACTTCATTGCTTGTGTGTGTGTGTGTGTGTGTTTTAAATTAAACAAGATGATCAGAAAATCATATTTCTTACCCATTCCTTCAGTACATCATAAGAAGCAGAAATAATCATTCCAAGGATCCCTGTTTTGTAATTCAAATACACTTAATTCCCAAGTCTGGGACAATTGGAAACATGGATCTTCCCTCACAACTAACCTCTCACCTGACCCATGCAAATATTACATTGAGTATCTTGTTCTTGACTTAAAGGAGTTACGATCCTCATTAGTGACTTAAGTATAAACATAGAATTATCACTGAACTGTCCTATAATCAGAAACATATCCTGCTATAATTAAAAAGGGGAGAGGTGAACAGGGTGCTTGAAGGACATTTAAAACAATAATATTGTATTAGAAATGAACTGTGTTACTTCATAGGTCATATTGAAACTGAGGAGGATTTTGAAAGACCATATCAGAGAATGGCAAGAGGAGATACTATTTGACAGAATGTAAAGTATGTCAGCACCAGGAGAGATAGTCTGGTGGAACACCTCAGATACATCTATGGAAGAGTCTGTCAACACCACTGTTCTACTAATGAAAATGTGTTAGCAGAATAGATAAAAGTGGGATTGAGTTGTGGCTCAAATGGGAACAACACACAGAGAAGTAGGCTTGCATCATTTGGATATGTATGAAGAACTGCTTGTGGCTTGAACTACAACTGTAAGACAGTCTGATTAAAGCATAAATATAGCTATATGACTAAAAATGTCCTTGCTGTAGGTATATAAATAGAACAAATAATAGCTTTTCAGGAACTATTTTAGAATACAGTAGTTACTTTCTATTTGACTACGTTGTAATGGAATTAAGTACCACCTCCACATTGACTTATAAAAATATAGTGGACACTCAATTAACGATGTGTTTGAATAGCGTCATTTTCGATTAATGATGCTCTGACGCTCCCAATGTGATTGTTCGAATAACGACATTATTCAATTAATGATGTCATTCGAATAGCGACGCTACTTGAGGAACCAAGTAACGTCATTATTCAAGGGTCCACTGTACTCTTTTGTCCTTGTTGACATGGAATTCAATATTCCAACATGCCATATTTTTTTCAAGCACAGGAACTTATTTCCTCTCCTATATCCCATAATGATTTGAAATAGTCCACTTAGTCTTCTATTTCTAGGAATACAGTATACATTATTCTTATTATAGTATATCCTTCACTACTTTCTTATCACCTGCACTTTCTGTTTGCAGTATAATTCCTTGATATTTTGTAAGTTTCTTAATTTACCATTTCTTTCTATCCAATTGGTTGTCCACTGTTTTAATTGAATAATATTATACCAAGTAAGAGCATATTTACTTTTTTATTTTTAAACTTTATTTAACAACAGCAAAACAAAAATTAAAAGGAAGAAATGTATAGCAATAATAAAATCTAATATTGAAAAAGAAAAGAAAGGAAAAAAGATAATAGGAAAAAGAAAGAAGAAGAAAAGAAAGAAGAAAGAAGAAAAATGATTTATTTATACTAAAAATTTAGTTTATTAGAAAAGAAAGAAAGAAATTAAAGAAAAAAGTAAGGAAAGAAAAATATCAAATAAACAAATTTAAAAAACCCTACCCACCTTGAAGAAACTTTCTCTAATTCCCCACAATATTAACATCCATTTTTATCTGAAGCTTTTTCTATATTAGATAGATAGTTCATATTTACCTAAAACTTCTTTTATTTGTTCTTTATTCTTTATTTTTCTAATCAATCATTCATTCTGAAAACTTGTCTCTTTATTAACTTTTCCATTGCCAATAGTTGTTTCTGTTGCTGGCATTTTTTAAATGTGTGAGTATTATTTTTATATTTATAATTATTCAATTTGTTTATTTTTATTGTAAAGATGTATTTATTTATTTATTTTAATATGTTGTATGCCACCCATAGTGGGAAAATATCCCAGATGAGTGGGATATGAATGCAATAAATAAATATTAGTAGTTTCTCAATCAATCTCTTTAAATTTTCTGAGAATTTTTCCAACTCTGTCACCAGACATAATGAGGAGACTGGTGGAATAAATAGTTTTCTGTACCTATTCCAAACAGAAGGTTTTTTTAAAAAAAATAATAATAATAATCCCCACTACATTTTTTATCTTGTACTAAGAGAATACAGTATTTGCTAAATTCAAATGCAATTCTTGTGTTTCTATATTCAACCAAATTAGTTTAGTAAACTAAGATATTAATTAGTTATAAGCTGACACCTTGGACTGACTCCTAGTGACCCTAATGGTGCTTTCAAGGTAAAAGAAGATATTTAAGGAGTGGTTTTACCCATTCCATTCTTCCAGTAGTTTTCCATGGCTGAGCAGGGATTTGAACTCCAGTCTCCACGGTCCTAGCCCATCATTCTGTTTACAATCTGATATGTTTTATTTCATTGGCAACACAATATAACCTTAAGTTAGGAAGCCCTAAAACTCCACCTTCTTAAGATTGATAGACTTTACTTCATATAAAGGAGTGTGTATGTGTACAGGTATGCACATGTATGTATATAAAGTATAGAGAAATTTCTAAAACGTATGTTCAAGTGATCATCTTTATTTCCTTTATGTTCACCAAACATATATTGTTGATTTTATTAGGTGTATATAAAGAAATAGATATGAAGGATACCTCCAAATCCCATCTATGTCTGATGAAGTGGACTTGTGCCACGAAAGCTCACATTAAAAATATAGCACTTAGTCTTGAAAGTGATGCAGTGTTTTTGCTTTCTGTTACTCCAAATCCCATTTACCCTTGTTTTCTTATTTTCTTGGCCTGTCGTGAAGTATGGAAATCACTTATACTATCCTCATATACTTGAGACAACAATGTGGTCAACAAAAATTGAGCACTGAAGAATTTGGGCCAAGAGCAGGAGAGAGACTTGAATTATATTTGCCTCAGTGCAGACTTGATGGTGTAGCTCTGCCAGTTTCCCCTAACTGTGCCTTACAATATTTACTTGACTCTTTGTTCCTTACAGTCTCAAGTGGCTGCCATCAGTGAAAGACTCACATTGATTTCACCAAGCACTCAAGATGGGCTTAGTTGCTTTCACAGGAGTGATACAATTGTCTTTGACTTAACACTTCACTTTCCATAGGCATTTGAGAAGCCTTAGCAGAACTCAAAACACTGAGGCACTTGTATAGAAACTAACAACAAAAGAACTACTTTGCTTTCTGATCCATTTTGTTCTAGACTCTATTCATGGCCAAAGTTACATTGTGGTTGCAGGGTTCATATGGTAGCCTACTTAAGATTTCTTCTTTGTATTAGCTCTCTCAGAGACAGATGGTTCAAACTTTGAGCTTTCAATGAGAAGAAATTTTGCCTAGTATAACTGATATAAATGTACTTATTAAAGAATTTCCTGAATTTACCTGAACAATCCATCCAGCAGTTATCTGCGGTATAGAATTTTCTGTCCCTTGCTGGTACTGAATATGACAATTTTATAGCAATTATATCTCAAGTCCCATCAACATTTAAAGTTCCATCTCCAAATTTGATCCAATATATAACCCTCTGAGGCCATATATTGGATCAAATCCCAAATGCCAATTCAAGTGTCAGCTTAGCAATATTCTTATTTTCATTTCTTGAAAAAATGATATTTAGCTGCCTGGTTCAGAGAGGTTGGGAGTTTGGTTCTCCACTGACAAGGTGAGGTGAGTCGGCTGGGGTGTATCAGAAGCGACGAGGGAAAACACTCCCAAAGCAAAACAATGTGCTCGTGTTTGTCTCTTTAATACAGTATATTCTACATGTACTAATACACTGTATGGATATAGTGAGCCCGACAGACAGTATAATCACTTAGGACGCGCGTTTCTCTTATAGTCAATCTAAAATTTAGCGGCCAAGTTGACTGCCTGTGTGGCTGAATCGAAGTTGTCTCGTAAGCCTCGTATGTTGAAGATTAGCTGATGAGAACTCTAGTAGTAGTGGTGGGCACGTATAAAGTGATCCCGGGTCTGAAGAGTGGCTGGAGACGCCGTATTCCTCTATTGGCAAATCTACCACGGACGTCTGGGAAGACTATTGGTAGTTGTAGAAGTCGGTAAAACCGTAACTTGCCACGGTGACAGAGGAAAGGTAAGTTTGGGCAGTTCTCTTGTAGCTTATACTTCCAAGTGGTGGTAGACGTCTAAGCGATGTCCTTCCGGTAATGGGACATTTCGTAATGCTTTCTCAAGCATCTACAAATACAAAACACATGCATATATATGTAGAGAACATTTGGGGACTGTATCTGAGGTTACATGTGAAATATACTGGTGATAACAATAATAAGACTCGTAATTTGTCATCTCTACAAACGTACAGAGTACATATGAGTAAGGTACAATGAGGTATGAAAATTAAATTTAAACAAATCCTACTCGCAACAGGCGAGGTACATACCTTAATTTAATTATTCACGCGCATCTTGCACCTCCTAGATAATCTTCTTTTATTGTGTGCTCGCGTTGACTTAATGTCAGGAGCTACTGCATATATAACCCTATACTGGCTAAGCGCATGTGCCTGTAATCAAGGTTCCGTTGGGACGGATTATTACTCACATGTGTGGTAAATAAGTTTCCCAAAGTTCAGTTATCAAATTAAAATTGGTAACTTCTATTAAAGGGCCCTTGTTGGGATCCTGATCAGTAATTACTTTACGTTAGCAATGTGTTTATAGGAACGAGGAAAGTTCCCATTCTGTATTTAAACCATGGGGCATGAGAGTATTAAACCGGTGAATGTAAAAGGCTTCCCTTTGTAGAAGGGTCCGTTCTATGTCCTTAATGTGATGTTTATTAGGAACAATGGTTTCCAGTACAATTATCTTAAAGTCTCCCAATTTGTGATGTTTATCAATGAAATGATTTACAAGAGGAGCTGTGATAGTCCGATTTCTAATCCGTGACAGATGTTCACCTAGACGTATTTTAAGAGGGCGTCTTGATTGTCCCACATAGCCCAGCTGACATGGGCACATTATCATATAGATGACGTCCTTTGAATTGCAATTGGAGAACGAGGTGAGTTCTAGAGAGAAATTGCTGGAGGGTATTTTGACAATCTTGGAACATATCATGTGGGCACAGTATTTACAGTGCCCACATCGATGGTGGCCCTGAATGGTAGTTGATTGCCTCTTATTCGAGGGAGAAATATCCGCTCGGGAAAGAAGGGTGGCGAGAGTCTCTGTTTTCCTAAAACCTACAATCGGTTTTTGCTGACATCCTGGTATTGAGTCCAATATGTGCCAGTGTCTATGAATGATGCGTTTTATATGGTTTGCCAAGGGGGTATAGTCTAATGACCAAAAGAGCCTTTGTGGCGGTTCTGTTTGATCCGTGTGTCTTCTGAGCAAAGAGCCTCTGTTGCGTGAATCAGCCCTGGCCCGCGCATTGTCGATAATGCTAGTTGGATAGCCTCTTTGGATTAAGGTGGTGGAGATACCTTGAGCAGCTGTCATATAATCATGATGTTTAGAGGAGTTTCTTTTTGCTCTAAGAAGTAGACTGTACGGTATATTTGCTTTTAAATGATGTGGATGATATGACTTGTATTGTAAGTATGCAAACCTGTCGGTTGGCTTGTGATATAGTTTTGTCTGTATCTGATAGTTATCAATATATACCGTTAGGTCTAGGAAGGCTACAGATGTTTGATTCATGGTGTGAGTGAATTTCAGTTGGTTGTGTAAGCTGTTCATCCAGGTGCAGAAGTTATCTATGTTGGTGGGGTCTTTGAAGATGAAAAATAGATCATCTATGTATCTTTTGTAAGAAATGATATTGGTGAAAAAAGGATTAGTCCGGGGATCCAGGATAAAGGTGTTGTCAAAATTGCACATAAATATGTTGGCCACTGATGGGGCAAAATTAGAGCCCATGGAGACTCCTTGTGTTTGCAAGAAATATGAATTCTCGAATCTAAAGAAGTTATTTTCGAAGCATGTATCTATGAGATCTAATAAAAAATCTGCAGGTGGTTGATTAGTGATGCGAGTCTCTAACGCATGGGTAATGATGGTTCGGGCTTCTCCCAATGGGATGTTGGTGTACAAAGAGGTGATATCCATGGTAATACTGCATCCGTCGGTACTTTGAAATTTTCTAGCATCTGGATGAAGTGAGTAGAGTCCTTTACATATGAAGATGACTTTGTGGCAAACGTGCGTATGTGGTGATCAATGTACATGGCTACGGGTTCTAATAAGGAGCTGTTCGCCGAGATGATAGGTCTGCAGGGGATGACCTCATCGATTGCCCAGGTTTTATGCACCTTCGGCAGCAAATAGAAGATAGGTGTTCTAGGAAATTTATTCAGTAGAAAGCGGAATGTGCTATCCGTGATGTAGTCTTTTGCCAATCCTTCTTGCAGAATAGTTGTGAGTATGTTGGTAATGTGGGGGGTGGGATTATGGTCTAATCTGCGATAACATTCTGTGTTAGATAGCTGTGACCAGGCTGCTTTAAGGTAATCTTCCTTATTGAGGAGCACTATCCCACCTCCTTTATCTGCTGCTTTTATGACGATGTTTGGATCGTTTCCTAGGTCTTTTAATAATTTGATGTCTTCGTGGGATAAGTTGAAATCTTTTTTGGTTCGGGCTTCGGCAATAGTAATGTCTCGGGTAACAATCCTTTTGAAAACTTCGATGGACGGATGTTCTATGTTTGGAGTGAATGTTGACTTCGAGAGAAATAGCTTGGGTGTGCTCTGGGATTGCGCTGATTCTTTGAAAAAAGCTTTTAGCTTTAATAATCTAATTAATTTGAAAATATCAATTTTGGTTTTGAACTGAGAATATCGAGGTGTTGGTACGAACCCCAGTCCTAAGTTCAACAATTGTGTTTCTCTTGTCGTTAAGTTTCTGCTTGACAAATTAAAGACCAGTGAAGGAGGTGTCATTTCTTCTTGGTTCGTCTCTGAGGTCTTTGTTCTAAAAAATCACTCCTACTGTTGTTCTTTGAGGCACTAGCTGTGGTGGTTTTAGATCTATAGCGATTAGTTCGGAAGTTATAGGGGTCTCTCATTCTCTCATCTGTTGATGACTCTGCTAGATCTGAATCAGTCGTCTCGTAGTCAGTCGATTCGATCGGTCGCCTCCAAGTTACTTGCTTTTGAGTAGTGCGTCTGGTGAATTGCCAGCGGTATATGCGTTCATTTTGATCATCGTTTCTGTCTCTGTTTAGCTTTTTATTTTTGAACGCAAGAATCTCGTCTTTGTATGCCTTCAGTTTATTTTCCATGTCGGTAAAGTTGTAGGAGGTTCCTTCGGATGCAGGAACAGTCAAGACTTCCTTTATGTTGGTGATGTCCTTGTCTATCATTTCTACTTCTTTGTGACATTGATCTATTATTAATAATATTAGGTCAAAGGAGCATCTGTCTAGGATGGACGTCCATTTCTCTAAAAAGTCTTTTTTGTTGGCGAATAGGGTTGGACCCTTGGGCATGCGCAAGCCTCTGGGTATGATTGAAGCTTTGTAATATTCTAGAAGAAACGAGGAGTGTAAGTCGGTGTGGATTCTTTTCTTCTCCAGGTATTCTAATTTGTTAATATCCTCATTATTGGTGTCCGTATTAAATTGTATAGGAGTAGCCTTGTTGAGAATTCTGTCTCTTTCGGCAGTAGAAAATGTAAAGCTCTTTTAGAGCTCTGTAGTTCTATGGTTATTATTCATTTCTAAATAGTAACGCTCTTTTGGGGTATTAGTCTTTCACAGATGCATACCTTTAGTCTTTGGAAAACATTATAATTTCCAGGAAATCTATGTCAGTTAAGTTGTAAACTGATCTTTAAGCTAAATTTAGTTGTAAAATCACCTTTTATTTTTTTCTACATATCTGAAAAATTATAAGACAAACAAATGAACAAAAAGAGAAAAAATAGCAAAAGGGATAATACCTAAGTATATAAAATATTAGCGGAGACAGGAAAAATCAAGAAATTTCTAAAACAGTATGGGAAACAGATGTGCAAGAGGAAATAAGTGCTGATTTATGGAGAATACTATGAAATGAAAGAATTTAAAATACCATGTCTGTAACATTAAATGACAATTTCTATGAAGTAATGGAGAAATGGTATTTGATACAGTACTCGTTAAATTAAATTGCTCCACTATGTACTGAAAAGATGTTTTGGTGGTAGGCACTTATTTCCATATGCAGTGAGAGTGTGAACCAATTAAAAATTTCTGGAAATTAATGTTCAAACAAATGAGTGATATTTTAAATTCAAGGATGCTGGAATGGCCAAAAATAGCACTTTAATTGATTTATAAAAATGTACAATGGCAATGGGAAACATCAAAGAAATAACTGATTTCTAACCTAGTTACAGCAGCAAGATTGTTAATTGCAATAAACTGAAAATTAAATGTGAATTTAAATTGGCTGAATGGTATAATGAAGTTTGGGATGTAGCAATTAATGATAAACTCACATCTGAAATGAAAATGAAAAAGGGAGAATTAAAGGAGAATAAATTCAATAACCTATGGAGAGATTTTATTGAATATCTTTTGGTAAAAGGGGAAGGACAAATGCCTGCAAAGAATGTAATGTCTTTTAGGTTATGTATCTACTAGTTCTGATGATGAGTCCACTGACTTTTTACTGTTGTTGTGTTTTCTATGTATTTTTCTTTTAAGTAATAAAAATTATAAATCATCTTTTACTGATTTAGCAGATTTTGAAGCAGTGTAAAATAATGCAAAAGAAACACTGGGAAAAATATGTGATTATTTGTGGAAGTATAAATATCAAAACATTTTTGGAGAATTGGCCAGCAATGCAAAGAGAAATTCTAGTTCAAATGCAAGGAAGAACAAAAGTTGAGCAAAGAGCACAGTGAAGTGACATAGCCATGATTCTAAGCAAAGTAGAATATCCTTCAAATGTTTGAAAAGATTTAAATAATCTGCACATAAACAGATTCATCTTTATCTGGTAGTAATTATAACAATGGCATGCTGCAGGCTTTTAAAGACAGGTTGGATTGCCATGTATCAGCAGTGATTTATCTATGGGTTCCTGCATTCCCAGGAATTTGGCCTAGATGACCTCATAGGAACCATTTCAGCACTATAGTTCAATCTGCTTAATCTCACTAACAAAAAAAAATCTAACTACTAATATATTTCCCCCTCTTTTCTGAGGGACTTCCAAATGTGTGAGGGAAATTTTGTTTCTTAACATATAAAACAGTTTTCATGTTATAATAGAAGAATATAATTTAAACCAAAGCAACTAAAGACTGTGGAGAAATGTAGTGATGATTTCCCCCCATTTGATATGGGTCATATATTGTGAATTTCAGATATTTTTTTTAATAAAGTAATTCCAATTGTAGTTCACTGTTGCCTGAAGCCTTCCAACAAAATCTTTTTCACTCACAGGATTAATAGTGTATCTGGTTAGAAAGCATTTAAAATTCTCTGTGAATACTAAGCATGCCAAAGTAGAATAAAACCTGCTTACTTACAAGGGCTTTTTGTTGGTTTCAGCAGAGCCCAAATTAAACAGCCCTTGTTCATTTAGCACATTTGAAAGGAGCTGAACCTTTAAGATTCTCCTGTGTCAGCCCTCATCATTTCAGTTGACAGCTGACAGTTGTAAAGTGAGATACACACATATCATGCTAATGAAGAGAAATTCTGCTAATAAACATAATTGTTATTTCTAGCTACCCCCCAAGCCCCCCTCCCCCCACTTTAAGCAACTTTTTCTAGAAAGTAATATATCTTTATGAACTTTCTTTTTGACGTGTCATCTTTTTTGTTTGTTCCCTGCTGGGAAAAAATAGAGGGAATGGAAGAACGATTTTATAAAAGTGATAATCAATTTGTAACATTTAAAATATTAATATTGCTGCTGTTTCTATAAGTTTATGATATTGTGACAACTAAGCACAGGTCACTTTTGGAGAACAAAAGAGGTCAGATTTCTGTTCTGGATGGTTGTAAACTACAGTTTGAAGGTAAGGAATAGTTGTAGAAGACAGCAGAGTAAGAGGGAGGCCATTTCTGAATGAGATTGCCATTTATACGTTTATAAGCCTGCAAATTTCTGCTCAGAAATGTACCTTTTGAATTCAGTCATACTGTCAGGTGGTGTGCATAGATTGCAACAAAGACCACAATCCTGTACATGTCTGTTTGAAATCAAATCACATCAAAATCAGCTGTGCTACTCCAAATCTATTGGAGTTTACTTAGGAGTACTCTGGAAACACCATCTGTTGCACATTGATTTGCTCCTTTTATAGACTCTGCTCTGCCTCATGCTTGCTATTGCTTGTTTTTGTTGTGTCCAAACACATTTCTTGACTTTCCTTCTTGATCCTTTCTTTCTTTTCCACCTGGCACCACCTACTCTCCCCCCGCCCCCAAGTGGTGGTATGGTGCTAATCTGTATTCTTTATAGGGAAGGTTCTTAAATTAGTAGTTAATCTGTAAAATAAAAATTATTGTCTTTCAGGGAAGTTCATTCAAGTAGGTATAACAAGAAGGGATGGACTTTTCTATTTCTATGTACTGTATCAGTCTTCCAAGAAAATCTAATCTGATTGCCATAAATAGAGATTGCCATAAATAGGGGCCTGCCATGGATGTTGCTGCTTATGCCAATGCTGCAGGGCTAAACTCCACCTCTGGTATAGACCAGTACACAAATACACAAACAAATAACCAAGAGATGTTGGGAAGGGGACAAAAATGCAGTTACTCATTAAAAATAGTACAAAGTGACTAAGCGTATGCTAGGGAAACTTCTAATAATCAGTGCACAGAAAGTTCAACAAAATCTGTCTGAAAGACCCTGCAGAAAATGATGATGATGTATGAGAGATCTAGTACATGATCTCTACTGGAAGAAAAGTAAAATTCAGCCAAATCAGAAGCAGGCAGTCTCCTTTCTCCGCTGCACTCCATCTCCACCAGAGAAACCACCTTCAGTTTGTTTCTTAGAGCTGCAGGGAATGAAGAAGAGAAGGGGCCTCTGCCATTGAACTGAGATACTGGTTCCCCTTTGGTCTCTTTTAGTTTAGTACAGATATTTTTCTGAAAAAGATCGAGATCACTGAATTAAGGAAATCTATTTTTGCCATTCTTGGTATGCTCCTTCCTAAATTACTCTTATAGTTGAAAAATAAGGCAAACATTTCTGACAAATACTAAGTTTAGGAAAAACTATTATGCAGCAAAGACCTGTAAAATGCATAATAAGTTCTTCCCTGCGTTAGCCGGAAGAAAAGTGCCACTCAAATGCTATGCCCATTGAACCAAGTAATATACTGGGGGAGATGGTCATGGGTTGCCTATGCTAAAAACATGTTATTTAGTACATGTACGCACTTGTAAACATGCTGCCAATGGCCTAATTTGTGGAGCCCCAGAGTGGTTGATATAAATCCTGCCTATTAAAAACATTCTCGTCAATTACCTTGTCAGTTTCAATCTAGGGAGTCATTGAAAAGAGTTACTTTTATGGGTTCCCCCTTAGGGCTATCATAGCTTGTTTATAATGTAACAACCACACCCCTAAAGGAACCGCAAAGTAATAAAAATTATTCTTATAATATACACATTATAAGAATTCCCCGTAGTGCTGATTGCTTTAATGATGTAACTAAACACTACTGAAGCCTGCCAGAACCAAATGCCTTTTAAAGTAACAATGCCAAGAAAAGTATAGGCCAGAGTAGAAAGGTGATAATTACCTAACTGGGCACAGAAATAGTACTGGATCATCTCAGCTCAATATGTTTTAAATGAATGAATGAATGTACAGTAAAAGACAATGAATAGGTTTATGTTCTTTAATAACAAAATTTTATGTATGTTTGCTGAAAAGGATGTCACCTTATTTTCTCTGCTCCTTATTTTCAGAACTGGGAAATAAGGGGCTGTGGTGGCTCAGTGGTTAAGAAGTTCACCTTGTTAGCTGGAAGGCCAGCAAGTTGCCAGTTCAAGACCCAGGTACTACATGACAGATTGAGTGCCTGTCTCTGTCCCAGCTCCTGCCAACCTAGCAGTTTGAAAGCAAAAAATTGCAAGTAGATAAATAGGAACCACTTCAGTGGGAAAAGATCTTGGGGACATGAAAGGAGCCTCATTCAGGGGTCCCCTGAGTGGAGTTTCTCCAGCAAAAATCATTTCAACCCAGTATAATTTATCACATAATATTACAGTACTATTATTTCCAGAACTAAAATAGCCCTGCAGTTTTAAATTAAAGAGAGTTTTGTGTGTTTTAAAAAGTGAATATATTGGTTGAAGTAAAGGTAAAGGTTTCCCTTGCTCAAAAGCCAGTCTAGGGTTCAGTGCTCATGCTCATCTCTGTTTCAAGCCGAAGAGCCAGAGCTGTCTGCTTTTGCAGACGTTTCCGTGGTCATGTGGCAGGCATGGAATGCTGTTTCCTTCCCACCGAAGTGGTCTCTATTTATCTACTTGCACTGTCTTGCTTTCGAACTGGTAGGTTGGCAGGAGCTGGGACAAAGATGGGAGCTCATTCCATCATGCAGTACTCGGGATCGAACTGCTGACCTTCTGCCTCCCAGTCTTAGCCACTTGAGCCACTGCAGTCCCATATTGGTTGAAATCCAGGATTAAATCACAACCAGAGTAGGGGAATTTGGTGAATCAACTCTACCATAAATGCAATCGCATCCATAGTCCTAATTTGGTCATAATTTACTACTGGATTTCATCTATAATTTGATGGTTAAAAGTCTGATATGGGAAGATGCCAGCGCACATTTCAGATCATTCATGAACTCATTAGTTGCAATAGGTGGTCTTGGATAAACTGTGATTCTTGCAGGCTTGGCTTCATGTTGGAAATATACAAGATATATTCCTGGCCTAAATTACAAGGCAACTGCCTGATCTGACCTAAGACATTTTGGTTATCTGAAGCAAAGAGTCTTTCCCTCTTATGTGTATGTCAACTCAGCTTGACTCCATCCTTAAGATAGTGTCCTGTGGTATAGCTGAAGAGAGCAGGCTATTAGTCTGCTGTACATGCTTTATGGCACACCCAGAGGGGAGCAGCTGGGAGAGGATGTTTTTTACAACTCCAATCAAATCTACCTTCCACAGTGGTTGCCTCAGTCTGCCCAATGGTAGGGACACTCCCATTTCTGTAATAAGAGAACAAAAATTGAAATAAAGTGGTTTAAACACTTTAAATATGTTGTTCAAAAGTGAAGTCTTACAGCAAGCAGAGAAGTATGAGCATCCTCAGATGAGGAGAACTACTGTATTTATATAACATTTAATGGTCTTTAATATTATTGTAAGTTTCATAGAACATTTAATATGTAAATGTATGTTAGGGGTGTGTGTCACCCTACACATCAATAGAGAGCCATCTAGCCCCACTACTCAATCACAGGGGTGGCTGGAAAATAGGGACACTCCTGAGCCTTTAAGTACTGCAAGTAAAGGAAGGGAATCCAGTTGATGTAGGACAGATGGAGGAAGGAGATACAGTAGGGATAAGATAATAGGTATTGGGAGGCTTGGGGGAGTCCTTGTCATTGACCATGTCAAGGAGGAAGAGACATGGGTGGAGGTGGCAGAGGGCTGGGGCACCAACATCTGTGCCTGCACAGAATGGCAAGTGAGGAAGGTGGACAAAACAGAGTCAGCCCCTGAAACCCAGCCTTTCCAGCTAGAAGGAAGCATCAGGGAGTAGGGACTCTGGTGATCCTACTTAGGTCATTCACAGTCTCCCCAGCTGGGGCTTGTACATTGCCTGACAGAAGCTCTGGGGCCTGCCTGTGGCCCTTTAAGGATCTGGAAGTGCTAACAATAATGAGTGGGGGAGGAGCAGTACACAACAATTCCTCCTAATGTCTGAGTTTATTAGTCCCTGTCCATTTATTAGTCCCTGCCCATTTCTCTGGACTTGGGCTTTTTAGGGTCAACTGAGGCCTTTATCTTTTATTTATTTATTTCAACTTGTTTAGCCTCCCCCTCACCAAAGCAACTCTGGGCAGCTTACAATGCAAGAGACAACCCCTAAACTTAAAACAATCCGACACCCCATACACATAAAAAACCATAATAAAACTCTAAACTCTTAAAAATCTTAAAATCTCAAATCTAAAACTCTAGAATGCAGATGGCAGAACTGACTGATGATTATATAAGCCAGCGCGGGGGGGGGGGGGGAGTAGGTCCAGTGGCAGCACCCCACACCCGCTGAGCCAGCCATGTCTTTAGCTTGATGCCACAAACTAAACCCTTGCAGAATGTTGGAGAAGGTACAGTGAGGGTTGACTTCTAGCATAAAACTAAGCTGGACCCTATGGATTTACAGCTAGGAGACTCTGCCACTGCCAGACCTCCAGGGGCAGATCCAATGGGCCCCACAACCTGTCATTACTCTCCTGCCATTTTGCAAGCCATTTTGACCCCTGAATTGGGAGATAAATGGAACAAAATAAAATAATTAATCAATAAGGGTTTCTTTCTTTTTAAAATCCACATTCTTTTATGCCTTTCTGAAATGTCAAACAGATACTTCTCAGATACTTTTCAGAAGGCTTCTAATTCATTCTTTCTCTTAACTGAGCACTAGCTAGCTTTTAAACTGCAGAAATCATAAGCATTGCCTCTGGTTAAAAGTTGGATGAAAAACATTGAAAAAGAAACTGTATGGAAGAGATTTGCTAATATTCATAATGCTATTAAATAAACTTTGATGCCTGCCTCATATGCTCTGTACCAATGATTCCTTTTATTTTCCTTTTACTCTTCATGCAACTAGTTATTTATGTGAGCATCACAGTAAAATTAATTGGTTCAACTGTAAAATGATATTGGAGGAAAAGCAAAGGTCAGATCTGACTTTGAAGGTTGTTATTCAATGTGTTGAATGTTTCTGGAGCATATCCAACATGGTCTTTATCACTAAGCCAAATGTTTAATGGGTTTATTTATATGATGATTTTTTTAAAAAAAAGAGTTTTACAGCTTTTTATAAATTTTCTCCCCTTCTAATGTAACCATGCTTGTTCTAAATGCATCTGCAGATTCTTGGGCATGAGTAGGACGAGTTTAATTTCTTTGTACTTTTGGGAAACATATTAGCTGGAAAAAATATGGACCAACAAACATAAGGATCAAAACCATATGCTATTCCAGGTGTGTCTAAGAGCAAGAACCACTGGTGGAGTTATATGTAAAGAGATAAAAATCTGTGCAAGGGCTGTCAGAAATGGTTTGGCTGAACAAAGTCACTGTTCCTAAAATACTGCTGATATTCTTAAATGAGAGTTGAATGAGAAACACCTGGGAAAGACCAGAATAGGATTGTATCCATATTGAAAGTATGTAACTTAGGTCAGTTAAGGTGGAGCACACACTGTCAGCATTCTCCAAATGTAATGCATCTTTTAGCTCAAAAGGTAATGCATCTAACAGGCAGAGAAACTGTTGAAATCCCTGTAAAGGATGAGCTATGAATCAGTCCCTAGTGTTTCAGTCCCTGGTGTGTCCAATATAAGATTGGAAAAGACACAATGAAAATGGCTTCCAGTCAGTGGTTCCGGAACTCAAGTTAGGCCCACGGTGTGGAGAGAATTTACTCGGATGGACGGGCATGCGCTGTTGCTCAAAGCCCATCCCTTAAAGGGAAACACCACTTCGGCATTTTTCACATTGCTTACTCTCACCAGTCTGCACTCTGCTCTATGGGAGAAAGTCCAAAGCACTTTGGGCAGCTTTGGCAGCTTCTCCCGAAGCTGTCCATAGATCTTCGAACTTTCTCCCATGGAGCAGAGTGGAGACAGGTGAGAGGAAGCAAAGCGGAAAATGCCGAGGTGGTGTTTCCCTTTAAGGGATGGGCTTTGAGCAGCAGCGCCCCCCCCCGTCCATCCTAGTAAATTCTCTCCCCACCACAGGGTTGGCTCAAGTAGACCAGTGGTCTGATTCCATATAAATTTGTTTTATGTGTTCCTAAAGAACATACACACTCATGCACACCCAGATGTGAAAAGTATAATTACACTGAAAAAATGGGTTGGAGTAAATGATGCTGTTTTCAGGTTTCCTAATTTACTTAGTGTTTGATAAAGAAGTCAAAACCTGTCTGTATTACAAGGTAAGCCACAGGCTTAATGTTATTGGATCATGGTTTGCAGATCCACTTGATCTGCTAGGCGACATTTCATTAGTTCCTGGTGTTGATGGAGAAACATAACACAGGCTGCTATAACTGGCTGGATAGTTCAATGGTTTAGATATCATGCTGTAGAGCCAGAGGTCACCACTGTGCTTCCTGGGAGAGTAGCCACCCAGTATGGTTTTAGGAATCAAAGAATCACTGAATTAGAATCAGCTTCTTAGGCCATCTAGCCCAACCTCCTGCTCAGTGCAGGAATCCAAATCAAAGCAGATGTAGCAGATGACTGTCCAATTCTCTCTTGAATGCCTCCAATGTTGGAGCACTCACTATCTCTCGAGGCAGTTGGTTCCACTGTTGTACTGCTTTAACTGTTAAGAGATTTCTTATATTCCCATCATAAATGAAAATTTTTCCTAACTTCTTATTTTACATCTCCAAAAGTCTCTTGAATATTTTGAATCATAATAATTTAAATCATTGAGGTTTCCATATTGTTTTGTAGTTTGTTGTTGTTCAGTCGCACAGTCGACTCCGACTCTTTGCGACCCTATGGACCATTGTTCTCCAGGCGCCTCTGTCCTCCACCATCCCCCTCAGCCCTCCCAGCTCTGTGCCCATTGTGTCTACAATGCCATCTAGCCATCTCATCCTTAGCCTCCCCCTTCTTCTTTTGCCCTCCACCTTTCCCAACATCAATGCCTTCTCAAGTGAATCCTCCCTTCTCATTTGATGTCCAAAGTACTTTAGTTTCATCTTTACTATTTGACCTTCCAATGAGCAGTCAGGGTTAATTTCTTCTAAGATTGACCTATTTGTTCTCCTCGCTGTCCAGGGGACTCTCAAAACCCTCCTCCAACACCACATTTCAAAGGCATCTATTCTTCTGCGTTCAGCCTTCCTAATTGTCCAGCTCTCACATCCGTACATCACTACTGGGAAAACCATTGCTTTGACTATTCTAATTTTTGTTTGCAATGTGATGTCTCTGCTTTTCACTATGTTCCCCAGGTTTCTCATCGCTTGTCTCCCAAGGATCAGTCGCCTTTTTATTTCATGGCTACAATCCCCATCTGCAGTGATCTTTGATCCTAAGAATGTAAAATCTGTCACTGCTTCTACTTCTTCCCCGTCTATTTTCCAGGAACTGATGGGGCCTGTTGCCATTATCTTGGTTTTCTTGATATTGAGTCTCAAGCCAGCTTTTGCACTTTCCTCCTTCAGCCCAATCAAGAGATTCTTTAGGTCTTCCTCACTTTCTGCCATTAGGGTGGTATCGTCTGCATATCTCAGATTGTTGATGTTTCTCCCAGCGATTTTAATCCCATATTGTGATTCCTCCATCCCTGCACTGCGCATTATGTGCTCTGTGTATAGGTTGAATAAGCATGGTGACAAAATGCAGCCTTGTCTTACTCCTTTTCCTATTCCAAACCATTCTGTCATTCCGTGTTCTGTCCTAACTGTTGCTTCTTGGTTCATGTACAGATTTCTCAGGAGGCATATGAGGTGCTCTGGTATTCCCATCTCTTTAATTACTTGCCACATCTTGTTGTGGTCCACACAGTCAAATGCCTTAGTGTAATCAATAAAACAAAAGTAAACTTGTTTCTGGTATTCCTTTGTTTTCTCCATGATCCAGCGTATGTTGGCAATGTGGTCTCTAGTCCCCCTGCCTCTTCTGAAACCAGCCTGCACCTCTGGTAATTCTCTCTCCACATGTTGCTGAAGTCTATCCTGTATTATCTTGAGCATCACCTTGCTGGCATGTGGGATGAGCGCGATTGTTCGATAATTTGAACATTCTTTGGCATTGCCCTTTTTTGGGATTGGGACGTATACTGATCTTTTCCAATCCTGTGGCCACTGTTTTGTTTTCCAAATCTGCTGGCATATTGAATGCAGTAGTTTGACGCCATCATCTTTTAGCGCTTTGAAGAATTCAACTGGGATACCATCATCTCCACTAGCTTTGTTGTTTGCAGTGCTTTTTAGGGCCTTTATGATTTCGCTCTCCAGGATGTCTGGCTCAGGTTCTACTTCTTCATCATTGTGATTGTCAGGAGTGTTGATGTCCTTTTTGTAAAGTTCCTCTGTGTACTCTTTCCATCTTTTCTTAATCTCTTCTGCATCAGCTAGCTCCTTTCCTTCTTTGTCCCTTATCATGGTCATTTTTGCTTTAAATGTTCCCTTAATTTCCCCGATTTTTTTGAAAAGATCTCTGGTTCTGCCTCTTTTGTTGTTTTCCTCCATTTCTCTGCACTGTTCTTTTAGGTAGTTTTCCTTATCTCTCCTTGCTTTTCTTTGAAATTCTGTGTTCAAATGATTGTATTTTTTCCTTTCTCCTTTGACTTTTGCGTTCCTTCTTTCCTCTGCTATTTTAAGAGCCTCATCAGACAACCACTTTGCTTTCTTACTCTTCTTTTCTTTTGGTATGGTTTTCTTTGCTGCTTCCTGCATGATGTCCCTCATCTCTGTCCATAATTCTTCTGGCACTCTATCTATTGAGTCTAAGCCATTGAATCTGTTCATCACCTCCACTGCGTATTCTTTAGGGATGCTGTCTAGGTGATATCTTTCTAGTTTTGTAGTAATTCTCCTTAATTCTAACTGACACATTTTTCATAATTCTGTTTCCATATTCTACCCATTCTTCCTTTTTTAATTTTACCTCTTAAATTTCCCAACTTAATCTTGATGTTTGTCTTTCAGCTTCATATCCCAACAATATTTTATATATAGCATTTTACTTACTAAACCCTTTGCTGTTATTTCTCTGTTCCATCTGTATTAGCAATTCTTCAAACTTTGTTAAGTGTTTACAACTATCATATTGTTTTAGCCCATATTTAGTCCATTTCTTCTATTCATAATATATTTAACCAAGATAATTTACTTTTCTCAAATATTTTTATATGATCTCTGCTAGACACCTTGCTTAGCCAGTCCTTCAATCTAATTGCTCCAATCCATTGTAATTCTTTTGTTAATGCTTTTAAAAGTTTATCTCAAAATCTGTTATAAATGTCAATGGTGAAATTCCAGGGCTAAATACTTTTCAAAATTTTGTTATATGAAATTTCAAAGGTATTCATACAAAAGGGGTTTTCTATATATTTTATTTTATTATCTTCCTGTCTAAAGAAGCAGTCTCCATGATCATGAAGGGGGCAGACTAGGGGGCCAAGATTTCAAACACATTGATTAAATATTTCCAAGTAAAGGAAGAGACGAATGTATCTTGACAAACTTCTACTTACATTCAAAATTCAAGTTTATTTCCTACTAAGTAGCTTTGCCTAATACAACCTTTGCCAAACTGGAAGTTCCATGTTGTTTGGGTCAGCGGAGTTTACAGCTCTGTTAGAGAGACGCTGATGAATCGGCCCAATAATAGGGTTGGTGATGTCACCAGGTCATGGGTTATAGGGCAACAGTATCATGACACAGTAGAGCATTGCATTATGGTATAAGGAGATCATAAGTGTGTGATATTATATCTGACAAAACCCCTTCTAATATCAGACACTTCGATCACATATGACAATAGTCATTCACTCACTCCTTCAGACATAGCCTTTTGAACAAGTAATTGTGTTGTGCTAATGGAAGCGGTTTGGTTAGTATGTCAGCAACTTGATCCTTGGTGTCGCAATGAACTAGATCTATGAAACCTCTTTTTGAAAGTTTTGTCATGTGTCTGTATTTGATGTCTATATGCCTGGATCTTTTTCCTAATGCCTCAGCCTCTGATATGTTTATTGCTGTGTTATCTTCGTGAACTATGATGGGTAGACTTGTTCTCCCCCAAACGTTGGAGATTACTTCATTGAACCAGATTAGATCATCTGTCATGCTGGACACGCAGACATATTCTGCTTCTGCAGTGAATGTGGATACTAAATCTTGTTTTCCTGTGCACCAGTAATATAGGGCTGCCATTCAGGAGCACTAGGTAACCTGATGTGCTCTTCCTTGATTTTGAGTCACCTGCCCAGTCAGCATCGGCGTAGCACGAGAATGTGATTTCTTTCGTCATTTGAGGTGTGAGCAACAGTTTTGTGTCAATGGTACCTTTGAGGTATCTCAGTAACCTCTTGACTGCCGTCCAGTGGTGGACCTTGGGGTTGTTCGAGTGTCTAGAGAGAAGATTCACTGCTAACATGATGTCCGGCCTGGTCCACGAGGCGATGTACAGTAGTGACCCGATGGTAGACCTGTAGAGGTGATTGTCCCCAAATAGTTCCCCTTCTTCGTCTGCATTCTTGAGGAAATCTGTGTGCATGGGTGTCCCACAGGGGTGAGCATCTGACATGTTAAATCTCTCAACGAGTTTGAGTACCTTTTCTCTCTGGGAGATTGCAAAACCCCTTCTACCCTTGAAATTTGTACCCCCAGGTACGTACTTATCTCTCCAAGGCTCTTCAGTGAGAAGTGTTTCCGAAGGTCCTGAGCAAATCTGTCACATTTTAATTTGTCCTTCCTAAAGTACAGTAAGTCATCAACGTAAACCAGTAACTTCTCTGTCTCCCCCTGTGATTTCCTAACAAACATGCATCTGTTGTCTTCGTTGGGGAAGAAGTCCAGTCTCTCCAGGACTTCAGACAAACACTCATACCATCTTTCACCCGATTGTTTTAGCCCGTACAAACTTGTTTAGCAGCCAGTTTTCCCCATTTTTATACCCGACACCTGGTGGCGCTTTTACGTATAGTTCCTTGTCTAGTTCCACATGTAGATAAGCTGTCTGCACGTCAAATTGGTATACTTGTTCCCCCAGGATAGACGCCATCACCAGGGCTGCTTTCACACTCTCTGCCTTGACGGTAGGGGAGTATGTTTCGCCATAGTCATTCGGGTATCTCTGGGAGAAACCTTGTGCCACTAGTCTGGCCTTGTACAGTCTCTGGCCATCTTCCAGTTGTTTGATTCTGAACACCCATTTTGTTCCTATTGCCTTCTGATTCTCCAGGACTTGTGCAGGTGTGTACACGTTGAGGGCTGTGAGGCTCTCCATCTCTTTTTCCATCACTCTCTTCCATCTGCCCTGTTCTCCAAGTGGTAACTTGATTATGTCATGGTAATTGGTAGGTGTTTCTGCGTGGGCGTCTATGCCCATTACATAACCCTCCAGTCCCTTCGGGGTCTGATTCTTGGTTGACCTGGTTGATCTCCTGGGTGTCCCCCCTTGTGGGTTGGGCAAATCAGCATCCTCAAAGTCTACAGGACTCCATCGTGATCGCTGTTTCTCGACCCCGTCATGCATTGTTTCTTCTCGTTTTTGGGTCTTGGATCTGCTGATGATGCCTCTGCTTCTTCTTGTCTGTGTACACTTGTCAGGACTTTGTTTGCATGTATCCTGCTCCAGTTTGCATGTTTGTGGAATGTGGCCGATCTGGATACCACTAGCTTGAGGTTGCTGTCCAGGAATCGGTATGCCTTTGAGCCTGGTTCGTACCCCAGGAATCTTAATTTCCTTGTCATTCTTTCTCCCTTTTTTCTCAACTGTTTTGGTATGTGCACATCCTCGAATACCCCAAAAACATGAAGGTGCGCCAGCTTGGGCTTCCGGTTGTACATGGCTTTGTAGGGTGTTTTTCCAACAACGCTGGACCACAGTCTGTTCAGTGTATAGTTTGAGTACAACAGTGCTTCTTCCCAGTAAGAGAAGTTCAGGCCTGCATCTTCAATTGCGCACCTGATCATGGTTTGCAGTACTTCATTTCTTCTTTCGGCGATTCCGTTTTGGAATGCGTAGAAAGGTGCAGTCTTGAAATGCAGCATCCCCTTCTTGACCACCCAGTCTTTAAACTCCTTGGATAGAAATTCCAATCCACGGTCCATCATTAGTTGCTTTATATTGATGTTGTGTTGGGTTTGTACCCTTTTATAGAACTCTTTGAATTTGGTGAAGGTTTCATCCTTGCTCTTGAGAGTGTAAACGAAGCCGTATCTGCTGAAGTCATCCACTATTGTCAGGAAAAATCTCTTTTGGCCCAGAGACTTCTTTAATGGTCCTACCAAGTCAAGATGGACTAACTGGAATGGGTGATCTGACCTTCTGGTAGACGTCTTCAGTCGTGATTCAACCTTCGATTTGGAGCTTCTGCATACGGAGCATTCCAGGTAGTTTTCACAATTCTTGACCTTTAGAGTGTGGGGAAGTTGCTTGGCAGTAAGCTTTGTTGGCTGGAACTGCTGTTAAAGCTGTGTCCGGTGCTCAGATGTCCAGGTATTTCTTCAAACTGGCAATATGGGATTGGTACAGATTCAGTCAGCTTTGAAAGTCCCGCCTGCTGTAAATCTTGTGGCTTGTAGGTGGAGCTCTCTTCCCTTTCAGAGGTTGGCTGGCTGGCTCTTGCCTGTTGTTCCTCCTCACTCCCCCCTCCCCTCTGGTGGGAGGAGCTGGCTTGGGATGTCTGCACTTGCGTGGAAGCCATTCTGTGCTGGTCATCATAGAGGAGAGGTCTCTGCTCCAGCGATCCTGTCCATCTATAGCAAGGCCTTTCTGGCTAGTTTGCCTCCTTTCCGATGGGGAACGATGTCTTCTGGGAATCTTGCGGTGCCCATTGTTGGGTTGTTAAGGAGGTACTTCGCTGAAGCTGCATATCTTGGGATCGATGCTCAGTCGGATGGGATGCAGCAAGGTAGATTTCTTCATTTTGCCTTTCTGTCGTGCGTGTTCCCTCCCTATAGGCGTGGGATCTGTGCTTAAGGTAGGGCCACTCGGGATTGCTTCTTTCCCTCTCGCGTCCACGTTCGGGCCACCCAATGCACATGGGTTCTGGGAAAGGGCCATATTCGGGATGCCCCCCCCCCCGGCTGTGGTCTTTGGGGTGCCTTATTGGGGGAAGGGATTCCGCCCCCCTCCTGGAAAAACGGCCGTGTGGTTCCTGCCTTCTGCTGAGCCTTCCCTGTATGCTGGCTGTAAGATGGGGGGGGGCTTCTGCCTTGGCTTTTCTCTCTCTGTCTCCCCCAGGGAAGGTGGGCCAGATCCACCCATGGATCCAGTGGTGGGGGAATCATGGCCCCTCGTTCCACCTCCTGCTGTGGGTCCCAGTCCCCCTCCATATTTTCCATTCCCCATGGTGTGTCTTGTACCAGCGCAGCCGGGGGGTTCGTTTTTTTGTTTTGTTCATTGTCTCTGTTGGGGCTTTCTGGGTTTCCCGCCCCTTGGTTTGAATCCAGGGCCACTGGTTGTGATTGGTTGGCCATCTTGGCTAGATTCAAACTTGGCGTGGCACTAAGGGTTTCCGCCATGGAGGACCCTGGGATTGGGCTTACCGTTCTGACGACGGGAGGGTCTCTTTCCTCTTGCATCAGGGCCAGTAGCTCTGCCACGGAAATCGTTCCTCCTCCCGCTTGACCGATGGCCTTGAACAGTGTGTCCACTGTGATTGCGCTGCTCCGGTCGAAGTCTTCAGTAACTGCCTCTCCAGCTCCAGCCTTTGTTCGGCCATCTGGGTCCATCTCCATGATGGTTCAGTCGGGGGTACCTTTTTCTGCCATCGGTTCGGGTTCTCCAATGCTATCCGCAGGGCTGGCCTGTGTCTTGGCCCCCACCTTCTTTGTTTGGGACTTTCTTTTGGTCATCCTTGTTTGTTTTGGAGTTAATTATGGGCAAACCATCCTCTCTGCTACCATTTTGTTAGAGAGACGCTGATGAATCGGCCCAATAACTCCAGAGACTACTATCGTCCTTTAACAATCTTTATTTTCACTGTCCACATGGTGGTCAGTGGTCATCTCTAGGTCAGTAAGGTAATGGGGTTGGTGGGAAAGGTTAGGGTCCTTTAATAGGGTTGGTGATGTCACCGGGTCATGGGTTATAGGGCAACAGTATCATGACACAGTAGAGCATTTCATTATGGTATAAGGAGATCGTAAGTGTGTGATATTATATCTGACAAGCTCATCATTCTTGAATGATGAAAATTGGAGATGAGCTGGTCTGTTGGTATACTAAGTGAATAGATAATTTAGTCTGTTTGGACATTCAGCTACAATAATGGAGTAGACCATACAGCCAGTGACTCCACTTTGAGTGTTGGGCAGCAGTAAATAACCTGACTCCCTAAACTGGGCCAACCACTACAAGTGGATGAGCCCCCTTAGGAGGAGTGATTCCCCCTCAGCAGAGGAAATGCCACTGGAAACCATCTTATTGATTCCCAGCAGTCATGCAGGCAGAAGAGGCCATGCCAGATGGACTGGCTGTAAAGGCACACCTTGTCAAGGCTGCAGCAGTCCATTGCAGTCCCAGTGTTAAATTCTGTATTTCTCATTCATACGTGCTGCAAGAGATGGCTCCGTAATCACAGTGTGTGGGTCACATCATGGCAAGCTACAACCCACCTTAAACAAATTCATGCCGGTGGCATTTTCCCTGTTGTACCAGGAAAAATGTATACTCAGATATGAGTAGCAGCCACCACTGCCAACATAGAGTAACAATACAATTTGTTAATTGGAGAAGTCCTTTGAAGTATAAAGCTAAGACACATAGCAGACTGACAATTGGTGGAAATTGGTTTCTGTTCCCTGTGAGAAAAGCATCGGGAAAGGGAAATAAAATAACATCTAGTAGCTTCTCAAGGGAGCACATTATAATGGTAAACCAAATTATTACCCCTTATGTTAACCTTCTCTATTCCTTTATTGTAGAGAAAGACATTTCATTTATTTACAATGAGAACATACCATACAGCTGAATTGTTATTAGAACAAGAGTGTTGTATTTGGGAATACCACACAGATGCATAAACTATCAGGCATTGGTTTTGCATTCTGCATCTCTATCTGTACCAGGGATCAAGGTTGATTCAGTTTTTCATCCTTCCAAAGTTGGTAAAATAATTACTCTGGGAACTACCCAGAGAGTGCACTAAGCACTCTGGGTGGTATACAAGTGTACAATAATACCTCATGCAACGTCCACTTCATACGACATCGAATTCATACAACATCACCTATTTCCTTGAAAAAAGTTGCCTCATACAAAGACTTTGTATGAGGTATTGGGATTTTTCCCAGGTTACATTGTGCCTGGGCAGTATAAAAGGCAGGAATAATGCATGCATTGCTCTTGTGGGTTTTGCACAAGGCGAAGAGTGTTTAGGAGTGGTTTTGAGTGCGATTTTGGATCTTTTTGAATTTTTTCATCAGAATTTTTGGAAGCATTCCTGGGATTTTTGCAGCATTCTTCAGGTTCTTGGACCATTCTTTGGCACAGTGGAAAGGTAGGTAAATGAGGTTTTCTGTTTCCGATTGGCTTGGGGTAGGGAGGTGGATGAGGGAGGGCAATTGTTTGGTGGGATAGGCAGTTGTTTGGTGTTTGCTTCTGTGGTTTTTAAAAACAGATTGCATGTTCCATAATTTTTCCTATGTTGGTCTTTTTTTTGGGGGGGCACTGTTTGATGAGGTGGGCAATTGTTTTGTGTTTGCTGCTGTTTGGATGCTTAGCACTGTGCTACATGATGGGACATGTTAACTTTTAAGCTTGCACTTCATAAAGTTTTCAAAAGTTAAAAACTTGTTGTTATGTATGTACAATGTTGCTTTAAGAAATGTATTAATGTAACCTGACCACAATTACAATGTAGCCCAGCTGTTAAAGGAACGCGAGTAAGCTGCCCATAGAGGGCAGCTGCGAGCGTTCAACTCACATGGTTCACACTCCCCAAATCACCAACAGCCGCGGGAACTTTTCCCGCACTATCACTACCTGCAGATGATGGGCATGACTGGGATGACGTCACGTCGGTAGCAGCCAATGAGCTACCGTGCAGCAAGATTCAAATGTATTGTGCTACTGTATATAATGTGATGTACCTCCGCCATTACCACATGTTCATCCTGATCATCAATGAATAAACCTGTGTTAGTCCTTCCTGCGACTCCTTCTTTGTCTTCCGTGCAAGACACCAAACTTGTTGTATGGTTTGTCCCCTAAGATCAGGATTGTTTGACATGTTTTTGTAATGTATTTAGCCTTTACACAATGATTTCTTAAAGTTCTGTCAGTTTCTTGTCTGTTTCCTTGACTTTGCCCTGAAGTCTGTGCTGTTACAGTACAATGTATCTCTATGGAAACGATGTTGTATGAGGCATTGTGGCAAGGATTTGGATGTTGTATGAGGCATCGCAGCTAAAATTTTGCATGCCTCATACAAAGTCGAAATCCATATAAAGTCCAAATTTGTGGAACCAAGTTTGGACGTTGTGTGAGGTATCACTGTAATTGCTATTGCTATTTGTATCACTTCCTCTTTCTCTTCCTCTCTCCCCCCCCTCTCTCTCTCTCTCTCGTGTGTGCGTGCGTGTGTGTGTGTGTGTGTGTGAGAGAGAGAGAGAGAGAGAAAAGGAGGTTGTATATTACCTTTAAACACATAAGCAGTCGTTTCAAATGTGTCTATAAGATGTTTTATGTGTAAGAAACAGGTTCCATACACCTTTATATGTTAACTCTCCTTTAGAAGCAGACAATGGGACCATATTGCTGACCCTCCTCCCAATTCTAGCCTCTTCTCCTGACATCCATAATTTAAAACTGAAAATCTCAAGTGTCAGCTCCTTTGATAGGTGGAACCCTAAATGCACATGGAACACATGTAGCTGTGTGAGGGGAGTCATAGTTTTGGAAACAGATTTTTCTTGTTGATGAAGTCATATAAAATTGGTTTTAACTCAGTTAATATATATAATTTAGCTAATATACCTCTAAAGTGATAAATAAGAACCTGAGTGGGGGGAAAATCTGCATGTGAATTAAGTGAAATTTCCTCACTGTCAAATGAAAATAAAAAACTTTCTGTATACTGTACTCACTCAGCCCTGAAACAACAAGAGCAGCAAGATTCATATTGGAATTTTTGTAAATTAAAATACTGACACACAGACCTGAATCTTCTCTGCAAATCTCAAAATAATGATACATTTCCCTGTAATGCCTACTAGGTTGGATTATTTGAAATAAATACTCCAATAGTCTCTTCTATAACAGTGAATATTTCCCAACAGAAATGCTGAGGCTCTACTGTGTGGGGCAGTGGGATGGTATAAACTCCCCTACTTTCCTTGTAGAACATTATTCCAAAATACTTTGAAGTTTACCTCTGCTCTGAAAGTATTCCAAGTCACAGTGCTTAATGGGAATCCATTAACACCTATCACCACGTATATAATACTGTAAATATATTCCAACATATATGATATAATAAATTCTTTTCTCAGTATCTAATTCTAGAAACAGTGTTTTATTCTACACAGGATAATTCTGACCTTTTAAATATTAGGATATGTGCAGTGATGTGAACCTTGGCACTCCAGGTGTTCTTGGACTTCAATTACGAAAAGCCTAAGTTTGCCATCACTGGGATAGGGTTACATAATGAACAAAAAGAATAGTTTCAGACATTTTGATTTTCCAGTCCAGGCCTATGGGAGACCTACAACGTGCACTTACAAATTAACTTGAATGTGGGCAACAAATCAAATTAATGAACCCCAAAATGCTCTAGACTAAATTGGAATACATTCCAAAGCCCTGAATTGCCTCTAAACAGAGCCATGGTCCATGCACATAGCCTGACTCAACACTGAGATTTCTTATTTGGGTTACCATAAATCTCATGAGTAGTACATGAGATATTGGTGATGGATGATGTTGCTTTTGTTCATTTCCCTTCTCCTGCAGCCTTTTGGTGAGCCCTCCAGAACATCACGGGATGGGATGCAGAATGGGATGGGGGCTAATGGAAGGGAGCATTGGCAAAATTTGTCCCACCCTTCCTTCAGCAGTAAGTGTCTACTTGAATTTGGTCCTTTTCATTTGTGAAAGGGTAAAGCTGGATTCATCTTGGTGCATATAGCTGTCTGTGAGAAACTAAAACAGAAGCAGAAAATCTGAATATGTGTTGTAGAGGTGGATGAAAAACAAATAAGTTTGAAATAAGAATCAAATCCAATAAATATGGGAAAGGTGAATATTTGTGTGACAGCCAGGATTACCTTGTTTACCACCCAGACTAGGATTTTCTAATTAACATCTTGATGGTGTCCTTCTTTAGTTAATGTGTCTTATCATTTCTGGATCAATGCAAAGTAGAACCAACAGAGGTACCAGGGTAATGTGACCCACATCCAAACTAATATATAAGCTTGATGTATAGTATTTTTTATTATTTGTATCCTCACCTGAACATGAAACTCACTGGAAATAAATATAGAGGATATGTATTTCATTCCTTGTGTCTTAAGTAGTAGATTTTGCTCCACAAAGGGTTGCAGTGAAAGAAGTACAGTATCTTGCCTTTTACAAAATATCTGATTCCCATTTTTACTTTAAAAAATGAAAACCAAAGAAATTATAGGTTTGAATTTAGGATTCTAGCAATCCAGCTGCATAGAATGTGATCTGTACCAGGTCAGTTTCCTTTGAGCTCCACTAACACTGTAGGATTTTGCTAGAAGGCAGATGTAGTTTTGTAAGAATCAAACTTTTCCCAATAAATAAAAAGCCTCTTGTACATCAGCTGTTCACACTTTCCCTAACAGAGTATTGGCATATACAATATCAAGGAGAGGCTCTATTATACAAAAGGAAAATGATTTTACTATGCTATTTCATTAAAATCAGAGACAGCAACAAGAATTATTAACAGAATGTTTCAATTTCATGTTCAAATACAACAGATATAAGCAAAAACTGAAAAGATGTTAAAATGTCCAAATACTTTATATGACCCATAGCACTTAGTGCACTCTCTGGGTAGTTCACAGAGTAATTAGCATTTTGCCCCCAACATGCTGGGTACTCATATTACTGACCTTGAAAGGATGGAAGGCTGAGTCAACCTTGAGCCCTGGACGGAATGCTGTTTACCTTCCCACCAAAGTGGTCCCTATTTATCTACTGGCAATTTCTTGCTTTTGAACTGCTAGGTTGGCAGGAGCTGGGACAGAGACGGCAGCTCATTCCATCTTGCAATACTCAGGAATCAAACTCCAATCTTCCAGTCAGTGAGTTCAGCATCTTAAACACTTAAGCCATTATTATGCTTGCACTAATGTTTTATCTTCCAAAGAGATATGTTATTTTATTTTCTGAAAATTTTCTTATTATTTCAAAAACATATCTATGATTGTAAGCCAAAGTGAACAATCTCTTCTTTAAATAGTCTTGTACTTAATCTCTATTCTCAAGAAAAAAAGAAAACAGGCTATAACCAATTCCATCAATATCTTTCCTACAAATAAGGGATTTCTATCACAAAAAGACACTCACAATAAACTTGCCTCTGCATTCTGAAGAAGTAATATTGGCAAAATATCAAAATGGCTCATTGAAATAAACGAACAATTAACATTTTACCTATTCCCTAAAATCCAAAGAAGCTAGTGCACAGTCAGATATTGGAAGACAGACCAACAGGCAGAATCATATTTCTGTCTTTGCATACTGAATACATACATGGAGTGGAACACTGGCCATAGTGTTTGTGTGTCTCTTCCAGTGGGTTAAAAAACCCTCCCTCCCTACTCTCTTTTCCTTTTGGCTAAAATAAAAGTGATGGCCTTGCTTTAGAACTCGTGCACATACCCTGTTCCTGTCCATTCATTTGCCCATTGATTTGGGTTAATTTAACACATCTACATTACCCAAGATTCACTACCAAATCAGTCAGGAAACATCAACAGACAAGCGGTTCAGACAGGGTGGAGAATTTGGGGGGGGGGGGGGAATGAGAAGGAAGGAGAAGGGAAAGGAGGGTGGAAAAAAGGAGAGAAGACATTGTGTGAAAACTTAACATTGAAGAAACCATGTTACATTCAAGTAAAAATTAAAACAGGTATATAAGCTTGGAGTGAGTGATTCTGGATGTATGGGGTCCCCAACTCAAACAACCATCTAGATGGACCTTTAAAGGAGCATTAATATCAGGCTGTGGTTTTTCTTTTTTTTCTTTGGGAGACTTCAGGGGCTACAAAAATAAATTTGAGAGCCTCCTGTAGCCTATAGGTGGGATCAGAATGCTGGATTATATTAGGCAGCCTGTAGTTTGTTTGATTTTTCACTGGAGTAGGTTTAAATTTAAAGCCTTAGACTGTCCGGCAATACACCCCTTTGTTCTTCTCTGTGTAGGTGAATAATGCCAGTGGCAACATTCCCATGAAGAAAGGAAGAATACGCTGTTGCAGAAAAAGGCAATATGTAGTTCCCCTGCCTCTCCCTCTCCACAACATTGGCCGGACCCAGCAGGGTGGGTATATGTAATAAGTACTTGTAATGTGCAAGTCAGATCTTCTTTGCTATCCCACAAATTTCACAATTTGGGGATTATAATCGTAGCAAATAGAGCTCAATGTATAATGTTTTGTGGCTGCTGTCTGGAGAAGCCGCCAAAGAGAACAAGTGCCAGTCATCTAGAATGACATTAATTATATTACCAGGCACTTGTGATGCGTGTTGGCTGAACATTGGATGCTGGAAGCAGAAACAAAGACACTAACAATAATAATAACAATAGTATTGGGTGGGGAGAATTTTTGGTGATTATTCTGGATTCTTGGCAGCCTGGCTTGAGTTATCATATTCCTTTGGATCATGTTCAAACAGAACCAGATGACTAATCACCCCTTCTGTTTGGTAATAATAGGTTGCCTATAAAGCATTATCCTCTTAAAAGATTCCCTTATTGTTAATTTCATGTTTTATGAGAGGGTTTCATCAAAAAGAGTCAAGAGAAATGCCCACTCCTGGGTATTATAAAGCTGAGGGTGAAAGGAACACATACACAAGCAGACAGTTTTATCAATGCACTGCAGATTGGATCCTGTTCTTGAAGCTAAGGAGGTAACTGGGAGAGGCTGATCCCAAATCTCCTTTGCAGGCGCACCCCCCAAAGAAAGACTCAGACACCGGTATATGGATAAAGGCATTGGGCCACTTTTATTGAATAATGCCCTAGTCCAAATTATAACTTTCAATTGGTACTCATCCAATTATAATTCTTAAGGCAAGCAGGCGGCAGTAACACTGGTAAGGTTCCTCCCAAAATTGCCAACGGCAATTGGCTACAATGTATCCATTTGTATCAATTTGTTTGTTGACACAAACAAATTGTTGACCGTAGTCAATAAATTATCTACTGACCCCACCCTCTGACGTGTATCCGTCAAATCACGGGGTGATGCATGCTGAAAAGCTCCTGCCATCACCCCTTGCCTGGTTCGTCGTTGACCGGTCAACGTTATTACACCTGTACCTGTCTAAGTGTTGGCCAGTCAATTGCGAACCTGCCGGATACCTATGGGTCATAAATATTTACCTTACCAGTGCTACCCGCCTAAGTGACCAAAGTCAAGAGCAAGAAAACCCCTATATCAAACCTCAGCAACAGTGTGGGATGTGCAAAAAAGCCAGAACCCAAGGGCCAATTGTGGGTTCCAACCAAAAATTCCCACCCGAAGCGACCAAAATATCACACTGTTCACTAGGGAGGGGGTGGAGGGAAAACTTCTCCTCTCTGTCGCTATTTTAAAATGGCAGCTCGGCTGCCTCGCGGCCACCCCTTTTATAGAGGGGTGGCCACGCCCCCTAACTCACCCGGATGTCTGAGTCCGGGTGGGGGGGCCCCGCAAAGAGCGTGGCGGCCATTTTGGTGCCGCGCTTTCATTGCAGGCGCACCCACCAAAGAAAGACTCAGACACCGGTATATGGATAAAGGCATTGGGCCACTTTTATTGAATAATGCCCTAGTCCGAATTATAACTTTCAATTGGTACTCATCCAATTATAATAAGGTTCCTCCCAAAATTGCCAATGGCAATTGGCTACAATGTATCCATTTGTATCAATTTGTTTGTTGACACAAACAAATTGTTGACCGTAGTCAATAAACTATCTACTGACCCCACCCTCTGACGTGTATCCGTCAAATCACGGGGTGATGCATGCTGAAAAGCTCCTGCCATCACCCCTTGCCTGGTTCGTCGTTGACCGGTCAACGTTATGGAAGAAGCTGCACCTGTGGACGCCGGTCCCTCTCCCCTGGCCCTGCCTGGCCAGAGGATAAAGAGGGACGCCCACAGCGCCGGAGGACGCCCGCCGCAAACGGGACCTTTGCCACGTTTCCCCGCTGCCTCCAACACCGGCGCGGGGATGGAAGAAGCTGCACCTGTGGACACCGGTCCCTCTCCCCTGGCCCTGCCTGGCCAGAGGATAAAGAGGGACGCCCACAGCGCCGGAGGACGCCCGCCGCAAACGGGACCTTTGCCGCGTTTCCCCGCTGCCTCCAACACCGGCGCGGGGATGGAAGAAGCTGCACCTGTGGACGCCGGTCCCTCTCCCCTGGCCCTGCCTGGCCAGAGGATAAAGAGGGACGCCCACAGCGCCGGAGGACGCCCGCCGCAAACGGGACCTTTGCCGCGTTTCCCCGCTGCCTCCAACACCGGCGCGAGGACAGAAGCAGTTGTTTCCTGAGGTCCCTCCCCGGTCTGGCATTGGCCGCGGGGAAGTTGGAGCACCGCTGGAAGGGGTCGCTGCCCGGGGCCTGTATTTCACATTTTGTATTTAACTTTTTAGTTTCTGATTTGAATTGTAACTTGTATTTTGCAACCGTATTAATATGTGTATTCTATTTGGTGATACTGTATTTTGAATTGTATTTTTGTATGTTTTCCTATTCCCCCCCCCCACCTACTTATGATTTGCTTTGTATTTGTTTAATTGTGTTGTAAACCGCTTTGAGTTGTCAGTAGATAAGAAAAGCGGTATATAAGAACACTAAATAAATAAATAAATAAATAAATAAATAAATAAATAAATAAATAAATAAATAAATAAATAAATTACCCCTGTACCTGTCTAAGTGTTGGCCAGTCAATTGCGAACCTGCCGGATACCTATGGGTCATAAATATTTACCTTACCAGTGCTACCCGCCACACGGGGAGGCGTCCATGATGACTCACTGCCCCCCCCCCCAAGACCGTCAGCTCGGTCGCCAGGCCTGCTTGCACCACACCCAGAATGAGGTACATACCTCCAGCCGACAGGTGGACCCCTTCCCCTGCCTACCGGCAAAATTTTTGTAAGCCTATCCTCAGGTGTCCAATGGCTATCTCCCAGCCATGCTCAGCAAGGGACTGAGCAACAGCACTGTCCACTGACTGCCGGAACAGTCCGAACCACAGAGATCCACGTCTCCCCTAAATTGGTGTCTCGGCACGATGTTAGACCATAGCGACCGTGTGTAAGCCATACGTGATATAAAACGCCAGGTCACAGCCCCTCGACAGTTTAGTAACAGCAGTGATCCATATAAGATCGTTGCCGCCGAGGTGCCTATTAAGAACATCGGGCCGTCCAGCATCCCCGACAGACATCAGGAATGGCAACAGTTACCGCCCCCTTGTGCCGTGCATACCATACCATCGCATACGTGCGGATGCACACAGCCCAAGTCGGGGTCCACTCTCTGTCACCGCAGCATATACTGCTGTCCAGTGTACATAGCTGCGGCCCACCAGCCCCACAGCCCCCGGTGTGTAGAGACACACACAGGATCTGTAAAAGAGGAGAAGAGGTTAAGGTCATAACTAGGTACTCGTACAGTGAGGGCACATACATAGAAGAAATTGTGCGTACACGCATGTTGGCCTCCGAGTACTCCAAACGTAGCCGCGATCAACGCGATGCCTATCCTAAATAAATGGCCCACTCATGTGTGACAGAGACATCGTCGAGTTCCAGTGCCCTACGAGACACATCTGCCTTACACAGGTGGTACCAACTCTGGCACCCACACACTGATGCGGAGCGCTCCAAAAAAGCTGCCGTGGTAGCTGCGTGGCCAAGAGCCACCTCACACCTATCTGAACATAAGTAATGCCAGCCTCGTGCAAGGTGGGTCAAAAAACCTGGGAACTAGGGTGACGCGTGTACGGGCGGCGGACACGTTCCCGTGCCCACCCCCCCCAAACACGACGCACGAACGCATGGTGATACGCCTTACGCGTGCGAGGTGCCAATGACATGCCCGGTTCGCCTCTCCTCGCCAAACGTCCGAAATCGGCCAGGAGTGGCGAGTGGAACTCCTCTGCTTCTGGAGTAAGGCCCGGAACCAGGGGATCTGCGGGCGGGAGAAAGCAACAGCAATGTCGTTATTAATACCTGGAACATGTCTGGCTCAGAACAACACATTTAGGCGTAGGCTTCTCAAAAGGAATAGACAAACTAATGTCATAACTCTGGGGGATTTGCATGTCTGGGTGTTGACAATATGCACCACTGCCACATTGTCACACCTAAATTGGACCACCGAGTAGGCCCACTCATCGCCCCATAGCATCAGTGCTCCCCAAAATGGGGAGAAACGCAAGGAAGATAAGATCGCGGAGGCGATCCGTGCACCCACCCACAGAGTAAACCCCCATAAGTCAGGGAGCCGGAGGTACCCGACCGCACTTGAAATCTAGGGCAGACCATCAGATCTGATCTCCAGGAAGAGACCCCGTTAAAACCCAGGAGTAATTTGAGCCAGACCAGAGGGTCCACCCGCATGCCCCTGATCAGCCGGACCCTGTGTCGACGTTGTAACAGGCCAGCCATGGCGTCACACAGGCGCCTGGCCAATGCTCTGCCAGACGGAACCACCCTGCAGGCAAAAGTAAGGTGGCCATGAAGTAACTGCAGCTCACACGGGGACACTTTATGTTTGGCAATCAATGCCAAAATCGTTGCGGAGATCCAAGCCACCTTATTCATGGTTAACCCGGATGCCTGCGCGACAGAGTCGATTTAGAAATGTGAGCTTAGTAGCTGGGCCCTCGGTCTATTCAGGCGCCAAGGGGACACCCAGTTCCCACCTGAGTGTCTGAAATGTAATGAGGAGACGCGTGCACGTGTCCAAGCCCCGTTCACCCCCGAACCAAAAGTCGTCGAGGTAATGGGCGAGAGACCGAGACCCCTACCTGTGAGGAAAGGCCCACTGAATGAAAATCCCAAATCGTTCGAGTGCTGAACATGTATTAACTCAGTCAGAAGGGGTTGGCCTTATCTAAGTAAAATTCTCCTCGGGACCTAAAAACCCAATAGCTGCACCTCCATAGGGTGCACTGGCAATAATCTGAAATCTGAGTGCATATCGCACTGTGCCCGAACAGCACCAGGACTGGGTGAGCGTGCCACCCATAGGGGCCGAACCAACTACGAGTACCTGACTGAGCGAGGTCATCAGGAATGGCATCCCTGAATGGATAACCCACAGGGTAAGCTAAATGGAGGATTAAATGACATTCACCCCCGTCCTAGCTCGGTACGAGCCCCATAGGGGAGACAGTCGACTTAGGAAAGGTGGTTCCAAGAAGGGCCCCGCTACTCTCGTAACCCCAACTCCCTCAGCTGTGCACAGTGGAGCCCCCTCTTCGTTACCCTTCAAGGGAACCAGATTAGTAGCATCCTGGGACCCCTAACACACCTGAATGGAATACAAAAAGCCCCATGGAAAACCCTCCAGCAGGTACCCCGCCCCATCCCCTCTCGCATGAGCTGATTGCCATCTCTCCCGCCTGAGTACACCAATTGGGGAGGGGGGGAGCTTTGTCAAGGCTAGTTCTTTAGACGGAGCTCTGATCGCCCCTGTGCACCCCTACCTCTGCCCCGTAACCAACCAACCCGCGTGCACGCGGAGGCGGCGTAAGGGCCAGCGCAAAAGGTGACACCAAGTCGGTAACGACACTGGCGCTTAGCATAGACATCACCAGCTGAGCAGGTCGAACACAGCAGGTGGGCTGGAACCCCCTGCCCGACCAGTTAGCATGGAGCCTGTGTCTGAGCAGCCCGCTGTTCAGCATGACCACCATGGTACCTATTACCAGGCACCAGTCACGTGGGAGTGATGTACACGAGCACAACTGCTGACAGTGCTCATCCCACCTCCTCTCAGGGTATAGAGCCACCCTCATCCGCATTCCTCACCGTAAGCCAACTGCTATGGCCCCATCCAGTCAACCATCGCCCTGTAAATCTTAGCGATGGATGGAACCATCAGGATGTCCCAATCAGGCCGAGCCCTGCGGCATACCACCATATATACAAGGTATGCCGCCAACCAGTTGGCCCAAGGTGCGCGGTGGCGCACGACGATAGGACAGCTCTTTGTCTCAGTCGTCCTGTCCCTCTCTCTCCTCCTCAGTGGGCTCACAGTTCAATTGGGAGAATATCCACATGTCCAGCCCTTACCCCTCATGACCTGCGGCAAATAATCATCCAGGAGCAAGTAATTACCAGCCGTCGGCAAAGCCATCGACGGCACATTCTGTATAAAGGGCATACGCAGGAGGACCCGGACCGCCCCTGCAATGCACGGCACTGTCCCGGGGGCGGACACCCCCCTGCATGGTGGCTTACTCCGGCGGGACAGCTCTATGTCTCTGTCATCCTGTCCGTCTCTCCCCTCCTTAGTGGGCTCTCAGTTCATAGGGAGAATATATCCACGTACTCCCCCCCGCCAAATCTTTTCCCTCGTGACCTGGGACAACTGATCACCAAGGGACAATGAATAATCAGCCATCAGCAAGGCCGTCACCGACACATGAGGTACACGGGGCATACGCAGTGGGACCTGGACAGACCCTGCGATGCCCGGCACTGCCCCGGGGGCGGAAACCCCCACCCCCAATGCAACCAAGGGGCACTGGGATAGGCTGGCAAGTGATGCCCACTCACCTCAAATTGGCGAGGCAATGGCCACTGAACCCCGCCGCTGGAAGTGGACTGTGATGTGGGTGCATTAACTTGAACCATACTCACTAGGTGCACCCCCGTGAGCCTCCCCCACTGGGGGTTCCGGCCCGTGGTGGGCGTCGGAGCTCGCGACCAGGAATCAAGCTCTGGGGCCACATCTGACCACTCCCTGGCTGTAGCTCAGGACGAACAGGGAGCTGCGAGACAGCGGCAGGCACAGGCCGAAGTGTCTCAAGCAGCTTGAGCCGGCTGGCCGCCTGTTGAAGTGTGGCGGCCGTCGAGGTAGCCGGCGGGCACGAAGGGCCCCCAGTATATAGGGAAGGGCCCCCTCCCACGGGGTTGTGTGTAATCCCCAAGGATGCCTCCAGCACCGCTAAACGTGCTAACAAGGCATCCACTGCCATGGAACCCACAGTATAAAGTGGGCCAGGTGGGCCGGACGGCCCGCTAGGCATTAGACCAGGATCCCCAATTTGAGAGCCCAGGCCAGAATAGGGCCATGCCCAAACTCCGGCCCATGAGGGGCCGGAGGTAAACCGTGCTGTGTGCCAGCACCAGACCCTCCCCCATTGTCCCGGCCCATGGCGGGCAACTGTGGGCCAAGGGCCGGAGCCCCCGAAGGGCCGGCCTGAGGCTGGGGAGCCGAGGGCCATACTCTAGCCTGCCCCTCTCCACCGGTATCGGTGGGTAAAGCCAGTGTCGTGCCCTGCTGCAGGGGTGCAGCCCTGGTCCTCCGACCCGAGGGCTGTCCCCCGCCCTGCGCAGGGCCCGCCAAAGTCCTCCCTCTTGGCCGCGGCTTCAGCGCCGGGGCCTTTCGCTTGGGAGGCATTCCGTCGAGAAGAGCAGGATCCCTTTCCAGGGATCGAAATCAGCGCCAAAAGCACAGAGCCACCAGAGTGAAAAGGCTCTGTGCGATCCTCCCTTCCGATCAGGGAGGCTCAAGGGCTAAATAGTCGAAGACTGGACAGCAAACAGCGACGGAGAAAACTTCTCCTCTCTGTCGCTATTTTAAAATGGCAGCTCGGCTGTCTCATGGCCACCCCTTTTATAGAGGGGTGGCCACGCCCCCTAACTCACCCGGATGTCTGAGTCTGGGTGGGGGCCCCCGCAAAGAGCGCGGCAGCCATTTTGGCGCCGCGCTTTCATTCTCTCTTTTAAAGAATGTGCTTCCTCTTTCTTTTAGGGGACCCTCGTTTTCCTCCTCCACTCTCTAGGTCCGTGGTTTCCAATATGGGGCACATACCCCATGAGGTGTGCATGTTTAATTCTTATGGGGGCAATTCAAACTTGCTTAGACCAAGTTAATGGTCTTTTAGGCATCCTCCATGTGAATAGAATTTCACTTTTTGAATGATAAGAATTATATGTAACAGGAGGGGGCATCAGGATTTTAGAGATGCATAGGTGGAGCATGCCAAAAAAAAGAAGATTGGGAACCTTTATTGTATATATTTGAATTGATTTAGGCATAATATGGTGTTTGGGCACAAACTGAGGCTACCCATGAGGCTGGTATGGAGACTTCAACAGCTACAGAATGTGGCTGCCAGACTGATTATGGGTATATTACTCCAGTGTTGACCAGTCTGCTTTGGCTACCTGTTGTTTACCATGCCAGATTCAAGGTGCTGGCTATGACCTATAAAACCCTAAATGGTTTAGGAATGCTCCCTAAGAAATACTAGGAGTGCCCAATTGCTGAAGTTAGAAATAGTCTCGCCTAGAGAAGTGAAGAGAGCTGAGACTAAAGAAAGAGCATTTTCATTGATAGCTCCTACATTATGGAATTGCTTACCTTCTGAAATAAGCTTAGCTCCATCTTTAATTGCCTTCCATAAACAAATAAAAATGTCTTCATCTCATTTACAAAATAACAAAGATAGTTTTGGTTTGACTTGATTTACTAGGCTCTTTTGATGGACATTTTAAAAGTGATTTAAGTTATTTGGTATTTTGAATCTACAGGTGCCATCTGAGTTCATAAGTATAATTACTTATTTGTATTTGTTGAACTGTTGTATTGGTTATGTTTTTGTTTGTATGAATGAATGGTTATTGTGATTCTGTATATTATTGATTGCTTTCTGTAATGTTGAACATCACTGAAAGTAGTGTGTTTGCACTAACTGGGATGGGATACAAATCCAATTAAAATAAAGTGTTGTAATTTTAAACCATACTGTTTTCAATAAAGAAGAAAGAGAGATAGTGAAAGCGCGGCGCCAAAATGGCCGCCACGCTCTTTGCGCCCCCCCACCTGGACTCAGACATCCGGGTGAGTTAGGGGCGTGGCCACCCCTCTATAAAAGGGGTGGCCACGAGGCAGACGAGTTGCCATTTTAGAAATAGCGACGGAGATGAGAAGTTTTCTCTGTTGCTGTTTATCCGTAGTCTTCAGCTGTTTAGCCCTTGATACCTTTCCGGCTGGGAAGGGAGGATTAGCGTGCGCAGAGCCTTTTGCTTGCTGGCTGCTGCGCGCTTTCGGCGCTAAGTTTTGATCCCTGGCAAGGGATCCTGCTCTTTCTTTTCGACGATATGCCTCCCAAATGGAAGGCCCCGGCGATGAAGCCGTGGCCAAAGGGGAGGACTTTTTCGAGCCCTGCGCAGGATGGGGGGCAGCCATCAGGTCGGAGGACCAGGGCTGTGCCCCCGTGGCAGGGCACTACCCCAGCCTTGCCCACCGATACCGGTGGGGTGATTCAGGCTGGCACTTGGCAGCAGGCCTTGGCTAGCCAGCCTCAGGCCGGCCCCTCAGGGGCTTCGGCCCTCGGCCCGCAGTTGCCGGCCATGGGTCAGGACAGCGGGGGAGGGCCTGGTGCGGGTGCGCAACCCATTCCTCCTCCGGCCCCTCATGGGCCGGAGTTTTGGGCATGGCCCTATGCTGGCCCAGGCTCTCACTTGGGTGTCCCTTTCCAAATACCTAGTGGGCCTTCCGGCCAACCCGGCCCACCTTATGCTGGGGGATCTGTGGCAGTGGATGCTTTACTAGCACGTTTAGCAGTGCTGGAGGCATCCTTGGGGATTGCACAGCCTCCTATGGGAGGGGGCCCTTCTCTCTCTGCCGGGGGCCCTTCGTGTCCACCGGCTACCTCGACGGCTGCCACACTGCACCAGGCGGCCAGCCTGGTTGAGCTGCTTGAGACGCTCCGGCCTGTGCCTGCCGGTGTCTTGCAGCTCCCTGTTCGTCCAGAGCTGCAGACAGGGACCAGTCAGGTGTGGCCCCAGAGCTCGATTCCGGTCGCGAGCTCCGACGCCCGCCGTGGGCCGGAACCCCCAGTGGGGGCGGCTCACGGGGGTGCACCTAATGAGTATCAGGGGTGCACCTACATCACAGCCCACTTCCAGTGGTGGGGTTCAGTGGCCCTGGCCTTGTCAAGTTGAGGCGAGTGGGCATCAGTTACCAGTCTATCCCAGTGCCCCTTGGTTTCAAACTGGCACCTCATTGAGGGAGGGGGTTTCCACCCCCGGGGCAGTGCCGGGCATCGCAGGGGCTGTCCAGGTCCCACTGCGTATGCCCCATATACCTAATGTGCCGGTGACGGCTTTGCCGACGGCGGGTTATTCTTTGCCACTTGGTGATCATTTGTCCCAGGTCACGAGGGAAAAGATTTGGCGGGGGGGAGTACGTGGATATATTCTCCCTATTGAACCGTGAGCCCACTAAGGAGGAGAGAGAGGGACAGGACGACAGAGACAAAGCGCTGTCCCGTCATCGTAAGCCACCGTGCACTTGGGCCAACTGGTTGCCGGCATATCTTATTTATATGGCGGTATACCTTAGGGCCCGGCCTGATCTGGCCATTCCTATGGTCCAATATTTGGACAATATTTATAGGGCGATGGTGGATTTCCCTGGCCCATCGTGGTTGGCTTACGATGAGGGATTTAGAATGAGGGTGCCCCTACACCCGGAGATGAGATGGGATGAGCTGAGCCCTGTCAAAAATTGTGGCTCTTGTACATGACCCCCACGCGTCCGGCGCCTGGGGATAGGTACCATTGTGGCCATGCTGTGTAGCGAGCTGCTCCAACACAGGCTCCCCGCCAGCCGGTGGGGCAGGGGGTTCCAGCCCGCTTGCTGTGTTGGAGCTTCTCGGCTAATGGCGTGTGCAATAAGTGGCAGTGCCGATATAAACACGAGTATCCCTCTTGCGCTGGCCCCCGCGCCGCCGCTGCGTGCCCACGGGCCGGTGGGTCACGGGGCAGAGGTAGAGGTGGACAGGGAGTGGGCAGAGCTTCTGCTGATGGAGCTAGCCAGTCAAAAGGCCCCCTCCCCAGTTAATGTGTATATGTTGGAGCGATGGCTCTCAACTTATCCAAGGAGGGAGGACGCGAGGTACCTCCTGGAGGGTTTCCAGTGGGGCTTTCGTATCCCATTCAAAGGAGTGCGGGGACCCCAAGATGCCCCCAATTTACTTTCTCTGAAGGGTAAGGAGGAGGTGGCTGCCTTGAGTATTTCCAAAGAGGTAGAGGCCAAGAGGGTGGCGGGCCCCTTTTCTGTACCACCCTTCCCTAACCTGAAGGTCTCCCCTCTGGGGTTAGTACCTAAAAAGGCTCCGGGGGAATTTTGTTTAATCCACCATCTATCGTACCAGGCGGGTTACTCTGTCAATGATGCTATTCCTGATGACCTTTGTTCGGTCAGGTATACGTCTTTTGACCAAGCCCTACGGATGGTGTGCTCTTGTGGTCCCGGTGCCCTCCTGGCAAAAACGTGACATTAAATCGGCATTCCGATTACTGCCAGTGCACCCGGGGGACTTTGAGCTATTGGGTTTTAGATTCCAAGGGAAGTTTTATGTAGATAAGGCCATGCCTTTTGGCTGCTCTATTTCATGTTCAGCATTCAAACGTTTTAGCACCTTCCTCCAGTGGGCCTTTGTTCGCAGGTCCGGGTCTCGGTCTGTAGCCCATTACCTCGATGACTTTTTGTTTGGGGGTGAACGGGGCTTGGACACGTGCACGCGTCTCCTCACTACATTTCAGACGCTAATGCGGGAACTGGGTGTCCTTTTAGCGCCCGAAAAGACCGAGGGCCCATCCACTACGCTCACATTTCTGGGTATTGAAATTGACACGGTCACACAGGTATCCCGGTTACCCATTGACAAGGTCACCCGGATCTCCGCGATGGTTTTGGCCTTGCTGGCCAAACTTAAAATGTCACTTCGTGAGCTTCAGGTACTTCATGGCCATCTTAACTTTGCCTGCAGGGTGGTTACGCCCGGCAGAGCATTTGTGCGGCGCCTATGTGACGCCATGTCTGGCCTGTCAAAGCGCCATCATAGGGTCCGACTGACCAGGGGCATGCGGGCTGACCTTTTGTTTTGGCTTAAATTCCTGCAGGAATTTAATGGGGTCTCCTTTTGGAGATCCGACCTTTTAGTTTCCCCTAGATTCCAAGTACAGTCGGATGCCTCCGGCTCCCTGGGATATGGGATTTACTTTGAGGGGAGGTGGGCTTACGGCCAATGGCCTCCAGCATGGCAGGGCATGGATCTCCTCCGCGATCTTACATTCCTTGAGTTATTTCCAATCCTGGGAGCTTTGATGCTATGGGGCGAGGAGTGGGCCGACTCAGTGGTCCATTTTTGGTGTGACAATGCTGCAGTAGTACACATTGTCAACGCTCAGACGTCTAAGTCACCTAGGGTGATGGCGTTGGTCCGTCAATTTGTGCTACGTAGCCTACGCCTGAATGTGCTTTTTAAGGCCAGACATGTACCAGGTATTAATAATGATATTGCTGATGCTTTATCCCGCCTCCAGATCCCCCGGTTCCGCGCCTTGGCTCCGGCAGCAGAGGAATTCCCCTCGCCACTCCCGGACGAGATTTGGACATTTGGCAAGGAGAGGTGAACCGGGCGATCGGCATGTCTTTGGCACCTCGCACGCGTAAGGCGTATCACCATGCTTTTGTTCAATTTAGAACCTTTTGTGTGCAACTTCAGTTGCCCAAAGTGTGGCCCATTCCAGTCGAAAAAGATTTACAATTTATGGTTTATTTACACAGTCAGGGTTTGGCTCCTCGCACTATAGCATCCAGGCTGTCGGCACTGGCATTTATGGCCAAGGTGAGGGGTTTTGCTGACTGCGTGAATGATTTCCGCATACGACATGTTTTGGAGGGGTGGACACGGGAACGTGGCCGCCACCCGGACACTCGCCACCCAATTTCACCAGGGGTGCTTACCCACCTTGCACGAGGCTGGCATGATCTGTGTTTTGATAAGTATGAGGCGGCTCTTTTTCACGCGGCTACCACGGTGGCCTTCTTTGGAGCGCTCTGCATCAGTGAGTTGGTACTACTGTCTAAGGCGGATGCGACTCGTAGGGCACTGGAACTCGACGATGTCTATGTCTCTCATGAGTGGCTCAGTTGAGGATACGGTCCTCAAAAGTTGATCAGCACGGCGTAGGCAGTGGAGTTAGACTGCTACGATGTTCCATTGCAGACATCTGTCCGGTTGGTGCCCTACAGGAGTTCTTGGCAGTGCGTGGCACGCACCCTGGCCCGTTTTTCTGCCACCAGGATGGGTCTCCCCTTACTAAATTTCAATTTTGGAAGGTGACCGGTATGGCACTATCCAGTGTTGGCCTCCCCGGGGCTCGTTACGGCACCCATTCGTTTAGGATAGGTGCTGCATCCACTGCGGCTGCATTTGGGTACTCTGAGGCTGATATACGCCATATGGGAAGATGGGGATCTATGCGTTTTGCATTATATGTTCGCCCTCTTCAGGTATGAGTACCAGTTAAGTCATTGTTCTCTTTTCTTCTTTTACAGACCCTGTGTGTCCCCGCACACCGGTGGCAGTATGGCTGGTGGGCCACAGTTACGTGCACTGGGCAGCGCAGTATGCTGCGGCGACAGAGTGGGGACCCCAGCTTGGACTGCATGCAACCGCACGTATACGGTGGTACGGTAAGCGCGGAATGAGATGGTGGGAACTGTTGCCATTCCTGTTCTCCATCAGGGATGCTGAACCGCCTGATGTCCTTGTACTGCACCTCGGGGGCAATGACCTCGCCAAGATCACTGGCCTTTCTTTAAAATTCACGATTTGCAGTGACCTAGCTTATTTGCATTATATGTGGCCGTCCACACGGTTGCTATGGTCGGACATCATACCGCGTCATGCTTACAGGGGAGGTATTGACCTCCATGCCCTTGACTGCGCTCGCCGCTCGGTAAACAGGGCTGTTGCCCGGTTCTTGGCAGACAAGGGTTTGGGGATGGTCATCCGACACCCCACCATTAGTCTACAAAATTATGATCTTTATGCAGGGGATGGGGTCCACCTGTCGGCTAGAGGTATGAACCTCTTTTTGGAAGATTTGCAAGCAGGCCTGTTGACCGAGCTGACGGTCAGGAGGGGGGCGGTGAGTCTTCATTGAAGCCTCCCCGTGTGGCGGGTAGCACTGGTAAGGTAAAGATTTATGACCCATAGGTATCCGGCAGGTTCGCAATTGACTGGCCAACACTTAGACAGGTACAGGTGTAATAACTTTGACCGGTCAACGACGAACCAGGCAAGGGGTGATGACAGGAGCTTTTCAGCATGCATCACCCCGTGATTTGACGGATACACGTCAGAGGGTGGGGTCAGTAGATAGTTTATTGACTATGGCCAACAATTTGTTTGTGTCAACAAACAAATTGATACAAAATGGATACATTGTAGCCAATTGCCATTGGCAATTTTGGGAGGAACCTTACCAGTGTTACTGCGGCCTGCTTGCCTTAAGAATTACAATTGGATGAGTACACCAATTGAAAGTTATAATTTGGACTAGGGCATTATTCAATAAAAGTGGCCCAATGCCTTTATCCATATACCAGTGTCTGAGTCTTTCTTTGGGGGGTGCGCCTGCAATGAAAGCACGGCGCCAAAATGGCCGCCGCGCTCTTTGCTGGCCCCACCCCCAAACGGACTCAGACATCCGGGTGAGTTAGGGGGCGTGGCCACCCCTCTATAAAAAGGGTGGCCATGAGGCAGACGAGCTGCCATTTTAGAAATAGCGATGGAGAGGAGAAGTTTTTCCCTCCACCCCCTCCCTAGTGAACAGTGTGATATTTTGGTTGCTTCGGGGCTGGGTTGGAATTTTTGGCCTGAACCTACAATTGGCCCTTGGGTTCTGGCTTTTTTGCCCATCCCACACTGTTGCTAGTGTTTGACAAAGGGGTTTTCTTTGACTTTGGTCACTTTAGGCGGGTAGCACTGGTAAGGTAAAGATTTATGACCCATAGGTATCCGGCAGGTTCGCAATTGACTGGCCAACACTTAGGCAGGTACAGGTGTAATAACTTTGACCGGTCAACGCCGAACCAGGCAAGGGGTGATGGCAGGAGCTTTTCAGCATGCATCACCCCGTGATTTGACGGATACACGTCAGAGGGTGGGGTCAATAGATAGTTTATTGACTACGGCCAACAATTTGTTTGTGTCAACAAACAAATTGATACAAAATGGATACATTGTAGCCAATTGCCATTGGCAATTTTGGGAGGAACCTTACCAGTGTTACTGCAGCCTGCTTGCCTTAAGAATTACAATTGGATGAGTACACCAATTGAAAGTTATAATTCGGACTAGGGCATTATTCAATAAAAGTGGCCCAATGCCTTTATCCATATACCGGTGTCTGAGTCTTTCTTTGGGGGGTGCGCCTGCAATGGTATTTTCTCAGTAGCATTGCATTATAACTCATCTACTCATCTTACTGTAGTTTTCTGAGTTGGATGGCAGAAACTGGGGAGGTACTGAATCAAAGTTAGTCCTCAGGCAACCAGAAATGCTTGTTACATGAGTCCCTAATGTATGGCGAATGATCAACAGTAGCATTGCATTTTGCCAAAAAATAAAAGAGTGGCTTCTCAGCAGTTCCATTAGTCATAATGATTGAGATCCATCACATTACTGTGGGATAGAATATTTTGGGAAAGTATAACAGATTCTATATGGAATGGAAAAAAGAGGATGGAGGAGAAAAGGAGAGAGATGAGACAATATCAATTACTGTTGAATTTTTCATGCTTACAACTTGTTATTATCTCAACCTAGCACTCCCACTAATGGCTATGTATGGCCTTTGACTGGACACCTACATTAATTTTAGAGTCCTTCTATTGCTTTGCTTGCAGCAAAACTTGGTGGGAAACAACATGAAAGACAATTACAATCCTAACTTCTCACTAGTTTCGCATCATCATCATCATCATCATCATCATCATCATCATCATCATCATCATCATCATCATCATTATTATTATTATTATTATTATTATTATTATTATTATTATTATTATTATTATTATTATTATTATTATTATTTACAGCAAGTGGTGCTTGAAAGACCTTTGGATCCAAGCTGTCTCTTTTGCTGAGACAGACCAGAAGCAAGATATTAAAAAAATCAGTGAAATGATACTAATAGTATCAATAATAATTACTTACAGATTTAAACTATCATCTTGCTAGGGGCAAAAAAAATGATATATGGAGCATTGTGGATAACAATAACAAAAGCAACAGATATATATCTGCTAGATGCTAATGCTATTATTATTATTATTATTATTATTATTATTATTATTATTATTATTATTATTATTATTATTATTATTATTATTATTATTATTATTATTATTATTATTATTATTATTATTATTATTATTATTATTATTATTTACAGCAAGTGGTGCTTGAAAGACCTTTGGATCCAAGCTGTCTCTTTTGCTGAGACAGACCAGAAGCAAGATATTAAAAAAATCAGTGAAATGATACTAATAGTATCAATAATAATTACTTACAGATTTAAACTATCATCTTGCTAGGGGCAAAAAAAATGATATATGGAGCATTGTGGATAACAATAACAAAAGCAACAGATATATATCTGCTAGATGCTAATGCTAGGAAATAAGCAATGAGAACTGGATTGTAGGCGCTCTGTCCAAATTCTTCTCATATGTCTATAGGGTTGGTTTTGGCAAAAGGCTCACTTTACATAGGGAAATGAGGGAAACAACAGCTGATTTTAGAATGAAAAGATTTTATGAGGGGGAAAGGAATCAATTATGCTAATATACCACTATGCAACTCCCCCCACAAACACCTTTGCTTATTAGATTGTTTTCAAAATTGCTGAGCTATATATAAGATCTCTCTCCCATTTGGACCATATGTTTTCCTTGTTGCTTTGACTATTTACAGAAAAAGTTAAAGACTAACAGTTTGATCATGTCTCATGTCATACTTTGAGCATATCATCAGATGAGTAGACTACCCAGGGAAAAAACACACACCCTGTAAGGCTGAGATGGTATTGTAGATGCAATGGGCGCAGAGCTGAGTGGGCTGAGGAGGATGGTGGAAGACAGAGGTGCCTGGTGGGCAATGGTCCATGGGGTCGCAAAGGGTTGGAATTGACTGTGCGACTGAACAACAACAACATTCTGAGAAAAGTTCAAGGTGGCGACAATGACGACAACGATGATGACGATGACGATGACGATGACAATGTTGGCGATAATGAAAGTCAAGTAGATGGTGGATTGATTTTAATACAAAATCACAGCTTTGAGATTCATTTCCCAATTGAATATTAGAGGACTGTAGCCTTTTTATGATGATAGAACAGAATAAGAGGTTAATCAGAAGAGATATATTAATGTACTGCAGAATTCAATATACAGTGGTACCTCGCTTAAAGAGCATATTATTATATAAATTTGAATAAGATGATTAACTATGGGGAGACAAGCTATGAGAAATCTGGGGAACATAGTAAAAAGTAGAGACGTCACCTTAAAAACAAAAATTCGTATAGTCAAATCAATGGTATTCCCGGTTGTATTGTATGGGTGTGAGAGCTGAACCATTAGGAAGGCTGAGCACAGAGGAATAGTTGCCTTTGAAGTGTGCAGTTGGAGGAGAGTGTTGAGAGTCCCCTGGACAGCAAAGAGAACAAATAGGTCAATCTTAGAAGAAATCAAACCTGACTGCTCATTGGAAGAAATCTTTTAGTGAAGATGAAGCTTAAATACTTTGGACATCAAATGACAAGGGAGGATTCACTTGAGAAGGCCTTGATCCTGGGAAAGGTGGAGGGCAAAAGAAGAAGGGGGCATCCAAAGATAAGATGGATGGATTGTGTGGTAGATGCAGTGGGCACAGAACTGGGCGGGCTGAAGAGGATGGTGGAGGTCAGAGGTGCCTAGAGGGCAATGGTCCATAGGGTTGCAAAAGGTCGGAATCGACTGTGCGACTGAACAACAAAAATAAATAGATAGATAAATAAATAAATAAATAAATAAAATATTGTGTTCTATGGGATTGCTCTTTAAGCAAGTTTGCTCTTTAAAAGAAACACCATTGTAAGTGACTAATTGTGACTTACAGTGGAGGGGGGATTGAGAACCCAGATTTAGTTGTTAAGCGAGTTTTTGGTTGGTTTTAGTTGTTAAGTGAGGTGACCATTCAGAGAAAATTCTGCTCTTTAAGCGAGTTAATCTCTAGGTGATGTGCTCTTTATGTGAGGTTTTACTGTATGAACCCATTTTCCTGTTAGGAAAACAAAATAATTGTATCAATAGATTCCAGTCTGCATCATTAATTCATAACCATCAGCTTAGAATATTAGAAGTTTAATAAGTAGTTCATAGATTAGCCAGAAGTAGAAAAATGCCAGTTTTGAAAATAGCTAGACTAGAGAAAGAGAATCACGCTGATTTTATTATCTATACCTATAAATCTGAGCATTAACCGTTGTGCTTTGACAAAGAATCCTTAGCCAGGCCCTACTAGCCTGTACCGAGCATTCGTACACTCGCCTGAACTGGGTACGGAGGTAACTGGGGGGTTGAGAAATGCACCAGTGGGGCAGGAGCCCCCCAAACACAAGCAAAGGAAAAGGACTGCAATTCCCAATGTTCCTTGCACCGTGCCGCACCAGAGCCAATCAGGCTGAGAGGTACGAGCAAAAGGAACGTTCAGAAACACGCCGCGGCAAATCAAAATGGAGCTGCAGAAAAAAAACCGCTCCACAAATGGAACGCACAAACCCCAAACTACAAGCCCCAGCATCCTGTGCGCCATAAGTGCGCAGAACACTGAGGAAGCCGGTGCGCGAAAAATAAACATAAAAAACACACTGGGAGCGCAAGTCTGCTGCAGGCAGATGCAGCTCCTCAAAGCCATGCAAACACCCACTGGCCTTCTTTCACGGAGCAACGGGGAGGAGAGGGACGCCCTCTCCTCCATGCTACCCTGCCGAAGACATGGCGAGACCACCACCGACCTCAACAAAAGTTGAGCCAGGGTGGAAAAAACCACAACAACAGAGGTAGTTCAAGGGGGGAGGTATGGATGTCTTGGCCCCCCTCCCCTTGAAAGCAAAACAATTCCTCCAGAAAGCAAAGGAACTGGACAGTGCTCTGCCCGGTGCCTTTACTTTCTGAGTAAGTGTTTTGCTTTCAAGGGAGGGTGAAGGCATCATTGCCTTCCCCTCCTTGAAAGCGAAACAATTCCTCCACAAAGCAAAGGCACCGGATGGGCGCTCCACCTGGTGCCTTTACTTTCCAAGTAAGTGTTTCGCTTTCAAGGGAGTGCGAAGGCATCATTGCCTTTGCCAACCCTTGAAAGTGAACCCATTCCCAGGTAAGCAAAGCCAGCGGACGGCGCTCTGCCTGCTGACTTTACTTACCCCAAAAGTTTTTCGCTTTCAAGCGGGGGCAAAGGCAATGGTGCCTTGCCCCTCCCTTGAAAGTGAACCCATTCCCAGGTAAGCAAAGCCAGCAGACGGCGCTATGCCCGCTGACTTTACTTACTCCAAAAATAAACCAGTAATTCAAAAAACACACAAAAATCACAAACAAAAACATCCAAAAATAACCAAAATCAAACCCAAAAATAACACCAAGAAGAATCATACAGAACCCCCCCAAAATAATAATAATAATAACACTACAAACCCCCAAAAGAAATTAAACCAGAGAACGCACCCAAACGACCTTCCTCCATGACGTCCAGAACTGAAATGAGGAAAGAAAGAGACTACTTACTGGAAGAAGCGACACCCAGAGTCCAGTAGAGAAAAACAGTCAAAGTAAAAGAAAACCTCAACAGCACCACCCAGAGGCCACAGGAGAAAAAACAGTCAAAAATATTCACAAAAAATCTAAAATTTCTAAAACATTTCTTAAATCCTGTGTACAGTTTTCACTTAAAAACAAACAAACATCTAAACACAGTTTAAAAACATTGAATTAAAAAAAAACACATACATACATATTTTTAAAATTATTATCCAAGGTACAACTATTAAAAAAAATTCACATAGTAAAACATTATTAGGTTAAAAAAATTTTTGTAAAAAATTATATCATCCTTTCCTCCTTTTTTAAATCCAAATAAACAAACCAAAAAAAGCTGATCACAGTTTATAACAGCCCATGCATATAAACAAACATTTTAAAAATCACAAAACCTTTCAGCACCATTTAAAACAGCCCGGCACCATTTATTCAAGAAAAATAAACCAAACCCTTTACTATCCAACACAATTTAACGTCTTTTTATATAACAATACTAATTAAAAAAACACCTTCCAAAACAATTTAAAACAGCCCGGCACCACCGGGCAATCTCTGCTAGTTCTATATAAAGAGCAACTGGGTGGAAATCTATGCGCACCCCGCCCAAAGGGCAACAAAATAAAATTCCACATGGTGATTTCTATCTATAATATAAAATTGCTACTGTTGCTTGTAATTTAAACAGAGTTACAATGCATCTCACTTGAGTGAGAAAGATTGTAACTAGGTGACATGAGTATCAGTTGAGATTGCAGTCTAGGCATTCACTGTGAATGATCAACATCAGGATCCCTGATCCTGAGATAGGGTAAGGATCCTGAAAGGAACTGGAAACACAGAGGAAAGAAGGGAATATTGAATCCTTTTTGTCCCTCTCCCTTCCTTCATGAAGTTAATGGAAATCTGACCTCAGCTGCTTTTTCCATTGGCATCAAACCTCTATTGGCACCAGCTGACACTTTCTTCTGAATTAAGTGGCAGTTTTTAGGAAGAGGGAAAAGTATTTGTGGTAGGATTAAAGAAAAGAAGAAAGAATTAAACTCTCCTTTCCCCATCTCCTTGTGCTTCATGTTCTTTCTTGCTGCAGCAGCTGCATAGTTTCCCCCTCCCTCCCAAAGGTATGTGTGCACTACATTAACAACATTTAATGTTGCATATTGTTTGACACTTTGAACTGTCCATTAAGGATTACTGTAGGTGATTTTCAGGCATCAACAAAGGATAATGTCTACCTATATGAAGGTTCCTACATCTGATTGACCAAGGCAACCAGTCATAGATCTTGCTTCAATCTATCTCAAAGACCTTATGTCACTAACTGATCAATAAGGTACATGGATGCTCTCAAATTTTAACCATACTGGCACTAAGGTCATAACCTCTATTTCCTAACTTTAAAAATGCATTGGGGGGGGGGGAGAAAAATAAAGGAATCTATATATCTGTCTCTAAGAGATTGGTAAAAAAATACTGCTAAGAACTGTCGGAATTCTCAAGCCAGCACAGGCACTGCTTGTGGAGAATTCTGCTAGTCCAAAAGAGTAATTTTTCAAACTCTGCAATACGGATTTAGAGCTTGCTGAATAGATCAATGAACTAGGGTAAGAGGTTGGGAGTTGAATTCCCCACTGAGCTTCCTGGGGGAAAATAAGCCTGTGTTGCTTTGGGTAAGGTTTATAGTTCCAGGATGCTCTCAGAAAAAGGGAATGGCAAACTGCTTTTGAGTACCTCTAGAACGCAAAAACTGGCTTGAAAGTCAACATAAAAAAATCAAGATCATGGCATCTGGTGCATACCTATGCATACCTGGCCGGGATTTCCCATACTTCCTCCACTTTCCTGCCGCCATCCTGTAATTTGACCGGCGCAGAAGGGTTCTGCACAGGTCCCGTATTTTTCGGAGCCATGCTTGGCAGGTATGATCTGGTCCCATCACTCCCTTGCAAATAGAAGGGGAAGAAATGGAAACAGTGACAGACTTTGCCTTCTTGGGATCTAAGATCACTGCAGATGGTGAGTGCAGCCATGAAATAAAAAGACACTTACTTCTTGGGAGGCAAGCTATGGCAAACCTAGGCAGCATAATAAATAGTAGAGACATCACCCTGGCAACAAAAGTCTGCATAGTTAAAGCAATGGTCTTCCCAGTAGTAATGTATGGCCATGAGAGACGGACCATAAGGAAGGCTGAGGCAGAAAAATAGATGCCTTTGCACTGTGGTGCTTGAAAAGACTTCTGAGAGTCCCGTGGACTGCAAGGAGATCAAATCAGTCAATCTGAAGAAAATCAACCCTGACTGCTCCTTGGAAGGACAAATACTGAAGCTGAAGCTGAAATACTCTGGTAACTAAATGACAAGAGAGGACTTACTGGAGAAGGCCTTAATGCTAGGAAAGATCGAAGGCAAAATGAGAAGGGGGTGGTAGAGGATGAGGTGGCTAGATGGCATCGTTTATGCAGTGGGCATAGATCTGGGTGGACTACAAAGGGTGGAGGATGACAGAGGAGCCTAGCAAGCTGTGGTCCTTGGGGTTGCAAAGGGTTGAATTCAACTGTGTGACTGAACAACCTAGGAAAATGTGAAAAAGAGTTTTACCATAAGTCAGAATTGACTTGGCAGCACATGGTGATTATTATAATTACAAATGAAATGAAATAGAAAAAGAAACAATAAAAATGAAAGAATAGTTAGATCAGAGTGGTAAAAGAGTGTTATTAACAGAGTTATATGAGCATGTTCTTTGTGAACTATAGATATTTTTAAATCACCCATGAGGCATATGTACTCAGCTCAGTGACTCTGAATTGTTCAGATAACAAACACAATTTAATAAGAGATTAGACAAATAAAAGGAGAATAACATTTTAAGACACCACACAGCAGAAAGTATTTGATTACACACCTAGGATTTTATATAGAATGAACTAATAAAAATCCGACAGCATTTCATTTTGCAAATGTACAGCTGGTCTGATGTTATTGTTTTTATAAATTCATGAGTATGATTATGGAGTCTACATCCATGTACTGTAGATTTTTAAAAGATTTCTGGAAACAAAATCAACATAATCAGTTCATTTTATTTGTTATTCCAAGAGATAATTTTAGTGGACATTTTGTTAAGCCTAACCTCTTCTCTCTATAGATATGTATTTGTAATTGTGAAGGACTGGAGTCTGGACTGCATCTTTTGCTGCATTCACTTTCCTGCAAATCTTCTGGTTTGATTTCTACATTGGCAGGAACCGTGTCATTTCATATCTCATAGAGAGCAGTGCTTAAGAGTGTAAGCGGTTTGCTTTTTCTCATATGATAGCATTTGAAACCCCATCTACTACTTCTTTTTTGGGGGGGGGGGCGGGGCGGGGGGACATTCTGTCTCCACTCTCGGTTTGACTCAGCCTTTATTGTCCCAGTGGAGGCCATCCCAAACAAAGTTGTGTTCAGACTGCTGTGGCTGATGCAAAGGCAAGAAGAGATCATTTCTGATTGTCTGTCTCCCCCTCTGGTCCCAATCATCACCTCCTGCTTTCAGAGTTCTCCAACCCCAAATAATTTTCTAAATATAATGGTAGACTGTATGGGAAAATGAGAAATGATGCCCGTCCCTTTTTGCCAGTGGTATTCCCAGACTGGATCAGAAACTTCCAACAGATGGAGTGAGTTAATCATTCATGGAACGGACATACTAGATCCAACTCATTTGCTACAGATATATGATAAATGTTTGACAGACCATGTGTTAAAATGTTTGACAGACTATGTGTAAACAATAGTCTGTCAAATCTCTATGGACTGACTGGGATCGTAGGAGCAGCTACATTAGCCACTTAGCCATAATTTACATTCATTTGGAAACTGATCGTGTTGAATTAAAGGCCAGTAGCTATACAAGGTAAAGATAAATGAGGGAAAGCCTATTGTGGAATTGTTTTCCCCAACACCCACTAGGGGTAGTTTAAAAGTTTTGAAATCAAGTTGACATTGCTTTTGTCTGCTTTCTGCCAGTCTGATTGTCTTATCTGAAGCAAAGTGGATTTAGTTGCCCTCAACGGAGGGTCCTTTAACCATTTCTCTCTTTTTATAGGTTTCACCTCAGTGTTGGAACAATGTAGGAGCACTAATGAAACAACTTTAAAACAGAGAGGTGGAAATTGACAATTTGCTCCTTGTTAAGATAACTTCTGCTCTTAGGGTTGGCTAGAAACCAAGCTCCATATTGCTGTCCCTACTAACTGAAACAAATCTGGATGGCTACAGAGAATTCAGCCAGGGAAACTTGATTTCTAAGAGTGTGAATCATAGGAGAATTATTGGCATTTCCCCCTGCTGTGTAGTCATACCTTCAGTTAGGACTGTGCATGGTCAGAGGATAATTCGATACTTTGGTAAAAATCTCAACATGGGTCAAAGTGATTCTGGCTCCACCTAACATCATTTATGCCATGAAGCTGACCTGATTTGTAAATTCTGAGTGTCAGCCTCCTTTTGTTGGAAAACCAACATGGTTACAACTTTTTCAATTTTACACTGATATAAAAGTAATTAATTTGTAGACCATATAAATACCAAAGAGAGGAGAAAGTGAAACATTTTAGTCATCTAGATTATTCAAGAGACAGTATGCTAGTATGCATGTCAAAAAGCCAACAGGATTTCGGCCACAGTTCTTAGAAGTGTGTACACTTAGATTAGGCTTCAGTCTTGTCAATTTATGCTGCTTTTGTCCTCCTGCGGAACAGTATCATTCCTAGTATTATCAGCACATACCTGGAGCCATTAGAGAATCTCCATGTAACAATTTTACCCCAAAATATCCAGTTTTTAAAAGCCCTAAGAGTTCAGAAGGGTTAAAATACCACTTTGAAAAACAGCATAATGGACTCTGGCCAAGACAAGCAGGCAGCTGTGGTTGTCAAAGGGGGAAGGAGAAGACATGCAGCTAAATCAAATATTATGTTTCCAGGCAAACAGGGTGTCATTGCTGGGATATAAAGTTTAGACTTCACAGTTAACCTACTGCTGCATTGAAGTGTGTGAAAAAGATTTTATGTAATGACCAGAATGACTGAAAGAGAGGAGAAGTGATTTGAAAAATATGAGGAGAAAGCAAATTAGGCAACAGTAGAGTGGGTGAGAGATACGCAAGATATTTCCCTATCTAAAACCCACACAGTCGTACAAAATAAAACAAATCTTATTGTGATTTGAAGACTTTTAAAAAGTTCTTATTCTTGGCAGTCCTCTAAGTTTTTACCTTACTACTTCTGTGCTGAAACCTACCCTTATAACCAACAAGATTTCCTGGTTTCCCATGGAAACAAGATTCCCAGTGGAGGTTCAGTGAGTCAAAACCTATGTATGTTTCACTATTTCAATAGGCCTTCTAGAGTTATAACCTACTACTGGATTTCAGCTATTGTCTGGCTTTCTCCCACTCATTTTAGAAGTCTGAATCTCTAGATTAATCTGATCAGCACCAGATCCTTTTGCTTCACCTAAGAAACTGATTCTGCCATGCCACTTAGATTTAAGACTCATAAAAGGAACCCTAATTTGAGGACACAGCCTCATTTTAGTCATTTTAGCTTTCACAGAAATTGAATGCTGGTGTGTGTAATAGTTGCAGTGCTTTCTTCTCATCATGATACAATCCAAGTGTTAATCATAATCCCAATATCATATATTTTACCATACATTTATATAAAATGGGTAAATCACCTATGTATATTCCTTCTTTTCCCCCATATATGTACATACCTTCAATAATTCTTATCTAGAGGGCATTTCAACATGTGCTTATTAGGCACCCACCATTAGGATTGGGGAATAAACAATAAAAAGGGCACACGCCCTTCAGGGGGACTTTACTTCCCAGAAGCTTAAGTAAGTACACTGGCTGATCAGTGCTTTGGGGAATTGACTTGGGATTCTGAGAACTGAAGTCCAAAAATCAAAGGTTGGGAAACACTGCTCTATACAGTTATGGGCTAGTAGCTAAATGTGAAGGCTATGTCCTTCAGTAAGGCTCTGAAATCCTATGGCAAAAAGTATTCTCCTGTCTGTGAAAACAGTTCAAGGCCATTTTCTCAGGAAGATCGTTCTGGCGAGGTGGTGAGCAAAGTACCAGTCTGCCTTTACTAGATAATCTATATAAGTAAGGGCCTGGTAAAAGTATCTTTGCTATGAGCCCTTCTAGGGAAACCCTGCATTAAAAACCCTTAGTTTAGAAAGCATGGAAAGCAGATGGAAAATGGAAAAAGGCTGCTGGAATATATTCACAAGCTTTAAATTAGGTCTGCTGGGGCAGTGGCAGGTTATGACATCTGCAAAGTTGGCCTTCCTGTTTAAGCAATTGGGTTCCCTTGGGGATAAAGGATCTCAGGCTTCCTGCATATCAGATGAAATACTCTAAGACAGCTTTGTATAGATGCTGCCCCTAGTGGTTGAGGAGAAAGCTACAATTGGAAGCTTTTAAACTCATCACTTACATATCATCTTACTGAGTAACATAGACTACAATTCAACCCACATTTTTATAGTTTGGCTGATTATTGAAATAGAGTAAAATATGTTAGCATTAAAAACTGGACAAAAAAACCTAATTTGATTAAAGCCATATATTATACTGTATCTGTTTCCTCATTACCACTCACGGTTTGACACGTGAAGTAAACGGCTGTTAATATAATGCATTAGGAAGAATTCCTCTCATGAGAGCAAAGCTAGCTTAGCGAAGTGATATTTAATGCTTTCTATGATATTTATTTAACTAAAATGGCTGATTAGATGTTAAACAGAACAGAGGTTAATGATCTCTGTTATTGGTATCATAAAAAAATTAAGAAAAAATAAAATAGGGTTAATGATGTATGTCATTATTGTTATTATGGGGATTAAAACATGCAGTTGTTGGCTATATAGGAAAAATGGGCCCCAAGCTGTGAGTAATTAGCAAAATTGTATTGTGGTTTAACCTTAGCCAGTAATTAATTACTTAGATTGGATGCTGTATGCCTATAAGCATTGGTCTGGACCAGTTAGTTACAAGACATAAAAATCTGCTTACACTTGTAAATGAGACTATGGTTTATCTCATGCTGGGTTTGAGACATTTGTGGCACAATTATGAAAAAGAAGCAAAGAAAGTCAAGAAGAGTCAGATGCCCACTGGGCAGCTACTACATATTAGAAGAAGAATGATATTCGGGTTGATGTAGCTTTGGGCCTTCTTTAGTTTGTAGAGTAATCTAAATTTGTTCAACTTATTGTATAGATGTCCTTGTGACTGATCTGTCACCTTATATCTTCCCTACTTTTCTTCTCTTTCTAACATTTTTATAATGAAAAGGATGGAAAATTGGTCATATGTAATGAATTCATCATTAGAATTACAGTGTAAGTAATATCTCATAGATAGAAAAACAGATTTTAAGCAGTGATCAGAGGTACTTGTATGGTTGTCCATTGAGATACATGTAGATTAGTTTAATCTCATTGTTCCCACTGATTTGGCAGTACAAGATGCCCTCCAAGAAATAGCAAATAACATGATGGAAGTCACATCACATGGCTTTCCTTTCCAATTAGTGAAGTCAATACACCAGTCAAACACATTTTGTCAGGCATAAATGCTTTCAAAAACCTATTCTGGAAGCTATGTCTACATTCAGAGGGCATTTGTAAAACCACTGTAACTCTGAAGTAGTGACAGAAAAACTATAATTTGAATGTCACGTAACCTAAGTGGGTTTTTTCTGAGCCATAATTGACAAGGCTATTCACCAGAACTAAACTCAAGATACTTTTGCCAAATCTTTTAAAGTATTGCTTTGTAGTCTACAGTACCTATTCTGGCCAGGTTGTCCTGCTATGGTAATAGAGTAAACCATACTGACAGTGACTCAACAACAAGTGTCAGGCGGTGGTTAACTAACCTGACAACCCTGAGGACTGAATGGCCTTGGGTGCCAAAGTCCACAGGGAAGGGTGATGGTCCCCAAGTGGATTAAATTCCACTTGAATCCATCTTGATGGAGAGCAGTAGCTTCATCAATATTGGCCTGGGACTGATGAGGATTCTGCATGCCAAAAGGGCTCAGGACCAGAAAGTGCTCATAGAACTGGGTCAGTGGTACGGGTGTCATACTGCGATGCAGAAGGCAGATGCAAGTCCACTGCATTATATTCTCAGGACAGTCACCATGGCTGATCGCCATGAGGATAGCCAATATTCAGATATGGCAGAAGAATAAGATGTCCCGCCACTGCTGCCGCCCCCTCCGAGCCACGCTTGGCTGGAAGGGTGAAAAGCTGCTGCCACAGAGAGGTCTGCGCTCACCCCGCAGCCACATCATCGCTCAGGGATTGAGCCCACCTGTGCCCGCGGGTGCTGCCCCCCCTCCGAGTCACGCCTGGCTGGAGGGGTGAAAAGCCGCCGCTGCCACCGCCACCGCAGAGAGGCCCGCACTCACCCCGCAGCCACACCATCGCTCAGGGATTGAGCCCACCTGCGCCCGCTGCTGCCGCCGCCCCCTCCGAGCCACGCTTGGCTGGAGGGGTGAAAAGCCGCCACCGCCGCAGCTGCAGAGAGGCCCGCGCTCACCCCGCAGCCACACCATCGCTCGGGGATTGAGCCCACCTCTGCCCGCCGCTGCCCCCCCCCCGAGCCATGCCTGGCTAGAGGGGTAAAAAGCCGCCGCCGCAGAGAGGTCCGCGCTCACCCCGCAGCCACACAGTCGCTTGGGGGACCAAAGTCCCTTATTTTAGGACTTTTGTCTTCTGCCCTGTCTGGGACTTGTTCTCTGCGAGGGGAGTGACAGGTGGGAACCACTGCTGTCGACGCAGCTACCCTTATGGTCTTTTGAACCATTGGGCACCTTTGTGGCTGCTGGGTGGTTGAGGTTAATTCTGTAATTTTTATAATGTATGTGTTATTATTATTTTTATGTGACTTCCCCCTCCCCCTTCCCCCATTGTCATTTTATGTATGATATTATGCTTATATGTATTGCATTCCTATTATATAGTATTGTATACTGTTTATTCTGTATTGTATTTTTTGCATAATTTGATGTTTTGATTGCATTAATTGTGTATTGCCTTTTGTATTCTATTGTATATTTTGCTCTGTTTATTGTATTTATATATGTTGTAAGCCGCTTTGAGTGGCACTTGTGTCAGGAAAGCGGGGTAGAAATAAAACTTAATAATAATAATAATAATAATAATAATAATAATAATAATAATAATAATAATAATAATAATAATAATAATAATAATAATAATAATGATGATGATGATGATGATGATGATGATGATGATGATGATGATGATGATGATGCAAAACTAGTGAGAAGTTAGGATTGTAATTGTCTTTCATGTTGTTTCCCACCAAGTTTTGCTGCAAGCAAAGCAATAGAAGGACTCTAAAATTAATGTAGGTGTCCAGTCAAAGGCCATACATAGCCATTAGTGGGAGTGCTAGGTTGAGATAATAACAAGTTGTAAGCATGAAAAATTCAACAGTAATTGATATTGTCTCATCTCTCTCCTAATAATAATAAAAGTAGTGGCTGAAATCCTGTTGGCAAGAGTTACAGCACATAGGCTGATGATTTCATCAGATGTAGTGGCAGATATTCAACATTCCTTATCCCCACCCATCCCCACCCATCCCCACAGGTCCCAAGGCTCTCACAGGGTTGTTTTTATCATAAGAAGGCCTTGAGGGCTTTGGGATGGAGGGGAATGTTTGATTTCTGTACCCAAGGGCTGCCTCATTCGGGTGTCCCCTGAGCGGAGTTTCTCCAGCAATAATCCTTTCAACCAGAGTAATATTTGACACAAAATTATTATTATTAATGCTAGTATACCTTCATTCACACAATCTATATGCCACACGTTAAAAGTGACATGTTTGATGGGGACAATAGGCAAATCTTTCTCTATATTCCATAGTCAAGCTCTCTTTTTGTAAAATATGACATTTTAACAATATTTTTATCATTCATATTAACACTGCAAAAGAACACTGAGACAGTATGCTTTAAAATAACTGATTATTTGATTATTTGTTAACTTTTATATTATCATAATTAATTCTTTAACATTTCACATTTAAAGAAAAACACATTATATTTATACGATCTATTTTTATTATGAAACGTATTATACAGATAATATATTTAAACACACTTAGGCCTCATGTCATCAAAATGTATAAACAAAAAACCTCCTACATTGTTGCCCCCTTGTTGGTCCCAATGTAGCAATTAGCAATTACACTTATATAATGCTCCAAAGCGCTTAGTGCACTGTCTGGGCAGTTCACAAGCTAATTAGCATTTTGCCCCCAACATGCTGCGTACTCATTTTACCGACCTGGGAAGGATGGAAGGCTGAGTCAACCTTGATCACCGTCAGGAGTGAACTTACAACATCAGCAGCAGTTTTGGCTGCAGTACAGCAGTTTAACCGCTGTGCCACGAGGACTGTAATACATCACAGGAAACAATGTTACTTCTAATATGACATTCCAACCTCTAGTTAATTGTTAAATAATGATAATAATAGTTATATGTTGTCAAGTTGATTTTACCCTTTTCCAGTTTTCCCCCTAGATTTAGAGTACTCCAAAGGGGCTTCTGGGTGCCCCTTACAACTGTGAAACTTGCCCAAGGGAGGCACAATAGGAAACTAAACTCCAAACCTCTAGCTCTGCAGCCAGGTATCCAAATCCTTGGGCTACCCAGCAAGTGAAGTAGTCCACTCAATTACAATAGCACGCTGCCTACTTCATTCTTTTGCCTCCCCACTTCTGTAGTTGGTGATGGATTGGCCAATTTTCTTGTAAATTGTTAATGTTTCTCTAGCTGGAGGAATAGACTATGGAGATCTTATTTAGATGTAAGATGCAAAACAGCTGATATATGTATGTGAGATTAGTTATATATAATGACATTTTCTCTTCTGACATCCTCTTTCTGATTCACTTTGCCAATACTGATATCAACCTATTGCGTTGAATGGGCTTTAGATCATACCATGACAGAAAATGATAATATTCCTCTCAATCTAATTCACAGACTCATCAGTAGTGGCAGTGTCTTAGCAGCCATTTTTGTCACCAGAACATGAGCAAGTAATAATTTGATAGCTTGTCTACCATGACAATTTTCACCTGCAATTGAGAGCTGGTTTAGATCTGTTTTCAACTCACAGTGAACAACATGTCAGAGCATCTATGCTGACTACACATAACATTCTAAAATCCACGTTGTTGTCTTTTTTGGACCAATCAAAATGATGAGATTAGACCACGATGTAGGTGAAAACAAAAAAAAGTTTTATTTCTGTTAGCAGAGGTCTCAGTGGAATAACTTCCAAAGAATGAGCACAGAATGCACTGTCAATTGGCTTTTTATACCCTCTTCAAGTTCAAGAAAAATTACATTTCCATATATGGTAACAAACAAGCTCATTGGTCAATTTTGGAGGCAAACCTTCTGTGCCTGCGTCTGAACCAATGGGAGGCTGCTTTATTATTATTATTATTATTTATTAAATGTATATACCGCAGTTCTCTGCCCAATGGGAGACTCAATGCGGTTTACAAAGTACAATTTACAAGTTACAGTATAAAAATATCACAAAAATATCACAAAAAATACAACATATCAATATCATCATAACAACATCACAATAAAGTATCAAAAATCAATATCACAGTAAACAAAGCATTACAAAAGCAAAATCACAGAGCATCAAATACAATGTTAGAAATACAGATGCACTACAGTAATTTAAACAGTAAAATATGCAATAAACATTCAAGCTCCAACACAACAAAATCAACTACACAACCCCTTGGCTACCAATGTCCCCAAAACATAGCCCCATTGCTCACATGTTCTAACAGAGCCAAAGAAGAGGACGATCCAGCCCCAAGGCAGCCGAGGCCAGGCAATACACCGGCATTGGCTACTCTGGTAGTAGCGGTTTTTAAAAGTCCTGCTGCATCAATGCCGGTCTGCTGTGCTCCTACCTCCCCAGCCGGGCGGGGTGGGGGAAGGAGCCAGCGATAGAAGCATGGCTCCGGTGGTGTTGGCGGCACAGTTTTTAAAAGTCCCACCACATCAATGCCAGTCAGCTGTGCTCCTACCTCCCCCGCCGGGGTGGGGTGGGGGAGGGAGGCGGCGATGGAAGCGTGGATCCGGTGGTGCTGGCAGCGCAGTTTTTAAAAGTCCCGCTGCATCAATGCCGGTCAGCTGTGCTCCTACCTCCCCCACTGGGTGGGGTGGGGGAGGGAGCCAGTGATGGAAGGGTGGCTCTGGTGGTGCTGGCGGCGCAGTTTTTAAAAGTCCTGCCGCATCAATGCCGGTCAGCTGTGCTCCTACCTCCCCCGCCGGGTGGGGTGGGGGAAGGAGCCAGCGATGGAAGCGTGGCTCTGGTGGTGTTGGTGGCGCAGTTTTTAAAAGTCCCGCCGCATCAATGCCGGTCAGCTGTGCTCCAATTTTCTTTGGCCCTGCCTCACCCTGAGCGGAGTTTCTCCAGCAAAAATCCTTTCAACCCAGAATAATTTCTGACACAAAATTATTTTTATTATCAGATCATCGCACACTTTTAATTCATGGAATATCTTTACCTATAAGGAGGGATGTTAACCTTTGGAATCCGGCAAATGCAGCCGCACCTGCCCATACTATCCCATACCAAGTCGCCTGCACTTGCCTTTACCCCACCCAACCATCGCCACAAGGGTCCAGCAGTCACCAGTGGGGCAACCACCCCACAAATGTAAACAAAACAAATCAACTTCAAGTCCCAGCATCGCGCCACCCCTCAGCCAATCAGGCTGACAGGAGAGAACAAAGACAATGTTGGGAAAGCCGGTACGCCCAATACAAAATGAGTCATGGAAAAAAAACTGCTGCACGCATGCGAACAAAAGAAAGAAAACTTCAAATCCCAGCGTCCTGCGCGCCGTGACCACTTCAGCCAATCAGGCTGAAGGGCGCAAACATGTAGAACATTGAAAAAGCCAGTGAGCTAAAAATAAAACAAAATAACGCCTCACGCAATGGGAGTGCAAGGCCACCACAGGCGGATGCAGCGCCTCACACAATGGAAGCGCAAGGCCACCACAGGTGGATGCAGCGCCTCACGGACTCACTAACCCAAACATGCAAAAACCATGGAGAGACAACTGCCAGCCTTCTTTCCCGGAGCAACGGGGAGAAGAGGGACTCCCTCTCCTCCCTGCTACCCCGCCGAAGACACGGTGAGACCACCACCGCCCTCAAGGTAATTTGAGGCAGGGGAAAAAACCAGCAGCAGGCAGCACTTCATCAGAGGAAGCAAACTCCCTGGCAAATGACTGGTTGCTGCATTTGTACTACCCACATCACTGTTTTGAAAACCAGCATGAAACAGTGGTGGAGGTAATAGGAAAGCAGCAGCCAGCAATCCACAAGGAAGAGAACCACCCCTTACGGATCATTGCCTGCCGATCTCCCGTTAGGTAAGCCAGGGGAAAAGGAGGCCGAGAGGAGAGAAACATTATGAAGCAGATATCTCTTCTCTGCCTCCTTCTCCCCCGACCGACCTAACGAACATTACCAGACAAAGAGCGAGCTGACTGCCAGCTCTTCATTTTCCCCATCGCTGCATTGAAACCTAATTTCGAAACAGCAATGGGGAAAAGAGGAAAAGACAGACAGGCCGTTCTTCACCCTACAAAACACAACCACAAGCACAACAAAAACAGTTTAACATAAGGCCAACCATCAAAAATAAAAAACTCAAATAAATAAACAAATAATTCACATAAACCCAGTTAAAAATAAAACAATAAACAACTAACTCAACAAAAAACACCCGAAATACCAAAGGCTAACAAAAAACCATGAAAACTCACTAAAAACACCTATCTACACCATAACAACACGAAAATATCTTACTCAAAAAACAAAAATAAATATGGAAAAATCACAACAATAAATTACAATGAGAAAAATCCAAATCATCTAAAATCCAGAAAAAATACAAAAGAACAAGCAAAAACACTTGGGGTTTTTTTAAAATAGAAACACTCTACTTAAAAACCCCAGCCCAGCACCCCAAAATCAAAACAAAATAAAAATAAAATAATAAGTCAAGAGCACTTATGAAAGACGTCCTCCCTCCATGGCTCCACAACAGAACTGAAGAAAGAAAAACAATCACACTCTTAATCACAGCCCCACCTTGAGGCTGGAAGAGTATGCAACAGTAAAAAAATATTTACAAAATCGAAATAAAAATAAAATAAATCAAATAAATTCAAAAACCACAAATTCCAGTCACCACCACCCAAACCACCCATAACCAAAAAAGGCCGAGCAAAATATACTAGTACGAAATATGGGTAAAATCTATATATATGAAATCAAAGTACCATGGGGTATGTTCCTCATACCCATCGACACCATTGCACTGATCATGCTGGAAACTGTGCACACACCTACCTAGACCAGGCAGGATGGCTGGTGTGGGGGACCGGCAGTGCATTTTGGGGCTGCAAAAGCCCAAAAATGGGCTGCAAAGGCCCACCCACTGGCCAGCAGTGATGGTCAAGTGCGGTGGTAATGTGCATGTGCAAGTGTCTGGGCAGGCACCTAGGCCTGCCTGCTGTCCTAGGCAGTGGGGAGGCATCTGTGCCAGCATGAGAGTCTGCACAGGTGCCTAGGCCTGCCCACCATCCCAGGTGGTGGGGAGGCGATTGTGCCTGTGCGAGTGTCCTTGCAGGTGCCTAGCTCCCAGTAGGGATGGCAGCAATGGCAGCCAGTATGCTTTGAAAGCACGGCATGGCACCTGGGCAGGCCAGCCTGAGGGGTGGCAGCCGCATGGCTGGCCCCGCAGCAAGGCACCAGCACAGCCAGCACTGTAGCCTGCTCCAGAGCCCCTGACTGACTGCCCGTCCTGCCTTACCTCACTACAGCCACCGCCACCGGCCTCCTCATCAACTACTGCCGGCAGGTGGCCATCACGGCCTGTCTCCTCTGCCCTCTTGGGGGGCTCATCGGGCAGTAAGGGGGACCTACATGGGGGGCCTCCACCATCCACCTGGGGCACCCCTCAGGAGGAAGACAAAGCAAGGCTGTGATGGACACCCTCTGACAGTAGTCACTGGGGAGGCTGCCACCGCTGGCCAGAGAGGGGCATGGGGAGGGTCTTGCAGGGCCACCAGTAGGGTGGCAGCACTTACAGCCATGACAGCTGATGCCACCCCATTAACCACTGTTGGCGGGCAGCCACTATGGCCTGGCTCCTCCGCACTCCTGAGGCACGCTTTTGGTGAAGGGAGGACGCACAGCTGGGGGGTGGGCAGAGGATGGGACTGGGCCACTGCCTTCCACAGGCTTGCAGCTGCAGAAGGCATCGGCCCATCCACGTCCTCTGCCCCTCCCAATTGGAACATCCCTTCTGCTTGAGTTGACCCTCCAGAGGGTGGGGGGAGCTGGGCTGCGATGGCCACCTGCCACCTGTAATCACTGGAGAGGGTGCCCTTGCCACCTGGAGTCAGGCAAGGCGTCACGAGCAGTCAGCCAGGGGGCCCTGCACAGTCCCTGGCTGAGATGGCACCTCGTGGAGGGGCTGGGAGAGTGGCTGCCTCCCTGCGGCATGGTCTGCCCGGGTGCCGAGCCACGCTGTCTACACAACCTGGCACTGTCCCGAGCAGCCCCCGGCTCTTCCTCCAGGCCTGTTTGGCGTCAGGCCCGGCCATGGTACCGCGGAGCCTGGCAAGGCCTAGGCTGGCGCCACCGGCACCATCACGAGGCCGACGCCAGCAGACAAAAAGGTAAGGCAACTGGGGCAGGGGCGGGGGGGGCACCAGGCCCGCATCTCTCCTCAGCCCAGATGTGGTACCCCTGGGCAACGCCGGGTCCTCTGCTAGTTAAAAATAAAATATGATATTACTTAGATTATTTTTTAACAGAAATAGGCTAATTCAATAGTGTTATCATGGCCATTTTTGTAAATGTGGTGTGGCATATACAGTCTGGCCAGATTATCCTGCTACGGTAACAGAGTAGACCACACTGCCAGCTATTTAACGCTGATCGTCAAGCAGTAGTTAACTAACCTGACAACCCTGAAGACTAACGGCCTTGGGTGGCAAAGTCCACAGGGAAGGGCAATAGTCCTCAAGTGAATTAAATCCCACTTGAATCCATCTTCATGGAGGAGAGCAGCTTCATCAATACTGGCCTGGGGCTGATGAGGATTTTGTGTATCAAAAGGGCTCAGGATCAGAAAGTGACTCACAGAACTGGATCAGTGGTACAGGTGTCATGCTGCAATGCGAAAAGCAAATGGAAGGTCACTGCATTATGTTGCTCCCATGACAATCTTCATGCTTGATCACCAAGAGGATTGTCAATATTTGGAATCGGATACAGCACTTGAAGGAGGAGGAGGAGTGGCATAAATTGAATGCACATAATTGTTACACTGATTTCTTTTGGCTATAGAAAATGTGAGCTCTCCTTGAGAGAAGTAATTCTTCTATTTGAAGATGTACCCGAGAATAATCATCCGTCCTGTCCAAGAGGGCATTAGAATATACTGTACAAAGAACAAAAAGAAGGCAGAGTTGAGTTTTAGAAATCTGAGCACAGGAACATCCTTATACTCGAAGATTTTGCATGCAAAGCTGATGCGCTTTCCATGAGCAACCCTTTATGTTGCTTATGAACAGGAAATATTGAACAGTCACACAGATCATCTAATTGTGATAATCTCATTTCCTAATGAGATTTGTTAAGAAGCTTGACACCCAATCAGTAATATTAAACATTGGGAAACTGTTGTATAATATACGATACATCTTAAGGAAAAGTGAGTGACTATGTATGAACGAAACTCCTCCTAAGCCTTGCATTACCACCCTTGGTGAAAATCTCAGTGAGAATGGCAAAATTCAACATTTTTGATAAGATATAAAAGGATTCCAGGGCTGAATTTCCAAAGCAGAACTTCCATTTTATTAACATATATCTATTATACCTAAAAACAAACAAACCTATATTCTGGGGGCTATCTTTTTTGTTTTTTAGTTGTCCATTATCAGCAATAATCTTAATAGTCTCTAACCTCTCATATGAGAGGTTTGGCATTAAATGTCAGCCAACTTGTTTCATAGGCTAATTTTTCTTTTTCATTTTCACACTTGTGTCAACTCATGACATTATAGCTCTTTAATTTCTTCAGTGAAATACGGTGTCAGCAGGAAACAGTAATAATTTAGAATTATGAATTCAAGACTATTTCCATTATAGCTGAACTTCCCAGGTCATCAAACAGTCTATCTTCTGTAAACACCTTATACAACATAAAATGATCCAAATGGTGTACGTCTGTCTGTCTGTCTGTCTTTCTCCCTCCCTTTTAGTTCTAGAAGTCTCTCCAAGTTGTGTCTAAGAATATAGTACATGCACTTTTAATTAGAGGTTTTTTTTTATAGAGAAAACACATTTATTGTCAGGGCTTATTAAATGATAAAAAGTAAAAATACTGAATACTGAATATTCTATGTCTGGTGTTCTAAAGGGGGAGCTCAATAGAGGATCACAAAAGTCACACTTGTTTATTTCCCATGTTATTGGCAAATGGCTTTTGAGTTTGGATACATCATTCATTCACCTTCACTGTTCTGTTCAGGAAAGACACCCTTGTCTCTACTTGACTAAAGTTTTTTTTTAAAGCTGGGGTCACTGCAAGGTGAAGAGAAGCAGTAATATACTGGTTGACCTTTTGCAGGAATTCCAGATAAAGACCCAGAAGTTGAGTCAGAGATAATCACAAGATCTGGAATTTACAATAACAAACTCTCCATATATCTACCTGTCAGGCCTCTTCCTCTAAGGGAGGGACACAAGGTCACTGAGAAGGCCTATTTCCATCAACTTTTTAAATTTTAATATTGGAGTATAGTTGGGAAGAATCAAATCTATGCAGGGAAGAATGTTAATTCTTCAGTGTTCGGCATCTTTATCAATATTTGCGTCGTTTTTCTTTTCTTAATACCACCCTCTCAAAATACATTAAAGGGGAAAGAGTTGGTGCAAGAAGTTTTAGAGGCTTTATACACACACACGCACGCGCGCGCACACACAGAGGCAAACAGTTATTGCTCATCTCCAGTACTGTGCTTGGGGTATTCATGTGGATTATTCATTCACGTTTGCAGTAAACTAGAGACAGCAATTTCAGAGAACAGATTACTTTGTCTATGTGGATTGCCACTTTGTGCATTTGATAACAAAGTGACAAACCTACCACACTAACTGCCTCAGGATTCATTCAATGCAAAATGGGATGCTATATAGTCAAAGCAATGGTATTCCCAGTGGTAATGTACGGATGTGAGAGCTGGACAATTAGGAAAGCTGAACGCAGAAGAATAGATGCCTTTGAAATGTGGTGTTGGAGGAGAGTTTTGAGAGTACCCTGGACAGCGAGGAGAACAAATAGGTCAATCTTAGAAGAAATCAACACTGACTGCTCATTGGAAGGGCTAATAGTAAAGACGAAGCTAAAGTATTTTGGACATCAAATGAGAAGGGAGGATTCACTTGAGAAGGCCCTGATGTTGGGAAAGGTGGAGGGCAAAAGAAGAAGGGGGAGGCCAAAGATGAGATGGCTAGATGGTATTGTAGACACAACGGGCACAGAACTGGGAGTGCTGAGGGGGATGGTGGAGGACAGAGGTGCCTGGAGAACAATGGTCCATAGGGTCGCAAAGGGTCGGAACCGACTGTGCGACTGAACAACAACAAATATAGCATTCTAGAGTATTCCCCAAAAAAGGGAGGAAGAGAAATATTTGAGAAAATGGAAGAGAAATAAAAATAGAAACATAAAGATGACATCAAATAAAAGGAATAGTGCTAGAACAACCAAAGCAAAATTAGGGAAGCCAAAGAAAAATGGTGGGCTGAGCAATACCTAGAAATAGAAAACCAAAAGAAGATACACAACCCTTTAAATATGCATTGAATGGTCAAAGCAATGGCAGGTATATTCAATATATGATGATGGCTGCTACTGATGGGAGAAGAGTCTCACAATGTGGAGAGCAGATTAAACAGCTGATTGAAAATAACACATCAATGAGATTTGTGGTTTCAGAAATGGACACAGGACCTGAAATACAAAACACTGACATATGAAATGAAATACAGCTAAAGAACAAAAAGCCAAAATTTCAGGACCCAATTATTTTTCTGCAGAACTATTTAAGCAAACAGAAGAAATCAGTAAAACACGAATTGACAAATCAATAAAACAGAAATTATTCCAGATATTTGACTGAGATCAATCTTTATTAATGATAAAATTTGTGTTGAACAAAAGTTGTGTTAAGTTGTTTGTCCACATGCTTAGTTTCCCTTAACTATTATGTGTGGCAGAATTTACAAGAAACATGAAAAATTGACAGGAGATACACAATATGTATTCATGGGAATGTAGATCTTAACCTATAAGAAAGGGATGTGGTCATGCATGTCCGGAATGTGTGTCCAGCCTCTACAACCCTGGAATGAGACACTTTCAATGTACATCAATGTACACACATCCAGCCTATTCTGTAATGAGCTGGCCACACTTACCTTGCCCAACTAAGACCATCCCCGTGAGGGTCCTGGGGCCAAGAATGGGGCCTAAGCCCCACAAAATGGGGAAAAGAACGGAAACTACACCTCCCATGGTACCATGGGAGAAAAACGGCAGTTTAACAGCCAGGCCTGGAAACAGAATGTTGGACTGTGATTGGTTGAGAGTGAATGACTGACAGGCAAAGGTCCCGGAATTCTAGAGAGAATCTAGCCAGGCCTGGAAACAGAATGTTGGAGAGAGCTAATTTGCATATTGAACTGCAATTGGTTGAACTTGAGAGTGAATGACTGATGGGGAAAGGTCCTGATGTGGAAGGAGAAAACCCATTCCATTTAAGCCTCTACAACCCTGGAATGAGACACTTTCATTGTACATCAATGCTGTGTGAGTGAAAGACAGAGAGAGACAGGGAGTGTGTGTTTATGTGTGTGTGTGTGCAAGACAATGCACAAGACAATGCACAAGACAGTGGGTTCTGGATCAGTCACTTGTGGGTGTGCCTGAATGAGAGAGAGAGAGAGAGAGAGGGAGAGGGAGAGGGAGAGGGAGAGAGACTCTGTGTGTTGGGGTGTATCAGGGTCTGAAAAACCTAAACATACAACAAACACCTCCCAGCCAAAGCCGGGTAATTAGCTCTCATCCTTCCTTCCCTACCTCCAACCATTCTTCTCCCCTTCCTTCTTTCCTTCCCTACCTCATTCTTACCCTCCCATATTCCTTTCCTCCTAAATTTTCCCTTCAATACCTACCATCCTTCCCTCATCATCACACCGGGGTGAGTCTGTCCAGGTTCCTTTACTGAGAGCCAGGGGGCATCACAAGCGGTGTGGGGGGAGGCAAAAAGGAAAAAAACCTCCCCAAGCCATTCCCACCTCACGGGTTGCGCACCCCCCAAAAAACCCTGTTGAAGACAGGCACCAATGCTAGTATGATATATATTATGAGTAAAGCTTTGATAAAAATCCAGAGAATCAGGTTGAAAGAATTATTGGTAAACAAATGACTTGATTCAAATATATATAAAATTGATAACCTGGCAACAAATGTTGCAGTGAACAATGAAGTTCAGGTTACAAGAGGACATAGAAATAATAAGAAAAATACAATTACCATTTCTTTTCAATCTGTAGTCAAAAGAACTGACTTTTATAGACTTTTACTAGTAATACAATATTATTTGTTGAGCAACTCACAGAAATGTGAATATTTTGAATGTGATTGATGGAATGGTGAGATCATAGCCATGCAATAAACGTCACTGTGGAGATGGCCCACAGCAGCATACTCAAGGTTAAGAATTTAATATGATAGTTAATTTGTGACATATTTAAAAAGAAATGGTTTTCATTGTGTGGTGCTAGTTATTCTCATTTCTATATTATGACATGAAATCATAAATGCTGCTCTAGCCTATCACAGAAGAAGAAGAAGAAGGAGAAGAAGAAGCAACTGAAATGTGGCTGTAGTAAGGATTTAATCAGTGAATTTTGGTATCAATAAAACACTTCTAAGAAGAATCAGTAAAGAACATTTCATTTTAAATCCCTATCAGGAAAAGTACAGATTGCTCCATCTGACCATTCAAAGAAATTAAGGAAGAAGACATGTTTGGTGGAAAAGAATAACTCTTTGGAGTTGGCTTGGATGTAACACTGCATCATTGTTTAGTGCTGCTAACACATCCAAGGTCAAAACAGCAATTATGAATACCTGGCCTCATGTAAGAGTAGAAAGAGAAGATCAAGAAGAGTACTTCAATAAGTGAGAAACAAATGGAATAACAATGGGGTAAGGTAAAGGTAAAGGTTTCCCTTGCTCGAAAGCTAGTCGTATCCGACTCTAGGGTGCAGTGCTCATCTCTGTTTCCAAGCCGAAGAGCCCAGCGCTGTCTGCTCCTGCAGACGTTTCCGTGGTCATGTGGCAGGCATGACTAGACACCGGAGCGCACGGAACAATGGGGTAGAATGATGTATTTTATGTTTGCCTAAATTTTCTCCTATGAGCACAATGTGAGTTGGAAGGGGCCTACAGGGCAATCGAGTCAAACTCCCTGTTTAATGCAGGAATCTACATCAAAGTTAGATGATATATAACTAGAGCTGAATATAGGGGGAATGGTACCTCATGGGTTTTGGAGACTAAATGCCGACTAGTATGAAAACTAGAGAAAATCTTTCCTGGCTTTCCATTGATTTCTTGATACAGTTCAGTTTTTTTAAAAAAAAAATAAATTTATACTAGCTGTAAGCTATAAAGCCTAAATGATTTGAGTTTAGATGACTAGTATTCCATGCACTCCTGTGTCTAGTCATGCCTGCCACATGTCCACAGAAACATTTGCAGACTCAGACAAAGATGAGCACTGAACCCTAGAGTCGGATAAAATTGGCTTTTGAGCAAGGGCAACCTAGGCACCAGTTTCACAAAAGGTTTGCTTAGAACAGCATTTCCCAAACTATGTTCTGTGGAACACCAGTGGACTTCAATTCCCAGAAGCCTGTCAGAACATTGGCTGATTTGTGCTATGGGGAATTGAATTAGGCTTCTGGAAATTGAAGTTCAAGAACCAAAGTTAGGGAAACCCTGGCTTAAAAAGTCCCCTTTATAGCCATGGCTCTTGAATAAATGGCCTGAAATCATTCTCTCAGCATCTTCCACATTATGCATTATATGTCAGGTAAAAGTAATTTGCCATTCATTCAGCTATTGATTCAAGGCATATACTCTCTGTTCTATAGGAAAGTACTTAAAACCTGGCTGGTGGGGCAGGTGTGGGGCACTGATGGAGGTATGACCCCCACCTGCTGGATCGTATAAAACATAATTAAGATCCTCCCTCTTTATACAGATGGGGTGGGTGGGATTTTAATGCGGATGGTTTTTAAATGATTTTATTGTGGATGTGTCTTATGTCTTTATGCTTTTATTTGTGAGCCACCCGGAGTCGCTTCGGTGAGGGGGCGGCGATACAAATGTGAAAAATTAAATTAAATTAAATTAAATTAATTCTACCTTAGATTCAGTCATACCAGTTTAGCACCTTTTATTGTTAGTGAATGGGTGGAACTGTGATTCTTTTAGGTGTTGCAGTTCATGAATTGCTTATGTTCTCTAGTTTTAACAGTTACATTCTTCACATTTGTTTTAGCTGTCTTGTAAGCTATCTCAAAAGCTGAGTTTCAAATAAAAATTAAATAATGAAGTAATTCATTTCTCTCTTTAACAAATTGCTCAGACTCTGAGATCATCATAATTCTGGTAGTTTCCTCCAAAGTTTTACTATTATCAAAAAAGAAACATTATATTCCCCCTCCTGCAATTTTTCATATGGTGCTTCCTTGGGCATTCTTAATTCACAGAAGCTTTTTCTGCCACTATATAATGCCATTCCCAATACACCTAATGAAGAGCGGGGAAAGGTGCAATATAAAAAGAGATAACCAGTGTGAGGTTTTGTTGTGTACACACTTGAACTCATTTTTCATCAAGACGTAATATTTTGAAAGACAAAAGTTATTCAGAAGGGAACGGGAAACTACTGATCATAAGATAAAATAAAACTGTATTTCATTACTGTTGACAATACATACACATAAATTTAAGCTAAACAGGAAAGGTTCACCCTCTACACAAATCACGAAAACAAGTGCAGATTTATTAATAGTGTGATCTCAGGAGTCACTTAAACAATGAGCCTTCCCTGGAACTGGGAAAGCATATTTAGATATCTTTAGAATTGATCACTTTTATAAAGCAGACACAAAATATCCTTTTTTATTTTTCTTACTAGCAATATCTGTGAATAAATAGCAGCTACCTGAGACTTAGTATGGATAAAGCAGGTGATGGCAAGATTTAACAAGGATGGTCCAGGGGACAAATCTTTCATACCCACTCCCATCTTCTGTGTACATCAGCAAAGATCATCACCAACAAAAACATCTCAAATTGAGCCTGCACTGGCTTTCTGTCATTGGTGGCTTGGGTCAAGATTGAGGGAACTCACTTTGCAATGCTATTTTGAAGGGACACACCCTATGCCAGGAGTTCTCAACCTTTTTAAGCCATGGGCCAGGTCACACTCCCTCAGACAGCTTCAGAGGTCAGACGACCATTTTGTCCTTCCTCCACCACATGGCACTTCCTGATGTGGTGGAGGCAGTGGGGGGCCACATGAAATGGTGCTGTGGGCAGCAGGTTGAGAATCCCTGCCTTATGCTGTGGCTGCAAACTGCCCATAGGCAGTGTTCGTCATCCAAGTGTATGATGCAGGCAGGGAATGTAGCTTCTACATTCAGAAGGATAAGTCATCTCAACTTTTGTTCTCAAGGCAACATGCTGTTTATGTGCTCAAACTGAAAGAACAAGTGGATATAAAATTCACAAGGAAAGCTTAATGGCCAGGTAATGCAAACTGAAATAGCAGCACTGCATCTATTAAAGATAAATATGCAACTTCCATGCTGTTATATCATTTTATATATGGTTGCTATGGCCAATTCATCATTTCATTACTATTTTTGTTCATCACTTCATGAAATGCAACTTTTGCATGATTAGGATTTTTTAAAACATTATTTGAAAGGCAAAATGCAACTCATGTAGATTTTGTGTCACCTAATAAATGCTACACTATACTTTATAGAAAAAGGGAACGAAAGAATTGTATTGTAATTATTTCAGCTCAGAAAGCAACTTCAGTTAATGAGACACAATTGTATAGGAAAGGTATATTCTGGTTGGAACTTTTGGCATGTCACTAAACTATGTTTCCTGTAAACAGACAGTTAGATTATACTGGGCATTTAACCATTGACACTTCCTGACTATGACTATGGCAGCAAGAATGTCAGACCTTGGGGAATTAGAATAGCAGGCTTAGCCAGAGAGTTATGCTATGCTATGGAAGTGAGGAAAATTCTTACACAGACTAGAAACCTACATAGAATTTCCCCCAAAAGGCAAAACGAGCATGTAAACCTGTTTCATCATTGGGAGAATGTAAGACCATTTTGCTCAAGTAGGGGCTACTGGTGGAAAACAACACTTGCTGTGAAAATGGAGAGGTACAGAATCAGACCCATTTGTTAGTCTGCCAATTGCTACCAGAACATGCACCGATGAGGACTTATGTTTGGCCAATGACAAAGCCATGAAGGTGGCTTCATTTTGGCAGTCCAGGGTTTGATCAGGACATGTAAGAAGAAGATCAGAGGGAGAAGAAATAAGTTATCGAATAAATCATTTCCTCTCTGGGAACTTCCACTGACAGGGGTGTGTGGAACCCCCAATGTGCTTCCTATTCAAATACCTCACTACAATCCATGAATGTTTATGCTTAACTAACTTTTGAAGGTATCAAAGTATTATTTGATGTTTCTGCTGCAATAGACTGATACAGCCACCCCCTGATAAATTCTGTGATCCCAGTCAAAAGGCAACCATATAAACAGGCAATATTTAGGCCTATCTCATACTCATATCAATCTATCAGGTCTGAGAAACAGAGAAGAAAATATGTCTTCACCTTTAGTCTTTACTTTTGATTTACCTGTGTAGCAGAATATTATTGTTATTTCGTTAATAAGAATGTTAGCATCTAGGAATAACTAGCCTGAAGAAGACTAAGAGTCTATTTTATCCAAAATAATGTTCACATAGTTGGCAACTGGGTTAGCTGTCTTGGAAATATTTCTTTAAGAGTAGGAGTAGGAAAACCTCAAACTAAGAAATATGTTTCTTCCTCTTTGCCTTTGGACTTTTGATGCTCTACATTTTAAGAGGATTGTATTTGAACATATCATTACAAAGACTGTCTTAAATGTTTTCATCTATTCTAGTTGCAACATCCTTTTCTTTTCAAGGACAGAATAATTTTGCCAAGAAAAGTTTTAGAAGGGGAGTTAATTTTATATCAGATTTCATGTGGCTGGCCATTTGGGTTTTATTCTCCATACCGCCTCCACTGTCACTTAGTATTAGATGTATTACTTACAGAGTAGTAATTACCCCTGACACTTAATTATTACAGTTTTGATGACAAGAAGGCCTTTTCTTTTCCTGCTTTCATAACATATATTCCTGTAACGTATTTAAAAGTTTAAAAGCAGTGGGCTTTCGATTGCACTCTGGGATTAAAAAAAAGTATGGTGAAAAGACTGGGAAGAAAAGAGCAAGAGAAGAGACTGTTTTAGAGTTCCAGAGATGATCTCACACAGCCATATCAGCTGACGAAAGTCTGCAAATATTGCTGGTGTCCAGTTGAGAGAGAAAGACAGACACAGAGAGAAAGACACTGAGGGAGAACGTTGCCTCCCAGCAACCCAGCCAAATTCTCAACAGGAAAGCAGTGCTTTTAAAGTTAATAAAATGAAGGCAGCTTGGGGTATGGAGAGGGAAGAGGAGGAGAAGAAGGGAGGCTCTTGGCAAGGCCGCATATACTACACAAATGAGTATCTAATTTTGCCACATGGGCTTTCCCCCCATCCCTGCACTTTGAGTCAACCCCAGCTGCAGGCTTGGATGAGCAGTTTAACAATCCTTAGTTTTTTCTTCTTTCTCCCCCTCGCTCTTTATAATGATCACAATCAGGAATATCATGTTCCTTGAGCCTGAGGGCTATGTGGGATTTAAACAGGGTGAGTAGCTGGCATTCCTCCAACCCTACCTGCAGCTGTGTTTCTGGGAAGGTTGGAAAACTCAAGGCTGCTGTTGCACAGCCTTGCTCATCTCCCAATCCCCCAGCCATGCATGCTTAAAAGGAGTTGGGAGGGGTAAATGTTGTGTGTATGTGTGTGTGTGTGTGTGGGGGGGAGAAATAGAAATGAATGAATGAATATGATTTGTGGGATAACTAAAAAAAGAAACTCGGGCAACATATCTCTTAACATCAGTAAAGAAGCAATAAGGGGAAAGGATGGCTGAAAAACATGGAGGAATATAATCACAGATTAAGTGCATCAAATTTAGTGAAACAGAGCTATGAAAAATAAACAAATGTTTTTGAAGATGTAAACAGAAAGTCAACATGGGTACAATTGTCAGCTCATTAAAAGTGTCATTTTTCTTTCTAAACATCTGTGCTGTCAATACATTCTTGCACTTTTGATTAGGTTGATACATCCTATCCACAAAAAGGAACTATAAAATCTTATCTGACAAAAAAAAAATTGCAGCAGTCTTCTGTGTCATGGTATTATATAATTTGAATAGGGAATCTATGATTAATCTCAATTCATCAAAGGAAAAACATGAAGAATAAGGGATATTTGGGCAAACAGTTTCCAGGAGTGCAGCCACTCAGATAGTTTAAGGTAAAAGTAGTAAAGGTAAAGGTTTCCCTTGGTCAAAAGCCAGTCATGTCTGACTCTAGGGTTCACTGCTCATCTCTGTTTCAAAGCCGAAGAGCCAGTGCTGTCTGCTTCTGCAGATGTTTCCGTGGTCATGTGGCAGGCAGAACTAGACACCGGAGCACACTGAATGCTGTTTCCTTCCAACCGAAGTGGTTCCTATTTATCTACTTGCAATTTCTTGCTTTCGAACTGCTAGGTTGGCAGGAGTTGGGACAAAGACGGGAGCTTATTCCATCCTGCGGTATTTAGGAATCGAACTGCTGACCTTCCGCCTCTCAGTCAGCATCTTAGCCACTTGAGCCACTGCAGTCCCCAGATAGTTTAATGCTACTGTACTTTCTGGAGGAGAGAAATTGTGGACTCTGAAAATAGCTAATTTTCCTTTTTTATATATACACTGTGAGGAATCTTTGACTCATTACTTTGACTCATTAGTGGAAGACGTCAAAGAAAAAGTGAGAGACCATCGTCTCCCTTTTTTCCATTATCATTTTTGTGAATTGGTAAATTACCATCCCTGCTCCCCTGGGATATGTAGTGACTTCACAGGTAGAACTGGCTTGGTACAAATGGTATGATAATAAAGCTAGGAAAAGGTGGTAAAGTTTTCCCTTGCTCAAAAGCCAGTCCTATCCAACTCTAGGGTTCAGTGCTCATCTCTGTTTCAAAGGGCAGTAGAAAGAAGGGTGCACCTCTCCAAGGGGCATGATCCCAAGAAGGGTCATATTTGCTGCCCTTTCTCCTGGGCATCATGTCACCCTGGCACACTCCAATGGGAGCGTGCCATATGGCTTGGGTGAAGAGGGAAAGTGGTGATTTAAAGGTGTCTTTCCCTCCCCTTTATTACTTACTTGTTATGTGCAAACAGTCCTCCAACCCACCCTTTAGGTGACAGCTGGTCACTTTGGGGCCAGATAGGAAATTTTGCACCTACCTTAGTCAAAGGGTGGGTGTTTTGTTGTTGTTTTTTGCCCATCTCATACTGTCTCCAATGGGGCTAGATGGGTCAATTTGCTGGACCATCTTAAATAGGTCACAACTGGTGGGTAGTGTGGGACAGGAGTAGTTTAGGTGAGTTCCTAGGATACATCAGGAGTGGGTCTCAGGGCACCCAACATCCAGGATATCAGAATCCCAAGATTCAATTCTGGGATGGATGAGGGGGGGGGACACTGGTGGTCCAATGATGGCACTGCCCATCAAAAGTCCCAAGGCTTGAGAGATGTTCACTATCTTTACCTATAAGAATTGGGATGTGGCCGTGCGTGTTTGGAATGCGTGTCCGCTCACATTCAGCCAATCCCGTAATGAGCTGGCCACACTTACCTTACCTCCTGAAGATCACTCCTGCCAGGGTCCGGAAGCGGAGAGTGGGGCCAATGCCCCACAAACCTGAACAAAAACCCCTACAATTCCCAGCATCCCCCACGCCGCCCCACCCCTCAGCCAATCAGGCAGGAGGACATGAGCATGAAGGAGGCGGGACAGCTGGTGCGCACATAAAAACAACAACAGCCGACGCATGCCCAAAACAGCTCAGCTCAGGGCCCTGCCTTACCAAGGCAGACAGAGCCCAGGCTGAGGGAACGGTCTGCCTGCTGCCCCTTTGGCGGTGCCTGGGGGGGAAATGCAAAGGTGGCAGCCATCGATTTGTCAGGGGATGTGCTCTCCCTGGTGGATTGCTGACTGCCTTCTTTGTATTACCCCCACCGCTGTTTCGTATTAGCTCTCAAAACAGCGGAGGGGGTAATACAAAGGCAGCAGCCAGCAATCTGCCAGGGAGAGCACCTCCCCTGAGGGATAGCTGGCTGCTGCCTTTGCATTTTCCCCTCAACTGGTTCAAAGGTTGTTTCATGTCAGCCTTCAAAACAGTTGATGGGGAAATGCAAAGGCGGCAGCTGGTGATCCATCAGGGAGAGCGCCTCCCCTAACGGATCATTGGCTGCCGCCTTTGTATTACCCCCTCTACTGTTTCATGTCAGCTCTTGAAACAGCGGAGGGGGTAATACAAAGATGGCAGCCAGCAATCCATCGGGGTGGTGCTTTCCCTGATGGATCACTGGTTGGAGCTTTTGCATTGCCCCTCAGCTTTTTCGTGTCAACCTTCGAAACAGTTGAGGGAGAAATGCAAAGGCGGCAGCTAGCGATCCATCAGGGAGAGTGCCACCCCTGACGGATCACTGGCAGCCATCTTTCCATTACCCCTTCAGCTGTTGCGAAGGGCTGGCAGTCACCCCACCAGCAACACAAAATCCATACCTGCCCAGCAAGGCCAGGCAAAATAGTTAGTCATCTTCTAAGCAGAAGATTGTATAGCTAGAATTTCCAGAACCAATATATACTGTTCAAGCAGTTCAAGAAACACAGTGTCTGATATGTTGTTTCTGTCTTATTCATTTAGGAACCACCACTAGTTGATAGAGAAAGGGAGAAGATAGGTACTGTGTCAACTAAATGGGATTATGGAAAGTATGAAATAGGATGAGAGAAAAGTCCATAATGAACCTGTGTAAACTAAAAACATGAACACAGGCAAGAAGTACGTTGTTTTTATTGCTCATGACTTCTTCCTTTCTGCACTAATTTTTCACTCAAGCGAGACAACAATTATTGTCAAACTGCCTAAGGAACATCTCTAATTTTAGAGCTTTTCAATATTAGGAAAGTACAACGGGTGGTGGTACTTGTTGTGAATGACTAATGCTGTATTTTAGGCTTGAAACAAATTTAGCAGCAAGCAACTACATCATATAAGCAAAAGGACTCATTCTTTTTCTGCCTTGACTTCTGTTTCCTTTTCCCGATTCCTCCTGTTGAAGATGGATTTAACTAATTACTTTTTCAGTTGAACACTGATGGAAGTATATGTATTATTAGTACCATACTTTTCCCTTCCCCACAGTGAATTCATATAGAGCCATATTTTAATTTGCAGCTCTCTGGTGCTGTCAGAATTATAGGCCAGCCCGGAGCAGAGAAGTATGACAAAGTTTCTCAGGTCCTGTTTAGTTAAGGCAGAAATGCTGGGAATCAGCCAACATTCCCACTACTCAATGTTCTTTTCACAGTCCAAAATTATTTCACTTAAACATTTCCAACTGTGAGGGGGTCCCATTTCACTTATTATGCAGTTGTTCATTTTTCCAAATCAACATCAAAGTCATTAAGAACTGAGTATTATTGAGTTGGCTGAATTTCAGTTAAGGTCTAGAGGGATGTTGCTCTTTATTAAGATAAAGCATGGCCTGGTTATGTCACCCATGAAATAATCAATTTACTATGTTGGTAAATTTCCCCTTTCTTTGATCTGTGAATTAAATCCAACCAATCATTGTTTCCCATGACCACCACCACTGCAGCAATGGTTTAAAATGACTCCATCCACATTTTCTCTCTAGGAAAGTCTTATGAAATGTAGAACATAGATGTTGCCAACATTACAAGTGATATCTGAAACTTATCACAAATTTCACATTCCACCATAAATGAGTACAACCAGAAATTATTATTTTTGGGTTAGGGGGAAGGGAGAGAGAAGAAAAAAAAGTAAACATCATTATGGTTGAGCTACCTTGTCTTGTTTTGACCTTTATTATCAGTGAAATATGCATTAAAGAGACAATCATCTTAGAATTCACAACCTCATGTTTAAATAGAATGTTCTCTGTGGATGGAGAGGGTCACTATGCCATGTTTACCACCAGCACATTTCTGAGGAGACACTTGTTGTCCTTGTGGAGTTTTGGATGTCATGTTTTATTCTTTAGGAGAGCCACATTCCATCTTTAAAGTGCAGGGATACCATAGATAACATTAAACATTAAGAGAACAGCATGGTAAAGCATTCAAATGCAGATATAAAAGTATCAAAAGCAATTGGCCAAACCAGAAATGTTGCTTTAATTAGCAAGTTACATGCTTGCTGTGATAAAAACCTTTAGCAGAAGAAGAGTATAGATGTCTATGCGAGCAGAGGCTCATGACTCTGATGCCATGGGAGCAGTGAATCCATTCCAGCTTTAAGGCTGACTTTTACAGGAGCCACCCATGGTGCTGAAACCTTCTCCAAATACATATTGTACTTGAAATGCATTCTTTACATTTTTTACTAAAACTAAGAATGTATTCATTGCCTTCCACAACACTGGAATACACCAGAGACAACAAATAAAGTGATTTGCTCATTTGGAGAGATTGTCTTGGGATTTCATACAATCATCATCATCATCATCATCATCATCATCATCATCATCATCATCATCATCATCATTATTATTATTATTATTATTATTATTATTATTATTATTATTATTATTATTATTATTATTATATATCTGCAGGATACATTAATATAATAAAATGAAACAAAATACCATAAAATACGATTTACACAATAAGATACCATTTAAACACTAAAATAACAAGTAACAAATAAATCACACAATGTCCTCTGCCATTCAACGTCCTCGACGGAGCCAAGGGGTCAACGTCCCCGATGGAGCATATGAAAAGAGGTTTCCACATTAAAAAGAGGCATATATAAAAAGAGGAGAAGGACAAAGAGCACAAGGCAGACCCAGAGGATGATGTGGAGATAACATCAAAGATGTATTAGAAGAATACCAAATAATGCTGGTGGAGGTTGCTAGAAGTGCCCAGAGCAAGAACCTTGTACTGTATCTCCCTTGATATCGGAAGGTGTCAAAGATAGAGGAGGAGGAGGAGGAGGAGCTATTGTCAGGTCTAAAGCCTACCTGTTGTTTGCTTTGGAGAAGTGAAAGTTCTCTCTGGACTGAATATGAGAGAACATGGGTGGTTGCAGATGAGGTGGCTCATGACCAGAGCAGGAGGGGTGGGTGGTGCCTCAAAAAATGATGGGAGGGAGGTATCCTTCTTCCATATCCATGAACCACTCCTTGGTGCAGAGTAATTAGAAGAAGGAAGAGACCCTTGTTCTGTCAGGTCCTGCAGAACCGGTAGCGGAAATTCCCCAGGTCACGCCCACTTGGTTGGCCATGCCCAACTCCATAGTCCATAATGCAGGATGTTTGGCCCTGCCCACAGATTTGGCCCCACCCACAGATTTGGCCAGCCCGCAGAGTAGGTACTAAATTTTTTTGCAGTGCATTACTGGACATAAATGTTTTATTTAGCTTTTCCTAAATTCTGCTACAGGCAGCAGCAGGCAAGTTAAACAATCACTGATAGACTTCAGTTGACTTATTTGTAAGACATGACAATGACAGACAGATCTTCTCTTCCTTTGTGATCGGGCCAAGAGAGAATCATATGAAAAAGTGAAAGACGAGATAAATTGTGGTTCTTATAAACATACTAGCATACATGTTATAAACTGTGATCAGCTTTTTTTGTGGATTAAAAAAAGAACAAAGGATGATATAATTGTTTCAAATTGTTTTATTTAATCAAATAACATTTTAGTATGTGACTTTTTTTTGTTAATAGTTGTACCGTAGGTAATATTTTTAAAAATGTGAAAGTACATGTTTTTTACATTCAATGTTTTTAAACTGTGTTTAGATGTTTTGGGTTTTTATTTGAGTTAAAACTCAACAGAGGATGCTATAAATCTTTTTATTTCATTTATTTAACATATGTTTGTTATTTGTGTAAACTTTTGATTTAATGTTATGTTTTTGACTTGTTTTTACTCTTGTGGCCTCTAGGTGGGGCTTTATTGTTTTTGGCTTGTTTTTTCATATTCCGCCCTGCAGGTGGGGCTGTTAGTGGTTTTGTTTTCTTTTCACGTGTTTTTCTCTCCTGGCCTCTAGGTGGGGCTTCTACCGGTAAGTAGTCTTTGTTTCTTCCTTTCTGTTCCGATCTCGTGGAGGGAGGATGTGCTAGTGAGTTCTCTGGTTTTCTTTCTTCTGGGGTTTTTCTTCATTTTGTTTTTGTGGTGGTGGGCTGGGAGGTGTTTCTGTTTGTTCTTATGTGGTTTGGTTGGGTTCTAGGTTTGTTTAATTGGTTTGTTTATTTCTGGTTTAATTTTTGTGATTTCATTGTTGTTTATTTGTGTAATTTGTGGTAGTTGTGTTGTTAGAGTTAGGTATTCTCATGTTGTAGTTAGGTGTTTTGCCTGTACTTTTCTGGAATTGTGGATGTTTTTGTTTGTGGATTTTGTTGTTTTCTTTTTTGTGTATTAATGGTTTTTTAATTATTGTTTTATTTGTGTTTTATTAATTTTTATTAATGTTGGTGTTTGTTGTTGGTGTGTACTTTTGCGTGAAGAATGGGCTGCCTGTTGGTTCCTCTTTTCCCCATTGCTGCTTCGAATTTTGGTTTTGATGCAGCAATGGGGTAAAGGAGGAGCCAGCAGTCAGCTGGCTCTTCCCCCGGGAAGGTTCGTTAGGTAGGTCGGGGGAGAAGGAGGCAGAGAAGAGCTATCTGCCTGAAGATAGTTCTTTCATCTCTGTCTCCTTTCTCTCCTGGCTTACCTAACCAGAGATCGGCAGGCAGCTATCCGTAAGGGGTGGTGCTCTTCCTTGTGGATAGCTGGCTGCTGCTTTTGTATTACCTCCGTCAGAAGTACAAAGGCAGCAGCCATTTATTTGCCAGGGAGGGTGCTTCCCCTGACGAACTGCTGCCTGCTGCTGTTGTTTTTTTCACCCCGGCTCAACTTTCCTTTAGGCAGGCGGTGGTCTTGCCATGTCTTCGGCGGGGTAGCGTGGAGGAGAGGGAGTCCCTCTTCTCCCCATTGCTCCGGGAAAGAAGTCCAGCGGTGGTCTTGTGGTGGATTTCTGTGGCTTTTTGTTTTGCAAGGCTGTGAGGCACTGTGTCTGCCTGCTGGGGACTTGTGCTCCCGTTGTGTTTTTAATTTTATTTTTTGCGCGCCAGCTTTCTCAGCATTCTGCATGCTCACGGCGCGTAGGATGCTGGGACTTGGAGTTTCGCCTTTTTGGTTTGCGTTCATGTGCCGTTTTTCCCCCTGCGGCTCAATTTTAATTGGCCGCGCCGCATTTCCAAATGTTCTTTTTGCTCACGCCTCTCAGCCTGATTGGCTGTGGCACGGCATGGGTGCAGAAACATATAGCAAGTTCCAATGGTTAACCCTTGGATTTATAGGTATAGATTGGCCAAATTTCAGTACAGACTTTTAGCATGCTTAAATTATTGCATTGCTAAAGCTAAAGTGTTGCCTGGAGACTTAGGATTCCTTAGTGGCCTCTTCTCCAGTTACTGACCAGGCTTGACCCTGCTACATTTCCAAAATGAAACAAGATTGGTGGGAGATATGGAAGATATTCTGAGCTATGCTTAAGTAATGACATAACGTCTCTCAAAGTCAGAAGGGTTTTCAGGGAGACCTTAAATAGGAGTTCTTACTTGTTTGGAAATAGTCCCAAATTCATTCCATGATAAATCTGGCTAAGGGTTCATCTGTAGTACAGAAAGACATTTGTCTGAGTGGCTGTCAACTGCTGCAGATGCTCCTGGGCTAGGTAAACTGAGGATTCAATTTCATGGATTGAAAAATGTGGAAAATACTGAGTTTGGTGGGCGGATTCACATTTCCCCCCATCAACCACATGATGCAATGTGTAATGTCAATCAGTCTGGTATTCCAGAGCACCAATTTGTAGTTTTCCTCCCCACCAGACACCTTCTACTTTTAAAAAAGCAAACCCTTTCACTTTAGTTCAAAGTGTGCAATCCCTTTGAATTGGTGCAAAAGGAAAGACTGAGCAAGCATGAACACACACACTCAAATAAAAGACTGCTTTGAAAACACACCTTTCTCCTTGTCTTCTGGGCGATCCTGTTTGTTTGCTTACAGATTCACAAACTCTACAACAAACAAAATAAAATGTAGAAATGAATAAATAGTTCATTTGAATTGTGTCACCTACAGTCACAATCTAAAGCCACACCTACAGGCTGCAACTGCTATTTGGATTTTTCTTCTCTGCATGTGTGGGCACTTGCATCAGAGAGTAGCAAATGCCCTGTTGCCACTTCACAGCAGTGAATGCCACATTTCCCTTGATGTATAGTAACACTCTAACATCCATCACTTTACTCATAGGGCCTGTTTAGCAGTGGCACTTCCTTCTGAACTTGAGAATGTTCTGTGTGTAGTTCAGTTCATCAGGTTTCCTTTTAAATATAACCACAGAAATGTAGTCAAATCCAATACGCTACAAGAAATTTCATAGTCCTGTTTTTTGTGTATACATACAGGATAACTTCTGGCAATGTTCTTCAATATTGTCAGTAAAAGCAGCTCAATTATAGCATATCCTTTTAACAAGTTTAAGGCAGAATATGCCAAAGATATTTAAAAATCTGCCAAGTATATTACGCCCACTGCCAATTTTAGTCCCAGTTAAATTATCCTGTTTGCAAGTCAGAACCTATTGCTGTATGTAGATCATATGACTCTGATTTCAGTTTTCATTCACTGCTTTCTGTTAATACAAAAGAATTAAGAGTAAACCAATATCGATATATTTTTATATACCTGTATATGGAACTGTATGATTGTGAAAACAACTGTAGAAAAAAGAAATATAACTTATAATTTCATATGTGACCAGGAGTAAATTTTTATAAGGTAAGAAAGCAACCCAGTCGCTGGTAGATTGTTAAGGATAGGATACTTTCTTTGTCTTCCTATGAAGATACAGGTTGGTGCACCCTGTGGGTGATGAGATAAAAGGCCTAGTAGCCACCGATGGCTAGAGCTGGCTGTAAGAGACTCAGCCAAGGATATACAGTAAAAACCCTGGCTTACATATGCCTCGAGTTACATAAAATGCGACTTACACAATGATTTTTGCACTAAAACCATGTCCCGATTTACATAAATGTCCCGATTTACATAACACAATTTCCATAATAAAGTAAGAAGTAGTAGTAATTTCCTATGGGTTTCCTTTGAGTTATGTAAAGACTTCATTTTTCCTATGAGGTTGTTTCGAATTATGTAAAAATTCATTGTTCCTATGGGTTTGTTTTGAGTTATGTAAAAAACTATTTCACATAAAAGCCTATGGAACAGACTTTTTACGTAAGTAGGGATTTTACTGTACAAGGAAATACACACAAAACACATAGAGGCCTGCAAGGGAAGCAGTCGCACATACACTCACACAGAGGAAGACATTCACCTACAGTAGACCAGTGATGATGAACCTTGGCATTCCAGGTGTTCTTGGACTTCAAATACCAGAAGCCCAGTCCAGCACTCCTGCTGATCAGGGCTTCTGGGAATTAAAGTTGAAGATCAGCTGGAGTGCCAAGGATCGTCATCACTGACCTAGACAAACTTACTCATTCTGAAATGCAGCTGAGGGATAGAATGATACATGGTCCCCCCCAAAAAACAACAACAACAACACACACACACCCCAATGTCATAATTAACAATTCCAAAGTTGAGTTATTCATTCAATTTTTTCTTTTCACATCCTTTCCACATTAGCCACACTTTCTTAGAAGTATACACCCTAAACAGCCCAAGAATCTTTTTCTTCTCACTTTCAGGTATGTATGTGAATACTTTTTCATACTTTGCCTAGACAGAAGGGACATTTTTGTATCCAAAAGTCATGCTTTGTTATGAAATTCACCAAGAACTGGAACTATAAGGGTGGCATTTTATGACATTGTCTCCTGAAGAACTGTAGACTGTCAGGTGAAAGATTACTGTCATGGTGTTTTCTACCGATATGACCCCAATATCCAAGTACAGTTTTTCTTAAGGCAAGAAATGTTGTTGTTATGTGTCATCGAGTCACCTCTAACTTACTCCATAGATGGTAAAAGCATATACAGTATTGCACTTTTTGCATCACCTTGCTTGTGTGGGAACTTAGCAGTTGTGGGATTCAGTATGTTCGCCCCAGTTCACCAGAACTGGTAGCAGAAATTCCGGCTGGCCCCACTGATCAAAGTTTTGAAATAAAGAAGACCTAATTCGGTTAAAAAAAAATGGCGTAGAAACCGGCAAACCATGCCACAAAGCTTGCCAAGAGAACCCTATTGACCAAAACAAAAGGCAAAACAAAGCGGCAAACAAAGGGGCAGGCTAGGTGATACAGGATGCTTAACACCACAGAGTGGAGGAAGGGGAGGGACAGGAAGGAGGGAGGAGGAATGCAATGTTGTAAGGAGCAATACTGCATGTTGTTGTTGTTCAGTCGCACAGTCGGTTCCGACCCTTTGCGACCCTATGGACCATTGTTCTCCAGGCACCTCTGTCCTCCACCATCCCCCTCAGCACTCCCAGTTCTGTGCCCGTTGTGTCTACAATACCATCTAGCCATCTCATCTTTGGCCTCCCCTTTCTTCTTTTGCCCTCCACCTTTCCCAACATCAGGCCTTCTCAAGTGAATCCTCCCTTCTCATTTGATGTCCAAAATACTTTAGCTTCGTCTTTACTATTAGCCCTTCCAATGAGCAGTCAGTGTTGATTTCTTCTAAGATTGACCTATTTGTTCTCCTCGCTGTCCAGGGTACTCTCAAAACTCTCCTCCAACACCACATTTCAAAGGCATCTATTCTTCTGCGTTCAGCTTTCCTAATTGTCCAGCTCTCACATCCATACATTACCACTGGGAATACCATTGCTTTGACTATTCTAATTTTTGTTTGTAATGTGATGTCTCTGCTTTTCACTATGTTCCCCAGGTTTCTCATGGCTTGTCTCCCAAGAATCAGTCGCCTTTTTATTTCATGGCTGCAATCCCCATCTGCCGTGATCTTTGATCCCAGGAAAGTAAAATCTGTCACTGCTTCTACTTCTTCCCCATCTATTTTCCAGGAACTGATTGGGCCTGTTGCCATTACCTTGGTTTTCTTGATATTGAGTCTCAAACCAGCTTTTGCACTCTCCTCCTTCAGCCCAATCAAGAGGTTCTTTAGGTCTTCCTCACTTTCTGCCATTAGGGTGGTATCGTCTGCATATCTCAGATTGTTTATGTTTCTCCCAGCAATTTTAATCCCATATTGTGATTCCTCCATCCCTGCATTTCGCATTATGTGCTCTGTGTATAGATTGAATAAGCAGGGTGATAAAATGCAGCCTTGTCTTACTCCTTTTCCTATTCCAAACCACTCTGTCATTCCATGTTCTGTCCTAACTGTTGCTTCTTGGTTCATGTACAGATTTCTCAGGAGGCATATGAGGTGCTCTGGTATTCCCATCTCTTTAATTTCTTGCCACATCTTGTTGTGGTCCACACAGTCAAATGCCTTAGTGTAATCAATGAAACAAAAGTAAACTTGTTTCTGGTATTCCTTTGTTTTCTCCATGATCCAACGTATGTTGGCAATGTGGTCTCTAGTCCCCCTGCCTCTTCTGAAACCGGCCTGCACCTCTGGTAGTTCTCTCTCCACATGCTGCTGAAGTCTGTCCTGTATTATCTTGAGCATCACCTTGCTGGCGTGTGGGATGAGTGCAATTGTTCGGTAATTTGAGCATTCTTTGGCGTTGCCCTTTTTTGGGATTGGGACGTATACTGATCTTTTCCAATCCTGTGGCCACTGTTTTGTTTTCCAGATTTGCTGGCATATTGAGTGTAGTAATTTGACGCCATCATCTTTTAGCGCTTTGAAAAATTCGACTGGGATACCATCATATCCACTAGCTTTGTTGTTTGCAGTGCTCTTTAGGGCCTTTATAACTTCGCTCTCCAGGATGTCTGGCTCGAGTTCAGTTTTTTCATCATTGTGGTTATCAGGAGTGTTGAGGTCCTTTTTGTAGAGTTCCTCTGTGTACTCTTTCCATCTTTTCTTAATCTCTTCTGCATCAGCTAGCTCTTTTCCGTCTTTGTCCCTTATCATGGTCATTTTTGCTTTAAATGTTCCCTTTATTTCCCCGATTTTTCTGAAGAGATCTCTAGTCCTGCCTCTTTTGTTGTTTTCCTCCATTTCTTTGCACTGTTCTTTTAGGTAGTTTTCCTTATCTGCATAGGGACATGGAATGTGAGATCAATGAACCAAGGTAAACTAGAAGTGGTAAAAAATGAGATGGAAAGAATAAGCATTGACATCTTGGGAATCAGTGAGCTAAAATGGACAGGGATGGGCGAATTCAGCTCTGGAAACCATCACATCTGCTACTGTGGACAAGAAAACCTTAGAAGACATGGAGTAGCCATAATTGTCAATAAAAGAGTGAGAAGAGCAGTAATGGGATACAACCTCAAAAATGACAGAATGATGTCAGTAAGATTTCAGGGCAAACCCTTCAATGTTACTGTGATCCAAATATACGCACCAACCACGGGTGCAGATGAAGCCACAGTGGACCAGTTCTATGAGGACTTACAACACCTCATAGAACAAACACCAAGAAATGATGTCCAAATTATTTTAGGAGACTGGAATGCCAAAGTAGGCAATCAAAAAGTGGAGGGAATAACAGGCAAGTTTGGTCTGGGAACAAAGAATGAAGCAGGGCAAAGATTGATAGAGTTCTGCCAAGAGAACGCATTGGTCATAACAAACACCCTCTTCCAGCAACACAAGAGGCGACTTTACACATGGACATCACCAGATGGCCAACACCGAAACCAGATTGATTACATACTCTGCAGTCAAAGATGGAGAACCTCCATACAGTCAGCAAAAACAAGACCTGGAGCAGACTGTGGCTCAGATCACAACCTACTGATTGCAAAATTCAGGCTTAGACTAAAGAAAATAGGGAAAACAAAGAGACCAGACAGATATCACCTAGATAACATCCCTAAAGAATACACGGTGGAGGTGATGAACAGATTCAATGGATTAGACTCAATAGATAGAGTGCCAGAAGAATTATGGACAGAGATGAGGGACATCATGCAGGAAGCAGCAAAGAAAACCATACCAAAAGAAAAGAAGAGTAAGAAAGCAAAGTGGTTGTCTGATGAGGCTCTTAAAATAGCAGAGGAAAGAAGGAATGCAAAAGTCAAAGGAGAAAGGAAAAAATACAATCTTTTGAACACAGAATTTCAAAGAAAAGCAAGGAGAGATAAGGAAAACTACCTAAAAGAACAGTGCAAAGAAATGGAGGAAAACAACAAAAGAGGCAGAACCAGAGACCTTTTCAAAAAAATCCAGGAAATCAAGGGAACATTTAAAGCAAAAATGAACATGATAAGGGACAAAGACGGAAAGGAGCTAGCTGATGCAGAAGAAATTAAGAAAAGATGGAAAGAGTACACAGAGGAACTCTACAAAAAGGAACTCAACACTCCTGATAGTCACAATGATGAAGAAATTGAACCTGAGCCAGACATCCTGGAGAGTGAAGTCAGAAAGGCCCTAAAGAGCACTGCAAACAACAAAGCTAGTGGAGATGATGGTATCCCAGTTGAATTTTTCAAAGCTCTAAAAGATGATGGCATCAAATTACTGCATTCAATATGCCAGCAGATTTGGAAAACAAAACAGTGGCCACAGGACTGGAAAAGATCAGTATATGTTCCAGTCCCAAAGAAGGGCAATGCCAAAGAATGCTCAAATTATCGAACAATTGCGCTCATCCCACACGCCAGCAAGGTGATGCTCAAGATAATACAGGATAGACTTCAGCAGCATGTGGAAAGAGAACTACCAGAGGTGCCGGCTGGTTTCAGAAGAGGCAGGGGGACTAGAGACCACATTGCCAACATTCGTTGGATCATGGAGAAAACAAAGGAATACCAGAAACAAGTCTACTTTTGCTTTATTGACTACACTAAGGCTTTTGATTGTGTGGATCACAACAAGATGTGGCAAGTGATTAAAGAGATGGGAATACCAGAGCATCTCATATGCCTCCTGAGAAATCTGTACAGGAACCAAGAAGCAACAGTTAGGACAGAACACGGAATGACAGAGTGGTTTGGAATAGGAAAAGGAGTAAGACAAGGCTGCATTTTGTCACCCTGCTTATTCAACTTATACACAGAGCACATAATGCGCAATGCAGGGATGGAGGAATCACAATATGCGATCAAAATTGCTGGGAGAAACATCAACAATCTGAGATATGCAGACGACACCACCTTAATGGCAGAAAGTGAGGAAGACCTAAAGAATCTCTTGATCGGTCTGAAGGAAGAGAGTGCAAAAGCTGGCTTGAGACTCAATATCAAGAAAACCAAGATAATGGCAACAGGCCCGATCAGTTCCTGGAAAATAGATGGGGAAGAAGTAGAAGCAGTGACAGATTTTACATTCTTAGGATCTAAGATCACTGCAGATGAGATTGCAGCCATGAAATAAAAAGGCGACTGATTCTTGGGAGACAAGCCATGAGAAACCTGGGGAACATAGTGAAAAGCAGAGACATCACCTTGAAAACAAAAATTAGAATAGTCAAAGCAATGGTATTCCCAGTGGTAATGTATGGATGTGAGAGCTGGACAATTAGGAAAGCTGAACGCAGAAGAATAGATGCCTTTGAAATGTGGTGCTGGAGGAGAGTTTTGAGGGTACCCTGGACAGCGAGGAGAACAAATAGGTCAATCTTAGAAGAAATCAACACTGACTGCTCATTGGAAGGTCAAATAGTAAAGATGAGGCTAAAGTACTTTGGGCATCAAATGAGAAGGGAGGATTCACTTGAGAAGGCCGTGATGTTGGGAAAAGTGGAGGGCAAAAGAAGAAGGGGGAGGCCAAGGATGAGATGGATAGATGGTATTGTAGACACAATGGGCACAGAACTGGGAGGACTGAGGGGGATGGTGGAGGACAGAGGTGCCTGGAGAACGATGGTCCATAGGGTCGCAAAGGGTCGGAATCGACTGTGCAACTGAACAACAACAATTCGGTATTATAGACACAATGGGCACAGAGCTGGGAGGGCTGAGGGGGATGGTAGAGGACAGAGGCGCCTGGAGGAAAATGGTCCATGGGGTCGCAAAGGGTCGGAGTTGACTGTGCGACTGAACAACAACAACAATTCGAGTGCAGCACAGGGCTTTCCCTCTGGCCATGCCCATCATACCACACCCACAGAGTAGGTAATAATATTTTTTAATCCCACCACTGAAATTTAGGGCAATTGACTTTACACTCCTTGGCGTCTCCTTTCTTGGGAACTGAAATGTATAATGAGCATTTCTAATCTGTGGCCCATATTTTCTTTTTCAGATTTGTTGAAATATTCTTGTTATGGTTTTGATGGGTTTAGTATCTGTGGCTTGTAATAATTATATTGGCATCCCATTCACTCCTGGTGATTTATTTCTTCTTGGTACTTTTAGAGCATATTTCACTCTACTTTCTAGAATTATAGGTTTTTCTTCACAGGATTCTTCTTTGAAGGAGTTTGTCATTCTTTTATCTCTTCTTTATAGCTGTGCAGTAATGGTACACAGAAAGAGCCTCCTTGAAGACTGTGGCATTTTTGAACCACAATCAGGCATACCCTTGTGTTGTCGGCTAATCTTTCTCACACTAGGTCAGGTGAAAGGAACTAAAGAATGAACTCACTGAAAGGTGTCTTCATTTTGGCAGTTTCACATCTTGCCTAGACATGGAAGAAGAAGTTGTGCAGTATACTCCCGCCACATTCTCTTTATTTTCTCCTGGTCAGATACAATGCTTTCTTGTTAGTCATTCAACATTTCCAATCTAGGATTAAATTTCTCTTGGATTTCCCAGATTTTTGGATTTCTCTTCCCCACCCCTTTTGTTGTTCTCCTTTACTATTTCTGCATTGTTTGTTGTAATAGTTATCTTTGTCTCTGCATGCCAGTTGCTGAAAAATATCTTAAAGGCAAGAAGTAGCTGGAGTTAAAAAGTATCCTAACAGATCTGTTACATTTCGATCTAGCGTTTCTCTAGCTTTCAGGACATACTAAGGCAGGAGTTTGTAACCTTTTAAAGCCAGGGGCCAGGTCATACTCCCTCAGACAGCTTTGGGGGCTGGATGGTCATTTTGCTCTTCCTCCACCACATGGCACTTCCTGGTATGGTGGAGGTGGTGGTGGGCCACATGAAATGGTGCCGAGGGTAACATCTGGCCCATGGGCTACAGGTTGAGAATCCCTGTACTGAGGCAAAAAAGCAAAACAATCACACTTATATACCACCCCATAGTGCTTACCACATTCTCTGGGCGGTTCGCAAGTTAATTAGCATTTTGCCCCCAACATGCTGGGTACTCACTTTACCGATCTCGGAAGATTGGAAGGCTGAATCAACCTTGAGTCCTGGTCAGGATCAAACTCACAGCCTTTTGGTTGCAGTACAGTAGTTTAACCATTGTGCCATCAAAAAAAATTGATGCTGCATCTTAGAGAGCAATAATGGAAAGAAGCAGTGCTACCATATTGGGGTTATTAGGAGGTTTGCCCCATTTGGTGTGGGACAGGGCTGGAATTTGCAATGGGCTCAAGAAATTGAAGACTTTGCTGACCTGAATGCAAATTTTTTAAAATACACCCAGGCATCAATTTAAGATGCCACAAGTGCTGCATGTTGTGAAGAGATCATCATATGTGCCTTTTCCTGTCTCATTACTCTAAAACAGGGGTTCTCAACCTATGGCCCAGGGGCTGGATGCAGTCCATGACACCATTTCATGTGGCCCCCCACTACCTCCTTCTACACCCAAAAGTGCCATGTCCAGCCCCCAAAGCTGTATGAGGGAGCGTGACCCTGCCCTCGGCTTGAAAAGGTTGAGAACCTTTGCTCTAAAATATCTGTTCCATTTTATAAAAAAAGAACTGCCATATCCATCTTAATAATTATTTCAATTTATTTTCAAAACTTGTACCTGAAGGGTATTTGGAGGATAAATGTTGCCCATTTGATTGACACATGCCATACTGATACTTTTTCTCCATCCATGCGTTGAGCTAAGACTAGGAATCACCTCAACTGATAGAAGGAAGACTTTTATGCTTAATGGAAGTAATATATTTCATGAAATGAAGCATTATAACACATAATAAATGCTCCTTTGTCCCATAATTTTACCAACATATGTGAAAAGACAAGGTCTGCAGCTGCAGTTGTTCATAGGATCTCCTGTTAATTGCGTCACTGATTTATCAAGGCAGGCTTGGGGGGAAGCATAATTTCAACAGTGGAAAAGATCCAATACATTAACTTAGTGGCCTTTTATACAGGAGCATTTTCTTCTTCCTTTGAATGTGATATATATCACAAAATGGACCTTTTAAAAAGGGGGACTGAAAAATGAACATGATCATACTGTAGACCATTATAATTAAAATTTAAGGTAATTATGGAAATGATGAATCATGTTCGATTCTTAATTAATATCTCTCTCTTCCTTTCATAGTCAGTTTACCGGAAACATTGTGGTTCTACTGAGAGATTTTCTTAGCTGATAGGTTGGAAAACCAAATGGGAAAGAATGCAAGCTTTGGAGCACATTTAGAAAAAGAAATGGTTTTGTAAGTTACATGCCGGAGGGGGAGGCATTATTCAGTAGTTCCAAATAAAACAAGTTTCTATTTCAAGTACTAGTTAACCAAATTGCAAAGTAAAATTATGCATGCACCATGGTAACTCAGAGATCTACTTACAGTGTGAAATGTTTATGTTGAAAAAGTATAGACTATTGAAAATTACTAGCATATAACTGATGTTCTACCATCATAATCAGCCTAGGAACCACAACCCTTTCATCTGAGTGTTGTATTGTTTTTCACTTGCATTTATCATTTTGTCATCATCTGGGTGTTTGCCTTTAACTACAGAAAAGTGGACATATGGTTAGGATCATAGTAGTCAGCAGCGGAAAAGACTCACTACATCAACAATTTTGGCTCGGGTTTCCCAAGAAGGGAATCAATTAGCTATGAAAGTAATATTGCTGATTGTTTCTGCAGAGAAACAGTGCAGGGGGAGTTGTGCCATGAGGATTAGATGAGCAAAGTCCATTCTTCATTTTGTATCTGAAACTGGAGGAAGGTTTCTACTATAACTCCATATGAATCACAAAGCTTAATGAATCTAGTCAGACAAATACTAAGATCACCAAAATCTAGGACAGCCCCATTTTTTGTTTGTTCCTGGAGAGTTAGTGCAGATGGGAAGCTTCTCTGGTATCCAGGGAGTTGGAATTAAGTTGTATCTGAATTTATTTTCAGCTCATTTTTTAAAAAATCAAAATGTGCAAATATTACAAATTTCTTCTTATTTGGGATGGAAAGAAGACTCATATACAGTATAGGCAAACCTAAAACTGACAGATTAATTTAACCAGGAGTGGCCAAACTTTTTCTGCCACAGACCTGACCACGCCCCTGGAAGCAGGTGCATTTATGGCTATCGTAAATGCACCCACTTCCATGTTTACACCATCCGCAAGCATGTTTACACATTTGAAGGTGCATTTTATGGCTGATGTAAACGCACCTGCTTCCACTTCCAAGTGCGGTGGCAGTGGCAGTGGGCCATAGGTTGGGAATCCCCAAATTTAACTCTGCACAAGGTTCTGAGTGTTTAACTCTTAAAAGCCAGGTTTTGAATCCCTGGGTATATAATCATATTAGTGGTGAATTAGGGCTTCCATCTCTATTTTCTTAGATGCTCTTTGTCTTTAATATCTGTATAGCAACCAGTTAGAATGTGGTCCTCCCTAGGCTGGAAGTAGTTATACCTGTTAGTGCAGATGAGATGGAACTTATTCTCAGGCATTGTTTAAAATGTGTTCAAATCTACACATATACAAATGTTTTACCATTCTAAGATGTAGAGAAGTAGATTTAGAAGATTCAAATACATGAAGAATTGCATGCAGATGGGCTACATTCAGCTTGCTGATGGAACTACTTGATAATCAAGGAGCCACAAGGGAACAAAGCTCTCTCTGTCATTCCCAGGGATGCCTTATAGTTGAGGTAGCATACAAACCTCACAGGGAGAGGGCTACCTGGGAAAGTTTTTTTTTAAAAAAATCTTAGAGCCTGGCACCCAGGGTGGCTTAGGGACTGATTGGGAGGCAATATTCGGAAGGCTTTTGGAGATGGGTGTGTGGGCGTCCTTGGTCATTAAACCACCTGACCTGATGCCAGTCAGTGTAGACCAGTTTTTCTCAAACTTGAGTTTTTATTCCCAGAAGCCAAAGTCAGTACACCTATTGATCAGGTTTCCTGGGAATTGAAGTCCAAGGCCATCTGTGGGACAAGGTTGAGAAAACCTGGTGAAGAATGTATCTGCCTTCACACTGAGCTACTTCTTTCTGCTCCTTCAAGGGAATCTTTGGTCAAAATGTGTGTGCTACTCCAAAAACTTACAGGGTGCACTTTAGAGCAGCAAATAACTGGGCAGGGTGAGGTTCCTCTTCTCCTCATCCACGAACAGCCTCTACTCATCAGTGGATCTTCCCCACAGGGAATGGGATGAGGACTACCAGTCCTGGAATCTTTGGTAGAACAATAAAGTTATTCACATCATTTCTACCAGGAGCAACAAGCAGCATGGATAAAAAAGGGAAATACCACTAACTCCACCATCTTTGTTTTTGGGTTCTATAGCCCTTCTATGCATGAGGATTGAGGAATCTAAAGGAGAGAGCCTCTGTTATCTTCACCTGAGTCAGAAAGGCATCTTTCCAGTCATAGGATTCTCTCCTCTTTGGACTTGTGACCTTCTACATGGTGGTTAAAGAACCTCCTGATTAGGGTGAAAAAGGAGAGTGCAAAAGCTGGCTTGAGACTCAACACTAAAAAAAAAAAACACCAAGATAATGGCAACTGGCTTTATCACCCCCTGGCAAATAGAAGGGGAAGAAATGGAAGCAGTGACAGACTTTACCTTCTTAGGCTTCAAGATCACTGCAGATGGTGACTGCAGTCATGAAAGAAAAAACGATTAATTCTCGAGAAGCAAGCTATGAGAAACCTAGGCAACATAATAAAAAGTAGAGACATCTCTCTGCCAACAACAGTCCGCATAACCAAAGCAATGGAATTCCCAGTAGTAATGTATCAGCTGGACCATAAGGAAGGCTGAGTGCAGAAGAATAGACGTGTTTGAAATGTGGTGCTGGGGGGGGGGGATTTTGAGAGTACCCTGGGACAGCAAAAGAGATCAAGTCAATCCTGAAGGAAATCAACCCTGACTGCTCCTTGGAAAGAGAAATATTGAAGATGAAGCTAAAGTACTTTGGCCACCAAATAAGAAAAGAGGACTCACTTGAGAAGGCCTTATTGCTGGGAAAGATTGAAGGCAAAAGGAGAAGGGGCAGCAGAGGATGAGATGGCTAGATGGAATTGTTGACACAGCAGGCTGTGGAGGATGGTGGAGGATAGGGGTGCCTGGCGTGCTGTGGTCCATGGGGTCACAAAGGGTCAGACTCGACTGTGCGACTGAACAACATGGAAGAGGAAAAAGGAAATGACAATTAAAGGGGCAGGACTAGCAGCTCAGAATTGGAAACAACTGAGTAGGATGTTTTTGTTTTTTTGCTTTGCACAAGTACTAGCCTTATAAGCCTCTTTTGCAATTTAACAATGTGTCTTACAGTGCAGAGTGCCACTGATGTGGAAATGAATCTTCTTGACCAAAGGAAACTGAACACCAGTGGCCTATTATGGGGTTATGCTACTATAATATGAAAGTGCATTCTAGCATAGTGTTTTAAAAAAGCAGGCTTTTAAACCACGCAAATCTTTCTACTTGAGGGTATTTGTGACATGTGGGATCTCACTTGTAAAAATTTGTTCATCCAAAAAGAAAACTTGTTCGAGCACATCTTTAGCAGGAGCATTGAGTAACATACCAGTAGTGTGTGAAATCATATCCTCGGGCTTAGCATTGTGTCCAATATCTATGGAACAGGAACTTGGCAATCTAACCACACTGCATTTCCCTACAGATATTGGTAGTCTGCCAACCATACAGCTCAATGTACCTTGTAGGTGAACTTTAGTTTGACTAGATCAAATAGTTTTGCATGGAATGATAGAATACTGTTCTCACCATAGAGACAGTAGCAGGTTCTTGCAGTACATCCTTTGCTGCTCAGTCAGCTGCATGCTAACATTTTTAAATAAACATTGCCATTCTCACTTGTTTTACCAAGTCAAGTCGGCAGAGCTTTAAGGAACATTTTTGCATGCAGTAGGGACCCCTTCCCAATCATTTAGCAGTGTGTGTATGTGTATGTGTGTGATTGATGTTGGATAAGCTAGAATAGCAGAAGGATTCTACTTACAAATCTGGATACCTGATTAAGTTTTTGACACCAGCTTCCTGAATATCTAAACCACCCCCCACCCCCATATGCTTTCCTTATATTATGGAACTGAACTGAACAGTGTCCAAAATTGTGTCATGTAGTTACACTGGTAGAAAGCAAGTTGCCAGTAATTAATGAGCCCCAACCCACCCACACCTTGGATCCCTGGAGAGACAACCAGCCACCTGACTGACAATGAGGAAACCAAACAGGGACTTGTGTTGCTGTGAGTTACACTATTTCCCTTCTGGGTATGTAACTAGGCAGCACAATTTTGGCCAATAATCTATTCACCATGCCATTCTGATCTCATCTGAGTCTCTGTGGACTCTCCAAAGGGGTGCCCGACTCTCCAAAGGGGTGTCCCACAGGGGTTGATTATCTCTCCATGCTTGTTTAATATTTATGTTAAACTGCTGGGAGGGATTGACCAGAGATTTGGAGTTAGGTGTCATCAATATGTGGATGACACCCAACTCTTTCTCTCCTCATCCTCTGCAGCTCTATCTCTCATCATCCTCTGCAGTTGATGCCATCCAATGTCTTGACAAACATCTGGACATGGTACTGGAATGGAGGAAAGCTAACAAACTGAGACTGAACCCTGACAAGACGGAGGTTCTGGTGTTGGAGGGTTTGTCTGCCCAACTTGCCTGGTCCCTAGGTTGGGTGGGACTGTTCTCACCCTAGAGCCCAGGTACACAATATAGGCTTCATCTTAGATCCTCATCTGACCCTCGAAGAGCAAATTGCAGTTGTATCTAAATCTTTTCTTTTTAAAGAGGCATTTAAAGATCTCCTCCCAACTGCCGGTCAATATGTTGAAGTAATTTTATACCTACCATCACCATGGTATGGTTATTGTTATTGCCTATTGTTTATTGGTTATTGTTAATATTGTATTTTTTATTTGTATTGTATGGAGTTTTCTAGTTGTATGCTGCCCAGAGTGGGAGAACACCCCCAAATTAGTGGGATATAAATAATAAATATATAAATAAAATTTGAATACTAGGATGGAATCTTCTACAGGAAATGACTATATACTATGAGATGCAATATTGTAAGGAACTTAGCACACCTGAAAGAGTGTGTGCTTTGTTTGTAAAAAGTCCCAGATCATCATCTCTAGGTAGGAATTAAAAAAAAATCTTATCTGAAATCCTGGAAAGGAAACGTTCATCTGAGTTGGAAACATTATAGAATATGAATCAACTTCCTATGCAGGTACCTTCACTTCACTCAGGTTCTACTGAAGCCATTCTTATTTTTTTTGGGTTGTCTAGACCAGGCTGAATTTAAAGATAGAAAAACAATTAGAAGGGAGAAGAAGAGTGTTGAGGTTGGCCATCAATAGATCTTACCAAATCAAACATTAAAACATCAATTAAATGTTACATTATTCCTTCCATTTTTCTGTGTACCCATTTCTGCCTTCTAGAATAAGACTCTGGAATGTTTCCCAGATCTCTGAAGCAGGCTTTTTAGGACCATATAGGGGAGGCTACGGTGATGATGGGAGATGATTTCCTTCTTGATTCTCAATTCAATTGAATTCTGATCCTGGATGATAGACTGACTAGACACAAAATTCACCAAACTATAATACTTCCCATTATGCTAAGATGGACTGTTCAGCTTAAATTCAAGCAATCATTTTTAAATTTGCATCTCTATGTGTGCATTAGCATACAGGTGAAACTCGAAAAATTAGAATATCGTGCAAATGTTCATTCATTTCACTTAAAATGTGAAACAAATATATGCGATAGACTCACTACATGCAAAGCAAGAGATGTCATGCCTTAACTCATTATAATTGTGATGATCATGGCGTACAGCATACATGAGATTATGTGATGATTATGGGGTACATGAGAGGGGGTTTTTTGGGGTTTTCATAAGCTGTGAGCCATAAGCATCAATATTATAACAAAGTAAGGCTTGAACTATCTCACTTTGCATGGAATGAGTCTATCTCATATATTTGTTTCACCTTTTAAATTGCACTACTGAACTGAATGAACATTTGCATGATATTCTAATTTTCCGAGTTTCACCTGTATGCAACATTATGCAAAACTGGGCCCCCTTCTGCCATCTAGTTTTGGTGGAGCATTTATATTCCTAGGTGGGAATGTTAATTAGTGAAGGCTTCATAGAAGCTACAGTACATACAACAGTAAAGGGAATCCTGTTTATGTACCAAGGAACTCTACACAAGAAAAACAATGATTAAAAACAGAGTTAAATGGTTTTAAGAAACCTACAGGCTCAAGACAGCCAGTGTTGCCCTATTCACTTACATGGGACTTATTTAAACAGAATGCTCAGTGGTGTATGTTTTCTTTAATCTGCATGGATGAGAGTAGGAATAATGAACAGTTTAATGAAATCTGCCAGAAGATCTCTCGGGTATATAAAAAAGCAGAACGAGACAGTTCCTTCTGCTTACTGTGTGAATCCCTTTACATGAGAAATCATGTTAGCCCTTATGGCATTACACTGTGGCAAACATGTTTTTTATGTCACAAAAGCACTGAATTAACAAGTGAACTTGACCTAGGTTTTTCTTCCTTATTTTCTCTTTGCCCTCACCCTCCCCAACCTTTGTGCTAAGTGTGTTGAAGTAGACAGGACTTGCATTTCTCAGCTTGGATTCAATTTGACATGTTATGGGGAGTTTTGGAAGGAAAGTGTGGGGCTAAATAGGTCACTACAGAGTTGTGATAATTAGCATATTGGTAGGCTGCAAAAGCTTCCTATGAGTCCTATGAGGACAAGCAAGAAAACAACGAAATAAAATATAGGTTTTGGTGATTTTGTTTTGTCTTTGCACTTGAAGCAGAAGAAATTATATTCCTCTGCTGGGTTTTTCAGCACATTTTTATTTTGTTAAAAAAACCACAACAAAACAAAACCTCTCTCTCCACCCGCCCTCTGCTGCAAATGTTCTTAGCTCCAAGCAAAGCCTGAGGCCATAGACAAGGAAAGATTCCCAAAGCACATGGTGAATGCTTGTGGACTTCTGTGGTCAGTGTTCCTCAGGAGTAAATGGTAAAGAACAACTGGACTGCACTTTGTACTTTTAGCTTGAAGGGCTAGACAGGTAAAGGCAATCTTACAAAACTCAACCTATGAAAGAGGATAATAAATTATGGCCACACACTATATTTTCAAATTAATGGATCTTCATACTGTAAGGGGTGAAAATTAAGGATTATATTATTTTGGAATAATCAGTCACATACATGCTTCCTCATTTATTTTAGGACAATAAAAACAGAGCTGATTTCAGGAACATAAATATTTACTCTTTAGGTAAGGACCAAGAAAGCAGCCATGGACATTTTAGATTTTATAGTTTGACTAGCATAGTTTGCCAGGCATTGCCGGGCTGTTATAAACTGTGATCAGCTTTTTTTTTTGTGGATTAAAAAAAGAACAAAGGATGATATAATTGTTTCAAATTGTTTTATTTAACTAAATAACATTTTAGTATGTGACTTTTTTTGTTAATAGTTGTACTGTTTTTTACATTCAATGTTTTTAAACTGTGTTTAGATGTTTTGGGTTTTTATTTGAGTTAAAACTCAACAGAGGATGCTATAGATCTTTTTATTTCATTTATTTAACATATGTTTGTTATTTGTGTAAACTTTTGATTTATTGTTATGTTTTTGACTTGTTTTTACTCTTGTGGCCTCTAGGTGGGGCTTTATTGTTTTTGACTTGTTTTTTCATATTCCGCCCTGCAGGTGGGGCTGTTAGTGGCTTTGTTTTCTTTTCACATGTTTTTTCTCTCCTGGCCTCTAGGTGGGGCTTCTACCGGTAAGTAGTCTTTGTTTCTTCCTTTCTGTTCCGATCTCATGGAGGGAGGACGTGCTGGTGAGTTCTCTGGTTTTCTTTCTTCTGGGGTTTTTCTTCGTTTTGTTTTTGTGGTGGTGGGCTGGGAGGTGTTTCTGTTTGTTCTTATGTGGTTTGGTTGGGTTCTAGGTTTGTTTAATTGGTTTGTTTATTTCTGGTTTGTTTAATTTTTGTGATTTCATTGTTGTTTATTTGTGTAATTTGTGGTAGTTGTGTTGTTAGAGAGGTATTCTCGTGTTGTAGTTTGGTGCTTTGTCTGTACTTTTCTGGAATTGTGGATGTTTTTGTTTGTGGATTTTGTTGATTTCTTTTTTGTGTATTAATGGTTTTTTAATTATTGTTTTATTTGTGTTTTATTAATTTTTATTAATGTTGGTGTTTGTTGTTGGTGTGTACTTTTGCGTGAAGAATGGGCTGCCTGTCGGTTCCTCTTTTCCCCATTGCTGCTTCGAATTTTGGTTTTGATGCAGCAATGGGGGAAAGGAGGAGCCAGCAGTCAGCTGGCTCTTCCCCCGGGAAGGTTCGTTAAGTAGGTCAGGGGAGAAGGAGGCAGAGAAGAGCTATCTGCCTGAAGATAGTTCTTTCATCTCTGTCTCCTTTCTCTCCTGGCTTACCTAACCAGAGATCGGCAGGCAGCGATCCGTAAGGGGTGGTGCTCTTCCTTGTGGATAGCTGGCTGCTGCTTTTGTATTACCTCCATCAGAAGTACAAAGGCGGCAGCCATTTATTTGCCAGGGAGGGTGCTTCCCCTGATGAACTGCTGCCTGCTGCTGTTGTTTTTTTTCACCCCGGCTCAACTTTCCTTGAGGCCGGCGGTGGTCTTGCTGTGTCTTCGGCGGGGTAGCGTGGAGGAGAGGGAGTCCCTCTTCTCCCCATTGCTCCAGGAAAGAAGGCCAGCGGTGGATTTTTGTGGCTTTTTGTTTTGCGAGGCTGTGAGGCGCTGTGTCTGCCTGCTGGGGACTTGCGCTCCCGTTGTGTTTTTATTTTTTGCACGGCAGCTTTCTCAGCGTTCTGCATGCTCACAGCACATAGGATGCTGGGACTTGGAGTTTTGCCTTTTTGGTTTGCATTCGTGTGGCGGTTTTTTTCCTGCGGCTCAATTTTAATTGGCCGCGCCACGTTTCCAAATGTTCTTTTTGCTCACACCTCTCAGACTGATTGGCTGTGGCACGGCACGGCGCACAGGATGTTGGGAAGTGAAGTTCTTTTTCTTTTTTCACATTCATGGGGCTCTTGCCCCACTGGCGCCTTTCTCTCGTATTGTATTACCTTCATGACTAGTCTCATGGACTTATGAACTTTTCCAGTATGAACTTCTTCTAGTTCCCCAATGTTTATGGGCAGACCCCTCCTGAACTATTCTATCTATCTGTCTTGCCTTGATGCTGGGAGCAAGATTATGCTTTTGCATTTAGTATTGTGCAACTTATAGATGTACTTTTTCCTTATGCAGTGACTGGATGCGTGCTCTTAGTTTATCCACCATTTTAATTATTGCATTAAAATTTTCACTTTGTATTATTGCCCGTTTCATTTTCTGGGTGTTTTTTTCCCCTTTGCCTTTCTTAACCCTGCAGTAACCTCCAGGCCGAGTTCGGGTGAGTGCAGGAGGCTCGGTACACGATAGGATGGATGGGTCCAGAAACATATAGCAAGTTCCAATGGTTAACCCTTGGATTTATAGGTATAGATATATATTACCCTTTTCTGTTTTGAAGCTATTTTGTTGGGTAAAGCTAGATTTGACGTATAGAAATTGCCTTGTTTGACTGTTCATTTTGAATAAGCTTGGTGCATGGGCTAAATAAACATAATTGCATGCCATCAAGTCAATTCTGACTTACAGCAACCCTTTCCAGAGTTTTCTAAATAGAAAATATATAGAAGTGATTTACTATTCTCCTTCTGATGGTAGGCTGGGACTGTGCAGCTTATCCAAGGCCACACAGGTCGCTTCTTCTCCTGGGAAGTGCAGTGGGCAATTAGATTCCCAATTTCTGGTTCTGCAGCCATATACTTAAACCACTGAGCTATCCAGCCAGCTTATGGGCTTAATTATATGAGGAAATCTATGTCCATATATAGCTCACAGATCACATTTGCCATTAATGCTGAAGAGAATTGATAGTTTATTTTTAACACCTTTGATTGCAGGTTACCTGAAGATTTGCTGTCTCCAATATGTACATGCCCATTTCTAAAGATAAGTGGGAAGATGTGTTTTGTGTTTCCTTATATCCTACTAACATCTTAGATGTGAATTTTATGGGGACTTTGGTGAATATCTTTCTCTTGGAAGCCTTTCCTCATGGGTTCCCATCAGGACATGAAGACTTGTTTCACCTGTAGTGTTCATCGAATCTCCTGCTTTTTGTTCATTTGATCTGTCTACTGCTTGTATCCATTCGTCTTTTTTTTTGCTTTGTGAATCATTGTTTTTATGTGGTTGAATTAATATGAATACTCCATTATGGCATTTTTAATTAGTAAGGTTAAGGTAAAGTTCGCCCTTGCTCTAAAGCCAGTCATATCTGACTCTAGGGTACAGTGCTCACCTCTGTTTATAGCCAAAGAGCCAGCACTGTCTGTGTTTGCAGACATTTCCATGGACATGTGGCAAGCATGACTAGACACAGGAGTGCATGTAACAGTGTTACTTTTCCACTGAAGTGGTCCCTATTTGTCTACTTGCAATTTCTTGCTTTTGAACTGCTAGGTTGGCAGGAGCTGGGACAGAGACGGAAGCTCACTCTGTTGTGCAGCACTTGGGTCTCAAACTGCTGACCTACCAACCTTTCCAGTCATCAAGTTCTGTGTCTTAACCACTAAGCTGTATAATGTTATCATAAACAGATTCTGAAGTCTTTAACCAGGGGTGGGGTGGGGGTGGGGTTGATGAATTTTAGGCTTTGGCTCCAAAATTCAATTTTGAGGTCAGTTTTCTAAGTGCCAGGGTTGGGACCTGAAATCTCAGGGAGTAGAATGCTGCTTACATGGTAACATGGCTTTTGGAAGTTATTCCTGTAGCTTTTCAACATGTCATTTAGGAACAAGTTCTTTAGGAAGAACTCTTATTTTGTTCATCACCTTGCATGGTCTAAAGCTGCTGCTGCTGCTGGAATTCACACATTAGCCTCTAAATGTATGATAGAGTCCTTGCATTGTATATCAACCAACTGTCCAACCTTTTTTTCCTGATCTACATGCCATCAGAAAAGTTCCACTCCCTGGGGGGCGGGGAGGGGGGTTGGTCCAAAAGGACAGAGTATGTGATGTTATGGACTTATTTTCAGCTACTGACATGTTGGCCAAAATCCTGCTGCATTCTTCTTCAGGTACAGTGATACTCCCATTTCCATCAGAGTAGATAATTGCTGCTAATCGAAGAGCTCCTGCTTTAAATGTGGGCTGCACACAACTTTGTATTCTAGCATGCAAGATATGTGCAGCCCAAAACTGAAGGAGTGACAATTTAATTAGCAATAATCTGCAGGTGGTATCACTCATGCAGCTAGCAGAGCTACACATCAAAATACTAACCAATGTATCTGTCTGCAAAATGAGGAGGGAGAGGAAGTGTTTCCCTGACTAAAATCGGTGCAATCCTGTATCCCATGAAATCCAATGCCAGCGCAGATATGGGACGTATAGAGATGGAGGAGATGATGGAATAATAGAATTAGATAATAACAAAGAGGGAGGGGAGGGGATGTGGCCTTTGCACACATATTTTGAAGACAAGGATGGGTGATTTGTTTGTCATTGATAAAAGTCTAATTAAGATTGCACCTGCCATTAAGAAAATAATTTGTTTTATTTGAGGGATGTTTCCTAGGTAGACTAAATGAATGCCAGACCCAATGAAGAAGTACTGAATATTATTCTAAATAAATGAGCATGGAGAGGAAAAAATGTATCTTTGGAATGAGTCCTATGAGACAAAGATTACTGAAGGACTGGTTTAGAGTAGAAAACTAGTAAAGGATTGGTTTACTAGTTTCTCTGCCCACCTGTTACTGTCTTTCTTTCCTCTCTTCTCAAGCTACTTTTCTTTTCTTTTTACAAATGCAGCTGATTTTCTTTACATATTTTTGTACCTGATATGAAGACAGACATCTGACCATCATATTGGAAATAAACAACAGGCAAACTTGGGACAGCTAAATTTGAAATGAATTAAGTCCAAAGTCTCACCTTTGCAGAAATTTAAAAATTTATTTCAATATTATTAAATAAGAATGTTCTTGGTCTTGAAAAACTCAACTTAACTTAGTGGGAACAATTACTAAAGACATCTATGGCAGAGTTGCTTCTGAGAAATGATAAATCCATCTCATCTAATACTTGTGACAGATACCTACCAAAACCCTGTTTTCTCTCCACTTTTCATTCACTTAGAGCCCCATATCTCTCATGGCATGATTTGAAAGAGACATTCAACTGAAAAAAAAGAAGAAGAGGCAAATGTTAACCCCTCCCTCAACTCTTCCTGATTCCCAACTGCAGCTTAGATGGGATATGTAGTTCCCCAAACTTCATGTCAGTCATTTTAAAAACAAGGAAGTTTGTTCCCATATCATTTCTCGCTCGGCATGCACTTTTTTTGTGTAGACGTAAAGACAAGCTCAGGACTCAAACCTGCTTTGCTAAATGTGTTGTCCTCTGTGGAGCCATACCTTAACTTTTCACAAAACTGGAATACCACAAAGACCTACAGGTATGTCACAGCCAGTCTACGGAATGTAACTTTTACTTGAAAAAAGTAATGACTCTCTCTTTCTCTCTCAAGTCTCTATATTTTATATCTACAGTTTATAAAGTAGGATTCTAGTCTCTGTATTTCCTGCACCTATACCTCTACATTTTGAAAAGCGGCTATTACTAAAATGAGTCACAGAGTCACAATTAATTAATCTACTGAGCTCCCCCAGTGGCTTAGTGGTTAAGATGCTGAGTTTAGAGACTGGAAGATTGGGTTTCGATACCCGAGAGTTGCACTTGGGGACATGGAAGGAACCTCATTGGGGCATCCCTTGAGCGGAGCTTCTCCAGCAAAAATCCTTTCAACCCAGAGTAATTTCTGAATGAAATTATTATAATTAATCTATGTTTTAAAAAAAAGTCTTCAGTTGGGACACACAGAAAAGCTTGAAACGAGGCAGGCAGCTATAAGCGGCAGTGAATTTTATAAAGGGCATATAAAAGGCTGCTATATACAAGGACCTGAATCATCACCATTCCATTCTCCTGAGTTATTAGCCCACATCTCACTCAAAAGATTACACATTTTATCTCACAGGTCATTCCATTTTATTGCAGCAATGCCTTCCGCAACGCTATACTGAAAGTTCTTGTCAGTAATTCCATTACAGACCTCCTATTTTGCTGAATTTATATCTTAGGGCTAAAATTCCCTCTGGGTTAAAACTTGGCAAGTGCAATATTAGGCCTTTTATACAAGAAGAGAATTTAACACACACGCACAGACACACACACAATTAGTCACGTTGTTTGATGTAGACGTCAGCTTCCAACCATCCACCTGAAATGTGATTTGTTGTAGACCATATTTCATTTATTGAAATTTCACAGGCAATTAGTTCTTAATACAAAAGACTTCTACATTATTAGTATTTAGAAGCAGTCTAGCATTATATATTATAAATGAAATAGTATAGCCACTGCTCATTCAGACTATATAGCATTTTACTCCTGTGGTATCTGATCACATGCACTCTGATGTAATGATGATTCAATAGGTAGCAAGACTACATAAAATTAATAGGTCTCATTGCTTACAGCCTCATACAGCCCCTCTGCTTTGCTCATAGTGAAGTCTGTTGATTTCAGATGAGGAAATGAACAAGTAAATAAGCAATCAATGTATGAGGTTCCTACATTAGTGTTCTCTATTTAGGAAGGCCTTTGGTGAAATCTGTTATGAGCAGAGATTTGCTATAAAGCATATGGCCTGCAGGCCGGACTCAGCCCATGGTGCCATTCCATCTGGCCTGCCACCATAACTGTACCCCAAAATAGAAGCGGATATGTTTACATCAGCTGTAAAACTTGCCCGCACATGCATAAACATTCCTGCGACTGTCATAAATGCAGAAGTGGGTGCATTTATGACAGCCATACATGCAGCTGCTTCTGCGGGGCGTGGTCAGGCCCACAGCATAAAAAGTTTGGCCACCCCTGCCATAAAGGGTGAGGTAATATGGGAGCCATAATTAAAACAAAGAAACCTTTCCCAACTTCTGACATAGGATGTAAGTGTTTTGCCTTGATGCTATGGGATGTACTTTCTAAAGCAGGGGCCAGGGTGCCCAAACTTTTTGGGCTGTGGGCCGGTCACATGGTTCAGGGTGGTGGTCTCTATGGCCCTTGGGACAGATCCAGCCCCTGACACCAATTCATCCAGCCTGCAAAGCCCTCGTTGCTCCTGGAAGCAGAAGTAAAATGTGCCTGTACAAGCACAATTTACTTCCACTTCCGGGACCAATGAGGGCTTTGTGGGCTGGATGAATTGGTGTTGGGGGCTGGATCCAGCCCACAGGCCATAGTTTGGGAACCTCTGTTTTAAAGGCACAGCTGGATGATGGCCCATGGGCTTTCAGGAATGCCCTTGAGTAGCATCAGTAGAAGGTGAGAAAGCCATTTTTGAAGGATAATTGGTTCTGTCAGATTTCAGGAATTTTGGATCTGACTCTGGATTGTATTGTCTATTAGCATAGCTTAGTTAAATGGGAATTAGTATCTAAATTAAAATTTAAAAATAATGATAAATCAGCACATTCTATAAGTACCTAACTGGAAAAAGACAAACATCTGCACTCCATTACAGAGTTCTCCAGAACTGAGGGAGATTAGCTTTCAACTCTGCTCATGATTTTGAAACTTGGCCTTCCCCCTATTTCGTTTCACTTCTTCCCTGCTCAGTTTCATTTCTGACACCCAATGCCTTAATCATCTGTCTGAAATGAGTCTGATGATCACAGACCTGGGGCAATATTCTTGCTCACATTAAGTAACATGGAAGGTTACAACAGGATCTTACATATAGTCAGTATATACTGGCACACATTTTTCCAGTGGTCCAAGAATTTTTAGGGTAAGTTTAATAGCTGTCTTACAGTGAACCCTAAAGATAATTTTGCTGTAAGGCAGAGTTGGGGGAAGTATATGTCCTCCGGATATTATTGGTCTGCTACTTCCAACAGACTTCCAACAGACCTAGCCAACATAGTCAATGATGAAGACCTGGGTATTGCAGACCAATAGCATCTGGAGGTACTGTACTGTATCCTTCTCTGTTGTTAGATAATGAAAGCGCGGCGCCAAAATGGCCACCACGCTCTTTGCGCCCCCCCCGGACTCAGACATCTGGGTGAGTTAGGGGGTGTGGCCACCCCTCTATAAAAGGGGTGGCCACGAGGCAGACGAGCTGCCATTTTAGAAATAGCGACGGAGAGGAGAAGTTTTCTCCGTCACTGTTTGTCCTTTAGTCTTCGGCTGTTTAGCCCTTGTCGTGCTTTCCCGGCTGGGAAAGGAGGATTAGCGCACGCAGAGCCTTGGTTTGCTTGGCTACCTAGTGCTTCGGCACTAGGTTTTCGATCCCTGGATAGGGATCCTGCTTTTTCTTCTCCTCGGGGGACATGCCTCCCAAGCGAAAGGCCCCGGCGATGAAGCCACGGCCAAGGGGGAGAACTTTTACTGGCCCTGCGCCGGACAGGGGACAGCTATCGGGTTGGAGGACCAGGGCTGCGCCCCCGCGGCAGGACACTGTGCCAGCCTTGCCCACTGATACCGGTGGGGCTACTCAGGCTGGCACTTGGCAGCCGGGCTTGGCTGGCCAGCTACAAGCCGGCCCCTCAGGGGCTTCGGCCCTCGGCCCGCCGTTACCGGCCATGGGTCAGGGCAGCGTGGGAGGGCCTGGTGTGGGCATGGCCCTATTCTGGCCCTGGCTCGACTTTCGGGTTACCTTTCCAACTGCCTAGCGGGCCATCTGGCCCACCTGGCCCGCCTTATGCTGGGGGCTCTGTGGCAGTGGATGCTCTGTTAGCACGTTTAGCAGTGCTGGAAGCATCCTTGGGCATTGCATAGCCTCCTGTAGAGGGGGGCGCTTCTCTTTCCTCCGGGGCCCCTTCGTTGGCACCGGCTACCTCGACGGCCACAACGCTGCAACGGGCGGCCAGCCGGGTTGAGCTGCTTTAGACGCTCCGGCCGGCGCCTGCTGGTGTCTCGCAGCTCCCCGTTCATCCAGATCTGCAGACTGGGAGTAGTCAGGTGTGGCCCCAGAGATAGATTCCAGTCGCGAGCTCCGACGCCCACCGTGGGCCGGAACCCCTGGTGGGGACAGCTCACGGGGGTGCACCTCGTGAGTATCAGGTTCAATTTAGTGCACCTACATCACAGCCCACTTCCAGTGGTGGGGTTCAGTGGCCCTGGCCTCGTCAAGTTGAGGCGAGTGGGCATCAGTTACCAGCCTACCCCAGTGTACCATGGTTTCAAAATGCACCTCGTTGAGGGCGGGGTTTTCCACCCCTGGGACAGTGCCGAGCACTGCAGGGGCTGTCCAGGTCCCGCTGCGTATGCCCTCTATACATAATGTGCCGGTGACAGCTTTGCCGACGGCTGGTTATTCCTTGCCCCTTGGTGATCATTTGTCCCAGGTCATGAGGGAGAAGATTTGGCGGGGGGAGTACGTGGATATATTCTCCCTATTGAACCGTGAGCCCACTAAGGAAGAGAGAGAGGGACAGGATGACAGAGACAAGGAACTGTCTCGTCGTCGTAAGCCACCGCACACCTGGGCCAACTGGTTGCCAGCTTATCTTATTTATATGGCAGTATACCTTAGGTCCCGGCCTGATCTGGCAATTCCTATGGTTCAATACTTGGACAATATTTACAGGGCGATGGTTGATTTCCCTGGCCCATCGTGGTTGGCTTACGATGAGGAATTTAGAATGAGGGTGGCCCTACACCCGGAGATAAGATGGGATGAGCCCTGCCAAAAATTGTGGCTCTTGTACATGACCCCCACGCGTCCGGCGCCTGGGGATAGGTACCATTGTGGCCATGCTGTGCAGTGAGCTGCTCCAACACAGGCTACCCACCAGCCGGCGGGGCAGGGGGTTCCAGCCCGCTTGCTGTGTTGGAGCTTCTCAGCTAATGGCGTGTGCAATAAGCGACAGTGTCGATATAAACATGAGTGTCCCTCTTGCACTGGCCCCCACGCCGCCTCCGCGTGCCCGTGGGCTGGTGGGTCACGGGGCAGAGGTAGAGGTGGACAGGGAGCGGGGCAGAGCTTCTGCTGATGGAGCTAGCCAGTCAAAAGGCCCCCTCCCCAGTTAACGTGTATATGTTGGAGCGATGGCTCTCAACTTATCCAAGGAGGGAGGACGCGAGGTACCTCCTGGAGGGTTTCCAGTGGGGCTTTCGTATCCCATTCAAAGGGGTGTGAGGACTCCAAGATGCCCCCAATTTGATTTCCCTGAAGGGTAAGGAGGAGGTAGCTGCCCTGAGTATTGCCAAAGAAGTAGCGGCCAGGAGGGTAGCGGGCCCCTTTTCCGAACCACCTTTCCCTAACCTGAAGGTCTCCCCTCTGGGGCTAGTACCTTAAAAGACCCCGGGTGAATTCCGTTTAATCCACCATCTATCGTACCCGACGGGTTCTTCTGTCAATGATGCTATTCCTGATGACCTTTGTTCGGTCAGGTATACGTCGTTTGACCAAGCCCTACGGATGGTGCGCTCTTGTGGTCCCGGTGCCCTCCTGGCAAAATGTGACATTAAATCGGCATTCCGATTACTGCCAGTGCACCCAGGGGACTTTGAGCTATTGGGTTTTAGATTCCAAGGGAAGTTCTATGTAGACAAGGCCATGCCTTTTGGCTGCTCTATTTCATGTTCAGCATTCGAACGTTTTAGCACTTTCCTTCAGTGGGCCTTTGTTTGCAGGTCCAGGTCTTGGTCTGTAGCCCATTACCTCGATGACTTTTTGTTCGGGGGTGAACGGGGCTCGGACATGTGCACATGTCTCCTCACTACATTTCAGACGCTAATGCTGGAACTGGGTGTCCCTTTAGCGCCCGAAAAGACCGAGGGCCCATCTACTACGCTCACATTTCTGGGTATTGAAATTGACATGGTCGCACAGGCATCCCGGTTACCCATTGAGAAGGTCACCCGGATCTCCGTGATGATTTTGGCGTTGCTTGCCAAACGTAAAGTGTCACTCCGTGAGCTTCAGGTACTTCATGGCCATCTTAACTTTGCCTGCAGGGTGGTGACACCAGGCAGAGCATTTGCGCGGCGCCTATGTGACGCCATGTCTGGCCTATTAAAGTGCCACCACAGGGTCCGACTGACCAGGGGCATGCGGGCTGACCTTTTGGTTTGGCTCACATTGCTATGGGAATTTAATGGGGTCTCTTTCTGGAGATCCGACCTTTTGGTTTCCCCTAGATTCCAAGTACAGTCGGATGCCTCCGGTTCCCTGGGGTATGGGATTTATTTTGAGGGGAGGTGGGCTTATGGCCAATGGCCTCCAGCATGGCGGGGCATGGATCACCTCCGCGATCTTACATTTCTTGAGTTCCTCCCAATCCTGGGAGCTTTGATGCTATGGGGCGAGGAGTGGGCCGACTCAGTGGTCCATTTTTGGTGTGACAGTGCTGCAGTGGTGCACATTGTCAACGCTCAGACGTCCAAATCACCCAGGGTGATGGCGTTAGTTCACCAGTTTGTATTACGAAGCCTACGCTTAAATGTGCTGTTTAAGGCCAGACATGTCCCAGGCATTAATAATGATATTGCTGATGCTTTATCCCGCCTGCAGATCCCCCGGTTCCGTGCCTTGGCTCAGGAAGCAGAGGAATTCCCCTCGCCACTCCCAGCCGAGATTTGGACATTTGGCGAGGAGAGGTGAACCGGGCGATCGGCATGTCTTTGGCACCTCGCACGCGTAAGGCGTATCAACATGCTTTTGTACAATTCAAAACCTTTTGTGCGCAACTTCAGTTGCCCGAAGTGTGGCCCATTCCAGTGGAACAGGTTTTACAATTTATGGTTTATCTACACAGTCAGGGTTTGGCTCCTCGTACTATAGCATCCAGGCTGTCGGCACTGGCATTTATGGCCAAAGTGAGGGGTTTTGCTGACTGCGTGAATGATTTCCGCATACGTCATGTTTTGGAGGGGTGGACACGGGAACGTGGCCGCCACCTGGACACTCGCCACCCAATTTCACCAGAGGTACTGACCCACCTTGCACGAGGCTGGCATAACTTGTGTTATGATAAGTATGAGGTGGCTCTTTTTCATGCGGCTACCATGGTGGCCTTCTTTGGAGCACTACGCATCAGTGAGTTGGTACTACTGTCTAAGGCGGATGCGACTCGTAGGGCACTGGAACTCGATGATGTCTATGTCACTAATGAGTGGGCTCAGTTGAGGATACGGTCCTCAAAAGTTGATCAGCACGGCGTAGGCAGTGGAGTTAGACTGCTACGATGTTCCATTGTAGACATCTGTCTGGTTGGTGCCCTACAGGAGTTCTTGGCAGTGCGTGGCACGCACCCTGGCCCGAACCAGGCAAGGGGTGATGGCAGGAGCTTTTCAGCATGCATCACCTCGTGATTTGACGGATACACGTCATAGGGTGGGGTCAGTAGATAGTTTATTGACTCCAGTCAACAATTTGATTGTATTAACAAACAAAATGATACAAATGGATACATTGTAGCCAATTATCATTGGCAATTTTGGGAGGAACCTTACCAGTGTTACTGCGGCCTGCTTGCCTTAAGAATTACAATTGGATGAATACACCAATTGAAAGTTATAATTTGGACTAGGGCATTATTCAATAAAAGTGGCCCAATGCCTTTATCCATATACCGGTGTCTGAGTCTTTCTTTGGGGTGTGCGCCTGCAAAGGTCTCACTTGCTGGAAAGCTAGTTGTGTCCTACTCTAGGGTGCGGTGCTAATCTCTATTTACAGCCAAAGAACCAGGACTGTCTGCATCTGCACATATGTTCTGTGCTCATATGGTAGGCATGACTAGATGCCGGAATGCATGGAAAGCTGTTAACATTACTGCCAAGGTGGTTTCTATATATGTATGTCCAATTTCTTTCTTTCAAACTGCTAGGTTGGCAGTGTCACGGGTGTTTCCGTGAGCGTTAGGGCAGAGTGGCTGTTTTTGATCATTAGGCTATCTCAATTCTCCTTATTCCGCACACTCCCTTGATAGCCATTTGTCACCTCTCAGTCCACAACTCAGACCAGCCCAATGAACTAGCTCTTTTAGGTTTGGTAGCATGTAGAGCATGGTACTTGGTTATTGCCTGATAAACACACATCACTCCATTGGTGTAAAACTCACAAAGAGCTTTTATTTTCCAACAACGTTTCATTTAGGCAAAGCATAGTATCTGAAAAAGAACATACACAATGTACACAGACAAAATACACAGTGATAGTTAGTTAAAGAGATTCCCTTGGAGTAGCCTTGGTGGTTGCATCTCAGGTATATGTCCTCGGGGGGGGGGGGGGGGGAGATATTGAGTCCAGCTGGCGAAGCATGGGATGCCTTGAGCCAGAGGACCAATTTGGGGTTGGAAAGGTTGCTCCTTTTATAGCAGATAGAGCATCTTCCTCCCACCATTGGAATTGGAGACTTCCCACTCCTTCTTGCAAGTGGCTGTACAGCTGGGAGAGATGGAATTTCTCCCCACCTTTGGAATTCAGGGCAGTCCCTTATCCATGCAGGTCTCTGGGTAAGTGGCCAGTGCAGCTGTGTTGGAACCTTCCCAGCTTTGGTCATTCAACCCTCTCAAAGGAATGTCTGAGAGATTAGGAAAAAGAATTACGTAACTGAGGCACAGAGGCCTGACAGAGCAAGATCCTGACAGGCAGGAGCTAGGACAGATGGTGGGCATTCACTCTGTCATGCAGCACTTGGGTCTCAAACTGCTGACCTGCCAATCTTCCAGTTGTGAAGCTCAGCATCTTACCCACTAAGACACCACTGCCTCTTGTTTCAGAGGTAAATGAGAGGTTTAAGAAGTTTTGAGCCAGGAGATAATTTCAGCCACAGATGGAGAAGAGATAGGGAACAACTGAGGAGATCCCCTGGGAGGGAAGCACCACAGAAGCTGGTCTTCTCACTTGCCTTTATAAACCTCTCTAAAAGAACTCTGACATGGAGCTGGACTTACACAGCTCACTTGCTTTCCAGGTGTGGGACAAACAAAAACTGAGACCTTAACTTTATAAGGTTAGTGCAAGGAATGTAACCTTCTGAAACCAAGAGAGGAGGTACGGTTGTTGTTGTTCAGTCGCACAGTCGACTCCGACCCTTTGCGACCCCATGGACCATTTTCCTCCAGGCGCCTCTGTCCTCTACCATCCCCCTCAGCCCTCCCAGCTCTGTGCCCATTGTGTCTATAATACCATCTAGCCATCTCATCCTTGGCCTCCCCCTTCTTCTTTTGCCCTCCACCTTTCCCAACATCAATGCCTTCTCAAGTGAATCCTCCCTTCTCATTTGATGTCCAAAGTATTTTAGCTTCATCTTTACTATTTGACCTTCCAATGAGCAGTCAGGGTTAATTTCTTCTAAGATTGACCTATTTGTTCTCCTCGCTGTCCAGGGGACTCTCAAAACCCTCCTCCAACACCACATTTCAAAGGCATCTATTCTTCTGCGTTCAGCCTTCCTAATTGTCCAGCTCTCACATCCATACATTACTACTGGGAAAACCATTGCTTTGACTATTCTAATTTTTGTTTGCAATGTAATGTCTCTGCTTTTCACTATGTTCCCCAGGTTTCTCATCGCTTGTCTCCCAAGAATCAGTCGCCTTTTTATTTCATGGCTGCAATCCCCATCTGCAGTGATCTTTGATCCTAAGAAAGTAAAATCTGTCACTGCTTCTACTTCTTCCCCGTCTATTTTCCAGGAACTGATGGGGCCTGTTGCCATTATCTTGGTTTTCTTGATATTGAGTCTCAAGCCAGCTTTTGCACTCTCCTCCTTCAGCCCAATCAAGAGATTCTTTAGGTCTTCCTCACTTTCTGCCATTAGGGTGGTATCGTCTGCATATCTCAGATTATTGATGTTTCTCCCAGGAAACCAGGAAAGGGACCTTGGTGTCCTGGTGGACAACTCAATGAAGGTGTCAACCCAGTGTGCCTCAGCAGTGAAAAAAGCAAACTCAATGCTAGGGATCATTAGGAAGGGTATAGAAAATAAGTCAGCAAGTGCCATTTTGCCTCTTTATAAATCTATGGTGAGGCCCCACCTGGAATACTGTGTACAGTTCTGGTCGCCATACCTCCAGAAGGATATTATGGAGCTGGAAAAAGTACAGAGGAGGGCAACCAGAATGATTAGGGGACTGGAACACCTTCCTTACCATCTGAGGCTGCAACGGTTGGGCCTTTTCACTCTTGAACGACGGCGTCTAAGAGGTGACCTGATTGAAGTTTATAAAATCATGCACGGTGTGGACAAAGTAGATAAGGAAAAACTGTTTTCCCTATCGCATAACACTAGAACTAGGGGACACTCCATGAAACTTTTGGGTACTAGTTCTCAAACAAATAAGAGAAAGTACTTTTTCACCCAGAGGATTACTGGTCTATGGAACTCCCTGCCAGAAGAAGTGGTGACAGCTGTCAGTCTTGACAGCTTTAAGAAAGGATTAGACAAGTTCATGGAGGACAAGGGTATCAATGGCTATAATTATGGCTACCTAAGGACAACCTCCGGGTTGGAGAGATAGGCAGGATATCTCTCAATGCCATTTCCAGGGAATCCTAAGCAGGTGAAGGCATCTGCTTGGGAATACCCTGAAGGAAATGGTGAGCCACTGTGTGAGACAGAATGCTGGACTGGATGGGCTGTGGCCTGCTCCAGCAAGGCTGTTCTTATGTTCTTATGTTATGTTCTCCCAGCGATTTTAATCCCATATTGTGATTCCTCCATCCCTGCACTGCGTATTATGTGCTCTGTGTATAGGTTGAATAAGCATGGTGACAAAATGCAGCCTTGTCTTACTCCTTTTCCTATTCCAAACCACTCTGTTATTCCATGTTCTGTCCTAACTGTTGCTTCTTGGTTCATGTACAGATTTCTCAGGAGGCATATGAGGTGCTCTGGTATTCCCATCTCTTTAATTACTTGCCACAACTTGTTGTGGTCCACACAGTCAAATGCCTTAGTGTAGTCAATAAAACAAAAGTAAACTTGTTTCTGGTATTCCTTTGTTTTCTCCATGATCCAGCGTATGTTGGCGATGTGGTCTCTAGTCCCCCTGCCTCTTCTGAAACCAGCCTGCACCTCTGGTAATTCTCTCTCCCCATGCTGCTGAAGTCGGTCCTGTATTATCTTGAGCATCACCTTGCTGGCATGTGGGATGAGCGCGATTGTTCGATAATTTGAACATTCTTTGGCATTGCCCTTTTTTGGGATTGGGACGTATACTGATCTTTTCCAATCCTGTGGCCACTGTTTTGTTTTCCAAATCTGCTGGCATATTGAATGCAGTAATTTGACGCCATCATCTTTTAGCGCTTTGAAAAATCCAACTGGGATACCATTATCTCCACTAGCTTTGTTGTTTGCAGTGCTCTTTAGGGCCTTTATGACTTCACTCTCCAGGATGTCTGGCTCAAGTTCAATTTCTTCATCATTGTGGTTATCAGGAGTGTTGAGGTCCTTTTTGTAAAGTTCCTCTGTGTACTCTTTCCATCTTTTCTTAATTTCTTCTGCATCAGCTAGCTCCTTTCCGTCTTTGTCCCTTATCATGGTCATTTTTGCTTTAAATGTTCCCTTGATTTCCCCAATTTTTTTGAAAAGATCTCTGGTTCTGCCTCTTTTGTTGTTTTCCTCCATTTCTCTGCACTGTTCTTTTAGGTAGTTTTCCTTATCTCTCCTTGCTTTTCTTTGAAATTCTGTGTTCAAATGGTTGTAGTTTTTCCTTTCTCCTTTGACTTTTGCATTCCTTCTTTCCTCTGTTATTTTAAGAGCCTCATCAGACAACCACTTTGCTTTCTTACTCTTCTTTTCTTTTGGTATGGTTTTCTTTGCTGCTTCCTGCATGATGTCCCTCATCTCCGTCCATAATTCTTCCGGTACTCTGTCTACCGAGTCTAAGCCATTAAATCTGTTCATCACCTCCACCGTGTATTCTTTAGGGATGCTGTCTAGGTGATATCTTTCTGGTCTCCGTGTTTTCCCTATTTTCTTTAGTCTAAGCCTGAATTTTGCGATCAGTAGGTTGTGATCTGAGCCACAGTCTGCTCCAGGTCTTGTTTTTGCTGACTGTATGGAGGTTCTCCATCTTTGGCTGCAGAGTATGTAGTCAATCTGGTTGAGACCCATTTTATTCCTTCAGTAAAAGTTTCCCTAGCACTGCAGTGGCTTAAATGGTTAAGATGTTGAGCTTGAAGACTGGAAGGTTAGGGTTCTGCACTCGAGTGCTGCACGGGGACATGAAAGGAGCCTCATTTGGGTGTTTCCTGAGCAGAATTTCTGCAACAACAACCCTATCAACCAAGAGTAATTTCTTTTTTTAATTAATTTTTTTAAAAAAAGGAAAAGTAATATATAAAGAAAAAAGACGTCAATACATAATAAAAAATAACATAGAAATACAAATTACAAGTAAAATCACATACTTAAAAATACAGTAATAACAGATAGTGTATATTCATTTTACCTTATTTAAACCCTCTTGTTTAAACATATACTATTTTAATGTGAAAAATACACTATCTTAAAAAGAAAAACAAATTTAAACATAAGATAATACCCCATTGTGCCTTGGGAGTTGCAGAGCTGCCCAGCATCATATATTATAACCAAAAACTCATGTGACTTGGGGCTGGTCTGCTACCTCTACCTTCAGACAGTGTATAAACCAGAAATGGTTTCCAGATGATTCCAAATTTGTTTTTATCTGTCATTCCTCTTTTTATTTTCAATTCCCATGTTAGCTTATCATTAAGTGCAAGATGCCACATTTCTCTATGCCATTCCTCTATATCCACTGTAGAATCATTCTTCCAATTTCTAGCAATACATTGTCTTGCAGTTGTCAATATTATTGTTAATACAGTGATACCTCATACAATGTCCACAAGTTTGGACTTTATACGGATTTGGACTTTGTATGAGGCATGTAATATCCTAGCCGCGATGCCTCATACAACGTCGTTTCCATAGAGAATACATTGTACTGTAACAGCACAGACTTCAGGGCAAAGTCAAGGAAACAGACGGGAAACTAACAGAACTTTAAGAAATCATTGTCTAAAGGCTAAAACACTACAAAAACTTGTCAAACAACCCTGATTGTCCAAGAACCTGAAGAATGCTGCAAAAATCCCAGGAATGTTTCTAAAAATTCTGACGAAAAAATTCAACAAAATCCAAAATCATGCTCAAAACCAGTCCTAAACACTCTTTGCCTCATGCAAAACCCACAAGAGCAATGCACGCATGTGTCCTGCCTTTTATACTGCCCAGGCACAATGCAACCTGGGAAAACCCTAATGCCTCATACAACATCACACGACTTTGTATGAGGCAACTTTTTTCAAGGAATTAGGCGATGTTGTATGAATCCGATGTTGTATGAAGCGGACTTTGTATGAGGTATTACTGTAGTTCTATATTGTGTTCTTCCATATTCATATTGTCAAACTCCATCAATAAGGCGGTACCTGACTCCAGCTTAAAGTTACTACCCATTATTTGTGATATTTCATTTTCTATTTTAAGCCAAAAAGCTTAAACCACATCACAACTCCACCACATATGTTCATTGCAGGCGCACCCCCCAAAGAAAGACTCAGACACCGGTATTGGATTAAAGGCATCGGGCCACTTTTATTGAATAATGCCCTAGTCCGAATTATCACTTTCAATTGGTGTATCATCCAATTGTAATTCTTTAAGGCAAGCAGGCCGCAGTAACACTGGTAAGGTTCCACCCAAATTGCCAATGGAAATTGGCTACATGTATCGATTTGTATCAATTTGTTTGTTGACACAAACAAATTGTTGACCGGGGTCAATATACTATCTACTGACCCCACCCTATGATGTGTATCCATTCAATATCAAGGTGATGCAAGCTGTGAAGCTCCTCCCATCACCCCTTGCATGGTTCGCCCTTGACCAGCCAATCCTATTTCCCCTGTACCTATCTACGTGTTGGCCAGTCAATTGCGAACCTGCCAGATACCTCTGGGTTATAAATCTTTACCTTACTAGTGCTACCTGCCAAAAGTGACCAAAGTCAACTTACCCCATATCTCAAACACTAGCGACAGTATGGGATGGGCGAAAAAGCCAAGAACCAAAGAGCGAATTGTAGGTTCAAGCAAAAATTCCCACCCGGCCCCGAAGCGACCAGAAAATCACACTGTCCACTAGGGAGGGGGTGGAGGGAAAAACTTCTCCGCTCCGTCGCTTCCAAAATGGCAGCACAGCTGCCTCGTGGCCACCCCTTTTAAAGAGGGTGGCCACGCCCCCTAACTCACCCGGATGTCTGAGTCTGGGGGGGCGCAAACAGCGTGGTGGCCATTTTGGCGCTGCGCTTGCATTGCAGGCGCACCCCCCAAAGAAAGACTCAGACACCGGTATTGGATTAAAGGCATTGGGCCACTTTTATTGAATAATGCCCTAGTCCGAATTATCACTTTCAATTAGTGTAGTCATCCAATTGTAATTCTTTAAGGCAAGCATGCCGCAGTAACACTGGTAAGGTTCCTCCCAAAATGCCAATGGAATTTGGCTACATGTATCTATTTGTATTTATTTGTTTGTTGACACAAACAAATTGTTGACCAGAGTCAATATACTATCTACTGAACCCACCCTATGACATGTATCCATTCAATATCAAGGTGATGCAGGCTGTGAAGCTCCTGCCATCACCCCTTGCATGGTTCGCCCTTGACCGGCCAATCCTATTTCCCCTGTACCTATCTACGTGTTGGCCAGTCAATTGTGAACCTGCCGGATACCTATGGGTCATAAATCTTTACCTTACCAGTGCTACCTGCCACACGGGGAGGCGTCCGTGATGACTCACTGCCCCCCCCAGACCGTCAGCTCAGTCACCAGGCCTGCTTGCACATCCTCAAGAAAGAGGTTCATACCTCTGGCCGACAGATGGACCTCATCTCCTGCATATAGATCAGAATCCTGCAAGCCTATCCTAGGATGTTGAATGGCTGTGCCAAAATCATTATCAAAAAGGAACCGGGCAACAGCCCTGTTCACTGACCGTCGAGCACGGTCCAAACCACGGAGGTCAATGCCTCCCCTGTAACACTGTCTTGGCATGATGTCAGACCATAGCAGCCGTGTGTACGGCCATAAGTGATGTAAAAAGGCCAGGTCACTGCACCCCGACATTTTTAAAGAAAGGCCAGTGATCTGTGCAAGATCATTGCCACCGAGGTGCAGAATCAGGACATCAGGTGGACCAGCATCCCTGATGGACATCAGGAATGGCAACAGTTCCCGCCATCTCATGCCGCGCTCACCATACCATCGCATATGTGCGGCTGCACGTAGCCCGAGATGGGATCCCCTGTCTGTTGCCGCAGCATACTGCGCTGCCCAGTGCACAAAACTGTGGCCCACCAGCCATACTGCCACCAGTATGCGTGGACACACAGGGTCTGCAAAAGAAGGAAAAGGAATTAAGGACATAACTGGCACTCATACAGTGAGGTGGCGTACATATAAAGAAAAATGCGCGGACCCCCACCTGCCCATGCGACATATATCAGCATCAGAGTACCCAAACGCAGCCGCAGTTGAAGCGGCGCCTATCCTGAATGAATGGATGCCGTAACGAGCTCCAGGGAGGCCAACACTGTGAAGTGCCATACCGGTCACCTTCCAAAACTGGAATTTGGTAAGGGGAGACCCATCCTGGTGGCAGAAAAACGGGCCAGGGTGCATGCTACGCACTGCCAAAAACACATGTAGGGCACCAACCAGACAGATGTCAGCAATTGTACACCGTAGCAGTCTGACACCACTGCCTACTCTGTGCTGATCGGCCTTTGAGGAGTGAATCCTCAACTGGGCCCACTCCTGGTTGATAAAGACATCGTCGAGTTCCAGTGCCCTACGAGACATGTCCCCTTTTGACAATGGGACCAGCTCACTGATACAGAGCGCTCCAAAGAAAGCTACAGTGGTAGCTGCATGAAAGAGAGCCTCCTCATACCTATCGTAACACAAGCTATGCCAACCTTGTGCAAGGTGCGTCAGAACCTCTGGTGAAATGGGGTGACGTGTGTCTGGGCGGCGGCCACGTTCACGTGTCCACCCTTCTAATACATGGCGTATGCGGAAGTCATTCACGCAGTCAGTGAAGCCCCTCGCCTTAGCCACAAACGCCAATGCTGAAAGCCTAGTGGCGATGGTGCCAGGGGCTAACCCTAGATCGTGAAGGTAAACCATGAACTGTAAAATCTGGTTGACCGGGATCGGCCACACTTTGGGCAACTGCCTTTGCCCACAAAAGTTCCTAAACTGTAGGAGTGCATGTAGATACGCCTTACGCGTGCGAGGTGCCAAAGACATGCCGATCGCCCGGTTCACCTCTCCTTGCCAAATGTCCAGATCTCGGCCGGGAGTGGAGAGGGAAGTTTCTCTGCTTCTGGAGCCAAGGCACGGAACCGGGGGATCTGCAGGCGGGATAAAGCGTCAGCAATATCATTGTCAATGCCTGGCACATGTCTGGCCTTGAAAAGCACATTATCTACATAAAAAGGACCTCAAGACAAATTGGCGAACTAAGGCCATAACTCTGGGGGATTTGGATGTCTGGGCATTGACAATGTGCACCACTGCAGCATTGTCACACCAAAAGTGAACTACTGAATTAGCCCACCTATCCCCCCAGAGCATTAGGGCCCCCAAGATGGGAAAAAACTCCAGGGAAGTAAGATCGCGTAAACGATCCATGACTTGCCATGTCTGAGGCCATTGACCATAGGACCACCTCCCTTCAAAGTAAATCCCATAACCCAGGGAGACGGAGGCATCCGACTGTACTTGGAAATGCGGGCTGAGCATAAGCTCCGATCTCCAGAAGGAGATGCCATTAAAATCCTGTAGGAATGTGAGCCAGACCGTAAGGTCTGCCCGTAAACCTCTGGTCAGCTGTACCCTGTGGTGGCGTTTTAAAAGGCCCGCCATGGCGTCACACAGACGCCTGGCAAAGGCTCTGCCTGGTGTTACTACCCTACAGGCAAAGTTGAGGTGGCCGTGAAGCACCTGCAACTCTCGGAGAGACACCTTACGCCTGGCAAGCATTGCCAGAATCACATCAGAGATCCGAGTCACCTTTTCCATGGGCAACCTGGATGTCTGGGCAATGGTGTCAATATCAATACCTAAAAAAGGTGAGAGTGGTGGCTGGTCCCTCAGTCTTTTCAGGTGCTAGGGGAACACCCAGTTCCCGCATAAGCGCCTGAAAAATGGTGAGGAGACGAGCACACGTGTCCGTGCCGTGTTCCCCTCCGAACAAAAAATCGTCGAGGTAGTGGGCCACAGACCGGGACTCTGATCTACAAACAAAAGCCCAGTGAAGGAAGTTGCTAAATCGTTCGAAAGCCGAACATGAGATAGAACAGCCAAAAGGCATGGCCTTATCTACATAAAAATTGCCCCGAAAATGAAAACCTAACAGCTCAAAGTCGTCCGGGTGCACTGGCAACAATCGGAATGCCGATTTGATATCACACTTTGCCAGTAGCGCCCCCGGGCCACATGAGCGTACCATCTGTAAGGCCTGGTCAAAGGACATATACCTGACCGAGCAAAGGTCATCAGGTATCGCATCATTGACCGAAGAGCCCGCAGGGTAAGAAAGGTGGTGAATTAGTCGAAATTCACCCGGCGACTTCTTAGGGACTAAACCCAAAGGTGACACCTTCAAGTTCGGGAATGGTGGGTCAGCAAATGGCCCAGCCACCCTCAGTGCGGTGACCTCCTTGGCTATAGATTGGGCGGCAATATCCTCATTACCCCTGAGAGAAAGTAAGTTCGGGGCGTCCTGAGGCCCGCGTACACCCTGAAATGGTATGCGGAAGCCAAACTGAAAACCCTCAAGTAGGTACCTCGCATCATCCCATCTAGGATAAGTGGCAAGCCAACGTTCCAGCACCTGGACATTAATTGGGGAGGGGGCCTTTTTGATGGGTAGCACTGTCAGAGGGAGCTCTGACCGCCCCCTGCCCACCCCTTCCTCTGCCTCATTACCCACCAGCCTGCGAGCACGCGGAGGCAGCATGAGGGCCAGAACAAGAGGGGCACTCGTGCCGGAACCGACACTGACGTTTGTTGAACACTCCACTGGCAGAGAAGCTCCAACACAGCAGGCGGGCTGGAACCCCCTGCCCCGCTGGCTGGCAGGGAGTCTGTGTAGTAGCAGCCCACTGAACGGCATGGCCACAGTGGTACCAGTCACCCGGTGCTGGCCGCGTGGGGGTCATGTACAGCAGCCACAACTGCTGGCAGGGTTCATGCCACCTCATCTCAGGATGGAGGGCCACTCTCATCCTAAACTCTTCATCATAAGCAGGCCAGGGAAATCCACTACAGCCCGATAAATATTATCCAGATATTGGACCATCGGGATGGCCAAGTCAGGATGTGCCCTCAGGTATACCGCCATATAAACCAGATAGGCTGGCAACCAATTGGCCCATGTGCGAGGTGGCTTACGACGACGGGACAACTCCTTATCCCTATCGTCCTGCCCCTCCCTCTCCTCCTTGGTGGGTTCATGGTTCAGGAGGGAGAAGATGTCCACATATTCCCCCCCCCCAAATCTTCTCCCTCGTGGCCTGGGAGAGATGATTACCCAGTGGTAAGGAATAACCGGCCGTCGGCAGGGCCGCCGTCGGCAGGGCCGCCGTCGGCACGGATTGAATTGGCGGTGCATGCAGTGTGCCCTGAATAACCCCTGACACATTGGGCATGCCCACAGGGGCGGTCACCCCTGACATAACCTTTTCTCATTTTAAAAACCAACTCTTCAAAATCTGTCCTTTCTCTTATTAAGCTGGTCTCCAAAAAATATTTATTATTCCATTTATTCAATAAAATGACTTGAAACCAGTTCAAATTCAATTGTTCATAAATTCTCAATCTTTTTTCTTTATTTCTACATATCTGAATCCAAACTTTTAGCAGGAATACATCATTTTTCAGAAACACATCCCTCACCTTCCTATTCAACTTCAACAGAAAATTCCTCAAATCTTCAATTTCTGTAATTGGGGACACATCTGGTGTTAACTTCCTTTTCAGTTTCTTCCATAAATTCAATGTTGTTTTTATCAATCTATTTTTAAATTCAATTTTTGTTAATATTTTGTCCAAAAAAATTGCTTTGCCAACCTGCTTCACTTCCTTCATCTGCATTTCCTCCCATATCATCTCTTCTTTCATTAATATTTTCATCACATTTTTTAATTGAAATGCCTTATAATAAGTATCTATATTTGGTATTCCCAATCCACCCTCTTTCTGTGCTAAATACCACAGTTTTTTTTGATATTCTTGGTCTCTTCTCCCCATTAGAATAGTCATTCAATTTTTTTTGAAAATCTTTTATCTCTTTATCTTTAAGTTGTATTGGTAATGCATCTAACAAAAAGTTTAATTTCGGTAATAATTTCATTTTACACAGTGCAATTCTACCGAACCAAGACAGGTTCAGCCTCTTATATTGTTGAATTTTCCTTCATTTCTTTTTTGTTTTTGTTTTCATAATTTAACTTTATTAAGTCCTCAAATTTATTTGATATGTTTATCCCCAAATATTTCAAATTGTCCTTAACATGAATATGATATTTTAATTTAATCTCTTCTCTTTTCTCTTTATTCATATTACAAAATATTACTTCCGATTTATCCCAGTTTATTCTCAGTCCAGTCATTTCCCCAAATTCTTTGATATGCCATTGTATTTTTGCTAAAGCTCCTTTTGGATTTTTCATAATTATTAGGGTATCATCTGCGTACAAACTAATTATATTCCCTTCTAATCCTTCAATAGTTTTATCTTCCCTTATCATATTTGCCAATATTTCCATTGCCATTATAAATAATATTGGTGAAAGTGGGCAACCCTGACGTGTTCCAGCCTTAAACTCTACCTCATCTGTAAAACCTTCATTTACTCTCACTTTAGCAAAACCATGTTGATAAAGTTGGTCTATAGTCCTTTAAAATTTCATACCAAACCCATAATTATTAACCATCTCTTTAATTGTAACCCATTGTAACGAATCAAATGCTTTGTATATATCCAAAGATAATAATCCCACCTCCTGTTTAGTTTGAAGTGCTAAATCTATTAAATCTACTACCCTCCTTGTTAAATCTGTTATCTGCCTCCCTTTTAAAAACCCTGCTTGGTCCGTGTTTATGTAGTCTGTCATAAAACTATTCAACCTTTTTGCAATAATGGCTGTAAATATTTTAGCATCCTGATTTATTAATGAAATTGGTCTGTATGATTCTACTTTCGTTAAATCTTTCCCAAGCTTAGGAATCAATACAATTATGGTCCTGTGCCATGAAGTCGGCATCCTATCTCCTTCCAAAATAGAATTGAACAGCTTCAAAAGTTTAGGACCTACCATTTCATAAAACTCTTTATAAAACTCAGCCAGTAGTCCATCCTCCCCAGCGGATTTCCCTCCTTTCAACTTCTTTATAACTTCTTTAATTTCCTTCTCAGTTATGCTTTCTTCCATTCTATTTCTATGTTCCTCTATTAATTTAAATTTGGAACCCTTCTCTAAATATTTTTTTCAACTTTTCCACATTAACTTCTTTTTCTGAATATAATTATTGGTAGAAATCTTTTACAATTTTAAGTTTTTCTTTTGTTTTATTACATCTAATACCGTCTCTATTTATTAATGTTCTCATTTCTCTTTTAGTCTTTTTCTCTTTTGCAGCCCTAGCCAATAGTCCATCCTCCCCAGCGGAATTCCCTCCTTTCAACTTCTTTATAACTTCTTTAATTTCCTTCTCAGTTATGCTTTTTTCCATTCTATTTCTATGTTCCTCTATTAATTTAAATTTGGAACCCTTCTCTAAATATTTTTTCAACTTTTCCACATTAACTTCTTTTTCTAAATATAATTCTTGGCAGAAATCTTTTACAATTTTAAGTTTATCTTTTGTTTTATTACATCTAATACCTTCTCTATTTATTAATGTTCCCATTTCTCTTTTAGTCTTTTTCTCTTTTGCAGCCCTAGCCAATAATTATGAGTTCTTATTACTATATTCAAAATATTATCTCTTCAAATAAATCAAATCTCGTTTTACTTTTTCTATATCTTTCCCAATCAGTTCAGCTTTTAGTCTCTGCACCTTTTCATAAATCTTTATATTCTTAGTCTTAACATGTTCTTTTTAGAGCTGCTCAATTTCCTATTCCACATCTTTTTGTTTATTCTTCCACTGTCTATTTTTGATACTAGCTAATTTTATACATTCTCCTCTAAATACTGACTTCATGGCATCCCACACTACATTATAATTCACTTCACCCATATCTTTCCATTGCCAACATTCTTCCCAATTTTTCATTATTGATTCTTTATTCTTAGGGTCTTTGAATAGATTTATATCAAATCTCCAATTATTTCCTCCCTAATTCAGTCCCTCCAAACTTAATTCTAACAACACTTTTGCATGGTCTGATTCTTTAAAAAGACCCACTTCCATCTCTTCCAAATTTCTAACCATATTTTCCATAACAAAAATATAATCCAATCTAGAATATGAATTATGAACTTGTGAAAAATAAGTGTACGATCTTTCTGACCCTTTAAGCTCTCTCCATGCATCTTGCAATCTCAATGATTTAATCCATTTGTCAATCAAATACGTTTTTACCCCAGATCTATATCTAGTCACATTTGTACAATCTATATCAGATCTTATTAAATTAAAATCACCTACAACAATCGTTTTATTGACCTTTCTCTATTATTCGATAAATTTTCTCCAAAAATTTATCTTGATGTTCATTTGGGGCATACACATTAACCAATGTGATGTCTTCATCTTCAATTGTTCCTTTAACTATCAAATATATACCTTCTGGGTCAGAAATACTTTTTGTCATTGTAAAGCCCAATCTGTTTGAAATCAAAATCGCTACCCCTCGTGCTTTTGATGTACCAAAAGCTTTTTCATATATTTGTGTTCATCCCAAAAATAATTTATTTGTGTCTTCCGATTTTTGATGCGTTTCCTGTAAAAAGATTACATCAGGTTTATCCCTTCTAAGGGCCAATTCCAGCCTTCTTCTCTTCAATTGGCAGCCAGATCCTTTGACATTCCAGGACAATATCTTTACACACTTCTTAATTAAAATTGAATGAATTTCGCTAGGTACTCCACAATTTCCCAAGATGTGCATTTAACTAAACATTTAAACCTATCTACCCTACATGTAAACATATATATACAAAAAAACCTCTGCCATCTCCCCCATAATCTTTCTTTATGAACTAAAGAAAAGCGGCCCTTGTCTTCCAAAGATGGCGGGGGGGAGACATGCAAGATGTTCAGACTTATCATATTCTTCGCTCTAACCGCTGTTCTCATTTAATAGCTTCATTTCTAATTTTTCCTCCTCTTCCACCACCTTCAACCCCTTCCCTGTCACTCCAGCTACTGTCCCTCCCATGGCACCCCTTTCTTCTGCTTCATCTTCCCCCTTCTCCTCACCTCCCAAGACCTCCAACTCCTCCCTCTGTTCACCACGTTCTTGAGAACCACTTTGAATCAGACCAATTACTCTCAAATATTCCATTGCATCCATCTCTGAATCAATTACATGCATTTTCTTAGCATAAAAAAATCTCAGCTGTTCGGGAAACCTCCAATTATATCTAATTTCTTGTTCTTTCAGGATCTTAGTAACCGGCTTCATCTTGTACTTCCATATTATCTCATCAATTGCTATGTCATTATAAATGTCAATATCTTTTCCTTCCATCTTTAAAACGCCAGATCCAGCTTGTTTTATAAATTCCATCGCTTTCAATTTATCTCCCAAATTTGAAAATTTCACCAACACATTGCTTTGCTCCTCTCTCCCTCTCCTTGGTCCAATTCTGTGTTGTTGTTGTTCAGTCGCACAGTCGACTCTGACCCTTTGCGACCCCATGGACCATTTTCCTCCAGGCGCCTCTGTCCTCCACCATCCCCCTCAGCCCTCCCAGCTCTGTGCCCATTGTGTCTACAATGCCATCTAATCCTTGGCCTCCCCCTTCTTCTTTTGCCCTCCACCTTTCCCAACATCAATGCCTTCTCAAGTGAATCCTCCCTTCTCATTTGATGTCCAAAGTACTTTAGCTTCATCTTTACTATTTGACCTTCCAATGAGCAGTCAGGGTTAATTTCTTCTAAGATTGACCTATTTGTTCTCCTCGCTGTCCAGGGGACTCTCAAAACCCTCCTCCAACACCACATTTCAAAGGCATCTATTCTTCTACGTTCAGCCTTCCTAATTGTCCAGCTCTCACTTCCATACATTACTACTGGGAAAACCATTGCTTTGACTATTCTAATTTTTGTTTGCAATGTGATGTCTCTGCTTTTCACTATGTTCCCCAGGTTTCTCATTGCTTGTCTCCCAAGAATCAGTCGCCTTTTTATTTCATGGCTACAATCCCCATCTGCAGTGATCTTTGATCCTAAGAAAGTAAAATCTGTCACTGCTTCTACTTCTTCCCCGTCTATTTTCCAGGAACTGATTGGGCCTGTTGCCATTATCTTGGTTTTCTTGATATTGAGTCTCAAGCCAGCTTTTGCACTTTCCTCCTTCAGCCCAATCAAGAGATTCTTTAGGTCTTCCTCACTTTCTGCCATTAGGGTGGTATCGTCTGCATATCTCAGATTGTTGATGTTTCTCCCAGCGATTTTAATCCCATATTGTGATTCCTCCATCCCTGCACTGCGCATTATGTGCTCTGTGTATAGGTTGAATAAGCATGGTGACAAAATGCAGCCTTGTCTTACTCCTTTTCCTATTCCAAACCATTCTGTCATTCTGTGTTCTGTCCTAATTGTTGCTTCTTGTTTCATGTACAGATTTCTCAGAAGGCATATGAGGTGCTCTGGAATTTCCATCTCTTTAATTACTTGCCACATCTTGTTGTGGTCCACACAGTCAAATGCCTTAGTGTAGTCAATAAAACAAAAATAAACTTGTTTCTGGTATTCCTTTGTTTTCTCCATGATCCAGCATATGTTGGCAATTTGGTCTCTAGTCCCCCTGCCTCTTCTGAAACCAGCCTGCACCTCTGGTAATTCTCTCTCCACATGTTGCTGAAGTCTATCCTGTATTATCTTGAGCATCACCTTGCTGGCATGTGGGATGAGCGCGATTGTTCGATAATTTGAACATTCTTTGGCATTGCCCTTTTTTGGGATTGGGACGTATACTGATCTTTTCCAATCCTGTGGCCACTGTTTTGTTTTCCAAATCTGCTGGCATATTGAATGCAGTAATTTGACGCCGTCATCTTTTAGCGCTTTGAAGAATTCAACTGGGATACCATCATCTCCACTAGCTTTGTTGTTTGCAGTGCTCTTTAGGGCCTTTATGACTTCGCTCTCCAGGATGTCTGGCTCAAGTTCAATTTCTTCATCATTGTGATTATCAGGAGTGTTGAGGTCCTTTTTGTAAAGTTCCTCTGTGTACTCTTTCCATCTTTTCTTAATTTCTTCTGCATCAGCTAGCTCCTTTCCGTCTTTGTCCCTTATCATGGTCATTTTTGCTTTAAATGTTCCCTTGATTTCGCCGATTTTTTTGAAGAGATCTCTGGTTCTGCCTCTTTTGTTGTTTTCCTCCATTTCTCTGCACTGTTCTTTTAGGTAGTTTTCCTTATCTCTCCTTGCTTTTCTTTGAAATTCTGTGTTCAAATGATTGTAGTTTTTCCTTTCTCCTTTGACTTTAGCGTTCCTTCTTTCCTCTGCTATTTTAAGAGCCTCATCAGACAACCACTTTGCTTTCTTACTCTTCTTTTCTTTTGGTATGATTTTCTTTGCTGCTTCCTGCATGATGTCCCTCATCTCCGTCCATAATTCTTCTGGTACTCTGTCTACCAAGTCTAAGCCATTAAATCTGTTCATCACCTCCACCGCGTATTCTTTAGGGATGCTGTCTAGGTGATATCTTTCTGGTCTCCGTGTTTTCCCTATTTTCTTTAGTCTAAGCCTGAATTTTGCGATCAGTAGGTTGTGATCTGAGCCGCAGTCTGCTCCAGGTCTTGTTTTTGCTGACTGTATGGAGGTTCTCCATCTTTGGCTGCAGAGTATGTAGTCAATCTGGTTTCAGTGTTGGCCATCTGGTGATGTCCATGTGTAAAGTCGCCTCTTGTGTTGCTGGAAGAGAGTGTTTGCTATGACCAGTGCGTTCTCTTGGCAGAACTCTATCAATCTTTGCCCTGCTTCATTCTGTACTCCAAGACCAAATTTGCCGGTTATTCCCTCCACTTTTTGATTTCCTACTTTGGCATTCCAGTCTCCTAATATAATTTGGACATCATTTCTTGGTGTCTGTTCTATGAGGTGTTGTAAGTCCTCATAGAACTGGTCCATTGTGGCTTCATCTGCACCAGTGGTTGGTGCGTATATTTGGATCACAGTGACATTGAAACGTTTGCCTTGGAATCTGACTGACATCATTCTGTCATTTTTAAGGTTGTATCCCATTACTGCTTTTCTCACTCTTTTATTGACAATTATGGCTACTCCATTTCTTCTAAGGTTTTCTTGCCCACAGTAGTAGATATGATGGTTTCTGTAGGCACTCGCAATGTCCGCCATCTCAAAATCTTTCCCCATATTCAAATTGTTCAGCCAATCTAAAATTCTTACTTTAAGCTGATCTGGCAATTTCCCCACTATTTTTCGAATGACTATATTCTGCCTTCTCATCATTTCTTCCACCATATCCACTCTCTTTTCTTGTATTTTAACTTTACTCTTTACCTCCTTTCTTTCTTCATACAACTTTCTCAAATCTCCTTGCATCAATTTTGAATCCGCCCTAAGAACCCCTATTTCCTTTTCCACAAATTTTGAAAACATCCCAGTAAGCTTATTCTCTGACCTTTGTATTCCTTTCAGAATATCTACTTTATCTTGAGCTCTGGAGTCTTCCATTCTATCCAATCTTTTAAACAACTTGCCTAGCTCTGTCATAATTTGAATTTCATCCAGAGGTGTTGGATTTCTCTCTCTTTTCCTTTTCCTTCTTTGTCTCTGCTCGCTTTGGGTTCACCACTTCCTCCTCTAAATTCTTTTCCATGCTTGCTGTTGTATCCTCAAATAATACTAATAAGTTTCCTTTCAGTACTTTCACTGAAACACTTTAATCCAGTCCCAAAATTGAACAAAATATTTAAGTTTGGCCCTTAGTTCAGCTTCAAACTCTGAGAAAACAAAAACTGAGTTAAGATCCAAGCCTTCCCCAAAAAAAAGTGGGGGGTGAGAGGGTTTTTATTTCCCAATCCAATCTTCTGTAACAAACCCTCTAACCCCATTCACCTTCGTCAAAAACTTCAAAAATAAAAATAGGGAATGGGAGAAAGAGGGGAGGAGGGAAAAAAAGAGTAAAAAGAAAAGAGGACTTTTTTGTAATCCACAGTGGGTTCCTCCACGGTGCCGCCCTCCTCCTTCCATCTGTTCTCCCTCCAGCAACACTCCAGCAACACTCACACAACACCAATTCCTCTTCGAACCTTCTCAACTTTCTTTATCCTTTACCAACTTTCAACTCAATACTTTCACATCCACTTCTGGAAGACAATGTAAATAATTTTCATTTCTGCCCTCTGCAGATGTAACATTGTGTCTTCTCCGCTCATAAGTTTTGTTTCTCTCTAAACACTTCCCAGCATCGCCATTACTTTCTGTCCACCTCCTCCCTTCTCTATCCTCTCCTTCTGCTTCTTACATCCAATATCCCACCAACTCAAACCAGTCCAAAAACACAACACTCTGCCTCACTTCTCTGCTGTCCAAGAGGGCTCCACTGCCGATTTAGTAAATTTTTCTCTTGATCTCCTACTTTCCCAATCTCCGCACCCCATACCTTTCTGCGCCAGCACCCCCATCCAGCTTTTGCCCATCGGGTCGCACTCACCACCGATCCGTTACTCTGATGCACGATCGATCAAATATCACAGCTCAGCAAAACATGTTTCAGCAGTTCAGAGGATCTTTTTCTTTTCACTTTCTCTCCCTCCAAGTTCGATTTAGCTCCTCATTTACCGAGGCTTATCTCACTTTCACTTTCTCTGGCTTCGGCACCTCAAGCCGGCTCGGCATTAAAGCCTCCTGCCTTGCTCTTTGGGCCGTCAGCCCACTCAAAAGTCAATATCCCCACTCACCGACAACTTATTAAAGTCTCATTCTAAAAAGCATTCCCATTAAATCACCTTTATTGTATGGGAGCAAGGACAAGTCAATGTTAAACTATCGCCATCTTAGCGAAGAGTAATTTCTGACATAAAATTTATTTATTTATTTAAAGAACTGCAGTGGCTCAGTGGTTAAGAAGCTTGCCTTGTTAGTTGGAAGGCCAGCAAGATGGCAGTTTGAGACCCAGGTACTGCATGATGGATTGAGTGCCCATCTCTGTCCCAGCTCTTGGGGACATGGAAGGAGTCTCATTTGGGTGTCCCCTGAGTGGAGTTTCTCCCACAAAAATTACTTTCAACCCAGAGTAATTTCTGACATGAAATTATATATAGTAAAAGTTTCTCTGAGTTATGAACCCATGCAGCAGCCTAAATTCCTTCTTTCACTATTCCCCGTCTCCTTCTCTTATTTTCCCTCTATTTTAATTCCTTTGGTCCCTATTCTATTCATATTCCTAAATTGTTAACACTTTCTTGCCTGTGCCTATTTATATTTATATATTATTTTTACTTTTTGGCTTTTGGTTGTATCTTTGCACCAGACAATTCTGCATCCTTTTCTTCTCTTATTTCCCCTCCACTTCCATAACCCAAAGGTTTCTCCCTTTGTTTCTCCCTTGAATGGTCTCTCCCCTTTGCTTGATACTCCTCTTTCCCCTTTGTTCCTTCTGAACCTTCTCCATAGGTCCAGAACCGTTCCCATTTTTCCCCAGTTTGGGTCTCCCAACTCTATAATTTTTAGTAATTCAAGTTGTCTCATTGCTCCCTTTGGATCCTCTGCTCTAACCACCTTCCCACCATGAAATATCTTTAAGAAGATAGGGAAACCCCATTGATATCTTATATTTCAGTTAAACAAAATTTCAGTTATTGGCTTCATCTGTGTTCTCCATTGAATAGTCTCATTACTTAAATCATGATATACTTGTACTTTTACTTCTCCTATCTTTAATGCAGAGTCACCATGCTTCCTTAAATAGTCCATTACTTGATCTTTTTTATAACCTGATACAAAAGTAATTATCATATCTCTGGGGCATTGACCTCTCTTGAAACTGACCTTTAAAATTGCTTCAATCTCTTCTTCTTTAATTGGGCCAGAGTCCAAAGCAAAGGTTTGTAACCATTTAATCACTTCAATTTTTAAATTGTCTTTATCCATGTTGGGGAAAACTTAATCCTGATGTTTTTCTTTTTTACTTGATCCTGTAGATTTACCAATTACTTAAATCTTTTGTCCATAGTATTTTCATGCCTTACTGCAATCTCCACCAAGTCCTTAACCTCTGACTACAAAGTATTGGTTCTCATGTTTAATTCAGAAATTGATTTTTCCAGAGATTGCACTTCCTCTCTGACCACCTCTTTAACAAACTGTTTAATTTCTTTTTTATCTTCATTAGATTTTGTAGTTATAAAGCCTTTTAATTCCAACAAAGTCAGATATCCACTCGGTTTTTCCTTAAAGGGTATTCTTGCATCCATATTTTCAGATTCTTCTTTGTTTATTGGGCTGTCATCTGCACGTGTATATGCTTTATCAGATACAGTCTCTTTTTTCAAGACTCTCCTCTTCATTTATTTTGATCCACCACCGCTGCAGTAACTCTTGTTTAAAAAAAGTCTCTTACTGTTGTCTCTCTTCCAGTACCTGATATTATTTGCTCAGCAACTTGCAGCTATCAATAGTCCACAAATATTTTTCCACCAGCTACTAAGAGACTGCAGTTTTATTTTAATTTACAACCACAAAGCTTTATCTTATCACAAAAAGCACCTGGCTTCGTGCCAGCTGTCGGCTCAGCCCAATATGGCGGCGGTTCCTCCCTCTTAAATTAGGACGGCAACAAAAAGAAACAGGTTTAGTGGATAAACTGTAAACTTTTCCAAACCAATCTTGTATGAAGCCTTTTCCTCCAAAATTATATCAGAGGCAAAGAGGTGAAAAAGAAAGTCCTCACAGAAACAAAAGGGAGATGGCAGGTCTATTGCTTTAAAAGCCTTGCAGCCAAAGGCCTCTGCTTCTTAGCACTTTTCTCTCCTGTATTTTTCAACAGAAGATTTATCAGCAAATAGTTTTTCAACAGGACCTTCAACACCTCCCACGGCACCTTATCATCCAAAGGATTGCAGTAGCTATCTTTTGGCAAGTTCCATGGTACTTTTAACCCAAACAGGACCTTTTTTCTTTGTCTGGAGAAGGAGATGACAGAAATCACTCCAACCAGCTAACTGAGGCTCCTGCCTCCTCAACCTTTTAAAGCCAGGAGCTTGGTCATGAACCCTCAGAAAGCTTTGGGGGCCGAATGGCCATTTTCCCCTTCCTCCACTACATGTCACTTCCTGGTGTGGTGGAGGTGGTGGTGGGTCACATAAAATGGTGCTGCAGGCTGTATCCAGCCTGTGGGCCACAGGTTGAGAATCCCTGCATTAGGCACATACATTAAATTGCACTTTGTATGGGTAATATGGAAAACATTACTTAAACTAATACTGTATGTGGTTCAGAGTTGAATGAGAGCTTTTTAAACATTGTTTTTAAAATTATTGAGTTACAAAATGGAAATATAAGGCTTATTATTAGGTTCATGAATATCTAATTCTAATAATTAATTAATTAGGACCACTTTGCTCAAAAAATCATTAATTGAGTTTCACCATCTATCACTACATAAAATGATTTAGGGTTCTTCCTCATTAATCTAAACATTTTAGCACACCATTCTTTATCTTTTGCCCCTTTCCTCCATCTTCCTCATAGCTGTGAATAGTACATTTTATTTGTAAATAGCAAGTTAGTCACTACAGAACTAATACAGAATAGAGAAAAACAAAGGCCAGTCAAAATTTATAAGCCAAAATCAACAAAATAGCAGACATAGTTTTCCTTCAAATATTTATACTTTTGTTTAATGGCAATGGGGAGGCAAAAATAGAGGAGTTTAAAAATACATCTGTACATATAGAACCAAATCCACCGGCAAGCACATGGAAAGCAACCTAGGTAAATAAGTTTATGTGATGCAACATGGGGTTTTGATGTACAGGAAACTAGTTACATCAATGGGTGCAAGCTGTAGGATACTGACCATACAGGAAGCATGTGCATACATACAAATATACCATGAATATGAGAGATAATTAGGTTGGCTAATTAACAGTGTCAAGTCTGTTTTAATTCAGACTAAAATATTCTCCAGCGTTATCCTTCAAAACACATTGATTTTTGTGCCCCGCGCATGCCACTGAGATCCATTAATCAATGAACAGTCGTCTATTGATGAGCAACATTCTGCAATATGGTATTAAAATGCTCCTATTATTTTTGCTGGCATAAACAGAAGTGAGACCAGAACCCAAGAAATTATGATTACAGTTGCTTAGAATAGATATTCATTCTTCCATGTAGACTGTATATTTCAAAGTCTTGCTTGTCACTTACTAGCTGAGCATCTCAAATAAGATCATTTTTAGCTGATGTGTCAGTCCTAAATCTATGGAGGATCCTTGTAATAGCATAGAGAATAACTGAAGATGTGCAATCCAGGACAATATAATTAAATAAATGAGTAGTCTCATGTACACCTGTGATTGCTCTTGCTCAGTTAATATCAGATTCAGCTCAATGAACTCATTTCAGCCCTGTTTTCTTTTTTCATTAAAATATCCCCACTTTTCTATTTTCCCTTCCAGATAGTGTTCAGTTATGCAATGTACTTTGCAAGAAAAGACAAGTGGAGAAGAAGAATAACAAAGCTGAAAATTGTGCATTAAAAATAGCCTTTCATTACAAAGTAAATATAGGGGAGAAATTACCCTATTTATGCTGTCATGTGTCAGAAAGAATCAACTGCACTCTACATTTCCCCCCCACTGTGCTTGCCTGCTTAAAACATGTTGACTATTAGATTTGGAAAGTTGTTTTGTCCTTCAAAATATTCATTGAAGTAAATACAATTTCTTTCTCCCCCCCAACCCAAAAAAATTCTGTGGCATAGCATAATTAATTTTTTTGTTTTAAACATTTACTTCAACCCCCTCTTCCCTGTAAATGCAGATATGCAAGCTTAACATTTTATGTTTCATATTATCCGCAACAGTTATAAATAGATATTGTGTCATGTAAAATATCATATTTACCAGATAAATATTTACATTTATCTTTATCCCAAGTCATCCTCTTACTAATGACTCATGATTTTCTACTATTATTTAAATATAATGTAATTATAGACATTCAGGAATAATTGGACATATCTTACGTCCATATCTGAATATATTAATTAGAGTCAATGTATGTATATAATAATGTGCAGTGTGCCTCCATTATCCAGGATAATCCCTTTAATCCTATTTGAATAGTAAGATGGAAAAAGTTAATCCTAGTAACATTTTTATAAACAAATATTTAAATAAATCTATTTTAGCCTTTGTCCTCTAAAACACCTGTTCTGAAAAGGAAGTGGAAAATACTTTAGCCCTCCAGTAGCAATAAATAATAGGATGTGTAAGGACCCCTTAAGTTGGATCTGTATATTTCTGAGTCATATCAGCAAACACTGGTGCAGTGATATATACTTTCCAGTACTGTATGTTTTTTAAAAGAACACTGCCTGGAAATGGAATTTGTGTGGAGATACTTCCAGATTCTCAAAAGATCATCATTTAAGAAGTTTCCTCCAGCTAGCCTGGTAATGCTATAAATTAGTTAGTGAAGATTTCATCTATGTTTTAAAAGATAGTTTGGGGCTCTTAGAACTCCCATTTTGTTTTCATTGCACCTGCCATTTGGTCAGCACACATTTGCATAAGGAATCCACACTGGACCCACTGTCTTCGATTTGCATGACTGCACTGTGACTATGGGTTTCTCATCGAGCCAGGCACCCCAAACTGGGAAGGAAGCAATTGTTTCCCCCCTGCTGTGAGCCATGGAATTGAACATGTCTTGTATTGTTTTCATGCTGGGATTTCTCCACTTTCTAGGAAAACAGAAGTGCAAACCAAGATTCTTAAATTCCTTTAGGCCGATAAGAAAAACATAAACACACATGTCACAAAGACTCAGAGAGCATCTTCCCAATCTGACAGGTGAGTGTGGTCTGCAGCCAGCAAAGAATACTGGTTAGCAGGCTGCTCACTGAGGTGAGATTTATAATACTGCTGGTTCTGAGAAAGTGCAAATGAAAAATAAATGAGTATCTTTAATAATGAGGGCAAAGATTTTTTTTCTTTGCTGTCCGGGGGGAGGGGAGAGGACTAGATGTAGTTAGATCTTTAGTTACACCATGGTTTTCAATTGGACATTTAAGAGACACCCCCCCCCCCGCCCCACAAGTTTACGAACAATTCAGTAACCATACCCGTCAAGCGTGGCTTCGGAAAATACGGGACCTGCACAGAACCCTTTTGCGCATGTGCAGAAGGGTTCTGTGTATACACAAATGTGCAGTACCTACTTTTCCCGCCAGTCAAATAATGGGATGGCGGCAGGAAAGTAGAGGAAAGAGGCACAGAAATACAGGAAATCCCGGCCAATCCGGGATACTTGACAGGTATGTCAGTAACTGATTCAATTACATAAAGGAATGGTGGATCTCTCTTCACTAGATAACTTCAAGCAGATGTTGGACAATCATCTTTTAGTATGCTCTAGTTCTGGATTTCTTACATCAAGCAAAAGGGAGAGCTTTCTTCTGAACAAACATAGGACAAGCAAGCAAAGAAATAATGGAAGCAGATGTTGTTAAATACAATGAGATCCAATTTGGCTTCTAAGTCCCCATCTGGCTTGCCCTCCATTTTTAATAAAATTAAATTAAATTTAATAGATATATATATACCGCCCTGTGCCATTTACTATCTAAAAACAAATATAAAATGTGTGTACCTTAATATTAAAAATTAATTACAGGAGGGGAGAACCTCAGATGAGCCAGAAAGGGGAGCTTGTTGGCAATCCCGGACCCCAGAAACATTTTGCCAACCACGTCTTCAGTTCTTTCCTAAATGGTAGCAACTGGGCCTGGAGGTGTAGCTCTACTGGGAGGAGGTTCCATAGTGTGGGGGCTATGACTGAAAAGGCCCTTTTCCTTGTGCTGGAGAGGTGAGCCTCTCCAACAGATGGTACCTGTAGGGTGCCCTCTCAGTTTGCTCTCATGGGACGGGTCGATGTCCTTGGGATGATGCTTTAAAGGTGACAACCAGCACCTTGAATTGCACCTGGAGACATATAGGCAGCCAGTGCAGCTCCCGCAGCAGTGGTGAGGCATGGGCAAAACAACTACACCCAATCACTGCATGGGCCACCACATTCTGGACCAACTGCAGGCTCCAGATGGTCAACAAGGGCAGCCCCATGTAGAGCGCATTACAATAGTCCAAACAGGAAGTGACCAGAGCATGGGTGACCGTGAGCATGGCCTCCTGGTCCAGGAGTGGGTGCAATTGATTAATAACATGCACTTGCCCAAAGGCACTCCTGGCCACGGCCATAACCTGCTCCTGGAGCAAAAGCCATGAGTCCAAGATGACCTCCAGGTTGTGCACAAGGTAGTATTGGGGCAACAATGACCCATCCCAAACCAGCAGTGATAACTCCTTATGAGGACCGAGTCCTCTCACCCACAGCCACTCAGTCTTGCCAGAATTCAGCTGTAGTCTGTTGTCTCCCATCCAGATCCTAACCACCTCCTGGCAACTGGTCAGGATCTAGACTGCATCACTGGGATCACCATGGGCAGAGATATACAACTATCATGATGATATCTCACCCCATGGGATCGGATGATGTCACCCAGCGGTTTCATGTAGATGTTAAAGAGTAAGGGTGAGAGGACTGACCCTTGTGGCACCCCACACGTGAGATGCCTTGGACTCAACCCCGCACCCTCCACCCACACTGACTGGGTCCAACCACTCAGGAAGGAGAACGAGGCCAACACAGTGCCCTGGATCCCCAACCCCTGTAGTCGGTCCAGAAGGATACTGTGTTCGATGGTATCGAAAGCCGCTGCGAGGTCAAGAAGAGCATGAATGGAGGGGTACTCCCTATCTTGCTCTCACCAGAGATCATAAAACAACATGACCAATGCAGTCTCGATATCATGACCTGGCCTGAAGCCTGACTGGAAAGGGTCCAGATAATATGCTTCCTCCAGGAACACCTGGAGCTGCCGCGCCACTGCTTTCTCAACAATCTTCCCCAAAAAGGCGAGGTTCAAGACAGGATGGAAATTAAATGGTATATTCAGATCAAGCAATGTTTTTTTTTTTAGGAGGGGTGCACCAGTGCATATTTGAGTTGTGGTGGGAACACCCCCTCCCTCAGCAAAGCATTGACCACCACTCAAAACCAGCCACCTTTCACGGTCCTGCCCTCTTTCACAAGCCAGGCCAGACATGGGTCTAATTCGCAGGTGGTAGCGCGTACATTCCCCAGGATCCTGTCCACTTCATCAGGGTCAATCAGACCAAACCTATCCCAGATAACCTGGCAAGACTGGCTCATGGCCAACTCTCGTGACATGATGGAGTTAAACCCTGATCGAATCTGAGTGATTTTATCCTCCAGATAATCAGCAAACTGCTTGGCAGACCCCTGCCATCTGGGGCCAGATCCCTCCTACCAAGGAGGGACCTAGTTACCTGAAACAGGGCCGCCGGGTGATTATCTGCTGGCATGATACGAGCGGCAAAATACTACCATTTCTAATAGAGGCTCTAGCTCATATTCGGTCTGAGATGCTCCGGGATCTCCTCCAGCGGCGCTCTAGGCGTCTCTTTACACATTTAAGCTCCCTTAGCTCCTCAGAGAACCAAGGGACAGCCCAAGGCCCTCGTGTATGGAGAGTCCGTAGTGGCGCAATGACATCCAAGGCTGTAGCAGCCCCCTTGTTCCAGACGGTGACCAAGGCCTTGGTAGTATCATGCAGCCAATCCCTAGGAAACTCCTCCAGCTCCCTCTGGAATTCTTCTGGCTCAATCAGGTGCTGAGGGTGGGCCAGAATAATAGACCCCACCTCCCCGCAGTTAGGAGTTACTCCTGGGAGCTCCAATGTCACCAGATAGTGGTCCAACCATAGCACAGGAATAATGTTTGGATGTTGTAATCCTGGACCACTTCGCAACAGCTCCGAGAGAAAAATTAAATTGGGTGTGTGGCCACTGCTCCTGGTCAGGCCCTGAATTACTTGAGCCAGGTCTATGGCTGCCATGGAAGCCATGAACTCCCTCACCACCTCAGACACCAGTCCCAGAGAAGGCAGGTTGAGGTCTCCCAGCACAATAAGTCTAGGAAACTCCACCACCAATCCCAAGACAGCGTCCAAGAGCTTGGGCAGGGAATCAGCTACCATACAGGGGGCAGGTATAGGAGAAACATCCCTAACAGACCCATAGGGCCCATGGCCTCACAACCTGCTATCTGCAGTGCCACTGCCCTGGTGTCTCTCAGAGACTCCCTTGCCAAACCTCAAACCCAGCCAGATACATCCCAGACAAGGGAACCCCATCTTCGCTGGTCAGCCAGGTCTATGGCTATGGGGTGGCCATCTTTGGTGACCCAACAGTCAGTAAGATGCAAGATTGGGACCCTTTCTTACATTTTCTAAGTAGACAAGGAAGAAGGTGGGAGAAATGAACTCTCCCCCAGTTTTTTCTTTCTCCTTTTTCTCCAAACTCCCTAAAACACACTTCAGGGTAAAATAAGAGCAGGAAGCATTGGTAGCAGCAACAGCAACAGCAACAATAGCTACAAGAAGGAGAAAGGATAATTAAAGAAAGATTAAATATTTCCTTGTGGAAAGAGCTGTTTCCAAACTGTGTTACAGTTACATATCTCATTTCAGGGACAAATCTGAGTAGTAGAAGAAGCAGGACCTCTTCTTTCTTTATGGTAAACCTAATCCCTCAGCTAGTTTGAGGTTTAAGAAACATCAAGCTTAAAGAAAGTAAGGCTTGTAGACAATTATCAAGGAGGGAATTTTTCTCCTGTAGTCTGTTTTATGTTTCAAGAACCAAGAAATATTGCCTTCCCCTACACTGAATCCATTGAGAAAATTGATATTCCATTACAAAATTTGTTCAATTACAACTTTTTCATCCATCCAGGAATACTCTTTTGTCAGTATAGCAAGAGTAGGCACTATCTTCCAGTGTTGAGCCATCAAAGTCACAAATTATTGTTCCTCAAAATTTGCCAAAGCTTCCTCTAAGAGCGTTGATAGTTGGTGTGTACCACATGTCTAAGATCCAGTTTGCAAACTAATTCAAGAGGTGCCCAGTTGTGGATTGATCTAATTCTTAGTTTAAAAGTCCAGATTGTCTTGGATCCCATTAACTGTCCATAGACCTACACCTCAAAAATTGGGCTTTAAAAAAATAAATAAAACTATACATGAATAAACTTGCAATGTCATAAAAACAAGTATCAATATCCCTAGGAACCTGCTAGAATTATACGGCATCCTGCTGTTATATATATGTAAAACATTCTGTTGTCTAAAATCTAACAGCTCTGACTGCATAGTTTTTTGTGTAGCCCTTCTGGGAGGCTTCCTTGAATACATGCTATCCTTTGAAGAAACCATGTAAGTGCCATAAAGTTTTGGGTTAAAAGAAGGAAGAGAAAAATAATCATGGTTAAGATGTGGAGCTTGGAGACTAGAAGGTTAGGTTTCGATACCACTTGGGTTTCGATGCACTTGGGGACATGAAAGGAGCCTCGTTTGGGTGTTCCCTGAGCAGAATTTCTCCAGCAAAAATCCTTTCAACTCAGAGTAATCTCTGACATGAAATTATTATTATCATTGTAAGGAAGAGGAAAAAAGTGTGTGGGGTGTGTGTGCGGAGTTTTCTGGGGTGCACAATACTCTGTCATATTCAGGAAGAGGTTATCTGGGGACTTCAAACTTTTTTGGAAAATCAGAGCAGGAAGGCCACTGGTTACATGCTACCAATACATAATGGCACAATGTGCTCCCATGGCAAATAGAAACTGTAACACTAATGGCCTATCTCAGCTGCAACTGATGAACACTGGAATGAATTTTTTATCTGGAGCTTGTTTCTAATACCACCACCCCCTCCCATTTCACAGGGGCTGTGTGGCACGTAGTTTTCTTATCGGACATTATTCTCAGTGGTTTATCTCTTAGCAGAAAGGGACAGCCCAAAACACAGACCAAGCTGCTGGGATTCTGTTTTATTTACAAGGTTTTAAAACTTAAAGATGACTGGGAAAAATGTTCATTATAGTTGCATTCCAATATTCATAGAAGCCTTTGGCCAAATCTCTTCATACATTCATTTTGATTATTTCCCAAATGTGTACAGAAACCATTCCCTTTCAGTTCTTGTATGTAAGAGGCACTAAAATGAAATTTGTGTTCTCTATTATGAGATTTTATAGTCTGTTCATCTCCTTCTATTTTCTTTCATTCAAAAACAACATACTCATATGGAAACGTTCTTTATAATGTACTTTATATTTTTCTTACAGCTATTTTCATATAACTATTTCAGTTTGCAGTTCTGTTCCAGATTGACAACATAAACCTGGAAGAGAAATGGAAAAGAATTCTGCTGGATTAGATAGTCTTCATAACAGTAGGTATTTTGTACTTTCCAATTCTCACTGTGAAAAGGAACACACAATATCCTGAAAATCTGCACCGTTTCAGAGTAGTAATGCATTCATTGAAATAAGATACAAAACCATGCTTTAGTAAATAGGAAAGGGGAAATAAAATTCTTTAAAATATCCATTACATTAGGAGAAATGCCTTTTAAAAGATGCTATGGTGATTGTGTTTTTTTATACCTGTAGGTTTGTGTTGGCCTGCAAGATAGTTACTGGGGTTGATTGGCAGTTGTACGTGAGATGTGTGGCAGGAGTAACAATGAAGACAGTTGATGATTATGAAGGAATGTTTATGAATGGAACTGAGAGCTGATTGGCTCTGTACTTTTCCTGGATGAAGAGGTCCTATTTTGTATATAAGGTGGTACAGTATTTAAGGGAGACAGGCAGTTAGAGAGGCTAAAGTGCTGTCAGCTAGAGTTTGGGAGTTAGTCAGGATTTGGGAGTAGGAATGAGAGTTGTCTATTTGTGGAGCTTTTGAATAGATTAGTCATTTTAGCACCTCTGTCAAAGCAAGTATCTGTCTGTCTGCTTGCCGACCTACCTGCCCACATAAAGAATAAAACTTGTTCAGAAATATAAATAAAATGAATACCTGAATTGGTGGTATGGATAATTTTAAAAAGGAGTCTGTTCACAAGTTTCGCTATCAACACCATACCTGGTTCAAGGGTTTGGATGTTGTCATTTGAGCTACAGCTATACATGCAGAAAAGGTTAGTAAATACCCCAAGACAGTGGTGGCAAGTGCAGAATCTGAAAGAGAAGAAACTTTTGTAAGGAACAAAGGAAATCTTTCAAAAAAGTTTTCCTACCATCACTCCTCTCTCATATGCTTGAATCAGCCCCCCCCCCCCGAGCCTGAAAAGTACTTGTTAAAGGTAAAAAGCTAAAATACAAGTCGCAACATTTGTTTATGGGAATTCTTGAGATTACCGCATTTTGAAGTATGTAGGTGTTTTTTAAAAATTAGATGTTTTTGTTCCTCTGCCCCACAGAAACATTATTTTAACCAGTTTTTTAACTGCAAATGGAATGTCTAGAGCAGGGGTCCTCAAACTTTTAAAGCAGCGGGCTGGTTCATGGTCCCTCAGACTATTGAGGGGCTGTGCTAATGTAAGTAATAAATACATAATCTTCCCCAAGTTTGAATTATATCTAAACAAGTTCATACTGAATCAAGAGCTGCAGTAGAAATTTCTTAAGACACAGACCTCTGCTGGACTGCGAAAGCAATTTTTTTCTTCAACATGTTTCCCACCCCCCTTAGTCCAGTTCTGAGTGTATAGTTTCATTTTACCCCTGGCCTGTGTTTATGCTAGGCCATTAACTGCCTTACCATCATTCCTGTGCCAAACCTCGTGAGTCCATAATTATATTTAGATGGATGCCCCTCTGCTTTTATGAAGTTTCACACACTTTTTGTTTCAGTAATGATGGGAGTGGGGAGGTGGCCCCAATGAAGTAGTCTTAGGAGAAACTACAGGCCTTTGACTGAAGATATTCAAAGAGAAAAGAAAAATCCCTTCAGTTAATAAGAGCAAATGCCTCCAAGTGCCAAGGAAATGAAATGCTGTCACAAGGCCAGCATCTGCTGATGGAAGGTGAGAGCCTTTCCAAAAAAAGGTAAAAATTCAATTAAAAAATCCCCACACACAGCTGAGTGCCCATCCTCCATCTTTTGTCAAGATGCTGTAATTGCTACTTATTCCCACAAATCAGCCCAATTAAGCATGTTATACAAAGAATGCACAGTTGAATGCTAAGACCTAGGGGATATAAAATGAACAAATGGAGGGCTTCCATGGAGTGCTTTTGACCAATCATCTCATCGTCCTCCAAATCTGTCAAGATGCTGAGACAGAGAAAGGCTGAATTCAAGCCTATATTTAAACTGCAGTGACAATAAATGCTTCTCTAATGACAGCTCCCTTGTGTTCCTGCTCTCTTTCTCCTGGGCCCAGTTGCAAATCAGAAGTTCCATTTTCATGGGGGTTTTATAGCGAAACATTACGGCTCAATGAATGCCATGGGACACTTCTTAAACAAGTAGCTTTCAGAGGAGCAAAGCCAGTTAAAAGAATACATTTCCTCTTGATGATCAGTGCTTATGAAATGAACACCTGTAGTGAATGTCCCTGAGCGTTGAAAAGTGCAGTTTTTTCCAGCTTGTGTTGCTTGCTCAGGGAAATGACCTAATAACACTCTCAATGTGTCAGGGAAAATGGGGCAGCATTAAATTGTTAAGGATATTAAAGGCTCCTGCAAAACAAGCACTGATGGTATAATGGAAAAGAATAGAGAGGAATGACACTTCTGAAAGTTGAGATGCCTTTCAGTGAGGGTTGCTGGTAGGTTAATAAATGCAGGCAGTACATTTGTCCTATCATTTTTTTATTATTAAAGCAGCAAAGGGTTTTGTGCCATCTCGCAGGCTAACACATTTTATCGAAAAAAACATATTTTCATTGCAAAATTGAATGTTGAGGACATATTTGTATTTTGTTTTTGAAAGGGCCAAATGGCAGATGCTATGTCATCTGACAAGTCTTTAGTTCATTTAAAATTAAATGGAAAACAATCACAGATAGCAAAGACTGTGAGTGAGGAACATGGAGTCCTTAACTTTCCCCCTGCTATTCACTTGTCTCCTCAAAGGGATTAAATCTTTCCCCTATCACTTTTCCAGGAAGTGCCATGTGGTGGATGTTATGTATGCAGGGTCACTGTACTGTAAAGATAAGAATGTAACCACCCCAAATACAATGTATCTCAGCTGTAAAGGAATGCGAGCAAGCAGCCCATAGAGGGCAGCTGCGAGCGTTCAGTCTCACATAGTTCACATTGCTCAATCACGGACAGCCGCGGGAAAACCTTCCCCGCATTAATCAGGAGGAGAAAGAACTACTGAAGAGAGGCGTGCCTGGGCGAGGCCACGCCAGTAGCGGCCAATGAGCTACCGTGCTACAAGATTCAAATGTATAATGCCACTGTATATATTGAGACGTATCACCGCCATTACCTCATGTTCCACCGGATCATCATGCAATAAACCTGTGTTAAGCCAACCCTTCGGCTGTTCTGTTGTCTTTGGTCCCATACACTAAACTGGCGACGAAGGTGGGATGATGGCTGCCCATGGGACCAAGACATGCGCCGGCTACGAGATCAAGAAGCCGGGAGACTTGGAGCTGTTTGAGTTCAATGGGGCGCTGGTGGAGCTCGAAGTTTCAGATGAGGACAAGAAGAGGGCCATCTTCGTCCGCATGCTCGGGCACGAGACCAAGAGGACCTTGGTGGACCTGATCGCGCCGAGGAGGGTGAGCGACTTCAAAGCCAAGGAGCTCCTGGCGGTGCTGCGCGCCCACCTCCGGCCCGCGATAGCGATGTTCCCCGCTCGGAGCGCGTTCTGGAGGCGAGTCCAAGCGCCCGGGGAATCGGTCGCCGAGTTCGCAGTGGCCCTGCGACTGGCCGCCGGCCCATGCAAGTGGGAGACCCCAGAAGTCACCCTCCGGGACTGCCTGCTCTGCGGCCTGAGGGACACCGAAACTCAGCGCGCGCTGATGAAACAGGAGCCGCCCCCCACGCTGCAACAAGTCCTAGACGCGGCACAGGCCGCGGAAGCCATGACGGCCGGGGTGCAAGAGCTCCAGGACTGGCGCCCGAAAGCTGCCAAGGCAGAGAGCTCGGTGCGCGCGGCCCGGCGAGTTTCGAACTCATCCACGGAAAGCGGCGACGACGAGGACGTCCGGAGGGTCCAGAAGGAAGGCCGGCGCTGCGACGGCTGCGGCGCCACCCACGCCCGCGCCAAATGCCCGTTCCGCAAGGCCGAGTGCCACAACTGCGGCCGGCGCGGGCACATTGCCAAGGTCTGCAGGAGACGGCGCGAGACCAGGAGGAGTTCGCCAGACCGCTCGGCGAGGCAGAGCCGCACCACGAGGCCCAAGGACGAGAGCCGCACCACGAGGCCCAAGGATGGCACCCGGACCACGTGGACGCAGGACGGCGTAGGGCGCATCTCCGACGACAGCGAGGACGACGCCCCGGTGTTCAGCGTGTCCGCGGGACACCCCCGATACTTCGTTGAGGTAGTAATCCAAGGGGCCCCTGTTAGGATGGAGGTGGACTCGGGTTCTTCTTACTCTATCATCTCCCAAGGGGAGTTCCTGAAAATTGCCTCCCACGTGCGGCCCAAACTCAAAGCGTTGAGGTCCACGCTGAAGGACGTGCAAGGGAACCGCATTCCGGTGCTGGGGGTTGGGAAGTTCCAGGTCCAATTCAAAAAGCACGCCGCAACGCTCCCCCTAGTCGTCCTCAAGGGAGGTAATTGCAGCCTCCTCGGGACTCAATGGTTCCAGCCCCTGGGTTTATTCATTGGGGGGGTGCACACCGTTGGAGTACACGCCGCCGGGACTGATCCAATACAGAGCGTGTGTGACGCACACCCCGAGGTTTTCAAAAAGGGACTGGGGAAATTCAAGGGCCCCCCAGTGACTTTCGACCTGGACCCGGGAGTACGACCAATCAGGCTAAAGCCGCGCAGAGTGCCTTTCGCACTAAAGGACAAGATAGAGGCGGAGCTGGACAAATTGGTGGGCCAGGGGATTCTTGTTCCTGTTGATTCCGCGGAGTGGGAAACTCCAATTGTAACAGCGCTCAAGGCCAACGGGGAGGTCCGCATATGCGCTGATTACAAGTGCACCATCAATAAGGCGATTCGCCCTAATGCGTATCCGGTGCCGGTAGTCAGCCACTTACTGGCCAGGTTACATGGGGGGAGGTGTTTCGCTAAACTCGACCTGGCCCAAGCCTACCAGCAACTCCCGGTGACCCCCGCCGCAGCTGCTGCACAGACCATAGTCACCCACAAAGGGGCGTTCCCGGTGACGCGCCTCCAGTTCGGCGTGAATTCGGCGCCCGGGATCTTCCAGTCACTCGTGGAACGCCTCCTGAAGGGGTTGGAGGGGGTGTTACCCTATTTTGATGACGTATTGATAACAGGGGGGAGCCGGGCCGAATTGGCAAAAAGGTTGGGAAAGGTCCTGACAATATTCGAAAAGGCGGGGTTGCGGTTGCGGAAAGACAAATGCGTTTTCTTCGCAACTGAGGTTGAGTTCCTAGGGTTCCGTGTTACTCCCGAGGGAATAAGGCCGTCCCAATCCAAGGTGGCCGCCATCAAGAAGGCCCCTCGCCCCACCTCCAAGCCCGAGCTGCAGTCGTTCCTCGGACTGCTCAACTTCTACCACTCCTTCCTTCCTCGGAAGGCAGCCGTGGCAGAACCGCTACACAAATTGTTAAAGAAGGACGAGGCATGGAAGTGGGGCGATGACCATGAGAAGGCTTTCAATGACCTGAAACGACTCCTGGCATCCGATGCCGTACTGACCCACTTCAATCCCAAACGCCCGGTGGTCCTGATATGCGATGCATCCCCGGTGGGGGTGGGGGCGGTGTTATGCCACGTGCTGGAAAACGGGAGGGAGGCCCTGATAGTGTTCTATTCCAGGTCCTTGTCCCAAGCGGAGAGAAACTACGCCCAGACAGACAGGGAAGCGCTAGCGATAATTGCGGGCACCAAGAAATTTCATGATTTTGTGTATGGCCGCCCCTTCACCATAGTGACCGACCATAAGCCCTTACTAGGCATTTTCACCGCAGATAAGCCCACACCACAAATCCTGTCCCCAAGAATGCTCAGGTGGGCCATTTTTCTCAACGCGTATCAGCACGCGTTGGTGTACCGGCCCGGGAAGGAGATCAGCCACACGGATGCCCTATCAAGGTCCCCCATTCCCCGGGATTGCTGCCACGTGGGCGAGGAAGAGAGGGACCACCAGGTCTTAATGATAGAGGTCCTAGACTCCCCCACGGTAGTACCGGCCGATATCGCCAAAGCGACCGGCAAAGACAAAACGTTAGCGACAGTTAGCTCCTGGGTGCAGAAAGGGTGGCCCGTGTCTTCCCCAGCCGCGGAATTCGACACATTTTTCAAGAAAAAACTAGAGTTGTCCCTAGAGAGGGGTTGCCTTTTGTGGGGACAGCGGGTAGTGATCCCCACGTCCCTTCGGCCGAGGGTGCTTAAACTACTGCACGTCAGCCACCCGGGGATCGTCCGCTCAAAGGCACTAGCCCGCAGTTGCTTTTTGTGGCCCCAGCTAGACGCCGACATCGAGCACATGGTCGGCACTTGCGAAGCGTGCCAGAGCTCCAGGCCGGAAGAGGCTCGTTTGCCACATAGGGAGTGGGACGCAGCAAGGGGCCCCTGGTCCCGGGTACACGGAGACTTTGCTGGCCCGTTCAGGGGAGCACTTTTTCTCCTTGTGGTGGATGCGTTCTCCAAGTGGTTGGAGGTCATTCCAGTCTCGAGCACCTCCTCGGCCACAACAATTAAACAGTTACGGAGGGTTTTTTCCACGTTCGGTTTACCCGACACCCTCGTCAGCGATAACGCTAGCTGTTTCACGTCCACCGAGTTCAGGGCATTCATGGATCTCAACGCCATTCGGCACATCACCTGCGCCCCGTTCCACCCGGCCACCAACGGCCAAGTAGAGCGCCTTGTGCGCACCACAAAGGACGCGCTGCGGAGCATGGGTCCCGGGGATCTCGACCTACAAGTGTGCCAATTCCTGCTAGGGTACAGGGTCACCCCATTGGCGTCAGGGTACTCCCACGCGGAGCTGTTAATGCGCAGGAAACTGACCACGGTAATCTCCAGACTAGACCCCACGAGGGTAGACGACAAAGGGCGGAATGTAGGGATGGAACCCACAAGCGCCCCCGTGCATTGCAGGAACTACGCCAGCGCAGGGCCAGCCTGGGTGCCGGGCACTGTAATAGAAGAAACTGGCCCCATTTCATACCGCGTGGAGACCAGTACAGGCCTCCTGTGGAGGCGACACGCGGACCAGCTCAGGCGCAGGGTCCCCGGAGAGGAGGACGCGAACGGAGGAAACCACGATTCAACGTTAGGGTTCTCCCCCACCCGTCTAGCCCAAGGGGGAGGGAAAAGGGGCCATGGGTCCCCACCAAGGGGGGAGGAAAGGGAATCTGTCCTTGCAGATATCATGCGGGAGTTCACGGCGGAAGGAAAGGGCCCCGAACTCATACATATCTCGAGGAATCTTCCCCCAGACTCAGATCCCCCAAGCGAATTAGATTTTGATTTTCCGTACCAGGGGGAGTTAGCGGAGTGGTCCCCCACCCGTCCCAGCGAAAAGAGGGGTTTCAGTTCAGCCCCTGGTACGGCCAGTCCCAACCCCTGCGAATCAGAGTGTAACATAGCGCCAGCTCCCCGGAGACCAACACCCCCAAGACAGGAGGCGAAGGCAAATCCGCCCACCACAGTCTCAAGATCCCCCGAACGGATAGCAGGAGGCAGCGGGACCACGAGGGCATCCTTGTCGGTCCCAAGATTCGTAACGGGAGGGTCCTCAGGGTCCGCAGGAAACAGGCAGGGGTTCACTTCCCAACTGTTCATTCCATTCCCCTCCCCCAGCGCAAGGCAGGCACGGACGCCCCACAGAGCCACTAACGAACCCCCGTTTTCCGTTGCAGGACAAGCACCCACGGAGCCAGGGATCACAGGCTCTCCTGTACTAGGTCAGGCGCATGCATGCCCCAAGCGCACGTGCGGCAAGCCACAATGGTTGCGGGACTTCGTCCCATCCTAGGGGGGAGGGATGTTATGTATGCAGGGTCACTGTACTGTAAAGATAAGAATGTAACCACCCCAAATACAATGTATCTCAGCTGTAAAGGAACGCGAGCAAGCAGCCCATAGAGGGCAGCTGCAAGCGTTCAGTCTCACATGGTTCACATTGCTCAATCACGGACAGCCGCGGGAAAACCTTCCCCGCATTAATCAGGAGGAGAAAGAACTACTGAAGAGAGGCGTGCCTGGGCGAGGCCACGCCGGTAGCGGCCAATGAGCTACCGTGCTACAAGATTCAAATGTATAATGCCACTGTATATATTGAGACGTATCACCGCCATTACCTCATGTTCCACCGGATCATCATGCAATAAACCTGTGTTAAGCCAACCCTTCGGCTGTTCTGTTGTCTTTGGTCCCATACACTAAAGTGGAGGAAGGGCAAAATGGCTGTCCGGCCCCCGAAGCTGTCTGAGGGAGTGTGACCAGTGGTGGGCATCAGCAGGTTCACAGCAGTTCGCCAGAACCAGTAACAGACATTCTGGCTGGCTCCGCCCATCCAAATTTAGAAATAGCGCCCTGTGGCCGCTCCATCGCCCGGGGAATGAGTGCACCTGCGCCCACCGCTGCCACCACCCACTCCGGGCCATGCCTGGCTGGAGGGGGTAAAAAAGAGCCACTGCAGCCGCCGCCGCAGAGAGGCCCGCGCTCGCCCCGCGGCTGCACCATTGCCCGGGAGACAAAAGTCACCCCGTAGACCTTTGCCTTCTGGCTGCTCTGGGCCTCATTCTCCATGAGGCGAGTGACAGGTGGGAACCACTGCCACCGACACAGCTGCCCTCATGGTCGTTGAACCATGGAGGGAGGAAGACTCAGGCGGCGGCTCGAGCGGCCCTGCCAATATCGCTGTGGCCGGCCTCAGCCCCGGCATTGCATCGGAGCCTGTGGGGCAGGAGGGGCGGGAGCCAGGACTTGGGTCAGCTCAGTGGGCCGGACACTTTAAGAACTGGCACTGGCCCCACCAATGCCTCCGCTCCTGCTCCCCTTTTGGCAGGATGGCCGGAAGGGAGGAGGACTCGGGTGGTGGCTCGAGCAGCCCCGCCAACATCGCCGTGGCCGCACTCAGTTCCAGCGTTGCCTTGGAGCCTGTGGGGTAGGAGTGGCAGGAGCCAGAACTTGGGTCAGCTGGGTGGAAGGTTAAGCTGGTTTTCCCCACACAGGATTTCTATTGAGTCTGTTGTCTTCGACATGGGGAGTGGACAGCTGTCTGGAGCCAGATGTGAGGGTCCTAGGGCCCACATTTCAGTAGTGATGGGCAAGGGGCGATATGGCGGGAGCGGTGGGGCGGGCCGTACACGGGGAACAAGGGACCAATGCTTGTTACTTGTCCCTTGTTCTAGCCCCTCCGCTCAATCTCTGGGTCTTGGACAGCAGGTTCGGAGTGACCCCTCCCTTAGGCTGTTGTTGCTGAATGCTAGGTTGGTCTGCAACAAAGCACCCCTTCTTTGTGATTTGATCGTAGGGGAGAGGGCTGACCTGGCATGTATTACCGAGACCTGGCTGACACCTGAGGATGGTGTTCCCATATCAGAAATGTGTCCAGCCGGGTTCGGGGTATGGCATCAGCCTAGGGTTACAGAGAAGGGCAGTGGCGTCGCGATTGTAGCCCGGGAATCTCTGGGTGTTTTCAGGGCCACTGCTCCACAGGTGCAGGGTTATGAGCTGCTGCTGCTTTGGTTGGGCCCCAGGAGTCAGTTGGGAATCCTACTTCTGTACCTGCCCCCTTGCAGAGCTGCAGATTTCCTGCCTGACCTGCTTGAGGCGATTGCGGCGCTGGCGTTGGTGCTCCCGGGGCTTATGGTCTTGGGGGACTTCAATTTGCCATCGCTGGGGCCGGCTTCTCAGGTGGCTCAGGAGTTCATGGCTTCCATGGCATCTATGGGCCTGACTCAAGTAGTTGGGGGTCCCACCAGGAGTAGCGGCCACTCCCCTGACTTTGTTTTCCTGTCGGAGCAGTGGCTGAGTGATCTGATATTGCATCATATAGAGATAACACCAGTGCCATGGTCAGATCACTATCTGGTCTCTCTTGATTTTCGGGGAGTGACGTCACACCGTAGGGAGGCTGGACCCATTAAATTGGTCCAGCCCCGGTGACTTATGGACTCCGAGAGATTTCAGACAGAGCTGGGGCATTTTCCTCCGGACAGGCTGCACAACTCGACTGAGACCTTGGTCACCCTCTGGGAAAAGGAGGCGGCATCGGTCTTGGATACAATCGCGCCAATGCGGCCTCTCCCTTCTCACAGACCGCACAGCTCTCCCTGGTATACTGATGAGTTGAGGGAGTTGAAGCAGGTTAGGAGACGCCTTGAGCGCCGTTGGGTGAAGACCCGGTGTGAATGTGACCAAACACAAGTTAGAGCTGCTATTAAAGCCTACCTTGTGGCGATGAGGGTGGTGAAGCATCAGTACTTCACCTCCCTCATTGCCTCTGCTGATAATCATTCAGCGGCCCTGCTCTGGGTTACCAGGTCACTTCTGGGTAAGGGGGGGGCCTGGTCCTGGGTGGTAGGGATCAGCTGATAATTTTGCTGACCATCTTGCAGCGAAAGTTGCTCATATCCGCTCGGGGTTTAATCCTGACGTGGAAATTGATTGCCTCGGGGGTGGTGGTGTAGCGGAGTCTTGCCATGTTATCTGGGATCAGTTTGATCCCGTTGCCCCTGATGAAGTGGACAGGCTCCTCGGAACTGTGCGTGATACCACTTGCTTACTTGATCACTGCCCAGCCTGGATAATTAGAGCTACCAAGACAACAATGGGCAGTTGGGTCTGTGTGATGGTGAATGCTTCTTTGCGGGAGGGGGTGGTTCTGGCAGTTTTCAAACATGCGTTGGTTCGCCCTCTCCTGAAGAGACCATCGCTCGACCCTACTGTTATTTCTAATTTCAGACCTATCTCCAACCTTCCCTTTGTGGGGAAGGTGTTGGAAAAAGCAGTGGCCCAGCAGCTCCAGAGGGTTCTGGATGATACGGATTATCTGGACCCATTTCAGTCAGGATTCAGGCCCAGTTATGGTACCGAGACAGCATTGGTCACACTCTTGGATGATCTTTGGTGGGAACGGGATCGAGGCAACCCCTCGGTCCTTGCTCTTCTTGACCTCTCAGCAGCTTTCAATACCGTCAACCACGGTATCCTTCTGGGCCAGCTCCAAGGAGTGGGGGCCCAGGGCACTGTGTTGTCCTGGTTTTCCTCTTTTCTGACGGGTCGGACTCAGTCGGTGTCTTTAGAGAGTGGGTTGTCCAGGCCTAGGTTGCTTCCATGTGGGGTGCTTCAGGGCTCGGTACTCTCACCTCTATTGTTTAATATCTACATGAAACTGCTGGGTGAGATCATTCGTTCCCACGGGGTGAGGTATCATCAGTATGCAGATGATACCCAGCTGTACATCTCAGCTCGAGGGGACCCGAGTGATGCAGTCGAAGTCCTGACCAGGTATCTGGAGGCTGTTCAGGTCTGGATGGGGGACAACGGGCTTCAGCTGAATCCTGGCAAGTCTGAGTGGCTTTGGGTGTGGGGTCCCATGTTATCCCAGGAGTTACCATCTTTGGTCATGGCTGGAACATCTTTGCCACAGTCAGATCCTGTGCGCAATCTGGGGGTCCTCCTGGACTCACGGCTACTGCTTGAAGAGCAGGTGGCAGCCGTGGCTAGGAGGGCCTTTGCACAACTTCGTGTTATTTACCAATTGCGCCCGTTCCTGGACCGGGACTCCTTGCTCATGGTCACTCATGCTCTGGTCACCTCCAGATTGGATTATTGTAATGCGCTCTACATGGGGCTGCCCTTGGTGACCATTTGGAGGCTTCAGCTGGTCCAGAATGCAGCTGCCCGGGTTGTGATGGGGTACGGGCATCATACTTGAGCCTCACCACTTCTCCAGGAGCTGCACTGGTTGCCGGTGTGCCTCCGGGTGCAATTCAAGGTGCTGGTTTTGACCTTTAAAGCCCTTTATGGCATTGAACCAGGCTACTTAAGAGACCGTGTCGCCACAAGGAATTTAGCCCATCCTACTAGGGCAGACAGGAGGGGCTCACTGGTGGTCCTATCAGTGAAAGAGGTACATCTTACTGGGACCAGGAAAAGAGCCTTTCCATGTCTGCCCCAGCCCTGTGGAACCTCTTACTACCTGAGTTGTGGCTCCAGATGGAACTACTCCCCTTTAGAAAGATGCTGAAGACATGGCTCTTCCAACAGGTTTGGGGCATGCTTGATTCTACCAGTCAAGGGCTGCCCCCTGGCTTGGTTATTCTGTTTTAACGGGGGTAGGGTGGGGGTGGGTTGTTTGTTAATGATGATCTGTTTGTGTTTTTAATGTTGGTTTTAACTAGGTCTGTTAGATCTGTTTTAACTATTGTTACTTAATTGTTTTTATTGTAATTTTTATTATGTTGTTAGCCACTCTGAGTGGTGTACCCACCAGGAGGGCGGGATATAAATGCGCAGAAATAAATAAAATAAATAAATAAAATAAAGTACTCCTAATTTGCGTGCAATGCAGGGCTTTCCCCTGGCCATGCCCATGATACCACGGCCATAGTGTGGTAGTAATTTTTTTGGAGCCCACCACTGAGTGTGACCCAGCCCCTGGCTTAAAAAGGTTGAGAACTCCTGCATTAAATTATACAATTATTTGTTTTCTCAGATAAAGTCTACTGCCATAGCTTGGTTTAAGAAAGCTCATTTTCGTTAAAGGGTGAAAAGTATAGAAAACGTATTTAGGGGAGAACCTCACTTAAGGCTGTGAGATAACCACCCTGCCTCTGCATTTTCTTCAGCTATATAGCTCCAAGTTATGAATCAATGAATAAAATGATAAATGTTTTAATCACCTTCAATGAAATAGAGTGTCTCAACACATCAAGACTCTCCATTGGGTGGGGTGTGGGGTAGGGGTGGAAACCAGGCACTGCTGCAGTAAGCATTCTTTGCTTTTCCAGAAGAATTAAAAGTACAGCTCTTTTGTAACCGGCAACACTGCTCACACAAAAAAATGAGTTTTCATACAAAATGTTTCCAATATTGGTTTGTATTCTGAGCAAAATACAAGAGGTTTTGGCACAAAACACTTTTTGGCACAAAATCTATGCATTTTCCACTATAAGGTGCCAAAATGTGAAACACACACAAAACTCTCATAATTGCATCCAGCAGCAAGAAACATTTTGAAAGTTTCCACTCTTGTCAGTAAGAATAATAAATAAAGAAATGAAAGTTTACATCCCTGTTCTAAACACTACTGCAACCCCATAGGGCAGACAGACACTTGCTTTTAGAAAAAGGAAAGGGGAAAAAGGTTTTCACTCAGTAGGGTGCCAAATGTGCTAGAAAGTGATCTCCATTATTAACAGGAAAATACAGAGCCTTATGTATAAGAATGGCCTCCCCCCCCCATTTTTGGTAAAAGGCAAGGTGCTCCGGGCCCTTAGAAAAACCCTGACAAAACTATTACACTGTTCATTTTATAGAACTTTGTTTCCCAGGGGCTGAATGCAGCACAGATGTGCTAAAACCCCATTGATTTCAATGATATTTAAGAATGAATGGTAGATAGTACTTGTATCTTTGAGGCTAGATTATATTAAAAGCAGCTAGGCAATTACTGTTTTCACATAAAATCCCTACTGGTTGTCTCAACATGTAAGCTATAAAAGAGGAGAGCACATTTTTATTATATATCACCCAAAGACAATAGATTGGAAAGCAGACCAAAAGAAAAATGGTCACCAAGAAATTTAATGCTGAGGTATGTGCACTTTTTTTGGCGTTTGCCATATTTATTGAAAAATCAATGATAGATCACCCATGCTATGACTGTTTCCTGACAAACCCTTATTATAGCCTATTATTCTATACTACCAGTTAATTTGTGTAAAACATTTTGCTAGTGTAGCAACTATTGATAGCATTTCAAGGATAAGACTCTGTGCGTATGAAAATAGAAGCCATCATTTGACAATGTAGCTTATTAAGAAGCAGGAAATAAATGTGCTGGAGACAGAAAATGAACTAGCCAATAGGAATAAGCCAAACGGAAAATGAATTCATAATCCCTATCACATTATCCATGGTGCATTTGTACACACATATAAAACAATACCATCTACTCATTGTTTCCAGTTCACATCACCAAATATCACAGGCACCCCTTCATATTAGCGGCATTTCTTCTAACAACAATTTGTTTCAAGTGGTAATGATTTGACTTTGGTTATAACTGATATGGATTCCCTCTGTGGTGTAGTGGACAAGGGTGATGGATTCATGAGGCCTGAGTTAGAATCCCTATTTGGCCATGGAAGATCACTGGGGTAAAAGCACTGACAAACCCCACCCCCTGGAAAAATCTCACTTATCTTGAAAGCCATATTAGGGTCACCATAAATTGGTTATGACTTGAAGCACATAACAAGAACAGTAATTGACACCCTCCGTTATGTAACCGGGTCTGGCCAGGTTATTCTGCTATGGTAATAGAGTAGACCATACTGCTAGAGACTCAACACCGATTGTCAGACAGGAGTTAACTAACCTAACAATGTGAATGTGAAGAAAGCTGTACCTGAGCAGACATGTTTACTAAAGTTTACTAAAGTTGTATGTGGCAAATGAAGTTTTTGAGCAGGATATTTGGTACCTCCTGTATTATCTACATTGGTGAGTGTTGCCAGATACAGGGTAGCCACTTACACAAACAGGACATTATTCGCCAAAACAAAAGGACAGAAGACGACACTGGTTAAAAAAGTGCATGCTCTTTTACAGGTATAGTTCCAAAATTAGAAGTGATGTTTATAATTCAAACGCAATTACAACACTTGAGTGGGAAAGATGCTGACTAAGTGACCTGTGTGCTTGCCATCTAGGTGCTTACATGTGGGCAGGGAAATCCAAAGTTCCTGCTCTGGTGTCTTGTAGTTCTTTACATCCATCTTGGACTGGAAAACCTTTCAAATAGAGGACATGTTCAAAGGTTGGAAGGCCAGCTTTTTGCAGCCCTTCAACCCTTCCTAAAAATGATGTTCTCCTTTTGTGAAAGAAAAGTCCCAGATATATTTTGCTGCCTGATGCAGAACAACATTAGTAAGTTGTAGCCAAGATCCCCAACCTTATTTTAGCAGCAGATATAGAAATCTCACAACATCTCAAAATCACTTGCCTGAGATAACAGCTTCTCTATGCCCAATAGAACAGTTGAGTTCAGTTCATTCCTTCTTGTTTGTTTGTTAATTAATTACAGCTATATGCCACATTTTCCCTAAAATATAGCATTCAAGATGGCCTACACACTTTATTAAAAAAGAATAAAAACAGATAAAATCACATTTAGTTTTAAAAAATCATAAAATCATATAAACCCACTCAACTGTTAAGACATTAAAACCAAGCAAATACAGGAGTCTGAGGTTTAAGAATAGTGGCCAGAATCCTATTGTATACATTTTGTTTCAAGTGATTGGGATAATGCATCTAAGTGATGTGATGCCAGGGGGTGGGGGTGGGTGGGTGGCTCCTGCTAGGTCACATGCTGTAACAGAGATGTGCCCAAACATCCTGTCAATTAGTCACAGGTAGCTATAGCAAGTTATGGAGACCTTATGCAAACACTGATAGGATTCTGACTGTTATTTTTGGATTTTCCCCAAAGTCAGCATTAAGATGATACTTGTTGCTATGAGGGGAATGTATGGAAGGCTGCCACAGATAATGACAGCATATCTCTTACCTTAGCTGTAATTGCCTAATTTTCTCTCTAGTGGGGTGCTGTAGAAGTCAGAAGTGAAAGATTGTATATATAAATATGTAAAATTAAATTCCTTTTAACAACTGATAGCAACATTCAATTCCACCTGTGCGTTGAACTATTTTAATATTAAACTCGAGCGGCCTCTCTTACTGCCACTGGATGTTCAAGCTGGTATCCTCTTGACACTCAGAAAGTGGCTTTGACTGTATTCAACTCCATTCAGTGTGGGGGTTAATCTTTTAAAGATTTCAGCCACACAGACACTGGTGTCAGGGGTATAATGATCACTTTGAAGTTTGTTTGCTTTTCAGTGCATTGAAACAGTTTAAATGTTCTAGAAATAGGATTAGATGCCCCAGTGAATTCATTTCATTTACCCCCAGCAGTGGTTTTCCAATACTATATAGTGTTTACACGGTATCAATTTAGAAGCATGCTGATTTCTAAGATTCATCCCTTCCCCTGTCAATTTTCTTCTACATCCTGTTTTGCAGTTCCCATTATGTAGGGTAAATTGTATATGTGAGTGAGTTAGAGAAACTGTAGCTTGTGATGACCTTTTTTAATCCCCTTAATCAGACAAGTTGAGGGAATTTTAATTTGATGATGCCTTTATGTAGGAATTAACTCTAGGCCTTCCATGACAGATTTGTCCAGGGAATGGGGGTGGGGGGCAAATCCAAGGACAGAATTAGAAAAAACAAATATGAGTTAAGGGAAACTGAAATTCATTATGAACTGAGAAATATTGGGCCATTTAGCAGAAGATAATGCTTTTCCACCATTGGCTCTTGTGTTAGAAATATTAAGCAGGAACACTTCAATTAAATAGTGGGGAGTCAACAAGAATAATTAATAGGTGTGTGTTTGTGTTAGATAAGAGATCTTTTGGGAATTATTTTCCAGGCAGAGGCCAACGAGAGTTCAGGTGTTCTCACCTAAAGGTTCTCTCTCATTTCCAGTGTTCTTGGATCAGACGGCATTTCTGTTCCAACAAGTACTAATCTTATCAGCTTTGATGGTTTGAATTTGAAGTGCTTGAATTGAATTATTTATACGTGTACATAATGTTGGAGGTTTTTTTTTTACAACCTTGCATGCTGCCTGTAGTTGTAGTGAATGGGAGGGATTTTTCTAGGCGGGGGTAACTATACATCTGTCCAGCACTAACCAATTGTTCTTTTCTGCTTCTAAATTCAAATTATTGGCTCTGTGTTCTTTCCTGTTGTTTTGTCAATTAGTGTCATTTTTTGTTGTTGCATGTGTTGCAGTTTGTTGTTTGCATGTGTTCTGTAAAGAAAGCAGAATGCACACATTGTAATTTCAAGTTACTGTAAATAAAGAAACATTTTTTTATTATTTGACCTACAAAAGCTTCAGAGCGAGCTATAGAGACTTTAAGAGCAAGTTAGTGAGAAAGGGGTGAACCCTAGGTGACTTGTCAATATTCTCCTCTGTGGTCCCTGTACTTCTACTACACAGCTAAAGGGAATTTTACCAGGAATGCAAAACTCTGCAATATATAATGGCTGGTTTATTTTTAATATTACTTTAAATTCCTGTCTTTAAGTTCCATTGCCAGTACAGGAGGAAATAAAAAACATAATTTTGTTTTAGACAATGTAATATGATTCCATGATTAACTGAAAATTCCTTGGTTTTGATTAAGTGGTGAAATTCCACTGATAGAACTGCTTTTGCCTGAGGAACTGGGTGCGGGCAATCCTTATAAATGTTCTATGGTTCAAGCACAATGGAAGAAGGGACACTTCTAAATTGGAGGGAAAGATATGCTCCCCCTGCAAATACCACAAGCCACTAATGTCATTTTTGCCCTCTGAAACTGGCTCCTCCAATCTGCTACAGATAGTTGAGAGAGCCAGGTAAGTATGTATGGAAATACAGGCTTATTTCATATTTCTAAAAGTTGTAACTCCTAAAATGACTCTTAGGAGAATTTGGGACTTTTGGCAATTGATGATTGGGATTAGATTTCTGCTGGGATAATGTTGGCTTCAGCAACTCTCTTCATCCTAGATTACAATATTTATCTATCTAAAATGTCTGTTTTTTGCCAGATGAAGAGGGTTGCATTGTGGAAGACGAGACAAGAGACTTTCCTTTTATGAAATTCCACTTACCTGACTGTCAAGAAATTAAAGGGTTAACTTGTTAGTCAGGCAAAATGCACTCTGTAAATGTGCATAGGAAATGTGAAAGACCAATTAATGTGAAATAACTCATCCAGGAGTACTCTTGACAAGGAGGTCAAGGATATTGTACAGTAAAACCTCGCATAAAGAGTGCCTCGCTTAGCAACTAACTCGCTTAAAGAGCAGAATTTTCCCTGAATGGTCACCTCGCTTAACAACTAAATCAGTGTTTGCAATCCCCTCTGCAATTGGTCACTTACAATGGCGTTTCACTTAAAAAGCAAACTCGTTTAAAGAGCAATCCTGTGGAATGGATTATGCTCTTTAAGTAAGGTACCACTTGTATTTGTAATAACAATGAGAAGCCAACTAGAGATTATCTGTATAGTAGTACAGGAAATTGAGGATTTCTTCAGGCTATGTCTTCCCAAAAGAGGAATATTAGGGGAGATTGGAAGCCATTGAGAGTTCATGGGGATGTATTCTTCTAATCCTAAAACATCTAAGGGGATGGCCAATTGTTATAGAAACAATTGATAATTCCTTGCAAACCCCATAGACAAGTGGGATTCCCATGGAAAGAAAATGTATTTATTTTATTCTCTTGAGTGAGCAGGACCAAGATGCAGAAATTTTGACAGGGAATTATTTTTGTCTAAAAACATCTAAGGGGTTTACATGCACATAAACAAAGATGATAGGAGATAAATTTTATTATGTTTGATGTGTGCTTGCTGTGTATTTTTCATCTGTGTGTTTTGCAGACATGTTGGAACATTTTATCCATGTTTTATCTCTTTTTTAGTTGCTTTCTTTTTAATAAAACCTAAAAAATCCATTATAGCATATGGAACTGGATTTCATTAAGGGAAATCTGGTCCTAATGATAGTCCTTGACCACTCAGCTACAATCTATCAAGATTTATATCAGTTATCATATATTAAGCTAAAGGTGATGGTGGTGACCTTAGTCTGGCTGTGTATACTCTGAGGATTCCTGCAACCTCAGGGAAAAGGAACACAAGCAGGTGAGAAAGAGAAACTATCAGATCTCCTGTCTGAATGGTGGATTTCTTGACACTGATAAAGAACCTAAGCCAATGTCACTTTCCACAACCTTTCAGTTGGCTAAACTACAATCCAATCAGCAGTGTTGCTTCGGGAGCTACCACCTTTGGTGCTGGAAGGGGCTTTTTTGCCTCAGACAGACCCAGTGCATAATTTGGACTCATAATCCTGGACTCATGACTCCTGCTAGATGAGCAGGTGGCAGTCGTGGCAAGGAGGGCTTTTGCACAACTTCGCATTGTCTGCCAATTACGCCCGTTCCTGGTCTGGGACTCCTTACTTACAACCACATGCTCTGGTCACCTCCAGACTGGATTACTGTAATGCGCTCTACATGGGGCTGTACTTGACGACCATTCGGAGGCTGCAACTGGTCCAAAATGTGGCTGCCCACATGGTGATGGGGTGTGGGCATTATGCCCATGCCTCACCCCTGCTGCAGGAGCTGAATTGGTTGTCGGTGTGCCTCTAGGTGAAATTCAAGGTGCTGGTGATGACATTTAAAGCCCTACATGGTAGTGGGCCAGGATACTTAAGAGACTGCATCTCCCCAAGGACATCTGTCTATCCCACCAGAGCAGACCGAAGGGGCTCCTTAAAGGTGCCATCCACTAGGCTCGCCTCTCTAGCACCAGAAAAGGGGCCTTTTTGGTATCTGCTCTGGCCCTGTGGAACCTCCTACAGACCAAGCAGAGTCTCCAGAGATAGCTATTGCCCTTCAGGAAAGGATTGAAAACCTGGCTGGCAAAGCAGGTGTGGGGCATTGGTGACGATCTGATAGCCACCCCTCGCTGGCTCATACATTGAAGGTCATTCACACTTTTAGTTAGAATTTTAATTAGTGGTGTTGGGAGGGTATTTTTTAATAGTTCTGAATGAGTTTTAAAGTTTTTAAGGTCAATGATTTTATGTGGGTGATGTCTGATTTCTGTGAGCTGCCCAGAGTCACTTGCCAAGTGGGCAGCAATACAAATACGAATAAATAAATAAATAAATAATTCTTGTTTAACTGTTGTATTTCTTTAATTATTTTTAAAATATTGTAATGATTTGTTGTTGTAGCTTTTAATACTGTTTCTTTTAAATCTGTAAACCACCTTTGATTCTTTTTTAGGAGAAAGGTGGCATATAAGCATTTTGAATGAATAGAGGGAGGGAGGGAAGGATATTTTCATGTTTCTATAATTCCTCTGAGTGCTTTTTGTGATGGAAAGGCAGAAGGGAAATGGAAAATAATAAATATTCTAAGACTACATGTTTGAACCCCTTAGGACTCTTTCTTCTCAGTCAATACCTATGTAGTCATACAAATCCTACCTGCTGGAATACATATAAAAGCATAAAAACAATTCTCAGAAGAAATGTGTCCATACCTAGAAAGATTTTTTCCTCTTAGATGGGAACAGGCATATTGCTCCCTTATACTGTCACATTGAAAAAAATCAACAGTGAAGAGGACATTTTATTTAACTTGCTTCCTACAAATGGTCTATTGCTGGGGCCTGGTCTATACATAAGTGGGCCACTGTAAAGAATTATATAGACAAAAAGTTACAGGACTGAAAAATCAGAGTGTGTAAAGAGTTTTCAATAGGTAGGATTTTCCATGAATTCTTACATTATAAAACATAATCATGATTTTACAGTTGCAACTTAGACTGTTTTTCTTTTTTCTACTTCTTATCACTTCTGGGAAATATTAGGGAGGTCTTCAGCTGCACATGCTGAATGAGCAAACACCACTTAAGCTAGGCTTGGCTTCCTAAACAAGTATTTAATCTCCTCATTAAAGATATATGAAACTAGAAATCAATGAACACTGGTGGTTAGAGCTTTTTAGCGGAACTAATGGCTACACCTTGTCTAACATTAGAAACTTCACTTGTGGTTTACAGCTGCCATGCATGGAGAAACATGAATCCACAACAAAGGCTCTTAGGCAGTTTTAATAACTGTACTGTGAATTTGGAATGGAGAGGTCACATAAATATATAACTGGGACAATAAAACATTTTCAATTCACATTTCAGCTTCTTAACTGGATACAGTGGGTTCTTAACTATGTGGCATTGGATGACTGGCAGAGAAAAAAAGTTATAAAGTGGGCTCAAACTTCACAGGAACATGTTGTAAATTACAGATTTATACAGTGAAAATAATTAAAACATTTTAAAAACAAGAGCATTGTGAATTGCCCAGAACAATCACTCAACAAGCTTCCAGAGTTAGCAGTACAGGAAACAAGGTATTACTATCTGGAACTAATGGCAGATATCTAATAATCAAACACCTCTTCATTCTAAATGTGGTTTTGTATCTAATGTTACCTCGACATATGCCTTTAGTGATATGGTTGCTGCTGTTACTCTAGTTCAGGGGTTCCCAACCTATAGCCCGTGGGGCAAACCCGGCCCATGGCACTATGTCATGTAGGCCAATCACCCCCCTTTCTGCTCCTGGAAGTGGAAGCAGACGTGTTTATGTCAGCCATAAAATGTGCCTGTGCATGTGTAAACGCGCCTATGGCTGCTGCAAATGCGGAAGTGGGTGCATTTACAGCTGTCATAAATGTGCCTGCTTCTGCTTCTGGGGGAGTATGGTCAGGCCTGCTCAGCTGTCCAGGGTGTGTGGTTAGGCCCGTGGCTAAAAGGGTTGGGAACCCCTTCTCTAGTTGTTCTATGGCTAGTTTAAATGCCTGTTGAAAGGAACTGGGGCACTAAGGGCTGGGAGTTTGAATCTCTACTATGTCTCCTGGAAGAGGGGTCAGCCGAGATCACCCAGAGCATGTATGGCTGATAGTGTTATATGTTCTCCCACCTGTGTGGCCTGAGCAATCAACATAATTTCAGTTTACGACCACAAGGGGGGATTTGTAATACACATCTGAGTACTTCATAACTTGAAAGCCCTGGAAAGGTTTGCTACAAGTCATAATTGATTTGAAAGCACAGCTTAATTAATCAATTAATCATTAAAGATCCCCACTCACAGGGTATGGCATGAAGCTACAAATAACTCCCTATTCTTTGCTGGTCAGCTGTTTGCATTTTTATTATGTGTATAGATTTTAAAATGATGTTAGCCAGAACTAAAACTCACCAAAGTGTCCTCCGTCAGATCCCTTGGGCAAGGTGAAAGTGGAGGGCACACGTCATGGGTTGTCTAGCCAGCAGGTGACGTGATATCCAAATAGTTAAAGACCGCATGCAAATGGACTTGATTTCTAAAGTCCATTTGCATGTGCGGAATGTCATCACCGAGATGTCTACCAATGCATGGATTCCTCACTGAATAATGACTCCAAGGTATCAAAGGTATAGATTTTAAAAAGAAGTAAAATGACTTGAGCCCGCACAGCCAATTAGATAATCTTCAGAGATCTTGTTTTGATGACTACCAGTTCCTGAGAGTAGAATGGCTATGCACCCTATTTCAAGAAGCTTAACCCTCTGTTTGAAGGGCTGTTGAAGGGTAAAGTTTTATTTTGAAGGAATCTTATTGCAGTAAAACCCCTACTTACGAAAAAAAAGTCCGTTCCGTAAAGTTTTGCTTAAATCAATTTTTTTTGTAACTCGAAACAAACCCATAGGAAAAAATAATTTTTATGTAACTCAAAGCAAACTCATAGGAAACATGAAATTTATATGTAAATTGAAGCAATCCCATAGGAAATGAATTTTTACATAACTTGAAGCAAACCCATAGGAAAAAAATCTTTATGTAACTCGAAGCAAACCCATAGGAAATCGTGTAAATTGGGACATGGTTTTATTTATTTATTTATTTACTTATTTATTTATAGTTGCATTTGTATATGCCGCCCACTCAGGCAGAACCCGACTCAGGGCGGCATTACAACAATTCTAAAAACACATAAAAGACACTATAAAAAACCCACATCCCACCCCATTTAAAAACCCATATCCCGCCCACCCATCCCACCCACCATACAAAGAAGAAGAGAGAGTTCTTAATCCTTACAATAGCCAGCAGGCGGGAACCGTAGTCCCATTCGGGCCCCACACCTGCCCTGCCAGCCAGGTCTTCACTCCTTTCCTGAAGGGCAGCAATTCACTTTGAAATCTTAGATCTATTGGCAGGAGGTTCCAGAGAGCTGGTGCGGACACGGAGAAGGCGCTCCTTCGGGTGCTAGACAGATGTGCACCCCTAGTTGATGGCACTATTAGAGAGCCCCTCCGGTCCGCTCTGGTTGGACGGGCAGACACTCTTGGGACGATGCGGTCTCTAAGGTATCCTGGCCCACTGCCATATAGGGCTTTAAAGGTCAAAACCAGCACCTTAAATTGCACCCGGAGACATTTTTAGCATAAAATCATTAGGTAAGTCAAATTTTATGTAACTCGAGGCATTTGTAAGTCAGGGTATTACTGTATTTTGAACATGTCTCTGTCCAAGACCATTATGAAGAGAAGAAAATTTCCCATAAAATAGGAAAAGAGAAGGCCTTCAAGTTGCCCACAAGCAGATAACATTGGGACAGCAACCTAGCAGACAGATAAATCCCGCTTTTCTTCATTATGATAAATGTGTTTTCTATGAAAAGCACAATAATTATTTCCAACTTTGACCTAAACCTATTAGCATATGCAAATTTTTATCTAAACTGCTCTTTTGTTCCTCTTCCATTTTTTTGGTTGAAATATAAATGACCAACATGTAGTTTGCACACTGATTTTGCAGATTGACAAGGGTTTTACATGTCACTCGGAGGAAAAACAGCAGTATAAATAGGTTGCTCTCCTTGCTTTTAAGCAAATTCACTTGGGTTTGCTGGATTATTCTGGCAATTGCATTCAAACTGTGGAAAATTAAGCTAATTTGGAACAAGCAATCAACAATTTTGTGCATAAATGTAGTAGAAAGAAGCAGATTAACCTGATTCAGTCTGAATTTTCCCTTCATTAGAAAACAAATTGCAACCAATTATGCTATTTATAATGCATCTGTGATTGTAGATACATGATGCAGATCGGTTGGAGAAAAATTATAAGAGTCAGTATGGAAAAATACATTACAAACACCCTTATTTCTTATTGTAGCCTACTTAACAGGAAACTGCCAATTTGAACATATGTGACTTGATTTGACAAACTGACTTCCAACAATGGAAACACTTTTCCCCCTTCACCACTGGAAAAAAATGATGTTCTGCATAGAAACTCATTCCATAATGTAGAGCAGGGCTGTCTTTGGCTGTGAGCCGGTCACATGGTTCAGGGGGCAGGTCACTATGTCCCACAAGCCGGATCTGGCCCCAATGGCAATTCATCTGACCCACGAAGCCTTCATTGCTCCCGGAAGCAATGCCCATAGTGTTTTACTCCTGTTTCCGGGAGCAAGGAGGGCTTTGTGGGCCAGATGAATTGCTATTGGGGGCCGGATCCAGCCCATGGGCTGTAGTTTGGGCAACCCTGATGTAGAAAGTGATCTGAAAATTACTGTGCTACAACTTGGCCTAGCTTCTTGAAGTCTAGATGTTCCTGGCATTAGTGATATATTTCTCTGTATGCACATACAATATGTATGTATCTTTCATGACGTACATACAGCTTTCATGGCAACAGCAAAGAATGTACAGTAAAACCCTGGGTTACAACTGCTTCAGTTTAAGGTTGCTCTGGTTTACAATAGCAAATCCTATGGAAATGCCATCCCAGTTTACAAATTTTTTATGTATTTGTTTCAGTTTACCACGATCAATTCAGGACATACCTGTCAAGTATCCTGTATTCACAAGAAAAAATCGCAGAGCGGGAAAGAGTTACTGGAAAAAGGATAAACTGCCCCAAAACAATTGTTTTATAGACATAAGAAAATGAATCTAAGAGAACCAGGTCATCATCTGAGTAAAGTCAATTTATAGTCCATGCAGTGGTAGAGCTCCAAGTCTTGAAAGGATATATAAAGCTTGTAACAACAACAACTTATAACAACAAAAGCTGGTTTCTTCACCTGAGATACTTAAACAAAAAATAATTTCTTCATTTGATAATAGTATCCACTTGGTAATTTGTAAGTTATAATATACAAATGGTTTTCAGAAGTTAGAAATAAGTGGTTGGTAAGTTTCTCATAAAGCAAGAGTCCAGTGTAACAGAAAGATAATGCTGGGAACTCCAAAAACATGCAGGATGTAACTCAAAAAATACTGGAATCCAAAATATATAAATCCAAAATATTTATATCCTTCTTGTATGGGATATTTCGATTCACAACTTCATCAGAAGAGGATTTATAAGTTCTGAAATTCATGAATAATAGAGTAAAGCCAGAGAGCCTGGAACATTAGTCATATTAACATTAAGTAGATCAAAATATTGTGTTACAATAAAGTTTCTTACCATACAATAATCAATATTATTCATGTTCAACAACCTCAGAAGGTACATTCATAATGGGCCAGGAACGTTAAACTAGGTTTGTGCATGAGACATTATAAATTTTATTGCAAGAACATTCTAATAATATTAGGAGCACCTGTTGTGTGAGCAAGGGAAAGAGCAGAATCACTTAAAGGAATAACGTTTGTGTCTATATGCAGACCTTTGCTCTTCATTCAACAACAAAAAACTACAGACTCCAGCATTTTTGGTCCATTGATTACACCCCATGTGCTAATTTTGTAAAGAAAATAATCCTCAAGCATTGGCACATAGCCATAAAAACAAATGCAATTGTAGGTTGTCTCAAGACAGGTAGTATCCAAATAAAAAATAATAGTGCTGCTCTGGGGAAATTTTACCAAGTGACAAATGTCACTTGGATTACTTTTTCCAGTTCAAAGCACCCTAGAAGGAAATTGACAAGACAGAACTTGTCCAGAGGAAGCAAAACAAGCTGGCAAAAGGTCCACACCCCATGAGGGACAGCTGAAGGAGTTGGATATGTTTAGCTTGTGCAAGAGAAGACAGAGGGTGGAAATGATAGTAATCTTCAAATATTTGAAATACTGTCATGGAACAGCTTGTATTTTATGGTTTCATGGGGATAGGGTTCAAAGAAGTAGTAGACAGAACATTAGGAGAGATTTCTTGAGAGTAAGAGCTATTCAACCATGGGTGCTCCTTCAATGAAACTTTTAAAGAAAGATTGGATGGCCTGTCAGGGATGCCTTAGCTCTGTCTTTCTATGCTTTGGTTTAGGATTGGACTAGATAAGCATCAGTATACACTTCCCAGTCTACCATTCTCTGGTTCTATAGATATCTACAGAATTGAGTGTAACAAGATAATGCTATTTTATACTATGCCACAAAGTATTTTTAAATTTCTGAATTAACCTTGAACTGCATAGCCCTTTAGAGCAGGGGTTCCCAACCTAAGGTCTGTGGGCCGGATTTGGCCCACAGCACCATTTCATGTGCCCTCACCCCTCCAAGGGAATTCGAGAAACAAAATGACCACCCCTTTGAAGTTGTTGGGACAAAATAGCTGCCCCCATTGTGCAGGCAGGGCAAAATGGCCACCTGGCCCTCAAAGCTGACTGAGAGAGTGTGACCTGGCCCCAGGCTTCAAAAGGTTGGGAACCCCTGCTTTAGAAGATACCTTTATACAAACGGCTGCCATCAATGAGCCTTCCAAATAGAAGCTTGTCCTTTTGTGAAGTAGGACACTTGACCACACAGCTAGAGATATAAGCATTCTTGGCGGAATGGTCACTTTAAGTCAGGAGTGGCTAACCTGGGTGCCCCAGGTGCTCTTGGACTTCAATTCCCAGAAACCCAAGTAAGCACACCTGCTGATCAGAGCTTCTGGGAATTGAAGTCCAAGAACACCTGGGGCACCAAGGTTGGCCATCCCTTCCTTAAGCAATAGGTATGATGGTGCCAGCCACATTGTATGTGAAGCAAAGAAAGTGGAAGATACAAAGATAGTGAAAGATACAAGACTCAAGAAGGACAGACTTGGGGAAAATTGTAAGCAGTGTCAAAGTATGGCAAGAGGTCTAGCTTCTTGGTAAAAAGAACAGTGGTAGAAACTATTTAGTTGATATATTTGGGGTATACCCAAGAAGTATGGACATGCCCAAAAGCCAAGGGAAGGACTGAGATTTTGCATATTTATTTGAAACAAACTTCTAAATATCTCATTTACTTAGTTCTAAACCACCCTGAATGAGAATCAAGATTTCTGCATCTCCCTCATCCTTAGCGTAAGCCTGTAGGAGAATTTATTTTCTTTTTGCAGATGAAAAACCACACAGTAATGCAATTATCATGTCCATCTCAGAGGGATACATTTAACCAGAAAAGAATTTCTATTTTATAAAAAAAAATGTACACACAACCTTGAATATAGAAAAACTATTAAAATAAATTCATTAAGCGCTTCTACTATTAAAAACCTTCTTATGCAAAGATAAAAGCCTGAGTAATGCATTATGGTCAAAACCTCCAGAACAACTTCCTCCGGTACAGTCCCATTACAGTTAATGAAGGTTATTTTGAAAACAAAAGTGGTTTGTTAAAGGCAGCTCACGCTTCAGTGAGGAACTGGATCCCCCCCCCCCCCTTTTAGCATTGCACTGGCCATTACTTTAAAAAGACAGCTATTTTCTTTAAAAATTGGAGGGAAAAAGCTAAAGGAAACAAATGTATGCATAAAATAGCTGTTCCCTTCTACTACTTCCAGGAGGCCATTTCCCTTTTCAACTTATTGGCTATGGGGAAAGACACATATGTTGCCACTGATTTTGCAACTAAATTCAATGATATGGGGGGAAAGCCAACATCACTTAGAGAGGGCAGTGCTTTAAGAAAGGCAGTTTGAGTACTTTTTTAAAATGTGTTGATCTGCCTTTCTGGAAACATGATAGAATGACTGATCTATGTACTAACAAGATGCATGTTTGAAATAGGCTTGAGTGATGAATATAGCCATAATAGTCAGTAGAAGCAGAAGCAACAATGAAGGACTCTATGACACCTTAAAGATTAATATATTTATTATGGTACAGTAGAACCTCGAATAAAGTCCAAACTCCATTCCACAAGTTTGGACTTTATCCGATTTTGGACTTTATCTGAATCAAATGGGTGATGCTTCAGATAACGTCCAAAAATGGACTTTATCTGAGGTTCCTATACCAAATACCTCGGATAACGTCCATTTTTTAGCAGTTTTGGACTTTATGTGATGCATCACATGTGCATGAAAACCATGTCTTTATCCGAATTGGACTTTATCCGAATTGAACTTTATCTGAGGTACCACTGTCTATGCTGTTATGGAGCATACAGAGTGATACCTGGGTGATTTTTATGGACATACTTAGAGTGGATATGAAAAGCTATGTCAGAAGGAACTAATATACAGACAGCACCAACTGTGATAATTACAAAAATCATGGTGACAGTGGAATGCTTAATGCAGGGGTTCCCAACATTTTTGAGATGGGGGCTGGGTCATACTCAGTCAGCTTTGAGGGCCAGATGGCCATTTTGCCCTGCCTGCATATGGGGGGTGGCCATTTTGTCCCAACAGCTTCACAAGGGTGGAGGCCACATGAAATGGTGCCATGGGCTGGATCCAGCCTGTAGGCCTTAGATTGGGAACCCCTGGCTTGATGCATGTAGTGTGCTTTAAAAAAATACAGAGCAAAATTCTGTTGGCATAAATGGTATCTGGGTACCAGAAAAATGTTTCATTAAAAGCTTACTACCCAACCTTCAGGTTCTAAGGCTCCCTCGGGCTTTCTTTCAACTTTGGAAAACCTTTGGGAGCCTTGGGATGGTGGAAAAAAATTAATAGTCGAAAATCATCACCAGATTGAAACCAGAACTCCTGATCCTGCCCCTCCTAATGCTGATGCCTGCAAAGGCTTCCCCAGGGCAAAAGGGAACCTGGGGAGGCTTGGGATCTGAAAGAAACAATAGGAAGGGGTTTTATATGAAAATTTTAATATTTGTGTCAGTTTCTATTTTTGAATTTTATGCTGTAAGCTGCTTTGAGTAGGAATGTTTTTCCTAGAAGGTCAGGACATAAATTTAATAAATAAATAAACAAATATAGGAAGCTTAAGAAATAAAATGGTTGCTGTAGAATAAAATAAGGAGAGAGGTTGTCTGTCTACTCTTACACCAATGTAAAGTTGCACATAGGATTCATTAAGAGGTTTCAGAGGAAAGAAAGAACCATCGTTTTCTAGGTTATATAATTGGGAGGAAAGTATCAGAAATAATGTTCCACTTGAGTCAAGGTGGTCTACAGGATACCCTCTTGTACTCACTGTCATGGGACACCAAGCAAGTGAAAATCCTAGAAGCTGCTTCCTTTTTTCATCAGTTAACCGTTTCTCACTCCAACACAAAGCAACTGTCTTGCTTTTGTTTGACAAGTGTGAAGGTTAGTGAGCAGCTTTTACACACCAGAAAGAATGACTTTTGGAAGGGAAAGTATAATGTATAGAAAGTTGTTGCAATTATATGACCATAGTACAACAGGCTAGTACGGTGAGCTTATGGCTGTGAATTAGAAGTACCGTATTTGCTGGTGTATAAGACACACTGGAGTATAAAATGCACCCCGTTATTACCAAAATAGCCCACTGTAGGCCACTATATACAGTACAAGACACACTCCATTTCCCAGTGTATTTTAAGGGTAAAAAAGTGGGCCTTATACGCATGCAAATAGGGTAATCATTTTGGGTAATTCTCATAAACTGCACAGAATAATTTCTTTATCGTTCTGTTGGCATAAATGCAGTGGTTCAAGTGGCCAAGATGCTGACTGAGAGGTGGAAGGTCAGCAGTTCGATTCTCAAGTACTGCAGGATGGAATGAGCTCCCGTCTTTGTCCTAGCTCCTGCCAAACTACCGGTAGCAGTTCGAAAGCAATAAATTGCAAGTAGATAAATAGGGAACACTTTGGTGGGAAGGTAACAGTGTTCCGCGCACGCCGGTGTCTAGCCCTGCCAGCCACATGACCACGGAAACGTCTAGGGAAGCAGACAGTGCTGGCTCTTCAGCTTTGAAACAGAGATGAGCACTGAACTGGATACGACTGGGTTTCAAGCAAGGGGAACCTTTACCTTTACTTTAAGAATTCTATTCTGGATAAAATAGGATTAAAGCTAGAATTGAGTGCTAGAGCCCCTGGAGCTGTTGCCCATGTGCACAAGTTTACTTAAGGCCAACACAAATACTTTAACAGCTGGTGAAGGAGTAGAACAATGGGATTAAATTATTTCAGTGAAGAAAGGAGAAGTGATATAAAAAGAAAGTGGCCTATATAAAAACAAAAGTGGCAACAACAATTTGCAAATAGTCACTTAGAAAAAAAGGAAAGTTTGTGATGCTCAGTCACATTTGGCTATATGTCTAATAACTCTCTATTGGATAATGTTTGATACAACATTGCAACATCCTGAAGAATGTGTGGGGAGATCACTACATGGCCTTGGGAAATGACTGTACCAGGCCACTGAGCTAGAAGGGACACTTTCCCTTGTGGTCTATTGGATCATGATGAAATGAGGCTTTACAATATACAGTGGAACCCCAGGTTATGGAATTAATCTATTCCTGGATGTTTTCTGTAAAGCAATTTTTCTGTAACACAAAGCACAATTTCCCATAGGAATGCACTGAAAAATATCTTTATAAATGTTCTGGAGATTAGAAAAGAGCAGAAAGAAAAAGAAAAAAAACTACATAATTTTTCTGTTCACAACTCTTTTAAAGTGGAAAAAAACAGAGCAAAAAATTCCAAAGTGCACTTTAGAAAGAGTTTGGAACAGAAAAAAACAAGTTGTTTTTGCTTTTTAGTGAGCTTCAGAACTGATTTTTTACATTTATTTTCAAGGCATATTCTTCACATTTCTGTCAGCTCCATCTAGTGGCCATCCCTAGTAATTACAGGAAAAGTCTCCAAATAACAGCCTATAAGGGGTGGGGGGAATTTCCAGCACTTCCTGGTTGCAGGGAGAGCTTCTGCCAGAGCCAAAAAGTGACAAAAAAATTCAAAAACAGAGCAGAAATGCTCCAAACACTCTCCCACTGCCCTGAGAAGCGTCGGAACACACACACAAAAAACCCTTTCTGTATTGCGAGTTTTTCCCTTAAATTGGGACACCATTTCAGAACTTCCTTCTGTAAGTCAAGTTTTCTGTTACCCAAGGCATCTGTAACCCAGGGTTTTACTGTATATATGAAACTACAGTTCTTTTGAGGTAGCATGTATGTTGATGGGGGAAAATACTTCCCCCCAGTTGATGATTTTTTTTTTTTGGCAAAGCCCGGAAACCAGAGCAAAATTGAATCAAGGTTTTTGCATAATGTTTCACATTCATTTTGGAAAAGCCATCCATTGTATTCCAAGCGTCAGTACTTAGCTTTATTTACTGTATTTGCTGGCATATAAGACACATTTGAATATAAGATGCACCCCCTTTTATACACAGTTTAAAGGAAAAAATAATTTTCTACATTTTTTCATGAATTTCCAAAATTAATTCCTTGAACCAGGGAGGGTGAGGGGGGGGTCTCCTTTGAAGCCTGTTTCCCCACCATTCCATGGCTACTGGCCACCAGAAGCCAAGGAGAGTAGGATGGGTGGGGAGAAGGATTCTTTAAGCCTGTTTCTTTTTTCCCCCATCCAACTCTCATTGGCTGGTGGTGGGGTGGGGAAAAAGAAGGATCCTTTAAGGCTGATTCTTTCCCCCTGTTCCAATCTCCTCAATTGGTGATGGGGGAGGGGAGGATCCTTTAAGATCAATTTACACCCCACACCACCCCCGCTGGCTGCCAGAAGACAAAGGGACTAGGATTGGGTGGTAAACAAAGAGCCTTTATAGTCTGTTTCCATCTTCCACCCCCACCCCTCCTAGCTGCCAGAAGCCAAGGGGAGTGGGATGGGGTGGAAAAGAAAAATCTTTTAAAGTTCATTTCCACCCCATCCCACCCTGCCAACCATCAGGAGTCGGGGAGGTCAGGATTAGCCAGGTTCCTAGCAGTCAGTGGCAGCCACCGAACTGCACCAGCAGGCAGACTGTTACTGGCGTATAAGACACACTCTGTTTTTCCAGTGAGTTTTAAGGGGAGAAAGTGTGTCTTATACACCAGCAAATACGGTAAATTATATTTGTAATAAGATGTTCAGTGTAAGATGCAAGCAAAGAAATGACTTTTGTTTTTGACATTGTCTGCTCAGGAGAGTCCAAGAAGACAATCATATCAGAGAGTAAATAAAACAAAACAACAAAAAGACAAAAAAAAAGGTTGTGGCACCCTAAAGACTAACTCCTGTAATTAAATGCAACCTTTCATGGATCATGAAAGCTCACATTTAAATACAGGAGTTAGTTTTTAAGGTGCCACAACTTTTTTTGTCTTTTTTGTTGTTTTGTTTTATTTACTCTCTGATATGTTTGCACAGACTAACATAGCTACCACTTCAAAAATTTCAAGAAGACAATGATACTCCTCTTCCTCGTAAAAAGTATTATGAGAAGGCCAGGTTCGTGATTTCCCTTTCAGACTAAAAACCAACCAGAACATGAAGAGATGTTGGGCAATATGAGTTTCACACAGGGATGATCCTAAAACCTGATTTCCTGATACAGCCATAATGGTCTATTGTAGTAGGGTTCCTTTTGATGCTATAAAACCTAAGGTAAGAAGAAAAAAACTTCCTTTTCTACAGAAGAGAATATGCTGTGATTTCCATTTCATCTGTTTTGCATAGCTCCAGTCTTTATTTCATTTACTTTATCCCGCCTTGAAAGTAAAAAGAAAGAACCTAAACTTTCCTATTCTTGACTAGTTTCCAGAATCTAACTGTGTATTTCTCTGTGCATTGCCAGCTGGCACTAAATGACTGACCACAGTGAAATGATGTAAAGATGCTTTATGAGTATCCTATGGTTTAGCTCTTGGACTCATAAAGTGCCTCAGCAGCAGGTATCAGTTATATGGTAGTAACAAAAAAATGCTATTCAACTGCAGTAATGCTCTCTGGTGTCCTCAAAACTGGTTTTCATTAGACTCATTCTCTTTAGCTTCTACTTGCATGGTCCCAAAGCAGGAGACGTTAATCCCTTGTAGCCATTGCTTATAACAATTAACAACAGTGTCTTCCTTTGTATTTAAAAACAAGGTTTCATTGAGGTAATATTCTACCCAGTCATGGCAAAGTACCAAGCCCTTCTATACTTTTCTGGCTATGATGTCTGATCTCATGAAGCTACTACTGCAGCAAACACAAAATTCCATACACAGAATCTGAGACACCAGAAGACAGTTTGACATACTTCACCTGCTCACTAGTAATAATAATAATAATTTCGTGTCAGAGATTATTCTGGGTTGAAATAATTTTTGTGGAAGAAACTCCGCTCAGGGAATGCCCAAATGAGGCTCCTTTCATGTTCCCAAGAGCTGGGAAGAGACTTGCACTCAATCCATCACACAGTACCCAGGTCTCAAACTGCTGACTTGGCAACCTTTCAGCTAACAAGGTAACCTTCTTAACCACTGAGCCACTGCAGCCCCAAAACCTGTCCAATGTAAGGCCAGGAAAAATATACTTTTCTTTCCCAATAAATAGGATCTACTGAGGGACATCACTAGTCAGTGATTTGAACAAATGAATACCTGTACAATGATGCAATAAGGAAGATTTTAGGGCATTCTCATGCAAAAAAGACCTCACATATGTGGAGCAAGCAAAATGCAAGGTTTTGCTCACTATGTACTGCATTAGCTTTATTCCAGGTACAGAGGATTTATTTAACCTTCTTTCAATCTCGTTGTTCTGTGCAGGACAATGACAATATAAAGATTTATCTATCTATCTATCTATTGATGTTATGAGAGAATTGGGGATTGATCATTTTCTATAAGGTTTGAATCACCTTGGGTCCATAGTAGGAGAAATATGGGATAAAAATATTTAAATAGATAAATGGATACATTTATTGTGTGAATGCGGAGAAGTACAAATTATCTCCCATATGATACAATGCACACGATGCCCCTCAATGTGCACTGAGGAGGACCTTATGTTGGCAAGAGGAAATGCTGTTGAAGTTGCCCGATGTTGGGCAAATGTCATCTAGCTCTTTTTAATTCTATTTTGTTTTTAGATGTGTTAATTTTAGCTTTGTATGTTTTTATATGGTGGTGGTGCATCTGACGCGAATAAAGAAAGAAATAATAAATACATTGTGACACACACTGCCTTACTGGCAGTTATTGTTTAAGTGAGTTCAGTAATACCAACATAAAAGATTAATCCAGATAGTTAAATGCATAAAATCTATTTAAAATGTATTGTCTTTTCATTCTAAGACTGAAGGTTTTGCATTATTCTAGGATTGAATATTTTGAATCTCTTTTCAAACATTATTATTGTTAGCATGTGCCATCAGGTTCCTTTTTACTTAAGGTGACTCGTTGAATAAATGAACTCAAAAATGCTCCATCTTTAACAGCACTATTCAACATGTGCAAATATATGTCTATTGCTTTAGTGCAGGGATGCCCAAACTACGGCCCATGGGCCGGATCTGGCCCCCAACACCAATTCATCCAGTCTACGCTGCCCTCGTCACTCCTAGAAGTGGAAGTAAAATGTGCTGACGTGTTTTACTTCCACTTCCAGGAGTGACGAGGGCAGTGTGTGCTGGATGAATTGGCGTCGGGGGTCAGATCCGACCCACAGGCCATAATTTGGGCACCCCTGGTTTAAGCAGACAAAATGGCAGCCAAAAATCTATCTCATCCTGTTGTAAAAAATATCAGTTGCAAAACAGATTGCATGGCACATTTTACTTCCGCTTCTGGTGGGAGGAACCACATGACCGGCCTACTGAACGTGACTGGCCTGCTGAACCATGTGACCGGCCCATGGCCCGAAATGTTTGGGCACCCCTGCTTTATTGTAATGGAGTCTGTCTACCTCATATCTGGCCTTCCTCTTTCCATGATGCTTTCAAGTTTTCCTAGCATTATTCTTTTCCAACAAATATTGTCTTAAATAGCAGCCACTGAAATTATGCCATTCAGAGGTCCCATCTTTTGGACAGATCTTTACCTAAATTTCCTGCAATTGAAAGAGTATAGTATGTTGCCAACTATTTTGATTCCTTAAGGGGAAAACCCCCAGCTAATGTGCTTTTTTGAATGTGGAAATTCTACAGGCTTCCTATCTCTCACTTAAAACAACAAATTCTCGATGTTTGTAAGGAGCTTCAAAATATTCAATCCTAGAATGATGCAAAACCTTCAGTTTTAGAAGGAAAAGAATACATTTTAAATAGAGCTTATGCATTTATCCATATTGATCAACCCTTTATGTTTGTATTACTGAAAACTTCATTAATAAAAGTTCTATTTATTCAAGTTAGGTGAAGCAGAGGGATGGAACTGGGGAGATTGACAAGAAAAAGGTTGTTAGGGAGGAACTGAACAAAGAAATGCATAGGAAATCTACTTGGAGAATGATACCTATCTTGGATGCATTAAGAGATTTGGGGAGGGGGAATCAGGTTTACTTTCACCATGGCTATTGATGCTTCATGTCATTTAACAGCTGAGCATCAGAGGCATCTACTACTGATAATATCTTGAGAGAGAGAGAGTTCCTCAAGAAAGCACTTTTGTGGATATTTTCAGCATAGAAAACTGGGAGATAGCATAAGCTCTGCTTGCTGGCTGAAAAGCTAGCGCTTGTGTCAAGCTTCACTAAGCACACAAGTCTCTGATTCTGTATCATTAAAGACTCATTATCTCTTTTAACTTCTGTTGAAAGCATTCATCCATAGCCAGAGCTACCTCTGAAACAATAGAAGCTACCAGCTCAGTAATAATGCATTTTTGCCGGCTTAAAAAGCCTTTAAAGATGGATTGGATTTCACAACAAAAGAACAAAAAGCTTCTGTATACAGAAAAAAGAAGAAAAGGGGGGAAACTCAGAGTTATTTATATAAGTGACTTACTTCTTAATTTCTTTGTAAAAATAAAACCAAGTCTTATGGATTTCCACCCATGGCCATCACTGCACTTGAAGTGTTTAGTTTGTGGGGGGGGGGGGGGGGGGGGAAATAAAATTTATTTTGAAAACAAATGGTGTATTTTTTAAAAAATAGATCCCCACAAATAATTAATAAGAAAACATAAATCGTATATTGATGTTCACAAATGTTTGTCCATTCAGAAGAAGTCACTGAACAATATATTTCATTTCAATTCAATTGGGCATTGTACATAGTTATTTCTATATTTACAGGTTTTATTTATACATTCATGAATACCTCTAGTGCATTATCTGATGCCATGATATAGTTTTCAGTCTTATTGCTGCCATAATCTTCTCCTACATTTAGTATATCTGAGTCAGTTTCTTGGCATAAGGGAAATTTGAAGGTTATATTACAGTACATGAATCAAATGAAAATGAAATACACTTGAGACATGATCAGCCAGTTTTAATTAATTGCAGAAAGTCAGAGATACCAAAATGAATTTAATGTAATCTGATGTCTTTATTCAAGCCTGGATTTATGAGCAATTCAACAGGAGCAGAATGACAACTTTGTATGTCTTTTTAAAAAGTAATCTACATCAAATGGCAATTTAATATATGACCAATATATTTATCTACAGAAATGGCTCAATGAAAAGATAAATCTTTGAGTATATTTTTCTCTTTTTGTAGGGGAGAAAAGGTCTGGAAAAAATATTTTTTCTGATTCTGTCATAATGCAGGTAGGTTTTTTGTCACTATGCAAGTATAAAGCTAAAACCATACATTATAGATAGCTGATAATTAAAAGACAAAATTTCTTAACTGCTGAAAGCATTTGATTGTCATTGAAGCAGCTTTTCATACCTCCTGTACTTTACTGGCTTGCTTTCCTCTGTGTTTGATCTTTTCAATGTAAATGTACTCTATACGTTTGTGCTTGCAAGAGTAATTATTCAGTCATGAAGATCTCATAAAATAACATATCTGAAATGGTTTCATCTTCTAATGTTATGGTATCAGTAACATATAGCTTGTTGTTGTTGTTCAGTTGCACAGTCGAGTTCGATCCTTTGCAACCCCATGGACCATAGCACACCAGGGTCCTCTGTCATCCGCCATCCTCTGTAGTCCACCGAGATCTATGCCGACAGCATCAACGATGCCATCTAGCCATCTCTTCCTCTGCCGCTTCTTTGTCTTTCATCTTTCCCAGCATCAGGGCCTTCTCAAGTAAGTCCTCTCTTCTTATTTGGTTGCCAAAGTACTTGAGCTTCAGCTTTAGTATTTGTCCTTCCAAGGAGCAGTCAGGGTTTTCCTTTTGGATGGACTGATTTGATCTCTTTGCAGGCCAGGGGACTCTCAAGAGTCTCCTCTAGCACCACAGTTCAAAGGTGTCTATTCTTCTGTACTCAGCCTTCCTTATGGTCCAGCTCTCACAGCCATACATTACTACTAGGAAGACCATTGCTTTAACTATGCAGACTTTTGTTGGCAGGGTGATGTCTCTAATTTTTATTACGCTGCCTAGGTTTGCCATAGCTTGCCTCCCAAGAAATAAGCATCCTTTTATTTCATTGTCTGCAGTGATCATAGATCCCAAGAATGTAAAGTCTGTCACTGCTTCCATTTCTTCCCCTTCTATTGGCCAGGGTGTAATGGGGCTGGATGCCATGATTTTGATTTTTTTAATGTAAAGTTTCAGGCCAGCTTTTACACTCTCCTCTTTCACCCTCATCAAGAAGCTCTTTAGGTCTGCTTCACTTTTTGCCATTAGGGTAGTGTCATCTGCATATCTCAGGTTGTTGATATTTCTCTCAGCAATCTTAACTCCAGCTTGTGCTTCATCCAGCCCTGCATTACATATGATGTACTTTGCATATAAGCAGGGTGACAATATACAGACTTGTCACACTCCTTTTCCTTTTCTAAACCAATCAGTTGTTCCATATCCTGTCCTAACTGTTGTTTCTTGACCACATACAGATTTCTCAGAAGATAGATGAGGTGGTCTGGTACTCCCATCTCTTTAAGGACTTGCACAGTTTATTGTGATCCACACAATCAAAGGCTTTGGTGTAGTCAATGAAAGAGATGCAGATGATTTTCTGGTACTCCCTTGCTTTCTCCATGATCCAGCAAATGTTGGCAATTTGTTCTCTAGTTCACCTGCCTCTTCAGATCCCAGCTTGTAATTCTGGAAGTTCTTGATCCACATACTGCTGAAGCATACCTGTCAACCTTCCCGATTTGGCTGGGATTACCCCGTAATCCTGCGCCGATTGATGTCATTTCCCGACCTGCGCTGGCAAAACCCCGTAATTTGGCAGCGGGGGAAAGGAAGTACTGCGCAGCCCTTCTGCGCAAGTCACCTTCTACGCATGCATAGAAGGGTTTTACACTTGTGTAGAACCCTTCCACGCATGCGTGGAAGCCTACGCCGCTTGCGTAGGGGGCTGTACAATCGGCGTAACCTTCCACGCATGCGTGGAAGGCAACATGCGCGAAACCGCTCTGCGCAGGTCCCTTTTTTCCAGAGTCGCGGGTTGACAGGTATGTGCTGAAGACTAGCTTGTAAGATTTTTGAGCATGACCTTGCTAGCACACGGCAGCCTGGTTAGTGATGGGGTGCGGGCGTTATGCCCATGCCTCGCCTCTACTTCAGGAGCTGCACTGGTTAGCAGTTTGCCTCCGGGTGCAATTCAAGGTGCTGGTTATGACCTTTAAAACCCTACATGGTAGTGGGCCAGGATACCTAAGAGACCATGTCACCCCAAGAGTGTCTGCCTGTCCAACCTGAGCGGACCGGAGGGGCTCCCTCAATGTGCCATCAGCTAGAGAGGCTCACCTCTCTAGCACAAGGAGGAGGGCCTTCTCTGTGTCTGCTCCAACTTTGTGGAACCTCCTGCCAGTAGAACTCCGGCTGCAGATGGAATTGCTGCCCTTTAGGAAAGGGCTTAAAACCCGGCTGGCAGGGCAAAAGTGGGGGGCTGACGGGGAAGTGGCCCTCACCAGTTGGCTCATCTAAGAAAAGTATCCCTCTTGCACCAATGGGGGGGGAACGGGGTGGGTCTTTTATAGTTTTAATTGGGGCTTTTTAGGATTTGAATTGGGTTGTTTTAAGGTTTTTAAGAGGGTTTTTCTTTTTTCTTTTAGGATGGTTTTATGTCTTTGTTTTTATGTTTTATGCTGTTGAGCCACCAGGAGTCGCCCTACAGTGAGGGGGCAGCATATAAATTTAAATAAAATAAATAAATAAATGTGAGCAGCATATAAGTTAGTCTTCATAAAATAGTTTATTAGTACAGAACAATCCAGTTCAGGAATTTCTGATTAAACCACACGAGAAGAGTTTTTGTTGTTGTTGTTCAGTCACACAGTCGATTCCGACCCTTTGTGACCCCATGGGCCATTTTCCTCCAGGCACCTCTATCCTCCACCATTCTCCTCAGCCCACCAAGCTCTGTGCCCATTGTGTCTACAATACCATCTATCCATCTCATCTTTGGATGCCTCCTTCTTCTCTTGCCCTCCACCTTTCCCAGCATCAAGGCCTTCTCAAGTGAGTCCTCCCTTCTCATTTGATGTCCAAAGTACTTTAGCTTCATCTTCACTTTTTGTCCCTCCAATGAACAGTCAGGATGGATTTCTTCCAGTATTGACCTATTTGTTCTCTTTGCTGTCCAAGGGACTCTCAGGACTATCCTCCAACACTACATCTCAAAGGCATCTATTCTTCTGCGCTCAGCCTTCCTAATGGTCCAGCTCTCACACCCATACATTACCACTGGCAATACCATTGCTTTGACTATGCGAATTTTTTGTTTTCAAGGTGATGTCTCTGCTTTTCACTATATTCCCCAGGTTTCTCATTGCTTGTCTCCCCATAATCAGTCGTCTTTTTATTTCATGGCTACAGTCGCCATCTGCAGTGATCTTAGATCCCAGGAAAGTAAAATCTGTCACTGCTTCTACTTCTTCCCCATCTATTTTCCAGGGACTGATTGGACCTGTTGCCATTTTCTTGGTTTTCTTGATATTGAGCCTCAAGCCAGCTTTTGCACTCTCCTCCTTCAATCCAATCAAGAGGTTCTTTAGGTCTTCCTCACTTTCTGCCATTAGGGTGGTATCATCTGCATATCTCAAATTGTTGATCTTTCTCCCAGCAATTTTGATTCCATATTGTGATTCCTCCATCCCTGCATTGCGCATTATGTTCTCTGTGTATAGATTGAATAAGCAGGGTGATAAAATGCAGCCTTGTCTTACTCCTTTTCCTATTCCAAACCACTTTGTCATTCTGTGTTCTGTCCTAACTGTTGCTTCTTGGTTGGTGTACAGATTTCTCATGAGGCATATGAGGTGTTCTGGTATTCCCATCTCTTTAATTACTTGCCACATTTTGTTGTGGTCCACACAGTCAAAAGCCTTGGTGTAGTCAATAAAACAAAAGTAGACTTGTTTCTGGTATTCTTTTGTTTTCTCCATGATCCAACGTATGTTGGCAATGTGGTCTCTAGTCCTCCTGCCTCTTCTGAAACCGGCCTGCACCTCTGGTAGTTCTCTCTCCACATGTTGTTGAAGTCTATCCTGTATTATCTTGAGCATCACCTTGCTGGCATGTGGGATGAGCGTAATTGTTCGGTAATTTGAGCATTCTTTGGCATTGCCTTTTTTTGGGGATTGGAACGTACACCAATCTTTTCCAATCCTGTTGCCACTGTTTTATTTTCCAAATTTGCTGACATATTGAATGCAGTAGTTTGATTCTATCATCTTTTAGGGCTTTGAAAAATTCAACTGGGATGCCATCATTTCCACTAGCTTTGCAGGCGCACCCCCCAAAGAAAGACTCAGACACCGGTATATGGATAAAGGCATCGGGCCACTTTTACTGAATAATGCCCTAGTCCGAATTATAACTTTCAATTGGTGTAATCATCCAATTGTAATTCTTTAAGGCAAGCAGGCCGAAGTAACACTGGTAAGGTTGCCAATAGCAATTGGCTACATGTAACTATTTGTATCAATTTGTTGTTGACACAAACAAATTATTGACCGGAGTCAATAAACTCTCTACTGACCCCACCCTATGACGTGTATTCGTTAAATATCAAGGTGATGCAGGCTGTTAAGCTCCTGCCATCACCCCTTGCCTGGTTCGTCCTTGACCGGCCAAAGCTATTACCCTTGTACCTGTCTAAGTGTTGGCCAGTCAATTGCAAACCTGCTGGATACCTATGGGTCATAAATCTTTACCTTACCAGTGCTACCCGCCAAAGTGACCAAAGTCAACTTACCCCTTTTCTCAAACACTAGCAACAGTGTAGGATGGGCAAAAAAGCCAGAACCAAAGGGCCAATTGTAGGTTCAGGCCAAAAATTCCCACCCGGCCCCGAAGCGACCAAAAAATCACACTGTTCACTAGGGAGGGGGTGGAGGGGGAAATTACTCCGCTCCGTCGCGAATCCAAAATGGCAGCTCGGCTGCCTCGTGGCCACCCTTTTTATAGAGGGGTGGCCATGCCCCCTAACTCACCCGGATGTCTGAGTTCGGGTGGTGGGGGCCCCGCAAAGACCGCGGCGGCCATTTTGGCACTGCGCTTTCATTGCAGGCGCACCCCCCAAAGAAAGACTCAGACACCGGTATATGGATAAAGGCATCGGGCCACTTTTATTGAATAATGCCCTAGTCCAAATTATAACTTTCAATTGGTGTAATCATCCAATTGTAATTCTTTAAGGCAAGCAGGCCGAAGTAACACTGGTAAGGTTCCTCCCAAAATGCCAATGGCAATTGGCTACATGTAACTATTTGTATCAATTTGTTTGTTGACACAAACAAATTGTTGACTGGAGTCAATAAACTCTCTACTGACCCCACCCTATGACGTGTATCCGTTAAATATCAAGGTGATGCAGGCTGTTAAACTCCTGCTATCACCCCTTGCCTGGTTCGTCCTTGACCGGCCAAAGCTATTACCCCTGTACCTGTCTAAGTGTTGGCCAGTCAATTGTGAACCTGCCGGATACCTATGGGTCATAAATCTTTACCTTACCAGTGCTACCCGCCACGGGGAGGCTTCCATGATGAGTCACCGCCCCCCCCAGACCGTCAGCTCGGTCACCAGGCCTGCTTGCAAATCTTCCAGAAAGAGGTACATACCTCTAGCCGACAGGTGGACCCCATATCCTGCCTACCAGCAAAAGTTTTTGAAGCCTATTCGCAGATTTCGAATGGCTATCTCCAAGCCATGCTCAGCAAGGGACCGGGCAACAGCCCTGTCCACTGACCTCCGGAACGGAGATCCATGTCTCCTCTAAATCGGTGTCTCGGCACGATGTTAGACCATAGTGACCGTGTGTAAGCCATACATGATATAAAACGCCAGGTCACTGCACCTCGACAGTTTAAGGAAAGGTCAGTGATCCGTATAAGATCAATGCTGCCGAGGTGCAGAATAAGAACATCGGGCGGTCCAGCATCCCTGATGGACATCAGGAATGGCAACAGTTCCCACCCCCTTGTGCCACGCATACCATACCATTGCATACGTGCGGATGCATGCAGCCCAAGCCGGGGTCCACACTCTGTCGCCGCAGCATATACTGCTGCCCAGTGTACATAGCTGCGGCCCACCACCCCCACTGCCACCGGTGTGCGGAGACACACAGGATCTGTAAAAGAGGAGAACAGGTTAAGGACATAACTAGGTACTCCTACAGTGAGGGGAGTATATATCCGCCTCCGAGTACCCCAAACGTAGCCGTGGTCAAAGCAACACCTATCCTAAATAATTGGGTGCCAAAACGGGCCCCACACTGTGAAGCGCGGTACCGGTCACCCTCCGTAACTTTACTTTGGTAAGGGTAGACCCATCCTGGTGGCAGAAAAACAGGGTGTCGGAGGCATCCGACTGTACTTGAAATTTAGGGCAGACCATAAGGTCTGATCTCCAGAAAGAGACCCCGTTAAAATCATGGAGGAATGTGAGCCAAACCGGAAGGTCTGCCCGTAAGCCCCTGGTAAGTCGGTCCCTGTGGTGGCATTTTAACAGGCCGGCCATGACATCACACAGATGCCTGGCAAATGCTCTGCCAGGTGTCACCACCCTGCAGGCAAAGTTAAGGTGGTCATGAAGTACCTGCAGCTCACGAAGGGAAACTTTACGCTTGGCAATCAATGCCAAAATCGCTGCGGAGATCCGGGTCACCTTATCCATGGGTAACCTGGATGCCTGTGCGACAGTGTCAATTTCAAAGACCAGAAAGGTGAGCTTGGTAGCTGGGCCCTTGGTCTTTTCAGGTGCTAAGGGGACACCCAGTTCCCGCATTAGCGTCTGAAATGTAGTGAGGAGACGCGTACACGTGTCCAAGCCCCGTTCACTCCCGAACAAAAAGTCATCAAGGTAATGGGCTACAGACCGGGACCCTGACCTGCGAACAAAGGCCCACTGGAGGAAAGTGCTAAATCGTTCGAATGCCGAACATGAAATAGAGCAGCCAAAAGGCATGGCCTTATCTACGTAAAACTTTCCTTGGAAACGAAAACCCAACAGCTCAAAAATCCCCTGGGTGCACTGGCAATAATTGGAATGCCGATTTAATATCTCACTTTGCCAGGAGGGCACCGGGACCACATGAGCGTACCATCTGTAGGGGCTGATCAAACGACGTGTACCTGACTGAGCCAAGGTCATCAGGAATAGCGTCATTGACCGAAGAACCCGCAGCGTAAGATAGATGGTGGATTAGACGAAATTCACCTGGGGTCTTTTTCGGTACTAGCCCCAGAGGGGAGACCTTCAAATTAGGGAATGTTGGTTCCGTAAAGGGGCCCGCTACTCTCATAGCCTCAACTTCCTTAGCTATGCTTCGTGCAGCAACCTCCTTATTAACTTTCAAAGAAAGTAAGTTCGGAGCGTCCTGGGGTCCCCGAACACCCTTAAATGGAATACGAAAGCCCAACTGGAAACCCTCCAGCAGGTACCTCATATCATCCCTTCTTGGATAAGCTGAGAGCCATCGCTCCAGCATGTGGACATTTATTGGGGAGGGGGCCTTTTGCATGGCTAGCTCCTTCAGAGGGAGCTCTGACCACCCCTTGTCCACCCCTACCTTTGCCTCATGACCCACCAGCCCGTGGGCATGTGGAGGCGGTGTGGGGGCCAGAGCAAGAGGGACACTCATGTCGGAAACGACACTGACGCTTACTACACATGCCGTTAGCTGAGAAGCTCCAACACAGCAGGCGGGCCGGAACCCCCTGCCCCGCCGGTTGGCGGGGAGCCTGTGGTGCAGCAGCCCGCTGCACGGCATGGCCAGAATGGTACCCATCACCAGGCGCCTGACACGTGTGAGTCATATACAAGAGCTCCAATTGCTGACAGGGCTCATCCACCTCATTTCAGGGTGTAGGGCCACCCTCATCCTAAATTCCTCATCGTAAGCCAACCACAATGGGCCAGGGAAATCAACCATCGCCCTGTAAATATTGTCAAGGTATTGAACCATCAGAATGGCCACATCAGACCGGGCCCTGAGGTATACCGCCATATATATATGTATGGCGGCAACCAGGTAGCCCAGGTGTGCGGTGGCTTATGACGATGGGACAGCTCTTTGTCTCTGTCATCCTGTCCCTCCCTCTCCTCCTTAGTGGGCTCACGGTTCAAGAGGGAGAAAATATCAACGTACTCCCCTCACAAAATCTTTTCCCTCGTGACCTGTGACAAATGATCACCCAGGGGTAAGGAATAGCCAGACGTCGGCAAAGCCATCGACGGCACATTTTGGATGGAAGGTATGCGCAGCGGGCCCTGAACAGCCCCTGCGATGCTCAGCATACCCTCAGGGGAGGACACCCCTGCCCTGAACGAGGGACCATTTGGCAACCAGGGGTTAATGGGGCAGTGTGGAAGCAGCTACCCACCCGCATTAATTTGACGTGGCCAGGGCCACTGAAACCCCCCCCCCCCCAGTGTAAGTGGACAGTGTTGGTGGTGCACTAAATTGAACCCGATACTCACTAGTCGCACCCCCGTGAGCCGCCCCCACCGGGCGTCGGAGCTCGCGACTGGCATCGAGCTCTGGGACCACACCTGACTGCTCCCTATGCAGTATTGTTCCCTGCAACACTGTATTTCTCCTCCCCCTTTCGTATCCCTCCCCCTTTTCAGATCTGCTGTGCTGAGCATCCCCTTGTTTTGCCTTTTGTTTTGGTCCATAGGGTTCTCTTGGCAAACTTTGTGGTGTGCCTTGCCGGTCTCTATGCCAGTCTTTTCCCATCACACATGTTATCACAGTTTAAACAGTTTTAAAACAAAGTATTATCATGCACAATATCACAGTTTATCACATAGTATCAAAGTAAAAGTTGAACTAATTAATGAAAGGGAAAAAAAGAAAAAGTCCACTATATCAAGTCTCTATGTAAGTCAGTTTCTTGTACAGTCACTATGTCAGTTGCCATAAGCCATCTATGTTTAGTCAACTATATTATTTCAGTTCGATTACTTATCCTTTGCATGCACACAGCAGCTCTTGCCTCCCTTCGGCCGCATGGAGTTGGTCAAAGGCGCCAGCTCGGGCCTTGCTGTGATGGTGGTTGTGGATGATATCTCCTGGGGGTGGTCGGGGGTCTCCTGAGGTGTCCTTCTCTCTGGCCCCAGGTCTTTGGATGGGGAGGGAGGGGCAAGATCCTTTACTCACCTCCCCCGTGGGCCTCTCTGGATGGAATGGGCAGTAGAGCTGGGCCTTCCTGATTCCTTTTCTTCCTCTCCAGGCCCAGGTCTTTGGATGGGGAGGGAGGGGCAAGATCCTTTACTCACCTCCCCCGTGGGCCTCTCTGGATGGCCCACGGTTGCCTTTTTTTGTCTCCTTTGTCTGTCCCTAATCATGTGTCTCCACAGGCATCCACTCAGTGGGGACCAAATGGCTACAGCAGAAGCATGCTATGTGTGGAGAAGCTCCTTGCATGATTTGGACCTCTGGAACAGGAGCAGGACACAAAACTTACAAAATGGTTGTGGCCTCAGGGCTGATGACATTTTGCAGACTGCAATGGTAGAACACAAAGGGACCCCTCCTTGTCTAATTTCAAGTGCAGAATACTCACAACCTGGCATCTTATTTTGGAAGATCAGAGATAAAATGTTAGATGTAATATCACACTGCCCTGAACTACATGTACCATAATGCATTGCATATATGACATCACCCTGACCTCACCTAACCTTATTAAAGGACCCTTGCTTTTCCCGCTTCCCATTCTCTTGCTGACCCTTGAGACCACCACTGACCCACCATGTGGCCAGTGAAAATAAATACTTTAAAATGCAATTGCTGAGGAGTTATTGGACCGAACCATCAGAATCTCCCTGACAAAATAACCCCCCAAATACGTATCTCCAAACACAGCAACAAAATTAAATGTCTCCCTTGCTTGATAGCCAGTTGTGTCCAACTCTGGAGGACAATGCTCATCTCCGTTTACAGACAAATAGCCAGTGTTGTCTGCATCTGCAGACATTTCTGTGGTCATGTGGCACACATGGCTGGACATCAGAATGCTGTTACCTTTCCCACTGATCCAGTACTTATTTATCTACTTGCAATTTCTTGCTTTCAAATTGCTAGGTTGGCAGGAGCTGGGGCAGACAACAGAAGCTCACTCCGTCGCACAGCACTTGGATCTCAAACTGATTATCTGCCAGCCATACAATCATCAAGCTCAGTGTCTTAACCAACAAGCCACCATGGCCTAAGCAACAAAATTACCACAAGTTAAATAACAATCAATTCTATGCTCCTCCACAAGATCCCTTTTGTACTGATTCATTTTGGCTCATGGTATGTCCAGCACTCTGTGGAAAACATTGTACCTCTAAACATTTCAGATGTTCTGCTGCCAATGTTCTTTAGTTTACCTATTTTACTAAGCTGCTTCATATTTGAAAATTATTTCATAGTACATTTAATGGCTACAGCAGAAGACACCTGCTGCCAGGGCAGAGAGGCCACTGTAGTATTGTATTGTTGTATATTATTATACACTGTTCTTGTAGGTTGGATATTGTATAATTATTGTGTATACCATATTGTATAATTGTGTGAGCTGCCCTGAGTCGGGTTTCCTAATTGGGTGGCATACAAGTGGGAAAATTAAATTAAATTAAATTAAAAACAATTTTCTACATTTTCAATACAGGAGGTGGGAAGGGAGGGGTTGACTGGGCAAGAGAGCTCCTTTTGGAAGCCTCTTGCCTGGCTGATCCCACCACTGCTGGCTGTCAGGAGGCAGGGATGAAAAGCAGGCAAGTTTGCTCCTTGGCCAGTGAACTTGCTCAGGTGAGGTCTTCCTTCCCTGCTTGCCTTCCTCTCCAGGGCTGGTGGGAGTCTGAGATGAATGGTTTCCACATGGAGTAAGACAGCTGGGATGGGGCCCCTTCCACCCCTTTCTGGGACAGAGTTGCTGCCTCACCCAGCCTGGTGATGGGTAACGGATTGCTCTTCCCCCTGGATCCTGCCAGGGGGCTTGAAAAAGCCCTTTCCATGCAGATCCCAACCTTCCTAGCAGGATCTGTGGGGAAGGGAAATCCTTGGCAGATGGCAGCGGCAGTGGGGGCGGGGGCAGAAGAATCGTTCCTTTTGGAGCAATTTTGCTCATCCTATCCCAACCCCTTCGGCATATGGCAGCCAGCAGGGATGGGGTTGGTGGAAATGGACCTTAAAGGGCCCTTCTTTCCCACCACATCCCACCCCCTTTGGCTTATGGCAGCCAGCAGAGGTGGTGTGATGGTGGGGAAACACCCGTCAAGTGGTGAGGGAGGAGGCCTCGCCTGGTCAAGTTCACTCGCAAAGGCGTGGGGTGGGGAAGTTTGTTACTACATTATAAGACCCACTCTGTTTCCCCCGCATATTTTAAGGGGGGAAAGTGTGTCTTATAAACCGGCAAATACAGTAGGTTATATATTTGTATCAAATTATATGTTAGATGAATATTATATTTAGATGAATTAGGTATTATAAAAGTGACTGACTGTTCACTGGTTAATATGACTTTTAAAGTTGGATATGATTACATGGAAACTAAATGATAAAGATAGATGCAAACGTTTAAAATATAAGAATATTATTGATTAAATGGAAAAAGAATTGATGGGAATATGAAGAATGAATTATATAAATAATGTTAAAGAGAGCCTAGTTTGGGATATCATGAAGGCAATGGTAAGAGTTTAAAGCATTATAGAATAATATAATTTTAAAAGAAGAGCATATTGAAACATCTGAAGATGAAATTAGAAATTAGAATAATAGATAAAAAGGACAGGAATACTAAAAATTTATTGGAAATACAAGGTAGAAGAAAAGTGCTACAAAGTACTGAAATAGGAAAAAAATCAGAGAATTTTAATAATTTTGAAAAGAGATTACTTTGACTTTAGTAATAAGAATTGTGAGCCACTCAATACAAAAAAGTTAAAAACACCATAGGAGCTGTTAAAGAAGAGAATGAAAAATATGTAATTTAATGAAAGAAAATTAATACATTTCAAAAATTTGTAGATTATGAGGAAGAATTTCAAAAAACTTATCTTGAGAAAAAATATAGGAATAAACTAATATAGAGAGATTTGATGGAACATCCAGTTAGCGATACCAGAACAAATTATGCTAGGCTGCAGTTTTAGACAAGGATGCCTTTCCTCGAATATCATTTATTTTAATTATTGAATTAGTAAATAGTAAATGTTATTATGGAAGATAATTAATAAAGGGTAAAGGGTATAACAAATAAATTCAGATACATTTATTTGTGGATGATACAATAATAACAATACGAGTTCCAGTTACGTCTATGGAAAGAGTTAAAATAAGTTTGAAAGAATTTGGGGAAATAATATGTTTAAATACAAATTGTAATAAGTCCGTAATGATGTTGAAATAAAGATGATTTTTTTTTTGCAAAAATAGGAATTTAAAATAAAGTATTTTAAAATAAGTATTTAAAATAAGTATTAAATATTTAGATATAAATATTACTAAAAATTTACAAGATTTAAAAATGGATTTTTTCTCCAAATTGAGGCACAAAATTAAAAATAAAATAACTGAATATATGAAAATAAGAGTAGCATGTTTTGCTAAAATTGCTTTATGTAAAATGAAGATTTTACACAAAATTAACTTTTTGTTTTGTTTTGGATGCTGTTGATAGCATCCAATAATGGTAAATAGGAGAACTGAAAGAAAGGCAGAATTAGATTAAGAAAATTTGTAATGATCATAAAAGTGCCAAGTTAAATACAAATTGTGGTATAAACCTCAAAAGCTAGGAAGGTTAGGTCTAATATAATTAGGCCAAATAATATATAATATGCTATAATTTAGAATTACAAAAAATTGGACAATATATTGAGAATATTCTTTTTAAACAAAATAATAAAAATATGGGGGAGATAGAAAATCTCTTTCTAGAAACATATTGCAACATGGGTATGATGTATGGTATGGCTATTTGTTCATTTAATTATTTGTACACTGCCCAGAGTGGGAAACATCCCAGATGGGTGGTATAAAAATGGAATAAATAAAATGAATCTCTTTTCCACCATCTTTGCTGTTCTTCCAGAAAGATAATTCCATTTAGCTATTAATCCCTCCATTGGAAAAGAATTGGCTTTTCCCCAATTGCCGTGTATGTAGCAGAATTAGGGGCTTTGTAGCTGCAATGCTTTTATTGTATTGTCTAATCCAGGAGTTCTCAACCTTTTAAAGCTGGGGGCTGGGTCACGCTCCCTCAGACATCTTTGGGGGGCAGACAGCCATTTTCCCCTTCCTCCACCACATGGTACTTCTAGGTGTGGTGGAGGTGGTGATGGGCCACATGAAATGGCACCGTGGGCTGCATCTGGCCCATGGGCCACACACACACACACTACAGGGGACATGAAAGGAGGTTTCCCAAAGAATGTGAGGAATGTGAACACATTCGGCGGATCACCTGGGCAATGACAATGATTGGATGGCTTCTGGCATGGACAAAGAAGAACATCATGTAGAATATTATTCACAGAGCGTGGCAATTTCCTACCAACACTTACTCAGTTTGCTTTTTAGTTTTTAGTCCCTGTTTGGACAGTAGGTCATGAGGAATTCTCTACATTTCCTGTAGATGGGAATTTCAGCAATGCTCATGCCTTTTTTAAAATGCAAATCAGCTGTTGTCTAAATGAATATGTTACAGTTATGTAGCCATGCTTAATGCTTTGGCACTCTTCTGGGGAATCTGCAACAGCCTCGTAATTATGTATTATCACCTCTCCACCTGTTTTAGAAACAGAGGTGCCTAACCTTTGAACTGAATGAAATAAGGTTCCCTTAGGGCCTATCAAAGCCACTCTGTTTAAAGTATTCACACATTGATTAAAATATACTTTAATCAATACTGCTCAGTGTTCATACATAATATGAAGTGCTTCCTATAACAGCTCCTTCTCAGGTGGGATTTTCCTGTACTAAAAGCTACATGTATCTCAATATTCTTTTTACATTTTGTTTGCCTTTACAATTCAATATATTGTATGTATTTTGGTAAATGTAATAATAAGGAGAGATAATTATACTACAAAGCCTTCTGTAGTCCTGAACTCCCAAAGGCCATCATGATGATGAAAAGGCATTTTGTCTCTCTGTTATGTCCTTTTTCGAAAAGTAATGCTAACATTGTAACTTTGGGAGGTGTTTTCCCTCAAGTTACAAAATCAATGTAAACTTTACTTGTGTCAACATATGACAAACAATGTCTATGGTAAGTTTGTATCTTGAAGCAATTTACTTCCCTAAGTCATACCATTAGAGTTATGCCAGTGTAGCTACCCAAGAGGATCTTGGTTGAAATAGTGAATAAAAGTGAGGGCTTGGGAAATTACATAATCCCAAAATGCCCCTGGAGGAAAGAAATGGTAAACCACTCCTGAGTACTCTTTACCTAGAAAACCTTGAAAACAGTCACCATAAATCATGAAATATAAAGGAGAACTGACTTGATAGCACACAGTTTTAAAATGGCTTATCACAATATTCTTGGGATACTGATTGGTAGAAAGATTTAGAATCCAACCATCTAGGCTTTATAAGTAAGCTAGTAAATAAAAAAGAACAAGCACTTATTTCCAAAGAAATACATTGTTAAACTTCATTTGAGCTCCATAATATGCTTGGAGACATCAGTTTGTATGGAACACAACCACTAAGATCTTGTGGTTGAGAACTTAGCATTGTGCTGTATGCAATGGCTCCCTAATTATTTCTAGTCCCTAAAATATTGATATTAATGTTTAAATTCATAAACGGCTTGAAGGCAGGTTAGTTGAGAATGATTTAGTTTCATATGAGCCTGCCTTGGCCTGAAGACTCTGCTCAAAATCACTACTTGCAGGAATACCTGCAAGATCAGCTAGACTGGTGGACACTACACATAGAGCATAGGAGCAGTACAAATTTGGAGGTTCCTATGCTCTATGCGAGATGGTACAGATCGAGGTCCATCAAGATGACGAGCAATACGGGTCCTCGTATCATAGGGTATCGGACCTCCCGATGAAGAAATTAGCTAGGTTTTTATACCTTTCTCTGTCAGAAACTTATCCTGGAGAAGTGCTAATTGACATGTCAAAGTGACGGTTTTGTATGTAGATCAAAGATTTTGGGAAATTTGGGGCCCTTTTGTCAACTTTGCTCTTTCGGATGATGATAAGTTTAGGCCGAGCCTGGACACGATCCAATTTTGGAAAGAAGATTGAAGTTGTACGATCATGAAACTCCTGCCGAAAAACCCAACAGTACACAGGTGTTTTGTTTTTGTATTTTCTTTCTTTCCTTTCCTTTCTTTCTTTCCTTTCCCCCGTCTTATTATAATGCATAGATTGCTTTGTATCTTTGTATTTAATATCACTTCTGCATTATTTTAATTCACAATTTAAAAAAATAAAAAAAATAAATACAAAAATCCTCTCACTGAGATGTATCTCCCTGCAAAGAAACAGCAATTCCTTGAGTCTTCATTGTTGTAATGGTTAGGGGGAGTTGAGGTGCTGAACTCAAGGAAGGCGCACAAGACAGATGTGTGGCAGAAAAAGCCTGTCCCGAATCCTCGGGTGGTCTGTATTTATTGGCTTGCATTCTGGATCACTTGCACACAGACTGTACATGACCCCTATTACAGAAGGCTTGCTTATGTAGCATGTTGCTGGCTAAGGTACATTTGCCAGTCTAAGAAAGTACTGCGTGCCTAGGTTCGCCATATGCAGACTAATCATCAGATGTAGCGAGACTCACTGTTCTTGTCTTATCTCAGAGTCCTTGTAACTCTGGGCATCTATGTTTAGCTGTTTGGTCTAGCTGCGGTTTGCCTTTGGCCAGCTCAGTCCGTGGACATGAGCTGGATAGCATGTGGTGTTTGCTAGACCTTGAGTCTCTACTGGGTGTTTCACCTTAGGACATTTGTCCTACTTCTCTCAGCATCCCCAGCCAAGGAAACATGGAGTCACTACTGCTACCTATTACTATTAGCCCGTACCCAATTTCCTTTCCGGTAAAGCTTGGTTGGTCTTCGAGGCGGTGTTCTCTCCAAACTAACCTATCGGGAAAGGTTGCTGTCCAATCAGTGACCTGGGCAACCCACACTTCATCTAATGACTTGAGACCAAGCATTGCTGGAGATGAATCACTGACAAGATGGGCTGGATTTTAAGCATTGTTTGCCAGAAATTTGAAATGTTAGCACACTAGGATCAAATTACGAGGTGGCAGTGTTTTAACTAAAAGAACTCTGCTTGAACAATAAAAAAGAAGCTGGGATGATTTGCATTGAATCTTCCCTAAGCAAAGCTATTCAAGGGTCCATAAAAAATCATCCCAGCTTATTTTTACACATTGATTTAGAGGCTTCAGTTGATAATGTTTCAGACTTCTAACAAGAGTAGCAGTTTTCACTTAATTCATTGTACCTTGGAGTACATGAGTTAAGAAAAGGGGTCACTATGACGTGAAATAGTCATGCAGGACAATGATTATTTATTTATTTATTTAGGTATTATTATTATTATTATTATTATTATTATTATTATTATTATTATTATTATTATTATTATTATTATTATTATTATTAATAATAATAATAATAATAATAATAATAATAATAATAATAATAATAATAATAATAATAATAATAATAATAATAATAATAATAATAATCCAATTTGTGACTCTGTGCGGCTCACAACATAAAAGTCAACTTACAGTCTAAAACATTAAAAACCCATTAAAAACCAATTAAAATACTAGAAGAATTAAAAGAACAAGGGAGCAATATTGCTATATTAACCAGCAGGTGGGGGTCTCCACATCACCGGTGCCCCACATCTGCTTTGCCAGCCAGGTTTTCTAGTTCTTTCCTGAAGGGCAGCAACTCTGTTTGGAGTCGTAACTTGATTGGCAGGAGCTTCCATAGGGCAGACACAGAGAAGGCTCTTCTTCTGGCAGATGGCACAATAAGAGAGCCACTCTGGTCTGCTCTGGTGGGATGGACAGATATTCTTGGGGTTACATGGTCTCTTAAGTAGCCTGGCCCACTACCATGTAGGGCTTTAAAGGTCATTACCAGCACCTTGAATTGTACCCAGAGGCACAATGCAAGGGGAAATCGCCAACAGTGCAATTAGCTAAAACACAAAGCAGTGGAAGAGGCATGGGCATAAGGCCCACACCTTATCACCATCCAGGCAGCTGCATTCTGGACCAGTTGCAGCCTCCAAATGGTCATCAAGGGCAGCCCCATGTAGAGCACATTACAATAATCCAGTCTGGTGATGACCATAGCATGTGTGACAATGAGCAAGGTGTCCCGATCAAGGAGAGGGCGTAACTGGCATATGACATGAAGTTAGATTAGATTTATTAGATTTATATCCCGCCCCACTCAGCACACATGCGACTCAGGGTGGCTTACAACAAAATAAGAAACACAATATAGTCTGGTACAAGTACAAAGTTACATGGTTACATATAGAATTACAAGATAAACATGGTATCAGATACACAGTATCAATCAAACAATGGCAAAGTTCTTCAGCTCAACATGTCCTATGGAGCCCAGGGCTCTGTGTTCTGCGCTCCAGCTGGCAGCTTCGGCGCCTCTTCTACCCTCTGGTCAAATGGCTGGGGGGAGTGGTATTGGCAGCTGCCTCCCATCCCAGGGCTGATGACATGAGCCCCGGGAGAGGTGCAGCAGGACACGCTGTCAGCGGCTTCGGCGCCTCTTCTACCCTCCGGTCAAATGGCTGGGGGGGGGAGTGGTGTTGGCAGCTGCCTCCCATCCTGGCTGATGACATGAGCCCCAGGAGAGGCGTGGTGGGATCCTCTGTCAGTGGCTTCGGCGCCTCTGCTACCCTCCGGTCAAATGGCTGGGGGAAGTGGCGTCGGCGTCAGCAGCTGCCTCCCATCCCTGGGGCTGATGACATGAGCCCCAGGAGAGGCGTGGTGGGACCCTCCGTCGGTGGCTTCGGCACCTCTTCTACCTTCTGGTCAAATGGCTGGGGGGAGTGACATCATTAGCTGCCTCCCATCCTGGGGCTGATGACATGAGCCATGGGAGAGGTGCGGTGGGACCCTCCGTCGGCGTCTTTGATGCCTCTTCTACCCTCTGGTCAAACGGCTAGGGGGAGTGGCATCGGCGTCGGCAGCTGCCTCCATCCCGGGGCTGATGAAATGAGCCCCGGGAGAGGCACGGCAAAAGCAATTAAGTATGGTCCATTTAGAAAAAACAGCATGGAGTAAATTGTGTGTGTCATATTAGAAGTCAAAAGTGATGTAACTCTGTAAGTGCCACTTGCTGAAATCCTGTTGTATAATTACACAAATGGCCTAGCTTTTAGTAATGAATTGTAGTAAGTTTAAAAAAATCTCCATAAGCATTTTCTGCTGAACTTGAAGTTCTGCAACTCGGTATGCAACAGATGATGACTATGGTGATTTCTTAACTTACAGGAAGTTATTTCTAATTAAGAAACCCTTCAATTCTAATCTTTAACACTAAAATATTTAATGTTCACACCTGAAGTTACAAGCTGTGCTGATTAGACAAGAGTTAAGAATAGATAAGGCCATAACAAACATTTTTGTTCCATATTTTCTCATTCTCCCACATTTGCTTCTCATTCTCCCACATTTGTTTGCTGGTAGCAAGTTAAAGGGCATAGTATTCTTCTTTGTTCTGTTCATGCAGTCTTGCTTGTGTTGGTGTTTTGTTGGTGTTAAGTCAGTAAGACTCAGGTCAATAGCAGCATAGAAAAAAATAACAACACTATTGTCTGGCTGCAGCCTTAGCAGACAGCTCCAACTGTGCATTTTCAAAGGTAAATAAACCCCCTTAAACTCTTCTTTCAGACAAACACTAGCTACAGAGAAATCTATCCTCCCCTCCAATAGCTAGCAGGAAGGAACGTTCTTGGGAGGCATCTCCTCGATATAAAGCAAGCAATGATACTCAACATCAATATCAACATTCCTACTTATAAGCTCATGAGAAAAACCTTGGGTTTTGTTTTGTTTTTGGTACCCTATCATTTTGGGAGTTAGATTGCTGTCAGAACAGTACATTTCCACCAGCCAAGCTCAGAAGAGGAAGTCAGGCAGACCAAATGTGAACCAGGGCTATGGTCCTTTTGGGGTTAAAACCACGTGCGATGTCTATGGACACAAGTCAGGCTGAAGGGGCACATGAGAATATCCAGAGTATTCTTTCCATCTACTTTTTTATTGTACAGTAGAATCTCAGTTAACAAATGGCTTGGTTAACATAAATATCCCATAACAAAAGGAAATCCATAGGAAAGAGTGGCTCGGTTTACAGATTTCCCCCCAGAATGGATTAATTGGTTTTCAGTGTATTCCTATGGGAAACCATGTTTTGGTTAAAGTATTTTGGTTTTCAATGCATTCCTATGAGAAATTGCTATCAATGCATTCCTATGGAAATTTTGGTTAAAGTAATTTCCCTGTAAGAAACGTCCCAGAGAATGCATTAATTACGTTAACCGAGGTTCCACGGTATTGGTCATTCCTTCCACCTCCTCTCAAGATCATCTAAGGGAATGTCAGTTGTATGGGGGGCGGGGAGGGTAGAGCCCTACTATTGAAACAAAGGATAAGATGACATCCTCTTCCTAATCTACATATGGAAAAAATTGGACCTGAAATGTTCTTGAAAGAACATTTCCTACTCTATATCAAAGCTCAGTAGAGTAGTTCAGAGGGTCCAGGTTAGGGATCAACAGAGGAAAGCTGCCAGGCACTTAGAAGAAATAGCTAGGAGGCCTTCTTTGCAGTCCCACAGTATTTGCTGCCTAAGGCTGTTGTCTCCTTTTTCTCTTAGGGAAACTCTCCAAAGTGGAGAACTCTATGAGGAGTCCAACCCTCATATGTACTTTACATATAAATGGGGCATCTAAATGTTTAAAATGGGAGGGCAAAGGGCAGAAAATGACTTTGTGACATCTGCCAGAGTTCCAGTATTGCTCCCTAGAAACCCTCCCTCTGGCCTGAAAAATTAATTTGCATAAACATGCCAATTGATAATTCCCAAATCCTCTAGAATTCTAGGACAGATTTATACTTTATGACAAAGGGTAAAAATGGATCCATGTGCCTTCCAATTGTTCATTTTAACCAATAGCCTTATAGTGTGATCTAGGTATACTGTATCACCTTTGTGGACACAATACATGTTTTAGGAAAAATTGAAAGCATGCAACATTTTATTGTTAGAGTGTCTGGAATGTGAAAATCCTATTTAGTTCCTTTGACACTGCATTTACCAAAATATATGAGCATAACAATAAATTATGTATCAAGAGAATTACACCTTAAAAGCCTGAAGTAGCTGAATTTCCTTGGTTTGTGTGATCATTTTAGAAAATAATAGTCAAAAATCTATGCATACTCACTTTTTCTAAAGTCATTTTCCATACTACATTCTTAGTATCTGTGAGTTTTCCCAGGAGCTTTTCTTTTTGCTATACAGTGTTTATGGCTTATTCATCTTGGAGGAATTATAATCCCTAGCAATTATGTACAAAGGTATCTCAGAGAGAATGTTAAATATAATGATACCACTGGTCTCAAGTTACTGAACAGACTGTAATTCAGTTACTTAGGCTTTTCAGAAAAGAATATGTTAGCAATAAAAAATTGGCTTCCAACATGCACATTGAACTGCACCTCAAGAGGAAACAGGAATTCAAAATCAAGTATTGAGCTGTAAACATTGAACTCTGTGTACAAATTCTTACTTAGGAAATAGGTGAATTGGAGGGCTTGGGGAAAAGACCCAAGGTTTCTCTTTCTTCTCAGGATGGTGGTGATTATGATTCATTTGATTTGCCAGACGGTATTATTTTCCAATTTGGTAGGTGCTCTCTGTATTGGAATCCTGTATTGGAGTCCCCTTCGGAATAGTTTGTGTGAAAGAATGAATCTGTGTCACAGTTTTCTCTCTCTGGCATCTGAGAAAATTTATTAACAGCACAACAGCATGGAGCTGCTGCCTTTTTCATGAAAACATCCATGCAGGCCTCTCATCCCCCCTCTCAGGAACCCACAGGCATTTTGAAGGAGCAATGATTTTATGAGCGCAGCTTGAACACAGCTGTCTACGGCTGTCTCTTGGTCCATGGCTACATGACTAAATGCAAGATGGAGATTTTCTCTCTCTCAAGCATTCCAAAGCCCATCTGCCATGTAACCCACTTATCTTTGTGGCTGCAAGTTTATTATTGATCCAAAATGGTAAAAGAAAAAGGCAACAAAGGAGAGAAACGCAAGGGAGAATAACCATAAATCCATTCTTTTGTTGTTCTTCCAAGCAGCATCTGTGAGCAATTGTCCCAATTACTATCAAACTGTATTTGACTGGTTGCCAACATGAATTTTCCAAACACACACACACACACACACACACACACACACACACACACACACACACACACACACACACACACACACCAAATGTAAACAAACTCTGCAAGTGCTTCCACATTTGCCAAGCTAGTAATTATTTACTTTGTTTGGGGCTAGCATTACTGTCAGCTCAGCTTTACAAGCCTGTAATGTGTTTGCTAATGAAACCATGAGGTCTAAAGCTACATATTAACCTTGTCACCCTTCAATTTTGATCTCAATAAAGTTTCACTATGGTTTTGTAAACTAGTGTTGGAGGGACAGGGAAGTGATTAATTATATTTTCCATTTTCCTTTATCCAAGCAAATTGCTAATGTTTAAACCTGCCTTGTATTCGAAGGTTAACTGACTAAATCAGAAGCCCTCATTTACAACTGTCAAAATTACAATCTTTATGCTGGAGCCAAAAATTGGCAAACATACCTACTAATAAGGAACAGCGTCAACAAAAACCCTCATTTCACACTAGAGTTCTTAACTCACCAGAAGCATACTGAAGAAATGTTGCAGTGTCGACTCATAATGATCCAGAAAGTTAAAACTTGATTTGGAAACTCAAGAGTCTAGTGCTGGGATCTGGTCTAGTCAACTGCCAGGAACTTTGTGTGGTTGGTGGCGTAATGGTTAAACTGCTGTCCTGCAGCCAAAACTGCTGATGTTGTGAGTTCAGTCTTGATGTCAAGGTCGACTCAGCCTTCCATCCTCCTAAGGTCGGTAAAATGAGTACCCAATATGTTGTGGGCAAAATGTTATCTTGTGAACCACCCAGAGAGTGCCCTAAGCATTATGAAGTGGTATATAAGTGTAATTGCTATTAGTTCTCAGAGCCCTAATGACACAGGGAAGAGATAATTATAACATAAGTGGGTAGGCATAAAGAACCTTTGGAAGGTCCAGGACACATGCAAATTGTAAGAGAAAAAAGGTGCCAATAGCTGTACTGCAAGCTCCACAGTGCAGCAAAATGAGGATGCCATGAAAATTGTTGTTCAGTTTGTTTTTTATTATAGAAATTTAAAAAACTCACAAAGAATACACATTTTAGTTTTAAATATAACAGAAAAGACTAACATAAGTACAAGTAATAGCTTATACAAAGTCCGCTTCATACAACATCGAATTCATACAACATCACCTAAATCCTTGAAAAAAGTTACCTCATACAAAGTCGACTTTGTATGAGGCATTGGGGGTTTTCCCAGGTTGCACTGTGCCTGGGCAGTATAAAAGGCAGAATGCATGCATGCATTGCTCTTGTGTAAAGTGTAAAGTGTTTAGGAGTGGTTTTGAGTGTGATTTTGGAATTTTTGAATTTTTTCGTCAGAATTTTTGGAAGCATTCCTTGGATTTTTGCAGCATTCTTCAGGTTCTTGGACCATTCTTTGGCACAGTGGAAAGGTAGGTAAATGAGGTTTTCTGTTTCTGATTGGCTTGGGGTGGGGAGGTGGATGGGGAAGGGCAATTTTTTGGCGGGGTGGGCAATTGTTTGGTGTTTGCTGCTGTGGTTTTTAAAAACAAATTGCATTTTCCATAAGTTTTCCTATGTTGGTCTTTTTTTGGGGAGGGGCACTGTTTGGTGGGGTGGGCAATTGTTTGGTGTTTGTTGCTGTTTGGATGATTAACACTGTGCTGCATGATGGGACAAGTTGGCATCCATTTTGTCCTTGCTTCCATCCAGTAATTGTTTACAGTACCTTGTACAAAATTGATGATCGGCCGCATGGCTGCAGATGAACACTCTGCTGCATGATGGGACATGTTAACTTTTAAACCTGCACTTCATAAAGTTTTCAAAAGTTAAAAAATTGTTGTATGGTTTGTCCTCTAAAATCAGGGTTGTTTGACATGTTTTTGTTATGTATTTAGTCTTTAGACAATGGTTTCTTAAAGTTCTGTCAGTTTCCTGTCTGTTTCCTTGACTTTGCCCTGAAGTCTGTGCTGTTACAGTACAATGTATCTCTATGGAAATGACGTTGCATGAGGCATCATGGCAAGGATTTGGACATTGTATGAAGCATCGCAGCTAGGATTTTGCACACCTCATACAAAGTCCAAATCCGTATAAAGGCCAAACGTGTGGAACGTTGTATGAGGTATCACTGTATTGACTTAACAAGTCAAGTTATTTGGGTTACCAAGTGATGTTTTGGCCATTATCTGTTTCTCAGGGTCTGAACCTTAAATATCAAAGAATGGGATGTTGACAATTTGGCAACCCTAGATTCAAGAGTTAGTTCTCATGACCTGCTATTTAGACATACTCAGAAGTACCCTTTTTATGATGCTACATCATAAATTTTTTTTACTGCAGCCATTAGAATTCACACAACTGGCCTCTATATGGATCATAGAGGCTCTACGTTGTCTGTCTGACACACGCATGTTGTTTTACAATTATTGCTGATTGATCAAATTCTGTGACATTACAAGGCTTCTCTGGTCTTATGGCTTGGCCTTGAAACATCCATGAGTGTTGCAGTGCTGATCTTACAGTCCTAAGTCCCACACATTTATGTGTCTCCTAAAACGTGGTTGCAGCCTATGTTTCATCATAAACTAAAGAGACACAAAAGAGTACAACATAATCCTTTAACACAACATGACTCTCCCCATCCAAGAATAACTCTACATGCAGAATGTGTGTGGTGCAGACAAATGAGATGTTTGTTTAGAAGCCCTTATTTTCCAAAAACTACCATTGCTGGGATGATCTTAAAGATGGTGGAAATATTTGAGAATTAAACACTTTCCTCCTCCTCCTTGCTCATCACCATGATCTTTTTCTTCTTCTTCTTCTTCTTCTTCTTCTTCTTCTTCTTCTTCTTCTTCTTCTTCTACTACTACTACTACTACTACTACTACTACTACTACTACTACTACTACTACTTGGGAGATGCAAGGTTCTTGTTCTGGCACTTCTACTGGCATTATTTGGTCTTCTTGGAATATTTCTTTGATGTTATCTCTCCATCTTCCTCTGGGTCTGCCTCATGCTCTTTCCCTTTCTCCTCTTTTCATATATGCCTTGTATGGTATGGTCTTCCTAGACATTCTCTCCAAATGGGCAAACCACTTTATTTTTTGTGTCTGTATATAGTTTAAGATTGATTCTATTCCAATTCTTTTGTAAATGGCATCTGCAAGTGAGAAAGAGTTGGCTTGGGAATGTTGCCTGCTGTGACATCTACAACCTCACTTGGGGTGGCATTAATGGATAGGAGCACATAATATGTGCTGCCCCCAGCACCATGCTGACTAAGTGCAACAGTTATTATGCAAATAATATCTCAGGAGTGCTGACCTAAGTGGTGTGCTGTCTAAGCTAAAAGGGCGCTGGACAGGAAGTGACGGGGGCATCTAACACTAACAAAATATATGCATTCCCACTTGCCTTCTAATTTCAACTCCCTTCTGGGGATTTGAACCAACAACTTCCTGCTTACAAGGCTAAATTGCAACCTCTAAGCCATGGCGGCTCCACTGTCAATGGATCTGCTTTTGTAATCTTATCTTTCACAGCACAGGAGGAGAAAGGCAGGCAGAGGAACACGGAGTTCCACTCCTTTGCTCGATCGTTCCAGGCATCGCAGCTCAGCTTGGCTCTTTGGATTGGCACCCAAGAGGGGCACCATGATATTGGGGCCGGGGGGCACCCTGGGCTTAGTTCTGGTTGCCCGATAGGCCAGTCCACCATTGGCTGATGCAGAGTTGTGGAGAAAGTTGTCTCTAAACATATGCTCATCCCATACATTATTTTCAGTACCAAATATACACTTCAAACAGAATGCAAGCGCGGCGCCAAAATGGCCGCCACGCTCTTTGCGGGCCCCCCCCCACAGGACGAAGAATCCGGGTAGTTTAGGGCGTGGCCAGCTCCCTTATAAAAGGGGTGGCCACGAGGCAGCCGCGCTGCCATTTTACCTCAGCGACGGAGCGGAGAAGTTTTTCCCCTGTGTCTCCGTCGCTCCTTACCTTGCGGGAAGCCTTTTGGCGGCGAATCTTCTTTTCGGCTTCCCTCTCCTGCGGTTGAGATGCCTTCGAAGAAGAAGGCAGCTTCGAGTGCGGCGCGAGCTGTGAGGAGGCGCAACCCGGGTCGGAGGACCACAGCTGCGCCTCCCCAGCAGCCGCCTGTCCAGGCCCCCGGCGGAATGGGGTCTATCGCCCCTTGGCCGGACGCGGGGGATCGGAATGCGGGCGCGGCAGGGGCTTCGGCCCGCGGCCCGCGAGCGGTGGACACCGCTACTCTCCCTGCCCATCCTGTTGGGCCTGCCTCTATTCCTCCTGGGCCTTCTAGCCTGGGTGGGTGGTGTGGTTCCCTACCTTGGCAGGTTCCTGCACCGACCCTACCGGGCTTCGGTATTGGGCAATGGCCCTATTCGGGTCCTGGGGTACAGGGACCTGTACCCGCGCCTGGACTTGGCGGGCCGGCCGGCCCTTGGCCCCAGATCGACGTGCAGGCCTTACTGGCCCGCCTTGAGGCCCTCGAAGCATCGTTAGCTCGGGCCAGCCAGGCTGGGGCTCCTTTTGGCGTACCGTTTGCGGCGCCGTCGGCGGAAGGACAACAGGCGGCAGGCAGGGTTGAGCTGCCTCAGGCTGGTGGCGTGGCTTCGGCCACTGCCCCGCAGCTCCCCAGCCAGCATACGAGTGCAGGTCAGGCCCCGATGATGAGCTCTACGTCGGTCGTGAGCTCCGACGCCCCCAGTGGGCCGGAACCCCCGGTGGGGGCGGCCCGCGGGGGTGCAGCATGTGAGTATGCGGTCCAAGCCAGTACACCTACACACATTCCTTCTATGGGGGGAGCTTTTCAATGGCCTTGGCCTCGCTCGGGTGGTGCGGTGGCACAGCAGCCGGCACTCCACTCGGCGACGGTAACTGCCACCCAGGGCACCGGGGTGGGTAGTTTTTCTCACAATCCGGGGAATGTACTGGGGGTGGCTGGGTTAGCTCAGGCCCCTTTCCCGGTTTCTGTGGTGCCTTTTTCGGCCTTACCAACTGCGGGGTACTCCTTGCCACTGGGTGACCACTTGGCACAGGCAACCAAAGAAAAGATTTGGCGGGGGGAGTATGTAGATATCTTCTCACTCCTGAACAGAGAGCCCACCAAAGAGGAAAGGGAGGGACTGGATGAGAAGGATAAGGAGCAGGCGCGTCGTCGTAAGCCGCCACGTACCTGGGCCAACTGGCTGCCGGCTTATTTAATTTACATGGCAGTGTATCTGAGGGCGCGGCCGGAGTTGGCTATTCCGATGGTCCAATATTTGGACAACATATACAGGGCAATGGTTGATTTCCCGGGCCCTTCGTGGCTTGCTTATGACGAGGAATTCCGTATGCGGATTCCACTCCACCCGGAGTTGAGGTGGGACGAGCCGTGCCAGAGGCTTTGGCTTCTGTACATGACACCCACGCGCCCCGTGCCAGGGGACAGATACCATTGCGGACATGCGGTCCAGCGAGCTGTCCCAGCACAGGCTACCCGCCAAGCGGCGGGGCAGGGGGTTCCAGCCCGCCTGCTGTGCTGGGCTTTCTCGTCCAATGGTTCCTGCAATAAGAAGAATTGCAAATACAGGCATGAGTGTCCCACATGTTCGGGCCCCCACGCAGCCTCTGCCTGTCCCAGGCCTGGGGGGACACGGGGCAGAGGAAGGGGCGGACAGTGGGCTGGCAAGGCTGCCACAGATGGAGCTGGTTCACCGAAAGGCCCCCTCCCCAATTAAGGTGGACATGTTGGAGCGTTGGCTCACAGTGTACCCGAAGGGGGAGGATGGGGAGTATCTCCTTCAAGGCTTTAAGTACGGGTTCCGCTTCCCTTTCATGGGTGATAGGTCCCCTCAGGATGCCCCCAATCTTTTGTCCCTTAAGGGGAGGGAGGAGGTGGCTGCTGCCAGTATCAGGAAGGAGTTGGATGGCCCTTTCCCTTCACCCCCATTCCCCAACCTTAAGGTGTCGCCCCTGGGCTTGGTTCCCAAAAAGTCTCAAGGCGAGTTTCGCCTTATTCATCATTTATCCTACCCAGCCGGCCGGTCGGTCAATGACGCTATTCCTGATGACCTTTGTTCAGTCAGGTATACGTCTTTTGACCACGCGCTGCGCATGGTGCGCTCGTGTGGCCCGGGTGCCCTGCTGGCCAAGTGCGACATTAAGTCGGCCTTTCGCCTCCTGCCGGTGCACCCGGGTGACTTTGAGTTGCTGGGTTTCAAATTTCGGGGCGAATATTATTTTGATAAGGCCATGCCTTTTGGCTGTTCCATATCATGCTCGGCCTTTGAGCGCTTTAGTACCTTCTTAGAGTGGGCTTTCGTCCGCAGGTCAGGGTCCCGGTCTGTAGCCCATTACCTGGATGACTTTTTATTCGGGGGTGAACGGGGCTGGGACACGTGCGCACGTCTCCTTAACACATTTCAGACGCTAATGGAGGAACTCGGTGTCCCTTTAGCGCCCGAAAAGACCGAGGGCCCATCTACCAAGCTAGTATTCCTGGGGGTGGAGATTGACACGTTAGCGCAGGCTTCTAGGTTACCGGAGGATAAGGTGTCCAGGATAGTGGCCCTTATCTCGGAGTTGATGGCCAAGCGCAAGGCATCACTGAGGGAACTGCAGGTGCTACATGGTCACCTGAATTTCGCTTGCAGGGTGGTCGCTCCGGGCAGGGCTTTTGCTCGACGCTTATGCGACGCCATGGCAGGGTTATCCAGGCCTCACCACAGAGTTAGACTTACCCGGGGTATCAGGGCAGACATGTTTGTCTGGTTACAGTTCCTGAGGGAGTTCAATGGGGTCTCATTTTGGAGGTCTGACCTCCTGGCATCCCCCAATTTTCAGATCCAGTCTGATGCCTCAGGATCCCTGGGTTATGGGATGTACTTCAATGGGAAGTGGGCCTATGGTGGGTGGCCACCGGCCTGGGCAGGCACGGATCGCCTGCGTGATCTCACATACCTGGAATTTTTTCCCATACTAGGGGCTTTGATGCTATGGGGCGAGGAATGGGCTAACTCGGTCGTGCATTTCTGGTGTGACAACGCTGCTGTTGTCCACATTGTTAATGCACAGACTTCCAAATCGCCCAGGGTTATGGACCTAGTGCGCCATTTTGTGCTGCGCTGCCTGCGCCTCAATGTTTTGTTCAGACCCAGGCATGTCCCAGGGATTAATAATGATATTGCTGACGCTTTGTCCCGCCTGCAGCTCTCCCGGTTCCGTGCCTTGGCCCCGGATGCGGAGGAATTTCCCTCGCCACTCCCGGACGAGATATGAACCATTGGCAAGGAGAGGTGAACCGGGCGATTGGCCTGTCACTAGCGCCACGCACGCGTAAGGCGTATCAACAAGCATTTAATTCTTTCAGGGCATTTGCTGCTCAATTTCACCTGCCAGAGACCTGGCCTATCCCGGTTGACCATGTTCTGCGGTTCATGGTCCACCTGCACGCTCTCGGCCTCGCACCTCGCACCATAGCATCCAAGCTCTCGGCGCTGGCTTTTATGGCCAAAGTGGGGGGTCATGTGGACAGCACCTCTGACTTCCGTGTGAGACATGTTTTGGAGGGGTGGGTGCGCGAGCGTGGGCGTTGCCCGGATGATCGGCACCCTATTTCCCCAGGGGTTCTTACCCAGTTGGCCCGGGGCTGGCCAAGCCTCTGTTTTGATCATTATGAGGCAGCCCTTTTTCATGCAGCCACAACGGTGGCATTTTTTGGAGCGCTCCGCATCAGCGAACTTGTGATGCTGTCTAAGGCGGATGCAAGTTGTAGGGCACTGGAACTCGGAGATGTATATGTTGCCAAAGACTGGGCCCAGTTGAGGATACGTTCCTCCAAGTCAGATCAGCATGGCGTAGGCAGTGGTGTAAGACTGCTACGGTGTTCTTTGGCAGACATCTGTCCGGTTGGTGCCCTACAGGAGTTCCTGGCACTGCGTGGCATGCACCATGGCCCGTTTTTCTGTCACCAAGATGGGTCTCCCCTTACTAAATTTCAGTTTTGGAAGGTGACAGGCAGAGCCCTCGCCAGGGTGGGCCTACCAGGTGCCCGTTATGGCACACATTCATTTCGTATTGGGGCAGCCTCTACAGCAGCTGCTTTTGGGTACTCCGGGGCTGACATACGCAGCATGGGGAGGTGGGGCTCGCAATGTTTTCAGTTTTATGTGCGCCCACTTCCACCGTGAGTACCAATCCTATCACCTTACCTTCCCCCTTTTTCTTAATTTTCTTACAGACCCTGGGTGTCGTGTTACACCGGTGACAGTATGGCTGGTGGGCCACAGCTATGTGCACAGGGCAGCGCGTTACGCTGCGGCGACAGAGTGGGGACCCCGACTGGGACTGGGTGAACACGCCAGTCTCACATGGCATGGTAAGCCTGGGATGTTGTGGCGGGAGCTGCTGCCTTTCCTGTTTTCCAGCAGGAGTGCTGACCCGCCTGACATTCTCATCATACACCTTGGGGGCAATGATTTGGGTCAGGTCACCGGCTTATCGCTCAAGCATGCGATTTGCGGGGACCTTGCTTACTTGCACTACGTCTGGCCTGCCACAACCCTGGTTTGGTCGGACATGATCCCGCGCCATTCTTATAGAGGGGGCATTGACCTCCTGGCCCTTGACCGCGCTAGGCGCGCGGTCAATGGGGCGGTGGCGCGGTTCCTTGCCGACAAGGCTTGGGGACGGGTCAGTCGTCACCCCGCTATTAGCCTACGAAATTACGACTTGTATGCAGGGGATGGGGTCCATCTGTCGCGAGGAGGTATGGACCTCCTGTTGGGTGATTGGCGAGCAGGCCTGTTGACCGAGCTGACGGTCTGGGGGGGGCGTCAGGCCTTCTTTGAAGCCCCTCCGTGTGGCGGGTAGCACTGGTAAGGTAAACAGTATGACCCACAGGTATCCGGCAGGTTCGCAATTGACTGGACAACACTAGACAGGAACAAATTAGTTAAACGTTGTCCGGTCAACGATGAACCAGGCGACGGGGTGATGGCGATAGCTAGCCAGCATGCATCACCCCGTGATTTTACGGATACGAGTCAGAGGGTGGGGTCATGAGTTAGATATTGACTACGGTCAACAATTTGTTTGTTGTCAACAAACAAATTGATACAAATTGATACATTGTAACCAATTGCCGTTGGCAATTTTGGGGTGGTACCTTACCAGTGTTACTTCGGCCTGCTTGCCTTAAGAATTATGATTGGTCGTTTTTACCAATACAAATTTATAATTCGGATTAGGGCATTGAATCAATAAATGTGGCCCTATGCTGTTATCCACTTTCAATGTTGTCTGAGTCCGTTATTGGGGGGGGTGCGCCTGCAATGCAAGCGCGGCGCCAAAATGGCCACCGCGCTCTTTGCGGGCCCCCCCTAGGACGAAGAATCCGGGTAGTTTAGGGCGTGGCCAGCTCCCTTATAAAAGGGGTGGCCACGAGGCAGCCGCGCTGCCATTTTACCTCAGCGACGGAGCGGAGAAGTTTTTCCCCTCCACCCCCTCCCTAGTTAACAGTGTGATATTTTGGTCGCTTCGGGGTCGGGTGGGAATTTTTGGTTGGGACCCACATTGGCTTTCGGGTCCTGGCTTTTTTGCCCATCCCACACTGTTGCTATGGTTTGATATAGGGGTTCCTTTCGTTCTACTGTTGACTCCGGTCACATTGGCGGGTAGCACTGGTAAGGTAAACAGTATGACCCACAGGTATCCGGCAGGTTCGCAATTGACTGGACAACACTAGACAGGAACAAATTAGTTAAACGTTGTCCGGTCAACGATGAACCAGGCGACGGGGTGATGGCGATAGCTAGCCAGCATGCATCACCCCGTGATTTTACGGATACGAGTCAGAGGGTGGGGTCATGAGTTAGATATTGACTACGGTCAACAATTTGTTTGTTGTCAACAAACAAATTGATACAAATTGATACATTGTAACCAATTGCCGTTGGCAATTTTGGGGTGGTACCTTACCAGTGTTACTTCGGCCTGCTTGCCTTAAGAATTATGATTGGTCGTTTTTACCAATACAAATTTATAATTCGGATTAGGGCATTGAATCAATAAATGTGGCCCTATGCTGTTATCCACTTTCAATGTTGTCTGAGTCCGTTATTGGGGGGGGTGCGCCTGCAAAATTCACAATTTGGAGTCCAGAAACTTTCCTGGTTTGCAGAGCACTCAGAGATGTATAAGTAGATTCTTATTTGCCTTTTGCTCATCTGCCACGTTGCTACCCAAGAAAGTAATTCTTTCCAGAACACTATCTTGTTTCCTTCTGCCCAGTTTTACCTCCTGGTCTTGCTTTTAAAGATAAGAGTCATAGCTCTGTGTGTGTTTGTGCATACATACGCATAGGGTTATTCCTCCTCCTTACCATACTGACCTAGGTATCTGGAGCCCCAAAAATCAGTAAACAGGAAAAAAGGGGAAGAGGGGAAAAGATATACCAACCTATTTTAAAAATGTAATTTAATGTCTCTTTTGGTCATAAACTGTGTTGGATGTTGATATCTACTCCAGATGCCATGCCCATTTTTATATTGATGTTTTCCCACTTGATAGCCAGGTTCATGACACAGGAAAGAAACCAATTTATCTCCATAAACAACACTTGTTTTGAGAGGATTATTGGCAGTGATGTTCCTTCTCAACAATCCAGATGCTTGTAAAATAGATTAATGCTTATGGCACTTCAGAAATCTCTCACTGAATAATTCAATTTTTAAAATCTCTTTTAAAATATATATATTAAATTTTAGGAATACTAGCACTACATCAGATGACATCCTGTCAAATCTGTTTAACTGACTTTCATATTTCTTCGTACTTTTTGTGATATTTTTAACTTTTTTTTCATTCTGTCTAAATTGTTGGTAATTTTCATATTTCAGGTTTAACACATTATAGCTATTTTCTATGTGGAGGTTTGATTTACTACCCAAAAACTCCATACTTCTTGCCAGTTATATGGTAATTAGTGTAATTATAGAATTGTAGAACTGAAAATAATCCTAAAGGTCATTGAGCCAAGCTCACTGAAGAAGCAGGAAAAACCATGGCTAAAAGCTATCTTGGCAAGTGGTTCTTGAACCTCCATGTAAAATCTCCAAACAGAGGGTATCCACCACCTCCAAAGGCTGTCTGTTTCACTTACTTCTGAATAGCTCTTCCTAAGTTGTACATCTCGGCCCATGGGGACCCCAGTGATGCGGTCAAAGTCCCGTCGGGATGCCTGGAGGCCGTTGAGGTCTGGATGGGGGATAATGGGCTTCAGCTGAACCCTGGCATGACCGAGTGGCTTTGGGTTGGGGGTCTGGGGTTATCCAGTGAGCTACCACCTCTAGTCTTGGATCGGGCAGTCTTGCCCCAGACAGACCCAGGGTGCAACTTGGGGGTCCTCCTGGACTCAAGACTGCTGCTAGAAGAGCAGGTGGCGGCCATGGCCAGGAGGGCTTTTACTCAATTTCAAGTAATTCACCAGTTGCACCTGCTCCTGGACTGGGACTCCTTACTCATGGTCACTCATGCTCTGGTCACCTCCAGACTAGATTACTGTAATGTGTTCTACATGGGGCTGCCCTTGATGACCATTTGGAGGCTACAGCTGGTTCAGAATGCGGCTGATGGGATGTGGTGGTGATGGGATGTGGACGTTATGCCCGTGCCTCCCCACTACTCCGGGAGCTGCACTGGCTACCAGTTTGCCTCTGGGTGCAATTCAAGGTGCTGGTTTTGACCTTTAAAGCCCTATATGGCAGTGGGCCAGGAAACCTGAGAGACTGCATCATCCCGAGAGTGTCTGCCCATCCCATCCAAACAGAGCGGACCGGAGGGGCTCCCTAGTTGTGCCTTTATCTAGAGGGGCCCGCCTCTGTGGCACACGAAGAAGGGCCTTCTCCGTGTCCGCACCAGCCCTCTGGAACCTCCTTCCAACAGAACTGAGGCTACAGACTGTTCTGTCTCCCCCTCCCTCTTACTTTCCCCATTGGGGAAACATTCACAGCACGGTACATCCAAGAGAAGTCCAAGTTCCGTCCAAAAATCCAGTCCAGAGTTTCATTAAGCCAAGGAGACAAGCAAACAGGAGCAGGGACAGGAAAACTCAAACTTTGTCCATCACGGAGCCACACCCAGCATTCTGGCTCCTTATATCCCCCCCATGGGGTGTGGCCCGATGCTTCCTAATTACCTCCTGGCCCTCCTCTCTCTCTGCCTCTGCTGGAGACGCTTTGCCTTGCTCCGATGTCTAGCATCCAGCCACGCCTCATCACCAGAATTGTCTGTGAGCTGTGGCTGCTGTCGAGGAACATTCTCACCGTCAGACTGCTGCTGGAGTTCCAACAGAGGCTGAGGCAATGTCGGGGGGGGGGGGTCCTGCCAGCTCCTCCCCCTCATCCTCAGAGTCCTCATACCCAAGGTGGGCCGGTTCAGGGGCCGAAACTGGGCCAGGGGCTGGACTCACAACACAGACAGAACTGCTGTCCTTCAGGAAAAGTCTGAAAACCTGGCTGGCAGGGCAGGTGTGGGGCCTTTATGGGAATACGGCTCCAGCCTGTTGGCTCATCCCCAGTTAGTTCTTAGTTAACATCCCTCCCTTCGTGTTGTTGTATCCCCCCCCCAATTCCCTTTTATTTCTTTTTATTCTTCTAATTGAGGTGGGGGGTAGTATGGTGGGGAAGTGAGTGGGTGATTTGCGATTTTAAAATCTGTTTTAATAATTTTTAACTGTTGTACGCCGCCCTGAGTCAGGTTTTCCTGATTGGGCGGCAGATAAATTTAAATAAATAAATAAATAATGTCTGGTATAAATCCCCTTTCTTATAATTTAATTTAATTTAATTTCCTATCCAATGGATTCTGGGCGGTGTACACAAGCTAAAACCAATATAAAACAATTTTTTAAAACCGTAAAAACATAGCAACATTAACACACACTCCCGTGCCATTTTACTATCTAAAAACAAATATAAAATCTACAAAACCTTAACATTAAGACAATCCCGACCCCCAGACGTATTTTGCCAACAACATCTTCAATTCTTTCCTAAATGGTAGCAACTGGGCCTGGAGGTATGGTTCTACTGGGAGGAGGTTCCATAGTGTGGGAGCTATGACTGAGAAGGCCCTTTTCCTTGTGCTGGAGAGGCGATGGTACCTGAAGGGTGGATCCATTACTTTGAGTCCTATCTACTGAATGGGAGCAAAACCAGCTTTCACCATCTTGCACATGACAGGCCTTTAAAAATCTGAAGGTAGCTATTATATCATCTTTCACTCTTCTAAATGTACCAAATTCCCTCAACCATTCTTCAGAGGACTTTGTCCACAATTTTTATCAACCTGATTGCCTTCTACTGATGCAATTCAGCTTCTTAATACCTTCTTAAATGGGATGTCCAGAACTGGACACAGCATTCCATGTGGGGTTTTAGTGAAATGATAAGGATGATAGTATTCTCTATCTGATGAAGGTCTTCTTGAATTCCAATTCTGTCTTCTAAAATATTAGCTGTACCCCTTGCCATGAAAATCCATAGGAAAGTTGCTTTTTATTTGAGTTACTCTTTATTCATTTAGAAGTATACTGTAGTTTTTCTGACTCTCTTTATTTTGAGTAGCCTAACTTAGAGAGAGAAGCCGCTATAACACCATTTGCATTCCAATACCTATGCACACTCCACATTAGCACATCAATAGACGAAGTCTGCCAAGTAGTCAAGGTCAGTCTCTAGGATGTCAATTAGAAGAGAGACATCTTAGAGATGGAACACCCAGATAAGGGACACCTGTGTATCTTAACAAACATGATAATAGTCAAAATAATTGTCTTTTGGAACATCTTCCATATTCTAAATGTGGGTGGAGGACCACAAAGAGGGTATAAAAGATCATTTCGGAGATCCGTAGCAGCCTTTTCAAATGCAGCGGTAGCTCTTGTCATTTTGAATAATGACTTAATCTATGTCTCGCATGAGGGTGAGAAAGCCACTAGAAATGCCACACCACACAAAGATTAAACGGGAACCTTTGTATCGAAACTCTAATTTTTAGAGCTTTTCACTATTTGTGAAATAGAAATAGATTGCACAAGCAATTCAATAATCTCAAATTGGATCAAAATTCCCAGAGATCCTTTTTAAACATAAAAAGGCGCCATGTTTTGAAACTACAACAGCTCCAAATGGATTTCATAATCTTTGACCTGAATCCCTGCGCACCTGCCCCCACATATTTTTCCATAATTCAGATGGCAGACATCCTCCCCTCCTCGAGGATCACATAATTGTCGAATGGCCCCTTGCCCTGTACCAATCAGTGCAGTCATATAGCGTGCTAGGAGATAGTTTATGATGTATCTTCACAGCAGATGTCAGACCAAGTACAGCGCCAAGGTAAAAAAAAAAAAGCTTGCTCTATTGTAGTTAATGTGACTACTGGTTATTTCTGTAATCTTGTGTCTACAAATGTTTGTGAAATTGAGTCCTCAAGTTGTGTTGCTGTCATGGAAATCTTCCTGAGAAAATGATGTGTGACTCATTTAATTTCAAGCTATAATGTATCACCAGTTTAAATGGTCATTTCCTTTTATCTTCTGAAAAGGTATGAATAAATTTCCCCGGAGGAATAATTTTGTTTAGTCAGATAGCAATGGTTGAGAGTGACTAAGCACAGGAGTTTAGATGCATTTTATATTGAAATCAATATGAATCATGGAAGCAGTCTAACATTTTGTTATACTATAAGGTTTTATAGTTAGCTGTAGAAATACAAGAATCTATTCTTACAACATCTATACTACAGTACATCACTTTGTAAGGCTCTGAAGCAAAGCTGCAAATGGGTTGACAGTGTAAGTTTAAGATGATTAGTCATACATGAGGAACAAGCAAGGAAAATCTTCCCACACAAATGACATGTTCCTACATGCAAATTGTTGTTGTTGTTGTTCAGTCGCATAGTCGAATCTGACACTTTGAGACCCCATGGACTACCGTACACCAATGTAATTATTACACTTATTCATAAAAGACATTATACTTTGGTGTAAGGAGCAGGGATATGTGAATGAGGTTCTCTAGTTTCCACTTTGATCTTTCTTTCTATTACAAGTATTTATCTAATTGTGAAAGTTTTCAATAGACAAATGTTATGCTTTTTTAAAAAAAAGCTCACACATCTTTTCTACCTGACTAAAGCATGTTCAAGTGCATTTTTAATCATTTATATTTAAAATGTATATTTATCAAATACAGTAGCAAAATCCCATTGCCTTCCATAAGCCAAATTTTAATTTTTGGTCCTTGGTCCTTGGAATGATTCTCATGAACACTTCCAAGCAGGGAGGACCAGGGAGGAATGGACTGAAAGTTACAATATGGCTTATGTTAAGCAAAAGAATTTCAGCCATTGTGTTTAATAAAATGAATCACAGCTTCACAAATGTGCAGATTTCCAATCACATGCTCTGTGCAGGACCACGGTTAATTCTAGCAGATGAGACATAGAAAGATGTTTGAGAATAAATGAATAGAAACAGATTTCTGTCTCTGGTAAAGAGAATCTCCATTTTATACCTGTTCTCTTGCACACTGAGTACACTACTAAAGAAAAGAAATGATTTCAGTTTGCAGCACTTCATCTACAACATTATTTTTTTATTTTAAAAAAAAACAACCCTTAGGAAATGAGCCCATCAGCAGTCTTCTTGGTAGTCAAAGAAGATCTGTGTACCCAATAAAAAAATGTGGAAGCCAACTTTTAAGAGAGGAATTACCGTATTTGCTGGTGTATAAGACCTGCTTGTAAAATACACTGGAAAATGGAGTGTGTCCTGTACTGTATATAATGGCCTATAGTTGGCTATTTTGGTAATAATGGGGTGCGTCTTATACACCAGTTCATCTTATATGCTGTCAAATACAGTATTTTCTGGATTGAGTCCAACAATAGCATAGTTTCAAATCTATCCCCTGCACCCTACTATCATGCCCCCTGTTCTTTCTCTTGGGCTCAGCAAAAGGGCACTACAAGACACCCATATACACATAGAGTTGGGTAGAGAAGAAGCAAAAAAGGGAAGTTCAAGCAACACAATGCATGAGTTGCAGATGGTTACTGTCCATTATAGTCAGCACTTTCCGCACATGCGCTGACAAAAACTGTGACACAGAAAGTTAAGCAGAATTCAAGCCATCCTAACTAGGCAAGTGTGAGGGTGATCTGATCTCTCAGTATTGGTCAGTGTCCAAGGAGAGACAAGCTTCCTCTTCTACCCAAAGGAAAAAAATGGCCTGAAATGAAGGAGAAAAAATCTTTATGAGATACAAAGAGTGGGTGGTTTGGAAGGGAAGGGGTCAGTCTGAATAGATACAAGCTAGCATCTATCTTAAGGGATTGAGAGAGTAATATGATTTAGCCAACAGGGAGCTAACTGGAATTGACCTGACTGGAAAAACTTGCTGCAATGGCTTCACTATGCCACTGAAGCCCATTTCCAGATCCTTCTGGTTGTTATTTGCCACGCTCAAGGCCTCACAAGAGAAGATGCTGCTTCCACATATGGAAGCAGTGCACCCGTAAGAGGAAAAGATTGTCTATGTTATTATAATGTAAGCTTGCCTCAGTCCACATTTGAAAGATTAGCTTGATTTGTTCGCTCAGTTGGGAATAGCATGAATTTATTTGCATGTCTCAGGCACATATCACTTAAAGTCTTTCATGCCTGGAGCAATAGCATTGTAAGAGGAGGAAGTACACATTTGTTTAACATGTGATCTGACACTCTGTGTAGCACAAAAGAAATAACGTAGGCAATATGGTCCAGGAAGGTTTGATCAACCCTTGTAGTGACAGAGACCATTGTGCCTAGCTATTTAAAAAAATCAGAGAGGGCAAAGACACAATTCTAACATTTTCATCCTCAAGCATTAAGATAATTAGATTGGTCTTGAATACTCTGACTTAGACTTGAAGAACCCCATTGTCTGTTTGCTCTCTGGCAGCAAAATATGTCAGGCTAAACCTACACAATGCTGATTTAAAACTGAGAATCCCATGAACAAATTGATTAGATTTTGGTGAATCAGGCTAAGTTGGCTATGCAAAAAGAGAGAGAGAGAGAAAGTTATTAAAAACAGGATTAATGTTAGCCTCACTGACATTGCTGCATTGCGCATTCTGATGGGCCACAATGTTTCTGAAGCAGAAAACTCTTAACTTCCCCTTCCCTTATCAAAAGTTGATTAAATGTGTATGGAAAGAACAAGCATGGAAGAAGTGGGGTTGGTGAGAAGAAGGTATACAAACAGAAAAACCTGACAGCTGGACTCTCTCAGAAAATGTGTGTTGAAGGAAGCCAGGATTGCATGACAGAAGTCTTGCCTCAGGACTGTTGAATTAAGTAATTTTGTATTTATTGATCAATTTACTTGGTTTACTTCCCTCATTCCCCTTCCCAGCTTAAGGCTCAATAGAACTAAAAACCAAGACATTTAAATGAAGTGCTATAGCTAAGAACACAAAATGTAATAGGGAAAACAGTGAAAGTATAGTATTAGAACAAAATACAAAGTATAGTATAGTATTAGAACAAAACGAAAACAGTTAAAGGGCAGAAAAATTCAACAGGAAGCTGGCCCCTTACTCTGGGGCTATGAAGAAGATGATGTAATGTGGCATTAAAGAAATAAGTACTTGGGGAAAATCTGTGGCATTCCTAAAAAGCCTTATGGGTGAAGTCATTTTTTAAAAAAGGGAACCTTTCCAAGTTCTGCTTAAAACAGGGCAAACCCCACTTTAGTTTTTTTTTTTAACCCTTCTCCACTACTCTGGGAAGTAGATGGGAAGACCCCCCTGATTCTGCAGGGGATATTTCAAAGTGCACTTAACTGATCTGGGGAGAATGACAAGACAGAGAGGCGAAAAAGGAAGGTGTTGTACAGGCATATCTTTAGCCTCCTCTGTGGCACACTGCCTTGTGCTTTCTCATGGATTTTGTTTTGAACATTTTCCAGTTTTGAGGCTCAAGTTTGTTCAAACAAATCCTACTCTGAAACACAAATTATTGGCAGGAGCTAAATTTTGTGTAATTGGATTGAGCTATGAGCTTAAAGATGAAGGGAACAAAACCATGTCCCAAAGCTCAAGCTGATACTCTTAGCGTCTTATCTGTGGATGTTTTATACCAGGCATGAAGGCTGTAACTTGTTCACAGTGATTTGTAAAATTTACAGTGACATTTTTTTTCTGCTGGAATCATGTAGACAAGCCATAACACACATCTACATTTAGTTGTTTTCTCTGTTACGTTTGATGAGCTATCACAGGAATACCTCTGCAGAAGACAACGCTGGAGAGACAAGGATTTAGCGTATAATGCCAAGATGAATTTTGGAAAAGGCTGAGGATAAGGGACAACAATGGAAAGAAGCAGAAGGGTTGAATCATAAGGAGTTTATAGGCGAGCAAAGCTTCAAAATCCTGGTTGCAGGGTACTGTAAATCAGTAATTTGAACTTGCATATGGAGGAGCATCTGGTAAAAGGCAAGTACCACTTCCCACCCATTCCAAGCAAATTGCATACAATCCTTCAAGAACCTGGCATTCCCGAATTAACTGTTGAAGAAACATACAGAAATCATATCAAATAAACATAACAACATAAGGTTAATCTGTTAAATGCATGATAATGCAAGGTTCATACTCTTGAATTTCCATACGAAACAAAACTTGACGAATCCTAAACAAAATAGTCACTTTCCCTGTAATTGTAGATAATGCTGACAAAATCAAACTTTACAGACCTTTTCTAACCACTGACTTAGTATATGTTTGGTCTGGCAATTTTGATATTCACAATATGTTTGAGACCTCTTGGCTTCCCTGGTGGTCTCTCATTCAAGTACTAAGCATAGTCACCTCTGCTTAGCTTCTGAAACCAGGTAACGCTAGGTGTGTTCAGGGTGGTGCAGTATGATTGGTTTGATTTTCTAGCTATCACTTGAATGGAAGACACAGATGGGACCGAGAAGAATCCTGAGTAAAGAGCTGAGGGGGACTGTGTGATGACTTTTGCGGTGTTCTGCCGATTGGCTATTTCCAGTTCAGCAGCAATGAGATGAGGGTAAGTGAGATGTCCAAGTAAGCTATTCTCAACAACCACAGTGAGGTACATAGAAAGAGATTCTTTGAAGATTGTGGTATTTTTGAACCACAATTAGGCAGAGAATCATGCTGGATTCTGAAAGTCTGTCAAAGGGGACTTAAAGAGGAGCTGCCTAGTTTCTCCATTGTACTGAGTTTTCCTTCTCAGATATTCTCTATATCAGTGCTGGTGAACCTTGGCACTCCAGGTGTTCTTGAACTTCAATTCCCAAAAGCCCTGATCAGCAGGAGTGCTGACTTGGGCTTCTGCTAATTGAAGTCAAAGAACACCTGGAGTGCCAAAGTTTGCCACCAATGACCTCTAGCCTTGGTAGCTGGCTATTAAATTAAACATTCCTTTGCTCTCTTTCAGCTTGAGAGTGCTAGAGGGTACCACAACCAACATTTGAATGTGTGCAGCACATGGCAAGGTGAAGCAGACATCTCATGCTCCACATTCTGGGAAACTCTGAGCAGTGATAAAATGTGGGAAAGGAAATCGGTATCTCTGTTATAGCCTATGGCCTCCAAGTCACCATTCTTAACACATACAGAGATGACTTGGCAGCCAGATATACATTGCCCAGAGTGGGATACTACCCAAATGGGTGGTATAGGAATCTAATAAATAAATAAAATGTCTGAGAAAATTAAATATTGAAGTGCTTGATGGCGCCGATGACGACAACAACAACAACAACTTAGAAACAATTGGAGTTGACAAAATCACCATCAGTCAGCTGCAAAAGGCCACCCTACTGGGATCTGCTTGCATAATTTGCTGATACATCACGTAGTCCTAAATGCTTGGGAAGTGTTCGACTAGTGATTTGTGATATAAAATCCAGCATAGTTATCCTGTTGGCTGTGTGTTTGATGATGATGATGATGATGATGATGATGATGATGATGATGATGATGATGATGATGATAATAATAATAATAATAATAATAATAATAATAATAATAATAATAATAATAATAATAATAATAATAATAATAATAATAATAATAAAGTTTAATATGTATACCACTTTTCTCAACCCTGCGGGTGACTCAAAGCAGTTCCCAATAGATAAGGTATACAATAGAATAAAAAACATCAAAAATACAAGAGCTGGTAAAGTATACAATTATACATAAATTATACAATAAAATACAATAATACAATGTGCAAAATCAATGTACAAAACAGTACATAATCACTTCCTTACAGTCCTAACAGAGCCAATGCTCAACGTTCTCAGTGGACCAGGGGAGAGGAGCTCCGTGTCTGCAGCAACGGCGGGTGCAACAGTTCTTTAATGACCACGGGAGGCCAGCACAGGTATTCGTACTTCCCCGCAGGAGCTCATACTTAGGCAAGGCCCATTATGCCGACGGCGATGGTCAGCCTCGGCGTCTTCTGCTGTGGGGCCTCTCCGCCTCGTCAGGAGGACTGAAGGCAGACAAAAGTCCCTGCCGCCGCAGAGGCCTTTGAAATCTTGATCACTAGTTTCCTGAAAAAGGATCTAGATATAAAATACAATCTCTATCATACAAAAAGTATTCATAATCAAACAGAATAATGGAATCTGTCATGTGTTCATTAGTTCTAGTAAGAAGAAGAAAAATGCACAACCAAGCTACTGGAATGCTCATCTGTTTCCAGGATTGCATATCTAAGCCATTTTGATCACCTAGAATACCTTTGCCATAAGAGCTTCACTACCCCTTCTTCCAGGCATAATTGCTATTTAGGACTTATAAATCCCTTATTATATGTTGTTCATATTCTCCCAAAGAAGAGTCCAATTTATCTGAAAGGCCATATTCTCCCAAAGAAGCCCACCTGGGTATTGAGATCTGTTGAGGAGGCCCTCTCACAGCCCCACTGCCTTCAGAAAACCATTTTGTGGTGATTCAAGAAAGAGCCTTCTCTGTGATCTTTACCAATCTCTGGAACTCATTGTCAAGAGAAAGTAAGTTACTCTTTTTGTTGCAAGCAAAGAGCTTTTTTTAAAAAAATCAGGTAGGAATTCAGCAATTAAAAGCATTGAATCACTCTGCTTAGCCAATCTGATTTTTTACAAAGCAAATTACTACTGGTAGATATAAATTTAGTAAAGTGATTATAATACATTTAAATTTTAAGTTGCCTTTTAATAACATGCTGAATTTAATTCTATTTGATGTTTGTAATTTTATTATATTTAATTTTCTATGGTTTTAAATTTGTTTTATAAGCCCTCTTATGGTTCCAGTTCTGGGAATAAGGCAACATATTAAATGAATGAATGAATGAATGAATTTATTCTGATTGAGTCCTACTACATTAAGCAACAGGATTTCAACCATCAAGTGTCATTCAAAATTTTATTCAAAGGGTTTTAGGTTTTTTAAATTCTTTTAAAAGCTATTTGTTTCCTTTTCACCTAAATAGAAATATGGTGAAGTCTGAAAACTCTCACATTTTCAGCATCTTATATTTTACCCAGTATGCACTTTGCATTCACCTGTTTTTAGTTTTCCTTCTCTGAGACCAACAGATCCAATAGGCAGCTAATGAAACATAAAATAAAACCATGACCGAAGTTCTTTTGGAATTCAATAATTCATTTAGCAGTAAGTTGCAGAAATTCTCTTTTCTTTTACAAGGGATATTAGCAAATGAGTATTATAAATGTCTCTCTCTAAAAGAGGTGAACAGTTGTTTTCAAGTTTGATTTCCCTTTCTGAAAATGTTATAAATAAAAGAAACGCCATTCAGTTACATGATTAGCTTGGGGATAGGTGGGAATTCAAAATTCTGGAAACTTTCAGCAGAATTTCAATATAGATGGCCCTCAGTTAAATTAGTTCAGGGCATAGGGCTCTTTTATTATGCCTTTATTTATTCCATTCCTTTCCCCCAGAATATTGCAGTGACCATAGGGCAAGTAGCAGATACAACGCATGAACAATATATTTATTTTCCTAACCTGGCACAAAGAGGTTGAAGAATTTTAGTGAAGGCTGCAAATTGGGCTTTATTAAAATTTCTTGCTTGATGATGGAAGTGAAGAAAAACAGCAAGGGAAGCCTAATATAATGGACCATCTTGTTTCTAAAAACAATTCTTTCTTTCTTTCTCTTTATATCAAAGTGTTGCACAGAATGCAATATATGTACTGTATATGGAATATAGTTAATATTCAGAACAAATTAAAATATTAAAAACAACTAGACTGTTTTTACCAAAGGCAGGCTCTTTCAATAGTGTTATTTCAGCCATTTACTAGATCTTCTTTTGTACATGTGATGCTGTAAACCACTGACTAACATGAAGAAAGATCCAACACCACTATCCAGCATCCCTTAGCAATTTTTGGGACAGTCATATGCTTCCCAAGTACACATGTACCACAATAAGAAAGTTGGAACTTTTCTAAGCAGCTCCCTTCACTTGATCAGAAAAAAACCCTGATACAAGCACTTCCATATGGAGAAAAAGTAGCTCCAGCCAAAACAAATTGTTCAGCTTGTTGCAATTAGTATGAATCAGTTCATTGAAAAAATTGGCATCACTACATTTCCTCTTATTTAAAGGAATTTATCATATTTTGATCAACCTCATTTAAAGAGAACTTTTGAACACACACAAAAACGGATGTGTGAGGCAGTAAATAATACTGTGCTATGCAAAAATACAGATGGATGTGAGAATTTCTAAATTTGGTAAAGAATAAAAATAGACATCAAATTCACAACACTGTTTTATTTCTGCCTGCAGGAAGTAATGACTTATCTACTGAGAATACAGTTAAGTAACTACCCTTCATGGTAGTGGGCCAGGTTACCTAAGAGACCACATCGCCCCAAGACAGTCTGCCTGCCCCACTAGGGTGGACCGCAGGGGTTCTCTCAGTGTTCCATCGGCTAGAGGGGCCCGCCTCTCTAGCACAAGGAGAAGGGCCTTCTCCATGTCTGCCCCAACCCTGTGGAATCTCCTGCCAACAGACCTATGGCTTCAGACGGAATTGCTGCCCTTTAGGAAAGGGCTGAAAACCTGGCTGGCAGGCCAAGTATGGGGGGGCTGACGGGGTGTTGACTCCCACTCGTTGGCTCTGTTAAAATTATAGGTCCCTTTTTACCGAAGGGTGGGGAAGGGAAGGTCGTTTTAAATTCAGGATGGTTTTAAATAGTTTCTTATTTTATTTTATTATTTTTTAATTAATTTTTTAAAGGATGTGTATAATATTTATGTGATTGTGCGCTGCCCTGAGTTGCCCTTGGGCAAGAGGGCGGGATATAAATCCAAATAAATAAATAATAAACTGCAAAGTAGCTTATCTAATTTTAAAAACAAGGAAAAAAGGCAATAGCTTGTCCATTGCAACCACCACCACCACCACCACAACAACCGTGAATTCCACACATAGGTTTTAAATTGAAATAGACTGGCAATTTCTGCTACTTCATGACATTTTATTGGCTAAGAAAAAATATTTCTATTCATAGACTTGGACTCTGTAAATTCTAGCTTATACCTTATTCAGGATCCTATCCAACTATAACAACATCACTTATTTTGTTTTATTGTATTCTACTGGGAGAATGAGAGTTAATGGGAACTCTGACAAAGCTGGATGGATATAATAAAATTTAGAACACAAAGAACAAAGAAAATCTGGATAATTTCTGGTTGGTCTCTAGGAACTGGTTTGAGCTAAACCAGAAATTATGAGAGATGAGTATAAGCCAAAAGTCAGGAGCAAAGAGTAAGTAAAGTCTGAATATCATACCAAGAGGGAGAATACTTTGGGAGCCTGGGAGGGCAAACCAAATATCAAGGTAGAAGAGTGAATCAGAGCACAGTACCAAAAAAACAAGTCTATCATTCAAATACTCCCAAGAGATGTTAATCAACACTGTTGTGGCATCAAAAAAAACCCTGAAGGAGTTGTTTTTAAATTAGCTTCTAAAAAGTCTGACTGTTGCTCTTCCCACCTAACTTGTTGTCACCTAAGAACAAAAGACAGCAGTACAAAAGCAGCATCCTGAGCCAGAACTTGAACTGTGTGTCATGCGCTCTTAAGCTTTTAGTAATAAAACAAGCCGCAACTCTACACGCCACTAAGAAAAATCACATTCAGTTGCAAAAACTTGGAATCATTTCACATACACATACTGTATACAAATTAATGTCACAATGTTGTGTCTATCCAAGACCTGAAAGTTACAATTCTGGAACAGAGAAATTACAAGACTAGGATCCAAAGAGAGACAGCAGAAATAAAATACATCCATCTGTTGAACACCCATCACAGAGGCTTAAATATTAACCAAGGGTTTCTGGGACATTATCAAATTTGATACACAGATTGCTATATGCTGCTAGATATTTTATTTACTATATTTTGGTGTACTATACCACCTTCACTAACCTTCCTGCAAATTCTCTTTTACAACATGAGCACAACAGGATGTGCCCACACAAGTACATCTTCCTTACCATCTGAGGCTGCAACGGTTGGGCCTTTTCACTCTTGAACGATGGCGTCTAAGAGGTGACCTGATTGAAGTTTATAAAATCATGCACGGTGTGGACAAAGTAGATAAGGAAAAACTGTTTTCCCTATCGCACAACACTAGAACTAGGGGACACTCCATGAAACTTTTGGGTACTAGTTCTCAAACAAATAAGAGAAAGTACTTTTTCACCCAGAGGATTACTGGTCTATGGAACTCCCTGCCAGAAGAAGTGGTGACAGCTGTCAGTCTTGACAGCTTTAAGAAAGGATTAGACAAGTTCATGGAGGACAAGGGTATCAATGGCTATAATTATGGCTACCTAAGGACAACCTCCGGGTTGAAGAGATAGGCAGGATATCTCTCAATGCCATTTCCAGGGAATCCTAAGCAGGTGAAGGCATCTGCTTGGGAATACCCTGAAGGAAATGGTGAGCCACTGTGTGAGACAGAATGCTGGACTGGATGGGCTGTGGCCTGTTCCAGCAAGGCTGTTCTTATGTTCTTATGTTCTTATGTTCTTATGTAAGTAAGAGGTCAAACTCATTAGCATATGCTTTGCTTGGCAACTTCACACTTTTAAGATTGAAAAGGGGACATTTAAAACTAACATGAATAATCATTTGTTACTGCTAGCTGTAGGAAGCTGTATTGATATGCATGCTTGTCTGTCATTCTGCTTGATTACTCTTTACCTCATTGCTTTGTGATACATTTGCCTTGTGACATCTTGACCCCTGCATCTGGTGTATATAAACCATGCCTGGAAGTTTTACTCCTTTGTCTGAAGAAATGGACTTGATCCATGAAAGCTCACAGTAAAAATATAGCAGTTAGTCTTTAAAGTGCTGCAGTGTTTTTATTTTTTATTTTTGTTTTCTAATGTTGTGTTTATTATCCTCTCTGCATAAGATGAACTGGAAATTGTTTGATTCACATGAAAAGTCTGCACAGACACAGTGGCCTTCCTTGCTTCAGACTCTTGCTTGCTTGCTCACTGCCTGATTAAGTGCTGAAGCACCTACTCATGGCAGTGAACAACAAGAACCCATCAAATGTAAAAACAACACAGTTCCGGCCCCTACAAAGAATAGTCCAGCAAACAATGAACATAACAACAAACAACAGTTTATTGTAAAGTCTCTCTGGTTACTCTTACAAGGATATCCGGACATCAGATGACTACACAAGTCCCATGTAATCGGTCACTCTGAATTCTACCATAGTGGTACTGTACTGAGCTACACCTTGCGTGTGAGCATATAGAGAAGACCCAAGGCTAGCCTGGCGAGGTCTAACCTGCAGTGGTAATGGGAAGCATAGATCCAGCCCAGGCCCCACCCTTGTTTACCAGTGGGACTTATATAGTGTCTCCCCAGCGGTGACTCTTTGATACAATGTAGTAACCTGCCGGGCAACAACTTACCAATCATAACATGATATACTAATTTTAGCCAGTCAGGCACAGGATCCAAAGTTGCACCCAATCATTGAACTCTAATTAACATAAAGAGGGCACCCAGATGGGAAGAATACACGCCAAATCTAGCTGCTAATTCTGATGGCGGGAAATCACCATTTTGTCTTTGCAAGGTGTTGCTTGAGCAACTTGGAATTTACTTGAATACACAACAGCCATAGACAGTACAATAATTGTTACAATCCCTATGAGGGATCCCTAAGTGATTGTGGTGTCATTGTGGGTGGCTGCTTTGAGTGTTAAGAGTTCATTCTTATTGTCTGGGGCTTGAACATAACAGAAAAGATTGAAAGACAAACTAGGAATAAGGTGAGAACAACAAACAACCAAAATATATCAACAGGTTAACTGAGCCAAGACGTCTTCTGATAGCTCTTTCTGCTGACAAAGTTCCAACAGCCAGGTGAAGTGAGTTCAAAGCATGAGAAAGCAAAACTGCTTAAGCTTAACTGAGAGGTTCACAACCTACGGCTGTTGGGGAAAACTGGAAATGGTGAGAACAGCTGAAAATGCGCTGTAAATGCACCCACGGCTGTTGTAAACACAGTTTACGGCTGCATTTATGGCAGGGGGAACCATGTGTCTGCCCACTCAGCTGTCTCAGGGGGAGTGGTCTGGCCTGCAATGGGAAAACATTGAGAATCTGGCTTAACTGTTTCACATGCCATTTAGAGAATTTTTATGAGAGGCAAAGTACATAATAAGTTCTAAAGTCCAGCTATAAATTGCTTAGATTTTTTTAAAAGGAAAAAGCAGAGAAACTGAGAAGCAAAGCACCATCCAAGGAGTGTTCTGCACATAGTGTGTGTGTGTGTGTGTGTGTGTGTGTGTGTGTGTGTGTGTGTGTGTGTGTGTGTGTGTGTGTGTGTGTGTGGCCACATCATTTTGAAACAGTGCTTGCATTGAACAACCACAATCTTTGCAGCATTGGTGTTGTTCTTATTTCAAAGAATGGTTTCTCAGAAAGAGGAAGAAAGAGGCACAGTCCTGCCTTTCATTATATTTGTGATCTAAGTTTTTTGTGCTGCAAGACAGACAACACAAAAAGGAAAGGTAGACAGAAAGAACTGTAACCTCAAAGATGAGCAATGGGAAGTTTAACACACATTTTATGTGCAATTGTTTCATGTAGGGAATAAACACTACACTGAGTAATTCATGAACGAAGGGGAGGGTATTCATTCATTCTTTCTGTGACTGTTTTTTATTTTCATTTAAAATTCTGCCAAGCCAGTAAAGACAGATTCCAACTACCTTCAAAAAAAAAAAAAAGCAAAAAAAATCCCACTCCCAACCAATTAGTCTCTCTTTTCGGCTGTTAAGTCCAATTGGGACAATTTTACTCTGATTTTCCTTGGCTCAAAACTATGTTTCTAGTATATGATTTCCTCTAGAAAATTTAACAGCCATAATTTAATCATGTTTGTAAATATTTGAATATCTGCACAACATAATTGTGGGGTGGAAAATGAAATAGGCTTTATTTCAGACTACACAGTAAGAAAGGCTTCAGATGAATGGTTCTCCAATAGAAGTATTTTACATAATTCTGTAACAGAGCCAAACTCTTTTCAGAAGTCTAAACTTTCTCTGTCATGATATTTCATGATGTTTCTCTCACACACCTAAATTTCATGAGTTGCATTGTGACTGGATATCCAGTAACATTAATTTCACTCAACATCTTGCAAAATAGGTAAGGTAGTTGAAGGTTGCCTTTGCCATAGCACCAGCTCTGTAACTGACCAGATGCAGCACTCACAGGAGCCCAGACTTGATCCAATTACAGGGCTAGGATTAGCATAATGAGTGCGCCCTGGAATGGGGACTTTGCACCCTTTTTGGCTCCTAATTTGGATGGTAGGAAACCGCCATTTTCTTCCTTGCAAGGCGCTACCTGCGCAACTTGCAATAGTGCCTCAATACACAACAGATCTGTAGGTTTGATGGAAATTACACACTAGAAAGATCAAGCACAGGGGAATCCATTAGAGCCATCTAGCAGAGAAGACAAGGTAACTTTAAAAACTACAATACTGTTTGAGCATTTAATAAAAAAAAAGAGCAAACAAGGAGAGAGTGCCTCTCAAAGTCCAATCCTGCATCCACATTGTGAGATGTGATAACAGGCCAAAGTAAAGGATTGTTAGGATTGGGTGAAACATAGTTCACATAAACGAACATAAATCTAGAATTAGAAATAGTGTTGTACAATCCCCACTAGTCGAACATTTTATGGAGAAAGGACACACAGCTGATGAGTTCAGATTTGTGGTTTTGGAGATGGTTAAAATGAAACAGTATGAAAGAACAGATATTAATACTGTACTTTTGAAAAGGGAAGCTTATTATATTCATGTATTAAATACTTTACACCCAAATGGTCTGTATTCGGAACAAGATCTCTCATGTTTCCTTTAAATCTCCATAGACACACAAATGCATGCAGGTGCTTGGTTCTGTAGAGATTGTCAGGTGCCCTATCTAACTGTGATTAAGAGAGGTTTAAATTCAAGATAGTGTGAGTTGTTTGTTAACATTGTAGCCCAAAAAGAATACACATTTGAAGGTATCAAGATGTGATTAAAAGAATTTTATGTAGTAAAACTTTTTTGTAAACCAATGTATTGTGACTTATGTGGGATAAGATGTAAATAGTTCAACTTGAAACTTTGCATTGAAATAAATGATATTTCTTGTTGTTCACAGAAGTAGCTCTTAGGAGCAAAGAAGATCTTTCCTTTCCTAATGAAAGATTATTGAAAAGAAAATTATCGAATTTTCTTTGAAAGGAACAGGATTTAAAGTTATGTTACAAGATGAATGAGATTATAAAAAGTTTTTGATTTTTAAACACTGAATATAAAGTTTACCTTAGTTATTTTTGAAAAATTAATACAGTAAAAATATTTTGCGATTTAACATACTTCCTTTTGAGTCATTTGAGCTACTTTTGAGTCGTTTGCGCTTTATTCACTCAAGCTATTTCCCAGACGGACGGTTCATTTAATGTGCAATTGATTTTTCACCATTCAACCCAAGTTTGAACCCAAGTTTGAAACATGGTGTGGGTTTATTCCACATGATCATTACTGCAGCCACAAATGCCATCCTGGGTCACCCTGAAATGTTCTGGAAAGAAGAAGCTCTGGTAAAGTTGTGACAGGCCCAGCAAGTGGGCAATGGATAGTATATTGCTACAGAAAATCAAATGAGATACAGACTTCTTCCATGTCTAAGTGAGATGTGAAACTGTGAAAATGAAGCCCCCTTTTGGTGAGTCCATTCTGCAGTTTCTTTGACCTGATCTTGTGTGAGAAAGATTAACCAGGAACACAAGGTTACCGTTACCAGGGTATGCCCAATTGTGGTTCAAAAATAACACAATCTTTGAGGAGGCTCTTTCTGCGTACTTGTACCATGAAGAATGTCCTGAGAATATAATGCAATGTCCTTTCATCTTCCTTCTACATTGCAGCATGAAACCTGTACCACTGATCTAGCTCTGCGAGTCCCTTTCTGGTCCTGAGCCCTTTTGGCACACAAACTCCTCCACAGCCTCAGCCTAGTATTGATGAAGCTGCTGCCCTTCATCAAGAAGGATTCAAGTGGGATTTAATCCATTTGGGGCCCATCTCCCTTCCCTGTGGACTTTGGGATTCAAGTTCGTTAGTCCACAGGGTAGTCAGATTAGTTAATTGCCACCTGACACATGGTATTGAGTCACTGGCAGTATGGTCTACTCTTTTATAGCAGGATAACCTAGCCAGACTGGTACAAACAGACTCATTAAATAGGAAACAACCATGGAAATGTTAAAGGACTAAGAGACAGAACAACAAAGTTCAAAATAGGTTTTCTGGATATAACTGGCTTTGAAAATAAAACAGAAGAAATTTTAGAAATAATGGAAAAGATGGATTAAGATAATGAATATATCCGATATAACAGTGGTGGCAAACCTATGGCATGCATGCCAGAGGCGACAATTGGAGCCCTCTCTGTGGGCACCCATGCAGTTGCCCCAGCACAGAGTTTGCCCCACCCCTCTGCCCAGCAGCCCAATGAGAGCACTTCCTTTCTCCCCCAGCACAGAATTTGCCCCACCCCTCTGCCCAGCAACCCACTGGGAGAGTTTCCTCCCTCTCGTGTTGCTGTGTTGGCACTTTGGGATAAATAAGTGGGTTTTGAGTTGCAGTCTGGGCACTTGGTCTCTAAAAGGTTCACCATCACGATGCAAAGGTCATGGGAATAAAAGAGCTCTTAAAAGATACTTGTTTATTTACTCAGGAAGGACCATAAAAAGGACCCTATGTATAGTATTTTAAAACGAGGGGCAAATCAATCCACTCTAGTTAGGCTAGTAGTTCAAGATCAAAGTACTGCGCAATGGAGTGAGCTGTCCCAGTTCCTCATACATCGTTTGTCCCAGCTCCTGCCAACTTAGCAGTTTGAAAGCAAGAACTTGCAAGTTGATAAACAGGTATCATTTGGGTGGGGAAAGGTAACAGTGGTCCTGTGGTCCTGTGTCTAGTCATGCCTGCCATATGATCGTGGAAATGTCTGCAGACACAGACAATGAAAGCGCGGTGCCAAAATGGCCGCCGCGCTCTTAGCGGGCCCCCCCCACCCGGACTCAGACATCTGGGTGAGTTAGGGGGCGTGACCACCCCTCTATAAAAGGGGTGGCCACGAGGCAGCCGAGCTGCCATTTTAAAAGAGCAACGGAGAGGAGAAGTTTTCTCCGTCGCTGTTTGTTTCCCCCTTGGTCCTTCCCGGCTGGGAAGGAAGGATTTCGCACGGAGCCTTTGGCTTGCTGGCTCCTCTGTGCCTTTTTGCGCTTTTCGATCCCTGGAAAGGGATCCTGCTCCTTCCGATATGCCTCCCAAACGGAGGGCCTCGGCGACGAAGCCGCGGCTCACGGGGAGGACTTTTGGCCCTGTGCAACGTGGGGGCCAGCCCTCGGGACGGAGGACCAGGGCTGCGCCCACGCACCAGGGCTCTACCCCCACCGATACCGGTGGGGTGATGCAGGCTGCTTGGCCCTCAGCCGGTCAGCCTTCGTCTGGCCCTTCTGGGGCTTCGGCCCTCGGCCCGCAGCTACCGGCCATGGGCCCGGGCAGCGGGGGTGGGCTCGGTACTGGTGCACAGCACGTTCCACCTCCGGCCCCTCATGGGCCGGAGTTTTGGGCATGGCCCTATTCGGGCCCGGGCTCTCATATTGGGGTTCCTGGTCCAATGCCTGGTGGGCCGTCCGGCCCACCCGGCCCACTTTATACTGGGGGATCTGTGGCAGTTGATGCATTGCTAACGCGTTTAGCTGTGCTTGAGGCATCCTTAGGGATGGCACACAACCCCGTGCCTGGTGGCCCTTCATTTGCTGCGGGGGGCCTTTGGGTCCTCCGCCTACCTCAATGGCCGCCACACTGCAGCAAGCGGCCAGCCGGGTTGAGCTGCTGGAGACGCTCCGGCCTACCCCGGCCGGTGTCTCGCAGCTCCCTGTTCGGCCAGAGTTACAGCAGGAGAGTGGTCAGGTGCAGCCCCAGAGCTCGATTCCGGTCGCGAGCTCCGACGCCCGCCGTGGGCCGGAACCCCCAGTGGGGGCGGCTCACGGGGGTGCAACTAGTGAGTATCAGGTTCAAGTTAATGCACCCACATCACAGTACACTTCCAATGGTGGGGTTCAGTGGCCATGGCCTCGTAATGTCGAGGCGAGCGGGCATCAGTTACCACCCTATCCCAGTGCCCCTTGGTTCCATACTGGTGCAATGTTGGGGGTGGGGGTTTCCACCCCCGGGCCAGTGCCGGGCATCGCAGGGACTGTCCAGGTTCCGCTGCGTATGCCCCGGGTACCTAATGTGCCGGTGACGGCTTTGCCGACGGCTGGTTATTCGTTGCCCCTTGGTGATCATTTGTCCAGGTCACAAAGGAAAAGATTTGGCGGGGGGAGTACGTGGATATATTCTCCCTATTGAACCGTGAGCCCACTAAGAAGGAGAGAGAGGGACAGGATGACAAAGACAAAGAGCTGTCCCGCCATCGTAAGCCACCACGCACCTGGGCCAACTGGTTGCCCGCATATCTTATTTATATGGCGGTGTATCTCAGGGCCCGGCCAGACCTGGCCATTCCTATGGTCCAATATTTGGACAATATTTACAGGGCGATGGTGGATTTTCCTGGCCCATCGTGGTTGGCTTACGATGAGGAATTCAGAATGAGGGTGCCCTTGCACCTGGAGATGAGATGGGATGAGCCCTGTCAGAAATTGTGGCTATTGTACATGACCCCCACGCGTCCGGTGCCTGGGGATAGGTACCATTGTGGCCATGCCGTTCAGCGAGCTGCTCCGACACAGGCTTCCTGCCAGCTGGCAGGGCAGGGGGTTCCAGCCCACTTGCTGTGTTGGAGCTTCTTGGCCAGCGGTGTGTGCAATAAGCGGCAGTGCCGATACAAACATGAGTGTCCCTCTTGCGCTGGCCCCCACGCCGCCGCCGCGTGTCTGCAGGCCGGCGGGTCACGGGCAGAGGTAGAGGTGGACAGGGAGCGGGCAGAGCGGCTGCTGAGGGAGCTAGCCAAGCAAAAGGCCCCTCCCCAGTTAATGTGTAAATGTTGGAGCGATGGCTCTCAACTTATCCACGGAGAGAGGATGCGAAGTACCTCCTTGAGGGTTTCCAGTGGGGCTTCCGAATCCCATTCAAAGGAGTGCGGGGACCCCAAGATGCACCCAATTTACTGTCCCTGAAGGGTAGAGAGGAGGTGGCTGCCCTGACTATCGCTAAGGAGGTTGGGGCCAAGAGGGTGGCAGGCCCCTTTTCTGTGCCACCCTTTCCCAACCTGAAGGTCTCCCCTCTGGGGTTGGTACCCAAGAAGGCCCCGGGGGAATTTCGTTTAATCCACCATTTATCGTACCCGGCGGGTTATTCAGTCCATGATGCTATCCCTGATGACCTTTGTTCGGTCAGGTATACGTTCTTTGACCAAGCCCTGCGAATGGTGTGCTCTTGTGGTCCTGGTGCCCTCTTGGCGAAATGCGACATCAAATCGGCATTCCGATTGTTGCCAGTGCACCCTGAGGACTTTGAGCTATTGGGTTTTAGATTCCAAGGGAAGTTCTATGTAGATAAGGCCATGCCTTTTGGCTGCTCTATATCCTGTTCAGCATTTGAACGTTTTAGCACCTTCCTTCAGTGGGCCTTTGTTCGCAGGTCCGGGTCTCGGTCTGTAGCCCATTACCTCGATGACTTTTTGTTCGGGGGTGAACGGGGCTTGGACACGTGCACGCGTCTCCTCACCACATTTCAGACGCTAATGCAGGAACTGGGTGTCCCTTTAGCACCCGAAAAGACCGAGGGCCCATCCACTACCCTCACATTTCTGGGTATCGAAATTGACACGGTCGCACAGGCATCCCGGTTACCCATTGACAAGCTCACCCAGATCTCTGCGATGATTTTGGCCTTGCTGGCCAAACGTAAGGTGTCCCTTAGGGAGCTTCAGCTGCTGCATGGCCATCTTAACTTTGCCTGCAGGGTGGTTACGCCTGTCAGGGCATTTGCTCGGCGCCTGTGTGATGCCATGTCTGGCCTGACAAGGCGCCATTATAGGGTCCGACTAACCAGGGGCATGCGGGCAGACCTTTTGGTTTGGCTCTCATTCCTGCGGGACTTCAACGGGGTATCCTTTTGGAGGTCCGACCTTTTAGTTTCACCTAGGTTTCAAGTCCAGTCGGATGCCTCCGGCTCCCTGGGATATGGGATTTACTTCCAGGGGAGGTGGGCTTAGGGCCAATAGCCTCCAGCATGGCGGGGCACGGATCACCTACGTGATCTTACATTCCTTGAGTTTTTTCCAATCCTGGGAGCTTTGATGCTATGGGGCAAGGAGTGGGCTGACTCTGTGGTCCATTTTTGGTGTGACAATGCTGCAGTAGTGCACATTGTCAATGCTCAGACATCTAAATCACCCAGGGTGATGGCTTTAGTTCGCCAATTCGTGTTACGTAGCCTACGCCTCAACGTGCTTTTCAGGGCCAGACATGTACCAGGCATTGATAATGATATTGCTGATGCTTTATCCCGCCTGCAGATCCCCCGGTTCCGCGCCTTGGCTCCGGACGCAGAGGAATTCCCCTCGCCACTTCCAGCCGAGATTTGGACATTTGGCAAGGAGAGGTGAACCGGGCGATTGGCATGTCCTTGGCGCCCCGCACGCGTAAGGCGTATCATCATGCTTTCGTTCAATTTAATAGCTTTCGTGTGCAACTTCAGTTGCCAGAGGTGTGGCCCATTCCAGTGGAACAGCTTTTACAATTCATGGTTTATTTACACAGTCAGGGCCTCGCTCCCCGCACTATAGCATCAAGGCTGTCAGCATTGGCATTTATTGCCAAGGTGGGGGGTTTTGCTGACAGTATGAACGATTTTCGCATACGGCATGTTTTGGAGGGGTGGACACGGGAACGTGGCCGCCGCCGGGACACTCGGCACCCAATTTCCCCAGGGGTGCTCACACACCTTGCACGAGGCTGGCCTAAGCTATGTTTTGACAGGTATGAGGCAGCTCTTTTTCATGCGGCTACCACGGTGGCCTTCTTTGGAGCGCTCCGCATCAGTGAGTTGGTACTACTGTCTAAGGCGGATGCGACTCGTAGGGCACTGTCACTCGACGATGTCTATGTTTCTAATGAGTGGGCTCAGTTGAGGATACGGCCCTCAAAAGTTGATCAGCACAGCGTAGGCAGTGGAGTTAGACTGCTACGATGTTCCATTGCAGACATCTGTCCGTTTGGTGCCCTACAGGAGTTCTTGGCAGTGCGTGGCATGCACCCTGGCCCGTTTTTCTGCCACCAGGATGGGTCTCCCCTTACTAAATTTCAATTTTGGAAGGTGACCGGTATGGCACTTTCCAGTGTTGGCCTCCCAGGGGCTCGTTACGGCACCCATTCATTTAGAATAGGTGCTGCTTCAACTGCAGCTGCATTTGGGTACTCTGAGGCTGATATACGCCGTATGGGAAGATGGGGATCTATGCGTTTTGCATTATATGTTCGTCCTCTTCAGACATGAGTACCATTTAAGTCACTGTTCTCTTTTTTCTCTTACAGACCCTGTGTGTCCCCGCACACCGGTGGCAGTATGGCTGGTGGGCCACAGTTACGTGCACTGGGCAGCTCAGTATGCTGCGGCGACAGAGTGGGGACCCCACTCTGCATGCATACTTTGGTACGGTAAGCGTGGAATGAGATGGCGGGAACTGTTGCCATTCCTTTTCTCCATTAGGGATGCTGAACCGCCTGATGTCCTTGTACTGCACCTCGGGGGCAATGGCGGGAACTGTTGCCATTCCTTTTCTCCATTAGGGATGCTGAACCGCCTGATGTCCTTGTACTGCACCTCGGGGGCAATGACCTCGGCCAGGTCACTGGCCTTTCTTTAAAATTCGCGATTTGCAGAGACCTAGCTTATTTGCACTATGTGTGGCCATTCACCAGGCTGCTATGGTCGGACATCATACCACGTCACGCTTACAGGGGAGGTATTGACCTCCGTGCCCTTGACCGCGCTCGTCGCTCGGTGAACAGGGCAGTTGCCCGGTTCGTGGCAGACAAGGGTTTGGGGATGGTCGTCCGACACCCCACCATTAGTTTACAAAATTACGATCTGTATGCAGGGGATGGGGTCCACCTGTCGGATAGAGGTATGAACCTCTTTTTGGAAGATTTGCAAGCAGGCCTGTTTACCGAGCTGATGGTCTGGGGGGTGGTGGTGAATCTTCATTGAAGCCTCCCCGTGTGGCGGGTAGCACTGGTAAGGTAAAGATTTATGACCCATAGGTATCCGGCAGGTTCGCAATTGACTGGCCAACACTTAGACAGGTACAGGTGTAATAACGTTGACCAGTCAACGACGAACCAGGCAAGGGGTGATGGCAGGAGCTTTTCAGCATGCATCACCCCGTGATTTGACGGATACACGTCAGAGGGTGGGGTCAGTAGATAGTTTATTGACTACGGTCAACAATTTGTTTGTGTCAACAAACAAATTGATACAAAATGGATACATTGTAGCCAATTGCCATTGGCAATTTTGGGAGGAACCTTACCAGTGTTACTGCGGCCTGCTTGCCTTAAAGAATTATAATTGGATGAGTACCAATTGAAAGTTATAATTCGGACTAGGGCATTATTCAATAAAAGTGGCCCAATGCCTTTATACATATACCGGTGTCTGAGTCTTTCTTTGGGGGGTGCGCCTGCAATGAAAGCGCGGCGCCAAAATGGCCACCGCGCTATTTGCGGGCCCCCACCCCACCCGGACTCAGACATCCGGGTGAGTTAGGGGGCATGGCCACCCCTCTATAAAAGGGGTGGCCATGAGGCAGCCGAGCTGCCATTTTAAAAGAGCGACGGAGAGGAGAAGTTTTCCCTCCACCCCCTCCCTAGTGAACAGTGTGATATTTTGGTCGCTTCGGGGCCGGGTGGGAATTTTTGGTTGGAACCCACAATTGGCCATTGGGTTCTGGCTTTTTTGCCCATCCCACACTGTTGCTGAGGTTTGATATAGGGGTTTTTCTTGTTCTTGACTTTGGTCACTTAGGCGGGTAGCACTGGTAAGGTAAAGATTTATGACCCATAGGTATCCGGCAGGTTCGCAATTGACTGGCCAACACTTAGACAGGTACAGGTGTAATAACGTTGACCGGTCAACAACGAACCAGGCAAGGGGTGATGGCAGGAGCTTTTCAGCATGCATCACCCCGTGATTTGACGGATACACGTCAGAGGGTGGGGTCAGTAGATAGTTTATTGACTACGGTCAACAATTTGTTTGTGTCAACAAACAAATTGATACAAAATGGATACATTGTAGCCAATTGCCGTTGGCAATTTTGGGAGGAACCTTACCAGTGTTACTGCGTCCTGCTTGCCTTAAAGAATTATAATTGGATGAGTACCAATTGAAAGTTATAATTCGGACTAGGGCATTATTCAATAAAAGTGGCCCAATGCCTTTATCCATATACCGGTGTCTGAGTCTTTCTTTGGGGGGTGCGCCTGCAAAGCTTGCTCTTTGGCTGAAAACAGAGATGAATACCACCTCTTAGAGTCAGACATTGTTGGCTTTCGAACAAGGGAGACCTTTACCTTTAGTTATTTTTAAAAGTTATCTTTCAAAAGACATGCTTAGGAATGTTTTGACAGAAGTGTTTCAAAAGTTTTATGTTGGATTTTCTTATCCAATCTAAGGCCTTTGAAGGGTGAACAGCATGCATATTTTGGGCATGGTTTATGCTGGGGGTGGGGGAGAGAAAAGATGAGTAGATCAGTGGCTAAATATAATCGCAGGCATTGTTAAAGACCATGTAAGGACAGCTTTTCTCAGCCTAGCATTTTCCAGATGTGATGGCCTGCAAATCCCAAATTCTCTAGTCTGCAGTCAAACTATGGCATGTTTATGAACCTCAAAAGTGCCAGGCTGGAAAAGGCAACTTGAGCTCAACAGAAATAAAAAACAAAATGTTTCTCTTCTGGATAACCAAACTCTAGCATATGCATCCAGCTGGCCCAGAGCCATACAGAGACTTCTTGTCTATCCCAAGCATGGCTTATTTTGAATGATTTCCCTTCAGACTATCTTAACTTGGAATTCAGCTTGGCAGCTCTCAGGAGTATGATTCACAAACCAATTATTAAGATGAAGTACTTGGATTTAAGCCAGTTAAGTAGGTATGTCCAAGAGCTCTGGAGTCTTCTAATGGATTTTCATCTTAGTATACCTCATGTCTGTCTAAAATGATCATGCTACAGAAGCCATTTCATTTCATATTGACGGCCGTAAATCAAGAAGTTGTTGCTACGATCTTTTTTTCCTGCTGCACAGCAGAAAAATTAAAGACAAGAAGTTACATTATTTTATATCTATATCTACAGGTATATCTATACAGTAAAACCCCTACTTATGCAAAATGTCCGTTCCGTAGGCTTTTGCTTAAATCGGTTTTTTATGTAACTCGAAGCAAACCCATAAGAAAAATGAACATTTTATGTATATCAAAGCAAACCCATAGGAAAAAGAATTTTTATGTCAGTCGAAGCAAACCTATAGGGAAAATAATCTTTAAGTAGCTCGAAGCAAACCCATAGGAAATTGTGTAAATCGGGACATGGTTTTAGCACAAAATCATTATGTAAGTCGAATTTTATGTAACTCAAGGCATATATAATTCGGGGTTTTACTGTATCTATATCTATATATCTACAGTAAAACCCCAACTTACAAATGCCTGTTCTTGTGGATCAATACCCTTGTTCAATATAATATAAAGTTTGCTTACAAGACCCTTGATACCTCTTTCCCCTTTTCTGATCTTTATTACCAAATCCTCAAATTCCGTCTTATTTCTATCTATCCCTGCTTCTCTTTTATATTTTTTATTCCAGTTATCCGCCTTTAATTTCTGAAACCAATCCAAATTTAGCTTCTCAAATATTTTTCCCCTCTTAGTATCATCATCACAAACTTTTAACCAATCCTTCAATAAAAGCACCCCATTTTTATCCAATATTTCCATTTTTTCCTTATCTATTTTTATTGGGAAACTCCCCATATCCGTCAATTCCAAAATTGGAGAGAGATTTGGGACTATATCTTTCTTTACTTTCTTCCACACTTCCATGAGACCTCTCATCATAGTATTATTTGACCTTTTCACCTTGTCCTTTATTCCCAAAAAAATCATACTACCAATGTCTCTATATTCTCTCATCTCCAGTTGTTCCCAAATTGTCTTTTCTCTTGCCAAAATCTTCACAACATTCTTAATTTGAACTGCTCGATAATATGCTAACAAATTTGGCATACCCAAACCCCCTTTTTTCTGAGACAAGTACCATAGTTTCTTTGGAAGTCTAGATTTTTTACCACCATTACAAAAACCATTGAACATCTTTTGAAACTCATTAATTTCCTTCTCCTTCAGATGGATCACTAGTGCATCAAATAAAAAATTAATCTTTGGTAACAATATCATTTTACAAATAGCGATCCTTCTGAACCATGACAGCTTCAACTTCTGAAACTCTTGATTTTATTCTTAAATTCCGCTCTCAAGCTGTCATAGTTCAATCGTTTAAGTTCTTCTAATTTATTTGAGATAATTATCCCCAAATACTTCAGCTTATCTTTAATTTGTATATTAAGTGTCTCCACTATCCTACCCATCTCACTTGCTCCCAAATTACACAACATCAATTCTGATTTATCCCAATTTATCATTAATCCAGTTATAGCTTCAAATACCTGTAAGTGATCTTTGATCCTGTCCATTACCAGCTTCGGATGTTTCACCATAAGCAATGTATCATCCGCATACATGCTCACTTTGTTACCCATAATCCTTCTATATTTAAATCATCCCTTATATTTTTAGCTAGAATCTCCATTGCCATAATAAACAAAATAGGAGATAATGGACAGCCCTGCCTAGTACCAGCCTTTAAATTCACTACATCAGTAACCTCCTCATTTACTCTAACCCTAGCATTCCCTTTTTGATATAATAAGTCTATTACCCTATTGAATCTATCCCCAAACCCATATTTTTTAACTATTTCCTTAATTGAAGACCAGTGTAATGAGTCGAATGCCTTAAAAATGTCTAATGATAATAAGCCCACCTTTTCCTTAGTTTGGTTAATGTTATCAATTAAATCTAATACCCTTCTAGTCAAATCCGCCATATGCGGACCTTTTAGAAACCCAACTTGATCTACATTTATATATTCCCCCATAAAACTGTTTAATCGGTTAGCCAATATTGCTGTGAAGATCTTAGCATCCTGATTTATAAGTGAAATTGGTCTGTACGATTCCACTCTTTCCAGATTCTTGCCAGGCTTTGGCAGTAGAACGATTGTGGTGTTATACCATGAAGTCGGAATTGATCCTCCATCTAAAATATAATTATATAACTTCACCAATTTTGGAACCACCACCTCCTTAAATTCTTTGTAAAACTCTGTCGATAATCCATCATCCCCTGGAGCTTTCCCCGTCTTCAACCCACTAATCACCTCCTTAACCTCTTTATCATTAATATTTTCCTCCATTTTCTCCCTATGTTCTTGTTTTATTCCATTCCCTAACTGTCTCTCCAATATCTTTTTAAGCTTCTCCAGGTCTACTTCCTTTTTTGCATATAATAGCTGATAAAATTCCCTGACAATTTTACATTTATCTCCGTTCTTATTACACCTTGAACCTTGCTTATCAACCAATACCCCTATTTCTCTTTTTTCCCTTTTAGCCTTGGCTGCTTTTGCTAATAGTTTTGAACTTCTATTACTAAATTCAAAATATTCTCTATTTAAATAAATCAAATCTCGTTTAATTTTATCAATATCCTTACCCATTAGTTCTGCTTTAAGCCTTTGTAATTTCGTAAAAAAAAAATTATCTTTACTTTTCGCATGATCCTCCTGTAATTGTTTTATTTCTCTTTCTTTTTCTATCTGTTCTGCTTTATATTTTTTATATTTAAAACTCGCCAATTTTATACTTTCCCCCTTAAAAACCGACTTCATGGTATCCCATACCACGTTAAAATTAACCTCATTATTATCGTTCCACTGCCAACTTTCTTTTCATCTTCCCATAATCTGCTCTTTACATTTCTGATCTTTAAACAAATTAGGATCGTACCTCCAATTTCTTACTCTTCGAGTATCTTTTTGTACTTTCAATTCCAGATATACTTTAGCATGATCCGATTCCTTGATAATCCCAATTTCCATTCCTTCTATGTCTTTGATCAAATTTTCGGTAAGAAAAACGTAATCTATTCTTGAGTAGGTCCCATGAACATGTGAAAAAAAAGAGTATGCCCTTTCAGAGCCCCTAAACTCTCTCCAAGAATCCTTCAAACCCATAACATCCATCCATTTATCCAGAACCTTCCCTTTCAAGCCAATTCCACTTCTTGATATATTTGTACAATCTAGCCCTGACCTTATCAAATTAAAATCTCCAGCCACAATAGTTTTTGCAACATTCTCTAGTTCCACTATTTTCCAAATTTTTTCAAGGAACTCCGCTTGATGATCGTTTGGAGCATAAATATTTACCAACATGATTTCCTCATCCTCCAATTTTCCTCTTACTATCAAATATCTACTCTCTTGGTCAACAACCCTTTTTGTAATCTCAAATCCTAATTTTTTAGAAATCATGATTGCCACCCCTCTTGCTTTTGATGTTCCAAACGCCATCTCATAGTGTTGCATCCATCCCAAAAAAAAGTCTATTCGTGTCTTTTGACTTCTGATGGGTTTCCTGTAAAAACAATATATCTGGTCTATCTTTCTTCAGCGCCAGTTCCAGTCTCCATCTCTTAAGAACAGAACCTGTACCCTTCACATTCCATGATATTATTTTAATACTTCCCATAACCTACTTCCTTTCCAAGCTCTAAACTCTCCATCGGGCATGCCACCAACCACCCCTTACCCCTATACCATACAAAACTACATAGAACACACACTGTCACTCTCCCCACTTTCTTACAAAAAAAGCCGCCTTTGACAACCAAAGAGGGGAGAGGGGGGACATGCAAGATGTGCCTTCCTACCGGTGCTACGCGCTACTCACCTTTCTATATCAATTAAATGCTTTAAATTGTTATAATCTGATTCTCATTACTCCTAACTTGTCTCCTCCTCCACCATGATCAACGACAGCTCCTCCTCCTCCTCCCTTTGCTGTGGTGTTCCACCTGTTGCCCCACCAGCCTCCTCCCTCCCGTATTCCCTCCCCAATGCTCCCGATTCCATCAATTCCTTCTTAAGATTTATCCATTCTTCCGAATCTACGTTTACCAGTTCCAACAAGCTCAAATACTCCAATGGATTGGTCCCTTCATCAATTACTTGCATTCTTTTATCATAAAAAAAGCGCAGTTGCTGCGGAAATCTCCAATTGTACCTTATATTTTTACTCATCAATAATTTGGTTACAGGCCTCATCTTATACCTCCACGTTCTTTCTTTCAACGAAATATCATTGTAAACTTCTACGTCAGAGCCATCAAATTTCAAAGCATCAGGACCAGCTCGTTTCAAATGGGCCATTACTTTTAGCTTATCTGCCCAATTTGCGAATTTTACCAACACATTTCTTTGAACCACCCTCCCTCTTCTTGGGCCCACCCGGAATACACTTGCAAAATCTTCCTGGACAAATTCTTTTCCCATATTCAAACCATTTAACCACTGAACCACTCTTTCCCTTAACAAGTCCGGAGTTCGTTCCACGACCTGACGGATCACAATGTTCTGCTTTCTCATCATATCTTCCACAGCATCAATCCTTCTCTCTTGTTCTTCCAATTTCAGCTTATTCTCCTTCACCACCTCCTGAGTCCCTTTTATTTCCTTTTTTATGGCAGTTACCTCGGTTTGAACCAATTTCACATTTCCCTCAATTTTTTTCAAACTTAAGTCCACCTTTTTTGAAAAATCTGCAACAGATGATACCACCTTATCTTGCTTTTTCATCATTTCATTTCTGTCTTTCACAGAAAACGGAAGTGGGAACAAAATTTGAATATAAAAATTGGGGAGGTTGAATGGAGAAACAAATGGAAAAAGAGGATCATGAGAACAATGTCTGTAAGAATTAAAGAACATAATTTTAAAATGTTGTGGCAATGGTACTTGACACCACTAAGGCTTTATCAGATGGATAATAAAAGAGATAAGTTATGTTGGAGATGTAAAGAAACAGATGGAACATATGAACACATGTGGTGGAGTTGTAAAAAAATAAGGGATTTTTGGGGAAGAATAGAAGGGGAGTTTGGTGAAATATTGGGTAAAAAGGTCAAGTTGGTGTCAGGTACCATTCTTTTAACAAATGTGGAAGGTTTGGGTTTGAATAAGGAGGAAGAAGAATTATTGGAAATTGTATTGACCACAGGTAGACAATGTATAGCTAAAAATTGGAAAAATGATGTAGATATACAGATCGGAGAATGGTATAAGGAAATGTGGAGCCTAGCATTGAATGACAAATTGACATGGGAGATTAAAGTGAAACGAGATAATTTAAAAGAGAATAGGTTTTGGAATATATGGAAACAGTTTGTGGTGCATTCTCTTATGGTAAATGACAGTTCAGGACCTGCACCATCTCAAAGAGGTTTTTGGAGTTGAAATAGCAACTAAACTCTCCGGGCATTGTATATATTCACAGGGTGATTTGTAATTATTAAAAAATTATAATAGAGGTAGCTTAGAAAGCTCTTATTGTTTGATTGAGTAATATTTTACATTGTGGTATCTAACATTGTGGTTATATGGTAAACAATTAGTTTAAGTACTGTTATGCGCTAGCCTCTATGAATGTGAGTTAATATTGTATTGAGGTTATCTTTGAGGTATTACTGTATTGTAATGTTATTGTTTTCTTTTTTTTCTGTATGTCTGTTAATTTTTTTAATAAAAATTAATAAAAAACAACAAAAAAAACAAATGCCTGTTCTTCAGTTCTATTTTAAAATGAAAATCTTTTCTTAGATTTAGTGAAAGAATTTTCTCAACTGGTTATTAAAAACAAAAAAACTCATGACAGGGAAAGCTATGGTTTATTTTACTCCAAATTCCAAATTATCCCAGCTAAGGCCATGCTGACAGTCTGGCTAGGTTATCCTGCTATGGTAATAGTGTAGACCATACTGCCAGTGACTCAATGCACTTAACTAACCTGACAACTCTGAGGACTAGTGGCCATGGCGAAGTCCACAGGGAAGGGTCATGGTCCCCAAGTGGATTAAATCCCACTTGAATCCATCTTGATGGAGCGCAGCAGTTTCATCAATACTGGGCTGAGTCTGAGGAGGACATTGCATGCCAAAAGGGCTCAGGACCAGAAAGTGACTCATGGAGCTGGATCAGTTTATGGGTTTCATGCTGTGATACAAAAGGCAGATGAAAGGCCACAGCATTATATTGTCAGGACAGTCTTCATGGCTGATCGCCATGATGATCACTAACATTGGGAATTGGATACAGCACAAGAAAAAGGAGAAGGAGGAGGCCATGCTTCTTGGGGTATTCTGAGGATTCTAGTTGTTTTTTTTTTAAAGGATATTTTCAAACTCCATAGAAGGAAAAAAATATTGGGTTTCTTCAAAAATTTGAATGCTTGGCCACAGTATTTGTTAAATGCAGAATTTCTTCTTTCTTTCCTTCCTTAAAAGAACCCTGTAGATCAGCAAACATGTCGGCATGTATTCCAACATAGTTATTTTTCTTAACTAATTTAGGAAAAACTGCAGTGTGAGCAGAGATTATTAAATATGCATCCCATTAAGAATTATATATCTTGTGTCTAGACATTTATTATGTTGTGAAAGGAGGAGATGAATGGGCTGAACTCTAAATCAATGCTTATGTCTATAAGTCACGTTTCTTTTCCAAGTCAGGGAGCATCTAAAATTACATAAGAATTTTATGTAAGAAAATTCTTTCTTACTGAGAATGATGGGCCAAAATATTTTGAAACTGTTGAAATATGTAGTATCCATCCTTTCTTCTACTGACCTGTTTGGGAGACAGAAAGATTGAGGGAGAGCTGAATGAAATGGACATCATAGACTATCTATAATTACAGGTGACAGCACTTTAGTATTGGAAAGACATGACTGAGACAATCTTAGGTTTTGACAAATCAGATTTCAAATGATGGTTTTCAAATTATATGAGATGTGGAAGTCTGCTGTTAACTTTTCTAATCATGGGCCATCTATAATAATTGTTTCTTCCTGGGGAGAGAGTAAAAATAAATAAAACTTTACAATAATTTCAAATTAATTAAGTAGATGAGGGATTCTCAATGTTTTTAAGCCGTGGACTGGACCACACCCCCTCAGACAGCTGAGCGGCTGGACTGGTTTCATAAATGGGTTTACACTACTGTAAATGAGTCCATGGCCGATTCTGGCAGTGGCACAGGCGGTTGGAGCAAGGTCAGGAGCCAGATTATTTGGTACTGCGGGCCATGGGTTGTGAACCCCTGAGGCAGACCAATATAATACAATAATCTAAAAACTGGAGGGCTGCTGGCCCCAAAACAACAATAGCAGCTGTGATCTGTCATGGAGCCCAAAGTCCTAGGGAGTTTCTTGGAAAATGAACTTATGCCTTCTATGGGTCCAAACTGAGATTCTTCATCAGGGATGAACATAAGAAAAAAATGTGTTTGTTTTGAGTTCTTTTTGAGGGTGCCTTTTTAATACATCAGTCCTTTGTTAAACATGAAAGTGAAAGCATCTTTCATTTTGTATTTCCCTTTTGTGTTTATTGCTACTCCAAAACACCTTAAAAACCTGCTCACATGGATTCCCCAGGGTTCTTGCTCATGGGGAGACTTTCCACATGAGCAGGGAGCCTCCCTTCAGATTTGTTGGCTGTCACTTGAAGGAAGTGATGACAGAGAGTACAAGATCAGAGGTTCCTCTCCTTGTGTGTTAAATAAACCAGATACAGTGGAACCTCATACAACAACCACCCTGTATAGCAACGCAATTGCATAACAATTAGTTGTTGTTGTTTTTTTTGGGGGGATGGCGTCTCGCATAACAATTTTCCCTATGGAAAAAATCATACAATTTTTCAATGGGAAAAACCAATTAGCAAAAAAAAGTCATTGTATGATGTATCCCATAGGGAAAATCACTATATGATGCATGTATCATATAGCAATTGTTTCGTTCAACAATGAGCCCCGTGGGACAGATTAAAATTGTTGTATGAGGTACCACTGTACTGTAATACCTGAACAGGACTATTTTCTCTTTATATACTGAAGCATAAGGCAATGATATATCTCAGCTACTGCTGCCCATATAAAGGACTTTGTTATAATGTCCAAGCAAGTATCAGGAAGTACATGAACTTAAATTCAATCTTTAAAAAACCTAAGGCAAGTTAAACCAACCAATCAAATATCTACATGGCTATACCTGTAGTAACTATGGATAGCAAAGGGCTATCTATGGATAGCAAGATTCTTGATCTGATTATGCAAATAGACCTACAGAAAATGTCAAGATTAATATCTTGCCTCACATTAGATTGTCTTTCCATTCTTCAAAACAACAGAACATCTGTAGATTGAAATTAAACTAGATAATTGCGCTGTTCTTTGAAGGGAAATAAGAAACAAAAAGAAAATCGAAATCCCATAGAAAATTGAAATCTAGTTAAGAAAGGAGTCTTGGAGAAAAATAATAATAGTTTAAAAATATTCTAAATCCTAATTATGGAAGTATAAGAGTATGCCATTTGTTTTCTGCTTTCTTTTTCATTGTAAAATATTTAAGGTGCAACATATGTACAATTAAAGGCAACATCTTCATCATACTAATCTTACAATAATTCAAACTAAAAATGAAGCATAAATAATATTTATAGGAACATTTTACCAAACATTACTGGATTCCTTGGTTGACCAGACTATTAGGATAAGTTCTTGCTGGTCGCAACCCATTTTCCATTCATTTCGCTGCATTGCTCTTCTTTTCCGGGTTTGACCAAAACTTTTCACAATTAGGTATTCCCATTGGGGGGGGGGCAAGGTGTCTTTTACTCCTCTGGGTTACCACTCGGTGACTGCTGCTGTCCAACACCAGTCTGTTATTCGAGAGATGTGTCCAGCCCAGCACAATTTCCATTTGTGATATTCAACAACTCGCACCAAAAATAATTTTAAGTTATCTTCTAAGGTCAAAATCTTACAGGTCTAGAGAGCATGGAATAGATTTGATGAAGGAGATCCTACAAATAAACATCTAAGGCCTTGGTCCCCAATGATGGAGCTGCAAAACCAGTGGAAGTACAGAGGAATTGGACCAGGAATTGTAGCATGAACAGATCAGGGGATGATTTGGACTTGCAGAAAAACCAATGCCTCTCTCCTGGCATAGGTGGGAGGTATGATACTCATAGTTTTCCTCCCATTTGTTCCTAGTATAGAGATATTCAACTGGGGAGTAGAGTCATATAAGCAATGTGTCATTCCAGCTTCAACACATTCAGCTTAATATGTTCATTGGTTCTAAGCACATACCTTGGATACCTTGGAGTCATCATCATCATAATAATGATTTCAAGTCAGAAATTATTCTAGGTTAAAAGGATTTTTGCTGGAAAAACTCCACTCAAGGGATGCCTGAATGAGGCTCCTTTCATGTCCCCAAGATCTTTCCCACCAAAGTGGTCCATATTTATCTACTTGTAATTTCTTGCTTTCGATCTGCTAGGTTGGCAGGAGCTGGGACAGAGATGGGAGCTCACTCTGTCATGCAGTACCCAGGTCTCAAACTGCTGACTTGCTGGCCTTCCAGCTAACAAGGTGGGCATCTTAACCATTGAGCCACAGCAGCTCCTCTTGGAGTCATTATTCAGCATCCACACAATGGTAGACATCCCTGCGACAACATTCCGCACATGCAAATGGACCTGAGAGATCAAGTCCATCTGCATGTGGTTATTTAGCCATTTGGATATCATGTCACCTGCTGGTTAGGCGGACCATGATGTGTACCATCTGCTTTCACCTTGCCCAAGGGATCCAATGGAGGACACTTTGGTGGGTCTTAGTCCTGGCCTTTTCCTCTCCCAGCAACATCCACCTTCAGTGTAAAAAAAATCTTTTGGTCTCATTAAGAATGAAGTGGGCAAGCTCAGGTGGCAAATTATATAGCAGCAAATTATCACTATTTTGGTTTTACAATGTATATTTACTGCCATGAGAATCCACAGATTTTCTCCCTCAGTTACCTTGGAGGAAGATGAATAAAGAAGGAAGAAAATGAAGTATAGAAAAGGTTCAACTTGAATCACAGTTAGGAGCAGTATCCAGAAAACTGTTAGGTCATAAGTTGCCTAACTTATTGGGCAGAATGATATACCTTTTTCATTGCACTTTAAGAGTACCAAATGTATGCTGCAACAGCTTGAATGTATTAGCTCATTTACTTGTGTGCAATATGCTTAAAAGTAAGGCCTTAGCCACAGTTGGTTGGCAGTCTGTATGCTCAACTGCTAGAGGACTGCTGGCAGTTATACTGGAGGACTTCTAGCTGACATGCTTATATAGTACAATATTTTAGACGTATGCATTGGGCAACATGTGTCCATCCCCTTTGTCTATGCTAGCTAAGAGAGTTGTGTCCTGGCATCTTGAGGGCCACACATTGCCAACTTTATCTCCCTTTTACTTGACTTCTCATTTTAAAGTCTATTTCAGTTACAGATGGCAAAAAAATTGTTGTACTGAATAATCTTCTCAGGTGAATTTCAGTGGCTGGTAGGGATTTGATCCTCTGTTGGACATACAGCAACATAAAACTGAACACAGTCTGCACTACTGACAAAGAAATATTGATCTCACTCTTCTAATGATAGGTCTTTTACACAGAAAACTAATAATCACAGATAGTTATATCTTTCTGTCTGACTCTTCTGCTTATTTAATTTAATTTAATTTAATTGTCAAATTTATATACCGCCCACTCAGCCAAAGCCGACTGCTTTCAATCAACAATTAACATGAAATTATGAAAGCTTCTCTTGCCGTTGCCCTTTCTCTTTTATATGTGTATATTTCTTCCTCATCAAAATATACATTTCAATAGTTTATGAAGGAAAATCTGCTTCAGTCATTAAATTCTATATGGTTTTATCACATTCAGTCATTTAATTTTTACTTGCTCAATCATATTTATTGATCAACACCTTTATATTACAGCTTGGGGTCTGTAGGTTTAGTACTATAAAATGTAGTAGTTGAACTACAAAAGACCATCCATCCACCCCCTTTCCCAAAGGCCTCCTTCGCTGGACCAGGCAGACGGCTTAAAGAATTGCAGCCCAACTCCAGCCATGGAGAATAGACACTGCCTTTCCTCCCAGCCGCTACGGTGGGAGGGAATTGGTCACAGCCGGGGAAGCCTTGGTGAATTGATGGACTGGCACATTGCCGCCCCCCTCCTTCACCTCTTGTGGGGTTAGGAAGAAGAGAGGGAGGTGGTGCCAGCAGTGAGGGCCCTTACCTCCCCTTTTTGAGTAATTGTAGGGGTTGGAGGGGTGGGAAGGGAATGGGATTGGGTTTGGGGAGGGATGGCCGGCACCCCCCACCTCTGATAAGGGGCTCTTGGAAATGCCCCAAGGAGGGTAGGGGGAGTGTGGGGGTGGGTTCTGGGTCTGGAGGGGAGAGAGGGTGGGAGAAATGGCCTTGTCAGCTGGGTAGGAGGGGTAGCACTCCATCTGAGATGGGTGGGGAGGTTCTCAGGGCTCAAATTGGGGTTGTGACAGGCATGGGATGATATGGCGGGTACCGAGGGGCGGGCTGCACTCAGGGAACACAGGACCAATGGTTGGTATCTGTCTCTCATTCCAGTCCCCCAGGTACATCTCTGGGTCCTGAGCAGCTGATCCAGGGTGACCCCACCCTTAGGCTGCTGATGATGAATGCCAGGTCGATCTGCAACAAGGCCCCACTAATTCAAGACTTTATTCGGGAGGGGCAGGCCGACCTGGCATGCATCACCGAAACCTGGCTGAGACCAGAGGATGGTGTACCTCTGTCAGAAATGTATCCAGCCGGCTTCGGTATCTGGCACCAGCCAAGGGATGAGGGAAGGGGCGGTGGCATCGCCATTGTAGCCAGGGAGTCCTTGGGAGTCGCCAGGGCCACTGCTCCACAAGTCCCGGGTTGTGAGGCCCTGCTCCTGCGGTTGGGCCCTAAGGGTCAGTTGGGAGTCTTACTCCTGAACCTGCCTCCTTGCAGGGTAAGAGACTCCCTGACTGAGCTCCTCGAGGCCATCTCAGCATTGGCGTTGGAGTTCCCTAGGCTGATGGTTCTGGGGGACTTCAATTTGCCTTCGCTGGGGACTGGTTCAGAGATTTACAGGCATTCATGGCCTCCATGGCAGCCATGGACCTGACTCAGGTAATTCATGGCCCGACCAGGGGCAGTGGTCACACACTGGACCTAGTTTTTTTGTCGGAGCGGTGGCAGAGTGATCTGAGACTACAGAAATTAGAAATATACCTGTGCCATGGTCAGATCACTATCTGGTGACTCTGGACTTCCTGGGGGCAGCGGTTCACCACAGGGAGGCGTGGCCTATTAAATTGGTCTGCCCCCAGCGACTGATGGATTCTGACGAATTCCAGAGGGAACTGGGGGATTTTCCTCTGGATCGGCTACACGATTCATCCGAGGCACTCGTTGACCTGTGGTACAGGATGACTACAGCTGCCTTGGATGAAATCGCACCACTACGGCCTCTCCGAGCCCGTGGGGTTCGATCTTCCCCATGGTTCACAGAAGAACTGCGGGAGCTTAAACGGGCAAAGAGACACCGAGAGCACCGCTGGGTGAAGAAGACCCAGAGTGATTCCGACTGGAAACTGGCTAGGGCTGCTATTAAGACCTACCTGGTGGCGATGGGGGTGGTGAAGCAACAATACTTCACCGCCCTCATTGCCTCCGTGGATAATCATCCAGCCACTCTGTTCCGGGTTACCAGGTCTCTCCTTGGCCGGGAGGGGCCGGTGCCTGGTTGGCAGGGTTCGGCTGAGGTTTTTGCAGACTATCTAGTGGAGAAAATTGCTCGGATTCACTCGGGGTTTAATCCCGACGTGGATGGGGAGGGTCTGGAGGGGATCAGAGCTCAGTCTGGCAGTGTTATCTGGGATTGGTTCGATCCAGTTGTCTCTGAGGAAGTGGACAGGCTTCTTGCAGCTGTTCGCAACACCTCCTGCCCTTTGGATCCCTGTCCCACTTGGTTGGTGAAAGCCTCCAAGGGGGAGATGGGAGGCTGGGTCGGGGCTATAATAAATGCTTCATTGCGGGAGAGGGTGTTTCCTGCACTTTTAAAACATGCTCTGGTGTGCCCCCTCCTGAAGAAACAATCTCTCGACCCAGCAGTTCCAGCTAATTATAGGCCTCCAACCTCCCTTTCTTAGGGAAGGTACTGGAGAAGGTGGTGATGCGGCAGTTGCAGCGGTCCTGGATGAAGCGGATTATCTGGACCCCTATCAATTGGGTTTCAGGCCTGGATATGGTACTGAGACTGAATTGGTCGCACTGGTTGATGACCTCTTGCGGGAGCGGGACGGGAGTAATCCATCCATCCTGGCTCTTCTGGATCTCTCAGCAGCCTTCGATACTGTTGACCACGGTATCCTTCTGGAACAGCTCAAAGGTTTGGGGATCCAGGGCACTGTGCTGTCCTGGTTTTCCTCATTTCTGGAGGGTCGTACCCAGTCGGTGTGGTTGGAGAGTGAGAGGTCCAGCGCTAGGCCCCTACAGTATGGGGTGCCTCAGGGCTTGGTGCTCTCTCCTCTCCTATTTAACATATACATGAAGCCGTTGGGTGAGGTTATCTGTTTCCATGGGGTAAGGTATCATCAGTATGCTGATGATACCCAGTTATATATCTCGGCCCATGGGGACCCCAGTGATGCAGTCAATGTCCTATCCAGATGTCTGGAAGTGGTTGGGGTCTGGATGGGGGACAACGGGCTACAATTGAATCCCTCCAAGACTGAGAGGCTTTGGATGGGGGGTCCCGCGTTATCCAGGGAGCTGCCAACTTTGGTCTTGGATGGGGCTGCTTTGGGGTCCTCCTGGATTCGGGGCTGCTACTAGCAGATCAGGTGGCGGCTGTGGCCAGGAGGGCTTTCTCACAGCTTCGCGTCATCCGTCAGTTGCGTTCGCTCCTGGACCGGGACTCCCTGCTCATGGGCACACATGCTCTGGTCACCTCCAGGCTAGATTATTGTAATGCGCTCTACATGGGGCTGCCCTTGTCAACCATTCGGAGGCTGCAGTTGGTCCAGAATGCAGCAGCCCAGGTGGTGATGGGGCACGGGCATTATGCTCGTGCCTCACCATTACTTCGGGAGCTGCACTGGCTACCAGTTTGCCTACGGGTGCAGTTCAAGGTGCTGGTTTTGACCTTTAAAGCCCTTCATGATAGTGGGCCAGGATACCTTAGAGACCGCATTGTCCCAAGAGTGTCCGACCGTCCAACCAAAGCGGATCGGAGGGGCTCCCTGATTGTTCCATCTGCCAGAGGGGCTCGTCTCTCTGGCACACGAAGGAGGGCCTTTTCCATGTCCACACCGGCCTTGTGGAACCTCCTGCCTGTAGAGTTGCAGGAGCAGATGGAGCTGCTACCTTTCAGAAAAGACCTAAAAACCTGGTTGGAGGGCAGGTGTGGGGCCCAGATGGAAGAGTGGCCCCTGCCTGTTGTCTTATAAATTAAGCCCCCATTTCTTTTAATTGTCTTTTTTTTAATGTGGGTTTATGTAGGTTTTAAGAGGAATGGGGTAGGTGGTTGGGTATGTTGGGTTTAAATTGGTTTTAATTGGTTGTACTGTTTTATGTGTGTTTTAACTTGTTGTGAGCCACCCAGAGTCTGGTTTACCTGATTGGGCAGCATATAAATTTGAATATAAATAAAAAATAAAAAAAATAAAAAACTACATACTTAGGACATATAACTATATATTTTACAGATTAATCAACCAATATAGATGATCTGGGTAAAATATTGACACTTCTGGCTGTTGTATGTTTTAAAGCAGGCTTCAATATCAGTGGAACTCTAAAATTCTTTGTTGTCATTCCATTGTTTTCCTGTAAGTGGAAGACGAACAGAGCTGGTAATAGATTGGGCGTTTTGCTTACTACCAGATAAAAGCAAGCTAGGATGTCCTAAGCATGAGGCACATCTGATATGGAATATACAAAGAATGATCACCAATGATTTTCTTTAATACTCAGCATCTTCTTCTGGATTTGTCGCTTGAGACTGCTGGCAATGAGACAGGCCAACTCAGTGGAAGTCATTCACTGGACAAGGATATGAATGTCTGCCTTCCTTGTGTTTCTCAAAACCCCATCATCCTTAAATATGAGATTGCCAGAACTCTTCTCCCATATCCTTTTATACACTTTTTGGAATGCATTTTTTCTAGTAATTGCATTCCGATGCTTTTCCACATTGATTAAAGCATGTTTACAGGCTCTTTTCTAATACAGTAGAACCTCGGATAAAGTCCAAACTCTGTTCCACAAGTTTGGACTTTATCCGATTTTGGACTTTATCCAAATCAAATGGGCGATGTATCATATAACATCCAAAAATAGACTTTATCCAAGGTTCCTATACCAAATACCTCAGATAATGTCAATTTTAGCAGTTTTGGACTTTATGTGAGGCATCACGTGTGCATGAAAACCGCCACTTTATACGAATTGGACTTTATCCGAGGTACCACTGTATATTCATTTTAGTTGTACATATTTTTCCATATGAGCATGCTTGTGTGTGTGTGTGTGTGTGTGTGTGTGTGGATTTTTCTTCACTGAAATGGGTCACAAGTATTGGAAAGGTATAGGCTTCTGAGGCCAGTCTTGGGTAGTAAAAAATATAATTTTTCATAAAGAAATGTGAACCCAAGATATTTCAACTCAGCTCATTGCAAACAGTGCTATTCAGCAGTTAAGGCAGAGTTACCTAGGAAATGAGGGGTGTGGGTGTGTGAAAAGGAATCAGTTTCTGGGATTTCCCCAGATTGGTATCTGTGTAGAGAGCACAAGAGAGTACCCTACTAACAATTCTTGACTGCTGACATTGGGTATCGTGAACATTCAGGCTACTTTTTACTGTGCAAAGGTTGGTGTCCTTTTTCCTACTGGTAATGCATGCATGATATTGCACAATAAAAATCCTGGATTTTTCAATTATGGATACAGAAGAAATAATATCACATATCCATAAACTGGATGTTGTTGTATGCATGCACAAATTAAATAGAGTTAAATCAATAGAGTGAATTTCTACTAATTAATGAGATTCCAATCATGTTATGAGACACATGGCTGTTCTCACAATAGGCATGTGTTTAGTGATGCAATTAGTGGCTAATTCACTCCAGTGAGTTAGTACTCATCCTACCTGCATAAATCACTAAACAGATTTGAGATTTTAATATTATTTTTGAGAGCTAGTTTTTCATCTGAAGTCTTTTTCTATACTAACACTTTAATGGAAAGAAAGACATTCTTTTCAAAAAGAAAGTATTTGAACGCAAGGACCCCTGGACAGAAATGTATATCTTTCTGTTTGTTCTACAGGATAGTACAGTAGATTTCCTCATTTACTTGTGTGATGGGGAATACTTTCAGGGAGGAAATATGTCTGTCTCAGTCATGAGAAGTTGCCTCTGCCTGTCCTATAATGAAACTTTAATTCATCTAAAGCAAGAGAAAGGGGAGCGGGGAATCCTTTAAGAGAAGAAGAAAAAAGAAAGGAAACTCAGCACAAAAGCTTTCAACTCCCTGATAGGCCTGTCAATAATTTTGTATTACTCTTTGAATGAAAAGTGCCTTGTAAGCAACATCCAGACACGTATCATATTTGAAACAGGCTTGAATGGATGTGAGTAATAAAGTATAAAAACGAATAGCAATACTATGCTGTAAACTTACACCCTGCAGCAAGAGATAATAAAGTAGTGTGATACACTAGCTCTCTAATCCAGGTATTTCTCTGGAATATCTCATAATCATCAGACTGGACAAAGGGATTGTGGGACTGGCAGATAGTATGCTCCCCTCTATAGTACCCCCCCCCCTCCATCAAAGTGTTGATACATGTAGGTTTGTGCTGATAAGCATGGTGACAGGACCAGAAAAATCCCCAACTGCTTCAGGGGATGGAAAAGAGTAGAAAACACTATCCTCCCCCTGCCATTCTTCCCCATGCAACAGATCCTACATCAAAAAGCAGAAAGAGCTGCTCTGTTTCCTTCACAGTTAGCCAGAAATCCTTTTCACTCATCTCTGAGAAAGGCCCCATCAAAGAAGCAGGCCAGGGTTTTGCTTTCCACTCTGTCAACTGGAGTTGAAGCCTTCAAATCAGCATCCTAACTTTAAAAAGAGAGAGAGAATGTTTGGAATGTCAGACATCCTCAGTGGAAGAAAAGATCTGTGGAAAATTTTCTTCCTAACAGCTGTGTCTAAGGCATATGCTATCTCTCACTATCTTTTTATAAGCCAGGGCAGATAAAAATCTTTCAGACGGGTATTACTCAGCAAGGGATTAATCTTTTCAAACATCACATCCTCAATCTGAATGTTTACTTTAGCAGAGGCTATAATGATTACTTAGTTTGTACTGTGTCTAAACAGTCTTAGACACACATTTGGGTCTTCCTGGCATGGACACAAATATGTATCTCAGTTAATAACCATGATATTTCCTAGACGATCAGATTAAAGCAGTGATGGGATTCAGCAGGTTCACCCCAGTTCGCCAGAACTGGTAGCAGAAATTCTGGCTGGCCCTGCCCATCCAAGTTTTGAAATAAAATACAGTAGTCCTAATTTTGGGTGCAATGCACACCCACTATAGCATGCCCACAGAGTAGGTAGCAAAAAAAATGAATCCCACCACTGGATTAAAGGTATTAGAACCTCATAACATTTTTGAGGTTGAGACCTACATTTTCCTTACCAGGCCAAATCACAACATAGGAGTCATTATTTTGATGTTATTAGGATTAATAGCAGTAACATTTCATGATAATAACTTTGCAATAATACTTTCTTGAGGTAGGCCATGATGTTATATAGATGTTAACTCTAAACAGTTAGGTTGCTACTTGTGTGCATCATAGAACCATAGCCATAATATACACACAAGGCTGTTGAAAAAATGCAAGCCAAATAAAGAAGTATTCTCTTTCTAGCACACCTTGACCTCAGAAATTCCATAGGAGACAGGTCAACTCAACACTGTATCCTGAGCTATTTGTAGAATTACTTAATAAGTTGTTACAGGATAAAGACAAGCCGCAAAGACCAGAGTCCTGTTTGCAAACATAGAATATAACTGCTCCCTGGGCATGCTCAGTCCCTGGCTTGCAATTGTACAAGACAAAGATCTTCCATTCCAAGCAAGAAAGCAGCAGTTTGAACGAAGAAATGATGAATAATCCTTTGACCATACAAAGGGAGTACAACCCTTTAGGTAATGGAGCATTGCATGCAGTGATGCACTGCAGCAGGTTCTGTCAGGTTCTGCAGAACCGGTAGTGGAAATTCCCCCAGGCCATGCCCACTTGGTTGGCAATGCCTACCTCCATAGCCCATAATGTTTGACCACGCCCACAGATTTGGCCCCACCCACAGATTTGGCCAGCCCACAGAGTAGGTAGTAAATTTTGCAGTGTGTCACTGATTGCATGTTAAAAGCAGGATGTTGGTCAAATATTTGGGAAATCAGATATATAATTGTTCAGTTGTCAAAAATGGGGGCGACCAGCAAAACATTTTGAGTTTTATATTTGCTTTATGCTGTGATTTTTAGAGGACCAATTAAGGCAGAGGTGCCCAAACCTTTTGGGCTGTGGGCCGGTCATGTGGTTCAGCAGGCCAGTCATGTGGTTCAGCAGGCCAATCATGTGGTTCCTGCCATCAGAAGAGGAAGTAAAACGTACCTTGCAATTTGTTTTGCAACAGGAAGAGATATATTTTTAGGCTGTCATTTTCTCTGCTTAAACCAAGGGTGCTCAAACTACAGCCTGTAGGCTGGATCTGGCCCCCAACACCAATTCATCTGGCATGCGTTGCCCTTGCCGTTCCTGGAAGCAGAAGTAAAATGTGCTGTACAGGCGCATTTTACTTCCGCTTCCAGGAGTGGCAAAGGTGGCATGGGCCAGATGAATTGGTGTTGGGGGCCAGATCCAGCCCAGGGGCCATATTTTGAGCACCCTTGACTTAAGGTGTTGTTACCCTGTTGCTTAGGTTGAAAGAATAGAGTGCAAAACCCTATCACTCCCTGAAAAATAGATGGGGAAGAAGTAGAAGCAGTGATAAACTTTACATTCTTAGGATCAAAGATCACTGAAGATGGTGATTGCAGCCATGAAATAAAAAGGTGACTAATTCTTTGGAAGCAAGCTATGATAAATTTGGGGAACATAGTTAAAAGTAGAGACATCACCTTGCAAACAAAAGTCCACATAGTCAAAGCAGTTGTATTTCTGACAGTAATGTATGGTTGTGATAGCTGGACCCTAAGGAAAGCTGAGCGCAGAAGAATAGAGGCCTTTGAGATGTGGTGCTGGAAGAGAATTTTGAGAGTACCCTGGAAGGCAAAGAGAACAAATAGGTCTATCTTAAAAGAAATCACCCCCGACTGCTCCTTGGAAGGTCAAATATTGAAAATGTAGTTAAAGTACATTGGACATCAAATGAGAAGAGAACATTCACTTGAGAAAGCCTCAATTCTGGGAAAGGTGGAGGGCATAAGGAGGAGGAGGAGGCAGAGAATGAGATGGCTAGATGGCATTGTTGACACAATGGGCACAAAGTTGGGTGGGTTGGGGAGGATGTTGGAGGATAGGAGCCTGACGTATTGTGTTCCATGAACAACAACAACAACAACCCTGTTGTGTCCACAGAGAAAAGTTTGATTGTAAAGTTTGCAGTCTGCAGAGAACTTGTTGAATACAGCTGTATGCTAGAGGGCGGTTTGAAATAAAATAGTGTTAAAATAAGCTTAAAGAAAGAAAACAATAAGAATAGAATATGAAATAGTGACTGAAAATTGTTGGAACTTTTTAAAAAAAATCCAACCCACAGAGCTCCAGAGATGAGAAGACAAATTCTTAATCTTTGAAGAGCATTCCAGAGTTCAGGGGTGTTAATTGAGGAAGGTATGCCTCCTACAGAGGTTGGTATTGGCACTGGTAACTACTACAGAAAGAAAAGCAACAAGGGAAGATTGAGAAATTAAGATCCAAAACACTACATTTGATATATGTCAGAGGGAACCAGTCTGGATGAATGGGCAAATTGCTGGAAAGAACAGCGAACACTCTCTAGAGCAGTGGTAGAATCTGTGACAAAAGCTTCTGGCAAAAGATTCCAGTTGGGTTTATCTAGGTAGGAAATTCCATCTGGGACAGAAGGCAGTAAGAGACCAACTTAGATGTATCACCCAGGACAAGGCAGATGGACATCATCATTGCCTTGAAAGAAGATTGGGAACCATCTGTGATGATGAATATGAAAAATTACAGAACACATGTCATATACTGGAAAAGGAATGGACAAGCTGTAAGCCCTCAAGTTTTGTTTGACTGATGCTCTCATCATAACCAGTAGTGAGGAACAATGTAAGCTATTGGCACACACCATCTGGAAGATTCCATACTATTGTTCTAATAACATTGTTAACCTAGTATGTTGCCTTCCAAATACTCCATCCAAATGAGTTATAATGCCAAGCATATAAGGGAAAAGCACTTTCCAGCATCACCTTGAATTTCACTGTACATGAAATTCAGTAGCAACTAGAGAGGTGTTAAACTCTGCTGATCTAATGTGTGTGCTTCATTTGTAAGACAGAGGTTTTGACTGGACATCAGGGCCCTCCGAACTGTAGCAACCCTACGTCAAGTGAGAGTGAAATCCAGACATTTAATGAACAGGAGCCTCTTATGTGTACTGTGTGTGACAGCGCTAGGGAATGCATTCAGCTGCTAATGCTTGGCTGAAAAGGATACTTTCTTAGAGCCTTAAACTTTATTAGCTGTTAAACTATTTGAGTCCCTTCCATAATTACAGTTCTTCTTTAAATAAAGCTGTGCTCAGTAACCTGATTGCACATTTTATAGTTTATCCAATGAATTTTAAAGCCTCGCCTCTTCAACATGAGGAATGTAGCCATCACAACAGGGAATCCTGGACAGCCCAGCCAGCCTCCCCATATGTTCTGTCATTCCTACACTCATAAGCCTAGTTGCTGTGTTACTTTCTTAACCAATGCAAATGTGGTTCTGACTTGGAATTCTCTAGGCTGGGCAAGCTTCAAAGGATGCAGTCCCAGTGAAGAGGGTTTTTTTTTGTCCATGTGGTGCTTTCTACCTTTTGCAAGTGTCCTGTTTCTTAACATAAATTATGCAGTGGTTGCCAGTTAAAATTTAAGAGATGTGCTTGTGATGGATTCAGCATATGGTCTTACAGATCACAAAGGACCAGATCTTGCTTTCCTCCTACAAAAGAAAACCAAAGCTCACTTATTATACTTGTCAAAAGCACTACCTGTTTTAAGCCATTTACTGAACTAATCTGCAACAGTAAGGTAGGACACAAGAACAATAGCAATGTTCACAAGGTGACCAGATGTGGAGAAGATAGACATCTGAAAAAGTACTTTAATATCCTCCTATCAGAATTCATGCAGCCACAAAAAATACCTATGAAGATTTTCAGTTATATAAACAAGTGATCAGATTGTTAAGCGTCTCCAACAACATGTGTAGGCTACAGACCTGAAATTTTATAGAGAGCTTCTATTTCTTCTTCTATGTCTTGGCCAGATGTGAAACTGCCAAAATGAAGACACCTTCAGTTCCCTTCACCTGCCTTAGTGTAATAAAGATTATCTGGCAACACAGGGTACACCCAGTTATGGTTCAAAAATACCACAATCTTTGAGGAGGCTATTTCCATGCACCCCTTTGTTAGGTATTGGGGTCTGGGTGTGAATCCTGCAGAGCTAAGCGGCTAGCTTGTGGCAACAGTGGAGGTGCCTGTGTAGTGTTTTCACTTCCACCCAGACAGTAACACGCAGAGTTTGTTTGAAAGTAACACAGCTTTTACTTCAGCATGAAAGTTCATAAGGGCAAACACAAAACAGTAGATCCTTCTCTATGAAAGCAAAGTAATATAAGCAGTGGTAAGTCTTTGTATGCAGTAATCCCAAAGCAGTGTCCCAGGCTAATGCCGAGCTGGGCTCTAGCCTGTCTCAGAGTCAAAGTACTCACTGCAGTCCTTGGTTACTGTTGAAGACTCCAGCCTTCTCCCAGGCTGGAATTAGGCTATGCAAAGCCTTGTTGTCCTGGCTTGAGAAAATATCCAAGCTTCCAGGCTCAGTGTATCTGCTTGCCATTGTTTCTGGCAACAGGGCTCACTTTGTCCTTGCAGTTGGATTCCAGTCCTCTGGAGAGTATCAGACTCTCACTCCTTCACCAGTAGAAACAGCAAAGGCAATAGCAGACCCCAAGAGCAGAAGCCTCCTGGCAGTAGCAGTCTGGTCAAGGAGTTTGGCTAGATGTTTGGCATGAAGGTTTGGCTAGAAGCCTGGCTGGAAGCAATGTAGCTCCTGAGATCCCTACATTTATAGTTCACATTTGCTTAGTCACCCACTCAGTGGTTTCAGCTGGGTGCTCTTAAGGATACAGTTACATGCATCTTACGCAATACATACATGCTGGACATCACAATCCTATCACCCTTATTGAGAGCTAATAAATGTGAGCAAAATCAAGGTAAACTTCGGCATGTCCTTGCAAATTTACAGGAGTAAATTTCTCCTGTTAGCACGAGAAGGCAGCTAAAGTGCAGCATGCTTTCCTCAAGAGCTCCTATGACTGTCCTGGGTGCAAGTGTAAAATGTCTATGTCCTATCTTTCTAGAATAATTTTTTAGTCAGCTGAAACAGAAGGGGAAGAAATGGAAGCAGTGACAGACTTTACCTTCTTGAGATCCAAGATCACTGCAGATGGTAACTGCAGCCATGAAATAAAAAGATACTTACTTCTTGGGAAGCAATCTATGACAAACCTAGGCAGCATAATAAAAAGTAGAGACATCACTCTTCCAATAAAAGTCCTCATAGTTAAAGCAATGGCTGTGAGAGCTGGACCATAAGGAAGGCTGAGCACAGAAGAATAGACGCCTTTGAACTGTGGTCCTGGAGAAGAGTCTTGAGAGTCCCCTCAACTGCAAGGAGATCAAATCAGTCGATCCCAAAGAAAATCAACTCCAACTGCTCCTTGGAAGGACAAATACAGAAGCTGAAGCTCAAGTGCTTTGGTCACCAAATGAGAAGAGAGGACTCACTGGTGAAGGCCCTGCTGCTGGGAAAAGATTGAAGGCAAAAGGAGAAGGGGGAGGCAGAGGATGAGATGGCTAGATGGCATCGTTGGTGTAGATCTGGGTGGGCAACAGAGAATGGTGGATGAAAGAGGAGCCTGGCATGCGATGGTCCATGGAGTCGCAAAGGGTCAGACTCGACTGTGCAATTGAACAATAACAAAATGTTATTACAGATGGAGTACATCCAGTAGACTATCTAATCTAATCCTTGACTAACCCACAATACTTTATCTTCCTCACTGTAATCTGCCAAACTCCTCTCTTGCTTCCTTTTACACGCCTTTGAGGCAGAAAATTGTCTACAGTTTGTCCACTATATCTGCCATTATGTAGAATTCCTAAAGGGATGATTTGAACATACAAAGCCATTTCTTCTTAATGAAAGTACTAATACAGCAGAATAAAATAGACAATGAAACCGCGGTGCCAAAATGGCCGCCGCACTCTTTGCGGGGCCCCCCCCAGACTCAGACATCCGGGTGAGTTAGGGGGCGTGGCCACCTCTCTATAAAAGGGGTGGCCACGAGGCAGCCGAGCTGCCATTTTAGAATCGCGACGGAGAGGAGAAGTTTTCTCCGTCGCGTTCTCTTTTTAGCTGCCCCTTGTGCCTAGCTGTTTTCAGTTTACCTCTTGGCTACCGCGGTACTTCGGGCGCAGGAGCTCGATCCTTGGATGGGGATCCTTTGGTGATTCATCTTCTTTTAGGGAGACATGGCTCCCAAGCGAAAGGCCCCGGCAATGAAGCCGCGGCCGAGAGGAAGGACTTTTCCTGGCCCTTCATCGGATGGGGGCCAGCCTCCGGGTCGAAGGACCAGGGCTGCGCCCCACGGCGGGGCAGCGATCGGACCTTGCCCACTGTTACCAGTGGGGCTGGTCAGGCTACCACTTGGCAGCCGGGTGCCAGCTTCATAGCCGGGCCGGCGCAGGCTGGCCCCTCGGGGGCTTCGGCCCTGAGCGCACCTTTACAGGGCCCGGTACAGGGTGGCCCAGGGGGGCCTGGTCCGGGTGTCCGCCCCAAAGCTCCTCCGGCCCCCCACGGGCCTGAGTTCTGGGTATGGCCCTATTCTGGCCCTGGCTCCCCTTTTGGGTTGCCATTTCACCAACTGCCTTGTGGGCCGTCTGGCCCACCCAGCCCACCTTATACTGGGGGCTCTGAGGCAGTGGATGTTTTAATAGCATGTATAGCAGTGCTGGAGGCATCTTTGGGCATTGCCCAGCCACCTTCTGAGGGGGGTGCAACCGCTTCTTCAACGGCGGCCCCTTCGTCGATCCCGGCCGACTCATCGGCCGTGATGCTTCAGCGGGCGGCCAACCGGGTCGAGCTGCTTGAGACTGTCTGGCCAGCCCCGGCTGGTGCCTCACAGCTCCCCGTGCGACCTGATGTACAGGCTGGGAGCAGCCAAGGGTGGTCCCAGAGCTCGATTCTGGTCGCGAGCTCCGACGCCCACAGTGGGCCGGAACCCCCGGTGGGGGTGGCTCACGTGGGTGCGACTAGTGAGTATCAGGTTCAATTTAGTGCACCACCACCACTGTCCACTTACACTGGGGGGGTTCAGTGGCCCTGGCCGCGTCAAGTTGATGTGGGTGGGCAGCCGTTACCACATTGTCCCATTAACCCCTGGTTCCCAAATGGTCCCTCGTTCAGGGCGGGGGTGTCTGCCCCTGGGGCCGTGCTGAGCATCGCATGGGCTGTTCAGGTCCCGCTGTGTATACCCTCGATACAAAATGTGCCGTCGATGGCTTTACCGACGGCTGGTTATTCCTTGCCCCTGGGTGATCATTTGTCACAGGTCACGAGGGACAAGGTTTGGCGAGGGGAGTACGTTGATATGTTCTCCCTCTTGAACCGTGAGCCCACTAAGGAGGAGAGGGAGGCCTAGGCCACCGCGTAACTGGGCCAACTGGTTGCCGGCATACTTTATATATATGGCGGTATGCCTCAGGGCCCAGCCTGATTTGGCCATTCCGATGGTTCAATACCTTGATAATATTTACAGGGCGATGGTTGATTTCCCGGGCCCATCGTAGTTGGCTTACGAGGAGGAATTTAGGATGAGGGTGGCCCTACATCCTGAGATGAGGTGGGATGAGCCCTGTCAGCAATTGTGGCTCTTGTACATGACTCCCACACGACTGGCGCCTGGTGATAGGTACCATTGTGGTCATGCTGTGCAGCGGGCTGCTGCAACACAGGCTCCCCGCCAACCGGTGGGGCGGGGGGTTCCGGCCCGCCTGCTGTGTTGGAGCTTCTCAGCTAACGACGTGTGTAATAAGCGCCAGTGTCGTTCCCGACATGAGTGTCCCTCTTGCACTGGCCCCCATGCCGCCTCCGCGTGCCCGCAGGCTGGTGGGTCACGGGGCAGAGGTAGGGGTGCACAGGGGGCAATCAGAGCTCCATCTGACGGAACTAGCCAGGCAAAAGGCCCCCTCCCCAATTAGTGTACTCATGCTGGAGTGATGGCTCTCAGTTTATCCAAGAAGGGATGATGCGAGGTATCTGCTGGAGGGTTTCCAATGGGGCTTTCGTATTCCATTCAGGGGTGTTAGGGCCCCCAAGATGCTCCTAATTTAGTTTCCTTGAAAGGTAACGAGGAGGTTGCTGCACTGAGCATAGCTAAGGAAGTTGAGGCTATGAGAGTAGCGGGCCCCTTCATGGAACCACCTTTCCCTAATTTGAAGGTCTCCCCTCTGGGGCTAGCACCGAAAAAGAACACGGGTGAATGTCGTCTAATCCACCATCTAGCTTACCCCGCGGGTTCTTCGGTCAGTGATGCGATTCCTGATGACCTTGTTCAGTCAGGTACATGTCGTTTGTTCAGGCCCTACGAGTGGTACACTCATGCGGTCCCGGTGCTTTCCTGACACAGTGTAATATGAAATCGGCTTTCCGATTACTGCCAGTGCACCCAGGGGATTTTGAGCTATTGGGTTTTAGGTTCCAAGGGGAATTTTACTTAGATAAGGCCATGCCTTTTGGCTTCTCTATTTCATGTTCGGCATTCGAACGATTCAGTACTTTCCTTCAGTGGGCCTTTGCTCGCAGGTCGGGGTCCCGGTCTCTAGCCCATTACCTCGATGACTTTTGGTTTGGGGGTGAACGGGGCTCAGACACGTGCATGCGTCTCCTCACTACATTTCAGACACTCATGCGGGAACTGGGTGTCCCCTTAGTGCCTGAAAAGACCGAGGGCCCAGCTACTAAGCTCACATTTCTAGGCATTGAAATTGACTCTGTCGCACAGGCATCCAGGTTACCCATGGATAAGGTGACTCGGATCTCCGCGGCGATTTTGGCATTGATTGCCAAATGTAAAGTGTCCCCTTGTGAGCTGCAGCTACTTCATGGCCACCTTAACTTTGCCTGCAGGGTGGTGACACCCGGCAGAGCATTGGCCAGGCGCCTGTGTGACGCCATGGCTGGCCTGTTAAAACGCCACCTGGAGATCAGACCTTATGGTCTGCCCTAGATTTCAAGTACAGTCGGATGCCTCCGGCTCCCTGGGTTATGGGATTTACTCTGAGGGTAGGTGGACTTACCGCCGATGGCCTCACGCATGGCTTGGCACGGATCGCCTCCACGATCTTACCTTCCTTGAGTTTCTTCCCAACTTGGGGAGCACTGATGCTATGGGGCGGCGAGTGGGCCAACTCAGTGGTCCATATTTGGTGTGACAATGCGGCAGTGGTGCACATTGTCAACGCCCAGATGTGCAAATCCTCCAGGCTCATGGCATTGGTTTGTCAATTCTTTTTGAGAAGCCTACGCCTAAATGTGCTGTTCAGGGCCAGACATGTACCAGGTATTATTAACGATATTGCTGATGCTTTATCCTGCCTGCAGATCCCCCGGTTCCGTGCCTTGCTTCGGAAGCAGAGGAATTCCCCTCGCCACTCCCGGCCGATATTTGGACGTTTGGCTAGGAGAGGTGAACCGGGCAACCGGCATGTCATTGGCACCTCGCACGCGTAAGGCGTATCAACATGCTTTCATATGATTTAGAACCTTTTGCGAGTAACTACAGTTGCCTCAAGTGTGGTCAATACCAGTGGACCAGGTTTTACAATACATGTTTATCTTCACAGTCAGGGTTTGGCCCCCCCGTACTATAGCCTCCAGGCTTTCGGCACTGGCATTTATGGCCGACATGAGGGGCTTCAATGACTGCGTGAGTTACTTCCGCATGCGTCGTGTTTTGGAGGGGTGGACACGTGAACGTGTCTGCCACCCGGACACGCGTCACCCCAGTTCGCCGGAGTTTCTGACCCACCTTGCACGAGGCTGGCATAACTTATGTTAGGATAGGTATGAAGTGGCTCTTGGTCACGCAGCTACCACGGTAGCCTTTTTTGGAGCACTCCGCATCAGTGAGTTGGTACCAGAGTTGGTACCATTGTGTAAGGCGGTGTCTCATAGGGCACTGGAACTCGATGATGTCTATGTCATGCATGAGTGGGCTCAATTGGGGATACGGTCCTCAAAGGTTGTTCAGCACGGCGTAGGCAGTGGAGTTAGACTGCTACGAGGTTTCATTGGAGACATCTGTCTGGTTGGTGCCCTACATGCATTTTTTGGCACTGCCTGCTGCGCGCTCCAGCCTGTTTTTCTGCCACCAGGATGGGTCTACCCTTACCAAAGTAAAGTTACGGAGGGTGACCGGTACCACGCTTCGCGGTGTGGGGCCCGTTTTGGCACCCGTTTATTTAGGATAGGCGTTGCATTGACCGCAGCTACGTTTGAGCTACTCGGAGGCGGATATATGTGTATGCGTAATTTCTTATATGTACGTCCCCTCACTGTATGAGTACAAGCTTGTGGATAAGGGGGATCCAGTTGACATTGTTTATCTGGACTTTCAGAAGGCTTTTGACAAGGTCCCACACCAAAGGCTCTTGAATAAACTTACCAGTCATGGAATAAAGGGACAGGTCTTGTCCTGGATCAGCAACTGGCTAAGGGACAGGAAACAGAGGGTAGCACTAAATGGACACTTCTCCAAGTGGAGGGAAGTAAAGAGTGGGGTCCCCCAAGGTTCAGTACTGGGACCCCTGCTTTTCAACCTCTTCATAAATGATCTAGAGGTAGGAGTAAAAAGCAAGGTAGCCAAATTTGCTGACGACACTAAATTATACAGGGTAGTGAAAACTGTGAGAGATTGTGAAGAGCTCCAGAGGGATCTCTTGACACTGGGGGAGTGGGCAAAACAGTGGCAAATGAGCTTCAACATCAGTAAGTGCAGAGTGATGCATGTTGGGGCAAAAAACCCCAATTACATTTATAAACTGATGGGGTCTGAACTCTCTGCGACAAACCAGGAAAGGGACCTTGGTGTCCTGGTGGACAGCTCAATGAAGGTGTCAACCCAGTGTGCCTCAGCAGTGAAAAAAGCAAACTCAATGTTAGGGATCATTAGGAAGGGTATAGAAAATAAGTCAGCAAGTGTCATTTTGCCTCTTTATAAATCTATGGTAGGGCCCCATCTGGAATATTGTGTACAGTTCTGGTCGCCATACCTCCAGAAGGATATTATGGAGTTGGAGAAAGTACAGAGGAGGGCAACCAGAATGATTAGGGGACTGGAACACCTTCCTTACCATCTGAGGCTGCAACGGTTGGGCCTTTTCACTCTTGAACGACGGCGTCTAAGAGGTGACCTGATTGAAGTTTATAAAATCATGCACGGTGTGGACAAGGTAGATAAGGAAAAACTGTTTTCCCTATCGCACAACACTAGAACTAGGGGACACTCCATGAAACTTTTGGGTACTAGTTCTCAAACAAATAAGAGAAAGTACTTTTTCACCCAGAGGATTACTGGTCTATGGAACTCCCTGCCAGAAGAAGTGGTGACAGCTGTCAGTCTTCACAGCTTTAAGAAAGGATTAGACAAGTTCATGGAGGACAAGGCTATCAATGGCTATAATTATGGCTACCTAAGGACAACCTCCGGGTTGGAGAGATAGGCAGGATATCTCTCAATGCCATTTCCAGGGAATCCTAAGCAGGTGAAGGCTCTCCTTGGGAATACCCTGAATGAAATGGTGAGCCTCTGTGTGAGACAGAATGCTGGACTGGATGGGCTGTGGCCTGTTCCAGCAAGGCTGTTCTTATGTTCTTATGTTCTTATGTACCTAGTTATGTCCTTAACCTCTTCTCCTCTTTTACAGATCCTGTGTGTCTCTGCACACCAGTGGCAGTGGGGCTGGTGGGCCGCAGCTATGTACACTGGGCAGCAGTATATGCTGCGGCGACAGAGTGTGGACCCCGACTTGGGCTGCGTGCATCCGCACGTATGCAATGGTATGGTATGCGCGGCACAAGGGGGCAGGAACTGTTGCCATTCCTGATGTTCATCAGGGATGCTGGACTGCCCGACGTTCTTATTCTGCACCTCGGCGGCAATGATCTTTTATGGATCACTGCTATTCCTTAAACTGTCGAGGTGCAGTGACCTGGCATTTTATATCATGTATGGCTTACACACGGTCGCTATGGTCTAACATCGTGCCGAGACACCAATTTAGGGGAGACGTGGATCTCCGTGGTTCGGACCGTTCCGGCAGTCAGTGGACAGGGCTGTTGCCCGGTCCCTTGCTGAGCATGGCTGGGAGACAGCCATTGGAAACCTGCGGATAGGCTTACAAAACTTTTTGCTGGTAGGCAGGATATGGGGTCCACCTGTCGGCTGGAGGTATGTACCTCTTTCTGGGCGAGGTGCAAGCAGGCCTGGCGACCGAGCTGACGGTCTGGGGGGGCAGTGAGTCTTCATGGACGCCTCCCCATGTGGCGGGTAGCACTGGTAAGGTAAAGATTTATGACCCATAGGTATCCGGCAGGTTCGCAATTGACTGGCCAACACTTAGACAGGTACAGGGGTAATAGCTTTGGCCGGTCAAGGACGAACCAGGCAAGGGGTGATGGCAGGAGCTTAACAGCCTGCATCACCTTGATATTTAATGGATACACATCATAGGGTGGGGTCAGTAGAGAGTTTATTGACTCCGGTCAACAATTTGTTTGTGTCAACAAACAAATTGATACAAATAGTTACATGTAGCCAATTGCCATTGGCATTTTGGGTGGAACCTTACCAGTGTTACTTCGGCCTGCTTGCCTTAAAGAATTACAATTGGATGACTACACCAATTGAAAGTTATAATTCGGACTAGGGCATTATTCAATAAAAGTGGCCAGATGCCTTTATCCATATACCGGTGTCTGAGTCTTTCTTTGGGGGGTGCGCCTGCAAAGTAGGTTTTCCCATTCAAACAAACATATCCATGGCATACTTTTACCTCTACTGCTAGCATGATGTTTTTGAAAAAACACAAACACAAAAAACAAAAACAAAAACTACTCATGGTAGCTGGAATGTCTATAGCCAGTTTCTTTAAGATGACTGGGTACAAATTGATAGTGACAGCATCAGGATAAGCAGCAAATAAGCAATGACATAACATCAATAAATATTGTATACATGAACGCTATATGTTATTGTTTAAGCAGACTAATATATCACAGTTACATACTCATTTCTGGTTAACCATCTTAATGCACATAGAAATACCGTATTCTTTTCATGAAACAAAGGAACTAATGATATGTTTAATGAACACAGGACACATAAAATATCTAGATTTAAATCAGTTGTTGCTTTTGGAAGAGAAAAGGGGAAAATTGGAATATGTCAGCTTAATCTTATACTCCATTATCTTGATATAAATTCCATTGAACTCACTGGTGCTTTCTACTGAGCTGATGTGAAAGATTGCATTGTTGACTATATTTGCTGTTAGGCTGTTTCTTTAAAATAGTGGCTACTTTCCTGTTTGGTATTTACATTGGTGCAAGCACAATCATGTGAATTGTGGAAGCAGATTGAAACTAATTACTAAATTGCCCTCTTCATGTACTAAGCTCCACAACTGGCAAATGGCAAGGAATGACAGCAGCAAGTCATTAATTAGTAGGAATTGTTTCCCGGAGTCACCGCTGCAGCTGAACCCAAGCCACTCCCATGGCCAGGGAGAACAGGGAGCTGCCGCCAACCTCTGGGCCCTAGCAATGTTTGGGTTGTGGTGCCATGTTGTGGTTCATGCCAAAACTGTTGGCACTTTTATTGTTGTTATTAGATCTCTAAATGAATGGTTTTCTTTTTCTGTATTGTAATGTTTTTATGCTATTGTATTTCATTGTGTTATACTCTGTTCTTTTTGTTAGCCACCCTGAGTCATGCTGCTGAGTTGGCGGCATACAAACTAAACATGATGACGATGATGATTTCTGTCATTACACTTATGCTACCTCACATACCACTCAGGGTTCTGGTCATTGCAGATCACAGTTGTCCTAAGTTTAATTTCAATAACCTGTCCTCCAGTATACTGTAAAACAATCTAGCTTTGTCATGGTGTAGCACCCTATAACCAAGCTTTTTATAGATTTACTCAGCTTTTCATTCTTCAGAAGAAGAGATGTATGACTGGCTTATATTGAATAGGTAACTGGTAAATCTAGTCAAATAGCTAACTAGCAGCCTCTTCACAAAGTCCCAGGCAAAGATATTGGTATCTGAGATAGCAAAAATGGGTGTACCAAGGACGGAATTTTGTGAGCATAGAGCAGTGGTGGTGAACCTATGGCATGTGTGCCAGAGGTGGCACTCGGAGCCCTCTCTGTCAGCACCCGTGCAGTCACCCTAGCACAGAGTTCACCCCGCCCCTCTGCGCAGCAACCCAATTGGAGCACTTCCTTTCTCCACCAGCACAGAGTTCACCCCGCCCCTCTGCCCAGCAGCCCAATTGGAGCACTTCCTTTCTCCACCAGCACAGAGTTCATCCTGTCCCTCTACCCAGCAGCCCAATTGGAGCACTTCCTTTCTCCACCAGCACAGAGTTCATCATGCCCATCTGCCCAATTGGAGCAATTCCTTTCTCCACCAGCACTGAGTTCATCCCACTCCTCTGCCCAACAGCCCAATGGGAATGCTTCCTCCCTCTCCCCAGCACAGAGTTTGCCCTGCCCCTCTGCCCAGCAGCCCAATGGGAGCATTTACTTCCTCCCCTGTTGCTGTGTTGGCACTTTGCAATAAATAAGTGGTTTTTTGGGCTGCAGTTTGGACACTCGGTCTCTAAAAGGTTCGCCATCACTGTCATAGATTATATGCTATGCCAGTGAACTTCAGTTTTATGTTAATAGCCAAAGTATAGTTTTACTAAGTTGACCTGACTGTATGCCAATCTGGAAAGAGCATTTGAGTTGCTCTTTATCTGATCAGTGATCATAATATATATACTTATTCAGCTCTAAAGCAGTGCGAGATCAAAAGTTAGGCCAGGAGGAGGGCAGTCTTCAGCAATTTTCCAGTTCCCAAGGCTGCAAAGGGGCTGTGTTAGCTCATCTGACCCTTGCCCATTGTGACATGTTAGGGCTAAATTCTAAGTCTGATGTAAAATCGTTGTCTTCTTCCTAGATAATAAATATCTAGAATCAGTGCTATGCATTGTTCCATGGTTGATATACCTGTATATCAGCAACCTAGTTTCTCAACCATTCAGCTAAGCTCCTGTATGAGCAGTAGGAAAGCAATGGGGAAAATGCAATGGTTTCATTTGTTACACTATGAGTTATGGAAAAGAAAATCTAAGTTATTCTGGGAGGAGATTGCAGCTCCATGCATGCAGAATTAATTTTTGAAATGCAAACCAGAAAGTTGTGGTTTTTAGAAATTTTGCTGTTGTGCCTATGTAAGACTCTGAAAAAGTGGGTACAGCCCAGAAAATATGTCCTCAGTTAAAGCCAGACTAATCAGATGTATGTATCCATCTGAACCACACATGCAAAACAAGTTGACATTGCTGTTAATGAAGCCATGCACAGGATGCCACAAACCTACATCAGCTGAGAAAATATACCCTCTTGTTGATATTGCTAAGATAAGTAAAGATGAAGCTAAAGTACTTTGGAGATCAAATGAGAAGAGAGGATTCACTTGAGAAAGCCTTGATTCTGGGAAAGGTGGAGGGCAAAAGAAAAAGAGGGTGACCAAAAATGAGATGACTAGATGGCATCGTGGATGCAGTGGGCACAGAGCTGGGTGGGCTGAGGAAGATGGTGGAGGACAAAGGTGCCTGGTGGGCAATGGTCCATAGGGTCGCAAAGGGTCGGAATCGACTGTGCGACCGAAGAACAAAAAAGACAAGAGAAGTAGCAATGGACACCAAGAACTAAGCAAGAAAATGACCCTAGATGTGATGTATATTTATAGGGCACTGCTAAATAGAGTTGCTAGGTCTCAAAGCTCTGACTGAAGTTTCAGGAATTGTTATGGTTCTTCAAATTTCTGGACAAGGAAATCAAGGACTGCCTAAACAGGATTGTAGAAAAAGAAATGTTGATTCTCCCATGTAGAAAGGTTTTAAAGCCTGGGTGCCAATCTTTTTGTATTCCTGGCTGGCACCAGAACTCACTGGCTCAGCACAAATAGTACAACGGAGCCATAGACTCTCTCCCTGGTGTCTTCGCCTCATTCCTGGCCTTTTGGTATGTTGGCTGTTCCTTGCCATTTTAGGAAGGCAAGAAGTAGTGTACAGTACTACCATCAGAATCTATACAGGAGTAGCTCTCACAAGAGTAGCGGAAAGCTGGAAGTACTTTCCACCCCAAATCAATGTAGCTTTGTCCTGCTTCTGGAATACCCAAAGGATTCAAATCCAGTCTCAGGTTTTGGCATTGACCTGGCAACCATAGCATAAATGCTGCTATGTCAAGGCAAAGGAAACTTCTGGCTGGATTTATTTATACTCTAAGAGAAAGCTCCCCTTTTCACCAGCTGGAAAGGGGATGTGGTGGAGATGTGGTAGGCACAGCCTATGATTCACAGAAATGTAAGCCCCATTGTTCCCCTGCTATATCTAAAATACCCCTGCTCCTCAAATGCTTCTGCCTTTCTTCTTGGAATTAATGGGGGGGGGGGGGGGTTTAGTTATATTTTTAGGTGTGTATTTTTTAAAAGGTTAAACCTTTTCAAAATTAATAACCCTTTTTCATAAATTTAGAAGAATTTGCAATTTAAAAAATAATGTCAGAAGTTATTCTGGGTTGAAAGGATTTTTGCTGGAGAAACTCTACTCAGGGGATGCCTGAATGAGGGTCCTTTCATGTCCCCATGATCTTTTCCCACTGAAGTGGTCCCTATTTATCTACTTGCAATTTCTTGCTTTCAAACTGCTAGGTTGGCAGGAGCTGGGACACGGATAGGCACTCATTCTGCCATTCAGTACCTGGGTCTCAAACTGCCGACTTGCCGACCTTCCAGCTAACAAGGTGAGCTTCTTAACCACTGAGCCACCGCAGCCCCTAGAATTTGAGATGAAAAACATCCAGTGGATTTAGACAGGAATGGATAGGTTTTCTCATCCATAATTAGAAATAGGGATCGGACATACATGTCAAGTATCCCAGATTGGCCGGGAAATCCCATATTTCACTCCTCTTTAACTATTGTTCCCGTGGCCATCCTGTATTTTGGCCGGCCAGGAAAGGGGTTACTGCTCATGTATGCATGCGCAAAGGGATTCTGCGCATGCACAAAGGGGTTCTGCACATGCGCAAAGGAGTTGTTGCTGCACATGCATGCCCGGGCCAGAGCAGTTCCCGTATTTTCACCAGCAGCACTTGACAAGTATGGGATCAGGTAATAAAAATATGTAAAGTCATCAATAAAGAAGGGGAAGTGAAAGTTAACAGATTAAAACAATTTTTAAAAAGAAGTTATGAACTTTAAAACTGTCTAAAATGCATTCTATGTCCTCATTCAGGAAAAGAATAATATATTTGTTAGGAATAGAAAATAGCTAAATATACCCTGGAAGCTAAACCAGAAAGACAATGATGATTTGTTTGTTGTTGTGTTTTAATGCTGGTTTTAGCTGGGGTTTTTGGGTCTTGTTTTTAGTTGTTGTTGTTATTAAACTGTTTTATATTGTAATTTTTACTTATTGTATTTTCTCCCTCTTCCTTTTCCCTTTTTGTTGTTAGCCACCCTGAGTGGTTTACCCACCAGGAGGGCAGGATATAAATGTGCTAAATAAACAAATAAATAAATAAAATAAGACCAGACAGCTTTCAGTGAAAACTGTCACAGGTCAAAAGCCTTCCTAAACAGGAGGACCTTCATGTTGTAGCATCATAGAAAGAGCAAAATAGGAATCCCTAGGCCCAGAGTCCAGCCACAGGACCAAGCTATGGACCACCGTTGGTGAGGGCTTCTGTTTTTAATTGTAAATATGAAGGCAATCCCATATGAGTTATACCATTGTTTACAGAGAGATTCCAGACTCATTTCTTCTCTAACAGTGAAAGAAAGAATTAAGAAAAAGGATGAAACTTTTCATTCCCTGGATGATATTTTATAATTATAAACCAAACATGACAGAAAAATTCATTCCAGGGTTCTGTTGCTGTTTAGATAACTATCCAAATTATGATAAATTCCATCTTGGCAGAACTGGGACAATCTTTGGGTTCTCTGTCCTACTGTGATTTCTCCATACATTCCTATAATAAATATTAGAAACATTATTTTAATTGAGGTACCAAGCATAAGCAGCTTGTTTCATCATGTAGTTAAGCCAGATAAAATTTGGCGGAGATTCATTGAAATTTCTCAAAATACTCAATAAGGTAGTTAACTAGACCAGGAGTACCCAAACTTTTTGGGCTGCGGGCTGATCATGTGGTTGAATGTGCCGATCACGTGGTTCCTCCCACCGGAAGTGAAAGTAAAATGTGCATGCACATACACATAATGCACCCGTGGTGCATGTGCCAGGAGAGCGGGATATAAATAAATCATTATTATTATTATTATTATTATTATTATTATTATTATTATTATTATTATTATTATTATTATTATTATTATTATTATTATTATTATTATTACACTGTTGTAAATGACTCGCGGCCATTGTAAACATGTTCACAACAGCTGTGGGTCATTTATGACAGCATTATGCACATGTGGGGCATGTTGTGCACATGCGCATGCACATGTGTGTTTTTACTTCCGCTTCCAGGAGCGGCACGGGTGGTATGGGCTGGATGATTTGGTGCCATGGGCCAGATTCGGCCCACAGGCCATAGTTTGGGCACCCCTGAACTAGACTGTATATTTATGAGATTTCCTACTAGATTTAGCAGATATCCTACTAATTCAGATCCTAAAAATGAGGGGAAATGCCCTTAGGTTGAGTGATGTGTTTGCTTCAGGTGGATGGTGATGTTAGGATGGCCACTTACAAGTCACCAAAAGGAGGACATGTATCACCAGAACAAAAGATGAAGGAGGTAACTGATTCATGTACAATTGTGTGTTGTAAATCTATACCTATAAGAAGGGGGTTGGGCCGTGCATGTTCGTAATGCATGTCCGCAAACATCCAGCCCATCCCGCAATGAACCTGCCACACTTACCTTTTGTCATTGACACCATCACCGTGAGGGTCCGGGAGCAGAGGGTGGGGTGCTCGCCCCACAAACACCAACGAAAAAACTCCAAGTCCCAGCATCCTCCACATCATGGCACGTCACAACCAATCAGGTTGGACATCCCGATCATGGAGGAGGCAGGAAAGCCAGCACACACGAGGAAAAACAAACAGCTGACTCGTGCGCCTTTCCCCCCTCATCACCAGGATTCTTCTCTGGTGGCCCTAAAAAGCCGCCTCCCCGCCGCCGCCACTGTTCCCACCACCGCTGACCCAGTGGAGTTCACCCAGTAGGTCAGCCAGGGGAGAAGGAGGCAGGGAGGAGAGACACACAACACCTCCCTGCCTCCCCTGCCTGATGACGAGAGGGCCCTGCCTCCAGCCCTCTGGCCCCGACACCGCCGGAGAAGAGGGGTGCTGGAGATAGCTCAGCGGGGGCAAGACCGGGTAATTGTAGGGGTTTGTTGTGTGAGTGTGTTGTATCAGGTGTAGTGTGTGTGGTTGTGTTTTGTTTGTGATTATTGTGTGTGTGGGGGTTGTATTGTGTATTTTGTGTTGTTGGTGGGATGGTTTTGGGGTGTGTGGCTTATTTGGGAAGAGAGGATTCATTTGAGTTAGCCTTGATTCTGAGAAAGGTTGAGGGCAAAAGAAAAAGAGGACAGCCAGCATCAAGGCTTACTCAAGTGAATCCTCTATTCCCAAATAAACCACCCCCTTACAACCACCCCACCACCAAAACAAAATCAATACCTGCCCAGCAAGGCCAGGAAAAATAGCTAGTTACTTATAAAATCCCAAGATCGAAATGATTTAAGAATTTCAGCAAATCTCATCTGAGGAGTGCTGTTATAGGGTACTTGTGTGCCCACTGAGTCTCTTGCCCAGATGCTAATTGTGGATGAGCAACCTTAAGTTCCCTGATCATTCTCCTAGACCAGTGGGCGCACATGCCGACATTCCCGGCACAGAGTTCACCTTGCCCCTCTGCCCAGAAGCCCAAAGAGAGCACTTCCTCACTCCCCCCAGCACAGAGTTCACCCTGCCCCTCAGCCCAGCAGTCCAATGCAAGTGCTTCCTCCCTCCCCCAGCATAGAGTTCACCCCATCACTTTGCCCAGAAGCCCAATGGGAGTGCTTCCTCCCCCCCTGTCTGAGGCAAGGTGGACGGCTCACATGCAGACAGCAGTCTGTTGAGTCTGGGGTGAAGGTGAGTTGTTTTTTTCTAAACTAAAACCTCAGTATTCAGGTTAAATTGCCTTGCTGGCACTTTGCGATAAATAAGTGGGTTTGGGATTGCAGTTTGGGCACTCAGTCTCTAAAAGGTTCGCCATCACTGTCCTCAACCTTATGGTTATTCAATTTTATAGAAGTCTTGGACTTTTATAGAGCAGAAAGGACAGCCCTTCTGTTCAGGATGTGGAATGAGCACAACATCCATCTCCTAAGGAACCTGTTGCTAGTCTCCAAATAAAAATCAATGGCAGGTCTGGCCAGAATCAACTTGTGTAGTGGGAACAAATTCTATCTCATCTTATGCACCAGGCACCAATGGTTTTTGGCTGTGTCTGCTACTATCATCTCCATTGTGCAAACACACCATTCCATTTGCCAAGAATGCTTATTAAGCACTGGATTTCTTTTTCTTTTTTAAAGTAAATCTTGAGTAATAATTTCTTGACTGTATTTTTGTACTCTAAAAGATTCTTACCGAAGAACATTGTCTACATATCAAGAGTCAGAAAGATGTTTTTGGAAGGTGTCTCATATTTCTGATCTCCTGAAATTCAGCAGGTGGCATCATTTTACAAAACCACAAGTCTGTCATCACATGGTAATATTGACATTTTAATGTTACTTAATTTAGTTCTCTCACGTACAGTAAAAAGAAACCAAGAGATCTATAATCTAAATGTCTAGCAATATTGCTTCTGTCAAATATGAACAGAATCATCTCATGGCTTTATCTCTGGAAGCAGTAGACATGAGTGACCAACATTTTTTGTGCAATTACAAGAAATCAATTGTTTGTTTTAGAAAAACTAAGTTTTTGCTCATACACTTGCCCTAATTTGAATAACCATGCATTTATTAATAATGATCTTTCCCCATTCCCAAAGTGCTGTAAAATAAATTGAAACAGTTCTGCTCTTTTCTAATGCCCCCAAACCAATTGGAAGCTGGCACTGATATTACAGACTGTGTCTGAACCACAGAGGTCATGTAAGAAGAAAGTCTTCCACTTACATGATTGGAAGAAATTCACAGGAGGTCTTGGCTATAGTGGTTAAATACATGTCTTTGGAATGAAATATTTGTCCCTGTATTCAAGCAATTTTGATTCCGTGTTCTTTTCTACATTGTTTGATTTCTCTTGATCTTAGCCCTTGTAAAAGGAAACAAATGCAAGAGAGAAAGAAAAACAGAGAAGCTAACTGGCTTCTCACAATCTAGTTCTGGTCCAAAATATTCTGGTACCTGAAGTGAAGCCCAAATGGCACACCTCCTTACCTGGAAGAAATAAAGGAAATATTAGGAAGGCAATTAGAATGATACTTCTTGGAAGATATAACATATCCAACAGCAGTTTCGAGTGGGTGGAGACTTACAGGTTAGATGAATTTCTTCTTCCCTTTAGCTCAGGGATTCTCAACCTGTGGCCTGTGGGCCGATGCAGCCCATGGCACCATTTCAAGTGGCCCCCACTGCCTCCACCACACCAGGAAGTGCCATGTGGTGGAGGAAGGGCAAAATGGCTATCCAGCTCCCGAAGCTGTCTGAGGGACCATGACCCAGCCCCCGGCTTTAAAAGGTTGAGAACTCCTGCTTTAGCTGCATTAAGGAAGGCAAAGAAGCAGGGTTAACATTGGATACAGTTATGCGAGTGATAGAAAGACACTCTATTTTTGACCTTTCTTTATTGAGCAAGAAGGTCTTGTCAATATGTAATATTTTGTTTGTGTGAAGTAATAAAATAATTAAGGGGGTGTAGAAGAAGATGCCCCAAATTTGCATTGTATTTGATTGAATATGTATTGTATTTATGAACAGTTACTGCAAAGCAAAGCTCCAGGAAAGTCTAGAGGCAAGGTTGCTGTATCATAAGACACCTGAGAGTTGAACAAGTTTTTAAAATATTAGCTGTAAACACTGAAAGTGAATTGAAATCACTGGAATTTATGCTGCAATGTTTTGGTGTATGGGACCAAAGACAATGAAACAGCCGAAGGGTTGGCTTAACACAGGTTTATTGCATGATGATCCAGGGGAACATGAGGTAATGGCGGATGGGTAGCTCAATATATACAGTGGCTATACATTTTGAATGTGGCTCCTCGACAGTCTATTGGTTACTGTCCGCGTGACGTCACGGACGGTCACTCCCTTCTTGTCCAGGTGTAGGTGGTGGCGGGAATCTTCCCGCGCTGTTGTTTGCTGGTGAGTCTGGGCCAGGAGAGCTTGAACGCTCGCTATTGCCACCCGGTGGTCATTAGCTCGCGTCCTATTGTAAGGGCTACAGTTAAGCAGCTGCTGGTTATAATGTTACACAAGCATTGTTACATTGGATACACGTGAATGGATACATTGTAAAAGGTACAGTACAGAACACAACATCCCTCCCCCCTAGGATGGGACGAAGTCCCTCAGCCAAGATGGCTTATTGCACATGCGTTTGGGCCGCGATGTGGGCTGACCTGCCCCAGGGGCGCTACTGCTTCCTCGTTCCCTGGTCCCTTGTCCTGAAACGGGAGAGGGAGACTTGTTAGAGGCTTGCCGTGGTTTGGCGGTTTTGGGGGAAGGGAAAAACTCCATTGTGGGCAGACCGGAGACACTCGGGGCTAACGAAAAACCCCTCTTCTCGCTTGGACGGGTGGGGGACCACTCCGCAAAACTTCCCCGGTTCTGAAAATCAAAATCTAACTCTGTTGGGGTATCCGTATTGGTGGGGAGATCCCGCGGGATATCTATGAGATCGGCTTCCCTTCTCTCTGCTGACCGATCCCGCAGGATGTCTACGAGGACAGATTCCCTTTCCTCCCCCCTTGGTGGGGACCCATGGCCCCCCTTTCCTCCCCCTTGGGCTGAACGGGTGGGGGAGAACCCTAACGCTGAATCTTGTTTCCCGCGGTCCGTGCCCTGCTCGCCGGGGATCCTGCGCCGGAGCTGGTCTGCATGCCGCCTCCAGAGTAGACCTGTGCCGGTCTCGACGCGGTACGAGACGGGGCCGGTCCGCTCTAGGATGACGCCCGGTACCCAGGCCGGACCCGCGCTGGCATAATTCCTGCAATACACGGGGGCACCCACGTCGAAACTCTTTGTGTCTTCTATCCCAATGTTCTTCCCCTTGTCCTCTACTCTCGTGGGGTCTAGCCTAGTTAGTATGGTGGTCAGCTTCCTGCGCATCAGCAGCTCCGCGGGGGAGTATCCTGATGCTAGGGGAGTCACTCTGTAACCTAGCAGAAACTGACACACTTGATGGTTTAGGTCCCCGGGCCCCATGCGCCGCAGCGCATCCTTGGTGGTGCGCACAAGGCGCTCTACTTGGCCGTTTGTGGCAGGGTGAAAAGGAGCGGAGGTGATGTGCCGAATGGCGTTGATTTCTGTGAATGCCCTGAACTCAGAGGACGTGAAACAACTTGCGTTGTCGCTTACGAGGGTGTCAGGTAAACCGAACGTGGGAAAAACCCTCCGCAAGTGCTTTATGGTCGTGGCCGTGGACGTGCTTGTAACCGGGATGACCTCCAACCACTTGGAGAAGGCATCCACCACAAGGAGAAACAGCGTCCCACGGAACGGGCCAGCAAAGTCTACATGAACCCGGGACCACGGCCCCTTCGCCGCGTCCCACTCCCTGTGAGGCAGGCGTGCTTCTTCTGGTCTGGAGCTTTGGCAAGGCTCACAAGTGCCGACCATGTGCTCGATGTCGGCGTCTAGCTGGGGCCACCAGAAATAGCTCCGTGCCAGGGCTTTGGAGCGCACAATTCCAGGGTGACTGACGTGCAGGAGTTTGAGTACCCGCGGTCGTAAGGACGTCGGGATCACTACTCGCTGGCCCCACAGCAGGCACCCCCTCTCAAGGGACAACTCTAACTTCTTTCGAAAAAATGGGTCGAACTCTGCTGCCGGGGAGGACGCTGGCCACCCTTTCTGCACCCAGGAGCTAACCTTTGCTAAAATGTTGTCCTTGCCGGTCGCCTTGGCGATGTCGGCGGGCAGTATTGGGGGTGAGTCGAGGACCTCTATCATCAGCACCTGGTGGTCTGGCTCCTCCCCGCCCATGTGGCTGTTATCCTGGGGAAGGGGGGACCTCGATAGAGCGTCCGCATGGCTGATCTCCCTCCCGGGCCTGTACACCAATGCGTGCTGATACGCGTTGAGAAAAATGGCCCACCTAAGCATCCTTGGGGACAGGATCTGTGGCGTGGGCTTATCTGCGGTAAAAATGCCTAGCAGGGGCTTGTGGTCGGTCACGATTGTGAATGGGCGGCCATACAGGAAGTCGTGGAACTTTTTTGTTCCCGCAATTATCGCTAATGCTTCCCTGTCTGTCTGGGCGTAGTTTCTCTCCGCTTGGGACAGGGACCTGGAGTAGAACGCTATCGGGGCCTCCCTCCCGTCTTCCAGCACGTGGCACAGCACCGCCCCCACCCCCACCGGGGATGCGTCACAGATCAGGACCACTGGGCGCTTGGGGTTGAAATGGGTTAGGATGGCATCAGACGCCAGAAGCTGCTTTAGCTCACTAAATGCCCTCTCTTGCTCATCGCCACACTTCCATGCCTCGTCCTTTTTAAGCAATCTGTGCAACGGTTCGGCCACGGCTGCTTTCCGGGGAAGGAAGGAGTGGTAAAAGTTCAGCAGCCCTAGGAACGACTGCAACTCGGGCTTGGAGGTGGGGCGAGGGGCTTGCTTGATGGCGGCTACCTTAGACTTGGACGGCCTTATTCCCTCAGGCATGACACGGAACCCTAGGAATTCGACCTCGGTCGCGAAGAAGACGCATTTGTCTTTTCGCAGTCTCAACCCCGCCTTTTCAAATATCGCCAGGACCTTGCCCAACCTCTTTGCCAATTCGGCCTGACTCCCCCCCGTTATCAATACGTCATCAAAATAAGGCAACACCCCCTCGAGCCCCTTCAGGAGGCGTTCCACGAGTGACTGGAAAATTCCAGGCACCGAGTTTACGCCGAATTGAAGGCGCGTCACCTGGAACGCCCCCTTATGGGTGACTATAGTTTGTGCAGCAGCGGCAGCTGGGGTCACTGAGAGCTGCTGGTAGGCTGTGCTAAGTCGAGCTTAGCGAAACACTTTCCCCCATGTAACCTGGCCAGCAAATGGCTGACTACCGGCACCGGATACGCATGAGGGCGAATGGCCTTGTTGATGGTGCACTTGTAATCAGCGCATATGCGCACCTCCCCGTTGGCCTTTAGTGCTGTTACAATTGGAGTTTCCCACTCCGCAGAATCAACAGGAACAAGAATCCCCTGGCCCACCAATTTGTCCAGTTCCGCCTCTATTTTGTCCTTGAGGGCGAATGGCACCCGGCGCGGTTTGAGTCTTATTGGGCGGACCTCAGGGTCTAGGTCGAAGGCTACTGGGGGTCCCTTAAATTTCCCAAGTCCCTTTTTGAAGACTTCGGGATGCGCGTCGCACACCTCCTGTATCGGGTCAGTCCCAACGGCAACGGCGTGCCCCCCCCCCAATGAACAAACCCAGGGGCTGGAACCATTGAGTCCCGAGGAGGCTGCAATTCCCCCCTTTGAGAACAACTAGGGGGAGAGTCCCGGCGTGTTTCTTAAATTGGACCTGAAAATTCCCAACCCCCAACACCGGAATGCAGTTCCCTTGCACGTCCCGAAGCGTGGACCTCAAAGCTTTGAGTTTGGGCCGCACGTGGGGGGCAATTTTCAGAAACTCCTTTTGGGGAATGATGGAATATGAGGAACCCGAGTCAATTTCCATCCTAATGGGGGCCCCTTGTACTAGTACCTCAACAAAGTAACGGGGGTGTCCCGTGGACACGCTGTACACCGGTGCGTCGTCCTCGCTGTCGTCAGCGATGCGGCCCACGCCGTCTCGCTTCCTCGTGGCCTGGGTGCCGTCCTTGGGTCTCGTCGCGTGGTCTCTCGAGCTCTTCCGGGCCTCGCGCCGTTTCCTGCAGACCTTTGCGATGTGCCCACGGCGGCCGCAGTTGTGACACTCGGCCTTTCTGAAGGGGCATTTGGCGCGGTCGTGGCTCGCTCCGCAGCCGTCGCAACGCCGGCCTTCCTTCCGGACCTTCCGGACGTCCTCGTCGTCGCTGCTCTCCGCGTACGACTTCGAAACTCGCCGGGCCGCGTGCACCGAAACGTGCACCAAAGTCTCTGCCTTGCCCGTCTTTGGCCGCCAGTCCTGGAGCTCCTGGACCCCGGCCTTCGTAGCTTCCGTGGCTTGAGCCTCCTTCAGGACCTCCTGCAAGGTGGGGGGTGGCTCCCGGTTCATCAATGTGCGCTGAGTTTCGGCGTCGCTCAGGCCGCACAGCACGCAGTCTCTTAGTGTGATTTCTGCGTTCTCCCATTTGCATGGGCCGGCCGCCAGTCTCAGGGCCGCTGCGAAGTCGCGACCGTCTCCCCGGGCGCTTGGACTCGCCTCCAAAACGCGCTCCAAGCGGGGAACATCGCCGTCGAGGGCCGGAAATACTCACGCAGCATGTGCATGAGCTCTTTCACCTTGAATTCACTCGCCCTCCTCAGCGCGATCAGGTCCACCAAGACCCTCTTGGTGTCTGGCCCCAGCATCCTGGTGAAGATGGCCCTTTTCTTTGCCTCATCCGTGACTTCGGATTCCACCAGGGCTCCCTGGAAGTCCATCTCGAAGATGTCCCAGTCTGCCGGTCTCCTGATTTCGAAACCGGCGCATGTCTTGGTCCCGTGGGCAGCCATATCCCACCTTCGTCGCCAATTTGGTGTATGGGACCAAACAGCCGAAGGGTTGGCTTAACACAGGTTTATTGCATGATGATCCAGGGGAACATGAGGTAATGGCGGATGGGTAGCTCAATATATACAGTGGCTATACATTTTGAATGTGGCTCCTCGGCAGTCTATTGGTTACTGTCTGCGTGATGTCATGGACGGTCACGCCCTCCTTGTCCAGGTGTAGGTGGTGGCGGGAATCTTCCCGCGCTGTTGTTTGCTGGTGAGTCTGGGCCAGGAGAGCTTGAACGCTCGCTATTGCCACCCGGTGGTCATTAGCTCGCATCCTATTGTAAGGGCTACAGTTAAGCAGCTGCTGGTTATAATGTTACACAAGCATTGTTACATTGGATACACGTGAATGGATACATTGTAAAAGGTACAGTACAGAACACAACAAATGTGTAATATGATCAGATATGGCATTTGTAGATCCTATAACTTGCACTCTCTGTAGCTATGATACGGTTATGTATGTTAACTGTGCTTGTAACTGTCAAGGCGATTCAAACTGGCATGTTCCTGTGCTTTCCTAGCTGTCAAACAGCGTCCCTGTTTGACAGCTACAAAATCTCGCCAGACAGCATAGTCTCGTGAGATTTCGATATGGCATGAAAAATAGAATCTGACAGGAGCGGAATGTATCTTTTCTCATGTATTTTTATTATGCAAATAAGTAGATCGAAAAGTGTGCACACTCTGTTAGCCAATGGGCTTGTGTTATTGTTGTTATTGTTACTGTTTATAGTGTATATAAGTCCAAGTTTTGCCCCGTCCAAACAGTGTTCAAACCCCACTAATAAAGAGCTGAATTTCACTACTTCATTCATCTCGTCTTCATTTCTTGAACACTAAACTGGCGACGAAGGTGGGATGGCATCTCCACATGGCAGCAACATTGGCCCATTCAACCCAGCTCATCCAGGGAAATGGGCAACATACAAACGCCGGTTCCGCCACGCAATGGCCTCACAGAAGATCACCAAGGAAGACCAGAAGTGCTCCTGCTTCCTCGCACAGTGCGGATCTGAGATGCTTGAGCTGGCAACCCACCTCATTCTTCCACAGGACATGGATGTGGTGCCGCTCGCGGAGATCATGTCCGCACTGAGGAGGCACCTGCAGCCAGAGGTCTCGATCTTCCTGGCCATGGTGACCTTCCACAGAAGGAAGCAGTGACCCGGTGAATCCATTGCAGACTATGCTGCCAGAGCTGCTGCCCCGTGCAAGTGGGACAACATTGAAGTAGCGCTCCAGGACTGTCTGCTGGCTGGCATGAGGGACGAAGATGTTCAATGTCGCCTCATGATCAGAAAGATGCTAACTTTCAAAGCCATCCTAGAAGAGGCAGTAGCGTCTGAGGCTGCACGGTCCGGGATAAAGCTTTTCTGGCATCGCCACTCCACCACCAGTGCCACTGACTCAGCGGTGCAAGCTCAGCAAAGTTCATCTTCATCCCCCTCAGCATCTCCTGGTTCCACCTCTTCATCAGAGTCCAGTGACGTAGAGGGTGAAGTCTGAGCGGTCCAACGAAAGCACCGAGAACACCATGACGATCGGGAGAAGAAATTCCTTCGCATGTGTGATGGCTGCAGAGCACGGCATGACCACAAGAAATGCCTATTCTGCACCGCAGAATGCCAAAAATATGGGTGCATAGGGCACATTGCTAAGGTATGCCAGCAGTGAAAGCGGAGACCTTCAGCGCCTGAGCTCAAGAAGAGTCATCACCACAACGCGTCCATCACCAAAGTGTCACCCGAGCCTGAGCCGTACCAAGTGGGCATCGTCAGTGAGTGTTTCTACGCACACCTGAGCCTTCAGGATGTTACCTTCAAGATGGAGGTGGATTCAGGTACTACCTTTTCCATAATTCCACAGTGGGAGTTTTTAAGAATTCCCCCTGCCTCTTGGCCCAAGCTTAAATCCCTTAAGACTTCCCTCCAGGATGTGCAAGGTTGCCAGATTTCAGTCCTGGGGGAGAGGGGGGGATTTCTTGGTTAAATTCAAAAACATTTGCACCTTCTTGCCATTGGTTGTAGTTAAGCAGGGCACTAACTGTCTTATTGGGGCCCAATGGTTTAAGCCCCTGGGAATCCGGCTTTCTGGCATTCATGCAATAGAAGCTGACCCAATCTGGGACGTTTGTGCTGCACATCCTGAGGTGTTCAAAAAGGGTTTAGACTTATACAGAGGACCCCCTGTTGACTTTGAACTTGACCCTACCATCCGGCCCATCCGGATGAAGCCACACCGGGTACCCTTTGCCCTAAAGGAGAAGATAGAAGCTGAGATGGACAAACTGGTGGGGCAGGGCATCCTAGTACCAGTGGACTCCACAGAGTGGGAGACACCAATTGTGACAGCTTTGAAAAGTAATGGGGAGGTCAGGATATGCGCAGACTATAAGTGTACCATCAATAAAGCTATTCACCTGAACGCATATCCTGTGCCCATGGTAAGCTATCTTCTTGCCTCCTTGCATGGAGGAAATTGCTTCGCAAAACTTGACCTTGCCCAGGCTTACCAACAATTAACTGTGTCTCCCACTGCTGCCATAGCCCAGACCACAGTAATGCATAAGGAAGCGTAACCAGACTACAATTCGGGGTGACTGCGGCCCCCGGAATATTTCAATCTCTTGTAGAATGTAGTTTAAAAGGTTTGCCCAGTATCCTGCCATATTTTGACAATGTCCTGATCACCGCTAGGGACACCATCGAACTAGCGGCCAGGTTCGATCAAGTCCTGTCAAGTTTCGAGCGGGCTGGTCTACGTCTCAGAAGAGACAAATGTGTGTTTTTGGCACAGGAAGTGGAGTTCCTTGGGGTACCGAATTACACTCCAAGGTATCATGCCCTCTGACTCCAAGCTGACGGCCATGCGGAATGCACCCAGGCCAAAATGTAAAGCCAAATTGCAATCATTTCTAGGATTGTTAAACTTCTATCACGCTTTTCTCCATCGCAAAGCCTCAGTTGCTGAACCTTTACATCGGCTTCTTAAGAAAGATACTGTTTGGCACTGGGGTCATTACCAGGAGAAAGCATTTCAAGAACTTAGAAGGCTACTATCTTCGGATGCTGTGCTAACTCATTTTGATCCTAACAGGAAAGTTGTACTTGTGTGTGATGCATCCCCTGTGGGGGTGGGAGCTGTGTTGTGCCATGTGCTAGATGACGGGAGGGAAGCCCCAGTAGCATTCTATTCCAGTTCGCTCTCAAAGCCCGAGAAAAAATACGCTCAGACAGACAGGGAGGCATTAGCAATCGTGGCAGGCACAAAGAAATTCCACGATTACCTTTGTGGAAGGCCTTTTACCATCATAACTGACAACAAGCCCCTCCTTGGAATCTTTGTGAACGGGAAACCCACTCCTCAAATTCTGTCCCCAAGGATGTTGCATTGGGCAATTTTCCTAAATGCATACGATTTCACTCTAGTGCACAGGCCTGGCAAGGACATCAGCCACACTGATGCCCTGTCACGTTCTCCACTGCCAGGTGTCGGGGAAGCAGATTGTGAGATCGAAAGTGACCACCAGGTCCTCATGATTGAGGCATTTGACTCGCCCCCGGTCGTCCCCTCAGATATAGCCAAAGCTACGGTCAAGGATGTAACATTAACTAAAGTAATGACTTGGGTACAAAAAGGCTGGCCTGTCTTTCCTCTAGCCGAGAAATTCAGAACATTCCACTGCAAGCGTTTTGAATTGTCAGTGGAATGAGGTTGCCTTCTATGGGGCCAGCGGGTGGTCATTCCTGTTACTCTTAGGGAAAAGGTTTTACATTTACTTCACACAAGTCACCCGGCAATTGTACGTTCCAAAGCCCTTGCCCATAGCTACTTTTGGTGGCCTCAACTAGACCAAGACATAGAACAGATGGTCGGCATGTGTGCCAGCTGTCAATCCTCTCACCCAGAGCAATCCCACCTTCCCTCTCAAGAATGGGATTCTGCTAAGGGCCCGTGGTCCAAGTTGCACATAGATTTTGCAGGTCCATTTAGGGGTGCCCTATTTTTGTTGGTTGTAGACTCATTCTCTAAGTGGCTGGAAGTGATTAGAGTGCCTAATACCACTTCAGCCACTATGATAATGCACCTGAGAAGGCTGTTCGCAGCATTTGGACTTCCAGATGTGCTGGTGTCCAACAACGTGTCCACGTTCACATCTGCAGAATTCCAATCCTTCATGGAAAGGAATGCAATTAGGCACATCACGGCCGCTCCATTCTACCCAGCCACCAATGGCCAGGTGGAGCGGCAGGTGCGCACAACTAAAGACGCGCTTTGGCATATGGGTGAAGGGGATTTAGAGCTCTAGTTATGCCAGTTTCCTTTCACGTATAGGCTCACCCTCCTTGCCTCAGGGCTGTCCCCTGCTGAATTGCTCCAGCGAAGGAAACTGTCATCCTTGCTGGACAGATTGGATCCCTCTAGCATGGAGGACAAAGGCACAAATATAGCGATCCAACAACAGAAGGGTTTTTCTCTGGGAGACCCTGTACATTGCCGCAATTATGCAGCTGGTGGTCCTACGTGGGTGCCCGGGTTTGTGATCGATCAAACTGGTTCTGTTTCTTACAGAATCGAAACAGCCACTGGTCTGATCTGGAGGAGGCACGCAGATCAATTGAGACCCAGAGTACTGGACCCACAGGTCGAATACAGACACTCAATGTTAGGGTTGGCCCCCGCCCATTTAAACCTAGGGGGCAGAGTTAATAGTCAGCAGCAAGCTAACTTAGACCCAGAGGTGTGATCCAGTCGGTGTGATCCAGTCGGATCACCCATCCTACAAGCCCCTGAGCTGGCTCAGCCAAGCGTCCCACCCCGAAGGGAAACTAGACCGCCATCCTGGTTAAAGGATTTTGTTTTTACCTAGGGGGGAGGAATGTTATGTATGTTAACTGTGCTTGTAACTGTCAAGGTTATTCAAACCTCCCTGTTCCCATGGTTTCCTAGCTGTCAAACAGCGTCCCTGTTTGACAGCTACAAAATTTCGCCAGACAGCGCGTAGTCTCGTGAGATTTCGATTTGGCGCGAAAAATAGAATCTGACAGGAGCTGGATGTATCTTTTCTCATGTATCTTTTATTATGCAAATAAGTGGACCGAAATGTGTGCACATTCTATTAGCCAATGGGTTTGTGGTATTGTTGTTACTGTTACTGTTTATAGTGTATATAATTCCGTGTTTTGCCCCGTCCAAACAGTGTTCAAACCCCACTAATAAAGAGCTGAATTTCACTACTTCATTCGTCTCGTCTTCATTTCTTGAACACTAAAGATACTCAGGTTGTACAATACCTTGATCCACTCATCCTTTCGTTTGCACACTTTTAGCCCTAGTATCTTCTCCTGATAATAGGATATCTTAAAGTTCTTGTTTGTGGAGAGGATTCAGTGTAACTTTCTGTTGGGTTCCAGAAACTTTCTGCCAGAATTAGCACTTTCCTTTCTGCCTCCTAACTCCCATGCTAACTACAGTCATGTTTCAGGAGTCTAGGAAAGCCTCTGGACAGGGTGTTGGTTGTTGTTGTTGTTGTTTTGCTTTTCTTCTTTCTTGGAATAAGGGTGTGTTTGTTTGTTTGTTGCTGAATTAGGGTTGTAACGAGAATATAATAATCAAAGTTCAGCCTTTATTGCTCTTGGTGAGAGTTCAGTTTCTGATTTGCTCTTGAATGCATTTATTTGTCTTTCTGGCCATCCATGATAGCTATAAAACTCCCTTTCAACACCAGATTTCAAATGATTTAAACCCCCACCACCACCACCATCAGCTTTCACATTCATATATGCTCTTAGCTTTGGTCTACAGAGCCACATATTAATCTTAAGGACCTTTTCTAGCTCCTTCATACTTTCCTGCCAGTTTCATTCTTATAATTTCTTGGCTATAGAGTTATTTGGTATGATGACAGGTGAATGGTACACACACTTTCTAACTATGGATTTCTTCATTGTCAAAATCAAAATTATGTAATTCTTTCTTGGTGGCAATTTTTAGCTCCTTACTATTCAGCCAAAATTTTGCTTTGGCATTTTTTCTTGCACTTCCATCAGTAGTTGTTTGAAGTTATTGCTGTTTTCTGCTAGCAATATGACGTCACCTGCATATCTTAAATTACTGGCATTCTCCCCCCCCCAACAATAGCAGTTATTATTAGCACTTTTCTTTCCACCTCCTACCTAACCCATAGTACTTAGCGAACTTTCTGGGCAGTTTTACAGGTAATTAGCATTTTGCCCCAACATGCTGGGTACTCATTTTATTGACCTTGGAAGGATGGAAGGCTGAGTCAACCTCGATCCTCCATTAGGATTGAACTCACAATGGTTTGGCTGCAGTACAGCACTTTTAACCACTGTGTCACTATGGCTACTGGTACTTCTTCATTCAGTGTAGATTTATATACTAGTATATATTATGGGCTGGAGACCCAGTGAAGCAAATAGACACTGGAAATAAATTTTTCTGCAGCCTCATAAAGACCTGTTTTGACCCTCTGGAATAATGTGGAAAGCAGTATTGGAAACTGCAATGGGAAGAGGGAATAGGGGGAAATTGCCTCTACTTTTACTTTATCGGAAGTGTCCACTGGATCGAAAGCCACCCTGTGAGCTGCCTGCCTGCATTGGAGTTGAACCAATAACAATATGCCTACAAGGAAAAAATCTTAATATGTGGGACAAATTTATTGCAGTATATTAGAAGCATGGCATACATAGTCAAGGGCAGAAAAGAGAAATGTTAACCTGTCATGGCTTTCATGCTTTCTGCAATAAAAAATTACTCAAAGTGTAACTGATTTTTTTTAACAGGGCCTCTGTTGTGATGTAAAATGGAAGGAATTCTGTGAACTAAAATACAAATAGGAGAATAACCCACCTTGCAATACCTCAAAGCATCACCACAATCACAAATCAAAATTTGACAGATAGGATGAAGTGTATATTTGGAAAATGAGACTGATGTTCAACTCCTTTTCTTGACTAGCCACAGCAACTGAAGGATTTTAAAACTTCATAACTTAACAGACATGACAAGTAAACAACTCTCTGTTGAATTGTGGTGGTGTAACCCATTGAAAAGTTCAGATTTAATGTTTTTTATTTGTCTTAATTTACAGACTGATATTCTGCTGTCATTCTGTTTTCTAAAAAAAAACCCTCCAACCTTCAAACTATTTTTAAAGTAAACTTTCAAACTAGGCTTTGCATCTGAAAAAGCAGCTCTATACCATCTACTTCTGTACTGTTCTTTCTTTTTAACCTTTCACTTCTTTCTACAGAAATTTCTTCTCATCCCTGTTGGCACCTACCAAGGCTCCAAGTGAAAATCTTTCCCCTGAAATGCACCTGCTTTCATACTAAACCTTAGCTTCGCCTCTGCAGCAAATTTGTGGAAGAAAAAGCTTACAATGGTTATGAGTCTTGATGGTTGTACAGTATACTAACTCCAGGAACAGGTCAGTGGTTGAGAAAGTTCCTGTCTTGATTGCAGATCTCATAGTCACCACTGGCAATGTGGGCTAGGCTAAGATGGTGCCTGGTTAGCACGAACCTTTTCACGCTTGCGCCGAGAAAGGGGTTTTTAAAGCGATAAATGTATTAAAATTGGAGCTAATATGATTGAAAGCGATTATCTGGAGCCTAGAAACTGGGAAAAGTCTGATTTGTTTTGCCGGAGACGGAGTTTGAGGAGCAGGCGGTGTGGGAAATGCAGCGCAGGCTGTGCTGACTGCGCGGCTCGGGTCAGACGGGCCTCCGGTGGATTTTAAAGAGTAATTGGCTTCAGAATTTGCATTGAGGCAGGAGAAGGAAGAAGAAAAACAAAGAGAATACTCGGCAGTGGCGAACAAGGTCTCGGAGGTTTTGGAGTTGCTTGGATGGTCGCAGTAAGTGAGAAGGAAGGAGAAGGGATATTTTGAAGAGAAGGGAAGGCTGGAAGGAGTAATGGTAGTGAGGGAGAACAAGAACAAGAACGAAAGTTAAAGGCTGAGAGCGAAAAGTGGAGAAGTAGTGATGGCGAAGTTTGAGAAGTGGCTGGAAAGTATATGGAGATTTGAGGCTGTAGAAGGCATAAAGAACGGAGTCTTTGCATTGGAGTTTTTGATCGATTGGGAAGATTGGAGGCGAGACCTGGATCGAGAACCACTGCTGTGGTTCAGATTTATAATTTATAATTTTTTTCTCTTCCTTTCTTCTCCTTTTTTGCAAATTTTTGGGATTCAGTTAAGCTCTTTTTGTTTCTTTTTTTCCCATCCTTTGGAGAATTTTATACCTCTGTTTAAATCCTGGGAAGAAAAGCTACTGGTGGTTTTTGCTGCACTTTTGGATACACCTCAGATATACCTCCGATGGGGGGCGTGGCCAAGATGGCCGCCGAGTAACATCTAGATTTGGACGCTCGCGCTTAACAAAGTGGTAATTAATGTGCCGGAGTGAAATGGAGAAGTTTTAAAGCGGTAAATTCTAAAGATAAGAACCTTGCCTGTCTTTTTGAAAAATTTTGGGATCTTTTGAGGTTGGATGGTCGAAGTTCGGGAGGCTTCTCTGGCTGAAGCTGTGACGGTAGTCGCGGCTTTTCTGCCGAGGAACTGAGAACGGGACCAGCGAGACTGCTGAGAAGGCTTTGGAACTGGCAAGAAGTTGTTTGGTATGAGAACAGCCTGCATGTAAGTGCATGAATGGAGCTTTAAACTTTAAAATTGGCTGGGTTTTTTTTTTTAATGAGCTTGGACTCTGAAATGGCAGTGGGTGGAAGCGGATGAAAGCAAGCGGAGGTTCCATTAATGGCGGCGGTCCTGGAAAAGAAAAGTGAGTGTGTTTGGGCTATGGTTTCTTTTACACACCAGAAGATCGCGCCACGTTTTGACAACAACAAAGTGGATTAATTATCCTTGTCTGGGCTACAACATTGGAAGGTGACTGGGAGTTCCCCGGCTTAAACTGCTTGGAGAAAGTTTTCCGTTCCTTAGAAAGAGAAGGTTTTTTTTTTTTACCCAAAAGTTAAGGCAGCCGCTGGAAAATGGTGTTTTGATTGTCCGCTTCAAGAGAAGGATTGGGTGGCTCTTGCCTTTTGGCTCCCTCACCGTGTGGATTATAAATACCTGTTTGTTTACTGTGGAATTTACTGCTCCTCACCCCTTCTCCTCGCTGGTTGGATTTTGGGCTTTTTCTCCCTCTGGTCTCCCCCCCCTCTTTTTTCTTTGGCGGCCTGGGTTTTTTTTATTTAAAGGAGAAGCTTGGGCTGACTGTTCCCTTGAAGCCCTTTTACTGCAGTTGGAAGACGAGTGATCGGATTACTTGCTTTGGGGAAACGGACCTGCTGTGGATCAACATCTTTTGCTCTCCTTTTTTTTTCCTCTGAGCTGCCTGTTGGGAGAATTGTTTCCTTCTGTTTTACCTCTGTGAATTACAGTAACTTTTTGATCTTCTGCTTGCATATAAATTTCCCTATTGGATCTGTGGAACCAGTGGTTGCAGTGTTACAAGCCTTATTTCAGTGACTAACTTTTACAACTAACTGCAGCATTGGGCTTTTTACATATTACATTACTATGGATAAAGGTACAAGAGGGAAAGCAAAGGAAGAAGAACCAGTTGTAAAGCCCAAAAAGAAAGAAAAAGTACCAATGGAGGAATCCACTCAGTCTTCATCCCCGCCCACAGTGCCATATGATCAGACTCAAATTATGGTGGAAATTGGCAAATTGTTTCAAAAATTGGAGAAAAATGAGGATTCAAGGGTGAAAGATAGAAATGAAATGATGAAAAAACAAGATAAGGTGATGTCATCAGTTGCAGATTTTGCAAAAAAAGTGGACTTAAGTTTGAAAAAAATTGAGGGAAATGTAAAATTGGTTCAAACCGAGGTAAATGCCATAAAGAAGGAGGTAAAAGGGACTCAGGAGGTGGTGCGGGAGAACAAGCTGAAATTGGAGGAACAAGAGAGAAGGATAGATGCTGTGGAAGATATGATGAGAAAGCAGAACATTGTGATCCGTCAGGTGGTGGAACGCACTCAGGACTTGTTAAGAGAAAGGGTGGTTCAGTGGCTAAATGGTTTGAATATGGGGAAAGAATTTGTTCAGGAAGATTTTGTAAGCGTTTTCCGGGTGGGCCCAAGAAGAGGGAGGGTGGTTCAAAGAAATGTGTTGGTTAAATTTGCGAATTGGTCAGATAAGTTAAAAGTAATGGCACATCTGAAACGAGTTGGTTCTGATGCGTTGAAATTTGATGGCTCAGATGTGGAAGTCTACAATGATATCTCATTAAAAGAAAGAACTTGGAGGTATAAGATGAGGCCTATCACTAAATTATTGATGAGTAAAAATATAAGGTATAATTGGAGATTTCCGCAACAATTACGTTTCTTTTATGACAACAGAATGCAAGTTATTGATGAAGGTACTAATCCATTGGAATATTTGAGCCTGTTGGAACTGGTAAAGGCAGATTCGGAAGAATGGAAAAATCTTAAGAAGGAACTGATGGATTCTGGAGTTTTGGGGAGGGAATATGAGAGGGAGGAAGCCGGTGGGGCTACAGGTGGAACACCACAGCGAGGAGAGGAGGAAGAGGAGCCGTCTTTGATCATGGCGGAGGAGGAGATAGGTAAGGAGTAACGAGCATTAGATTTTAGTAATTTTAAGCAGTTAATAGAGGTAGAATGGGCAAATAGCGCGTAGCGCCGGTAGTAAGGCGCATCTTGCATGTCCCCCCTCTCCCCTCTTTGGTCGACAGAGGCGGCTTTTCGCGGGAAAGTGAGGAGAGTAAAAGTGTATGTTTTATGTAGCTGGTATGGTGATAGGGTTGTTAGTGGCACACCCGATGGAGAGTTTAAAGCTGGGGAAAGAATTTGGTTATGGGAAGTATTAAAATAATATCTTGGAATGTAAAAGGTACAGGTTCTGTTCTTAAGAGACGGAGATTGGAATTGGCATTGAAAAAAGATCGACCAGATATATTGTTCTTACAGGAAACACATCAGAAGTCAAAAGATAGGAATAAACTTTATTTGGGATGGATGCAACATTATGAGATGGCGTTTGGTACTTCAAAAGCAAGAGGGGTGGCAATTATGATTTCTAGGAAGTTGGGATTTGAAATTACAAAAAAGATTGTTGATCAAGAGGGTAGATATCTGTTGCTAAGAGGAAAATTAGAGGATGAGGAAATTATGTTAGTAAATATTTATGCCCCGAACGACCATCAAGCAGAGTTTCTTGAAAAAATTCGGAAAATAGTGGAGTTGGAAAATGTTGCAAAAACTATTGTGGCTGGTGATTTTAATTTGATAAGGTCAGGATTAGATTGCACAAACATAGCTAGAAGTGGAATTGGTTTGAAAGGGAAGGTGTTGGATAATTGGATGGATGTTATGGGCTTGAAGGATTCGTGGAGAGAGTTTAAGGGCTCAGAAAGAGCATATTCCTTTTTTTCACACGTCCATGGGACCTACTCAAGAATAGATTATGTTTTACTTTCGGAAAATTTAATTGGGGATATAGAAGGTACGGAAATTGGGATTATTAAGGAATCGGACCATGCTAAAGTATATTTGGAACTGAAAGCACAAAAAATATTCGAAGAGTAAGAAATTGGAGGTACGATCCTAATTTGTTTAAAGATCAGAAAAGTAAAGAGGCAATTATGGAAAGTTGGAAAGAAAGTTGGCAGTGGAACGATAATAATGAGGTTAATTTTAACGTTGTATGGGATACCATGAAGTCAGTTTTTAGGGGGGAAAGTATAAAATTGGCAAGCTTTAAATATAAAAAATATAAAGCAGAACAGGCAGAAAAAGAAAGAGAAATAAAACAATTACAGGAGGAGCATGCAAAAAACAAAGATAAAAATTTTTTTACGAAATTACAAGGACTTAAGGCAGAAGTAATGGGTAAGGATATTGATAAAGTTAAAAGAGACTTGATTTACCTAAATAGAGAATATTTTGAATTTAGTAATAAGAATTCAAAATTATTAGCAAGAGCAGCCAAGGTTAAAAGGGAAAAAAGAGAAATTGGGGTATTGGTTGACAGGCAAGGTTCAAGGTGTAACAAGAATAAGGACAAATGTAAAATTGTTAGGGAATTTTACCAAGTATTATATGCAAAAAAGGAAGTAGATTTGGAGAAGCTTAAAAAGATACTGGAGAGACAGTTAGGGAATGGAATAAAACAAGAGCATAGGGAGAAAATGGAGGAAAGGATAACTGATAAAGAGGTTAAGGAGGTAATAAGTGGACTGAAGATAGGGAAAGCCCCGGGGGATGATGGATTATCGACAGAGTTTTATAAAGAATTTAAAGAGGTGGTGGCCCCGAAATTGGTGAAGTTATATAATTACATACTAGATGGAGGATCAATTCCAACTTCATGGTATAACACTACAATCGTTCTTTTGCCAAAGCCTGGTAAGAATTTGGAAAGAGTGGATTCGTACAGACCAATTTCACTTATAAATCAAGATGCGAAGATCTTCACAGCAATATTGGCTAACCGTTTAAATAGTTTCATGGGGGAATATATAAATGTTGATCAAGTTGGGTTTTTAAAAGGACGACACATGGCGGATCTGACTAGAAGGGTATTAGATTTAATAGACAGCGTTAATCAAACAAAGGAAAAGGTGGGATTATTATCATTGGATATTTTTAAGGCTTTTGATTCATTGCAGTGGTCTTCAATTAAGGAAATAGTTAAGAAATATGGATTTGGGGATAAATTCAATAGGGTTATAGATTTAAAATATCAAAAAGGAAATGCTAGGGTTAGAGTAAATGAGGAGTTTATGGATGTGGTAAAGCTAGAGGCTGGTACTAGGCAGGGCTGTCCATTATCTCCTATCCTGTTTATTATGGCAATGGAGATTTTAGCTAAAAGCATAAGGGAAGATCTAAACATAGAAGGGATTATGGGTAATAAAGTGAGTATGTATGCAGATGACACACTGCTTATGGTGAAGTGCCTGGAGCTGGTAATGGACAGGATTAAAGATCATTTACAGGTATTTCAAGCTATAACTGGATTAAAGATAAATTGGGATAAATCAGAACTGATGTTATGTAATTTGAAATCAAGTGAGATGGGTAAGATAGTGTCAACACTTAATATACAAATTAAAGACAAACTGAAATATTTGGGGATAATTATTTCAAACAAATTAGAAGAACTTAAACGATTGAACTATGACAGCTTGAAAATGGAATTTAAGAACAAAATACAAGAACTTCAGAAGTTAAAGCTGTCATGGTTCGGAAGGATTGCTATATGTAAAATGATATTGTTACCAAAGATTAACTTTTTATTTGATACAATAGCAATCCATCTGAAAGAGAAAGAAATTAATGAGTTTCAAAAGATGTTCAATGGCTTTTGTAATGGAGGCAAAAAATCTAGGCTTCCAAAGAAGCTATGGTACCTGTCTCAAAAGAAAGGGGGTTTGGGTATGCCAAATTTGCTAGCATATTATCGAGCTTTTCAAGTTAAGAATGTTGTGAAAATTTTGGCAAGAGAAAAGACAATCTGGGAGCAATTGGAGATGAAGGAATATAGAAATATTGGAAATATGATTTTTTTGGGAATAAAGGATAGGGTGAAAAGGTCAAATAATACTATGATGAGAGGTCTCATGGAGGTATGGAAGAAGGTAAAAAAGGACATGGTCCCAAATCTCTCTCCAATTGTGGAATTGACCGACATGATGTGTTTCCCAATAAAGTTAGATAAGGAAAAATTGAAATATTGGATAAAAATGGGATACTTTTATTGAAGGATTGGTTAAAAACTTGTGATTCTGATGTGGAGCGGAAAAAAATATTTGAGATATTAAATCTGAATTGGTTTCAGAAGTTGAAGGTGGACAATTGGAATAAAAAATATAAAAAAGAAGTAGGGTTAGATAGAATACACACAGAATTTGAGGAGTTGGTAAGGAAGATTAGAAAAGGGGAAAGTAGTATTAAAGGTCTAGTAAGTAAGCTTTATAACATACTGAATAGAGGTGCAGATCCACAGGAGGATTTGAAACGGAAGTGGGAACAAAATTTGAATATAACAATTGGGGAGATTGAGTGGAAAAACAAATGGAAAAAGAGGATTATGAGAACAATGTCCATAAGAATTAAGGAACATAATTTCAAAATGTTGTGGCAATGGTACTTGACGCCATTAAGACTTTACCAGATGGATAATAAAAGAGATAAGTTATTCTGGAGATGTAGAGAATCCGACGGAACATATGAACATATGTGGTGGAGCTGTAAAAAAATAAGGGATTTTTGGGGAAGAATAGAAGGTGAGCTTGGTGAAATACTGGGTAAAAGTGTTAAGCTGGTGTCAAGTACTATTCTTTTAACGAATGTGGAAGGTTTGGGTTTAAATAAGGAGGAAAAAGAATTATTGGAAATTGTATTGACAACGGGTAGACAATGTATAGCTAGAAATTGGAAAAATGATATTGATATACAGATTGGAGAGTGGTATAAAGAAATGTGCAGTTTAGCACTGAATGATAAATTGACATGGGAGATTAAAGTGAAAAGAGATAACTTAAAAGAGGATAGATTTTGGAATATATGGAAACCATTTGTGGACCATTCTTGTATGGCAAATGATAGTTCAGGACCAGTACCATCTCAAAGAAGTTTCTGGAGATGAGCAGAAAATAAACTCTCCGGGCAATGTATATATTCACAGGGTGATTATTATTTATCCAAAGATTAGTAGTAGCACAGAAAGTCCTTATTATTTTGGATCTGGAAATAATGGTTTTTAATATTTGGTGGTCATATAGTAATTAATGAGTTTAGATATTGTTATGTGCTAACATTTAGCAATGTTTGTTAAGATGATACTATGGATTTGTTTGTGTATTGTATTGTTAGTCATTGTCCTTTTTTCTTTTTTCTGTATGTCTTAAAAAATTCAATAAAATAAAAAAAATTAAATAGATATACCTCGGATACATTGTTATAAATATTTTTCAGCAGCCCAGCTCAGAAGGGAGACTAATGGATTTGGTTGGAGTTTTGATTTGTTTGTTAAGGGCTTACATTTTCTTCCCTGATTTTTGATATTTGGGACTTTTGGATATAAAACATCTGCTTTGACTAAATTATCAAGCTCTTGTTTTGGGGGGCTTGTTTAGAGTGAATTCTGAAGTCTTAACAGAAGAGGGGGGTTGGAGTGTTTAAGCGCTGGATCATTATCAAGGAGAGAGGCCTCTGAGAGCTAAAAGTGTTGCAGCATTGAAACTTTTATGTGACATCACCATGGATAAGATCACAAGGGGAAAAGGAAAAGAGGAGGAGCCGGTGGTGAAAGCTAAGAAGAAAGATAAGCCAGCAGCTGCAGAGGCAACACCATCTACATCTACATCATCAGCATCAGCATCTCCTGAACCAATAGCATTTGATCAGGCTCAAATAATGGCTGAATTTGGTAAATTGTTTCAGAAATTTGAAGGCATGGAAGAGGCAAGGGTGAAGGATAAAAGAGAAATTTTGGGGAGACAGGATAAATTGGCTTCAATGTTTTTTGATTTTACTAGAAAAGTGGATTCGAGTCTTCAAAAAGTTGAGGGAAGTGTTGTCAATGCAAGGTGAAATTAAAGGGATGCAAGGGAAAATAAAAGAGGTTCAGGAGGGAGTGAAGGAGACTAAGAAGAAGGTGGATGTGCATGAAAAAAGGATAGATGTTATGGAAGAAATGATGAGAAAACAAAATATTGTGATTCGCCATACGGTAGTAAAAACGCCAGACAGCTTAAAGAATAGAATCGTTGATTGGTTAAATAGTCTGAAAATGGGTAAAGATGTTGTTAATGACGTCATTGTAAGGGCTTATAGAGTGAAACCAAGAAAGGGGAAATTTCTTCAAAGAAATGTTTTGGTAAAATTTGCAAATTGGTGGGATAAGTTGAGGCTAATGTCTTTTTAAAAACAAGCTGGTTCTGGTGCTCTGAAAATTGATGGGAGTGATGTGGAGGTATATAATGACATTTCGATGAATGAACGTGGTTGGAGATATAAGATGAAACCTGTCACAAATTTTTTGATGAAAAAAGGGATAAAATATAATCGGCGATTTCCTCAACAGTTAAGATTCTTTCATGATAAAAAAATGCAGGTGATTGATGTAGAGACGGATGCACTGGAATTTTTTGAGTTTAATTGATCTCGTCAAGGCGGGTTCAAATGAATGGTTGGAATTAAGGAAAGATCTGTTGGAGTCGGGTGGTATAAGAAGAGAATATGGTGGAGCGGATGAAGGTGGTGCCGCGGGAGGAGAACAACCGGATTTAGCAGAGGGTGAGCTGTCATTGATTGTGGTGGAGGAAGGTTTGAGTAATAGCTCAAAGGATTAAATTGTGTAATTAAGAAATTTGGATGGTGCACTAGAGCGGTAACTATCACGCACGTCTTGCATGTTCTCCCCCTCCCCCCTTTGGAGGACGAAGGTGACTTTTTGTTGAGGAAAGTGGGGAGGGTAGTAATTAATGTTTTTTGTTTTACTTTTTTTGTTGTTTTGATTGTTGTGGTTTAATGGGTAGCATGCCTATTGGAGGACTCGGAAGTAGTGGAAATGGTGGTAAAGTAATAAAACATGAGAACTATTAAAGGGTTAACGTGGAATGTAAAGGGTACAGAATCTTTGATTAAGAGGAGGAGATTAGAATCAGCTCTGAGGAAAGATAGGCTGGATATACTTTTTTTGCAGGAAACCCACAAAAAAATCCCAAGATGCAAACAATTTTTTTTTAGGATGGATGCAACACTATGATAAATCATATGGCACATCAAAGGCTAGAGGGGTCGCAATCTTAATTTCAACTAGGTTGGGGTTCAAGATAATAAGTTCAATTGCGGATCCAGAAGGTAGATATTTGATAGTAAAAGGGAAAATAGATGATGAAGAAGTAACTCTGGTAAATATATATGCCCCAAATGAACATCAATCTGAATTTTTTTGGGGAAAAATGTGTAAAATTTTGGTAAAAGAACAAACAACAAGGATGATTGTGGCCGAAGATTTCAATTTAGTAAAATCAAATTTGGATTGTACCAATGTATCAAGATACGGAAAAGGAATTAAGGGGCAGATTTTGGACAATTGGATGGCTGTATTAGGTTTGAAGGATTCTTGGAGAGAACTTAAGGGGTCAGAAAGGGTATATTCCTATTTCTCACATGTCCATAACTCATACTCTAGAATAGATTATGTATTTGTAACTGAAAATATGGTCAAAAACTTGGAAGAGATGGAAATTTGAATTTTTAAGGAGTCTGACCATGCTAAAGTAATTTTGGAATTAAGATTACAGAGTGATAATAGAATGAGAAGGAGTTGGAAATACGACGTCAATTTATTTAAAGACCAAAAGAGTAAGGTTCAAATTATAGAGAATTGGAAGGAAATTTGGCAATTGAATGATAATGATGAGGTAAACTTTAATATGGTCTGGGATGCCATGAAGTCGGTCTTCAGAGGGGAATGCATTAAGATGGCAAGTAATAGATACAAAAGGCATAAATTAGCATAAAATAAAGCTGAAAAGGAGATAAAGCAACTACAGGAGGAGCATGCAAAGACGAAGGATAATAAGGTTTTCACAAATTTACAAAGATTGAAGACTGAAATGGCAGGTAAAGATATAGAAAAGGTAAAAAGAGACTTGGTCTACTTAAAAAGAGAGTATTTTGAATATAGTAATAAAAATTCAAAATTACTAGCAAAAGCAGTGAAAGACAAGAGAGAAAAGGGAATATTGGGGTTCTGATAGATAAACAAGGGGTAAGATGCAATAAGACTAAGGATAAATGTAAGATTGTGAAGGAATTTTATCAAGCCTTATATGCAAGAAAAGAAATAGATGAGAAAAAGCTTAAAAAGCAATTAGAGAAACAAATAGTTGGTGGAATAAAACAGGAACACAAAGATAGAATGGAAGATCAAGTGTCTGAAAAGGAAGTAAGAGACGTAATTGCGGGCTTAAAGTCAGGGAAAGCCCCTGGTGAAGATGGATTGTCTGCTGACTTTTATAAGGAATTTTAAGATATAGTTGCACCAAAGCTGGTAAAATTATACAATTATGTATTGGATGGTGGTCAAATTCCGACTTCATGGTATAGGACCACAATTGTTCTATTGCCAAAACTTGGAAAGAACTTAGAAAAAGTAGAATCTTATAGACCAATCTCATTGATAAACCAAGATGCCAAGATTTTCACGGCAATGTTAGCTAACCGTTTAAACAATTTTATGGGTAATTATATAAATGTAGATCAAGTGGGTTTTTTGAATGGGTGACACATGGCAGATCTGACTAGAAGAGTAGTAGATTTGATAGACATTGTGAGTCAAACAAAAGAAAAAGTGGGATTAATATCATTGGACATTTTTAAAACATTTGACTCGTTACAATGGATCTCAATTAAAGAAATAATTAAATGTTATGGATTTGGTGACAAATTTAGAAGAGTGATTGATCAACTATATCATCAAGGAATAGCTACTGTTAAAGTAAACAATGAGGTTACTGAAGAGATAAAACTGGAGGCGGGTACGAGACAGGGTTGTCCTCTATCACCAATTTTGTTTATCATGGCAATGGAGATGTTAGCAAAAGCTATAAGAGAGGATAGAAAAATAGAGGGAATTTTGAAAAATAAAATAAGTATGTATGCAGATGACACCATGATAATAGTAAAACATCCTGAGAGGGTAATGGATAGAATTAGGGATCAATTAAAGGGTTTTGAAGATATTACGGGTCTGAAGATAAATTGGGATAAATCAGAAATGATGCTTTGTAATATATGAGAAGAAGGCCGGAAGAAGATAATGGGAATAGTTAATATTCAAATTAAAGATAAGTTGAAATATTTGGGAATAGTTATATCTAATAAATTGGAAGAACTTAAAAGATTGAATTATGACAGTTTGAAAATGGAAATTAAAAATAGAATACAAACTTTTCAAAAACTGAAACTGTCATGGTTCGGGATAATAGCATTTACTAAAATGATGTTGTTACCTAGAATTAACTTCTTATTTGATGCATTACCAATTCAATTGAAGGATAAGGATATTAATGAGTTTCAAAAAATGATTAATAATTTTTGTAATGGTGGAAAGAGGTCTAGGTTATCTAAAATATTATGGTATTTGCCTCAGAAGGAAGGTGGTCTGGGAATGCCGAATTTGAGGGGATATTATCGAGCCTTTCAAGTTAAGAGTGTTGTGAAGATCTTGGCAAGAGAAAAGGTGATTTGGGAGGAAATTGAGATGAAGGATTATAGACATATAGGTAAAATGGTCTTTTTGGGGGATAACTTTGGAAAAGTTGAAATTAAAAATACTATGATTAAAAGGATTAATGAGTGTATGGAAGAAAGTAAAGAAGGATTTAGCCCCGAATTTCTCTCCGATAATGGAATTGTCAGATATGGTGGGTTTCCCGATTAAGGTTGATAATGTAGTAAAAGAAATTCTAGATAAGAATGAAATTTTTCTTTTGAAAGATTGGTTAAGAGCTTGCAGGGATATCAATGTTAGGATAAAATTGTTTGAACAACTAGATATGAACTGGTTTCAGATATTGAAAATCAATAAATGGAATAATAAATATATGAAGGAATATGATTTGGAAAGGGAAAAGACGGAATTTGAGGATTTGGTTCTAAAAATTAGGAAGGGAATTAAAAATACTAAGGGTTTAGTCAGCAAATTGTATACATTGTTGAATAAGGAGGGTGATCCACAAGAGGATTTGAAATTAATTTGGGAAGATGATCTGAAAATAAAGATAGATAATGATATATGGAAAAATAAATGGAAAAAGAGGATAATGAGAACTATGTCGGTTAGAATGAATGAACATAATTGTAAAATGTTATGGAGGTGGTACCTGACTCCAGTGAGGTTACATCAAATTGACAATAAAAAGGACAAATTGTGTTGGAGATGTAAAGATACAATAGGAACTTATGAACACATGTGGTGGAGTTGCACTGTGGTAAAGGATTTTTGGGAAAGAATTGAAAAAGAAATGGAGGAGATAATGGGTAAAAGAATCAAATTGGGGCCGGGTACCACCATGCTGACAAATGTGGAATGTATTTGTTCAAATAAGGATGAGAGAGAATTATTAGAAATAATGCTTACAATGGCTAGACAATGTATTGCTAGAAATTGGAAAAATGATGTAATTATATCGACTGAAGAATGGTATAAAGAAATGTGGAATTTAGCATTGAATGATAAATTCACTTGGGGAATAAAATAAAAAAGGGGTAATCTGAAAGAAAATAGATTTTGGAACATCTGGAAGCCATTTGTGGATCATGCAATGGAGGGAGGTGAAAGAAATAGACCTGTACCGGACCAAAGTAGTTTTTGGAGGTAAAATATTGTGGTACTCTGAGTTCTCCAGGGCAATGTACATTAACACTGGGTGCAACATAATTTTGTTTTTGTGTGGTTCCCTATCCAGAAAACTATTGAGTTGTTTAACGTGATTAAGTGTAAGGTGGTTTTATTGTATTTGAAATTATAAAGATAGAAGAAAAATGTATTAGGAAAAGCTTTCTTTCTTCTTTTTACGATTTTGTACTGTTTTGCTTTGTATATGTTAGAAAAATTCAATAAAAATATTATTAAAAAAAAAGAAAAGTTCAGATTTAATGTTTTTTTTAATTTATTTTAATTTACAAACTGATATTCTGCTGTCATTCTGTTTTCTAAAAGAAAACCCCAACCTTCAAACTATTTTTAAAGTAAACTTTCAAACTAGGCTTTGCATCTGAAAAAGCAGCTCTATACCATTTACTTCTGTACTGTTCTTTCTTTTTATCCTTTCACTTCTTTCTACAGAAATTTCTTCTAATCCCTGTTGGCACCTACCAAGGCTCCAAGTGAAAATCTTTCCCCTGAAATGCACCTGCTTTCATACTAAACCTTAGCTTCACCTCTGCAGCAAATTTGTGGAAGAAATGCAAGCGCGGGCCCCCACCCACCCGGACTCGGACATCCGGGTTAGTTAGGGGGCGTGGCCACCCTCTTCAAAAGGGGTGGCCACGAGGCAGCCTGGCTGCCATTTTAGAAGCGACGTCGCTTCCTCCCCTGCTCGCCTCTGTTCGAGGGTTCTTTTTTTTTTTTTTTGCTTTCCTCGCCTCTTTGCAAGAGGCTCGATTTGCCCTTTGTTTTAGCAAGGATTCCCGTGGAGAGAGACATTATGGGTCTCTCTCTTTTGAGTCTCCCAGGGTCTATTCCATTGGTCCCGGGATGGGAGGCTGCTGCGCCCGGCGCCCATTCATCTGGCCCCCACCAGGCAGGGAGCACAAAAGACATTGGAGCTGCCACTACCTCATCTGCAGCTGGATTTTCCAAGTGCCTTTTTCTATTACTGGTTAGATTGTTTCTGATATGTCCTGTGGCTTCACTGTTTTGTTGATATGCTTATTGATATGTTTTTTGGATATGTCCTTTTGATATACTGATTGTTGATATTTTGACTTGTACTGATATATTGTATTGTGGAATTTATTGTAATTGTATTGTAAGTGTATTGATTATTTATTTGTGCATTATCACACTGTTACATTGTACTTATATTAACTGCTGTTAGCCGCTCAGAGTCGGCCTGTGCCGAGTTGAGCGGGATACAAACCTAAATAAATAAATAAATAAATAAATAAATCGGAGGATTTTCCTTTCTCACGGCACTGGACTGCAGTGGCTCAGGTGGCTAAGAGGCTGACTGGGAGGCAGAAAGTCAGCGGTTCGATTCCGGAGTACTGCAGAACGGAATGCTTCATTGGTTGTGAGTTCGGGCATCACCTGGAGCTCAACCGACCCCCTGGGTTGCGCCGGGGGGGCTGAGCCCCCCCTCTATTTTTTGGGAGTTCCATCGGGCCGGAGGGCTCGGATGGCGCCCCCGCAGGTCCAATGAGCCCAGGTTGAGGGCTCGGGTGGGGGGGGGTGGCACAGGCCTGCCCCGCTGGGGTTCTTACCACCACTGCTTATTTGCCCGGCTTGGGCATAGCGGCCCACTTGGGCATGGTGCGGGTTTCCGCCCCACCGTCATTCCGGCCCCTCATGGGCTGGATTACTAGGCATGCCCCTATTATGGCCGGGGATTACCATGGGTTATCCCGTATCAATTACCCGGTGGGCCCATCCGGCCCATCCGGCCCACCTTGTCCTGGTGGGTTAGATGCTGCGGAAGCCCCCTTGCCTGCAATTCGGCAATGGAGGCATCAATGGTCATTCCTCCACCACCTCGGATGGTGGGCGCGCCAACTCGGCAGTTCCGGCCCACATGCTGGCCATGGCTGTGCAGTGGGCCGCCAACAGGGTCAAGCTGCTGGAGGCCATCAGGCCAGCGTAGGCTGGCACCTCGCGGCTCCCCATCTGGCTGGCATGCACAGGAACACGGAGCGAGATGGACATCGCGAACTCCGACGCCCACCACTGGCCGGAACCCCCAGTGGGGGAAGCTCATGGAGGTGCACCGAGTGAGTATCCTGGTCAAATGAGCATACCTCTGACACTAGCTCGTCACGCTGGGGGGGGGGTATAGTGGCCATGGTCGCAGCAGGCCAATTACACTGTGGTTCTTACTGGGGTGACCGCCCATATGCTTTTACTTCATTTCTCTGGGCCCGTAGAGCCGGTTATGTGTTTATCCACTCCAATCCGTGCCAACGGTGGTTCTGCTGATGGCCGGTTGCTCTGTGCCCCTGGGTGACCACTTGTCCTGGGCTATTAGCTAGGCTCTGTGGTTTGGGGAATATATTCATGTTTTCCCCCTTCTGCAATGTGAACACACTGATTAGGGCATTAGGGGCAGGACAACAGGGTCAAGGAGTTGCCCCGTCGCTGCACCCTGTCCCCCCCATCGGGCCGATTGGTTGCCGGCCTATTGGGCATCCATGGCAGGATGTATGTGGGCCCATCCTGATTTGGCCATTCCAATGGTACAGTGCTTGAACAATGATTGCAGGGCCAGGGTTGTTTTCCCTGGCCTGTCATGGTTAGCCTAGGTCAAGACCTTAGGCTTAGGGCGGCCCTTCACCCTGAGATGCCAGCGACGACCCCTGTTAGCACTTGCAGTTACTGTATGTGACTCTTACGTGGCTACGCTTATGCTGCGTGCGGAGAGTCCACTTTCGGGCAACTACCTGTACCTTGATCTGGAGCTCTCAGATTGAGTTAGCTGCTACCATCTTCAACGGGGGAGATGTTTTGCAGGGCACTGGTGCTAGATTATGGGTTGCTCGATCAGGAGTAGGCTCTGGTGAGGCTCACTCCTCAAGGGCCGATCAGCTGGGAGAGGGTACTACCCTGGCGCTGCCATATGTCCGGTTGCTCTCCCACAGGTGTTTGTGGCAGCACGTGGTTCACGCCCTGGCCTGTCGTCTGCTACCAAGCTGTCGTCTGCTACCAAGCTGAACTAGAATTGGTACCCATTCCTCCTGGTTGGGTGCCGCATCAGCTGCGGCTGCGTTTGGGTGCCCGGAGCCTGACATATGTTGCATTGGCAGGTGTGGATTTGCCCAATTTTCTCTGTCTGTTCGTCTCTTCACTGAATGAGTGCCTTGTCTGCCCTCTGTTCTCCCTCCTTATTTTACAGACCCTGTGTGTTCCCGCACACTGGTAGTGGTGGTGGCTTGTGGGCCACAACTCTGTGCACTGGGGTGGCGCAGTATGCTGCTTCGTTAGAATGGGGACCCCATCTTGGACTACGTGTAACCACGCATATGCAGTGGTATGGTGTGCACAGCATTGAGGTGGCGGAAACTGTTGACATTCCTGATGTCCATTGGGGATGCGGGGCTGCCACATGTTTTAATGCTGCACCTCGGAGGCGGTGATATTGCACGGATTGCTGGCCCGGACTTAAAGACTTCCGAGCGAAGTGACCTGGCGTTTCTTTGCCATTTATTGCTGTCTACACAATTGCTATGGTCATACATCATGCCGATGCAACATCATGGGCGACACTTTGTCCCAGCGATCGGACCTTGCCCGACAGTCCGTGAACAGGGCTGTTGCCTGGTTCCTTGTCTAGAATGGCTCGGGGACAGCCATTTGTCGTCTGGGGATGGGGTTACAGGAATTTGGCCTGTATTCTGGAGATGGGGTTCACCTGTCAACAATAACGTGCAAGAGGGCCAGGTGACCGTGCAAGAGGGCCAGGTGCTGCAATGTGGCAATGTTGCCAAGTGGAAGGTGCCTCTCCGAAAGTCACAGGTGATGCATGGCCACATCAACTTCGCCTGCAGAGTGGTAATACCAGGCAGTGCTTTCGCCTAGTGTCTGGGTCACGCTATGGCGGGTCTCGCTAAACGCCGCCGCAGGGTACAGCTGATTAGGGGTTTATGAGTGAACCTGTTGGTTTGGCTCACATTCCTGCAGGACTTCCATGCTGTCTCCTCAGGAGGTCTGAGCTTCTGGTCAGCCCCAGTTACAAGTACAGTCGGATGCCTCCGGCTCCCTGGGTGGGGGGGATTTATTTAAGGACAGGTGCCTATGGTTATTGGCCCCAGGGATGGCAGGGCATGGATCACTTACGCGACCTTATGTTTCTAAAAAAATTCTCAATTCTGGGTACCCTTTATGCTCTGGAGGACAGGTGGCCTGATTCTGTGCTCCGCTTTTGGTGTGGAAATGCTGCGGTGGTGCACATTGTCAATGCCCGAACGTCTAAATTCCCCGGAGTCATGGCCTCAGCTCGCATATTGTTCTTGGGTCCGTGCACTTTAAGGCGCTTCTTTGGGCTAAACATGTACCAGGCATTTATAACGATATTGCTTATGCTTTCCCCACCTGCAGATCGCCCGGTTCCGCGGCTGGGCTCCAGATGCTTGTGAGCTACCCTCTCCACTCCTGCCTGTGATATGGTTATTTGGCAAGGAGACGTGAACCGGGCGAATGGCATGTCTTGGCACCTCGCACGCGCACTGTGCATCAGCGTCCAATCCTTCACTTTAGAGCCTTTTGTGGGAAAAGGCAATTGCCCAAAATATGGCCGACATTGGTCGACTAGGTTTTATAATGTATAGTCTGCCCTTATGATCTGGGGTTGGCTCCACGCACCATAGCCACCAGGCTTTAAGCCTTGATATTCATGGCCAAGGCACGGGGCTTTCCTGACTATGCGAGGGTCTTCTGAGTATGCCATGTTTTGGAGGGGTGGACACATGTACGTGGCCGCAGCCCGACACACATCGCCCTATTCTCCCAGATATTCTGACCCACCTTGCACGAGGTTGGCATAGACGATGTTGCAGTAGGCAGGAGGAGTCTCTTTCCATGCAGCTACTGCTTTACCTTTTTTCTGAGCTTGACGACTCAGCGAGCTGGTCCCATGGTCAACGGGGGACATGTTTTGTAGGGCACTGGAACTTGAAGATATCTATATCAACCAAGAGTGGGGCTCAGTTGAGGAGTCGTCCCTTGAAGGCCAATCAGCATGGAGTGGGCAGTGGTGTATACTGCTATGACGTACATTTGCTGACATCATTCCGGTTGGTGCCCTACATGCAATTGGCAGTGCCTGCTGCATGCCCTGGCCTGTTTTTCTGCCACCAGGATGGGTCTCCTCTTAACAAATTTAAGTTCTGGAGGGTGACCGGTACCGTGCTTCACAGTGTGGAGCCCGTTATGGCACCCATTCATTTAGGATAGGCGTCGCATTAACTGCAGATGCGTTTGGGTACTCGGAGGCGGATATCTGTGGGCACGTGAGGGTGTGCGTGTATTGTCCTTATATTTACGTCCCCTCATTGTAAGAGTAGCTAGTTATGTCCTTAACCCCTTATCCTCTTTTACAGATCCTGTGTGTCTCCGCACACTGGTGGCAGTGGGGCTGGTGGGCCGCAGCTATGGACACTGGGCGGCAGTATATGCTGCAGCGACAGAGTGTGGACCCCAGCTCGGGCTGCGTGCATCCGCACGTATGCGATGGAATGGTATGCGCGGCACGAGTGGGCGGAAACTGTTGCCATTCCTGATGTCCATCAGGGATGCTGGACCGCCTGATGTTCTTATTCTGCACCTCGGCGGCGATGATCTCACACGGATCACTGACCTTCCATTAAAATGTCGAGGTGCAGTGACCTGGCGTTTTTACATCATTTATGGCTGTACACGCGGTCGCTATGGTCTGACATCGTGCCGAGACACCAATTTAGGGGAGACGTGGATCTCTGTGGTTTGGACCGTCCTCGGCGGTCAGCGGACAGGGCTGTTGCCCGTTTCCTTGCTGGGATTGGCTTGGGGACAGCCAGTAGACATCTGAGGATAGGCTTGCAAAAATTTTGACCTATAGGCAGGATATGGGGTCCACCTGTCAGCTAGAGGTATGTACCTCTTTCTGGAGTAGGTGCAAGCAGGCCTGGTGACTGAGCTGACGGTCTGGGGGGCGGGTAGCACTGGGTAAGGTAAAGATTTATGACACATAGGTATCCATCAAGTTTGCAATTGACTGGCCAACACGTAGATAGGTACAGGGGAAACAGGATTGGCCGGTCAAGGGCAAATTATGAAAGGGGTGATGTCAGGAGCTTCACAGCCTGCATCACCTTGATATTTGAACGGATACACGTCATAGGGTGGGGTCAGTAGATAGTATATTGACTCCGGTCAACAATTTGTTTGTGTCAATAAACAAATTGATACAAATCGATATATGTAGCCAATTTCCATTGGCATTTAGGGTGGAACCTTACCAGTGCTACTGCGGCCTGCTTGCCTTAAAGAATTACAATTGGATGATACACCAATTGAAAGTGATAATTCAGACTAGGGCATTATTCAATAAAAGTGGCACGATGCCTTTAATCCAATATCAGTGTCTGAGTCTTCTTTGGGTGGGTGCGCCTGCAATGCAAGTGTGGCGCCAAAATGGCCACCGCGTTCTTTGTGGGCCACCCAACCACCCGGACTCAGACATCCGGGTTAATTAGGGGGGCGTGGCCACCATCTTTAAAAGGGGTGGCCACGAGGCAGCCTGGCTGCCATTTTAGAAGTGACAGAGCGGAGAAGTTTTTCCCTCTACCCCATCCCTAGTGGACAGTGTGATTTTCTGGTCGCTTCGGGGCCAGGTGGGAATTTTTGCTTTGACCTGTATTGGCTCTTTGGTTTTTGGCTTTTTTGCCCATCCCACACTGTCGCTAGTGTTTGAGATACGGGGTAAGTTGACTTTGGTCACTTTTGGCGGGTAGCACTGGGTAAGGTAAAGATTTATGACACATAGATATTCAGCAGGTTCGCAATTGACTGGCCAACACGTAGATAGGTACAGGGGAAACAGGTTTGGCTGGTCAAGGGCAAACTGTGAAAGGGGTGATGTCAGGAGCCTTACAGCCTGCATTACCTTTATATTTGAACGGATACACGTCATAGGGTGGGGTCAGTAGATAGTCCGAGTTATAACTTTCAATTGGTGTAATCATCCAATTGTAATTCTTTAAGGCAAGCAGGCCGCAGTAACACTGGTAAGGTTCCTCCCAAAATACCAATGGCAATTGGCTACATGTAACTATTTGTATCAATTTGTTTGTTGACACAAACAAATTGTTGACCGGAGTCAATAAACTAATGACCCCACGTAATGCAAATAGGCTAGGTCCCTGCAAATCGTGAACTTTAAAGAGAGGCCAATGACCTGGGCAAGGTCATTGCCACCGAGATGCAGGATGAGGACATCAGGCAGTCCAGCATCCCTGATGGAAAACAGGAATGGCAACAGTTCCCGCCATTTCATACCGCGCTTACCGTACCATCGCAAACATGCGGTTGCACGTAGCCTGAGATGGGGTCCCCACTCTGTCACCGTAGCATACTGCGCTGCCCAGTGCACGTAACTGTGGCCCACCAGCCATACTGCCACTGGTGTGCGGGGACACACAGGGTCTGTAAAAGAAGGAAAAAAGGAATAATGACATAACTGGTACTCAAACATGGAGGGGACGTATGTACAATGCAAAGCGCATGGATCCCCACCTGCCCATCCTGCGTATATCAGCCTCAGAGTACCCAAACGCAGCCGCAGTAGAAGCGGCACCTATCCTAAATGAATGGGTGCCGTAACGAGCCCCAGGGAGGCCCACACTGGTAAGTGCCATGCCGATCACCTTCCAAAACTGGAATTTAGTAAGGGGAGACCCATCCTGGTGGCAGAAAAACGGGCCAGGGTGCGTACCACGCACTGCCAAAAACTCATGTAGGGTACCAACTGGACAGATGTCTTCAATGGAACATCGTGTCAGTCTGACTCCACTGCCTACGCTATGCTGATCAACCTTTGAGGACCATATCCTCAACTGAGCCCACTCTTGAGTAACAGACATCGTCGAGGTCCAGTGCCCTACGAGACGCATCCGCCTTAGACCTAGTGGTACCAACTCACTGATGCGGAGCGCTCCAAAGAAGGCTACAGTGGTAACTGCGTGAAAAAGAGCCACCTCGTACCTATCATAACATAAGTTATGCCAGCCTCGTGCAAGGTGGGTAAGAATCTCTGGCGAAATCGGGTGACGTGTGTCCTGGTGGTGGCCACGTTCATGTGTCCACCCCTCCAAAACATGACGTATGCGGAAATCATTCACGCAGTCAGCGAAGCCCCGCACCTTGGCCATAAATGCCAGTGCCGAAAGCCTAGAGGCTATAGTACGGAGGGCCAGCCCATGACCGTGAAGATAAACCATGTATTGCAAAATCTGGTCCACAGGTATTGGCCACACTTCAGGTAACCGTAGTTGGCCACAAAAGGTTCTAAATTTTATGAAACCATGTTGATACGCCTTACGCGTGCGAGGTGCCAAAGACATGCCGATCGCCCGGTTCACCTCTCCTCGCCAAATGTCCAAATCTTGGCCGGGAGTGGCGAGGGGAATTCCTCTGCTTCCGGAGCCAAGGCTCGGAACCAGGAGATCTGCAGGCGGGATAAAGCATCAGCAATATCATTATTAATACATGGTACATGTCTGGCCTTGAACAGCACATTAAGGCGTAGGCTTCTCAAGACAAATTGACGGACCAATGCCATGGCCCTAGGGGATTTGGACGTCTGAGCGTTGACAATGTGCACCACTGCAGCATTGTCACACCAAAAATGGACCACTGAGTTGACCCACTTATCACCCCATAGCATTAGTGCCCCCAAAATGGGAAAAAATTCCAGGAAAGTAAGATCGCGGAGACGATCCGTGCCCTGCCATGCGTGAGGCCATCGGCCATATGCCCACCTCCCTTCGAAATAGGTCCCATAACCCAGGGAGCCGGAGGCATCCGACTGTACTTGAAATTTAGGGCAGACCATAAGGTCCGATCTCCAAAAAGAGACCCTGTTAAATTCCTGTAGAAATGTGAGCCAAACCGAAAGGTCTGCCCATATACCCCTGGTGAGCCGGACCCTGTGGTGGTGTTTTAATAGGCCAGCCATGGCATCACACAGATGCCTGGCAAAAGCTCTGCCCAGTGTCACCACCCTGCAGGCAAAGTTGAGGTGGCCGTGCAGTACCTGTAGCTCACGAAGGGACACCTTACGTTTAGAAATCAGTGCCCAGATCACCGCAGAGATCCGGGCCACCTTGTCCACGGGTAACCTGGATGCCTGTGCGACAATGTCAATTTCGATGCCTAAAAAGGTGAGCTTGGTGGCTGGGCCCTCGGTCTTTTCAGGCGCTAAGGGGACACCCAGTTCCCGCATAAGGGCCTGAAATGTAGTAAGGAGACACGTACACGTGTCTGAGCCCCGTTCACCCCCGAACAAAAAGTCATCGAGGTAATGGGCTACAGACCGGGACCCTGACCTGCGGACAAAGGCCCATTGAAGGAAAGTGCTAAATCGTTCGAATGGCGAATATGAAATAGAGCAGCCAAAAGGCATGGCCTTATCTACATAGAATTTCCCCCTAAAATGGAAACCCAACAGCTCAAAGTCCTCGGGGTGCACTGGCAGTAATCGGAATGCCGATTTAATATCACACTTTGCCAGGAGGGCCCCGGGACCACAGGCGCGTACCATCTGTAGGGCCTGATCAAACGACGTATACCTGACTGAGCAAAGATCATCAGGAATAGCATCATTGACCGAGGAACCCACAGGGTAAGAAAGATGGTGAATTAGGCAAAATTCACCTGGGGTCTTTTTTGGGACTAGCCCCAGAGGGGAGACCTTCAAGTTAGGGAATGCTGGTTCATTAAAGGGCCCTGCAACTCTCATAGCCTGCAACTCCTTAGCTATGCTTTGTGCAGCAACCTCCTCATTGCCCTTTAGAGAAAGTAAGTTCGGGGCGTCCTGCGGTCCCCGAACACCCCTAAATGGTATATGAAAGTCAAACTGGAAGCCTTCAAGCAGGTACCTCGCATCATCCCGTCTAGGATAAGCGGAAAGCCATTGTCCTAACATGGGGATATTAATTGGGTAGGGGGCCTTTTGCTTGGCCAGCACCATCAGAGGGAGCTCTGACTGCCCCCTGCCCACCCCTACCTCTGCCTCGTGACCCACCAGCCCATGGGCACGCAGAGGCAGCGTGAGGGCCAGAGCAAGAGGGACACTCGTGCCGGAAACGACACTGACGCTTGTTGCACATGCCGCTAGCTGAGAAGCTCCAACACAGCAGGCGGGCTGGAACCCCCTGCCCCGCCGGCTGGTGTGGAACCTGCGCCGCAGTCGCCCGCTGCACGGCATGGCCACAATGGTACCTATCACCAGGCGCCGGACGCATGGGAGTCATATACAAGAGCCACAATTGCTGGCAGGGCTCATCCCACCTCATCTCAGGAGGTAGGGCCACCCTCATCCTAAATTCCTCATCGTAAGCCAACCACGATGGGCCAGGAAAATCGACCATCGCCCTATAAATATTGTCGAGGTATTGGACAATCGGAATGGCCAAATCAGGCCAGGCCCTCAGGTACACCGCCATATTTATGAGATATGCCGGCAACCAATTGGCCCAGGTACGCGGTGGCTTACGACGACGGGACAATTCTTTGTCTCGGTCATCCTGTCCCTCCCTCTCCTCCTTAGTGGGCTCATGATTCAGGAGGGAGAAAATATCAACGTACTCCCCTCTCCAAATCTTCTCCCTAGTCAGAGCTCGCGACAGGCATCGAGCTCTGGGGCCACACCTGACTGCTCCCCACCGGCAGATTCGAATGTGCGGGGAGCTGCGAGGCACCAGCTTGGGCTGGCCTGACGGCCTCAAGCAGCTCAACCCTGTTGGCGGCCCGCTGGAGAGTCATGGCCGACGTGTCTGAGGCCGACAGAGGGGCCGAGATCAAAGCATCAGGCAAACCCCCCTCGGGAGGTGGTTGGGCAATGCCCAGTGAAGCCTCTAGCACCGAAATACGTGCAAGAAGGGCATCGACAGTCTCCGAACCCCCAGTATAAGGTGGGCCGCGTGGTCCGGATGGGCCGCGTGGGCCGCATGGTCCCCATACGGGGATCCAGGGCCTGAGTAGGGCCATGCCCAAAACTCTGGCCCATGGGGGGCCGGAGGAATGGTGTGGCAGAAACCGCCACCAAGTCCGAGTGGGCCACCCTGTCCCAAACTAATGAAATCCCGTCCAGGGGCAGGGATGCCTGAGTAGCCGGCCTGAGCCAGCCCAGCCTGGAGGCCTGTGCCGGGCTGACCAGTGGAAGCCTGCCAGGCCCCACTGGCAGCGGCGGGCAAGGCCGTCCCACTGCCAAGCTGGGGGGGTGCAGCCCGAGTCCTCCGACCCGATGGCTGCCCCCCAGCAGAAGGAGGGAGCAGGAAAGCCCTTCCCCTCAGCCGTGGCTTAACCGCCGGGGCCTTGCGCTTGGGAGCCATGGCTCCCGAAAGTTAACAACGGATCCCTGGTCAGGGATCGGTTCCTGTGCCCTGAGTACCGCCGGACCGAAGAGGAGCGAACTCCGTTCGAGAAAAAGGTACGAAGGGCAAAAAGGCAAGAAATGTGGCAGAGAAAACTTCTCCGCTCCGTCGCATTTCTAAAATGGCAGCTCGGCTGCCTCGTGGCCACCCCTTTTATAGAGGGGTGGCCACGCCCCCTAACTCACCCGGATGTCTGAGTCCAGGTGGGGGGGTCTGCAAAGAGCGCGGTGGCCATTTTGGCGCCGCGCTTTCATTTGTTGCACAGGTGCAGCAGCTCTTCTGGAGAGTTCCCCAGCTCTTCCAGAGGGTTCCCTGACTTGTGTATTTATTACACAGCAGGGGACACAAAAATTAGCCTTTGAGTTCAACAGAGCCTTTCATGCTCACCGGCCGGTCGTGTTGTGCTTCAATACTGTGGAGTTTATCCCTTTTGTGACTGCCAGGCATACCAGCTTTCTGACTTGCCACTATGATCTCCTGTTTGCTTGCAAGGATTGGCACTTGAAGCTCTGAGGTGAAGGACTGCCTCAGTTTGCTTCAGCTCCAGGACAGAAAGATGATGCGTCGTGAGTAAAAGAGCAAAAACTATTTGCTGTTTGTTGCTACAGCCTGAGTGTTGGACTGCTGCCAGGCTGCTTGGGACTTGTATAGACTTTGCTTATGTTTATTTCCCCAGTGAATGTAACTAGGGGAAGCCAAAGACAGGATATCTCTCAATGCCATTTCCAGGGAATCCTAAGCAGGTGAAGGCATCTGTTTGGTAATACCCTGAAGCAAATGGTGAGCCACTGTGTGAGACAGAATGCTGGACTGGATGGGCTGTGGCCTGTTCCAGCAAGGCTGTTCTTATGTATATTTCTGCTTTTGTTCAACTCCACTGTAAATGTTGCTGCACTCTTGTAAGTAAACCAACTCTACTTTGCACCAAGCCAAGAGACTGTGTTGCTGTGTTATTGCTGATTTCTTCTTTTTAATTTTTTATTGATTTTCAGAAACAACATAGGCAAGCATATAAATGATACATTTGACATTTATCACAAAAAAAGAATCTTTAAACAATAAAATTAGATATATAAAAATCTAAATATAACACCTTTGAAATTTAACATTTAACATACTGTCTCTTTAATGTTTTATTATCACAATGGTAAATATCCCAACTTTGCTCTTAAACATTAGTGACCAGTAACTTCTTATTTTATCTATTTTCTATTCAAATCAATTTGTCTAAAACAGTTATATTTCTTTTTCTATCCCTATCAATTTATTCCAATATTACATTCTATACATCATTCACCCCGTGTATTTACATTGCCTGGGAGGATGTGGTATTTCCCATTGGTTTCTACTGTGCCCAAAACTTCAATTGGTCTGGTGTCAGTCTATTCTTCCCCTCTCCCTTCAAAGCATGATCCACAAACTGTCTCCATGTATTCCAGAATCTATTCTCTTTAATTATTCCTTTTTTAAAATTCAACGCCCATGTTAATTTTTCATTCAATGCGAGATCCCACATCTCCTTATACCAATCATCTACTTTTAATGTTATGTCATTCTTCCAATTTTTTGCTATACACATTCTGCCCATAGTAAGCATTATAACCAATAATTCTTTCTTATCATCATCTAAGTTCATATTATCTACGTCCGTCTACAAGATGTTACTTGGTCCCAACTTGAGAGATGTTCCCATAATATTGACCATCTCCTTCTCAATTTCCTCCCAAAATTTCTCAACCTTTTTACATTCATACCACATATGTACATATGTGCCCAATGTATTTTTACATCTCCAACACATTTTATTATTATTTTTGTCTATCTATTACAGTTTCAATGGGGTCAAGTACCATTTCCACAACATTTTAAAATTATGCTCTTTAACCCTGATGGACATGGATCTCATACCTCTTTTTTTCCATTTATTTTTCCACTCTTTTTCAGTTATGCTTATCTTCAAATCTTGTTCCCAAGCAATATCTCTTGTGAATTACTTTCTACATTTATTATTTTATATATTTTACTAACCATACCTTTAATTCCAATTTCCGACTTTCTTACTTTCCATATTAACTCTTCAAATTCAGTTTTAGTTCTTTCCAGACTCTGCTCTCTCACATAACTATTATTCCACTTATTTATCCTCATAATCTGTAACCAATTTAACTTCATTTGATAATACAGCTCTTGTCTTTTCACGTCGTCTCTGCAAACTCGTATCCAATCTTTCAACAGGAAAATCTCGTTCTTTAATAAAATTTCCTTCATCCTATCATCAATTTTTATTGGGAATTTTTTAATATCTTCCAGCTCAATTATTGGCGATATATTCGGGGATATATTAAACATTTTAACCTTCTTCCAAACTCCCAACATCGAACACATCATTCTATTTTTAACCATTATTTTTCCTTTTTCATTCCCTAAAAACACACTTTTACCCAACTCCTTTAATTCCATCATTTCAATTTCCTCCCAAATAACTACCTCTTTCATTAAAATCTTAACTACATTTTTAATATGGAATACATTATAATCATTTTTCAAATTCGGTATTCCCAGACTCCCATCTTTTTGTGACTGGTACCACATTTTCTTTGGTATTCTAGCTCTTCTTCCCCCATTACAATAATTATTTATTAAAGCTTGAAATTCCTTAATTTCTTTATCTGTAATTTGGATTGGTAGGGTTTCAAACAAAAAATTTATTTTTGGTAATAACATCATTTTAGTCAATGCTAGCCTGCCAAACCAAGACAGCTTCAAATTTTTACATTGTGAAATTTTTGCTTTGAGTTCTTTTTTTTTTGTTTATCATAATTTAATCTTCTTAAATCTTCTATTTTGCTTGAAATATTTATCCCCAAATATCTCACACTATTTTTAATCTGTAGTTTAAATCTATTTTTAATTCTCCCTTGTTCTCCCTTGTCTATATTATTCAATATCATTTCAGATTTATCCCAATTTATCCTCAACCCAGTTATTTGTTCAAATTCCTCCAAATGCCTCTATATTTTTCCCAACATCTTCCCCAGATGTTTCATAATTATAAGAGTATCGTCAGCATATAAACTAACTTTATTTCCTAATATTCCTTCTATTTCTTTATCCTCCCTTATACTTTTTGCTAATATTTCCATCGCCATTATAAATAATATTGGGGATAGTGGGCATCCCTGTCTTGTTCCCGCTTCTAATCTTACTTCTTCCGTAAGGCCATCATTTACCCTAACATTGGCACACCCTTGTTGATACAATTGTTCTATCGTTTTTATAAACCTACATCCAAATCCATAGCCTTTAATTAACTCATTAATTGTTATCCATTGCAAAGAATCGAATGCTTTGAAAATATCCAAAGATAACAATCCTACCTTCTCTTTAGTTTGACCTGCAATGTCTATTAAATCTATAACTCACCTTGTTAAATCCGCCATGTATCTACCTTTAATAAATCCCGCCTGGTCATTATTTATATATTTATCCATGAAGCTATTTAATCTTTTTGCCAATATCATCGTAAAAATCTTAGCATCCTGATTTATTAAAGAGATAGCCTATATGACTCTACGTTTTCCAAATCTTTCCCAGGTTTTGGCAATAATACTATTATAGTTCTATACCAAGAGGGTGGAATCTGACCTCCATCCAAAATAAAATTATACGATTTTAATAATTTTGGGACAATTATATCTTTAAACTCTTTGTAAAATTCCACTGGCAATCCATCTTCACCTGGTGATTTGTCCATCCTCAATTTACCTATTATTTCTTTTATCTCCTTTTCAGTAATTGGCTCCTCCATTATTTGTTTATGTTCCTGATCGATTTTGTTTTTAATCTGATTTTCAATTTTATCTTTTAATTTTCCCAGGTCTATATTTTTTCTTGAATTAACTCCTGATAGAATTCTTTTACAACCTTACATTTATCTTTTGTTTTATTATACCTTATACCCTTTTTGTCTACCAGAATCCCTATTTTCATTTGGTACGTACAAATTTACCAAGGTAATCTCCTCATCATCTATTTTCCCTTTTATTATTAAATATCTTCCTTCTATATCTGAAATACTTTTTACCATCTCAAAACCAACTCTACTTGATATCATAATTGCTACACCTCTTGCCTTTGACGTACCATATGATTTTTCATAAAATTGAGTCCATCCTAAGAATAATTTGTTAGTTTCCTCTGATTTTTGGTGAGTTTCCTGAAGAAAGATTACATCCGGTTTATCTTTCCTAAGAGCTGCTTCTAATCTTCTTCTCTTCACCTGACAACCAGTACCTTTCACATTCCAGGTTAATACTTTCAAATTTTTCATTCCTTATTTTCTAACCCCAATTCTTCCTTTTCGCCACTTCCTCCAATGGGCGTGCACTCCAACAAACAACAAACCCCCATTCCCAAAAATCTATTAAGGAAAAAAACAAAAACAAAATAATAATAATAAACAACTCTAAAAAACAATAAAAAACATAAACAATCTACTGCTATCCCTCCCCGCTTTTCTACAAGTAGCCTCCGTATTAACAAAGGGGGAGGGGGGAAGCGCGACCAACTGTGCGGGCTTAATAGGAACCCAAACTAACATCAGTCCCTCCTTCCGCTCCTTTGGGCATATTCTCATTATCATTTCTCCTTCTCATGAACCCACCCGAAACAATCAATTCCTCTTTCAGTTCATCCCACTCTTTAGTTCCGAATTTCAGTAATTTTGCATCCACCATTACATCCATGACATTGACATCCTCACTCATCATATATCGTTTACCCAAATGAAAAAAACTCAATTGCCGTGGAAATTTCCAATTATACCTAACTCCTTTATCTTGGAATCTCTTTGTAATTGGCTTCATCGATTGCCTCCACATACGATACTCCATTGGAATATCATTGTATACCTCAATATCTGAACCATCTATTTTTAAAACTTCTGACCCCTTCACTCAAATGAGAGCCATTAATCGAAATTTATCAGCAACATTGGCGAACTTTACCAGTACATTTCTTGCCCCAACTTTACCCCTTCTTGACCCCAGCCGAAAGACACTTACAATACCATATGGCGTGAAAACTCCTTCCATAATTCCATCTAACCATTTTACAATTCTTTCTTTTAATTTATCTGGCGTACCTTCCAGAATTTTTCGAATTATCATGTTTGCACGTCTCATCTGTTCTTCCACCAATTCTAACCTTTTTTCATGATCCCCCACCTTATTTTCCCTTTCTTTCTTTCTCTCTTTCTCTCATATCTGAAACCACTGCTTTTATCCCCTCCTGCTCTCTTTTCATCACCTCTTGTTCTTCCTTAAATTTATTTTGCCCTTTTTGAAATCATCAAAACCCTTCATAATGTTTGCCATCAAATCTTGCATGTCTTGTTTTCGTTCCTGTTTATACTGAACAAACATATTTCCAATTTTTTGTTCCAAATTATCCACCTTCTCATTAAATTTATCAACATCTGATTTAAACCCTTGCCCCCCCTTTATTGGCACCATTGATGGGGTTCTCACTGTCATTATAGTTGCTGTTGTTGTTACTGCCATCGGTGTCATCGCAGCTGTGGTTGTTATAGTTGTTGTTGCATCTGTTGCTGTTGTTATCTTTGCTGTCGTTATTACAATGGATTTCACATCTGCAGATGCAATCGTAGGTGGAGTTGACACTATTTTTTGCTGCTGCTGCTGTTGTAATTGCTGTGCAATTTTTCTCACAGTCTCTTGGTCCTTGGTCTCTTTACGACACAGAGCCTTCATGTCTACAGAATGAACATCTTAATATCTGAAAGAAAATAAGGAAACAACCACTCTGATGCTTCCAGTCCTTAGACGGCTAGGGACCAAAACATTTTGAACCATTTGTACAGATCTCCCTAGTTCCCTAATAAAAGGGGCATGAAGTGAACCACTGTCAAGTCAAATCCAATTTCCTCTGTACGTTCAATGTTAAAAATGAAGGTTTGCCCCTCAAATATATTGTCTTAAATTTAAAGTAATGATAAAGGTCTCCCTTGCTCAAAAGCCAGTCATGCCTGACTCTAGGGGGTTGGTTTCATCTCCATTTACAGACATTTCCATGGTCATGTGGTAGGCATGACTAGACACCAGAGTGCACAGAATGCTGTTACCTTTCCTGTCAAAGTGGTACCTATTCATCTACTTGCAATTTCTTGTTTTTGAATTGCTAGGTTGGCAGGAGCTGGAAGAGATGATGGGCACTCATTCCGTCACACAGGACTCGGGTCTCAAACTGCTGCCCTGCTGCCCTTCCGCTTGTCAAGCTCAGCATCTTAAATTTATTTCTTAGATTTAGGAAATAACAAAAAGAAATGGCAAATAAATGAAACTTCTACATGTGCAGTTGATTCTAGAAACCTTATGGTCTCCATTCTCCCCACCCCGACCTCCTCTGGATTTTCCTCTCTTCTGCTCCTTTCCAATTTCTCCTCTTTTCCTGCCATCTGCCTTTGCTCTTTTCACTTCTTGCCTCCCCTCTCCACCTCTTCTCCATTCACTCATCAGGCCTCCATTCTTTTCCCTGATACAGTACCTCTCATTTTGAACCTTCGCTCTCCTACCGCTGGTTGTTTGTGGGAGTCACATGCAGGATATTGTAATTTAGAGAATTCCAGATATTATTTTCCCCACAGTGCAGAGTTTGGCTTTAAATTGTACAAATCTGTGATTCACTTTTTTTTTTTTTGGGAAGCACCATGAAAAACCATTCTGAGGCGAATAATTTTATGGTTCCTTATCCTCATGTAAAAAGATAAGACAAATTAGGATTTATACCCTAATTTGCAGCCTTTGAAAATTGGTGTTTGCAGATACAGTAATTGAGGTAACAAATTGTAGCCCTCATATCCAACATAAACCTGCCTTTCTGAACATGGCTTTTTGTCTGGCCTAGCCTTTTGTTGCACTGCTCTTATAAAAGCAGAAAAGGCTTCTGCTCACACGAGGTTTCTTCCAACTATCTCTTCCAGCACTGATCCCAATGCTGTTCTGATTTGAAGATCATGCCAGCTACATTGTACATATCATTCTGAGAGCTCACAAACAATTTCCTTCACCTTACAGTTTGGTCAGTAGAATGCAAATCATGAACTGGAGCTTGTTCAAGTCTGTAGACATCTGCTGATGGTTTAGTACAGGGGTTCCTAACCTTTTGAAGACTTCTGCTTTGAGGGCCGGACAGCCATTTTGCCTTGCCTGCACGATGAAGGTTGCCATTTTGTCCCAACATCTTCAAAGCCACTTTGTTTCTTGAATGCCCTTGGAGGAGTGGGGTGGGGGAACATCAAATAGCACCACAGGCCCAATCTGGCCCACAGGCCTTAGGTTGGGAACCTTTGGTTTGGTAGTTGCTCTGATTCTAGTTTACAACATTGCAGCAGTTCAAACTATCAGATACTTTGGTGTTTACTGTATCCCATGGTTCCTATGAGCTCACTTTGCAAATTAAGGGGAAAGCATCAGACACATGTTTTGCAAAGGACTGAATGACAGAGATTTTAATGGGTGAACCCAATTTAACCTGAGGACACATTTTGTCTCTCCTGAAGCTGATTTTCCTTCAATGGCTTTGTGAACCAGGTCATAAAGAAGGTTCAAGTCAGCGACAATCCCAGCACAGACAATCCTAATACAAACAATTATCCAGCATATCCATCTACATCGCTCTTTGTAGGGGCCTCTCTCCCCCTCCTCTCAGTCGCCCACTGGACAGTAATGTCCTTAGATCAAATATTCTCTATAAATTGAAGGAACATTTAACTGATTTATGAGGCTTTTAGCTATTACCTACTTACCTATCCAATAAAAGTGGTTACATTATATGACACACACATGGTACTCCCACAGCTCTGAGCTTCACTCATACAGTGACACATGCATCAAACTGTAATGAGATTTCCTGAAGTAAATTTATCATCATAGAACAAAAACAACAAGCCTTCCACAGAAAATGTTTTCCTGTTCTTTCATTAATTGTGGGGATTTTTGTCAGCATTATTCATATTTTTCTTCTTCAGTATTACAGGAAAACTAATCTTCTCATTGTTTTTTTTAAAAGAGAGAATTATTGATAGGAAGCTCAAAAGAAGACAAATACAGGCACCACTGAAAAACAAAGCACACTAATGTGGGCTAGCCTTTTCCTGCTTATTACAACTTGCTTCTGAACTAAAATAAATTGCCAAGTGATAATCACCTTACAGAATAATGATAAACCATCAACGCAACCCCACTGTTAAGAGTCTATAACAGGGATTCTCAACCGGTGGCCCGTGGGCCTGATGCGGCTCACAGCACCATTTCATGTTGCCCCCCACTGCCTCCAATACACCCGAAAGTGCCAAGTGGTGGAAGAAGGGCAAAATGGCCGCCCAGTCCCCGAAGCTGTCTGAGGGAGCATGATCAAGCCGCTGGTTAAAAAAGGTTGAGAACTCTTAGTATAAGTATAAACAGCAGAGAAAATGTCAGATGGCTCTTTAATATCATTTGTTGGTTTTCTTAGTTATTAGATTTGCAAACCTAGAGGATATGTATAAGAATTCATCCAAGTTTGCAAATTTTAGGCACCCAGGTTGTAATGAACCTGAGGTTTTAAAAATGTTGGTTTGAGGGGAAAATGAAACCAGATACACACCCATCTAGAACCAGGGCTGTTATAACTTACTTCTTAAAAGAGAAGGATTTTATTCCTGTGGTTTACCTCTCAGTAAGAAACACTGTGTGTTCATCATGCTAATGATGAATTATTGTAATAATGAATTAGAGTTGTTTGATGTAGCCAGATTGAGCCGGCAGGCGGGCTAAACACTACTTTATGGTAACATTGTCAATCTGTACATGAGGCAATGGCGGAGCCTTGCCTCTTTATATAGCACACAGTAAATTTGAATTTGGCTGGGTGGTACACCATTGGTTACAGTCATAGTGACGTCCTTCTGACGTAGTCGGTCCTTTGTGCATACCTAGCATAGCTTCACCTGTGGTGGGAAGTTTTCTCGTGGAAATTACCATTGGATGAATTGGAGCCACGTAATGCTTTGCCAGCTGCGCTAATGGCGAACAGCTGAACTGCATGCATACACAACATCTTGTCTCAACTTTTTTCTGTTGGCACCTTCATTTTTAACACCTGTATGTGGAGTAGGTACAATACAGTTTTCTCCCTGCTTGGAGTAACTTTATTATAGTGGCATGGTAGTGCAGCTAGATTATTGTGCAGTAGAGCAAAACAACATTCTACAAGGCAATTCTAAAAAAGAAGGTACCCAAACAACAAATGTAACTTTGAAACGGAAATTTAGATCAACACCAAACCTTCCACAGATGTAGCAGATAGCCTGCTCTTGCTCTTTGACAAACGTGGGGGTGTTTGAGCAATGGGTTTTAATGTTACAACTTTTCAAAAAGTAAAACAGTCCCCCCTACCCATGCAGAAACAAGAGACCTTTTATATTCCCACATTTAAAACAGCTCATATAAACTGAAAAGGCAAATCTTGCTGATCTTGAAGGAGAATGTTTGGTCCCACTTGTTTCTTTTATTTAGAAGAGTGGTGCCCAGCTCCTGGCCCACAGGCCTAATCCAGCCTGTGCATAGCATTAATTTGGCCTGCGGGGCACCTCTAGACCCACCACCAGAAGTCGTGATACGTCACTTACCTTGGTGGTGGCAGTGGTGGTGGGAATCGTGACATTTTCCAGGTTCTTGGACAGGCTCCGACGCTTCCCAGGGTGGCAGGTGGCTTTTTTGAGCATGTTCACTCTGGTTTGGTATTTTTTTTTCTGATGCTTCTCAGCTGCACTTTGGCAGCTAGAGCATGACCATGAGCGATTTCCAGTGCTGGGCGGAACTTACGTCAGCGCCTGGGATCTCAGTGTGGAACCAGGAAGTCGCCCACGGTCAATTCTAGCTGCCAAAGTACAGCCGAGAAGTGTTGGGAAAATCCCAAACCAGAGCAAACATGCTCCTGGGAAGTGGAGGAGCCTGTCCAAGAACCCATTAAAATGGTGAGATTCCCACTGCCACCACCTCCACTACCGATGTTGTCTCTGGCCCCCACAGCTGAGCATGTTGGCGGGAACTGGCCCCTGGTGGGAAAATATTGGGAACCCATGATTTAGAAGTACTGTATCTCAACTGCAAGATGGTGTACATTCACATAGATAATAGTATCATTCACCTAGTACTATTCACATAGTAACAACAAACAAGAAAAAAATCCAAGAAGCAGATTCCCTTTTCATCAGTTAAACTCACCCAACCACAAAGCAATTGTCATGGCTGCTATCTGACAAGTGTGGATGGTAGTGAGCGCAAGAAGGTATCCTGTATACTATCTTGACTGTTGCCATTGATATTGTCAACATTCAGGCTGCCTTTTGCTATGTAAAGTTTTGCATCTTTCTTCTTGCTGGCAATGTAGGCACAATATTGTGCAGCAATATCAGGCCATTACCTAGCATTTTGAATTGTACATACAAAATCACAATATCCCATGTTCATAAACAAGAGGTTTATTGATTAATTGTATCTATTAAATGTGACCATTGCAAATACACTTCATTTTGGAAGAATTTTCTAAATATCTGTGATGAAAAGAGCAGTAGGGCCTAAATCCAATTGGTACTTACAAGTAGACATGGTAAAGTAGTTGTTGAATGGTGAGTCAATATATGTTGGAAGGAACAGACACAGATGTATGCAAAATAAAAGGAAGTGCTCATAGCAAGCAGCACCAAGAAAGATAGCTACTTTATTCACAAAATGGAGTTTCTTCTCTGGTGTAAAATAAGCCTGTCCTCTACAGATAGTAACCTACTACATTCCTGTCAACAAATTAAAGAACATGCTGGCAAGAAAACCATTTGTTTTGCTAGAAACCACAAGTTGTACAAAATCTGGTGTCACCTTCAGTTCTTTTACAATCCATCGTTCCTCTTCCTGCAAGCAAACATTTCTTTCCTCTATGACCTCAGCCTTCACCTTCCTTGGTGAGCTCCAGAAAAACTAAGTGGAAAGATCCACCCGACTATCTGCTGATGTTGCCCTATGTTTCCCTTTCGGGGAAATGCTCTTCTAGGACAGATCAATAAACAGATAAATCAAACAAAGACATGGATAGACACATAAGCAGTGGGATTTTTAGACTAACTTATAACTTCTCCCATACACACAAACTAGCTGTTAATAGTGTTCGATTGTTCTGCTACTACAAAATTAAACATTAATTTTTAAATGATAGCTCCAGTCAAATTGGGAAGGTGGGGATGGAGGTAGGAAATTGGCAGCCCATCGTTCTTAGAAATTATATATGAAATTGTTTTTCCCCAGTCACAGAGTGGAGCTGTTTTATATTTTAATAAAACTATAACTCAAATTAACTAGGGTCACAGGAAACTAGATCATGCTTTGAGAAGAATAATTTAAGCTGACAAATGTTGGCCGCAAATATTGCTTGTGTTTTTGCTCAACTCACCTTTACAAAGTGACCATATGTTCTGTCTAGGCTTCTTGGCAGCTAAAAGAATTACAAGCACCTCTCTTTGCATTGTAGTGCTTCTGTCTTGAGGCATCATTTAGTGAACAGCTGTAATGGTGTTATTAAAAACACTCAGAGTATTTTAAAACAAAATAGCAGGCATATGTGCCTACTGTCAAGGCAGGCAAGTCTCTCTAAATGTCATGTCAGGTCTGCTATGGCTGGAAAACAAAGCTGCTTTCTCCCACTAATGTTACCCAGTCCAACTTACAATCTGTCTGCACTGAGAGATTCTCACTGCTTAGGGTCACATATTTCACATGTGCTGCCCATCTGAGAGCAATTCTGAGAAGAAAAGGCAGTGGAGAAGTTGGCCTACCCTCCACCTAAGTAATTTGTATGCATTTCAGAAGCCCTGTTCTCTTTTTCTGCTCTTCCATTGAGCTCAATCTTCACAGCTGGCAGTACTCAATGTATGTAAAAGAGGGAAAGATGATGGCTGGCATGCTATAGTTTTCACTGGTGAAAATCTCTAAAAGCTGTATTTTATGTTTTCCCTTTTGAAAGTCATGGTAAAAAGTGGGGTTATGATGGTGGCATCTTGGTAGTAAAGTTTGATCATGGGTCCACCTTACACAATCCTAGGATCTGTAGTTAGGTGAATTACTTGAGCGCTATTTTTATTTTTTAGAATATCAGTTTGAATTTCCTTTACTTCATGAGAAGTATTTCACCAAGCCACATAGGGTTTTGTAGCTATGGCTGTTAAGGTGAGATCAAACTGATTTAACTACCGTATATGCTGTTGTTGCTTCCAAAGCTTACGTTAAGAACCAGGAAAAGGGCTGAAGTCCAACATTCAAGAGAAATATAATACCAGTGCATGCATGGCTTCCATTGCTGTCTCTTTGAAGGAAACTGGCATTCTGTAGGTCAAAGCCACTGCCCCAAAAGGACAAAATGTGCAAAAGTAGAGCCACAGCAGATAGGTTGCTCGGTATTTCCCTGGATTAGAAAAAAACCTAAGATATCACTGGAAGCAGTCTTGTGCTAAATCAGACTATTGTCTATACCAGGATGCATAACTTCGGTCCTTCAAATGTTATTAGACTGAATCTTCCTTCAGTCCTAGCCAATTAGAGTTCATGATAAGAGATTCTGGGAGTTTCACTCGAACGGCACATTTTTCAGTCCAACATAAATTGCCCTCCCATTCTACACTGACTCAAGGTTTCAGCCATCATTTCCACCTCTACCTGGGACTGAACTTGGGAGGTATCATATGCAAATCACATGCTATAGAACCAAATAGCAGCTCTTTTTCCTTGAGGATTCATGAGATGACTCTTATCTCTCAAAGATATGCTTCTGATCCTACATTTCAGAGATCCTGATGAAATAATCAGTTCAGAAAGAAAAAACGTAACAAGGCCACAACTCAGGCAAAACATGCTAACTATACCGACAAAAAATACAAGATCGTGAAAGGAGTATTTGTACGCTCCCTAACATGCCCTCTTCTTTTCTCTCTCTCCACCCATACATGATATGAGCTGCCATGTAGCCTAGTTCCAAAGGAGTTCTATGGGGATTCTGGAAAAACAGAAGTTTGGTAAACAAAAAGTTCCATCCATGATCTCTGCCTATCATCTTGGCAACTGATATTTAGTGTATATGTGTACTAATGTATGCTAGTAGATTAACAACCTTAGGTACACTTCAGCTTGGTGATTCCCTGTACTCTAACTCTTTGCTTAACTCTCATGTCATAACATCCAGGCAAAATCAGCCATTTAAGGATGAAACTTGCCATACTGGCTTATATATTTTGATTTTGGCATGCCAGTCTCTTCTAGCAAACCTAGTGGCATCTGGTGAAATTTGTTACAGTCTTAGAAACATTTTATGCCAAATAAAAGCTACTCATTTTTAAAGCACCACAAGACACTCTGTAGTTGTTCTTTTCTTTAATTGTATGACGTCGCTTTAGAATCAACACCTCTTAGCAGTTTTAGCAAGAAGGCATGACCACTGCACACATTTCTAAAGTAAAGAATTAAAATAACTCTCTGACTTCTTTCATACGGTCTTTTGACATTTTAATTACATTATTTGTCAGCGTTTAAGATGCATCGGAGTATAAGACGTACCCTGTTATTACCAAAATAGCCCACTATATACAGTACAAGACGTACTCCATTTTCCCATTGTATGTTAATGGGGGGAAGTGGGTCTTACACACCAGCAAATATGGTATTTGATTAAAAATGGCTGCAGATGGGGAAATTCCTAAAATAGATTGGAGATTTTGTTTTAAACCTCATATGTTTTATCACTATAGACCTATGGTTTGGGTGGGTGGGTATTCTTTAAAATAATCAAATTTCAGTTTAATGGTGTTTATTTTTTCTCTCCTTCAGACTATGTCAAGCTCATTAGATCTCCTCCCATGTATAAATCTGGTCTATCAAACCACAATTTGCACTGTCAGCTCCTATGAGTGAAATCTATTGCAATTACAGAGCTGTTCCGCTTTTGCCTTTGTAGCAACTTTCAGACCACAATAACCATCATCACTTTTTAAGAGGCAGATCCATTACATTTCCTCTGTTCCTGCAGCCTCACATTAAGCTAATATTATCTATTTCCCAAGTGAAACAACCCCTTCCAGCCCTATCAATTATTAATTCCTTGCTTGCAGCTAATGTTTTGTTTGAATTATTTAAATGCATCTTCATTTATCAATAAACATAAAATGTTAAACAAAGAATACTGATGAAGGGCATTATTTAAACCATAACATTTTATGAGATTATTTCAAGCGCCTTTTTTGATTTATTAGCACAATATATTTTATAATTATTTTTCCATTTCTTAAAACAAAAGCATGCCAAACAAAAAGCCCCCATTTCTGGGTATCACCAAGAGATCTGGAAGTTTACCGGGTGCTTTCAGAAATGCTACATTCTTGCATGGTTTCTTAAAGAGAATATATAGTGTAATTTAGAGCAAACTACCAATCCATTCTCTGAGAAAATTCAAGACATGGTTAAGATATGAGATGCTTATGATTTATAATAGCAAACCAGCTGCAGATTTTGATTGCAGTTTCCACACTAAGATTTCTCTCTACGTTTTACTAAAGAGTCTGCCAGTGCAGTTAAACAAATTATTAATATTGTGTTATTGTTGTTGTTGTAGTTGTGGTGGTGGTGGTGGTGTACTTATACTTACCAAGGACAATTTCATGCAATATATAAAAAAGAACTGAATTAATCTATTTAATTTGAAAACATAGTTCTTCTTTTTGCTTAAATGGGACCTGGGTATCAGAACATTTGCTTTTTCTACCACATCTCATCCTCTGGCATGTCTTCCTATAGAATTCCTTAGAAAACAATTTGGCTCTAATCTAACTATTTGTGTGGTGAAGGAGAGACAAAGGTAGAAACAGATACAGAAAGAACAGTAGGTGTAGCACTATAAAAGTGGGCAATAAGCTGATGATTATACCATAGAATCATATAATTGAAGGGAATCTTAGGGGATATGTAGTCTAACCCCTCACCCCAAAGGAAAGGGTCACTGCGATTTGTCTTCTGCCTTACATATTTAGTCAGGGACTTTCTGCCCATCATGAGACTTCCCAGGTGCCAATCGTCTTATCGGTCAGGAAACCAGATGAGACACATATGAGCTCGGTGTCATCTTATCCTTGTACAATATTCTCGTCCCAAAGACTCCCAATATATCCTTATGGCTGCACTAAACTTACTACAGTAATTGATAAGTTCAATGAGAAAACATCCCTTTTCCAGTCAGTGAGACCTTCTAAGTACATACACTGGCTAGCAAGCAAATTTTAATATTTCAATACATGCTTATATGATTTTTAACCACTTCAGAACTTGGAGGGGGGAAATGGGAATGTCAAACTAAATCCCTGGATTTACAATCATCTTCTGCAATGGGCCATTGATAATATTCCCATATCTTTCAGGCTCATAACTCTAAAGAAGATAAGATCAGTCTCATAACTCCAAATGAGATAAGATCAGTCATGTCCGTCAGAAGCTTATATGATCATGGCATCTCATCCTTCTTAATATTTAAATATCCATAGATTGGTTGCTTAAAGATTTGTTTAGTTATCAACATTAATATGAAGGAGACTGATTAGTAGTTGTCTGGACTTCTTTCCTCGGCTGAGGAGAACAGGATAAATATTTGCCAGTTTCCAGGCAGGTAGCATTAGATGTGTTCTTGAGAAATAGCGGGGGTTGGGGGGGTGGGGGGTGGGTGAAGGCAGAGTTTCTGTGATTATATGGGTAAAGGTAAAGTAAAGGTCACCCTTGCTCAAAAGCCAGTCATATCTGACTGTACGGTTCAGTGCTCATATCTGTTTATAGCCAAACAGTGCTGTCTGTGTCTGCAGACATTTTTGTGGATTTGTTGCAGGCATGCCTAGACACTGGAGTACACGGGACACTGTTTATCTTCCCACTGAAGTGGTACCTGTTTATCTACTTGCAATTTCTTGCTTTCGAACTGCTAGGTTGCAGGAGCTGTGAAAGAGATGAAAGCTCACTCTGTCATGCAGGACTCAGGTCTCAAACTGCTGACCTGCTGACCTTCCAGTTGTTAAGTTCAGTGTCTTAACTACTAAGCCACCACAGTCCCTCAATTATATTGGTAAATCCCTCTAAAAAGGCTCTGAGATTATGACCTAAGGTTATAATTCATATTTCTTTTAAACAGTTGAATTTATTTTAGCTGACTAGGTGATATATTGAAATGCTTTCTTCCTCATCTGTCTTGTGTTACTACTCCTTCACTTCACCATTACATCTATTTCATCTGGTCAAGCACAGGGGATCAGAGCCATAGATGTGGGTGGGCGAATATTTTTTCAGGATGGGCAACAATGCCCCTGGCTATGGCCCTGCAGGGATTGTTTTGTTTTGTTTTTTGTCAGAGAAAGCTAAGGTAGCCAGGGGTATTATTATTATTTTTATAATTTTTATAATTATTATTGTTATTATTGTTATTATTATTATTATTTAATTAAACTTATATCCTGCCATTTCCCCTAAAGTCTCCAGGCCCCACTCTTTCACGGTAGCCTTTGTATGCGTCTTCAGTCACCAGCATTTCATACCATGATTTTGCCAGACTCCCTTCAGCAGGCTTTTTGCCTTCAGACTGTAGTCATCACATCCACATAAGAATTTGTTGTTGTTGTTGTTTAGTCGCACAGTCGAATCTGACCCCATGCGACCCCATGGACCACTGCACACCAGGCTCCTCTGTCCTCTTCCATTCTCCAGTCATTAGTTATCATGAGAGCTACATTTTTAAAATCAAGGCGTCACTCTCCCATTTTACAAAAGTTACTCAAAAAGATAACTTTGATTACCCTTTTTAAAAAAGAAATCTGAGTAGTACAAGTCATTGGCTTATTATACAAAAAACACTCTATTCTTGCCCATATTGTCATTTCCACAATACTCACAACAAAGCATAATATGGGAAAGTACAAATAGCACGAGTCAGCATGATATTCACCCTCAACTCTTCAGTGATATGACACTCTGCATAATTCTAAAAATAACTAGGTGGCTGCATGCAAAAGGAATAACATTATTTGTCCCTAGGCCACAATGGTACGATAGTGTTGTTACACTTATTATTATTGGTAAAATAAATTAAGTCCAAGTAATCGGTTATTTGTAACTAGTTACTGGGGTACACAGAAAAAGCCTCCTTGAAGATTGTGGTATTCTTGAACCACAATCGGGCGTGCCCTTTTAACGGCAACCTTATGTTGCAGGCTAATCTTTCTCACACTACGTCAGGTGAAGGAAACTGCAGAATGAACTCACCAAAAGGTGCCTTCATTTTGGCAGTTTCACATCTGGCCTAGACCTGGAAGAAGAAGAAGAAGAAACTAGATACTTCCAAGCTATAGTTTGAAAGTATATGAAAATGTTCTATATTTCTGAAATTAGTCCATGTCCAGTTTTAAAATAAAGAACTGGTCTTCAACTTGACAGCAGATTGTGCACACAGATTGCATGGTCACTCTGCTATGATGAGATACATAGAATTTGCATTTTAGTTACACCTTCAGCTTGCATAACTCTCGGCAACTAACTGATACAAGTTAAAATGTTAGCATGTACTTCTGCTGTGATATACTATGTAAATTCTCGGTGATATTTTACACCAAAAGTGTTACACTGGCATAGAAACACCACAGGATTTGGGACTTTTTTCCTAAAGTGACAGCTATGCATCTAGATGAATTTATGCTTCTTCCATTGTGACTTTGCAGGCGCACCCACCCAAATAAAGACTCAGACACCGGTATTGGATTAAAGGCATCGGGCCACTTTTATTGAATAATACCCTAGTCCGAATTATCACTTTCAATTGGTGTATCATCCAATTGTAATTCTTTAAGGCAAGCAGGCCGCAGTAGCACTGGTAAGGTTCCACCCTAAATGCCAATGGAAATTGGCTACATGTATCAATTTGTATCAATTTGTTTGTCAATATACTATCTACTGACCCCACCCTATGACGTGTATCCGTTCAATTATCAAGGTGATGCAGGCTATGAAGCTCCTGACATCACCCCTTTCATAGTTCACCCTTGACCGGCCAATCCTGTTTCCCCTGTACCTATCTACGTGTTGGCCAGTCAATTGCGAACTTGCCGGATACCTATGGGTCATAAATCTTTACCTTACCCAGTGCTACCCGCCACACGGGGAGGCGTCCATGATGACTCACCGCCCACCCACCCCAGACCGTCAGCTCGGTCACCAGGCCTGCTTGCACATCCTGCAGAAAGAGGTCCATACCTCTGGCCGAAGGTGGACCCCATCTCCTGCATATAGGTCAAAATTTTGCAAGCCATTCTAAACAAGGAACCAGGCAACAGCCCTGTTCACTGACTGCCGGGCATGGTCCAAACCACGGAGGTCCATGCCTCCTCTATAACACTGTCTCGGCACGATGTCAGACCATAGCAACCGTGTGTACGGCCATAAATGATGTAAAAATGCCATGTCGCTGCACACCGACATTTTTAAGGAAAGGCCAGTGATCTGTGTGAGATCATTGCCGCCGAGGTGCAGAATCAGGACATCAGGCGGTCCAGCATCCCTGATGGACATCAGGAATGGCAACAGTTCCCACCATCTCATGCCGCGCATACCATACCAACGCATACATGTGGCTGCATGCAGCCCGAGATGGTGTCCCCACTCTGTCGCCGCAGCATATTCTGCCACCCAGTGCACGTAACTGTGGCCCACCAGGCATACTGCCACCGGTGTGCGTAGACACACAGGGTCTGTAAAAGAAGAAAAGGGAAGTAAGGACATAAATGGTACTCATACAGTGAGGGGACGTACATATAATGAAAAACGTGTGGACCCCCACCTACCCATCCTACATATATCAGCCTCAGAGTACCCAAATGCAGCCGCAGTTGAAGCGGCACCTATCCTGAATGAATGGGTGCAGTAACGAGCCCCAGGGAGGCCGACACTGTGAAGTGCCATACCAGTCACCCTCCAAAACTGAAATTTGGTAAGGGGAGACCCATCCTGGCGGCAGAAAAATGGGCCAGGGTGCGTGCCACGCCCTGCCAAAAATGCATGTAGGGCACCAACCGGACAGATGTCAGCAAATGTGCAACGTAGCAGTCTAACACCACTGCCTACTCTGTGCTGATCGGCCTTTGAGGAGCGAATCCTCAACTGAGCCCACTCCTGGGTGATAAAGACATCGTCGAGTTCCAGTGCCCTACGAGACACGTCCCCCTTTGACAATGGGACCAGCTCGCTAATTCGGAGAGCTCCAAAGAAAGCCACAGTGGTAGCTGCATGAAAAAGAGCCTCCTCATACCTATCGTAACACAGTCTATGCCAACCTCGGGCAAGGTGGTTAAGAACACCTGGGGAAACAGGGTGACGTGTGTCCGGGCGGCGGTCACGCTCACGTGTCCACCCTTCCAATACGTGGCATATGCGGAAGTCATTCACGCAGTCAGTGAAGCCCCGTGCCTTGGCGATGAATGCCAAGGCAGAAAGCCTGGCAGCTATGGTGCGTGGGGCCAACCCCTGATCATGAAGGTGCACCATATACTGTAAAATCTGGTCGACCGGTATCGGCCACATTTCAGGCAATTGCCTTTGCACACAAAAGGTCCTAAATTGGAGGAGTGCATGTAGATACGCCTTACACATGCGAGGTGCCAAAGACATGCCGATCGCCTGGTTCACCTCTCCTCGCCAAATGTCCAAATCTCGGCCGGGAGTGGAGAGGGAAGTTCCTCTGCGTCTGGAGCCAAGGCACGGAACCGGGAGATCTGCAGGCGGGATAAAGCGTCAGCAATATCATTATTAATGCCTGGCACATGTCTGGCCCTGAAGAGCACATTAAGGCATAAGGACCTCAAAACAAATTGGCGAACTAAGGCCATGACTCTGGGGGATTTAGATGTTTGGGCATTGACAATGTGCACCACTGCAGCATTGTCACACCAAAAGTGAACTACCGAATTAGCCCACCTATCCCCCCAGAGCATTAAGGCCCCTAAAATGGGAAAGAACTCCAGAAACGTAAGATCGCGTAAGCGATCCGTGCCTTGCCATGTCTGAGGCCATTGACCATAGGCCCACCGTCCCTCAAAGTAAATTCCATAACCCAGGGAGCCAGAGGCATCCAACTGTACTTGAAAATGAGGGCTGACCATAAGCTCTGATCTCCAAAAAGAGACGCCATTAAAGTCCTGCAGGAATGTGAGCCAAACCGCCAGGTCTGCTCGTAAACCCTTGGTCAGCTGTACCCTATGGTGTCGTTTTGAAAGGCCCACCATGGCAACGCACAGACGCCTGGCAAATGCTCTGCCTGGCATCACTACCCTACAGACAAAGTTGAGGTGACCGTGAAGCACCTGTAACTCTCGGAGGGACACCTTACGCTTGGCAAGCATTGCCAAAATCGCGGCAGAGATCTGAGTCACCTTTTCTATAGGCAACCTGGATGTTTGGGCCATGGTGTTGATTTCAATACCTAAAAAGGTAAGAGTGGTGGCTGGGCCCTCAGTCTTTTCAGGTGCTAGGGGGACACCCTGTTCACGTATAAGGACCTGAAATGTGGTGAGCAGACAGGCACACGTGCCTGTAGCATGTCCACCCCCGAACGAAAAATCGTCGAAGTAGTGGGCTACCGATCTGGACCCTGACCTACAAACAAAAGCCCAGTGGAGGAAGATGCTAAAGCGTTCAAAGGCTGAACATGATATTGAACAGCCGAAAGGCATGGCCTTGTCCACATAAAACTTGCCCCGAAAACAAAAACCTAACAGCTCAAAGTAATCGGGGTGCACTGGCAATAATCGGAATGCCGATATGATATCACACTTTGCCAATTGCGCCCCGGGACCACACGAGCGTACCATCTGTAAGGCCTGGTCAAAGGACGTATACCTGACAGAGCAAAGGTCGTCCGGTATAGCATCATTGACCGAGGAGCCCGCAGGGTAAGAAAGGTGGTGAATTAGACGGAATTCACCTGGGGACTTCTTTGGGACTAAACCTAGAGGGGATACCTTCAGGTTAGGATATGGGGGGTCGTCAAACGGCCCCGCCACCCTCTGTGCCTTAATCTCCTTGGCTATCTGCTCCACAGCAATGTCCTCATTACCCCTGAGAGACAGTAGGTTCGGGGTGTCCTGAGGCCCACGAACCCCTTTAAAGGGTATGCGGAAGCCAAACTGAAAGCCCTCAAGTAGGTATCTCGCATCATCCTGTCTAGGATAAGTGCGCAGCCATCGTTCAAGCACCGGGACATTAATTGGGGAGGGGGCCTTTTGAATGGGTAGCAATGTCAGATGGAACTCTGGCCGCCCCCTGTCCACCCCTTCCTCTGCCCCTTGATCCACTGGCCCACGGGCACGCAGATGTGGCATGAGGGCCGGAACAAGAAGGGCACTCGTGCCTATATCGACATTGGCGCTTGTTGCACACTCTGTTGGCGGAGAAACTCCAACACAGCAGGCGGGCTGGAACCCCCTGCCCTGCCGGCTGGCAGGGAGTCTGTGTTGTAGTAGCCCGCTGTACAGCATGGCCACAATGGTACCGGTCACCAGGCGCCGGTCGCGTAGGGGTCATATACAGCAGCCACAACTGCTGGCAGGGCTCGTCCCACCTCATCTCAGGATGAAGGGCCACCCTCATCCTAAATTCTTCATCATAGGCCAACCATGATGGTCCAGGGAAATCAACAACAGCCCGGTAAATATTGTCCAGGTACTGGACCATTGGAATGGCCAGATCAGGACGGGCCCTAAGGTATACTGCCATATAAATCAGATAGGCCTTCAACCAATTAGCCCAAGTGCGAGGTGGCTTACGACGACAGGCCAACTCCTTGTCCCTGTCGTCCTGCCCCTCCCTCTCCTCCTTCGTAGGTTCACGGTTCAGGAGGGTGAAAATGTCCACGTATTCACCACACCAAATCTTTTCCCTCGTAGCCTGGGACAAATGGTCACCCAGGGGCAAGGAGTAACCAGCCGTCGGCAGGGCCGCCGTCGGGATGGATTGAATTGTGGGCACCCGCAGTGGGCCCTGTAGGACCCCCGGGAAAGTAGGCGTACCCGTAGGGGCGGTCACCCCTGCAATAACCGGGGGATTATTGGGCAACCAGGAATTAACCGGACAGTGCGGATTAAACTGTCCTCCCACAGTCACTTGTTGCGGCCATGGCCACTGCAAACCCCCCCCCCCCCCCAGCAGTATTGGCTAGTGTCACTGATGTACTGACTTGACCAGGATACTCACTCAGCGCACCTCCCTGGGCCGCCCCCACTGGGGGTTCCGGCCCATGGTGGGCGTCGGAGCTCGCGACAGGTATCGAGCTCTGCCTCCCGATTTGCCCCTGCCAGGTAGGGCCGGTAGCCGATGGAAAGCCTTGTTGTGCCGGCCCTATGGGGAGCTGCGAGGCGCCAGCTTGGGCTGGTCTGATGGCCTCTAGCAGCTTAACCCTGTTGGCGGCCCGCTGCGCAGCCATGGCCGGCGTGTGGGCCAGGACCGGAGAGTTGGCAAGCCCACCATCCAAAGGTGGTGGAGCAATGCCCATTGAAGCCTCCAGCACCAAAATGCGGGCAAGGAGAGCATCCACAGTCTCCGACCCTCCAGAATAAGGTGGGCCGGATGGGCCAGACAGCCCACAGGGCAATTGCTGAGGGATAAACCCCTGTGGCAATCCCTGGCCAGAATAGGGCCATGCCCAGTAATCCGGCCCATGAGGGGCTGGAAGGACGGTGGGGCGGAAACCCGCACTGTGCCCGGGTGGGCCGCTATGCCCAGATCCGGGTAAAGAAGCAGCGGGGGTAAGAACCCCAGGGGAGCAGCCCTGTGCCGCCCCCGCCCGAGCCCTCAGACTGAGCTCATTGGTGGCAGTGGATACGAAAACCCCACCACCCCCCTGCGGGGGTGCCGTCCGAGCCCTCCGGCCTGGTGGCACCCCCGCAGAAGTGGAGGGGGTGGGCCAAGCCCCCCCTTTGACGCGACTGAGGGGCCGCCTGAGCCTTGTGCGTGGGCGCCATGGCCCAAGCAAGTGCTGTTCGGAGGAAGAAAAAAACAAACAAACCTCTGATTCAGATCAAGCAAGAGCGAGCCTCTTAAAAAAGAGGCGAAGCAAAGAGGGAAGCATCGGAGCGAACTTCTCCGCTCCATCGCTTCGCAAAAGGGCAGCCAGGCTGCCTCGTGGCCACCCCTTTTATGGTGGGGTGGCCACGCCCCCCTAACTAACCCGGATGTCTGCGTCCGGGTGGGGGGGCCTGCAAAGAGCGCGGCGGCCATTTTGGCACCGCGCTTGCATATTTATTATTTTTGTGATTGATAAATGCCCTCTTAGCACAGTGGTTGAACTTCAGCAGCATCCAAAACTTTGCTCATGATCTGAGTTCCATCCCGATGGGATCAAGGTTGACTGAACCTTCCACTTTTCCAAGGTGCGCAAAATGAGTCTTCAGCCTATTAGGGGCAAAATGCTAATTACTTTGTGAACCCTACATAGAATGTTCTAAGAACTATGAGGCAATGTAGAAGTGTAATTGCTATTGCTGTTTTTTGTTAATGCATTTTCTCTTCATTAGTCTTACATAAATGTTCACCCTACTGTTCATACCATGTATTAATCTTATGATAACCATACCATACAATTGTGGCTCCATGTAGGACATTAATGGGAATTTGGGACACAACCGACAGCCTTTCCCCAACAAACTAAACTTTTTCAAAAAATTCAACCCAAAAACTCACAAAGTGCAAAGTAACAAGCAAAAAATCAGAGAACTGAGCTACATGCAGAGCTATCCATTCTTTCTCTCTCTCTCAATCTCTCTCTCTCTCACACACACACACACACACACACACACACACACACACACACTATCCCAATCCAAAAGGAAAAATCCTGAAAAGATAAAAGTGTGTGAGGATTGATTTCTTTGCAGACAACTAACAAAGCTTTGAAGGAGCTTTTAGACCAGTTTATACATTCAGAATTCATTTTTACCCATCCCCACGGGCAACAAGTCTGAGGAAGCTGAGTGGTCTTGAGTGTGTTTTGGGCTCTCTATATTGCTACAGACAATAGAAGGCCTCATCACAGCTTATTATGCCATTCCCAGAAGTGCTAATATACCGTATCAATATTTCCTGGAACTGTACTGTACTATAGGGTGAGCTGATTGGCTGTTTCACTGGGGCAATAATTCATGAACATTGCAAATCTGCAGTTTAGCATACCCACAAGTATAGGGTGGGGAGGTAAATGGGCTCCTTTTGTCTTACCATCGAGCTACAAGTAGGTAGATTCCTGTCTAGCCCTATTTTAAAAGCTTTCAGTGTTATTTATCAATTTAGTCACTCTTTAAAACAATGGTACATTAGTTAATTCTGATATTACAGTGAAATTCCAATGGAAGAACATATTACAGCCACATTAATATCACATTAGCTCATCATGATTAATGTTATTGCAAAGAATGAATTAATAATGATTTGCTCCTTCACCAAGTCCACCCCTCCCTACCTTGACATGAAGAGGATCCATGTCATTGATTATCAAAAATATAATGGATTGATTTGTCATTTATGGGAATTGAGGATACTCTTCCCATAATGCTCATCCACCACCACCCCCTTGTTCAGTACATGTATTATCTTTAGCAGGAACTCAAAACCATCTATAGATCATTCACAGAAGTCAATTAATAGCATCCAGCACTGTGGCATGGGAACCAGGCTTCTGCTGGGAAGGAATGTGCAAATGAATAAAACTGTCTGGATTGCACAAAGAAAGCAGCCTATCACCCCCACGACCCCAAGCCGTACTGGTCTAAATCTAGTGTTAATTTTTGATGAGATAACAGCAATCTTGCATGTACTAACACTGGGTATCTGAGGGAGGAGGCTTTACATTCTAAATTTATTTTGCCAGTAACTTGACTGGTAAGGTTCTTTTCCCATCTGTGGCATTTGAGACAAGCCCCAACCTCTTTCCCCATTTGTTTCCTTGTTCTCATGGTTTTGTTGATAGATAGAGAGTTCTTTTTCTGGCTTATGGCCTAGCAACAAAAATTGAGGTTCTCTCCACATGCTGGAGAGGACTCCATTTTCTTCCTGTTTTTCCTTTTGACTGTAACTACAGATGACTGCAGGGCCGCCATCAGGGCAGTACTACCAGTACTGCTGTATAGGGCCCGGAGCTGACAGGGGCCCTGCCGCCAGCGGCCATAACTATGTGTGTGTGCGGGGAGGGGGGGCATAGGATTTCTCAGTATGGGGCCCAGAAATTTCTGATAGCAGCCCTGGATGACTGCAATGGCTCAAGTGGCTAAGATGCTGACTGGAAGGCAGCTGGTCAGCAATTTGATTCCCGAGTACTGCAGGACGGAATGAGCTCCTGTCTCTGTCCCAGCTCCTGTCAACCTAGCAGTTTGAAAGCAAGAAATTGCAAGTAGATAAATAGGGACCACTTCAGTGGGAAGGTAAACAGCTTTCCGTGTGCTCCAACATGACCTGCCACATGACCACGGAAACGTCTGCAAAAGCAGAGAGCACTAGCTCTTTGGCATTGAAACAGAGATGAGCACTGAACCCTAGAGTTGGATACAACTGGCTTTCAAGCAAGGGAAACCTTTACCTTACCTTTACATATGATAACTGTAAATAAAGATGCATTTCCCTACTTTTAATGTTTCTATAGTACTTTTATGATGCCATATATTAGAGATTGTTATGGCTCACTGAAAAGAGGTCAGATGGCTTTAGGCTTTCCTGGAAACTATTGGGAAGGTTTTTCCTAGTTCACTTTGATTTCATTTTGCTTTATAAATGTCTGGTTCAGGCAGGGCCATAGCCAGGATTATAGTTTGGTTTTTTTTGTTGTTGTTGTTGTTGTTGTTGGTTTTTTTGGGGGGTGTTCAGGAGGGGCAAAAAAAATTCAGGAGGGGCAACAATGTCACACTCACATATATAACATTGGCACCACGGGGTGGTTTGGGGGGCGGGCTGTTAGCTCAGGAGGGTTTTTGCCCCCCCCCCCTTACGGCCCTGGGTTCAGGTGATGAACTAAGAATTAATCTGAATATATTAGGAAGGGGAGGGTTCTTGCCCACTCTTGTCATACTGTTCAGGTGGAAATAAAGGTTCTACTTGAGCTGAAGGATCTACACATGATTGGAGACCATGGAAAATTAGGATTCCTGATTGCATGGAGAAACATCAGATGTAGGACCAACTTTTTTTTTTTTGTCTTCTTACTTCCAAAGGGTTCGGGGAAGAGGTAGAACACTATTTCTTCCTGAGGTCAGATTAACTTTCTCTTGTGAAACAAAATTATGGTTCCCCCTGCTTTTAGTTTTTCACTTTGAAAATACGATAGTTCCTTTTAAAAAAGATTTTGAATGTTGTGAGACATAATGTTATCACCTTTGTTCTAAACTGTTACTGCTTAATACTTCACCTTGGGCCATGAAACTTTTTATGTTGGCCCAACGTCTGCTTCCTGGTTTACCAAATGGCTTGGCTATGAGTGGCTGGATCTCAAAAAAATAAATAAATAACAATTTCCTTGGAATTCTCATCTTTCTGCTGGTAAATTCATTCTGTCATAGTTCTGTGTGGTGCCTTCTCCCTGTAATATTTGTAAACATTATTTTCTAATCAAGTTTTGTGGATTTTGGTTTATTGTTTGCACTTTTAGGTTTTTTTTTACTTGAACCCTTTGACTAATTTGCTTGGGATCAACATGGTATTCTATTTTACATAGAGGAGTGACCTCACTCCCTTCTTGGAAGCATCTTTGTTTAGGGAATTCATCACAAGCCTTTAAATGAATAGATATCTAACCACAAATTAGGAGTTTAGGATTATAGCAGTAGTGAAGCAATGGCACTTTCAAGCTATTCTCCTTTGCTGGAAAGAAATCAAATTGCAAAATCAATTGAAATAATTAAAAGTTCCCAGATGAAGCTCTTAATTATGAAACACTTTACTTACAACTCTGTTCTGAAAACAAATTTACAGTCTGGTTTCCTCAGAGCTGAACCCACCATTGTATAAAATCCAGGGCTATTGAGTATAATTTAATGTCCATAAATGGCTTTGTTTTGGCAGTTTCACATCTGGCCTAGATATGGAAGAGGAAGAAGAAGAAAAAGAAGAAGAGTACACTAATATCATCTTGATAGGAAGCTACTATTCATTCTGCTCCTTCACTCTATACAGTTCTACTCCATCCACATTTCCTACAAAAGAAGGAGGAGGAGGAGGAGGAGGAGAAGAAGAAGAAGAAGAAGAAGAAGAAGAAGAAGAAGAGTACACTAATATCATCTTGATAGGAAGCTACTATTCATTCTGCTCCTTCACTCTATACAGTTCTACTCCATTCCCATTTCCTACAAAAATCTGTGTCTTTTTATTTTACTTTCTGGTCAGGAGAGAAATATTTAATCCTTGGTGATTTTCAGCCACAGAATAGGATTTATACAAAAGCAGTGTTTGGCCTGGTTTAGACACAGGAAATATAATATCTAGGGGTGCAAGAGAATTGCACAAAAGTCTCATTTTCAGCTAAGAATAGAATGGTTTGACCCAGTGAGGCAGTCTGTCAAAGATCCTCTAGTCCTTGCAAGAAGAGTTTTAGCCTCTTTTGCAAAAGCAGGGAAAGTATTTTCCTAGCTGTGTATGTTTACAGCATTTTGTGGCAGTGCAAAACTAAGGTCTCTTCTCTAAGAAGATACACGGAAAGTGATCAAAAAGACACTGCCCATTCAATATAACTACAGTTTCTAATTCCTGTTGGAAGGTAACACCATATTTTCCAATAATGCACATTGGGAGAAACATGGGGAAATGACTGTTGTAAATGTGCAAAATGTCCCTGAAATCAACAAAAACAATTTAAGCCATCTCATGCTACATGAGGCCATATAATTTATATCACTAATAATACCACAGAGAAACTGATATCATCTCTTGGGCATAATCCATGACTTTTCAAATTATTTTGTATTTTCACAGATTTAACATTAAAAAAATGACCGAAGAACGGTACACTCCTATCTGAGATGGTTGTCCTCTTCTACCAAGTGTGCTGCTTTGGGAGGGATGCACATGGAGTAGTGAGGGAGGAAGGGGACACCCGCCTAGCCAGCCAGATCAGCCGAATCAACCCTGGCAATCAATTTGGTGACAAATGTCATAGCCAGATCACCCTCACATCTAGAGAAATGAACTAACAAAGAGAAGAACAAAATAAAAAACAAAAAAACACAACAGTGTTAGTTTCATACCTGTCAAGTTTTGGATTTGGAAATAAGGGAAATTTCCTGGCAAATAAGGGATACTTGACAGCTATGCTTATCCTATGCTGCCCTCCAATGGCGGCAATAGCGCATTGCAGTCTAATTAATAAGGGATGACAGCAGGAAAGAGGGTAAAATAAGGGGTTTTCCCAGCCAATAAGGGATACTTGACAGCTATGGTTAGTTTTCAATATAAATCCCTATTATAAATTCGCAATGTGAATATAGTTGTAGTCATCACTACATACATCTCAAAATATGCTTATAAATCAGCATAGATCTTCTGGGTAGCCTCATGAAATTTGTGTCATACATGTTCATATGTAGCTAGTGCTAACAGATTTTCCAACCATGAGGGATAGTGGATGTTTATCATTCCAAGCTCAGAGTAAAAGTCTTTCAGCCATTATAAAGACTTGTAAGTTCAGTATCAGATCCCATAGGAAAAGGGTATAATTTGCAAGACCATGAATATCTGTAAATAACAAATATTTTCCCAATACTACATTAATGCAACAACTTCATACAAAGTGAATGAACTGCTGGACAAACCCACATCATATGTCTCAATGATACATTACCAGTTTTAGATCTCTAATATCTGTCAGAATTTGACAATCCCTTCCTAAAAAACCATTGCAGAGTCCAGTAGACTCCGGCTATAATTTTTTGTTGAACCAATCTCAATTTCAAGTCTAAGGAAACACCTCCTACAGATTGTAACATTTTCCATTGGTAAGATTGTATGTTACCTTCTAATTCTCCATTCCAGTTCTCTAAGCTCTTCAACATCTATCTTAGGAAGAATCATTAAACATTTATAAACCATAGTTACAGGCTTAGGTTTCTGTACAGATCCAATAATTCCCTCCAACATTCTGGAAGATTCTGAATCACTCTACACAGATGGACCAAAGATAGACACCAGCAAATGCTGAAGCTGGAGATGATATTTGGCACATGAAGAATAGAATGTTAGAAATTCATTGTCTGAGCCTATCAAATAGTCTGAAGTTTATATGCCTTATATTACAAACAAATAGCTGGCAAATTAAAAACACCTTCTCATATTGGCAACTGCATTTTCTTAAGTGAGAAGGGAGTGGAACGTTATTTGAAATACATTTCTGAAATACAGTAATTAATTGATCTTTTAGAAATACACTTGGGAAATATACAATGAAATGCCATGAAACACATATTTCATTTGTACAAATATATACACGTACAATTTATCAACCTTACCCACAGACTAAGTTTAAGTGATGACCATTTTTTCTAGATCATTAGAAATCTCTCTAATCAGTTTATTTAATATGCAGATTCCATTACTTAAACAACAGCCAGCTTCTCCCCACCTCCTGACTGCTTTAGTTTACTGACAAAAGCTTATGTTTTGTGGCCTTTTTAGTAGTCTAAATAAAGGTATTGTCCTAATATTGGTATGAGAAGTTATCATAGTCCAGTGATAGCGAACCTTGGCACTCTAGCTGTTTTTGAACTTCAATTCCCAGAAGCCCTGATCAGCAAGAGTGCTGATCAAGGCTTCTGGTAATTGAAGTCCAAGAACACTTGGAGTGCCAAGGTTCACCATCATGGCCATAGTCCATAAATTGTCAGGAGGTGGAATTCTATAAGAGAAACTGGAATTAAGATATCATTTGCAGGTAGAAAACATATTCATATTTTACAGTTAATTTGTGACTTCTTTGATTGTATAAACGATTGCTTGCTGGATATCTCAATGGTTTAGATGTCTGGCTGCAGAAACAGAGGTTACAAGTTCAACTCCCCACCATGCCTTCTGTTAATAGACAACCAGCCTGCGTGGCCTTCAGCAAGCTGCACAGTACCAGGTGACCCCCAGAAGAAGAGAATCATAAACCACTTCTGAATATTATCTACTTGAAAAATCCTGCAAAAGGTCTTCATAAATCAGAATTGACTTGATGGTGCATGGCTGATATGAGCTGAACAGCACATATTCTGTTTTCATTCTTTTTTCTATTTCACCATCTATCTATGGCACGGCGGTATCCAGATGGGGGCAAGGGGGGGGGGCAAAAAACCTCCTGAGCTAACAGCCCGCACCCCCCACCCCACCCCGGGATAACAATGTTATTTATGTGAGTGTGACATTGTTACTCATACTGACATTTTTGCCCCTCCTGAAAAATCCCCCCAAATAATAATAATAATAATAATAATAATAATAATAATAATAATAATAATAATAATAATAATAATAATAATAATAATAATAATAATAATAATAATAATAATAATAAATTTAGAATTCTGGCTATGGCCCTGATCTCTTGTTAGGCATGCTAAAACAATTTTTATCATTTTAAAATGAATTTATTAATTTTTCAATAGGAGTTTTTAAAAATAGGTGTTTGTTGTCAATTTTATGTATTCAAGAAGCATGGTGACCTATTTTAGGAAAGATCAGCAAAGTTATAATTATTGAATAATATTCATTCACATATGGTGTTAATATTTCTCTGGCTTGCATTCATGTAATGCAACCACAGCTGTCGAACATTTCTGTATTTTAATGGGCCTCTGAACATATAAGAGTATACTTTTAAAGAACCAGCAGCAATATGGCTTTTAAGTTATAGCTGTCTTACAGGATTGTTTCTTCTGAAGTTAATTTTGTGAACAATAAGATTTTTCCCTTTTTCTAAACAGTGTTAATATTGTAGAGAGAGCTTGGTGTTTAAGTGTGCATGTGTGGGGTCATACAATGTTTAAGAGTATTTGAGTGTTCAAAAACTGTATTCAAGTGGACATTGACATTCAAGGGTGACCTATACTTACTACTCTAATTGCAACAGTTTTTATAACTATTTGCAGATGTTGAGTTGAATGGATTGAGATTTTCAAATAATTTATTCTTAAGGTTCTAAATTCTGTACTTGAAAGAGGCAGTTGTTTAACACAGTGGTTTGGGTGTATGATCTCAGTTTTATCATAAAGCTTAACAATAGGATTTGCTTTCAGATTTGGAGAATATAGTGTACATTTCTGCCATTGAGTTGTCATGGCACACCATTTCCCCTTTGTCCATGATAAAGTGAAAAGGCCATGATTCAAACCAGCCTTGCTTAGCATCCCACAGTATGCTGTCTGTATCTGTTTATCTTTTTTGTAAGATACATTAGTATATATTTACCATGTAGTGTAAAACAGAATTGTGGGTAGCAACAGTTTTGAGAGATTCCTTCCCCTTGGTGACCTATGATTTTCTCCTCATCTCTCTCAAGGTTGCTTCTCTCTCTTCATCAAGGGAGATTCTTTAAGAGTTTCATGGCCGCATGCTTGGTCTTCCTCTTTTATCCTCATCCACTATAGTGCTATATGACACAACCTTTCCAATCAAGAAGCTTCAAAGTGTCTCTAGACAGGATTTTCAGGAGGAAGTTGACAATCTGAAGGGCAACTGGGATGAAAGATCAGTTGCAAAACTTGCTTTCCGCTCTTGTAACTGTTAGAAACCATCCCCTTTGACTGGTATGAATTCTGATGCAAACTTTTGATGAGAGTATGAGTCTCTTGGAGCTGTAATCTTTGCTTAGAATGGTCGTTGTTCTTGCAATCGACCAAGCATTGATTTTAATAGGTTCAGTTTTTGCTTCACATCTGTGTGTTGTCTTTAGCTATACTGCTAATGAAAATGCTCTTTAGCTCTCTTGAGGATTAATAACAATGCAAATAGAGAGGGTAGGACTGTTGTATTGTTGTATTCTCTGACAATTGGCCCACATTACTCACACTTCAGGCTGTGCTTCCTTTAGGTCACCAAAGATTGATGAACATCAATACCTGGAAGTTCCAGCCAAGGGATTCTAGGGATTAATAGCCCAATATCTGAGGACTCAAGGTTGGAATCTACTTCTTTATGGTCTAATCTGGAAAGGGAAAGGCTGATGGATCCATTTAATTCTCTATGCACTTGGAATGCCTGCTAGTCAAAGGTTCTAATTATGGAGAGAATCTAAATATTGACAGGTAAGCAAATGATGGAAGACACCAGGGTTAGCAGAGTCAGTTGGAAACATGAGGAAGAAATAGATCTAAAGTAACTCAGTATACTATGTGTTGTAATATACTGCAAAGCTGTGGTGCTGAAATAAGTACAATACAAATATGAACAATTTCAATATACATTAAACCCCCGACTAACGACGCATTCGAATAGCGATGCCCCACGTGATCTCCCGCACAATGACAAAAAACATAGTTATTCAAATAGCAATGGTTTTTTACCGTCATTTTGCGAATAACGATGTTTTTTTGACGTTCTGCAGGAGATCTCCCATAGGAAACCACAAAATGACGTTTTCTGCATAACGATGCTACTTGGAGGACCAAGCAACGTCGTTATGTGAGGGTCTACTGTACAGATAAATGGACAGAACAGTAATGAGATAAAGGGGTGGCTGCACTGGAGCAAGATAAAAGCACCAGTTTAGATACTGCTATAAACTCTGGTAGTTAGGAAGAACTTGAAATATTATCTAAATAAAGGAAGGTGAGAACTGCAACTTGACTCAGTACAAAATGCTTCAGTAGAAGCTAATTAACAGCTGTGTTCTAAGCATTTTTTTTCTTAGGGAGTAGTTTGCCCTTCGCACAATGACATTATTAAGCCTCTGTATATGTTCATACTGTGATAATATTAGGTTAGAGTCCCCCCCCCCCAACATCTGGTTTTAAAAAGTGAGGGTGGGGCCATGCTGACTGAAAGGATTAAGACAAAATCCAAAATCCACCTGTGAGCAATACCTTTTTTAAGATTACTTAGGAATGAACATAATATGCAAATTTTCAAGCTATATACAATTCTTCATCACACTAAAGAGTAAAAAAAAAAATAAGGGGCAGGGGGAAAATAGATGTGGAAGTCAAAATGGGTGCTAAGGAATTTAAAGCCATGGAAAGGGGCACTCAAAAGTACAAAAATTGGAAAATGGGGCTCACTGAGATGTGCCAAGTCATCTAGAGTGATAGCTTTAGCATTACTATCAATAAGAAGCAACGTTGCCATTTTGTTTTAGGACTGGAGCATCAGGTTTTAGAACTGAAGACAGTTTATCAAATGTAGAAATAAGGAGGCCAACATGGAATACACTGATTTTACAGCTTCAAAAGTTCAGTCTATTCTGAAGCACAAAGTATTAACAGCTGGAAAAGTACAATGGCAAAACACAACTATGATGATAAGAACAGCATTCTCCCTCACCTCCTTGAAAGAGATTAACAAAGCATTAAATAACAATACTAGCCAGATAATTATATCAGCTGGTATTACCTTGCTGCAAATGGTAATCAAATAGAATCTACACTTGCTAAGTTTACATGTTGGTGTGCAAAATCCTATTTGCCTTAGGGCTAATTTCTCAGCTGAGATTTTACTTTTATCCATTCTTCATGCTGTGCTTTCATCAGCGTTACATTTTGATTTGAAAACACTCCTAGATGACAGGGACATGGTGTGGGATGCTTTGATTTTGTTTGACTGAGTGCCTTAATTAGGTCATCTCCCTCAAAAGTGTGTTTTAATAACCTATGCCATTACTAACCAAAAGAGTGAGGTTTGAATCTTGCTTTAAGGGATCCTTTTCCCTGCTTCAGAAATCTGTTCCAAAACTTAACATGGCAATATACACACTGAATTGCATGAGCAAATTTGATTAGTTGGAACTTCTGGGAATATTTTACAGCTGATTAACCTAGGGACCTTATCGTTAAATATTGGCATTGTATGGATTGACCAACAGCCAAATGAATGTCAGATATTAAAGTCTATAATTGCAAGTTAACTAGAAGATGAAAGAGGCTTAATCTAATGATGACTAGGGTGAAATATTGCTAGAATTACCATATTAACACAACTAAGGCAGCTAATTAATTATGGTTATCTTATACAAAGCCAATTTGGCTGAATCTCATCATGAATTCATTTTAGTTCATTTAAGAATCCTATTGAAACATTATTCTTGACTGCATGTGGAGATGATGTTTCACTTTTCTACTAGTGTTAAGAAACATGAAAGGAGAGCAACACAATGAGTCTTTTGATTTTTTAAAAAAAAGACAAACACAATTTGATGGAGTATTTTTAATCCTTCAAAAGAAACCACATATGTCATCAATGTGTAAATGGAATGCATATGGAGATCTAAAAAATAGGTTCCTTTGGGAAATGATTAGAACAGCACCTTTTTAAAAAAGAAAAAAGTCATGAAATGGCATGTTGATTTTCTTACCCAGCAATTTTCGTTAATGGTAAGACTTTGACTACATTGTGATTAAAGATGATTAAACTGAGGTAATAACTGTCTGGCAAATGGCAAAACTCTTTCTCCTCATGTGCAAACATTTATTTACAAGGACAACTTTTAATCTATTCTTTAATATTTGTAGCAATAACAATTACACTTATATATTGCCCCATAGAGCTTAGTGTACTCTCTGGGCAGTTCACAAGGTAATTAGCATCTTTCACCCAACAAGCTGGGTAATCATTTTATCAACCTAGAAGGATGGAAGGCTGAGTCAACCTTGAGGAGTTCCCTCAGGATCAAACTTATAATGTTTTGGCTGCATTACAGCAGTTTAACCACTGCACAACCAGGGCTCATATTAGTCTGTTCTCAGCAGAGATAATTTTGCCTACATTAAATTAGGCAGTATAGCTTAAGTGGCTAAGACGCTGACTGGGAGGTGGAAGGTCAGCAGTTCGATTTCCAAGTACTGCAGGGCGGAATGAGCTCCCATCTTTGTCCCAGCTCCTGCTAACCTAGCAGTTCGAAAGCAAGAAATTGCAAGTAGATAAATAGGGACCTCTTAGGTGGGAAGGTAACAGCGTTCGGTGCACTGTGGTGTCTAGTCATGCCTGCCACATGACCACGGAAATGTCTGCAGATGCAGACAGTGCTGGCTCTTCAGCTTTGAAACAGAGATGAGCACTGAACCCTAGAGTCAGATATGGCTGGCTTTCAAGCAAGGGAAACCTTTACCTTTACTATAAATGCTGAAAACTAATAGTCTAGAGAGAATAAATGTGTCCAGTACTGAGAGAGTTATCTCTTGTCTACATTCTTAATCTGTAGTTTCATTTCTAACCTCACATGAAAAAGAACTGTTGTCCTTTAGAAAGAATGGAAGGAATGTGAAGAAAAGAGCATCCATGGGTGGAAAATATTTCTAACCGTTGCTGATTTCCTCTTTGAAAAAAAGACTTCCAAGTTAGTTGAAAATACTCATTTTGTTCTCCTTTCCTCATTTAAAAAAGCACCACTAAATTGACTCTATCCTTATTTACTCTAAGTGAGTATATCAGTGAATTGCACCAGACAATGCTAATTAACAGCATGAGAGGATCACAAAAAGGACATTGACAGCAGAACGACTATTACTAATTTATTTGTCTTTTTTCAATTCACTTAGAAATATCTTTGGGAGTACAGCATGTCAACCTTGTCAGACATTACACTGTAGCTGTCAGCATTTTGACTGATGTAGAAGCACTACCTGCTCTTGTTTGCCCTTCCTTTCACTTGAGTGCACACAGGTAAGACAGCTTGTTGGTAATTTTTTATTTAATGCTTTCAGTATCTGTGGCTGCTCTTTTTATTGAGAGTTCTGACAATAAGGAATTCTACTCTCCGAGATTTCCAAGATTTCAACAGCAAACACTTCACCATTCAGAGAAGATTTTCCTCTGGGATTAGACTACTCTTTACATTCTTCTCAAATGCCTTGTGATCTCAGAGACAGCAGTTTAGGTTGTTTGATTTTGGGAGAGGAAAGAAAAGCATGCTTTTGGTGAGCCATTAATGAACAGATAAAATAGGACGAATTAAGGGTGCAAATGGCATGCAAGTGCCTAAAGCAGAAGTTCTCAACCTTTTAAAGCCAGGAGCCAGGTCATGCTTCCTCAGACAGCTTTGGGGGCCGGGCAGCCGTTTTGCCTTTCCTCCACCACATGGCACTTCCTGGTGTGGTGGAGGTGGTGGTGGTTCACATGAAATGGCTCATGGGCCACATCTAGCCCACAGACCACAGATTGAGAATCCCTGGCCTAAAGGATGGTCTCACTTTACATATTTTATAAAATCCTGCCAATTTTAAAAATTTATTTGCAGACAGGTACAGAACCATTAAATTAGAGAGTCCACCAAGTCCCACCACTCCAGGAAATCCAGAGGTACAGAACCCCTAACAAAAGTTGTCAAGTTTATGTTTGATGATCTCCAGCAAAGGGGCAACTGTTTCCACAGTCCAATCATTAACAGTGATCACCTCTTGTTTAACTGAAATCTGTCTCCAATAGGTGAAGCCATTTAGTTCTAGCCTACCACAGAGTAGCAGAGACATTCATGAATTGATAATATATTGTCTGTGCCTTTTGAGGTAGCCAACACCATGTTTAGCATTATCCATGTCATACCCAGTGGCTAAGATGCTGACTGGGAGGTGGAAGGTCAGCAGTTCGATTACCAAGTACTGCAGGACGGAATGAGCTCCCATCTTTGTCTCAGCTCCTGCCAACCTAGCAGTTTGAAAGCAAGAAATTAAAAATAGATAAATAGGGACCACTTCGGTGGGAAGGTAACAGCATTCCGTGCACTTCAGTGTCTAGTCATGCCTGCCACATGACCACAGAAACTCTGCAAAAGCAGACAGCACTGGCTCTTTGGCTTTGAAACAGAGTAAAGCACTGAACCCTAGAGTCAGATACAACTGGCTTTCGAGCAAGGGAAACCTTTACCTTTACCTTTAACCTTTTTAGTACATCTAGGGACTGGCAAGTGAAAAACCACTTAAGTTGGATCCCCGGGCATCTCTCCAGGGCATTAAGCCCTCCACTGATGAAGAGACTCACCCCATCAGTAGATCTACCCAACTTAATGCTCTAACCATTAAGATATTTCTACTGATGTCTAGTCCTATTCTACCCTCTTGAAACATAAACTCCATTAAATCAAATCTTTTTATCCAGCAGAGAATCAGATTTTACTCTCTGCTATGGATGGCAGGTCCTCCCTCAGTCTTCTTTCCTCAAGGCTAAATATGCCAGTTCCTTCAACCTTTGCTTATGAGACTAGCTTCCCATACCCCTACCCATGCCCATATCCATACCCATCCAATTAACCTCTTCCAATTTGTCTATATCATTTTTACACAGCATTGCCCAGATTAATTATATTAACAACATTCCCACAATCCATCAATCCAGTAAAAGGAAAATGGAAAAAGTGAATTGGTGTTGGAAGTAGTATCTAACAATAACTACCTCTCATTTGTCTTTTCTCATTCCAAAGCAGGAAAATCTGTGAGGAAGAGTTCTTATCTGTCATATTTGCCAGTGGTCAACATGCATTTGCTCTAGTGAATTATTGGGCATACTTGTCAAGGCCTAAACTCTTCTAATATCTTCCTTGTTACCTAAATTGATTGGTTTGCAGTTTGTAGCTAGGTAGATTTTTTCTCTCTTCTTCTCTTCCCTTGTGCTTGGAAAAATTATTGTTTTTAGATTATGACTCTTAGAATCACAGTTTCTGGAATCTATAGTGCAACAAGTAATTTTTCATGGCTCTGGATAAGCATAACATATATCTCCACTCCTGTAGCACCAATGTGTTCTTCAAGAAGAGGCACAGAAGTTCTGAAATTGCACCATTATATTTCTCTAGTACTCCCCCAAAATGTTCATCTTGCCCAGAAACTCTAACCAGCTTGGTAAACAATTTGTGCATTGCTTAGTTTTATCCAAAGAATTATCCTCCATTTTGAATAATTCTTGGTCAGAAGTTTCCTTGTTGGCTCAGTAAGCAGTATAGTAGAGAAAGCAAACAAAGTTCCAGAAATCTTGCAATTTACCATACTAACATTTGATGAAATAGATGTGATTGCCACATATGATTGTCTACAGAATCACTGCCCCCCCCCCCACACACACACACACACACAGAAGCATTTTCTGTTTAGGAAATTAATACCATGTAAAGTGGTCTCTAGCACTGAAAGCGGATAGCCTTTGACTATGATTCTTGAGCAGAACACTTATTTTGACTACATGGATTATAAAAATATCCACATATCTGGAAAGTATAAAGAAATGATGAATTTAGCAATGACAGGTGTGATGAAGTAACCATATGTCCCAGTTTTTCCTGTAACAGTCCTACATTGTTGTTGTTTTTAGTAATGTTCCAGTAGCCAAAAACATTTATTTTGAATTTTGAAATATGGAATTCTAAAAAAGAAACCTGTTTTGAAAGAAAACATATTTATGAGATTAATAAATTTTATCTCGATATTTTAGTATTGCTGAAGACATAATATTGCAAGAAACAATATATCCTAGTGTGTTTTCCAGAACAAACATAAGACACTCATTACTTAGAACAGGCAAATTTGAGTGAACAGAATGGACATGTCAGCTGCCAATGAAACTGATGGCCACTGCAGAATTTCATGAAGAGATACCTCCTGCCATTAATAAATCATTCTGCAACTCGGTCAACATTGCTACAAATTCAAGAGTAGTTTTACTGAATTACGTACCCACCCACCCTACCCTTTACCATCCCTCATTTTCAACTTTATCGTACATGGTGATAGCACAGGGCAGGTGACGGGTCACACATAGCTCTATCTACCACTTTTTAGCCACTGTGTCCTGTTTCTTAGTATCTGTCATATGACAAAAATACTTTTATTCTAAATCAGGGATCAGCTACATATAGTCTGTGGGCCACATGAATGCCCAAGGTCCAAATGCATTCCAATGCTACCCCACACCCCACCCTCATAAAAATAAAAATATTGGACCAAATCTACAAATTGTGACCCCCCAGGGACTTCTTGCATGTGTCCTAAATTTGTCATGTTTCAAGGATCTCCTTGTAAGCCTGGAACTTCCTGCAAATACAAAAAGTAGGGCACAAGATGGCTTTTCATCTCACAATAACAGGATTCCATCAAACTAATTCTGACTTAGTGACCCTTTTTTAGCTTTTTAAGGTACAGTATGTCTCCCTTGCTTGAAAGCTAGTCATGTCCAACTCTAGGGGGAGGTTCTCATCTCTGTTTACATCCAAAGAGCCAGTGTAGCCTGTGCCTACAGACATTTCCGTGGTCATGTGGCAGGCATGACTAGATGCCAGAGTGCACAGAATGCTGTTACCTTTACCACCAAAGCAGTACCTAGTTATCAATTTATTTATCAATTATTGATTTATCAATTTCTTGCTTTTGAACTGCTAGGTTGGCAGAAGTTGGGACAGACACATACCTGTCAACCATCCCATTTTACCTTGGAAAACCCCTTATTTTTAAACCTCTTCCCGCCCCCCTCCCATTTTATTAATTTCCCTGTATTTTCCCTTATTTCCCTCTGTCCGGAGCCAGATGGGGGCCGCCCAGACTGGAGACCACCACCCCCAGCCAGGGGTGAGGAGGAGGAGGAGCAGCAGCTGAGCAGTGGGAAGGCCAGCTACTGCCACCGCTGCAGGGCCTCCAGAGCCGGGGGCCGCTCAGCTGGTCCTCCTCCTCACCCCCGGCTGGAGGTGGTGGTCTCCGTTCCAGGCAGCCCCTGCCCGGCTCTGGAGTTGTCCCTCCAACCCTTCCGAACCCAAGGGACACAGGAGAGGGGATCGAATCCACCGCACTCCCTGATATTAAAAGGGAAAAGCCGATCGGGGTTTCCCCTTTAATATCAGTGGGTGGGGGTGCGATCCCCCTCTCCACTGGCTCCCCTGGGGCCAGAAGGGTTGGGGGGACAGACCCCTTTTGTCCCCCCAACCCTCACGGACCCACGGGACCCAAGAGAAGGAGTTGAATCCACCCCACCCCCTGATATTAAAAGGGAAAAGCTGATCCCCTAGCTCTGGAAGGGTTGGGGGGATTTGGCCATGCCCACTGATTTGGCCACACCCACTGATTTGGCCACACCCACCTATTTGGCCACACCCATCTATTTGGCCACGCCCACAAAATTTCCCTTATTTTCAAAGCCCTGTGTTGCACCCGAATTAGGACTAATTTATTTCAAAACTTGGATGGGCAGGGCCAGCCACAATTTCTGCTACTGGTTCTGACGAACTAGTGTGAACCTGCTGATGCCCACCACTGAGCGAGAGGCTTGTTTTGAGGTCTGCCCTGCCCTGATCAGGCCTCTTTGCTTGTTTGCAATGGCCCTCCTTGTGCCTAAAGTGTTATGGTTGCCTTTGGGGGCCATATAAGAATTTTTAAGCCAGTCTTCTGGATTAGTACATGGAAGAGGGGTATTTTTCACCTATCCCACTCTGGACCACAAGACTATTGTGGATTAGGGGAACAGTTGGTTAAATAGGTCACATTTAGGTGGGTAGTGCTGGGTTAGGTTGGTAGCTGTGAATCCCCTTCATGGTGTCATTGGACTAGGTGAAACCTGGGTGCATGGAAGAGGCCAAAAGTTGACAGGCATGGACAGACAATGGGCAATTCCTTCATCACGCTCCACACAGGTCTCCAACTTCTGATCTGCTGACCTTCCGGTCATCAAGTTCAGCGTCTTAACCACTAAGCCACCGCAGCACAGAATACTTAAAAGTGATTCACTATTACTTTTTACTGAAGCGTGTGCTGGGATTGTGCAGTGTGCCAAAGGCAACCCAAGATGGCTCTTCTCCTAGGACATACAGTGCCAATTGGACTCCCAACCTCTGGCTCCATGGTCAGATAGATAACTCATTGAGCTATCCAGCCAGCTGTTTTCATTTTATTCCCCTGTTTTTAAAAGAAAATGGGTAGGTCACAGGAGAAGATATAACCCACCAAGGTTCAGGGATATGTAGCCACCCAGAGAAGTAAAATCTTCTAGATGGGTGGGGTATAAATATAATAAATAAATAAATAAATATGTAGTCTGTAGATCTCCAGTGGCTGCTCATTCTTGCATTACCTGGTGACAGCTGATCCTGGAGAAGGGGAACAATTTAGGAACGCTTAGCATATTTTTTGGACCATAAGACACACTTCCCCCCCCCAAAAAAAAAGTGTGTGTGTGTGTGGGGGGAAATGAGGGTGTGTCTTATAGTCCAAATGCTGGTGTTCGGCCAGCTGTGGCTGTTGTAAAAGGATATTTTACAAGAGCCGCAGTTGGCTGAAGACCTCTACTGCCACCTCTCAGCTGTTCCAGGGCAGGGGAAAGAAAAACATGAAAAACAAGTGGCCACTACAGGGTGAATGTCACAATTTCCCATTTAAATACATTGTATTCAAAAGTTTTCTGTTTGTCTGTTCCCAATGCATTTAAGTGGGAAACCAAACCTGTACTTAAAAAGAAAGGGTTTCACTTACCTTGATGTCTTTGTCTCTACACCATGTGGACAAAATGGAGGGGGAAAACATGCTTCCTGGTTGAAAGGAGAGCAAGAGGATAGGCTAGAGTATTTCTTCCAGCTTCAGTGCAATTGGCCTGTCTGCCCATTTCCCCTGCAGTGCCACCACTGGTTGGTGGTGCAAAATACAGTACTCTTTTTTTTCCTGCTCTGAAAACTGGGTGCGTCTTATGGTCAGGTGTGTCTTATGGTACAAAAAAATATGGTATATCCTACTTGGTGGCTGTGGTGGCTCAGTGGTTAAGAATCTCGCCTTGTTAGCTGGAAGGCCTGCAAGTCAGCAGTTCGAGACCCAAGTACTGCATGAAGGATTGAGTGCCTGTTGTCTGTCCCAGCTCCTGCCAACCTATTATTTTGAAATCAAGTAGATAAATAGGGACCACTTAAGTGAGAAAAGGTCTTGGGGACATGAAAGGAGCGTCATTTGAGCATCCCCTGAGCAGAGTTTCTCCAGCAAAAATCCTTTCAACCCAGAATAATTTCTGACACAAAATTATTATTACAGTGATACAAGTTTGGACTTTATACAGTTTTGGACTTTGTATGAGGCATGCAAAATCCTAACCGCGATGCCTCATACAATGTCCAAATCCTTTCCGCGATGCCTCGTACAATGTTGTTTCCATAGAGATACATTGTACTGTAACAGCACAGACTTCAGGGCAAAGTCAAGGAAACTGACAGGAAACTGACAGAACTTTAAGAAATCATTGTCTAAAGGCTCAATACATTACAAAAAAATGTCAAACAACCCTGATTGTCCAAGAACTTGAAGAATGCTGCAAAAATCCCAGGAATGCTTCTAAAAATTCTGACAAAAAATTTTTAAAAATCCAAAATCACGCTCAAAACCACTCCTAAACACTCTTTGCCTCATGCAAAACTCACAAGAGCAATGCACGCATGTGTCCTGCCTTTTATACTGCCCAGGCACAATGCAACCTGGGAAAAACCCCAATGCCTCATACAAAGTCACAGCGACTTTGTATGAGGCAACTTTTTTCAAGGAATTAGGCGATGTTGTATGAATCCGATGTTGTACGAAGCAAACTTTGCATGAGGTATTACTGTATTATTATTTTGGAATAGTAGCCCTGTTCATCTGTTTCAAGCATATAAGTGATTAAGTGAAACAAAAAAAATTGTGTCACTTTAAAGACTAACTTTTAATGCTACCTTTCATGGATCAAGTCCACTCCCTCATAAGTAAGATTCCCCCCCCCCCTTAAATTGCACAGATCTATGATAGTTGCTAACATGTTGTATAGACTATAGTAGCATCAAATAGGTTGTTAGTTGCTTTTTATCACTCATCTGATCTTTTTCTTGCTGTATGTGCTTTGATTTAAAAATGAAAAAGACAGTCATTTTGCCCAGGAATATATTGTGCAAACTTAAGAAACCTTGAGAAACAAATGTAGAATTTGAAAAGTCTTTGGTGAGATGGCTCATTGTATCAGGAAGCTCAAACTGACAGGAATAAGGAATTTAGCAGGCATTCTTAGCATCCTTCCTTGGCACAGTGGTTTTCTCAAAACATAGCATGGGGCCTTTTCCAACACATTGCATTGGCAGGGACATAAAAGTATCCCAAAGGCAAGAGCAATAAAGTGTGGAGCGTTTTGTTTGTTTGTACAAAACAAAAGCAAAACTGTACATAGCCAGCAGCTGATTAAGGGACATTAGAAACAGCTCCTCCGGTGGCTTAGTGGTTAAGGGGCTAGGCTTGGAGACTGGAAAGAGGGGCTTGATACCCGAGAGCTGCATGATGGGGTACATGAAAGGAGCCTCATTTGGGTGTCCCCTGCAAAAATCCTTTCAACCCAGAGTAATCTCTGACATGGAAACAAACAAATTGTTTAGAACTCTTCATGTGACAGTGTTGACTTGGATGAGACGTCTACAAGAAAGGATTACTCTGGAAGACCAAATTATCAAATCCTTGTGCATATGCAAAATTCTTGTGTATCAAGCAAAATACTGATTTATTGATGTGGAGGGCATTTTGTCACATGTTGAATTCTGTGAGATTAAATTAGTAATTTACAAAAGGAAGCAAAATCAGTTACTGAATAATATATTTCCCCTTTCACAGATGCAAAAACGAACAAGTCTTAGAAGTTGATTACAATTTAAATTTGATTACCATCAGACATTCAGGTCTGTACTTCAATCTGTAGTTTCTTATAGTTAGAAATAACTTCTATTTACTGTTCAATAAAGGCTTCTCAATGTGGAACATTTTAAGGGAGTGTAAGGATCCTTTTCAGTCATGACAACAGAGATAAAAAAAATTAAGAAGGTTCAGTTAACATTTGTCAATGACATAATGAAGAATTCTAAAGTGATATTTTAATTTACTGTGATTATTTTGTATTAAAGTGCATTTATTGTCATCTTAATGCTCCTGAACTGTCTTGAAATGACATGTTAATTGAACATACTTATGCAAGTAGAATAGGGAAACAAGATACATTGTCTGAGCTTTTTTTTGAAGAGAATGAACAACAACATGCTTGAGGTAAAAAGCCTTGTTGGTACAGATGAACCAAGAAAAGGATTGCAGATAAAGTCTACTATTTTAGCTGGGATATTGTAGGAACCTTAAGCTCTCTCCTCTCCCCCCCCCCCCCCCCAAAAAAAAAAGACTTTCCTATTCTCTGCTGGGAATACCAGAGCACCTCATATGCCTCCTGAGAAATCTGTACATGAACCAAGAAGCAACAGTTAGGACAGAACATGGAATAACAGAGTGGTTTGGAATAGGAAAAGGAGTAAGACAAGGCTGCATTTTGTCACCATGCTTATTCAACCTATACACAGAGCACATAATGCGCAGTGCAGGGATGGAGGAATCACAATATGGGATTAAAATCGCTGGGAGAAACATCAATAATCTGAGATATGCAGACGATACCACCCTAATGGCAGAAAGTGAGGAAGACCTAAAGAATCTCTTGATTGGGCTGAAGGAGGAGAGTGCAAAAGCTGGCTTGAGACTCAATATTAAGAAAACCAAGATAATGGCAACAGGCCCAATCAGTTCCTGGAAAATAGACGGGGAAGAAGTAGAAGCAGTGAGAGATTTTACTTTCTTAGGATCAAAGATCACTGCAGATGGGGATTGCAGCCATGAAATAAAAAGGCGACTGATTCTTGGGAGACAAGCGATGAGAAACCTGGGGAACATAGTGAAAAGCAGAGACATTACATTGCAAACAAAAATTAGAATAGTCAAAGCAATGGTTTTCCCAGTAGTAATGTATGGATGTGAGAGCTGGACAATTAGGAAGGCTGAACGCAGAAGAATAGATGCCTTTGAAATGTGGTGTTGGAGGAGGGTTTTGAGAGTCCCCTGGACAGCGAGGAGAACAAATAGGTCAATCTTAGAAGAAATTAACCCTGACTGCTCATTGGAAGGTCAAATAGTAAAGATGAAGCTAAAGTACTTTGGACATCAAATGAGAAGGGAGGATTCACTTGAGAAGGCATTGATGCTGGGAAAGGTGGAGGGCAAAAGAAGAAGGGGGAGGCCAAGGATGAGATGGCTAGATGGTATTATAGACACAATGGGCACAGAGCTGGGAGGGCTGAGGGGGATGGTGGAGGACAGAGGCGCCTGGAGGAAATTGGTCCATGGGGTCGCAAAGGGTCGGAGTCGACTGTGCGACTGAACAACAAAAATTCTCTGCTTTGGACTAATGGATGAAATTTCTTTCTTCCACATTAAAAAAAATTAATTCAATTCAAATTTATAAATCCAGTGTAGTTTTGATAAGAACTTTAGTTTTTCTTATGAAAACCATACACACAGAAAAAACTAATACTGGTTCAATGCAGTAGTTGCTGCTATCTGTATTAAGAAAATAATTGTGTTTTGAGGGAGCTCTCAGAAAAAGAGGGAAACCCTAATTCATCACTAAGCAGTTAAAATCCAAAAGATTGATAACTCTGTTTGTTTGTTTGTTTATTTACTGCATTTATCTTGCTTTCTCCCCATTTGATTTTTCTTTTAAAAAAGAAACAAACAACAACAACACACACACTGCCCCAATATTTCATATACAGCCACCATTTTAAGTTGTGCAATGCTCTGGAGAGAGAGAGAGAGAGAGAGATCAGGTAAGTTCTTATTTTAAAATAAATTAAAACATTATCACCTATTCCCAACATTTTGCATGATAATTTTTGCTGAGTTTATGTACATTTGTGTTCCCATTCAGAAGCAGGCACCAGTTTAATGAAGATTAGCTTAGGTCTTCCTATCAAAATTTTATTGTATTCATCCCTGGAGAGAAGTATTCCCATCAGCATATACTGTTACAGAAGAAGATGCTTCCCCTCTTCTGTCAGCTTTCTTAAAAATCCAGTTTTTTATTGGTACATAGTAACTCAAAATACCATAATATGAATGATATACTTACTAGACAATAAATCCTTAAATATTGACTACCATGGGTGGGGAACATTTTCCTGTTGGAAAGCCACACGTACTTAATAATTTTTAAAAAAACTTAATTTTAAAGTTGCTAAAATAAAATAAAGTTATAAAAGACTAACAAAAAAGTATTAATAAAAATAAAATTACTTGCTTTGCAAAATGTGGATTCAGGCAAACGGGCACACTGAAGGACCTAGAAGGCCACAGGTTCCCCACCCATGGACTAGACCAGTGTTTCCCAAATGGAAACACTGGTGAACTTCAATTCCCAGAAGCCAAAGTCAGTACATTGGCTGATGAGTGCTTCTGGGAATTGAAGTCCAAACACCAGAGGTCGGGAAATGCTGGAGTAGACAGAGAAAGGGTCAGCAAACCTGCCTCTCCAGGTGTACTTGGACTTCTATTACCAGTAGCCCAAGTCAGTACATCTACTGGTCAGGGCTTCTGGGAATTGAAGTCCAAGAACATCTGGAGAGACAAGTTTGCTGACTCCTGGACTGGACCATAACATAACATGTGTTATGTATGCATGCTCATTGTACTGTAAGATAAGAATGTAACCACTCCAAATACAATGTATCTCAGCTGTAAAGGAACGCGAGCAAGCAGCCCATAGAGGGCAGCTGCGAGCGTTCAGTCTCACATGGTTCACATTGCTCAATCACGGACAGCCGCGGGAAAACCTTCCCTGCATTCAGCAGCAGGAGAAAGAACTACTGAAGAGAGGCGTGCCTGGGCGAGGCCACGCCGGTAGCAGCCAATGAGCTACCGTGCTACAAGATTCAAATGTATAATGCTACTGTATATATAGAGATGTATCACCGCCATTACCTCATGCTCCACCGGATCATCATGCAATAAACCTGTGTTAAGCCAACCCTTCGGCTGTTCTGTTGTCTTTGGTCCCATACAGTAAATTGGCGACGAAGGTGGGATTATGGCTGCCCACGGGACCAAGACATGCGCCGGCTACGAGATCAGGAAGCCGGGAGACTTGGAGCTGTTTGAGATAGACTTCAACGGAGCGCTGGTGGAGCTCGAAGTCTCAGATGAGGACAAGAAGAGGGCCATCTTCGTCCGCATGCTCGGGCATGAGACCAAGAGGACCTTGGTGGACCTGATCGCGCCGAGGAGGGTGAGCGACTTCAAAGCCAAAGAGCTCCTGGTGGTGTTGCGCACCCACCTCCGGCCCGCGATAGCGATGTTCCCCGCTCGGAGCGCGTTCTGGAGGCGAGTCCAGGCGCCCGGGGAATCGGTCGCTGAGTTCGCCACGGCCCTGCGGCTGGCCGCTGGCCCATGCAAGTGGGAGACCCCAGAAGTCACCCTCCGAGACTGCCTGCTCTGCGGCCTGAGGGACACCGAGACTCAGCGCGCGCTGATGAAACAGGAGCCGCCTCTCACGTGGCAGCAGGTCCTCGACACGGCACAGGCCACGGAAGCCACGACGGCCGGGGTGCAAGAGCTCCAGGACTGGCGCCCGAAACCCGCCAAGGCAGAGAGCTCGGTGCGCGCGGCCCAGCGAGTTTCGAACTCGTCCGCGGAGAGCGGCGACGACGAGGACGTCCGGAAGGTACAGAAGGAAGGCCGGCGCTGCGATGGCTGCGGCGCTGCCCACGCCCGCGCCAAATGCCCGTTCCGCAAGGCCGAGTGCCACAACTGCGGTCGGCGCGGGCACATCGCCAAGGTCTGCCGAAAACGGCGCGAGGCCAAGAGGAGTTCCCCAGACCGCTCGGCGAGGCAGGACCGCTCCACGAGGCCCAAGGACGGCACCCGGACCACGAGGAAGCGGGACGGAGTAGGACGCATCTCCGACGACAGCGAGGACGACGCTCCGGTTTTCAGCGTATCTACGGAGCACCCCCGATACTTCGTTGAGGTAGTAATACAAGGGGCCCCTGTTAGGATGGAGGTGGACTCGGGTTCTTCCTACTCTATCATTTCCCAGGGAGAGTTCCTAAAAATAGCCCCCCACGTGCGGCCCAAGCTCAAAGCGTTGAGGTCCACGCTGAAGGACGTGCAAGGGAACCGCATCCCGGTGCTGGGGGTTGGGAAGTTCCAGGTCCAGTTCAAAAAACACGCCGCAACGCTTCCCCTAGTCGTCCTCAAGGGAGGTAAATGCAGCCTCCTCGGGACTCAATGGTTCCAGCCCCTGGGGTTGTTCATTGGGGGGGTGCACGCCGTGGGAGTACACGCCACCGGGACTGATCCAATACAGAGCGTGTGCGATGCGCACCCCGAGGTTTTCAAAAAGGGACTCGGAAAATTCAAGGGCCCTCCAGTGACTTTCGACCTGGACCCTGGAGTACGTCCAATCAGACTTAAACCGCGCAGAGTGCCTTTCGCACTAAAGGACAAAATAGAGGCGGAGTTGGACAAATTGGTGGGCCAGGGGATTCTTGTTCCTGTTGATTCTGCAGAGTGGGAAACTCCAATTGTATCAGCACTCAAGGCCAACGGGGAAGTCCGCATATGCGCTGATTACAAGTGCACCATCAATAAGGCGATCCGCCCTAATGCGTATCCGGTGCCGGTAGTCAGCCACTTGTTGGCCAGGTTACACGGGGGGAGGTGTTTCGCTAAACTCGACCTGGCCCAAGCCTACCAGCAACTCCCGGTGACACCCGCCGCAGCTGCTGCGCAGACCATAGTCACCCAGAAAGGGGCGTTCCAGGTGACGCGCCTCCAGTTCGGCGTGAATTCGGCGCCCGGGATCTTCCAGTCACTCGTGGAACGCCTCCTGAAGGGGTTAGAGGGGGTGTTACCCTACTTTGATGACATATTGATTACAGGGGGGAGCCGGGCCGAATTAGCAGACAGGTTGGGAAAGGTCCTAGCAAAATTCGAAAAGGCGGGGTTGCGGTTGCAGAAAGACAAATGCGTTTTCTTCGCAACTGAGGTTGAGTTCCTAGGGTTCCGTGTTACTCCCGAGGGAATAAGGCCATCCCAATCCAAGGTGGCCGCCATCAAGAAGGCCCCTCGCCCCACCTCCAAGCCCGAGCTGCAGTCGTTCCTTGGGCTGCTCAACTTCTACCACTCCTTCCTTCCTCGGAAGGCAGCTGTGGCGGAACCGCTACACAAATTGTTAAAAAAGGACGAGGCATGGAAGTGGGGCGACGACCATGAGAAGGCTTTCAATGACCTGAAGCGACTCCTGGCATCAGATGCTGTACTGACCCACTTCAATCCCAAACGCCCAGTGGTCCTGATATGCGATGCATCCCCGGTGGGGGTGGGGGCGGTGTTATGCCACGTGCTGGAGAACGGGAGGGAGGCCCCGATAGCGTTCTACTCTAGGTCCTTGTCCCAAGCGGAGAGAAACTACGCCCAGACAGACAGGGAAGCACTAGCGATAATTGCGGGGACCAAGAAATTTCATGATTTTGTGTATGGCCACCCCTTCACCATAGTGACCGACCATAAGCCCTTGCTAGGCATCTTCACCGCAGATAAGCCCACACCCCAGATCCTGTCCCCGAGAATGCTCAGGTGGGCCATTTTTCTCAACGCGTATCAGCACGCGTTGGTGTACCGGCCCGGGAAGGAGATCAGCCATGCGGATGCCCTGTCGAGGTCCCCCATTCCCCGGGATTGTTGCCACGTGGGCGAGGAAGAGAGGGACCACCAGGTCTTAATGATAGAGGTCCTAGACTCCCCTCCAGTAGTACCGGCCGACATCGCCAAAGCGACCGGTAAGGACAAAACGTTAGCTACAGTTTGCTCCTGGGTACAGAAAGGGTGGCCCGTGTCTTCCGCAGCAGCGGAATTCGACACATTTTTCAAAAAGAAATTAGAATTGTCCCTAGAGAGGGGTTGCCTTTTGTGGGGACAGCGGGTAGTGATCCCCACGTCCCTCCGGCCGAGGGTGCTTAAACTGCTGCACGTCAGCCACCCCGGGATCGTCTGCTCTAAGGCACTAGCCCGCAGTTACTTTTGGTGGCCCCAGCTAGACGCCGACATCGAGCACATGGTCGGCACTTGCGAAGCGTGCCAAAGCTCCAGGCCAGAAGAGGCTCGTTTGCCACATAGGGAGTGGGACGCAGCAAGGGGGCCCTGGTCCCGGGTACACGTAGACTTTGCTGGCCCGTTCAGGGGAACACTTTTCCTCCTTGTGGTGGACGCGTTCTCCAAGTGGTTGGAGGTCATTCCAGTCTCGAGCACCTCCTCGGCCACAACAATTAAACAGTTACGGAGGGTCTTTTCCACGTTCGGTTTACCCGACACCCTCGTCAGCGATAACGCTAGCTGTTTCACGTCCGCCGAGTTCAGGGCATTCATGGATCTCAACGCCATTCGGCACATCACCTCCGCCCCTTTCCACCCGGCCACCAACGGCCAAGTAGAGCGCCTCGTGCGCACCACTAAGGATGCGCTGCGGCGCATGGGCCCCGGAGATCTTGACTTACAACTGTGCCAATTCCTGCTAAGGTACAGGGTCACCCCATTGGCGTCAGGGTACTCCCCCGCGGAGCTGTTAATGCGCAGGAAGCTGGCCACGGTAATCTCCAAGCTAGACCCCACGAGAGTAGAGGACAAAGGGCGGAACGTAGGGGTGGAACCCGCAAAGAGTTTCAGCGTAGGCGCCCCGGTGCATTGCAGGAACTACGCCAACGCGGGGCCAGCCTGGGTGCCGGGCACTGTAATAGAACAAACCGGCCCCGTTTCATACCGCGTGGAGACCAATACAGGCCTCCTGTGGAGGCGGCATGCGGATCAACTCAGGCGCAGGATCCCCGGAGAGCAGGACGAAGACGAAAATAGCCACGAATCAGCGTTAGGGTACTCCCCCACCCGCTTAGCCCAAGGGGGAGAAAAAGGGGGACATGGGTCCCCACCAAGGGGGGAGGAAAGGGAATCGATCCTCAGAGATCTTTTGCGGGAGTTTGCGGTGGAAAGGAAGAGCCCCGATCTCACACACAGCCCCCGGAAGCGTCCCCAAAACACAGATTCCCCAAGAAGTTTAGACCTTGATTTACAGTACCAGGGGGAGTTAGCAGAGTGGTCCCCCACCCGTCCTAGCGAAAAGAGGGGTTTCAGTTCAGCCCCTGGTACTTCCAGTCCCAGTAGCCCCTGTGAGTTAGAATGCAACATAGCACCAATTTCCCGGAGACCGACACCCCCAAGACAGGAGGCGACGGCGAGTCCGCCCACCACAGTCTCAAGGTCCCCCGAGCGGGGAACAGAAGGTAGCAGAACCACAAGGGCATCCTCATCGGTCCCGCGGTTCACAATAGGAGGGTCCCCGGGGTCCGAGAGCAACAGGCAGGGGTTCACGTCCCAGCTGTTCATTCCATTCCCATCCCCCAGCGCAAGCCAGGCACGGACGCCCCACAGAGCCACTAATGAATCCCCGTTTCCCGTTGCAGGACAAGCACCCACAGAGTCAGGGATCACAGGCTCTCCGGTACTAGGTCAGGCGCAAGCACGCCCCAAGCGCACGTGCGGCAAGCCACAATGGTTGCGGGACTTCGTCCCATCCTAGGGGGGAGGGATGTTATGTATGCATGCTCATTGTACTGTAAGATAAGAATGTAACCACTCCAAATACAATGTATCTCAGCTGTAAAGGAACGCGAGCAAGCAGCCCATAGAGGGCAGCTGCGAGCGTTCAGTCTCACATGGTTCACATTGCTCAATCACGGACAGCCGCGGGAAAACCTTCCCCGCATTCAGCAGCAGGAGAAAGAACTACTGAAGAGAGGCGTGCCTGGGCGAGGCCACGCCGGTAGCAGCCAATGAGCTACCGTGCTACAAGATTCAAATGTATAATGCTACTGTATATATAGAGATGTATCACCGCCATTACCTCATGCTCCACCGGATCATCATGCAATAAACCTGTGTTAAGCCAACCCTTCGGCTGTTCTGTTGTCTTTGGTCCCATACAGTAAAACATGTGACACTTTCACTTTTGTTAGCTAGGTATATATATATTACTACCTCTTGACTAATTCTCTGTGTTACTAAAAACCTCCCTGGATGAAAAGTTACAGGATATTGTTACTTTAAGAAAATGAATGTGAAGCTTAGTAACAGTGTTATGTTAAGCTACGGTTAGAAATGACACAATGCTAAATGGATAAATAGCTAGTGGCTATGAGCACCAAATGGGGCATATAAAACCACCAGAAAAAATGAATTGGAAAGGGTGAAAAGCTGAGATCAACTGCCAATCAGAAAAAGAGGATGGTACTGAATGCCAAAGTGAAGTCAGGACAGCTTGGAGAAGAGTTTAATTTTAATTTAATAGTCATATTTATGCTGCCACCCCATCACCGAGATGACTCCAGGTGGCTTACACGTAGAAAAACACAGCATAGCTATACATAAAACAATAAAGTAAAAGTATAAAATTGTTAAAAATTTAAAATTAACATACCCTCTCCCAGAAGCCACATCATAAGATTTCTTTTAAAACTAAGCTAAAAAGCTGGGTAACCCTCAAATGAGCCACCCTAAAGTGGTCGTTGCCCCAGCTGCCCCTCACACCTGCTGTGGCAGCCAGGTTTTAATGTTGTTGTTGTTTGGAAGGGCAGAAGCTCTGTCTGGAGACGCAGCTCGATCAGCAAGAGGTTCCACAGGGCTGGAGTGGACACAGAAAAGGCCCTCCTTATCATGCTAGAGAGCTGAGCCTCTCTAGCCGATGGGTCTATCGGGGAGCCACTCTAGTGGGATGGGCAGATGTCCTCGTTGAGCAGGAGTCATGAGTCCTGGAGGACCCCCAGATTACGCACCAGGTCTGTCTGAGGCAAAAAAACAACAACCATCCAGTACCAAAGATGGTAACTCCCATGATAATGCAGGGGCCCTCGCCCACAGCCACTCAGTCTTGCCAGAATTCAGTTGTAGCCCGTTGTCCCCCATCCAGACCCCTACAGCCTCTAAACACCTGGATAGGACTTTCACTGCATCATCTGGATCACCACGGGTTGAGATATACAGTTGAGTATCATCTGCATATTAATGATACCTCACCCCGTGGGAATGGATAATCTCCCCCAGCAGTTTCATGTAAATGTTAAACAGGAGAGGCGAGAGCACCAAGCCCTGTGGCACCCCATATTGGAGGAGCCTAGGGCTGGACCTCTCATCCTCCAACAACACTGACTGGGTCCGGCCCATCAGAAATGAGGAAAACCAGGACCATACAGTGCCCTGGATTCCCAAAAGTGGAATGTAAGTGAAAACAGCCAGAAGGGGAAAGAGATGAAAATGCTGAGGCTCTAAAGCAAACCTTTTAGAGACCAAGTGCCAACACAACAGGCTGCTGTCCATGCCACAGAGGGGCAGAGTGAACTCTGTGCTGGGGCGATGGCACACGTGCCCACAGAGAGGGCTCAGAGTACCCTCTCTGACACACATACCATAGGTTCACCGCCACTGCTCTAAGGAGATGACAAGATGGGAAATGGTCAAAGACATGAGGCTGAAGATCCACTGCTAAGCAAAGTTCAACTGGGTATAAGCAGCCTAAGTGCAGAGGAGCAGGGGACTTTAGAAGCTGCTCCATTAGATCTCTCCCCTCAGGAACCAGGGCAATGACTTGCACAGGGAATAGTTCCTTACCGGTTACTGTTTTATCTTTCCTTGTTGCTGGTCCTATCACCATTTACCTATATCCTTGTCCTCAGTCTGACACTACTTACCTTTTATTGCAACGTATCCCACCATATCTGACCCTCTCTGAGTGTTATCAGGCTGGTCTGAAGAGGGAAAATGGACCATTAAAGTAAAATAACTGTTATATTTCAGTTTTTTTATGTATTCAAATAGAGACTGATAGCTGCAGAGTCATTAGTCCCAGACAGGTCTTCTAACTCATACATTTTGCAACTAGATGTTGCATGTAAAGTATTCAAATAAAGCAAATGCTATTCTGAAAAGTGTTATTAGTATGATATATAATATTTGCACTTTTCTTTGGTTTTCTGAAAAGGTTATTCTAAATTATAATGGTCAAAGGCAGCAGGAAAAGAAGAAGACAAAATGTGAGATTGATTAATTCCCTAAAGGACCCACAGGCTGTAACTTACAGGATTTATCAAAGAAGTTGAGGAAAGGACGTTTTGGAGATATCTCATTCATAGGATCACCATAAATCAGTCACAACTTGACAGCACATAATAATTCTAAATTCCGAGGAAAAGAATTTTCTTTTCCTATACTGTACTGTGTTTCCAGAATCTTTCTCTGAATGGAAAACAGAGTCATAAGTATATGTATTTACATAAAGCAGGGTAGCTCTCTATGTAATTTTGCAAAACAATGTTTGATCTACTGTGATTTAGGCTTCAATTACCTTTAATTGGTAGAAGGAAGTGTGAGGAAACAAATTTACTCATGAGTAGGACTCCTTGCCCACAGGAGGGTTGGTTCCTGGTTCTGAGCTGCTACCCTCCTAGCTAAGCAACCCAGGATATTACATTAGTGTAGATAAGATAGTGTATAGCCAAGTAAACACTCCAGTCATCTTCGGGTAATTTAAAAACTTCACCGCTGCCCCACCAGACTCTCACCCTCAGTTGGTCCGGCCTGGAGGGAGGAGGACCCAGCTGTGTTGGTCTTCTTCCCTCCAGCTGAGGAGGAGGGGAGCAGCAGCTGTGCAGCCCGACTGGCCATGACAATGCCAATGCCACCAGACATTCCCTCAGCTGGCCCGGAGCAGCAGCTGCGCAATCCAGATGGCTTTAAAAACTATGCCCCGCTGCCACCGGATGCTCCCTCGGCCGGGGAAGCTCAGTGGGCCCCCTTCTGGCTTAAGCACCTACATGTTGTCTAATTTCACACCTCACCCTCACAGAGAAGTATCCCATCAAGAGAGCATCTTGGCCCCACCTTCTGGGCTTTATCTCCTTACACATGGTCCACCCCCTTTCCATTCCCTTAAAGGAATCCAGCCAATAATCATACAGTATAACATGTCCACCACACACTAAGTTTCATTTCTTCCAACCCATGAGGCCAACATGTTTACACATTCCAATCCCTGTAAGGTATGTGCTAAAGGTTCTCCCATGCATGGAAATCTCCATCATGGACGAGGCTGAACCAGGGCAGAAATCCTGTCCTGACAGGAAGTTTCAAATTTGATGGATGAAGAGGGGCCAAAATTTGAATTAAAATATCCTGAAATTTTTTATTTAGATTTAAGTTGCATTGGGTTCAAGTAGATCAGTTAATATTACTATACAGTGAATTATTTGCATATATTTCTAAGAGACTTAGGCCTAGGTTCCAGATGTTATAAAATTCTTTATATAGATATATATCACCCCCACCATAATGTAAATTGAGTGACGTATGAGTGGAGACAAAGTGGAGTTTGGAAAATTTATATTTTGGACTGCAATTTCCATGGCTTTGCTATGTATTCTGCAAGTTCTAATCATAAAAAAATAGTTTTTCAGAGGCAACTACCATCCAAAAAATTGTGTGGGCAAACAATACACATATCTTATATCTGTCAGCCTGGTCATACTTACAAGGGCAATTCAAGCTTGCAGGAAGATATTATGACAAAAATTTAGAAAATAAAAATAAATAACGTTTTGTGTGAGATATTTTGTTTCTCCTGAAAATGTATGGTAGGAACCTCAGCCAAAAAGCCAGAGGCAATGCAGCAGATGTTCTGGCAGCAGAATTATGAACTTGAGAGGAGATTGAGCTGAGGCAATTCTCTACTCTTGGCATCCTACAGCCAGCATTCTGAAAAAGAGCATCTTAAATAATCAAAGAGCTGTTAAATGAGATCTGTAGGCAGTGGTTAAGAGAGATAAACACACAGAGCCTTCAAAAGAGCTGGCTGGTAAGAGGCTGGAAAATATTAAAGCACTGTACATGTAAAGGCAGGCCCCAACTGCCCAGAAACCATCCAGAGACCTTGGTGGGAGGTGAGTGAAGAATCGGCCCCTCCCTCCCACCCCATCCTAAAACCTGGGTGTAAGGAAGAAAGAGGCAGAGAAAGACCAGGCCCCAACTGCCCAGTCACCATCCAGAGGCCTTGGAGGGAGAAGGTCACCATCCACCACTGTAGCCAGAGGCAGAGGAAGAGGAACAGCTGAGACACAGGGAAAACATCCACTGCCCGCCACTGCGATGCCCCTGGAGCAAGGGACCCAGAGACAACAACCCCACCTGGGGAGTGAGGACACAAGGATAAGTAGCTGATGTGAAAAATGTAGCTGAATTAATATAGCGACTGACATAGAGACTTCATACTGACTTAATATAGCAATTAACATAGAGACTGTGTTTTAGAGTGTGATAATTATGCATGATAATATGTTGTGTGAACTGTTTTAAACTTTTAAAACTGTGATATGATGTATGATGCGAGGGAAAAAATGGCGTAGAAACCGGCAAACCACGCCACAAAGCTTGCCAAGAGAACCCTATGGACCAAAACAAAAGGCAAAACAAAAGGGCAGGCTAGGTGATACAGGATGCTTAACACCTCAGAGGGGAGAAAGGGGAGGGACAGGAAAGGGGGAGGGGAAATGCAATGTTGTAAGGAGCAATACTGTATAGGGACATGGAATGTGAGATCAATGAACCAAGGTAAACTGGAAGTGGTAAAAAATGAGATGGAAAGAATAAGCATTGACATCTTGGGAATCAGTGAGCTAAAATGGACAGGGATGGGCGAATTCAGCTCTGGAAACCATCACATCTACTACTGTGGACAAGAAAACCTTAGAAGACATGGAGTAGCCATAATTGTCAATAAAAGAGTGAGAAGAGCAGTAATGGGATACAACCTCAAAAATGACAGAATGATGTCAGTAAGAATTCAGGGCAAACCCTTCAATGTTACTGTGATCCAAATATACGCACCAACCACGGGTGCAGATGAAGCCACAGTGGACCAGTTCTATGAGGACTTACAACACCTCATAGAACAAACACCAAAAAATGATGTTCAAATTATTCTAGGAGACTGGAATGCCAAAGTAGGCAATCAAAAAGTGGAGGGAATAACAGGCAGGTTCGGTCTTGGAACACAGAATGAAGCAGGGCAAAGATTGATAGAGTTCTGCCAAGAGAACGCACTGGTCATAGCAAACACCCTCTTCCAGCAACACAAGAGGCGAATTTACACATGGACATCACCAGATGGCCAACACCGAAACCAGATTGACTACATACTCTGCAGCCAAAGATGGAGAACCTCCATACAGTCAGCAAAAACAAGACCTGGAGCAGATTGTGGCTCAGATCACAACCTACTGATTGCAAAATTCAGGCTTAGACTAAAGAAAATAGGGAAAACAAAGAGACCAGACAGATATCACCTAGACAGCATCCCTAAAGAATACACGGTGGAGGTGATGAACAGATTCAATGGCTTAGACTCAATAGATAGAGTGCCAGAAGAATTATGGACAGAGATGAGGGACATCATGCAGGAAGCAGCAAAGAAAACCATACCAAAAGAAAAGAATTGTAAGAAAGCAAAGTGGTTGTCTTAAAATAGCAGAGGAAAGAAGGAACGCAAAAGTCAAAGGAGAAAGGAAAAAATACAATCATTTGAACACAGAATTTCAAAGAAAAGCAAGGAGAGATAAGGAAAACTATCTAAAAGAACAGTGCAAAGAAATGGAAGAAAACAACAAAAGAGGCAGAACCAGAGATCTTTTCAAAAAAATCCGGGAAATCAAGGGAACATTTAAAGCAAAAATGAACATGATAAGGGACAAAGACGGAAAGGAGCTAGCTGATGCAGAAGAGATTAAGAAAAGATGGAAAGAGTACACAGAGGAACTCTACAAAAAGGAACTCAACACTCCTGATAGTCACAATGATGAAGAAATTGAACCTGAGCCAGACATCCTGGAGAGTGAAGTCAGAAAGGCCCTAAAGAGCACTGCAAACAACAAAGCTAGTGGAGATGATGGTATCCCAGTTGAATTTTTCAAAGCTCTAAAAGATGATGGCATCAAATTACTGCATTCAATATGCCAGCAGATTTGGAAAACAAAACAGTGGCCACAGGACTGGAAAAGATCAGTATATGTTCCAATCCCAAAAAAGGGCAATGCCAAAGAATGTTCAAATTATCGAACAATTGCGCTCATCCCACACGCCAGCAAGGTGATGCTCAAGATAATACAGGATAGACTTCAGCAGCATGTGGAAAGAGAATTACCAGAGGTGCAGGCTGGTTTCAGAAGAGGCAGGGGGACTAGAGACCACATTGCCAACATACGTTGGATCATGGAGAAAACAAAGGAATACCAGAAACAAGTTTATTTTTGCTTTATTGACTACACTAAGGCATTTGATTGTGTGGATCACAACAAGATGTGGCAAGTGATTAAAGAGATGGGAATACCAGAGCACCTCATATGCCTCCTGAGAAATCTGTACATGAACCAAGAAGCAACAGTTAGGACAGAACACGGAATGACAGAGTGGTTTGGAATAGGAAAAGGAGTAAGGCAAGGCTACATTCTGTCACCCTGCTTATTCAACTTATACACAGAGCACATAATGCGCAATGCAGGGATGGAGGAATCACAATATGGGATCAAAATTGCTGGGAGAAACATCAACAATCTGAGATATGCAGACGACACCACCCTAATGGCAGAAAGTGAGGAAGACCTAAAGAATCTCCTGATCGGTTTGAAGGAAGAGAGTGCAAAAGCTGGCTTGAGACTCAATATCAAGAAAACCAAGATAATGGCAACAGGCCCGATCAGTTCCTGGAAAATAGACGGGGAAGAAGTAGAAGCAGTGACAGATTTTATGTTCTTAGGATCTAAGATCACTGCAGATGGAGATTGCAGCCATGAAATAAAGAGGCGGCTGATTCTAGGGAGACAAGCCATGAGAAACCTGGGGAACATAGTGAAAAGCAGAGACATCACCTTGAAAACAAAAATTAGAATAGTCGAAGCAATGGTATTCCCAGTGGTAATGTACGGATGTGAGAGCTGGACAATTAGGAAAGCTGAACGCAGAAGAATAGATGCCTTTGAAATGTGGTGTTGGAGGAGAGTTTTGAGGGTACCTTGGACAGCGAGGAGAACAAATAGGTCAATCTTAGAAGAAATCAACACTGACTCCTCATTGGAAGGTCAAATAGTAAAGATGAGGCTAAAGTACTTTGGGCATCAAATGAGAAGGGAGGATTCACTTGAGAAGGCCGTGATGTTGGGAAAGGTGGAGGGCAAAAGAAGAAGGGGGAGGCCAAGGATGAGATGGATAGATGGTATTGTAGACACAATGGGCACAGAGCTGGGAGGACTGAGGGGGATGGTGGAGGACAGAGGCGCCTGGAGAACGATGGTCCATAGGGTCGCAAAGGGTCGGAATCGACTGTGCGACTGAACAACAACAAACATGTAAAGGGCTATGTAAAACAGAGTTGCAATGATGGCCTCTCAGTTTATTATATGTGGATAAAACATGCCCAAAGCCATTCCAAGGACCTCTCGGAGGTACATTATTTGTGCACAGTAAACAAGCCTTTTTGAGTAAGATTACATCTACTGCTTTTGCTCTGTACATACAGTTGTGAAGAATGGGAAGTAAGTGTTATACATACAGGATCTGTGTGCTAGGAATCTGAAGATATCTGGCCACTGGAGCCACTTTTAGAGAGACTCGCTATTACAGCACAGCAAAGCAGCACCCTAAGGATTCTCCGGACCCTTTAGAGTGTTCTGAGTTAGATAATTGTGCATTACCTGGGTTAGGTATCTGGGCATTAACTTGGGTTCATCACCTTATGACATTTGTCCTACTTCTTTCTGAGCCTCCAGCCAAGGCAATATGAATTGCCCCCCAACTATCAATAGCCTCTACCCCAATTGCCTTTCCATCAAAGCACAGTTGGTACTCGGCCCGTGTGCTAGCTGAGCGCACCCATCGGGAAAGGTTAAGGCCAATTCATTCCCATCATTAGACTGAAAAGCCAAATAGTATTGGTGCAGTGTCTTTTCTTTTCTTTTCTGCTTTGTGCAAAATATACTTTGTGCAAAACCGCTGTTGCCACACAAAGTTAGGATTTTCTTTAGTTTGTGAAATGGACCTACAAGTACAGCATAAAGATAAATTGATTACAAAGACAGAAAAAGCCCCTCCAATGCTACAACCTTTACTAATGTACTATATCACAAATTAATAGCACTTATTTCCAGTCTGCATGTATCACAAATAAAAACATGTTCAAAAGAGTACATAATCTCTCTGTATCCATAGAAACATTTTTGGTACTTTACTTTGCCCCATGAGGTTTTTTAATGCATCCTTAAACCTCTCTTGACATTTTGTGGATATAAGGATGTTAATTTACACATAAACTACTTAGGGGACAACAGATGTACATGTGGATGTGGAATAGGCCATAGGTTCTCAACCTTGGGGGCCCAGATATACCTGGACTTCAATTCCCAGATACCCTGATCAGCAGGTGTGCTGACTTGGGCTCCTGGTAATTGAAGTCCAAGAACACCTGGGGGGCCAAGGTTGAGAAACCCTGGACTAGGCTACTGAACCCATCTAGCCCTATGATCTCAGCCATGCACTCTATGATCCTTGGGAAAGGATAGTACCTGAGCAAATTCTAAAACTTCCATTCCTGCACTACAGCTGAATTCAAGAATCATTCTCTCCTGTAATTACTACTTTATAAGAGGATGGCAAACCTTTTGCACAACCTCATCTTCTTCATCACATTAGTTTCTGGCATCTTCCAACCAGGATTCAAAATCATGTGAGCAGCCTACACGTGTTGCATAGTAGGAAGGAGAAGAAGAAGAAGAGAGATGTATAATCCAGTAAAGAAAAACAACAATACCAGTTTCATTTTCTAACATTAGGTTTATGTTGTATTTAATCCCAAAAGTGAAACTTTACCTACTTCATTGTAAGATGATGTCCATGTATAGGAGTGGAGGTGCTAGTGAGGTGAATACAGGCAAATTGCTATGGTATTAAGATGCCGTAGTTCATTATTCTTGCCAAAATGTCATACTATTGAACTTACCATTTACACGACCAACCGTCGTCATCGCTGGCTGCTACTCATATCTGAGTATACATTTTCCCTGGAAGTCATTTTCACAGTTGATGGATTTGTCTCTGGTGACTCAATAAACCAATCCTAGCTTCAAACATGAACAATAATCTTTTGATTATTGCACAGTTAGTAGCTCCGAGTGGTTAAGACACTGAACTCGCTGATTGGAAGGTCGAAGCATGACCGAGTGAGCTGCCATCTCTGAACCCAGCTCTTGCCAACCTAGCAGTTCAAAAGCAAGAAATTGCAAGTAGATAAATAGGGACTACTTCGGTGGGAAGGTAAACAGTGTTCTGTGCACTCCGGTGTTGAGGCATGCCTGCCACATGTCCATGGAAACGTCTCCAGACACAGACAGGACTGGCTTTTTGTCTATAAACAGAGATGAGCACTGAACCCTAGAGTCAGATAAGACTGGCTTTCAAGCAAGGGCAACCTTTACCTTTACCCTTACCTCCAGAAAGAACTCTGTCAGAGAGTTCAAGTGATAAACTTCAATACAGCTCTCTAGTAGAAAATGGCAGCTCCCCTGGTGGCTTAGTGGTTAAGGTGTTGAGCTGGAGATTGGAAGGTCGGGTTATGATACCCGACAGCTACTCTTGGGGACATGAAAGGAGCCTCATTTGGGCATCCCCTAAAAAGCCTTTCAACCCAGAATAATCTCTGACACAAAATTATTATTATTAGTAGAGTATTTTATGTACAGTACTTCACCAAATTACAAATCCCAGCATTCCATAGGACAATGTCATGAGTGAAATCAAACTACTATAAGTGTATAGGGTACATATACAACACATCCAAACACCAAACAAAATTTGTGCTACCTCCCCCTCGACCCATTCCATCGGCCGGGCGAAGAGAGGCACAGCTGCTACCGTCGTTTCACCCCGCCCCCACCTGGCTGGAAACTTGAAAGGACACCCACAGCCATGAGCCATGGACTTTGCTGCCTCCCCCCATAACCCATTCCATCAGCCGGGTGAAGAGAGGCACAGTTGCGGACGCTGTCATTTTGCCCCACCCCCGCCTGGCTGGAGGCTTGAAAAGATGCCCGTAGCCTTGGGCATGGACATCTGTTTGGATCCAATATTGTATTGTATTGTATCATTTTACTGTATTTTGTATTACATTGTGATATTTTATTGTGCTGTTATTTGGTTGTATTGTGGATTTGATATGTTGTAAGGCGTCCTGAGTCGGCGTATACTGAGTGGGCAGCATACAAATAAAAATCTATCTATCTATCTATCATTTTTCTGAAGTATTTTTCCACTGTAGTTTCAAAACCAATTGATGCATGGCTTAATTAAATTTTAAAAGAAGAAGCAAAATCTAATTTAAAAATAAGTGTATGAAATAGGGGGAAAGAGGCTCTTTAGATTTGGGAAAATATTTACTCATATCTCTTTGGCACACTTTTGCAGAAGCTTTTTAAAAAGCACAGAGGGATTTGAATTAATTTAGAATAATCTGTGAATTGTGGTTTCTCCTGTGCGTAAATTCTCTTATTGGAAGTGGGTATAAAGTAATGGCAGCATTGTTTGTCAATGTCCTCCAGTGATTGTTAGCAGTAGATTCTTGCACATATTGTTCCAGACAAAAAAAAAATTAGTATTTTGCATTAGCACAGGATAATTAGGCAATAAGATACAAAAGAGAGTGGGGTTATCATGAGATAAACACACACATGGGGCGTTATGAGGCACAGCCAAGTATCTGTAATCCCCCTAGGGTATGATTATCTCATGATAACCACACACACTGGAGTTGTCTTATTGCTATTATAAAATATCTTTATTGTAGAAAGAAATGTGCATTTTTGTGCGGAAAGAAGATGGAGTTGGCAATTTAGAATGCCGAGAAGCACTTTTAGCTGTGCTCTCTGTGTGCGGTTTACATAGATAAATCTATCTCCTTGGAAGGCTTCCTTGGCCCATATAAATAAGTAAATCCCCAAATTTAAGCAATTGTAGACCATGGTGATAAGATAAAACTATCCTAAATGTTTGGCAACCAGATCAGTTAGGTACTCCTCTAAAGCCCTATGAAATCCTATTGGATCCAAGAACTTCTTAAGGCAGACATCCTAATTATTCCAATATCTCTTTGGGGGGGGGGGAGTGTGGGAGTGTACCAAAGCCAGGTCAAAATTCATCAGGCAGTGATCAGACAATGACACAGGCAAGGATTTAAAATCTATCTTCAGATCACTAAACCCCACCAAGAAAACTTGGTTGAAAGTATGACCTACAATGAGTGCAGGGGCTACTACGTGTTAGGATAGGACCATGGAAGCCACATTTCCCATGAACTCAATGACTGGACTTGAAGCCATCCACATGGATACTGAAATTCCCAAGGATCAAGCTGGATGGGTGGTACTCGACACTGTCATAGTAATAAAATCGGACATTCCTTGAAGTGTGATTGCTGGTGTGTGGGGAGAGAAGTACACCAGTGCAATTCCCACTCTATCCTGATCAGAGCCCATATGTGCAGGCCTTCCAGACCTGTTGTGGATAGGGCCAAGATAGGAATGTTATCTCTGTAAATCAGGGGTGCCCAAACTTGGGCAGTGGGCCGGTCATGTGTTTCAGTGAGCCGGTCATGTGTTTCCTCCCACCGGAAGCAGAAGTAAAATGAGCCTTGCAATCTGTTTTGCAACAGGATGAGATCGATTTTAAGCTGCCATTTTCTCAGCTTAAAACCAGAGATGCCCAAACTATTGCCTGTGGGCCAGATCTGGCTCCTGATGCCAATTCATCTGGCCCATGCCACCATTGTTTCTCTCAGAAGTGGAAGTAAAATGCGCCCATACAGGCACATTTTACTTATGCTTCTGGGAGCGACGAGGGTGACGTGGGCTGGATGAAATGGTGTCGGGGGCTGGATCTGGCCCACGGGCCATAGTTTGGACACTCCTGCTGTAAATAATAGTGATCACCCTTCCCACCCCTTCAGTTTGCCCTGGTACTGTATGGAATTTCTGAGTGGGCAGATCTGGAAGAAAGGCGCTTAGCTGTAAACTCCCATGGTGTCTCAGTGATGTATACTAGGTTGACTGTTTCATCCATAAGATCAAAGATCAATTGGGACTTGTTTTGGACTGACCTAGTGTTTATCAGCAGAAGGGACAGAATGGAAGCTGTAAGGCTGATCTGATTAACATGAGGGAAGATGGACGGATAGAACACAAACAGATATAAGACATCTAGACCATTTTCATCTGTAACAGCCACCCCTTTGATCCTGCCCATGACAGAATTATACCCTGCCACTAGTCCCAAATGACTTCCCCTTGATGAAGTCTACATGGGACTCTCAGAACATTTGGGGATGACTTAGTTAGACTTAGTTCCTCTTCGTGCTATATAGCAGGGCTTCCCAACCTTTTGACACCACATCCCAAACAGCTGAGCAGGCCTGACCACATCCATGGAAGTGGAAGCAGGCACATTTACAACAGCCATAAATGTGCCCACATCCATATTTATGACAGCTGTGGGCATGTTCACACATGTACTAGTGCGTTTTATGACTGGTGTAAACGTGTCCACTTCCAGGTACGAATGCGGCAGCAATGGACCAGATGAAATGGTGCCATGGGTCGGGGCCAGCCCACAGGACATAGGTTGGGAACCCCTGCTGTAGAGCATATTGGGCATTGAGGCTTCTCATTGCTTCCACAGGCAATAAAGTTTTACAGGACCAGGGTGCTAACCCAGCACCCAACCATCCTCTTTTCTCATCCAAACTTATTTTACAAAGTATGTAATCATCATTACATCTTCTTTTTCAAAAGTAGACTTGAGATTGGGACAGCAGGGTTCCTTGAAGTGTGAACTTTCATGAGAAAAGTGTCCAGGACATTATTGAAGAAACGTATACGTGTCTAGCCTATTCAACCTGTAGAACTGGTCTCCACTGTCCCTGGGATTGGTGCCCTTGCTAATTAACGAGCTTTATTTCTTTCATCAGCTACCCCTCTCTACTATTTTTCCTATAGTCTCAGTTATATTAGCAGAAGTGCTCTGACTGTATTCTAGAGGAGGATCTGAACCAGCAACTTAGTATTTATATGACAACCTTTTCTATTGTAATGCAGTTTTTGAATGGGTCTGGCAAATCTTGACAGAATTAAACCCTCCAACCCACAGCCTGTCCAGCCTTCCCCTTATGGGACAATGTGAGATTGTGATTTTTGAGGTCACTTGAATATGCAGGGAGGAGCTAAATCAGACTGCTCTCGCCATTCAAACCGCACAACAACCTTTGCCTTTGTTATGATGTAGCTGATGACCCATTTCATCATGGCTTTGTTTTGGCAGTTTAAAGCCTGATCTAGACACGAAAGAAGAGGATCCATTTCATGATATAAGCAAATTAAACACTTTCTCCGCAAGGAAAATATAACTATTTCCCCTTCCTATCTAATCACTGTTGCAATGCATCAATTAGGAGAGGTTTTTTTTTTTTAAAAAAAATCCCTTTTTCTTTGTAGCCTCAATTGAGAAACTGCATGCATGTGCTGGGAATGGTGTATACAGGAGTGTGTCAAAAGAGAGGGATTCAAAAGGGACACCTTGGGTGCAGCTGGAACTGCTTCAGCATCTAACATGTCTGGACTCCAGAAAAACATGTAGACCAGCTCTCCCATGAAATCTCCTGGTGAGCGGATTTAATGTATGTCTTAATGCATGTTAGTGTGACATCACAAACTTGTCTCCCCTCGGGATAATGAAAGCGCGGTGCCAAAATGGCCGCCGCGCTCTTTGCAGCCCACCCCCACCCGGACTCAGACATCCGGGTGAGTTAGGGGGCGTGGCCACCCCTCTATAAAAGGGGTGGCCACGAGGCAGCCGAGCTGCCATTTTAAAATAGCGACGGAGAGGAGAAGTTTTCTCCGTCGCTATTTCTTCATTTCCCACTTCCTTCCCGGCTGGGAAGAAAGGATTTTCGCGCAGAGCCTTTGGCTTGCTGGCTCCTCCGTGCCCTTTTTGCGCTCTTTGATCCCTGGAAAGGGATCCTGCTCCTTCTTTAAGATATGCCTCCCAAACGGAGGGCCTCGGTGACGAAGCCACAGCCAACGGGGAGGACTTTTGGCCCTGCCCAACGCGGGGGGCAGCCCTCGGGTCGGAGGACCAGGGCTGCACCCCTGCAGCAGGGCACGATACTGGTTTTACCCACTGATACCGGTGGAGAGGGGCAGGCTGGAGTATGGCCCTCGGCTCCCCAGCCTCAGGCCAGCCCTTCGGGGGCTCCGGCCCTCGGCCCGCAGTTGCCGGCCATGGGCCGGGACAATGAGGGGAGGGTCTGGTGCTGGCACACAGCACGGTTTACCTCCGGCCCCTCATGGGCTGGAGTTTGGGCATGGCCCTATTCTGGCCTGGGCTCTCAAATTGGGGATCCTGGTCTAATGCTTAGCGGGCCGTCCAGCCCGCCTGGCCTACTTTATACTGGGGGTTCTGTGCGGTGCTGGAGGCATCCTGGGGATTACACACAAATCCGTGGGAGGGGGCACTTCCTTATATACTGGGGGCCCTTCGTGCCCGCCGGTTACCTCGATGGCTGCCACACTTCAACAGGCGGCCGGCCGGCTCGAGCTGCTTGAGACACTTCAGCCGTGCCTGCCGCTGTCTCGCAGCTCCCTGTTCGTCCTGAGCTACAGCCGGGGAGTGGTCGGATGTGGCTCCAGAGCTCGATTCCTGGTCACGAGCTCCGACGCCCGCCGTGGGCCGGAACCCCCAGTGGGGGCAGCTCACGGGGGTGCACCTAGTGAGTATGGTTCAAGTTAATGCACCCACATCACAGTCCACTTCCAGCGGCGGGGTTCAGTGGCCTTGGCCTCGCCAATTTGAGGCAAGTGGGCATCAGTTGCCAGCCTATCCCAGTGCCCCTTGGTTGCATACTGGCACGACATTGGGGGTGGGGGTTTCCGCCCCCGGGGCAGTGCCGGGCATCACAGGGGCTGTCCAGGTCCCGCTGCGTTTGCCCCGTGTACCTCATGTGCCGGTCACGGCCTTGCTGATGGCTGATGATTCATTGCCCCTTGGTGATCAGTTGTCCTGGGTCACGAGGGACAAGATTTGGTGGGGGGAGTACGTGGATATATTCTCCCTATGAACCGAGAGCCCACTAAGGAGGGGAGAGACGGACGGGGTGACAGAGACATAGAGCTGTCCCGCTGGAGTAAGCCACCATGCAGGGGGTGTCCGAACCCGGGACAGTGCCGAGCATCGCAGGGGCGGTCCGGGTCCTTCTGCGTATGCCCTTTATACAGAATGTGCCGTCGATGGATTTGCCAACGGCTGGTAATTACTTGCCCCTGGATGATTATTGGCCGCAGGTCATGAGGGGTAAGGGCTGGAGGGGGACAGGTGGATATTCCCCCTATTGAACTGTGAGCCCACTGCGGAGGAGAGAGAGGGACAGGACGACTGAGACAAAGAGCTGTCCCATCGTCGTGAGCCACCGCGCACCTTGGGCCAACTGGTTGGCAGCATACCTTGTATATATGGTGGTATGCCGCAGGGCCCTGATGGTTCCATCCATCGCTAAGATTTACAGGGCGATGGTTGACTGGATGGGCCCATAGCAGTTGGCTTACGGTGAGGAATGCGGATGAGGGTGGCTCTATACCCTGAGAGGAGGTGGGATGAGCACTGTCAGCAGTTGTGCTCGTGTACATCACTCCCACGTGACTGGTGCCTGGTGATAGGTACCATGGTGGCCATGCTGAGCAGCGGGCTGCTCAGACATAGGCTCCACGTAACTGGTCGGGCAGGGGGTTTCAGACCGCCTGCTGTGTTTGACCTGCTCAGCTGGCGATGTGTGTGCTAAGCGCCAGTGTCGTTACCGACTTGGTGTCACCTTTTGCGCTGGCCCTTACACCGCCTCCGCGTGCATGCGGGTTGGTTGGTTATGGGGCAGAGGTAGGGGTGCACAGGGGTGATCAGAGCTCTGTCTAAAGAACTAGCCTTGACAAAGCTTTCCCCCCCTCCCCAATTGGTGTACTCAGGCGGGAGAGATGGCAATCAGCTCATCCAAGAGGGATGGGGCGTGGTACCTGCTGGAGGGCTTTTCCATGGGGCTTTTTGTATTCCATTCAGGGGTGTTAGGGGTCCCAGGATGCTACTAATCTGGTTCCCTTGAAGGGTAACGAAGAGGGGGCTCCACTGTGCACAGCTGAGGGAGTTGGGGCTATGAGAGTAGCGGGGCCCGTCTTGGAACCACCTTTCCTAAGTCGACTGTCTCCCCTATGAGGCTCGTACCGAGCTAGGACCGGGGTGAATGTCATTAATCCTCCATTTATCTTACCCTGTGGGTTATTCATTCAGGGATGCCATTCCTGATGACCGCTTAGTCAGGTACTCGTAGTTGGTTCGGCCCCTATGGGTGGCACGCTCACCCAGTCCTGGTGCTGTTCGGGCACAGTGCGATATGCACTCGGATTTCAGATTATTTCCAGTGCACCCAATGGATGTGCAGCTATTGGGTTTTTAGGTCCCGAGGGGAATTTTAATTAGATAAGGCCAACCCCTTCTGACTGAGTTAATACATGTTCAGCACTCGAACGATTCGGGATTTTCGTTCAGTGGGCCTTTCCTCATGGGTAGGGGTCTCGGTCTCTAGCCCATTACCTCGACGACTTTGGGTTCGGGGGTGAACGGGGCTTGGACACATGCATGCGTCTCCTCATTACATTTCAGACACTCAGGTGGGAACTGGGTGTCCCCTTGGCGCCTGAATAGACCGAGGGCCCAGCTACTAAGCTCACATTTCTAAATTGACTCTGTCGCGCGGGCACCCGGGTGAACCATGAACAAGGTGGCTTGGATCTCCGCAGCGATTGTGGCATTGATTGCCAAACATAAAGTGTCCCCTTGTGAGCTACAGTTACTTCAGGGCCACCTTACTTCGGCCTGCAGGGTGGTTCCGTCCGGCAGAGCATTGGCCAGGCGCCTGTGTGACGCCATGGCTGGCCTGTTACAATGTCGACACAGGATCAGGGGCATACGGGTGGGCCCTCTGGTCTGGCTCAAATTGCTCCTGGGTTTTAACGGGGTCTCTTCCTGGAGATCAGACCTGATGGTCTGCCCTAGATTTCAAGTACGGTTGGATACCTCCGGCTCCCAGACTTATGGGGGTTTACTCTGGGGGTGGGTGCACGGATCGCCTCCGCGATCTTATCTTCCTTGCGTTTCTCCCCATTTTGGGGAGCACTACTGCTATGGGGCGATGAGTGGGCCTACTCAGTGGTCCACTTTAGGTGTGACAATGCGGCAGTGGTGCATATTGTCAACACCCAGACATGCAAATCCCCCAGGGTTAGGACATTAGTTTGTCTATTCCTTTGAGAAGCCTACGCCTAAATGTGCTGTTCTGAGCCAGACGTGTTCCAGGTATTAATAACGACATTGCTGCTGCTTTCTCCCGCCTGCAGATCCCCCGGTTCTGGGCCTTACTCCGGAAGCAGAGGAGTTCCACTCGCCACTCCCGGCCGATTTCGGACGTTTGGTGAGGAGAGGCGAACCGGGCATGTCATTGGCACCTTGCACACGTAAGGCGTATCACCATGCATTCATGCGTCGTGTTTGGGAGGGGCGGGCACGGGAACGTGTCCGCCGCCCGTACACGCGTCACCCTAGTTCCCAGGTTTTTTGACCCACCTTGCACAAGGCTGGCATTACTTATGTTCAGATAGGTGTGAGGTGGCTCTTGGCCACGCAGCTACCACGGTAGCCTTTTTGGAGCGCTCCGCATCAGTGTGTGGGTGCCAGAGTTGGTACCACCTGTGTAAGGCGGATGTGTCTCGTAGGGCACTGGAACTCGACGATGTCTCTGTCACACATGAGTGGGCTCAAGTGGGGATACGGTCCTCAAAGGTTGTTCAGTACGGCGTAGGCAGCGGAGTTAGACTGCTACGAAGTTTTATTGGAGACATCTGTCCGGTTGGTGCCCTACATGAATTTTCGACAGTGCCTGCTGCGCGCCCCAGCCTGTTTTTCTGCCACCATGATAGGTCTACCCTTGCCGAAGTAATGTTACTGAGGTTGACCGGTGCCGCGCTTCGTGGTGTGGGGGCCCGTTTTGGCACCCATTTATTTAGGATAGGTGTCGCGTGGATCGCGGCTACGTTTGGAGTACTCAGAGGCCGACATGCGTGTACGCGCAATTTCTTATATGTACGTGCCCTCACTGTGTGAGTACCTAGTTATGACCTTAACCTCTTCTCCTCTTTTACAGATCCTGTGTGTCTCTACACACTGGTGGCAGTGGGGCTGGTGGGCCGCAGCTATGTACACTGGGCAGCAGTATATGCTGCGGCGACAGAGAGTGGACCCCGACTTGGGCTCTGTGCATCCGCACGTATGCGATGGTATGGTATGCGCGGCACAAGGGGGCGGGAACTGTTGCCATTCCTGATGTCCGTCAGGGATGCTGGACCGCCCAATGTTCTTAATAGGCACCTCGGTGGCAACGATCTTATATGGATCACTGCTGTTACTAAACTGTCAAGGGGCTGTGACCTGGCGCTTTTATCATGTATGGCTTACACACGGTCGCTATGGTCTAACATCGTGCCAAGACACCGATTTAGGGGAAACGTGGATCTCCGTGGTTTGGACTGTTCCGGCAGTCAGTGGACAGGGCTGTTTCTCAGTCCCTTGCTGAGCATGGCTGGGAGACAGCCATTGGATACCTGAGGATAGGCTTACAAAAATTTTGCCGGTAGGCAGGGGAAGGGGTCCACCTGTCAGCTGGAGGTACGTACCTCGTTCTTGGTGTGGTGCAAGCAGGCCTGGCGACCGAGCTAATGGTCTGGGGGGGGCAGTGAGTCATCATGGACGCCTCCCCGTGTGGCGGGTAGCACTGGTAAGGTAAATATTTATGACCCATAGGTATCCGGCAGGTTCGCAATTGACTGGCCAACACTTAGACAGGTACAGGTGTAATAACGTTGACCGGTCAATGACGAACCAGGCAAGGGGTGATGGCAGGAGCTTTTCAGCATGCATCACCCCGTGATTTGACGGATACACGTCAGAGGGTGGGGTCAGTAGATAGTTTATTGACTACGGTCAACAATTTGTTTGTGTCAACAAACAAATTGATACAAATGGATACATTGTAGCCAATTGCCGTTGGCAATTTTGGGAGGAACCTTACCAGTGTTACTGCGGCCTGCTTGCCTTAAGAATTATAATTGGATGAGTACCAATTGAAAGTTATAATTCGGACTAGGGCATTATGCAATAAAAGTGGCCCAATGCCTTTATCCATATACCGGTGTCTGAGTCTTTCTTTGGGGGGTGCGCCTGCAATGCGGGTTAGCTTGCTCTGTTTGGTGACTCTTGTTCAGGGTTTCAATATGAGATTCTTCTGAACCCTCATTCCAGAAACTCATAAAGGCTGCCTCTGTCATCTCTCTGCAGCCCTAAATGTTATTTAATTGCAAGCTATCTTTAATGTGTGTTTCTAGCCTCAGAGAGAGGCATTTGATTCACAAACTCTGGTTTCTGGTGAGCTCAACAGACTCACTAAAGACTTCAGTGTTGATGTTTGGTCTGTCATTGGTTATAAAATGGTATGTCATACTGAAACGCAAAAGGAGGGCATTCGAGATTTTGTTTCCATATATTTCCTTTGTTATTGAGCAAATCTTAGTCAGGAATTAGCATTGAAATAGCCTGTAAATTGTGTGTTAAAATGTAATCAATATTTGTATTTGTGTTTGGGCAGCAAAATCTGTGAAAAAAGCTTTGCAGGATTTATTTCTGCTTAGATACTTGAATGGTGGCCTCCAAAAGTGTCAGTTGTAATTTAAGATTGGTGTTTAATATGGAATATGGAGATCAATTCCATTGATTTCATTGAATAAAAAGTCCTTGTAAGGATATATGGGTACACATTTTTAAATGCAACAAGCCCAATAATTGGTTTAAATGTAAAAATAAATTGTGTCTAGAGATATCCAGCCCAGCCATAGATGATGCTTTATTGGTTTTTACATTTCACTAACTGATGGGCTTTCATGTAGAATCAATATTATGCAGTCAAATATGTTTTATTTTGTTATGTCATGGGTTCAGTTAGCTGAAGTATAATTTTCATGTCATAGACTAAACCTTTATTTTGCAATAAATATGCTTTAAAACAAAGGGGGAAAGGTAAAGAATGGCTCTTTCATAATAAATATTACTGGGCTTTCCTTGCAATAATGTATAGATTTTATCCTGTGATTCTTCATAGGTTGTTTGGTGTGTGTTTTATTTGGCTAACTCCCAGGCTTTTAATTAAGTCCCTGACTATTCCATCCTTTAGAAGCAATTGCCACCCATTAGATGGATTCCATAAAAAGGCAGTGTTGGCATCTTTCCTTAGCAGAGAGGAATGAAACTCTTGTGGATCATGCTACATCTACAATGAAGTTGACAGCAAGGGCACATTGTTGTATAATGGTGTGGAGGGGCCTATGTTTTGGTCCCTTTGGGCATTTTTGACAGCTTTAATCAAAGTGAAAAGCCGTTTTCCACACAGAAGGAACTACTGCTTTGCTTTGCTTGAAATTGTAATTTGTGGCTCACTGTGTGTGGGGAAAGAGCTGGAGATTAAAGAGTCAAGCAAGCTCCCAACATCCAACTTGATCTGACTTGGAAGGGTATGAAACTACATTTTTCCTGAACTCGCTGTCATGAGAGAAAGACCCTGGCAAGGAAATGAATTTGGACCACAGACATTGAGGGAAATAGTAAATATAACTCATAGAACATGGCCAAAAATGTCAGTCTTCCATAGCGTTTGGTATTGCAAAATGGCAAATTTTACTTCAAGGGGACAAGGATCACGTTCCTATGAAAGAGAACTTCTAAACACTTTTTTGTGCTTTACGGCCAGGAGAACAATGAATGTTTTATGGGAATTCCAAATACAATAAGGTAGTGTCTGTGAATAGTTGAATTTTTCCTTATGTTTTGTCATTTTCTTGCTGACCGAACACTGTACTCTACATGAATGTATTACCTCTCCCACCACCACCATCTTCCAATGCCTGCACAAAAGCCTGGAAATAGCAGGTGTAATTTGGAAGTCTTTTGATTACAAAGGTGTAATTACTTTGGGATTTTCACATTTTCATGAAAAGGAAGCTTCATCTGCAACTGAGTTCCCAGACTTAATGCTGACAATTCAAGCCCTGCATCTTCTCCCAACCTACAATTCAAAACCGCTCAAGAGGTTTTTAAAAATCCTAAAAATAAATATACATGCCTCTTATTGAATTCAGTAGAGCAGAGAATTCCTTTGGACTCATGAAATCAGTCGGAGACCAGTTTTACACTTTTGTAGTCATGATTTAAAACAATTGAGCACACGCCACAAACATTGAGTCACTGGAAAGTGAAGTCCGGTGAACCATTCACATCCCAGCTGAACTAATATGTTAGAATATAATAGCTTGAGAATATGTAAAGTGAGTGGTGGGTCTGCTCAGAAGTCATTTCAGCTGTGCAATGGTTGAAAGCATTTACATAAAAGTACATGTTTTGTCAAAGCAAATATATATTTACTGTATATCTCAAATGACCTGAACCAAAGCTAAAGGGGAGAAAAGCATGTTACAGAAGGAAGCCGATGATTATTTTTTTCAAAATACCTCAAAATAAAAGGCTACAAATGGGTCTTGCAACAAAATGTTGTGGCGTGGAACACTTCTGTCCAGATTTCCAACAATTCAATTGTACTTCTCCTCCTCCTATAAGCTTTCACAACCTCAGCAATCAGTGTTTCAAGTTTGCATGTTTAGTCCTCACTGAGGTGTTTTGCTTCACACTTTTTTAGGGTTTCTTATAGGAACTGTGTTGTCTCAGGTCTGTTACTATCTCCTGCCAGCATATGGATGCCATTATTTAGATCGGACATCTATTCAGTTGTGCTTTAAGGCCCCACATGTTGATTGAAGTATGTGCATCATCACTTTTATTACAAAAACACAATACTCTATGTGTGACAGGCTGTGCTATACTCAGCCTCCCCTTAAGAACCCACAATCTGAAACATGGCAGTTGGCCCTGAATGATAAATTGACATGGGAAGTAAATGAAAAGAAATGGATAGTCAAAGAAAATAAATTTGGGAAGATTTGGAAACCATATCTTGATTACACATTAAGGAAAAGTGGTGGTTCTATGCTGGTATCGAACCACAAGTTTGGACTTTATACGGATTTGGACTTTGTATGAGGCATGAGCCGCGATGCCTCATACAATGTCCAAATCCTTGCCGCGATGCCTCATACAACATCGTTTCCATAGAGATACATTGTACTGTAACAGCACAGGCTTCAGTACAAAGTCACAGAAACAGACAGGAAACTGACAGAACTTTAAGAAATCATTGTCTAAAGGCTAAATACATTACAAAAACATGTCAAACAACCCTGATTTTAGGGGACAAAGCATACAACAAGTTTTTAACCTTTGAAAACTTTATGAAGTGCAAGTTTAAAAGTTAACATGACCCATCATGCAGCACAATGTTAATCTGCAGCCATTTTGTACAAGCTACTGTAAACAATTACTGGATGGAAGCAAGGACAAAATGGACACAGTGGATGCCAACACGTCCCATTATGCAGCACAGTGTTAATCATCCAAATAGCAGCAAACACCAAACAATTAATATTGTGCTCAAAACCACTCTTAAACACTCTTCGCCTCGTGCAAAACCCACAAGAGCAATGCACACATGTGTCCTGTCTTTTATACTGCCCAGGCACAATGCAAAGTCGCAGCGACTTTGTATGAGGCAACTTTTTTCAAGGAATTAGGTGATGTTGTATGAATCCGATGTTGTACGAAGCGGACTTTGTATGAGGTATTACTCTGTGTGTGTATGTGTATTATATATATATATATAATTGTTTAGTGAGAAAGAGAATTTTAGAAAATAAGGTAAGCAATATAAAGGTAGTTTTTTTTATTAACACTAGTATTTAGATATTTGTTTATGAAATTATGAGGGTAATTTTTAATATTTCTTTTTCTCCATATATATTCTTTTTATTGTTTTTCTATGTTTATTGTTATTTAGTTTATGTTTTACTCTTTCTTGTTTATATGTATTTTTAAAAACTTTCTAATAACAAATTATGTTTTTAAAGAAAGAACTCACAATCCAACTACAGCAGGAGTTCTCAACCTTTTTAAGCCAGGAGCTGGGTCATGCTCCCTTAGACAGCTTCGGGGGCTGGACTGCCATTTTGCCCTTCCTACACCACATTGCACTTCTTGGTGTGGTGGTGGTGGTGGTGGGGCTCATGAAATGGTGTTGTGGGCCACATCCAGCCTGTGGGCCACAGGTTGAGAATCCCTGAACTACAGCAATCTCTTCTTCCTCAGACTCTCACAATTCTATGATCAAAGAGTCGCTAGAAACATTGGACCTAGAGGGCCTCTGAAAGTGTGTGGGTTCACACACTTCACATCATGACTGAATTAGGGTTATGCAGGGACCAGAACTCAGAGAATTTGATTTGCTGTTGGAATAAATGATTACAATGCTGATGTAAATGTGTCAACTCTCTTTTTCCTAGCAAAATTTCTATTCATTTAAGATATACCTGAATCACAGCCATTTAACCTGCAATTTTTTTCTGCTATGGAGGTAAACAGATTAGAAAGGGTTTACTAACTATACTTCTGCATGGAAGGCATGCAAAATACTTTAATACAAAAATGTATCATTTCACAATTTAACTTTGATTCTATCATAAACTATCAAAAGTATGTAGTTTGATTCACATCTTACTTGACCGACATCTCTTGTGAGGTGGAGGGTACAGCTGTATTCATGGCTTGCTGGTCAGCTTCCCATAACCATCTACATAAGAACATAAGAACATAAGAACAGCCTTGCTGGAACAGGCCACAGCCCATCCAGTCCAGCATTCTGTCTCACACAGTGGCTCACCATTTCCTTCAGGGTATTCCCAAGCAGATGCCTTCACCTGCTTAGGATTCCCTGGAAATGGCATTGAGAGATATCCTGCCTATCTCTCCAACCCGGAGGTTGTCCTTAGGTAGCCATAATTATAGCCATTGATAGCCTTGTCCTCCATGAACTTGTCTAATCCTTTCTTAAAGCTGTCAAGACTGACAGCTGTCACCACTTCTTCTGGCAGGGAGTTCCATAGACCAGTAATCCTCTGGGTGAAAAAGTACTTTCTCTTATTTGTTTGAAAACTAGTACCCAAAAGTTTCATGGAGTGTCCCCTAGTTCTAGTGTTGTGCGATAGGGAAAACAGTTTTTCCTTATCTACTTTGTCCACACCGTGCATGATTTTATAAGCTTCAATCAGGTCACCTCTTAGACGCCGTCGTTCAAGAGTGAAAAGGCCCAACCGTTGCAGCCTCAGATGGTAAGGAAGGTGTTCCAGTCCCCTAATCATTCTGGTTGCCCTCCTCTGTACTTTCTCCAACTCCATAATATCCTTCTGGAGGTATGGCGACCAGAACTGTACACAATATTCCAGATGGGGCCTCACCATAGATTTATAAAGAGGCAAAATGACACTTGCTGACTTATTTTCTATACCCTTCCTAATGATCCCTAACATTGAGTTTGCTTTTTTCACTGCTGAGGCACACTGGGTTGACACCTTCATTGAGCTGTCCACCAGGACACCAAGGTCCCTTTCCTGGTTTGTCGCAGAGAGTTCAGACCCCATCAGTTTATAAATGTAATTGGGGTTTTTGCCCCAACATGCATCACTCTGCACTTACTAATGTTGAAGCTCATTTGCCACTGTTTTGCCCACTCCCCCAGTGTCAAGAGATCCCTCTGGAGCTCTTCACAATCTCTCACAGTTTTCACTACCCTGTATAATTTAGTGTCGTCAGCAAATTTGGCTACCTTGCTTTTTACTCCTACCTCTAGATCATTTATGAAGAGGTTGAAAAGCAGGGGTCCCAGTACTGAACCTTGGGGGACCCCACTCTTTACTTCCCTCCACTTGGAGAAGTGTCCATTTAGTGCTACCCTCTGTTTCCTGTCCCTTAGCCAGTTGCTGATCCAGGACAAGACCTGTCCCTTTATTCCATGACTGGTAAGTTTATTCAAGAGCCTTTGGTGTGGGACCTTGTCAAAAGCCTTCTGAAAGTCCAGATAAACAATGTCAACTGGATCCCCCTTATCCACATGCTTGTTGACACTCTCAAAAAATTCCAAAAGATTAGTGAGGCATGATTTGCCCTTGCAAAAGCCATGTTGGCAACACCATCATGTGTGTACATACATCTAGTTGGCTGAATCTCAGTAGCTTGAAGTCAGGTAATATGAAGGTTGTTTGCACCTGTTTGAAGCTGTGTGGAACTGGCCAGAGGGTCTCTGTTCATGTGCCAGAGAGTGTCTCCTTATGTGCTCAGGTGCTTGTTAATAACATCTATTAGGTCAATGGTAAGTGAGAGGGGAGGCTATCACTGAACAGTCTGCTCTTTATGGGATGCCCTACTGCAAGATATATACAGTATGTGGTTCTCTTTCTTACTTAATACAGGCCATGGATTTCTCCCATCCAAATATTTAAGTTCTTATCTCTGCATGTACACACATGATGGTGTTGCCCTTAGAGCTTGTTAAACCAAGATATGATCATCCAAATCCAGCCATTCTATGAGGTACACAGTGCAAACACGGATCCTTCCTTGGTGAGACTATTATCTAACTATGCATGTAAGCAGTGGTGGGCTCCAAACAAAATTACTACCACACTGAGGGCGAGGCCTACTTTGTGGGCATGACTAAGTGACTGGGTGGGCGATCTAGTCATGTCTGCCACATGATCATGATAACATCTGCAAACACAGACAGCACTGGCTCTTGGGCTATAAATGGAGATGAGCACTGCACCCTAGAGTCAGATTCAACTGGCTTTTGAGCAAGGGTGACCTTTACTTTTACTAACCACAGGACCAAACTTCACAACAAATTTTAATAACAATCAGGGATCTTCTGTTTTTTGGTAAAGGTAAAGGTTGCCCTTGCTCGAAAGCCAGTCACATCCAACTTTAGGGTTCAGTGCTCATCTCTCTTTATAGCCAAAGAGCTAGCACTGTTTGTGTCTGCAGACATTTCCATGGACATATGACAGGCATGCCTCAACACCTGAGTGCACAGAACACTGTTTACCTTCCCACCAAATTGATCCCTATTTATCTACCGTATTTTTACTGACTATAAGATGCACCTGACCATAAGATGCACCCAGTTTTTAGAGCAGGAAAACAGGGGGGGGATTCTGAACCAAATAGAATTGTACTTTCACCACCACCAGTGGTGGTGCTGCAGGGGAAATGTGTGGGCAGGCCAATAGCACTGAGGCAGGAAGTGATGCTCTAGGCTAGCCTCTTGCTCTCCCTGCTACCAGGAAGCATGGCTTCCCCCTCCATTTTGACCATGTGTAGCAGGGACAAAGGAGCAGGGACACGTGGAGCAGGATCAAGAAAAGGTAAATGAAATCCTTTCTTTTTATGCACAGGTTTGATTACCCACTTAAATGCATTGGGAACATACAAACAGAAAAGCTTTAGAATACAAGAAATTGATTTCCAATGCATTTAAATGGGAAATTGCAATTTGCACCGTCTTGTGGCCACCTGTGGTAATGGCCTGCTAAATATATGGTTTTTCTTTCCCTGGCCCTTCTTTCTTCCCCAGCCCCAGAACAGCTGTGGCTGTGGCGGTGGAGGTCTTCGGCCAGCCGTGGCTGTTGTAAAATATCCTTTTACAACAGTCTTGCTGGACAGCATTTGGACTTTAAGATGCACCCTCATCCCCCCCCCCACTTTTTTTGGGGGGATGCATCTTATGGTCCAAAAAATATGGTACTTGCAATTTCTTGCTTTCAAACTTCTAGGTTGGTAGGAGTTGGCATAGGGACGGGAGCTCACTCTGTCATGCAGTACCTGAGAATCGAACTCCAGAAGCAGGAAAAAAACCAACATGTTAAAAGTTAAAACAACATGTTAAAAACATTAGAGGGCTAAGTTACCAAAAGACCTTCTGAGAACAATGTTCCCTCACGATAATAAAGGAGGAAAGTGGAGGGGGAGCAGAGGCTGAAAAGCCTCCCTTCTGGTCCATTCCTTTTCTCTCTCGCCACAAGGAGGAAAGTGGAGGAAGAGCAGAGGCTGGAGGGAAGAGGAGTTTCCACCCCAGAGAGAGGTTTTTTCTTGGGAGGGGGGTTGGAGTTGGGAGGAAAAGTGGTTAGGGGACCCCCTCCCCAGACTCACACCTTGCCCCATAGGTTGTTTGTTGGTGTGCAGGAGGAGGTCCCTGGAAGGGAGACCCACGAAGAGAGCCTGCATGCGTGAGGGTGCAGGGAGGAAAATGGGTGTGTCCATGGGGAATTTCTACTCCCCCCAACACGTGAACAGGTGCAATCCAGGAGCTGCCCATCACTGCATGTAAGGCTTGCTGGGCATAGTTGGCCAACCATTAAACCTGAAACAAACTTCTCTTGCAATACATATGTACCAGGAATAGTCTGGATCAAACACATGCACACAGCAGCAGCACCAAATCAATTCTGCAGACTATTAATTCAACTAATATTTATGGACTAGCATGCTCCAGACAGAGGTACAGACTCACAGGCACACACAGATAAGGAGATGGTCTATTAGTGGAAAAACTTGTCTCTCTTGTGACAAAACTAGATGTCAACACCTGCCTTCAGGGAAACATAAAATGACTGCTACTTGTCAACTCAAATTTGAACTTAATGCAGTCTCTTCCATCTTCCACTACCATTTATACTGAAAAAAATCATGTGGTTGATAACTGCTGGCAAGCAGCTCACTTTAGAAACTGGCAAATAACTCTGTCCTAAGTTCATTTAGCACATTTTACTATCCTTCCTTTGGAATGCATAAGTACTCTTGGGATAGTAAAGAAGAGAAGAGCTAGAATAATAATCTAAACAAATGTGCAAGTATACATGTAGAAGCATCTTCTGAAGGGGACTACAGTGCATGGAACTTATTTTTTTAAAAAAACCTTTAGACTTTAAGAAACCACTAGGCTCTTGATACTACTCAATCAGATGAACGAGGCATTGACTATCCTGCTAGATATGTATGCATGGTTAATTAGACTACTTTAGTTTCAGTGTGATTTAATGAAATTGCAGCACTAAAGCCAATTCTTATCAGATATCACATATATCTGAAAAATTAATTTTTGGAGTGCAACATCCAGAATCCCTCCACCCCATTGTCTTGGGGATTCTGGTACATATAGTCCAAAAGAGAACTTATCCAGTTCTAGATAAGCATTACTTGATGGCTACAAAATCATTGGTGTTTCATGTGTGTGAATCATAAGTAAATTACACAAGTATAATTTTCACCTCAATTCAGACTCAATGTTTATAAATTGACTTAAAGCAGGGATTCTCAACCTGCGGCCCGTGGGCTGGATGCAGCCCATCACCACCTCCACCACACCATGTGGTGGAGGAAGGGCAAAATGGCCGTCCCTCAGCTGTCCGAGAGAGCGTGACCCAGCCCCCCCCCGGCTTTAAAAGGTTGAGAACTCCTGACTTAAAGATTCATACTTTTATCTATGCAATGTCAGCTGTTGCATAAATGTCAATGTTAAGAAAACAAATCTTGCCTCTCCTAACCTTTAGTCTCTAACTCATTGAGGCTACATTACTGACAAAGCAAAAACATTCAAGGGAGGACAAAAAGAATGCAACATGAAAGAGGATATAAACAACTTCCACTGCATACATACAATAAGATATCATGCAAAGGTAGAAAGGAAGGAATGCTTGACCAGTTTTGCTCAAACTGGCCACAACCTAGTCCAAATTTCCAAGAGAATGTTGACTGTGAGAACTATGTGACTGGAAATATCTTCAAATTAACATTTTGAAAGGCTTTAAAAGAAAAAAGTTCCTATAAAACTCATAGAACATTCAGACACTTGCTTCTCTCTGCAATTGAGAAATTCCTCCCCTGCCAACTTCTTTGGTCATCTGAATTTTTTTCTCACTTTGTTTCCTATGACAGGAATCCAGCAAAGTTGGCACTGAAGACAAGCACTAGAAATCTGACATCTAAAGAGCAGTCATGACCTTTTCCAGTATTTCCCATCCATCTTTACCTTTTGATGTTGTTGGGTTTTTTTTTTAAAAAAAGAAACCCTTCTTGATTATGACCCAGATAAGTCAAAACCACAAACCTCTCTCTAACTTTTGCTTTATATTATGAAATATATTTCTGTTTCCTCCATTTCTATAGACTTAATAGAAGGAACCCTTTAAAGTTCATCCAAAGACCACTTACTCTGACATGTGGTATTAATGTTTTATGACTGAGCTTCATTGTATTTCTTATAGTTTTAAGGAAGCTGAGCCAGAAATATTTTTAAAATGAAAGTAGTAAGGCCATTTGGCAGCTCACCATTTAAAAAGAAAACCACTATTCTAAGCCAGAGATCCAAAAATTAGGTAATATTCTATAACCCACTATTACTCTATGGTAAGTGACAGCTTGCACATCTCAATTCCCAGTGTTTATATCATACCATCCAAAATTATGGTTTACATTTATGTCAAGTTAAGCATGATACTACTGACAACAGTAATTAGTAGCATTGCTCAATTAAATAGAACAAAATATCCTGTTGGCATCCACTGAAGCTGATAGTTAAGAGACAGCTTGAATATCACCTGTTTGTGTATCAACAGATTTCATGTGTGGTTTTTTTTTAAAAAAAATGTGATATGATCATTAGATTCCCATTGAATGCCTACCCTTTCATCCAAAAAAATTATTGGATATATGGATGTAATACAGTTGACTCATGACTAGAGTAGCAGGGACACCCAGCCTCAAAGTTTTGAGCTATAGGAGCTCCCCTGAATTAACTACAAGCTGCCTTGAGGATTTGGTACATGGATTACTTGGTGCCAGAATGGAAATTTCCAATGAAGTTGTTATCAGCCCTTTCTATCTTTCATCCCATCTATCCTCGGAATCTCACCATGTTAGAAATAAAACCCCATTTTTTTCTGATAAAAAAATATTCTTATCCTTGGAGACATAGGCCCAAAACTTCTTATTTAGTAATGCTGGTGTAGCACAGATCTAGAATCCACTTATTATTACATTTAAAATTTGTTGTAATGTAATAATATGTCATAAATGTATAATTTACATTAACATGTGGCCATGATGAATGAAGATTAAGAGGAAGGCTGAGTGTTCAGAATTTTGTCTAGCATGGCAAAAGGTAGCAAATGGATGATGCTTGGAAGATGGGGTCAATAGCATATAGATGCTTCACTGGAGTAGAACAACCAAATTTTTGATCAGTACCTCCAGATACTTCCTTCTCATGAACAAGGGAACAAAGAACAGGTAGACTAAGTGCAGAGCCAATACAGCTATTGTATATTCAGACCCAGGCATTCCTTAGCATTTGTCCTTTCCTGACCTATGCCAGTCCAACAGCAACATTGCTAGCTATAGTTCTGATAAGAGATAACGTGTCACACAGGAGGAAAAGGGAAATGGGGGAGAGTAAATTATTTATAATCATTATCTGAAATCTTCTTACACATTATACTAAGTTGTAACTAGAGTTAGGCACATTGAATCAATGGAACTTAAAGAAGAGTTAACTCACCAAATCCTGTCTGATTCAATGAACCTGCTTTAGTTGTGACTTGCTGTACTAAGTCAGTATATCCCAACCAGACTATCTCTATGCCCCACTAATGGTGTTTATGTCATTGATAGAAAGCCACTGCTCCAGTAGTTTATGCTCATTCTTTGACCAATCTGCCAATAATTATGTCATTTCCCTAGCATTTTCACCTACACGTTTCAAGTTTTTCTCTCTTTTCAAACGTTGGACAGTCAGCAACTGAGGTAGTGTTGCTTTTTCAGTTCTGACATTCATTTAATGGAAGTGTCTTGACACAATGAAGGTTCAGCCATAATCAGTATATTGAATTTTAGTCATCAGTGATATGTCTGATTTACATATTTATTTGCCTTACTCCCAAGTATGCCTCTCTGCTCTAGTAATGAGCTCTCAATGAAATGAGCCTTTTATTTCCCTGAATTCAGGTATATAAGGTTTTGTTAGTAATTTTGGTCTTTTGCGTGTTTTGATATGACTTTTAAAAAGAGAATTGGATTCATTAGTAAAGGTAAAGGTTTCCCTTGCTCAAAAGCCAGTCGAATCCATCTCTAGCGTGCAGTGCTCATCTCTGTTTCAAAGCTGAAGAGCCAGCACTGTCTGCTTCTGCAGAGGTTTCCGTGATCGTGTGGCAGGCATGACTAGACACCAGAGCACACAGAAAGCTGTTACCTTCCCACCGAAGTGGTCCCTATTTATCTACTTGCAATTTCTTGCTTTCGAACTGCTAGGTTGGCAGGAGCTAGAACAAAGACGGGAATTCATTCACTCCTGCAGTACTCTAGAATCGAACTGCTGACCTTCCGCTTCCCAGACAGTGTCTTAGCCACTCATCATTAAAAACAAAAACAACAAGAATTTTCTCATGAGTGTTAGAGCCTGTCAGCCTAGAAACCTTTGGAATTCTTGCTTAATGCTATATTATATAGCTTAATGCTATATTCTGTCCATATGGCTTCAAGAAGCTTTTAGATGAAATACGCTGCTGTTCATGGAGGTTAAGGGATGTTCAAATAGTCATATGGAGACAAACAGAAATCCCTGCTCATTGCCAGAGAATCTGGAATCCTTTTATATTTAAATGTTAAATATTTGTCATCTTCACTCCTTGTTTGCTAGTATTGAAGATAATATTTTCTTAAACAAAACTTCGTTCATATGGACATGACCTGAATACAATGTGACATTTGGGATTGCTGAACATGTAAAATTAGTCTTAGAGGGGAGAAATATTTATACCTCCCACCCCATATCAATATATGATTCCAGAAACTTTTTAATTAAAATTATTTAATAAAACAACTTGTAATATTTTGTTATATCTTGCATGCCTGCTTTTATCCTATGTGCTTTAGATTGTGTTTTGTTTAACATGCCTTTTTGTTATCCTCTTTGGGGTTCTGTCAAAATGCTGATCAGCTTTTGCAACATAAAATGAACTTGCTTAATGCACTATTACTCTGGCATCTTTTGCTTTCCTGAATATTGTATGATGCTTGCTGTCTAGACAGGCTACTTAAAAATCTGTACTTCATTACTATGTTGATAGTTGCTTATATCTCATGAAGAACATTAAGAAAAAAAACATGGAAAATGTGGTATGTTCAGATTGTATTATTATTATTATTATTATTATTATTATTATTATTATTATTATTATTATTATTATTATTATTATTATTATTATTATTATTATTATTATTATTATTATTATTATTATTATTATAGCAGAGGACAATCACATTAGGCCATAAAGACCCTCTCACTGATGTGCTTTCTTAGTGCATGCAATACTGTTATTTTTTCAATAGCTTCCAACCTATAGTGAGCCTAATAGGCTTTTCAAGGCACATGAGATGTTCAAGGAATGGCTTACCATTACTGTCACTCCAGTGAGTTTTTATGGCTCAGCAGGGATTTGAATCCAAATCTCCTGAATCTCAGTTCATCATTCTCTCTGCTATGCCACAGTAAACTTCAGGTGCATGATTAGCCTTAATCAGTCATCTTCATCTGTGAGTACATGTGCATGTGATGGTACAAAAGAGCTAGAACAATACTGAAGATAATGGCAATGTTCTTCATGTTTTGCAACCTACTGCTGCCTATAGCCTTTTTCATCTTCTTCAAGTGCCATATTCAATTCCAAATATTGGCGCTAATAATGCAGTGGCCTTCTATTTGCCTACCGCATCACAGCATGATGGGGTGTGGACGCTATGCCCATGCATCACCACTACTTCGGGAGCTGCACTGGTTTCCAGTTTGCCTCTGGGTGCAATTCAAGGTGCTGGTTTTGACTTTTAAAGCCCTACATGGTAGTGGGCTGGGATACCTAAGAGACTGCATCACCCTAAGGACGTATCTCCATCCAACCAGAGCGGATTGGAGGGGCTCTCTTATTGTACCATCAGCTAGAGGGGCTCGCCTCTCTAGCACAAGGAGGAGGGCCTTCTCCGTTTCTGCACCGGCCCTCTGAAACCTCCTGCCAACAGAGTTGCGTCTCCAGACGGAATTGCTGCCCTTCAGAAAAGAACTTAAAACCTGGCTGGCAGGCCAAGTATGGGGTGCACATGGAAGGGTGTCCACCGTTGGGTGGCTGGTATAGTGGAACTCCGGTCCCCTCGGTCCCTGCACCCTTTTTAGTGGGTGGGTAGTTTTAATCAGCTTTAACTACGTTTTTATTTATGATTGTAAACCGCCCTGAGTTGGCCAAGTGGGCAGTATAGAAATTGAAATAAAGATATAAATATATAAAAATAAATAACAGCCATACCACTGATCCAGTTCCACAAGTCACTATCTCATCCTGAGCCCTTTTGGCACACAAAGTCCTCATCAGCCCCAGGCCAGTATCGATGAAGCTGCTGCCCTCCATCAAAATGGATTCAAGTGGGATTTGATCCACTTGGTGACCATCACCCTTCTTTGTAGACATTGCCACCCAAGGCTGTTAGACTTCAGGGTTCTCAGGTTAGTTAGCCACCACCTGATGATCAGCTTTGAGTTCCTGGCAGTATGGTCCACTCCAGGGATGGCCAATGTTGGTGTTCCAGGTGTTGTTGAACTTCAAATCCCAGATGACCTGATTAGAAGGTGTGCTGACTTGGGCTTCTGGGAAGTGAAATTAAGGAACACCTGGAGCACCAAGGTTGGCCACCCCTGGTACGCTATTATCATAGCAGGATTACCTGGCCAGATGTTCACCTATAGCCTTGTTTCTTAAAATATCAACTTGACAGATATTGAGAAGGCACACTATGAAAATGTGTATTAGGAAAGATCTTTCCCCTCTGAAGTAGTTAGAACTCATAAGGGTTTAATGATAATTGGTGTTTTGTTATTCATTGATAGTTTAAACAAAGACATGAGTGTAGGTAAGTAGCCAGTAAATCACACCTTTACTAACCTGCTAGGCACTGATTCAAACAAGCACACAGAGAGAAACATGTGTGCTTGCACATAGGCAAATTCTCACAGAGCAGTAATTTTGTCTCAGTTTCATTTTAAGTGAAAATACACTTAATTGAGAGTACAAAGTACTACTTATGGTTCACTTTGTCTGATGACCTGTACATAGCACGAAACATGATGAATGCATCATAACATCAAACTGATATAGGGAAGACATTGCAGGCGCACCCCCCCAAAAAGGACTCAGACACCGGTATAAGTGGATAACGGCATTGGGCCACATTTATTGATTCATGCCCTAGTCCGAATTATAAATTTCAATTGGTACTCAGCCAATTATAATTCTTAAGGCAAGCAGGCTGCAGTAACGCTGGTAAGGTTCCTCCCAAAATTGCCAACGGCAATTGGCTACAATGTATCCATTTGTATCAATTTGTTTGTTGACAACAAACAAATTGTTGACCGTAGTCAATCAACTATCTACTGACCCCACCCTCTGACGTGTATCCGTAAAATCACGGGGTGATGCATGCTGAATAGCTCCTGCCATCACCCCATTGCCTGGTTCGTCGTTGACCGGACAACGTTAACCAACTTGTACCTATCTAGTGTTGGCCAGTCAATTGCGAACCTGCTAGATACCTGTGGGTAATAAATATTTACCTTACCAGTGCTACCCACCACACGGGGAGGCTTAATAAAGACTCACACACCCCCCCAGACCGTCAGCTCGGCAACAGGCCTGCTTGCACATCTTCCAAAAAGAGGTTCATACCTCTGGGCGACAGATGGACCCCATCCCCTGTGTAAAGATCATAATTTTGGAGACTAATGTTGGGGTGTCGGATGACCCGCCCCAAACCCTTGTCAGCAAAGAACCGGGCCACTGCCCTGTTCACCGAGCGACGAGCGCGGTCAAGGGCCTGGAGGTTGATACCCCCCTGTAAGCGTGACACGGTATGATGTCCGACCATAGCAGGGTTGTGGCAGGCCACACATAATGCAAATAAGCCAGGTCACTGCAGATCGTATGTTTTAAAGAAAGGCCAGTGACCTGGCCCAAGTCATTGCCCCCGAGGTGCAGCACCAGGACATCAGGCGGTTCAGCATCCCTGATGGAGAAAAGGAATGGCAACAGTTCCCGCCATAACATTCTGCGCTTACCATACCACCTGATACATGCGGATGCACGTAGTCCAAGCTGGGGTCCCCACTCTGTCGCCGCAGCGTACTGCGCTGCCCAGTGCACATAGCTGTGGCCCACCAGCCATACTGCCACCGGTGTGCGGCGACACACAGGGTCTGTAAAATAAAAAGAGACAGGACAGTGACTTATCTGGTACTCATACTTGAAGAGGGCGAACATATAATTCAAAACACTTCGATCCCCACCTCCCCATATGGCATATATCAGCCTCAGAGTACCCAAATGCGGCTGCAGTAGAAGCAGCTCCTATTCTAAAAGAATGGGTGCCGTAACGAGCCCCGGGGAGGCCAACACTGGACAGCGCCTTACCGGTCACCTTCCAAAATTGAAATTTAGTAAGGGGAGACCCATCTTGGTGGCAGAAAAACGGGCCTGGGTGCGTACCACGCATTGCAAGGAACTCTTGTAGGGCACCAACCGGACAGATGTCTGCAATGGAACATCGTAGCAGTCTAACACCACTGCCTACACCATGCTGATCAACCTTTGAGGAACGTATCCTCAACTGAGCCCACTCATTGGAGACATAGACATCTTCGAGTTCCAGTGCCCTACGAGCCGCATCCGCCTTAGACAGTAGCACCAGCTCACTGATGCGGAGCGCTCCAAAAAAGGCCACCGTGATAGCCACATGAAACAGAGCTGCCTCATACCTGTCAAAACACAGGTCATGCCAGCCTCGTGCAAGGTGGCGATTGTCCGGGCGACGTCCACGTTCCCGTGTCCACCCCTCCAAAACATGTCGTATTCGGAAATCATTCATGCTGTCAGCAGAACCCCTCACTTTGGCCATGAATGCCAGTGCTGACAGCCTGGATGCTATGGTGCGGGGAGCTAGGCCCTGACTATGTAGGTAGACCATAAATTGGAGAAGGTGTGCGACTGGAATGGGCCACACCTCGGGCAATCGGAGTTGCTCACAAAATATTCTAAATTGACTGAATGTATGGTGATACGCCTTACGCGTGCGGGGCGCCAGCGACATGCCGATCGCCCGGTTCACCTCTCCTTGCCAAACGTCCAAATCTCGTCCAGAAGCGGCAAGGGTAACTCCTCTGCGTCTAGAGCCAAGGCGCGGAACCGGGGGATCTGCAGGCGGGACAAAGCATCAGCAATATCATTATTAATGCCTGGTACATGTCTGGCCCTGAAGAGCACATTGAGGCGTAGGCAACGCAACACAAACTGGCGAACTAACTCCATGACCCTGGGTGATTTAGATGTCTGGGAATTGACAATGTGCACCACCGCAGCATTGTCACACCAGAAATGAACCACTGAATTGGCCCACTCCTCGCCCCATAGCATCAAAGCTCCCAGTATTGGGAAGAACTCAAGGAATGTCAGATCGCGTAGACGATCAGTGCCCCTCCAGGCTGGAGGCCATCGGCCGTAGGCCCACCTCCCTTCAAAGTAAATCCCATATCCAAGGGACCCAGAGGCATCCGACTGAACCTGGAACCTAGGGGAAACCAAAAGGTCAGATCTCCAAAATGACACCCCGTTGAAGTCCCTCATGAATTTAAGCCAAACCAACATGTCAGCCCTCATGCCCTTGTTCAGTCGGACCCTGTGATAGCACCTGGATAGGCCAGTCATGGCGTTGCATAAGCGTCGAGCAAAAGCTCTGCCAGGCGCGACCACCCTGCAAGCGAAGTTAAGGTGACCATGTAAAACCTGGAGCTCACGAAGTGACACCTTGCGTTTGGCCAGTAAGGCCAAAATCAACGCAGTGATCCGGGTAACCTTATCCATGGGTAACCTGGATGCCTGCGAGACCGTGTCAATTTCAATACCCAGAAATGTGAGCTTAGTTGATGGGCCCTCGGTCTTTTCGGGCGCTAAAGGGACACCGAGTTCCTGCATTAGCGTCTGAAATGTATTGAGGAGACACGTACATGTGTCCCAGCCCCGTTCACCTCCGAACAAGAAATCATCGAGGTAGTGGGCTACAGACCGGGACCCAGACCTGCGAACAAAGGCCCACTGGAGGAAAGTGCTAAAACGTTCAAATGCTGAACAGGAAATAGAGCAGCCAAAAGGCATGACTTTATCAACATAAAATTTCCCCTGGAATTTAAAACCCAATAACTCAAAGTCACCCGGGTGCACAGGCAACAAACGGAATGCCGACTTAATGTCACATTTTGCCAGAAGTGTACCCGGGCCACAAGAGCGCACCATGCGCAGGGCCTGGTCGAATGATGTATACCTGACCGAACAAAGGTCATCAGGAATGGCATCATTGACCGAATGGCCCGCCGGGTATGACAGGTGGTGAATCAAACGAAACTCCCCAGGGGTCTTTTTGGGCACCAACCCCAAAGGGGAAACCTTCAGATTAGTAAAGGGTGGCATAGGAAAGGGGCCAGCAACCCTACCCGCATTAACCTCCTTAGCAATACTAAGGGCGGCAACCTCCTCCCTGCCCTTCAGGGAAAGTAGATTAGGGGCATCTTGGGGGCACCGCTCCCCTTTAAATGGGATGTGAAAGCCCCGCTGGAAACCTTCGAGGAGGTACCTAGCATCCTCCCTCCTTGGGTAAGTTGAGAGCCATCGCTCCAACATAGCTACGTTAACCGGGGAGGGGGCCTTTTGAGTGACCAGCTCCATCAGCGGCAGGTCTGCCCACTCCTTGTCCACCTCTACCTCTGCCCCGTGGCCCACCGGCTCACGGACACGCAGCGGCGGCGTGGGGGCCAGCGCAAGAGGGACACTCATGTTTGTATCTGCACTGTTTTCTATTGCATATACCATTGGCCGAGAAGCTCCAACACAGCAGGTGGGCTGGAACCCCCTGCCCCGCCAGCTGGCGGGGGGTCTGTGTTGGAGCAGCTTGCTGGACCGCATGTCCACAATGGTACCTCTCCCCAGGCGCCGGGCGCGTGGGGGTCATATATAAAAGCCACAGTTTCTGACAGGGCTCATCCCACCTCATCTCTGGGTGTAAGGGAACTCTCATTCTAAATTCCTCGTCGTAAGCCAACCACGACGGGCCAGGAAAGTCCACCATTGCCCTGTAAATATTGTCCAAATATTGGACCATAGGAATGGCCAGGTCAGGCCGAGCCCTGAGGTACACCGCCATATAGATGAGATATGCGGGTAACCAGTTGGCCCATGTGCGTGGTGGCTTGCGATGGCGAGACAGCTCTTTGTCCTTCTCATCCTGCCCCTCTTTCTCTTCCTTGGTGGGTTCCCTGTTCAATAGGGAGAAAATATTGACGTACTCCCCCCCGCCAAATCTTTTCCCTCGTGGCCTGGGCCAAATGATCCCCGAGGGGCAAGAAATACCCGGCTGTCGGGAGTGCCGACACCGGCACAGTATTGGCACGGTGTATCAGGAGAGGAGCCTGGACCGTCCCTGCAACACCCGGCGCAGCCCCGGGGGCGGAAACCCCCCCACCCAATGTTACGCCAGTATGCGACCAAGCTGTACCCGGGTAAGCCAGGAACTGATGCCCACCCGCCCCGACATTACGAGGCCACGGCCACTGGAACCTATCCCCGGAAGTGGAGTGTGATGTGGGCACATTAGCTTGAACCTGATACTCACTGGGTGCACCCCCGTGAGCCGCCCCCACTGGGGGTTCCGGCCCACGGCGGGCGTCGGAGCTCGCGACCGAAATCGAGCTCTGAGGACACATCCAACCACTATCTGTCTGTAGCGCCTGATGCACGGGGAGTTGCGAGGCCACGGCGGGCACAGGCCTGCGCGCCTCAAGCAACTCGACCCTACTGGCCACCTGCTGGAGAGTGGCAGCTGTCGTGGTAGCAGGCTGGCAAAAGGGAGCCCCAGATGGCAACGAAGCCCCCCCCCCCAATGGGGTTATTGGTGATCCCTAGGGATGCCTCTAGCACCGCCACGCGGGCCAATAACGCATCCACTGTCGCAGATCCCCCTGCATAAAGGGGGCCAGGTGGGCCGGACGGCCCACTGGGCAATGGGCCAGGTCCCCCGACTTGAGAGCCCGGCCCCAAATAGGGCCATGCCCAAAACTCCGGCCCCTGAGGGGCCGGGGGTAAGCCTTGCTGTGCAACCGCACCAGGCCCTCCCCCCTGCTCAAAGCCCATGGCCGGCACTTGCGGGCCAGGGGCCGAAGCCCCAACCGCGCCCGGCCCTCCCCCCTGCTCAAAGCCCATGGCCGGCACTTGCGGGCCGGGGGCCGAAGCCCCTGTAGGGCCGGTCTGAGGCTGGAGAGCCGCGGGCCATGGCCTGAGCTGCCCAATCCCACCGGTCCCGGTGGGTGCCTCCGGTGAGGTCCTGTTGAGGGGGTGCAGTCGCGGTCCTCCGACCCGACTGCTGCCTCCTGTGCAGGCGAGCCTGCGTCGCCATAGCCTTCTTTTTAGGAGGCATAAATCAAGAGCGATCCCTTTCCAGGGATCAGAAAACCCGCTGGCTGGGAAGCCGAAAATCAAGCAGCCAAGATCCCGCTAAGGGGCTGCAGCCGCAAAAAAGGCTTCCCTCTGAGAGATGAAGAGCGACGGAGAAAAAACTTCTCTCCGTCGCTTTTACAAAATGGCAGCTCGGCTGCCTCGTGGCCACCCCTTTTATAGAGTGGTGGCCACGCCCCCTAACTACCCGGATGTCTGAGTCCGGGTGGGGGGGCCCCGCAAAGAGCGCGGTGGCCATTTTGGCGCCGCGCTTTCATTTTATTTACTGATACAGTGATACCTCATAAAACGTCCAAACTTAGTTCCACAAGTTTGGACTTTATACGGATTTGAACTTTGTATGAGGCATGCAAAATCCTAACCACATTGCCTCATACAACGTCCAAATCCTTGCCACGATGCCTCATACAACATCGTTTTCCTAGAGATACATTGTACTGTTAACAGCACAGACTTCAGGGCAAAGTCAAGGAAACAGACAGGAAACTGACAGAACTTTAAGAAATCATTGTCTAAAGGCTAAGTACGTTACAAAAACATGTCAAACAACCCTGATTGTCCAAGAACCTAAAGAATTCTGCAAAAATCCCAGGAATGCTTCTAAAAATTCTGATGAAAAAATTCAAAAAAATCCAAAATCGTGCTCAAAACCACTCCTAAACACTCTTTGCCACATGCAAAACCCACAAGAGCAATGCACACATGTGTCCTGCCTTTTATACTGCCCAGGCACAATGCAACCTGGGAAAAACCCCAATGCCTCATACAAAGTCGCAGCGACTTTGTATGAGGCAACTTTTTTCAAGGAATTAGGCGATGTTGTATGAATTCGATGTTGTACGAAGCGGACTTTGTATGAGGTATTACTGTACTGCAATTTTTCTATCAGAAAATAGACATAAAAGCTTAAATCCACACTAAAATCAGCCTTGGGAATTAATTCTTTACATTACAAATAAGATTAGTTCTTGCTTCTGAAAAAATGCAGCTGTATTATATGTACAATGTTGCCTGTACACACCCTAAGCTCCTCCCCTCAGCCGGTTGGAGAGGAGTGTGAGCAACCTTTGCTCTGCGGCAGGAGGACATTTTCCACCTTCATCCCTGCCACAGAGCCCCCTAAGTTCCTCCCCTCAGCCGGTTGGGGGGGAGTGGGAGCAGCTGTTAACCATGACATGGGCCTTAAGGTGCCCGAAGATGTTGCAGAGGATGTTGAGTACCAGGCTCCGTCACTGACGTTGAGCCTGGATGCTGTCTCTTAGGCTCCCTCGGATGTTCAGCCACAATGTTTAATTGTATTTCAAGTTTTATGTAATTTACCATATTTGTTTGTCTGTAAACCGCTTTGGGTCACCAATAGATGAGGAAAGCAGTATAAAAATATACTAAATAATAATAATATTTATAATTCCATTAAATTATTTTTATCATAAAATCATATTTGCACTGTAGGGCAATGACCACCACCATATGCATCCAGACTACACTGCAATCTAATCCATCACTTTATATGTTTATAGGTGTCGGCTTTTTGTGGCTTGCTGAAACTGTCGCCATAAAAAAAGGTCCATGTGAAAAGCTGGTTTAAATTTCATGCATTTTCACTAGGAAAGCATCTGGTTAGAAGAGGCTCAGTTCCAGAAACAGAAACTCTAGTGCCAAAAAAAGATCCATTCTTTGGAGTATTGATAGCCAATAGAAACCTTAAAAGCATTTTTGGTGGAGGATGGCACAAGCTGGTGTGTTACGGCTAACTAAGCATGATTATACCTCAGGTTCATATTGCACCCAACCAGAAATTTTAGGAACATTTTAAATTTTGGGTTGAGATGTGTTTTGCTGCTCCTTAGCTGACTTGGAAAGTAAATGATGTGTGAGTGAATGAGTGTTTCTGTGTATTGTGTGAATGCTTGCTCATTTGCCTGAGTTGGTGTTTTGTTCGGCGCAGGAACAACAGAGACCAGCAGTAGTGGGGTCAAAGTTAAGTGATTCAGGTTTATTGAAGGTAAAACCCAACAGCTCAGCACAGGGGTAAAAAGGACTCATACATATACATAGAAGCTTAGAATACCACCCTACACTCATTGGTTAGAAGTTCCAACTGTGTAAGATAGCTAATGACCAGCACTTGACTTTTGCACTACTGACCAAGATACAGATTAACTTAAAACAATAGCTCGCACCTGAAGTGCTTCCTTCTTAAAGACACAACAGTAGGTGAATCTGCTTTTCTTCGATCCAATTTTACAGCCTTGGTTGCACCAAGTATTGTATGCCTTCCATCCCATCAATTGCAATGGGCACCAACTGCCACTTGCAGGAGGCCTCTAATTGTTTCCTTCCACCTCTGGTGGTAATGGAATTTTGAACAAAATGAAAAATAACACACAAGTAATTGTCATTCGACAATTGCTGTTCATTAGAAGGTCAAATACTGAAGAAGAAGCTCAAATAATTTGGCCACCAAATGAGAAGAGAGGACTCACTTAGAAGGCCTTGATCCTGGGAAAGATCAAAGGCAAAAGAAGAAGGGGTGGGAGAGGATTAGGTGGATGGATGAAATCATTGAAGCAATGGGCATAGATCTGGCCAGGCTGCAGAGAATGACAAAGGACAGAGGACCCTGGTGTGCAGTGGTCCATGGGGTCGCAAAAAGTCAGATTCAACTGTGTGACTGAACAACAAAAATTGTCATAAAAACAATGTGATGTTTGCTTGTGAATAAAAATTAAAAGTCTTTCTAACCTCCATTGGGAAAACACGTGCATAGTGCATTTCTGAACTGAAATCAAAGAAGTGACAGATTGGTTAGTATCTGTATCATAAGTGTAGCCACCATGATGAATCACTCCTTGGGCAAGGTATCCGAAACAGCAAATGGTTCCAAAACAGCAAAAGGCTGCTAATAATATACATTGAGCATTAAACAATAGAGATTATCCAGATTCCCTGGTTAGACATGCTATTAGTAGGGTAGATTGTACCACAAAGCGATCATTATTTGAGGCAAAACAATGATCCTCCCCTACCAATATTTTTGGTCTTTAGATTACACTCCTTTTGCCAACCGTACAAAAAAACATTGTATTGAAACATTGGCATGTCCTGGATGAGGTGCCAAATTGTATCCAGAAACCCACCATTGGGTTCCGTAAGACAAAGAGTATAGGTGACTATCTCACATGTACAGATTGTGATTTTTCTTATTGTTCAGCTACAAAACTTCCCATAGGACTCTATCGTTTTGAACATTGTAAGTTGATTTATGTGGTTAACTGATGTGGTTAAGATTCCAGGATCTTCCTTCATGCTTGAACTAATAATTGCACCACTTCTAACTGTGTATATTTAATTATTTGCACATGCAATAAAGCCTATACCGGCCAGATGACATGTCCTCTCAAAATTAGGGTGGGGGAGCATTCCTCTTGGATTCGGAATAAAAATTTACACTCCCCATTAGTTCAGCATTTTATTGAGATGGGACACAACCCTAAATATTTCAAAGTGGTTGTGCTTGAAATGTGCAAACCCCACCCATTTCAAAAAACAGACCTTGAACAACTATTATTACGTAGAGAAGCATTTTATATCTTTCCGTTTGATATTTTGGCACCTTCAGGACTCAATTCAGAGTTGGATCTATCCGCTTATCTTTGAGATTGCGGTTGCGACATTTGGGGCATTGCTCGCTTTAACATCAGTCTTCTTTCTCTAATGTCTTAGCTTTCGCAGGTGGTAGCTTTTACCGCTTCCCTTCTACACATAACTTTAAATACCCTTTGTCCCACTTCCTCATTTAATGATGGTAGCCCATCAAGAATCCACTGTTTGAGGCTTTATACGGCGCAAAAAAAATTCTTTAAATTCTTTAATTTTGGTAAGATATGTTCTTATGCTGGTTAACATATTGTTGTCATTATTCTATTGTATTTATGTATATTATGTCTTATCCATATTTTTATATGTTACAGTGTCATTCTCCTGATGAAGATTATTATTTTTGAAATATCCACTACTGGATGGATGTAGAGAATATATTTTTGCTTCAACCATTACTGCACTTACTTGTTTTTTGAAAAGTTAATTGAAGAATTCAAAGAACCAGTTTGCAACCTTTATTTTTACCTACTATAAAGTTATTGGACTTACATATAATTGTTTGGTGAAGTTAACAGCTCTAATTTTTGGAAGTACATTAAATATTTTAAGAGTGCAGCATTAAGTTTTTGACTTTCATTTCACGAGTGGTTTGGCCTCTCGTCATTTTTGATTACCACTCCGCCACCTTGTTGTCAAATGCCTCCCACATGACCATAGAAGTGTTTGCAGATGCAGACAGCACTGGCTCTTTGGCTGTAAACGAAAATGATCCCTGCTCCTTAGAGTCAGACATGACTGGGTTTCAAGCAAGGGAGACCTTTACCTTAAGCTGAAAAGAGGAGAATTCTGAATTTAGTAGAGAATAAATCAAAATATGACTATGTCAAAATCAGGAATTCTTCATTCTTTATATCATTCCCACAGTAGGCAGAAACCTGTTGAGGAGAAATGCACACCGAATAACAGGCAAACTTCCATAAAAGAAATAAAAAAAATCTACAATATGATGCACATCCCAATTGGTATGAGATTTAACTTGAAAACTGGACAACCTTGAGGAACTTGCAGTGGTTGGTCATTCATTCACATGTCCCTTCAATACTATTTCCTAAGGTTACAATTCAGTTGAATAATCTTAATTTGATAACTCATATAATTTTAGAATTTGTCTACATTGATAGAACTTGCATACATTATCATATAGAAAAGGAAGAAACATTTATTTTCATTTTCATAATTACGTACAATTTTTTTGTTAAAACATACATCATCTGAGAAGGAACATTTCATAAGAGAAGAGCAGGTGCTTGTTTTAGGATCGTGCTTGTCATATTGTGGAATTGGCTGAAATCCTGTTGCTTAGTTTAGTAAGTCACAATTAGAAGAAGCCTTTTGAATCAATGAAACTTATGAGTTCTACTCACAAAATTTCCACTGATTCAATGGGCCTAGTCATTTGTGATTTACAATACAAAGCAACAGGATTTAAGCCACTTTTAAAGAAATCTCAGTCACAGACTCCGACTGTTTAATCAAATGAGCATTGCAAATATATCTTGCAACATTCCTACTTTGACCCTTTGTGGCCAGTGGAAACTGCATGCATTTTCACCATTTCATTTAATACAATCTGATCCTCTGCACATTCATTGAAAAGTATATTTCATATTTGTTGCAATAAATAGTGTAGTGAGATCTGAAAAACTAAACAAAGTATTACACTGTACAGTACATATTAAAATCTGTACAGTTTTTAAAGTGCTACATTGCTATGTTGTGTTTGCTGCAACACTCAAACCTGGTTTCTTGATCAGAACTCATGCATCTTTCCTACTCGGTTAATTATTAGCTGAAAATATTAATTGCTATTAAATAATGGAGGTAATATGAAGTGTTAAGAAAAGCTACAGTGGAACCTTGGATAAAGTCTGATTCGGATAAAGTCTGATTCGGATAAAGTCTGATTCGGATAAATTCATGGTTTTCATGCACACGTGATGCATTGCATAAAGTCCAAAACCGCTAAAAAATGGACGTTATCCGAGGTATATGGTATAGGAACCTTGGATAACATCTATTTTTTGCATCGCCCATTTTATTCGGATAAAGTCCAAAATCGGATAAAGTCCAAACTTGTGGAACAGAGTTTGGACGTTATCCGAGGTTCTACTGTACTCAAATGCCAAATGTTTTATGTAAGCAATGTAACTGCATGCTTGTAAAACAGTCCTTGATAGACATTGGTCCTGGCTAAGGAATTGCAATTTCTTGCTTTTGAATTCCTTGTTTGGCAGGAGCTGGGGCAGAGACAGGAGCTCACTCCATCATGCAGTACTCGGGAATCGAACTCTGACCTTCCAGTCACTGGGTTCAGTGTCTTAACTACTTGAGCCACTGCAGTCCCCCTGATTTTTCAGTGATCCTATAAAAGGTATCACCTTCCTCCTACATTTGTTTGATTTTACGTATGGATCACACGACTTATCTTTGCTTGTTGATTAAAGTAGTAACAGTAGCTAATGAGAATGACTGTTTTAAACTTCTGACTTTCTTGGAGAGGCTACCTGTTGTGTATTAAGGCACATTTGCAAGTAGCACAGGCAGTGCCTTGTAAGAGGAAAATGGCAGGTTCCTGCCATCCAAATTAGGAGCCTAAAGTGGCGTGAAATCCCCTATTCCAGGGCACATTGGTTATGCTAATCCAAGCCCTGTGATTGGTTACAGTTTTGGATCGTGCTTCCAATTGGTTAATTACATATATACCCCATTATGACTGGTTAGTTACATTTGTCCGGCGGGTCACTACTTTGTATCAAGGAGCCACCACCGGGGGAGACACTATATAAGCCCCACGAGTAAACAAGGGTGGGGCCAGACCAGATCTACATTTCCCACTCCATACAGGTAAACAGCAACGTGCTAAGCCTGTGTCTCCTCCATTATGCCACACTTCTATGGTAGCTAGCCTTTGCCTCCTACATTGCAAGAATCCGGAAGGACTGATTCCAGTGGGATTGTATAGCCATCTCTGTGTCCGGAGCACCTTGTAATCTCATCTCTAAAAGACTATTGCTGTTTTGTTCATCGTTGTCTGGACTAGTGCTTATAAGGGCCAGACATAACACTACCAAAGAGTAATTGCCAGCAATAGTCCATCTGGTGCTTTATAGATCTTAGCATATACCTCTTGTGCTCAAGTTATACCCTTAAAAGGTATTTGCTTATACTGCGCAGAAAGATCTTCATTTGTTGGAGTCTGCCAAATGGCAACTCACTGAACAGGAAAGCATTAGGATTTTTAGCTGCTTAATGTTCCTACAAACGGCCCATGCTGTGCTAATAAAACTATTGTGACTGGCATTGTTTGCAGTGGAAACTGACAGATGAAGCAGTTAAGTACTTTTTCAGAAAAGTTCCAACAGTAAATCATTAAAGCATACAAACAAGCCTCCTTCATCAGTCTGCAAACTGTTTAATAAAAGCAATCACAAACTGAAAACAATGTAAACAAACAAATCAACACCTAATGAACATCTCCCACTGCTCACTGTAAATAGATCTACAATTTAGAAGAACATTTATCCAACACATTGTCAACTCCTTGTAAACACATCTACAAGTCATTATCCAGTATGTTGTCACCTCACTGCAATTTAAGATGGTTGCAGGCTAACAGTAGTGTTTTCTTATACAAAAACAGTTTATTATCCTGAGGAGAAAATGCTTCCAAAAAGATGAAGCTACTAGGAGTTAGACTGCATTGTGTACTTTTAACTTGCCATCTGATACAGCCAACAATAGAACACAATTTTTAAAATTCATTTGCTATGTATATATTTTCAACAAGAGCTATATAGACATCATTTTTTTACTATGCCACCAATATAGTACTGATTTTTTAAAACAGACCTGTTTTTCAAAAAGCTGACCATCATTTTATAGCTGTGAGTATTCTAGCAATCCTTTATCTTTGACGGGTCTTCCTTTGATACCTACCTAGGAGGTTAAAATTGCCTGGATACAATCTAGAATTGGCAAACTCTGATTAATTTAGGAAACTGGCAAAATAATCATCCTTGTAGGCCATTATTTTTTCTGGGGAAAAATAAGGAATGTCTTCAAATTAACACACACACTTTACAGAACAACTTTGTATACTTGGGAAACCTGCCAATAGATGAAAGCAGAAGACACCCTATGAATAATATTTGAAGAGCAAAGATGAAATTTTCCCAATGCACTACTCTACATGAGACAAAGCATCCATGGTGTATTTGAAAACTAGACCTTCTAAAAGTAACTTTTGGCCTACAATTTACAGCGTCCCTCAGCTAACATGGCCATTCTTTGATATTAATAAACTAAAGCAGTGTTCTTTTCAACTTGCTTATGATGCATACATCCTGGATGTAGGTATCAAGAGAAGGTTCAAGGGTCAAGGGATACTATCTTTGACCTCTAGAAGATTTTGGCTAAAGTGCCTAAAATACTTGGTGACAAGTCAGTAACCACTGTAATTTTGTGTCATCAACAGAGCTAGGAAAAGGATTTGAGGACCAACTGTAATCAAGAAAAAGTAAGGGTCAAGCTCTGTTTATAACTGCACAGCAATAATCAGGAAAAAAAGGTGGACTGCCATCAAATATTCTAGTAAGTTTGGCCCTTGTATTTACAGTTAAAAAAACCACATCCTTTCACTTATTCCTGCATTATACCCAATATATGTGCTTTCTGGGGGGGGGGGGGGGGAATCTGAACATTTGATCAAGACTTTGGATATTAAAAAACATTAACCCAGTACCAGCAAACTTGTAAGAGTGAAAAAAGTCTGGAGTCACATTGAGCAGGACTTATATTTTGACACCCTTTAGGTTTGATTTCATTGGGATATGAGTATGAAGAAGCAGGCTTGCAAATAAAAACGATGTTTAAAGAATAGATCACTCTTTCTTCAATAATCTATTGGTCCACTAAACATTAGACATCACTCACTTCTTCTTCAAGTGCTGTGTCTGATTCCAAACGTTGGCTATCATTGTGGTGATCAGCCATGAAGATTGTCCTGGGATCTTCAAGTGCTGTGTCCGATTCCAAATGTTGGCTATCATCATACCTGTCAACCTTCCCGATTTGGCTGGGATTACCCCGTAAATTGACGTCAATTGACGTCATAACCCGGCCCCCGCTGCCAAAACCCCATAATTTGGCAGCGGGGGAAATGCTTTCCGCGCATGCGCGGAAGGGTTTTACCTCTTCCATGCATGCGCGAAAGCACTACGTCACTTGCGTAAGGGCTGCGCAAGCGGCATAGCGCTTCCGCGCATGTGTGGAAGGGGTAGAACCTTTCCACGCATGCGTGGAACGCGACCTGCGCACAAGCGATGTGCGCAGGTCCCGTTTTTCCGGAGCCGCAAGTTGACAGGTATGACTATCATCATGGTGATCAGCCATGAAGATTGTCCTGGGAACAATCTAGTAATGCAGTAGTTTTCCATTTGCCTTCCACATTACAGTGTGACATCCATACCACAGATCCAATTCCATGAGTCACTTTCTGGTCCTGAGATTTTTTGAGCACACAAAGTCCTCACCAGCCCCAGGACATTATTGATGAAGCTACTGCACTCCATCAAGATAGATTCAAGTGGGATTTAATTTACTTGGGGACCATCACCTTTCCCTGTGGACTTTGTAACCCAACACCATTAGTTCCCAGGGTTGTCAGGTTAGTAAACCACCACCTGACAATCAGCATTGAGTCGCTTGCAGTATTTTCTACTCCAGGGTTCCTCAAATGAGGCTCTCCAAGTGTTCTTTGACTTCAATTCCCAGAAGCCGAGATCAGCAGGTGTGCTGACCTGGGCTTCTGGTAATTGAAGTCCAAGAACACCTGGAGAGCCAAGTTTGAGGAACCCTGTTCTACTCTATTACCATAGCAGAATAACCTGGAAAGTCTGGTAAACACGATCGCCTCCCTGTTCTCTTATGTGACAGGCAGGGATACTTACCATTATACTAACAAGAATGGAACTTTGCAAAGACAGAATATTTAAATCAATAAATAAAGGGACCTTGACCTTATCCTGTACATCTGTGCTATCTAATATTAAGGAAAGTTGGAGGGGAGTAGCAACCTGCAGTCTGTTGTGAGATCCATTAGAGATCAGATAGATTGATGGGGATTGTTAAAACCCCTATGGCAAAGCAGGCTGCTTGTGTCTCAGTCATTGTGCAGCACTCATTAAATTCATTACTCAGCCAGATGCTATTATGCAGGCACACACTCACAAATCCCAAAATTGTTGAGACCAATAGGAAATTTCCTACAGGTTTTATTCTTAAAATCCATCAGATTTCCTAAATGTAATTATTTAAAAAAGATACGCCTGGTCCTTATTTAAACTTGTTTCCAATTTCTGACTTCACTGCTTTGGACTCTATTTTCCTTAGGAACATGTTTTCATTCTTCATTTTTGGCATCCCAATCATTCTAGAAAATACTCCCTGGCTGCTTTACAAGCTTCATTGTATTTGTTAAATATATCCATATCTTCTTTCTCTATCAGTACAGGAGGTCTAGAACAACATCCAAAAATCTCCAGGACAAGCAACCTTTATTTTCCTTAATTTCTTCCAAACTGTCTCTCATTTCAGACAAAATATTTATGTCTGTTTCCTCAGTAGACGATGCAATCAGAGGCACTAATTTAATGTGAATGGAAAATCTAAGTTCTATATTCAAGGGTAGTTTCCCCTTATTACACCAGCATCTGACTATAGAGATTGTATCCTTCTCCCCATTTAGAACATAAAGATACAAATACACACACACCCTCTTTGCATCACCCTCTTCGTTATTATACAGGATAGACGGCAGGTCTGTTGACTGTTGGTTTTTTCCTGCAGAGTAATCAGATCTCCACGGAATTTGCACCAATTACCTTTTGGTACTACAAACTGGCTGTGCTGCTTGGAGAATTCTTGGAGTTGTCATCCAAAAAGAAAATGTCTCAAGTGATAGGTTTCCTGACAAGAACAAAACTAGAAAGATGCATACAACACCACAAGTGAAGTGACAAAAAAAGTACATTGTGAAGCAAATATTGAGCTTTCTCCTTGGAAAATAATGAGATCATTAAAAACAAATGAAATGCACAATAGTTTAATTTAGCTTCTAACAAAACTCTTGGAACACTGTTTGCCATTTCTGATTTTTATTCATTCAATGCCCTGGGAGGAGGGATTATGGTGACAGTGAGGACTATTTTTATCTATTAAATTATTGGGATGCTTATACAGCGGGTGCAAAAAATGTATACACACAGTATTTTAAGATAGGAAAAACTATTAAAATTGTAACATATAGCAATTACACTTATATAATATAATGCTCCAGAGCACTTAGTGCACTCTCTGAGCAGTTTACAAGTTAGTTAGCATTTTTATATTTATTTATTTTATAAATTTATACCCCACCCATCTGGTGAGAACACCACTCAGGGTGACAATAGTTTTGCCCCCAACATGCTGGGTACTCATTTTACTGACCTCAGAAAGATGGAAGGCTGAATTAACTTTGATCACCGTTAGGACTGAACTCACAATGTAAGCAGCTTTGGCTGCAGTGTAGCAATTTAACCACTGTGCCACCAGGGCTCAATATATACCGGCAACAAAAGATGAATATAAGTTACCTTGAACTTCTGCAATTACAAGAAGTGCTCAAAGTGTTTACCATTAACATCTAGATATTTCTGATTATGGTGAACTACTTCTTGAGCAAGGTTGACCAAAGTGTCTACTTGAATTGCTGTACATGCCAATTCAATTCCTTCCTGAAGTATTACCAGTGTAGCTTATTTTCACACCCTTTAAGATCCCCCATAGGTATAAATCAAGGGGTGTTAAGTCAGGAGAATATAGCGAAAACTCAACCACACCTTTTCAAAATGGTCTTACATGCCTCAAAAAACAACCATGCTTCCACCATTTTCTTTTACTGTCCTGCCTGTTGCATGGTGATGATGGCATTAATTCTTTTGAGTTGAATGCCATTCTTTTTTGTGTGCATAAATATTCAACAGCATTTTGAAAGAAGAAGATTTCTTTTATCACTCCTGGCTATAAATGCTGCTCCTTTACTGATCTGTTTGTTCTACAAAAATTCAGTAGACCAGGCAATAGCTATTTATATAACTGTCTGTATGTGGATTTTGGTAAAATGACAAAGACATTTCCTATCCACTTCTAAGAAGAAATACCCTGAAAATTAGAAATTAGATAGATCGATCGATAGATAGATCGATAGATAGATCGATAGATAGACAGATCTTTATTGTCATTGTCCTGCACAGAACAATGAGATTGGGGGGGGGGGACACTTATCAACCCAACAAAACCTAAACAAAATACAACTATACAAAATTATCAACATACTCCCACCCCTCATATACACATTTAACCCCTAAAATTCTCTAAAACTCTAAAACGCTAAAAACTCTAAAAACTATATACAGAAGCTCCCTCATAGACTGCATTGCACTGCATTCAAAGCCAGAACCGCTTTTGGGTAGAAACTATTTCTCAACTGGCTGGTCCTGGTCTTTATGACCCTATACCTTCTTCTAGAAGGCAGAAGCTGAAAGAGATCATTTCCGGGGTGCGTACTATCTTGTGCAATCTCTACAGCTTTCTTATAACACCTGGTGGCATAGATTTGATCTAGAGTGGGAAGAGTACGCCCGATTATCCCCACTGCAGTCTTTACAACCCTGGACAGCATTGTTCTTTCCCTAGCTGTACAACTCCCAAACCATACACACAGACCATAGGTCAACACACTCTCTATGGTACAGTGGTAGAATGCCAACAGCAGGTCCTTTGAATGATTGTTCTTCCTGAGGATTCTCAAGAAGTATAACCTCTGCTGTGCTCTCTTCATCAGATCTTTGGTGTTTGCTCCCCATGTTAGATCATCCCTCAGTTCCATTCCCAGAAATCAAAACACTGAGACCTGTTCCACACAACTCCCTTCAATAATAAGTGGCTGGATGTTCAATTTGCATTTTCTAAAGTCCACAATGATCTCTTTTGTCTTAGAACTGAATAGTAGAAATAAAGTGAAAAGGAAGGCACTCTCCATGGGAGAAGCTGATCTAAGAGGGTTTAAGGGGAAAGGAAAAATTTAAATTATTTATTTTAATTGAGGTGGAATTGGAAGCAAAATTTAAATAAACACATAATAAATACTGATAAATTTCAGGCTACATGAGATATGTGCAATATTTCCTTAGGTAGTACATTTGAAAAGGAAAAATGGGATGGATGGGATTAGATATTAGGATTAGACCTTTATAACTCAGGCAGAGGATCTGTCCTTTAAAAGGACAGAAAATAAGCTTCAGTTTGGAATAAGGAAGTAGAATAGAAACCTCCTTTCAGTGTTGCTGACAAAGTTGATGACATTATCTTTGAGGAATCATTAATTGTCTCTGAATTTATATTTTTATATACTTCTTAGGACTATAGATAAATCAGAGAGAGCGCAACTGTGGTAAAGCTAAATAACAGGATAAATGAAATAAACTGAGAGATAAAGGTTTTGTCTGAACAAAAACATAAACCAGGAAGAAAAACTGCTATTTGTAGGGAAATAGTAAGTGAATATATTCAACTGAATAATAGGGAATTTTTAGAGGAAAGGGATAATGTTGATAGTGAACTATATTTGCAGTGATGAGGATACACTCGTTACATATGGTGGGGCTGTCAAAATCTAGTTCGAAACAGGTCCTAATTTTAATTCAGACAACAGTGAGCTTGACCAATAGACAATCCTGTCCTTATCTCTATTTGGTGTAGAGATCAAGAAATAAAAAGCCAAAGGAAAAAAGAACAGACAAAAAAACAATGTTTCAGCCTGGAATAGCTATGTGATTCTTAATATCATTCCTGTTCTCTTTAGGCATCGGCAAACTCAGGATTAGAAACTTGGAAACAAGTCAGATTGTCAGAAAATAGGAGCAATCACACTAATCTGGAGAATAGACAGGAGTTTTGGTTGCAGAAACACAGATGAAACCATATGAGAACCAAATTAGAAGATGAAGGAAGGAGCTCACTAGACAAGGAACAATGTTAAAGGAGATATAGCTGAGAAACTCAACCTTCCTTATCATGTTTGGCAGACCATGAATAACCTGAGAGTTTGAGTCCCTAAATGAAAGACCAATATGTTCAAGTGGGGTCTGCTGGTGGACAACAACATGCAGTGTGAATGTGGAGAAATTCAGATACAGCTCATTTACTGGTCTGCTGATTACTACCAGAGACTTGCACCAATGAGGACTAAAATTTGGCCAATGACAAAGCTAAGAAAGTAGCCCCATTTTGGCAGTTCAGGGTTTGATTTGGACATGAAAGAAGAAGAATCACATGAGAACAAGAGACTATGACAATGCAAGCGCGGCGCCAAAATGGCCGCCGCGCCCTTTGCGGGCCCCCCCCCACAGGACAGAGAATCCGGGTAGTTAGGGGCGTGGCCAGCTCCCTTATAAAAGGGGTGGCCACGAGGCAGCCGAGCTGCCATTTTACCTCAGCGACGGAGCGGAGAAGTTTTTTCCCCTGTGTCTCCGTCGCTCGTTAGCTTACCGGGAAGCCTTTTGGTAGCGATTCTGCCTTGCCGGCTTCCCTTTTCTGCTTCGGAGGAGATGCCTTCGAAGAAGAAGGCAGCTTCGAGTTCAGCTCGCGCTGTTAGGAGGCGCAACCCAGGTCGGAGGACCGCGGTGCCGCCTCCTCAGCAGCCACCTTTGCCAGCTCCGGCCGGGGCCAGCGGAATGGGGTCTATTGCCCCTTGGCCCGGAGTGGGCGATCAGAGTACGGGCGCGGAAGGGGTTCCGGCCCGCGGCCCACGAGCGGTGGACACCGCTCCTGCTCCTGCCCACTCTGGCGGGCCTACTCCTCTTGGGCCGCAGCCTCTCCCTGGGCCCTCTAGCCTTGGGGGGTGGTGCGGCCCCCTGCCTTGGCAAGTTTCTCCACCAACCCTGCCGGGCTTCGGTGCTGGCCAATGGCCATATGTGGGTCCCGGGGTACAGGGACCTGTACCCATGCCTGGACCAGGCGGGCCGGCCGGCCCTTTGCCCATGGTCAACGTGGACACCTTGCTGGCCCGCATTGCGGCCCTGGAGGCGTCGTTGGCTTGGGCCAGTCAGGCGGGCGCCCCCTTCGGGGTTCCTTTTGAGGCGCTGTCGGCAGGAGGACAACAGCCGGCGGGGAGGGTTGAGCTGCAGCAGGCGCGTGGCGCGGTTTCGGCCACTGCCTCGCAGCTCCCCAGCCAGCAACCAGGTGCGGGTCAAGCCCCGGTGATGAGCTCTACGTCGGTCGTGAGCTCCGACGCCCCCAGTGGGCCGGAACCCCCGGTGGGGGCGGCCCGCGGGGGTGCAGCATGTGAGTATACGGTGCAAGCGAGTACATCCACACACATTCCCAATCTAGGGGGGGCCTTTCAATGGCCTTGGCCTCGCGCGGGTGGTGCGGGGGCCACGCTGTCGGCGACCCACCCGGCGACGACGACTGCCACCTTGGGCACTGGGGTGGGCATTGGTCCTTACACTGCAGGGAATGTTCTGGGGGTGGCTGGGTTAGCTCAGGCCCCTTTTACCAGGCCGGCTGTCCCCTTTTCGGCTTTGCCGACGGCAGGGTATTCCTTGCCATTGGGTGATCACCTGGCACAGGCTACTAGGGAAAAGATATGGCGAGGGGAGTACGTAGATATCTTCTCACTCCTGAACAGAGAGCCCACCAAGGAGGAAAGGGAGGGTCAGGATGAGAAGGACAAGGAGCAGGCATGCCGCCGTAAGCCGCCGCGTACCTGGGCCAACTTGCTCCCCGCTTCTTTAATACACATGGCGGTATATTTGAGGGCGCGGCCGGATTTAGCTATTCCCATGGTCCAATATTTGGACAACATATATAGGGCGATGGTCGATTTCCCGGGCCCCTCATGGCTAGCATATGATGAGGAATTCCGTATGAGGATTCCCCTCCACCCCGAGATGAGATAGGATGAGCCGTGCCAGAGGCTGTGGCTTTTGTATATGACACCCACACGCCCTGCCCCGGGGGATAGATACCATTGCGGACATGCGGTCCAGCGAGCGGCTCCAGCGCAGGCTACCCGCCAGGCGGCGGGGCAGGGGGTTCCAGCCCGCCTGCTGTGCTGGACTTTCTCGTCAAATGGTTCCTGCAATCGAAAGAACTGCAGGTATAAGCATGAGTGTCCCACATGTTCTGGCCCCCACGCAGCCTCTGCTTGTCCCAGGCCTGGGGGGGCGCGAGGCAGAGGGAGGGGTGGACAGTGGGCTGGCAAGGCTGCCACGGATGGAGCTAGTTCTCCAAAAGGCCCCCTCCCCAATTAAGGTGGACATGCTGGAGCGCTGGCTCGCATCGTACCCGAAGGGGGAGGACGGGGAGTATCTCCTTCAAGGTTTTAAGCAGGGATTTCGTATCCCTTTTATGGGTGATAGGTCCCCTCAGGATGCTCCCAACCTTTTATCCCTCAGAGGAAGGGAGGAGGTGGCTGCGGCCAGCATTAAAAAGGAGTTAGACGCGGGCAGGGTCGCTGGACCTTTCCCCGCACCCCCGTTTCCCAATCTTAAGGTCTCGCCACTGGGTTTGGTCCCCAAAAAGTCCCTAGGTGAGTTTCGCCTTATTCATCATTTGTCCTACCCAGCCGGCCGATCGGTCAATGATGCTATCCCTGATGACCTTTGTTCAGTCAGGTATACATCGTTTGACCATGCGCTGCGCATGGTCCGCTCGTGTGGCCCGGGTGCCCTGCTGGCCAAGTGTGACATTAAGTCAGCTTTTCGCCTCTTGCCAGTGCACCCGGGCGACTTTGAGTTGCTGGGTTTTAAATTTAAGGGGGAATATTATTTTGATAAGGCCATGCCTTTTGGCTGCTCCATATCATGCTCGGCTTTCGAGCGTTTTAGTACCTTCCTAGAGTGGGCTTTCGTCCGCAGGTCAGGGTCCCGGTCTGTAGCCCATTACCTGGATGACTTTTTATTCGGGGGTGAACGGGGCTGGGACACGTGCGCACGTCTCCTCAACACATTTCAGACGCTAATGGAGGAACTTGGTGTCCCTTTAGCGCCCGAAAAGACCGAGGGCCCATCGACCAAGCTAGTATTCCTGGGGGTTGAGATTGACACAGTAGTGCAGGCTTCTAGGTTGCCGAGTGATAAGGTGTCCAGGATAGTGGCCCTTATCTCGGAATTGCTGGCCAAGCGTAAGGCATCCCTGAGGGAACTGCAGGTGCTACATGGGCACCTTAATTTTGCTTGCAGGGTGGTCGCACCGGGCAGGGCTTTTGCCCGGCGCTTATGCGACGCCATGGCAGGGTTATCCAGGCCCCACCACAGAGTCAGGCTCACCCGGGGTATCAAGGCAGACATGTTCGTCTGGTTGCAATTCCTGAGGGACTTTAATGGGGTCTCATTTTGGAGGTCTGACCTCCTGGCATCCCCCAATTTCCAGATCCAGTCTGATGCCTCAGGATCCCTGGGTTATGGGATGTACTTCAATGGGAAGTGGGCCTATGGTGGGTGGCCACCAGCATGGGCAGGCACAGGTCGCCTGCGGGATCTCACATACCTGGAATTTTTTCCCATTCTGGGGGCTTTGATGCTATGGGGCGAACAGTGGGCTAATTCGGTGGTGCATTTCTGGTGTGACAATGCGGCTGTTGTACACATTGTCAATGCACAGACTTCCAAATCGCCCAGGGTCATGGATCTAGTGCGCCATTTTGTGCTGCGCTGCCTGCGCCTCAACGTCTTGTTCAGGGCCAGGCATGTCCCAGGGATTAATAATGATATTGCTGACGCTTTGTCCCGCCTGCAGATCTCCCGGTTCCGCGCCTTGGCCCCGGATGCGGAGGAATTTCCCTCGCCACTCCCGGACGAGATGTGGACTATTGGCAAGGAGAGGTGAACCGGGCGATTGGCCTGTCACTAGCGCCACGCACGCGTAAGGCGTATCAACAAGCATTCAATTCGTACAGGGCATTTGCTACTCAATTCCTCTTGCCAGAGACCTGGCCTATCCCGGTGGACCATGTTCTGCGGTTCATGGTTCACCTGCATGCACAGGGCCTCGCACCTCGCACCATAGCATCCAAGCTCTCGGCGTTGGCTTTTATGGCCAAAGTGGGGGGTCATGTGGATACCACCTCTGACTTCCGGGTGAGACATGTTTTGGAGGGGTGGGTGCGCGAGCGCGGGCGTTGCCCAGACGACCGGCACCCTATTTCCCCAGGGGTTCTTACCCAGTTGGCCCGGGGCTGGCCAGGCCTCTGTTTTGATCATTATGAGGCAGCCCTTTTTCATGCAGCCACAACGGTGGCATTTTTTGGAGCGCTCCGCGTCAGCGAACTTGTGATGCTGTCTAAGGCGGATGCAAGTGGTAGGGCACTGGAACTCGAAGATGTCTATGTTGCCAAAGACTGGGCCCAGTTGAGGATACGCTACTCTAAAACAGATCAGCATGGCGTAGGCAGTGGTGTAAGACTGCTACGTTGTTCTTTGGCAGACATCTGTCCGGTTGGTGCCCTACAGGAATTCCTGGCACTGCGTGGCATGCACCACGGCCCGTTTTTCTGTCACCAAGATGGGTCTCCCCTTACTAAATTTCAGTTTTGGAAGGTGACAGCCAGAGCCCTCACCAGGGTGGGCCTACCAGGTGCCCGTTATGGCACACATTCATTCCGTATTGGTGCAGCCTCTACAGCAGCTGCTTTTGGGTACTCTGGGGCTGACATACGCAGCATGGGGAGGTGGGGCTCGCAATGTTTTCAGTTTTATGTGCGCCCACTCCCGCCATGAGTACCAATCCAGTCACCTTACCGCCTTTTTTCTCAATTTTCTTACAGACCCTGGGTGTCGTATTACACCGGTGACAGTATGGCTGGTGGGCCACAGCTATGTGCACAGGGCAGCGCGTTACGCTGCGGCGACAGAGTGGACCCCGACTGGGACTGGGTGACCACGCCAGTCTCGCATGGCATGGTAAGCCTGGGATGTTATGGCGGGAGCTGCGGCCTTTCCTTTTTTCTGGCCTGGGTGCTGACCCGCCTGACATTCTAATCATCCACCTGGGGGGCAATGATTTGGGCCAGGTCACCGGCTTATCGCTCAAGCATGCGATTTGCGAGGAACTCGCCTACTTGCATTATGTCTGGCCTGCCACAACCCTGGTTTGGTCGGACATTGTTCCGCGCCATTCTTACAGAGGGGGCGTTAACCTCCTGGCCCTTGACCGCGCTAGGCGCGCGGTCAATAAGGCAGTGGCGCGGTTTCTTGCCACCAGGGCTTGGGGACGGGTTAGTCATCACCCCGATATTAGTCTACAAAATTATGACTTGTGCGCAGGGGATGGGGTCCATCTGTCGCGAGGAGGTATGGACCTCCTGTTGGGTGATTGGCGAGCAGGCCTGTTGACCGAGCTGACGGTCTGGGGGGGGGCGTCAGGTCTTCTTTGAAGCCCCTCCGTGTGGCGGGTAGCACTGGTAAGGTAAACAGTATGACCCACAAGTATCCGGCAGGTTCGCAATTGACTGGACAACACTAGACAGGAATAAATTAGTTAAACGTTGTCCGGTCAACGACGAACCAGGCGATGGGGTGATGACGATTGCTAACCAGCATGCATCACCCCTGTGATTTCACGGATACGCGTCAGAGGGTGGGGTCATAAGTTAGTTATTGACTACGGTCAACAATTTGTTTGTTGTCAACAGACAAATTGATACAAATTGATACATTGTAACCAATTGCCGTTGGCAATTTTGGGGTGGTACCTTACCAGTGTTACTTCGGCCTGCTTGCCTTAGGAATTATGATTGGTCGTTTTACCAATACAAATTTATAATTCGGACTAGGGCATTGAATCAATAAATGTGGCCCTATGCTGTTATCCACTTTCAATGTTGTCTGTGTCCGTTATTGGGGGGGTGCGCCTGCAATGCAAGCGCGGCGCCAAAATGGCCGCCGCGCCCTTTGCGGGGCCCCCCCCAGGACAGAGAATCCGGGTAGTTAGGGGCGTGGCCAGCTCCCTTATAAAAGGGGTGGCCACGAGGCAGCCGAGCTGCCATTTTACCTCAGCGACGGAGCGGAGAAGTTTTTTCCCCTCCACCCCCTCCCTAGTTAACAGTGTGATATTATGGTTGCTTCGGGGCCGGGTGGGAATTTTTGGTTGGGACCCATATTGGCTCCGGGTCCTGGCTTTTTTGCCCATCCCACACTGTTGCTATGGTTTGATATAGGGGTCTTTCTGTGTTCCTACTGTTGACTTTGGTCACATTGGCGGGTAGCACTGGTAAGGTAAACAGTATGACCCACAAGTATCCGGCAGGTTCGCAATTGACTGGACAACACTAGACAGGAATAAATTAGTTAAACGTTGTCCGGTCAACGACGAACCAGGTGATGGGGTGATGACGATTGCTAACCAGCATGCATCACCCCTGTGATTTCACGGATACGCGTCAGATGGTGGGGTCATAAGTTAGTTATTGACTACGGTCAACAATTTGTTTGTTGTCAACAGACAAATTGATACAAATTGATACATTGTAACCAATTGCCATTGGCAATTTTGGGGTGGTACCTTACCAGTGTTACTTCGGCCTGCTTGCCTTAGGAATTATGATTGGTCGTTTTACCAATACAAATTTATAATTCGGACTAGGGCATTGAATCAATAAATGTGGCCCTATGCTGTTATCCACTTTCAATGTTGTCTGTGTCCGTTATTGGGGGGGGTGCGCCTGCAATAAGGATTTATTTTATCTCCCAAAAATACATACCTGTCAAGTTTCGGGAAATTCCTGTCAAATAAGGGAAATTTCCCATCCAAAACGGGAAACTGGACAGCTATGCTTATTCTGTGCTGGCCTCCAGTCTAACTCAACTCTAACTGCAGTCTAACTAATACAGGATGATGGCAGGAAAGTGTGTAAAATATGGGGGTTTGAGAGAAATTTCCTGAAACTTGACAGGTATGGAAATATAGTTGTTGGTTTTTTTAAAAAAAACTAATGAACAATAGTTTTAAAGGGGATATTAAATAATTCCATATAATCTCTGTGCAATAATCATGGCCAAAAGAAATTTCCAGTGAAGGATTAGCTTTTCATTTCTAATTTGCCTTTAAAGGGAAGGAGCAGAGGAAGATGCATGTGAGAATTGTCATTTTGTGCTTCAACATGCCTAAATGTGGAAATAGAAGAACTAGTAGCTCTTTTCCCTCTTTTTAAAATAAAAATAAAGCATTTATTCAGTGATCTCATGTTTAACTTAGCCTGTCAAAGATTACATTCCAACAAGGTTATATGAATTCTAGGATTAATATCAGGACTTTGCTATATACTCAGACAAATTTATAGAACAACATCCATTCATGGCCAAAATCCAACTGAATATTTGTCCCTGCATAAGTGCAATGGTATAACATGGAGCAGAAAACAGCCACTAACTTAAGAGCCCTTGATTCAATTCCTAATAGTACACCAGTTGCTTAACACAGTATATGACAAAGAATTCAATCAGGGATTCATTGGCTGAAATTTTTGTCATGTAACTACAACTGCAAGGGGCTGGGGACGATGCTGATTTTTGGGACTAAAAAACTCAGTTTATACTTGAGTATATATGGTATTTCTTTTTTGTAGGAGCCAGAGATCTAATGTAATCTCTTTCATTCTTTGGAAGCCATGGAAAAGAATATCTTCAATTACAATCTCCTCTAGGATGACATTGCCACTCATCTTCAAGTGTTGGTTGAAACTTAGAGCCACCTTTATTTAACTATAACTATGGAACCAAACAAACTGTTTCACTTAAATGATCTTCAGAAGGAGTCATCGCAGTGCGGTCATCATTATGTTTCCATTACATCTTTCCCTTGGGCCCATCTGGCCAAGTCCTTAACTGAATTCCCCTCCCATTTGCCATCAAGCTGACAGATGGCCTGGAAAAGATAGCCTCATCACCCAGGTGTCAAACCTCACCTGGGAAGCTTCTTCTGAAATCCTGTGTTTAACCTTGAGCCCATATGAGACCCTAATGACTGCACTGGCTGGCAAGGTGACCAGACATCTTAATCCTAACCTGCAACCCAAATGCCTATCCGTGCATAATGGCACAGGTGAAAAAACCCACACCAATGGCCAATCTATGTGTGAGCAAAAAAAATCCTGAGTCCAGCCCCAAAACAACCAGTAAAACTCGTCATGCACTTCCAGGTGGGCAGGAGAGTCACTGTGTAGCCTGCAAATGACTCACAAGGCTGTGGAGAAAACAATGGTTATTTATGCAAACACTTGAGCTATGCCCAAACACTCCATATTAACCTCACTGGTGGTCCAATGTTCTTTCTCTTATGTGATTGGCAAATGTCATTCTGCTGGTGCAATTTCATGGGTGAATTCCTGCATTATCTGTGACAACAAGTCAGAGGCTGCAGCTGGTGCAGAACGTGGCTGCCCAGGTAGTGATGGGGTGTGAACAAATGCAAGGCAACAATCAGGAAAGCAAAGCAAGACTTTGAGGAGCGTATAGCTAAAAATACTCAGAGAAATAACAAAGACTTCTTTAAGTACATTAGAAGTAAGAACCCAACTAGGAAGGCCATTGGACCATTAGATGACAATGGAAGGCAAGGGGTTATTAAAGAGGAAACAGAGATTGCAGAGAGACTCAATGAATTCTTTGCTTCAGTATTCACTGAAGAAGACAGAGATCACATGCCCAAAACAGAGCCTATCTTCGTAGGGAGGGAAACCGAAGAATTAAGCAAGATAGAAATAACCAGGGAGGAGGTCCTTGCATGTCTTGTTACGCTAAACACTAACAAATCACCAGGACCAGATGGCATCCATCCACGAGTTCTCAGGGAACTTAAAGATGAAATTGCTGATCTCCTAGCCAAAATATATAATCTTTCCATCAAATCAGGCTTTGTGCCTGATGACTGGAAGGTAGCGAATGTAACACCAATTTTCAAAAAAGGATCCAGGGGTGATCCAGGAAATTACCGACCTGCCAGTTTGACATGTGTCCCAGGTAAAGTGATGGAAACCATCCTAAAAGATAGAATTAATAGGTACATAGAAGAGAAGGCGCTGCTAAAGGAGAGCCAACATGGCTTTTACAAGGGCAAATCATGCCTCACTAATCTGTTGGAATTTTTTGAGAGTGTCAACAAGCATGTGGATAAGGGGGATCCAGTTGACATTGTTTATCTGGACTTTCAGAAGGCTTTTGACAAGGTCCCACACCAAAGGCTCTTGAATAAACTTACCAGTCATGGAATAAAGGGACAGGTCTTGTCCTGGATCAGCAACTGGCTAACGGACAGGAAACAGAGGGTAGCACTAAATGGACACTTCTCCAAGTGGAGGGAAGTAAAGAGTGGGGTCCCCCAAGGTTCAGTACTGGGACCCCTGCTTTTCAACCTCTTCATAAATGATCTAGAGGTAGGAGTAAAAAGCAAGGTAGCCAAATTTGCTGACGACACTAAATTATACAGGGTAGTGAAAACTGTGAGAGATTGTGAAGAGCTCCAGAGGGATCTCTTGACACTGGGGGAGTGGGCAAAACAGTGGCAAATGAGCTTCAACATCAGTAAGTGCAGAGTGATGCATGTTGGGGCAAAAAAAACCAATTACATTTATAAACTGATGGGTTCTGAACTCTCTGCGACAAACCAGGAAAGGGACCTTGGTGTCCTGGTGGACAGCTCAATGAAGATGTCAACCCAGTGCGCCTCAGCAGTGAAAAAAGCAAACTCAATGTTAGGGATCATTAGGAAGGGTATAGAAAATAAGTCAGCAAGTGTCATTTTGCCTCTTTATAAAGCTATGGTGAGGCCCCATCTGGAATATTGTGTACAGTTCTGGTCGCCATACCTCCAGAAGGATATTATGGAGTTGGAAAAAGTACAGAGGAGGGCAACCAGAATGATTAGGAGATTGGAATACCTTCCTTACCATCTGAGGCTGCAACGGTTGGGCCTTTTCACTCTTGAACGACAGCGTCTAAGAGGTGACCTGATTGAAGTTTATAAAATCATGCATGGTGTGGACAAAGTAGATAAGGAAAAACTGTTTTCCCTATCGCACAACACTAGAACTAGGGGACATTCGATGAAACTTTTGGGTACTAGTTCTCAAACAAATAAGAGAAAGTACTTTTTCACCCAGAGGATTACTGGTCTATGGAACTCCCTGCCAGAAGAAGTGGTGACAGCTGTCAGTCTTGACAGGTTTAAGAAAGGATTAGACAAGTTCATGAAGGACAAGGGAATCAATGGCTATAATTATGGCTACCTAAGGACAACCTCCGGGTTGGAGAGATAGGCAGGATATCTCTCAATGCCATTTCCAGGGAATCCTAAGCAGGTGAAGGCATCTCCTTGGGAATACCCTGAAGGAATTGGTGAGCCACTGTGTGAGACAGAATGCTGGACTGGATGGGCTGTGGCCTGTTCCAGCAAGGCTGTTCTTATGTTCTTATGTTCTTATGTGTGTGTTATGCCCATGTCTCTCCACTGCTCTGGGAGCTGCACTGGTTACCAGTTTGCCTCCGGGTACAATTCAAGTTGCTGGTGATGACCTTTAAAGCCCTACATGGCAGTGGGCCAGGATACCTAAGAGACCGCATCTCCCCAAGAATGTCTGTCCATCCAACCAGAGTGGATCGGAGGGGCTCTCTAACTGTACCATCAACTAGAGGGGCTCGTCTCTCTAGCACAAGGAGGAAGGCCTTCTCCACATCCGCACCAGCCCTATGGAACCTCCTGCCGATAGAATTACAGCTCCAGATGGAATTGCTGCCCTTTAGGAAAGATCTTAAAACCTGGCTGGCAAGGCAGCTGTGGGGCACTGATGGGGAGGTGACCCATGCCCACTGACTCGTAGAAATTGTTTCCTCTTCTGTGGTTTGGGGTGGGTGGGTTTTTAGTGGATTTGTTTTAGATGGTTTTTTTATTGAGGATGCTTTTATGTTTTTATGTCATGTTGTGAGCCACCCGGAGTTGCTTCAGCGAGGGAGTGGCAATACAAATTTAATAAATAAATAAATAAAATTATATTTATTTAATTCATTTATTGTACTTTTATGTTGCTTTTTGTTCAGATGGCAGGACTCGGGATTTATTTATTTATTTGTCTTATACCCTGCCCATCTGGGATGGACTCCCACTCTGGGCAGCTTACACTATTCAAAAAAAAGTGAAACACACACACACACACACCTAATCAAAATCAGATCATTAAAAACAAGCAAAAAAATAAAGCAAGATATACGTATCATTAAAAAGTTATAAAACACAAATATTTTAAAATCATAAACTTAAAAACAGATTAAAAATATAAGAGCATTAAAACATGAACACATTAACATGAATGGAATTAATGGAAGCAAGTGTAGGGAATTTTGCCATGGAAAAAAATAATAATATTAAAAGCCTTCTAGAACAAAAATGTTTTCAGTTGTCTCCAAAAGGAGAGGACAAAAGGTCTATCCTATCCTCTGGACAATGTTCTGTCTCAGGGCTCTGTCAAATCTATACCTATAAAATGGTGTGTTAACCATTGGAATGTAACAAAGGATGTTGCACTAGGCCCCACTAGCCCGTAATGGGCCTCCGTTCACTTGCCTGAACCCGGTTCGCAGGTAACTGTCGGGTTGAAATTTTTGACCCCGGGGGCAGGAGCCTCCCAGTCGCAAACAAAAAAAGGGAACTTCAATTCCCAATGTTCCTGGAGCTGCGCCGCACCAGAGCCAATCAGGCTGAGCGGCGCAGCAAAAGGAACGTTTGGAAATGTGCCACGGCCAATCCAAAAAAAAGCCGCAGGGGAAAAACCGCTGCAGTAAGCAAACACACGCAGCCAAAACTACAAGCCCCAGCGTCCTGTGCGCCATTAGCGTGCAGAACGCTGAGGCGGCCGGCGCGCAAAAAATAAAAGTTTTTAAAAAATGCCCGCTGCCGCTGCCATTCTTCCCCATGGGCCAGCCAGCATGGCCCGTGGGGAAAAAAAGAACAACCCCCCCCACTGCCGCTGCCCTTCCGTTCAAAGGGCCAGCCAGCGCGCAAAAAATACAAGTACCCCCACCACCACTGCCCTTCTACCCCACGGACCAGCCAGTATGGCCCGCGGGAAAAAAAGGAAACCCCCACCACCGCTGCCCTTCCTTCCCACGGGCCAGCCAGCATGGCCCGTGGAAAAGAAAGCACCCCCCGCGCCATTGCCCTTCCTTCCCATGGGCCAGCCAGCATGGCCCATGGGAAAGAAAGCCTCCCCGCCATTGCCCTTCCTTCCCACAGGCCAGCCAGCATGGCCCACAGGAAAGAAAGCCACCCCCCATTGAAAAAATAAACACAAAAACACAAACCAAAACAATCAAAAACACACAAAAATCCAAAAATGAAACACAAAAACAGCCAAAAAGAAACCAGAAAAAACACACAGACCCCCCCAAAAAAAATCCCACCCCCCACCCAAAAAACCCCCAGAGAACTTACCAAAAGACGTCTTCTATCCATGAGGACCGGAACTCAAATGAGAAAAGAAAGAGAAAACTTACTGGAAGCGACACCCAGAGGACAGAAGAGAACAATTGTAGAGAGGCAGAAAAGCTCACCACCCCCACCCAGAGGCCAAAAGAGAAAAAATATTCAAAAATATTAAAACTAATAAGATTAATTCCAAAATTAATCAAATAAGTTATAAAAACATTCAAAAATAATCACACTAATCTCAAAAAATACCAAATGAAACAGAAATTACTTTTTACTCCCAAAAACCAAAACAAAAAATAAAAATGCGTAAAAATAAACATTTTAAAAACCAAAATTAAATTTTAAACTAAATAATATTAAATTAAATTAAATAAATTAAATTAAAATAAAATTTGCATAAACATAAAACAAAAACCTTCAAAAACCAATTTAAAGGAAGCCGACACGCAAAAAAACCCCACTGGGAACGCAAGTCCACCGCAGGCAGACGCAGCGCCTCGAAGCCACAAAATCACAAAACCTTACAACACCATTTAAAACAGCCCAGCACCATTAGTTCAAGAAAAAAATTGGAACCCTTTACTATCCAACACAATTTTAAAAAGCTCGGCACCGCCAGGCAAAATATGCTAGTATACTTATAAAATGATATAACAGAGAAGATAGCCACCCCAAAAGGGTGTAAGACCTTTTGGAGGATTATATGGGGATATAAGGTCCATCAGATAGACTGGACACAATTACTTTGTTATAGTTATAAACAAGGAATAGAGACAGATCAAATAGAATTTTTAAAATTGAAGGGGGAGCTATTTTTAGGTATATCTAAAAGCAAGATAAAATTTACTAATTATAATTTTAAAAACTTTTTTGCAATTTGGAAAGGATTAAAAAAAACTCTGGCCCCAAATTATTCCCCTATAATAGAAATTTTAGACTTTCAAGACTGTCCATTAAAGTCAATGTTGGAAATGAAGGAAATTCTGAGACAAAGTAAATCCCTATTATTTACAGACTGGATGAAAAATTGTATCGATTTTCACAATAGAAATGACATTTACGATAAACTAAATTTGACTTGGTTACAAGTAAGACAGATGGAAGCCTGGGATAGATGTAAACAGGTCGCTAATATCAATTTAGGTCATTAACCCCTTTCAAAGAAGTAATTTTAGAAGTAAGACAAGGAAAAAGAAAATTAAAGGGTATAGTTGGTAGATTATACTATCTATTATCCCCTGGCGAGAAAACTCAACAAATACTAAAAAAAAACCTGGGAGGAGGATCTAGGAATTGTGATTCAAGATATAAGTTGGGGGGGAAAATGGAGTCCTAGGATCATGAAATCAATGTCGATTAAATAAAAAGAGCATAACTGCAAACTATTATGGAGGTGGTACCTCACCCCAGCTAAACTTCACCTAACGTATAGTAGTGTATCAGATATGTGTTGGAGGTGTAATAAAGCAAAAGGGACATATACACATATGTGGTGGATGTGTGAGAGGATAAGAAATTTTTGGAAAATAATAGAAGCAGAAGTAAATAAGATACTGGGTGTAACAATAATATTAGATCCAAAACTAGCAATACTGGGAGAAATAAATCAGCTGAATTTAGAAGAGGGCATAAAGGAATTATTGTTAACATAATTGTTGGTTGCGAGACAAGTGATTGCGAAGGAGTGGAAAAGGGGGAAAACATCAATAAGAAGAGATGGTATGCAGAAGTGTGGCAACTAGCCCTCAATGAAAAATTAACTATGCAATTATGACAAGGAAGAGGGTTACCAGTTAAAATATCCTTTTGGGAAATATGAAATCTTTTGTTGATTATACTCTAATAGGGAAAAAAGGGGTTCAACCCAGCCCAGACACGTTCCTTTTTTGGGAAAAAGAATTATAGTACAGTGATACCTCATACAACGTCCAAACTTGGTTCCACAAGTTTGGACTTTATATGGATTTGGACTTTGTTCCAGTCCAGTCCACCACTGAAACATGACACTGCTTTGGAACAAGAACAACTTCTTTGGAGTTAAATGGGAAAGAAAGACAGAGTTGGACATCATTAGTGTTATGCTGGCACTGAACTCCAAACTCTGGATGATATCTCCCAAAAGTTTCATGTGAATATTAAATAGCATGGGGAACATTCGGCCAAGGCTTTCAACAGCACTACCTTCTGAATTTGCTGCTCCAAGAAAAACTAGAGCTACTGCAAATCATTCCCAGAGAGATAGGTGAAAAGGATGGTTGATGTTATTGAAAGCTACTGAGAGGTCCAGCAGAAGCAACAGAAACATACTCTGCCTAATTCCCAGAATAAATTGCCCACCTATACCATAAGTAAGCCTGTAGTCAAAATGAAATGAATCCAGAAATTTCATTTCACCCAGAAGCCCATTCTAATACTTTGCCAAGGAACAGAATACAGTAAAACCCCTACTTACAAAAAAAAGTCCATACCGTAGGCTTTTGGTTAAATCGGGTTTTTACATAACTCGAAGCAAACCCATAGGAAAAAATGAAAATTTTATGTTAATTGAAGCAAACCCATAGGGAAATGAATTTATACATAACTCAAAGCAAACCCATAGGAAAAAGAATCTTTATGTAACTCAAAGCAAACCCATAGGAAATCATGTAAATCGGGACATAGTTTTAGCACAAAATCATTATGTAAGTTGAATTTTATGTAACTAAGAGCATTTGTAAGTTGGGGTTTTGCTGTATTAGAGATGAATAAAAAACTTCCTCCACCTGTCTCATTGTTCCTATGGCTTGCAAATGATGAAAGGGATTACATAGGAGCCACGGAATTCCTGGAACAGAAATTAAAATTGTCTCCTTCAGTGTTCTGCATGTATAGTTGTACAAAAAGGTTTCAGCCAATAATTATCAATGATTTGCTGATTCAAATTATGCCATTCCATTTAAGAAAGTGTAAATGTTCAGAAGGATTCTGGCCAATATTGAGAATTGTGATACCAAGGGAGGCCAGAAGAGTGATCACAAGGGATTGTGAATTCTCAGTTGTGTTCTTCGCTCTCTGGAACAAGGTTCCAATAGAGATTCACCAAGCTCCTTCCCACATAGTCTTTAAGAAATGGGTGGAAAAAGCTATTTGTAGAGCTGCTTTTTATTAATTATGTACCTGGGAATTTAAGTTGCTTTAACATTTAATTTATTTAAAGTTGAGTTTATGTATGACACTGGACTAGTTTAATGTCATTTTATAGTATATGTTGTTTGAATTATTTATTTATTTGATTGAATGTATTGCTTTAAACCACCCAGAGAGTGTTATGTACTATGGGGCAGTACACAAGCTGAAATAAATAAATATAAATAAACATCTATTATTAATTATTAATCTTACTTATTAATAATAATACAACCACATCAGGTTGAAAATTTTACTGGATGAGGATCTACAGGGTTAATCGCTAGAAAATCAGAAATAATACTATTAATGAAGCAGATATTCATTATGGGTAGCATTTAGTCAAATGTAATGAGTCAGGATAAGTGATCCTGAAGGCATATAGCAGGCCTATATTATAAAGCAGAGTGGATAGATTGTTTAGACTCAAATATTCTGACTGTTTAGACTCCAATAATACAGAATTTATGTAAAATCTGAAAAGGGGAGCTAATCAAATTTACCTCTTTTGAGGTTGGAATTAGACTTAAATTGGTTGCCCATTTGAGCCTACCTTCATGCTTATGTTTATATCAGAACATACAATTCTGATAGTTTGTGATCAATATCAGAATTCAACATTTTATGATTTCTCCCATCAAATGAAAGCGCGGAGCCAAAATGGCCACCACGCTCTTTGCAGGCCCCCCACCCACCCGGACTCAGACATCCGGGTGAGTTAGGGGGCGTGGCCACTCCTCTATAAAAGGAGTGGCCACGAGGCAGCCGAGCTGCCATTTTAGAATGCGACGGAGCGGAGAAGTTTTCTCCGTCACATTTTTACTCTGAGCTTTGTCCTTCGTACCTTAGCTTCAAACGGAGTTCCTTTGCTCTTCGCTACTGCGGTACTCAGGGCACAGGATCGGATCCATGGCCAGGGATCAATTGGGAGGCAGTTTCTTCCGGGAGACATGGCTCCCAAGCGCAAGGCTCCGGCGGTCGAGGGGAAGGGCTTTCCCTACCCCTTCTTCGAGTGGGGGGCAGCCATCGGGTCGGAGGACTCGGGCTGCACCCCCGCAGCAGGGCAGTGGGATGGCTTTGCCCACTGCTGCCAGTGGGGCCGACCAGGCTTCTGCCTGTCAGCCTGTCAGCCTGGCACAAGCCTGCAGGCTGGGCTGGCACATGCTGGCCCCTTAGGGATCCCGGCCCCTGGAGGGCCTTTTCACGGCTCATGACAGGGTGGCCCATGTGGGTCTGTTGTGGGTTTCCACCCCACCATTCCTCCAGCCCCCCATGGGCCGGAGTTTTGGGCATGGCCCTTTTCGGGCCCTGGATCCCCATTCGGGTTTCCATTCCAGCAACTACCTAGTGGGCCGTCCGGCCCACCCAGCCCACCTTATACTGGGGGCTCGGAGGCCGTTGATGCACTTATTGCATGCATTTCAGTGCTAGAGGCATCAATGGGCATTGCCCAACAACCTTCTGATGGGGGTTTAGCCGCCGCTTCAATTACGGCCCCTTCGTCGGTCCTGGCCAACACGTCCGCCGTGACTCTCCAGCGGGCCGTCAACAGGGTCGAGCTGCTCGAGGCCATCAGGCCAGCCCCGGTGGGCACCTCGCAGCTCCCCGCACATCCTGATTTGCCGGTGGGGAGCAGTCAGGTGTGGCCCCAGAGCTCGATGCCTGTCATGAGCTCCGACGCCCGCCGTGGGCCAGAACCCCCAGTGGGGGCGGCTCACTGGGGTGCGACTAGTGAGTATCCAGTTCAATTTAGTGCACCACCGACACTGTCCAGTCAAACTGGGGGGGTGCAGTGGCCATCGCCACGGCAAGTTACTGTGGGTGGGCAGTTACTTCCACACTGCCCCATTAACTCCTGGTTGCCGAATGGCCCCTCAATTAGGACAGCGGTGTCCGCCCCTGGGGGTATGCCAAGCGTTGCAGGGGCTATTCAGGGCCCGCTGCGCATACCCTCCATCCAAAATGTGCCGATGGCAGCTCTGCCGACGGCTGGTTATTCCTTGCCCCTGGGTGATCATATATCACAGGCCATGAGGGATAAGATTTGGCGAGGGGAGTATGTTGATATTTTCTCCCTCTTGAATCGTGATCCCACCAAGGAGGACAGGATGACAAGGACAAGGAGTTGTCCCGTCGTTGCAAGCCACCGCGTACCTGGGCCAATTGGTTGCCGGCATACCTTATATATATGGCGGTATACCTGAGGGCCCGGCCTGATTTGGCCATTCCGATGGTGCAATACCTCGACAACATTTATAGGGCGATGGTTGATTTTCCTGGCCCGTCGTGGTTGGCTTACGATGAGGAATTCAGGATGAGAGTGGCCCTACATCCTGAGATGAGGTGGGATGTGCCCTGCCAGCAATTGTGGCTCTTGTATATGACTCCCACACGTCCGGCGCCTGGTGATAGGTACCATTGCGGCCATGCCATGCAGCGGGCGGATGCGACGCAGGTTCCCCGCCAGCCGACGGGGCAGGGGGTTCCAGCCCGCCTGCTGTGTTGGAGCTTCTCAGCTAGCGGTGTGTGCAACAAGCGTCAGTGTCATTTCCGACACGAGTGTCCCTCTTGCTCTGGCCCTCACGCCGCCTCCGCATGCCCGCGGGCTGGTGGGTCACGAGGCAGAGGTAGGGGTGGGGAGGGGGCGGTCAGAGCTCCCTCTGACGGGGCTAGCCACGCAAAAGGCCCCCTCCCCAATTAATATCCCTATGCTGGAACGATGGCTTTCCGCTTATCCTAGACGGGATGATGCGAGGTACCTGTTAGAAGGTTTCCAGTTTGGCTTTCGTATTCCATTTAGGGGTGTGCGGGGACCACAGGATGCCCCGAACTTACTTTCTCTAAAGGGTAATGAGGAGGTCGCTGCACAAAGCATAGCTAAGGAGGTGAAGGCTATGAGAGTTGCTGGGCCCTTTACTGAACCACCATTCCCTAACTTGAAGGTCTCTCCTCTGGGGCTAGTACCGAAAAAGATCCCAGGTGAATTTCGTTTAATTCACCATCTCTCTTACCCTACGGGTTCCTCAGTCAATGATGCTATTCCTGATGACCTTTGCTTAGTCAGGTATACGTCGTTTGATCAGCCCCTACAGATGGTACGCTCCTGTGGTCACGGGGCCCTCCTGGCAAAGTGTGATATCAAATCGGCATTCCAATTACTGCCAGTGCACCCCGAGGACTTTGAGCTGTTGAGCTTTCGTTTCCGAGGAAAGTTCTACGTAGATAAGGCCATGCCTTTTGGCTGTTCTATTTCATGTTCAGCATTCGAACAATTTAACACTTTCCTCCAATGGGCCTTTGTTCGTAGGTCAGGGTCCCGGTCTGTAGCCCATTACCTCGATGACTTTTTGTTCGGGGGTGAACGGGGCTCGGACACGTGTACGCGTCTCCTTACTACATTTCAGACGCTTATGCGGGAACTGGGTGTCCCCTTAGTGCCTGAAAAGACCGAGGGCCCAGCCACCAAGCTCAACTTTTTAGGCATCAAAATTGACACTGTCGCACAGGCATCCAGGTTACCCATGGACAAGGTGACTCGGATCTCCGCGGCGATTCTGGCACTGATTGCTAAGCGTAAAGTGTCCCTTTGTGAGCTACAGGTCCTTCACGGCCACCTCAACTTTGCCTGTAGGGTGGTGACACCGGGCAGAGCTTTTGCCAGGCGTCTGTGTGATGCCATGGCTGGCCTATTAAAATGCCACCACAGGGTCCGGCTGACCAGGGGCATACGGGCAGACCTTTCGGTTTGGCTCACATTCCTCCAGGATTTTAATGGGGTCTCTTTTTTGGAGATCAGACCTTATGGTCTGCCCTAAATTTCAAGTACAGTCGGATGCCTCTGGCTCTCTGGGCCGAGATTTGGACATTTGGCGAGGAGAGGTGAACCGGGCGATCGGCATGTCATTGGCACCTCACATGCATAAGGCGTATCAGCATGCTTTCATACAATTTAGAACCTTTTGTGGGCAACTACGGTTGCCTGAAGTGTGGCCAATACCAGTAGACCAGGTTTTACAATGCATAGTTTATCTTCACAGTCAGGGGTTGGCCCCCCGTACTATAGCCTCTAGGCATTTATGGCCAAGGTGTGGGGCTTCGCTGACTGCATGAATGACTTCCGCATACGCCATGTTTTGGAGGGTTGGACACGTGAACGTGGCTGCCGCCCGGACACACGTCACCCGATTTCACCAGAGGTTCTTACCCACTTTGCACGAGGCTTGCATAACTTATGTTATGATAGGTATGAGGTGGCTCTTTTTCACGCAGCTACCACTGTAGCCTTCTTTGGAGCGCTCTGCATCAGTGAGTTGGTACCTTTGTCTAAGGCGGATGCGTCTCGTAGGGCACTGGAACTCGACGATGTCTATGTTACACATGAGTGGGCTCAGTTGAGGATACGGTCCTCAAAGGTTGATCAGCACAGCGTAGGCAGTGGAGTTAGACTGCTACGATGTTCTATTGAAGACATCTGTCCGGTTGGTGCCCTACATGAGTTTTTGGCAGTGCGTGGTACGCACCCTGGCCCGTTTTTCTGCCACCAGGATGGGTCTCCCCTCACTAAATTCCAGTTTTGGAAGGTGACCGGTATGGCACTTCACAGTGTGGGCCTCCATATACCGGTGTCTGAGTCTTTCTTTGGGGGGTGCGCCTGCAATGTCACTGCAAGATATATAAATGCTGCATAAAAATATTTCTTGAACTCCTTGGCATACTTATTAATAATATAATTTTAAACATAGCATTGGTCATTGTACTTTTCCCCAATCCTGCCTCTCATTGTGCAGTGATATTATGACTCCACTCAGTCATCAAGTTTAATCAGTAGATATGGTGTATATAATTTAATGTCACATCCAGCAAACTCTGTAGCCTGATAGTTAGATGTGTAAATTTTGTTCCCTTTCTTATAACATATGATCCTCTCCCTACAGCAGCAACAATAGCAGCACACAGCATCCTTTGCAAAGGAATCAAGTGCACATTTCTATCTAAGAAAATAGGAAAGCTTGTGTTTATTAGAGAAATATAGCTGGCATAGGAAAAGTGATAGATGTTCCAGATGGAGATGTCAGTAGCTATGGACTTTGCAGGCGCACCCCTCAAAGAAAGACTCAGACACCGGTATTGGATTAAAGGCATCGGGCCACTTTTATTGAACAATGCCCTAGTCCGAACTATCACTTTCAATTGGTGTATCATCCAATTGTAATTCTCTAAGGCAAGCAGGCCGCAGTAACACTGGTAAGGTTCCTCCCAAAATGCCAATGGCAATTGGCTACATGTATCTATTTGTATCAATTTGTTTGTTGACACAAACAAATTGTTGACCGGAGTCAATAAACTATCTACTGACCCCACCCTATGATGTGTATCCGTTGAAATATCAAGGTGATGTGGGCTGTGAAGCTCCTGACATCACCCCTTATCTGGTTCGCCCTTGACCGGTCAAACCTATTTCCCCTGTACCTGTCTACGTGTTGGCCAGTCAATTGCGAACCTGCCGGATACCTATGGGTCATAAATCTTTACCTTACCAGTGCTACCTGCCACACGGGGAGGCGTCCATGATGACTCACCGCCCTCCCCAGACCATCAGCTCGGTCACCAGGCCTGCTTGCACATCCTCAAGAAAGAGGTCCATACCTCTGGCCGACAAGTGGACCCCATCTCCTGCATAGAGATCAAAATCCTGCAAGCCTCTCCTAGGATGTCGAATGGCCGTCCCAGAGCCATTGTCCACAAGGAACCGGGCAACAGCCCTGTTCACTGACCGTCGAGCGCGGTCGAGAGCACAGAGGTCAATGCCTCCCCTGTAAGACTGTCACGGCACGATGTCCGACCATAGCAGCCACGTGCATGGCCATAAGTGATGTAAATAGGCTAGGTCGCTGCACACCGACAATTTTAAAGAAAGGCCAGTGATCTGTGCGAGATCATTGCCGCTGAGGTGCAGAATTAGGACATTGGGCGGTCCGGCATCCCTGATGGAAAACAGGAATGGCAACAGTTCCTGCCATCTCATGCCGCGCTTACCATACCATCGCATACGTGCGGCTGCACGCAGCCCAAGATGGGGTCCCCACTCTGTCGCCGCAGCATACTGCGCTGCCCAGTGCACGTAACTGTGGCCCACCAGCCATACTGCCACCGGTGTACGTGGACACACAGGGTTTGTAAATGAAGGAAAAAGAATTAATGGCGTAACTAGTACTCATGCATTGAGGGGGCATACATATAAAGCAAAACGCGTAGACCCCCATCTGCCCATCCGGTGTATATCAGCCTCAGAGTACCCAAACGCAGCCACAGTGGATGCGGCGGCTATCCTGAAGGAATGGGTGCCGTAACGAGCCCGGGGAGGCCAACACTGTGAAGTGCCATACCGGTCACCTTCCAAAACTGGAATTTAGTAAGCGGAGACCCATCCTGGTGGCAGAAAAACAGGCCAGGGTGCGTACCACGCACTGCCAAAAACTCATGTAGGGCACCATCTGGACAGATGTCATCAATTGAGCATCGTAGCAGTCTTGCACCACTGCCTACACCGTGCTGATCAACCTTTGAGGACCGTATCCTCAACTGGGCCCACTCTTGGGTGATATAGACATCGTTGAGCTCCAGTGCCCTACGAGACACGTCCCCTTTTGACAATGGGACCAGCTCACTGATACGGAGCGCTCCAAAGAAAGCTACGGTGGTAGCTGCATGAAAGAGAGCCTCCTCGTAACTATCGTAACACAAGCTATGCCAACCTCATGCAAGGTGGGTCAGAACACCTGGTGAAATGGGGTGATGTGTGTCCGGGCGGCGGCCATGTTCACGTGTCCACCCTTCCAATACATGTCGTATGCGGAAGTCATTCACGCAGTCAGTGAAGCCCCGTGCCTTGGCCATAAATGCCAATGCTGAAAGCCTAGAGGCAATGGTACGGGGGGCCAACCTCTGACCGTGAAGGTAAACATATATTGTAAAATCTGGTCGACTGGTATCAGTCACGCCTCGGGCAACTGCCTTTGCCCGCAAAAGGTTCTAACTTGTAGGAAAGCATATAGATATGCCTTACGCATGCGAGGTGCCAAAGACATGCCGATCGCCCGGTTCACCTCTCCTCGCCAAATGTCCAAATCTCGGCCGGAGTGGAGAGGGAAATTCCTCTGCTTCTAGAGCCAAGGCACGGAACCGGGAGATCTGTAGGCGGGATAAAGCATCAGCAATATCATTATTAATGCCTGGCACATGTCTGGCCCTGAACAGCACATTGAGGTGTAGGGATCTCAAAACAAATTGACGAACCAATGCCATGACTCTGGGGGATTTGGATGTCTGGGTGTTAACAATGTGCACCACTGCAGCATTGTCACACCAAAAGTGGACCACCGAATTGGCCCACTTGTCGCCCCATAGCATTAGTGCTCCCAAGATGGGAAAAATTCCAAGAAAGTAAGATCGCGTAAGCGATCCATGCCTTGCCATGCATGAGGCCATTGGCCATAGGCCCACCGCCTTTCAAAATAAATCCCATAACCCAGAGAGCCGGAGGCATCCGACTGTACTTGGAACTGAGGGCTGACCATAAGATCTGATCTCCAAAAAGAGACCCCATTAAAATCCTGGAGAAATGTGAGCCAAACCGAAAGGTCTGCCCGTAAACCTCTGGTCAGCCGCACTCTGTGGTGGTGTTTTAATAGGCCAGCCATGGCGTCACACAGACATCTGGCAAAAGCTCTGCCTGGGGTTACCACCCTGCAAGCGAAATTGAGGTGGCCGTGAAGCACCTGTAACTCTCGAAGAGACACCTTACTCTTGGCAAGCATTGCCAGAATCGCAGCCGAGATCCGAGTCACCTTTTCCACGGGTAACCTGGATGCCTGGGCGACAGTGTCAATTTCGATACCTAAAAAGGTGAGCATGGTGGGTGGGCCCTCAGTCTTTTCAAGTGCTAAGGGGACACCCAGTTCCCGCATAAGCACCTGAAATGTGGCAAGGAGACGGGTACACGGTGTCCGAGCCCTGCTCACCCCCGAACAAAAAGTCATCAAGGTAGTGGGCTACAGACCGGGACCCCGACCTACAAACAAAGGCCCATTGGAGGAAGGTGCTAAATCGTTCGAAGGCTGAACATGAAATAGAACAGCCAAAAGGCATGGCCATATCTACGTAGAATTTGCCCCAAAAACAAAAACCCAACAGCTCAAAGTCATCGGGGTGCACCGGCAGTAATCGGAATGCCGATTTGATATCGCACTTTGCCAGGAGCGCCCCGTGACTACACGAGCGTACCATCTGTAAGGACGTATACCTGACCGAGAAAAGGTCATCAGGTATCGCATCATTGACCGAGGAACCCGCAGGGTAAGAAAGGTGGTGAATTAGGCGAAATTCACCTAGGGACTTTTTTGGGACTAGACCCAAAGGAGATACTTTTAAGTTAGGGAATAGTGGGTCAGTAAATGGCCCAGCAACTCTCATTACAGCTACCTCCTTAGCTATGCTTTGTGCAGCAATATCCTCATTACCCCTAAGAGAAAGTAAGTTCGGGGCATCCTGAGGCCCACAAACACCCCTAAAGGGTATACGAAAACCAAACTGGAAACCTTCGAGTAGGTACCTCGCATCATCCCGTCTAGGATAAGCGGAAAGCCATCGTTCTAGCACTGGGACATTAATTGGGGAGGGGGCCTTTTGCATGGTTAGCACCGTCAGAGGGCACTCTGACCGCCCCCTGCCCACCCCTACCTCTCCCTCGTGACCCACCAGCCCGCGGGCATGCGGAGGCGGCGTGAGGGCCAGAACAAGAGGGACACTCGTGCCGGAATCGACACTGACGCTTGTTGCACACTCCGCTGGCGGAGAAGCTCCAACACAGCAGGCGGGCTGGAACCCCCTGCCCCGCCAGCTGGTGGGGAACCTGTGTAGCAGCAGCCTGCTGCATGGCATGGCTGCAATGATACCTGTCACCAGGTGCTGGCCACGTGGGAGTCATGTACAAGAGCCACAATTGCTGGCAGGGATCATCCCACCTCATCTCAGGATGTAGGGCCACTCTCATCCTAAACTCTTCGTCGTAAGCCAACCACGACGGGCCAGGAAAATCAACCACCACCCGGTAAATATTATTCAGGTATTGTACCATCGGAATGGCTAAGTCAGGCCGGGCCCTCAGGTATACCGCCATATAGACGAGATAGGCCGGCAACCAATTGGCCCAGGTACGCGGTGGCTTACGACGATGGGACAACTCATTGTCCCTATCATCTTGTCCCTCCCTCTCTTCCTTGGTGGGCCCACGGTTTAGGAGGGAGAAGATATCCACATATTCCCCCCACCAAATCTTCTCCCTCATGGCCTGGGATAGATGATCGCCCAGGGGCAAGGAATAACCAGCTGTCGGCTGGCCCTGACTGAAATCCTGGGCCGGGCTGGCAGGCAGAAGCCTGTTCGCCCGCATTAGTGGCAGTGGGTAAAGCAACCCCACCACCCAGTTGCGGGGGTGCCACCCGAGCCCTCTGGCCTGGTGGTGGCCCCCTGGATGAAGAGGGGGTAGGCAGAGCCCTTCCCCTCGGCCGCGGCTTGGCAGCCGGCGCCTTGCGCTTGGGAGCCATGTCTCCCAAGCAGAAGAAATTAAGCTGCTCCTAAATGATCCCTAGCCAGGGATCCAACTCGCAACCCTTTGCCTCGAGTACCGCGGTATCAATCAGCAAAGATAAACTCCGTTTTTTAAGAAGAGAGGGGAAGCAAAGAGAAAACGCGGCGGAGCAAACTTCTCCGCTCTGTCGCATTCTAAAATGGCAGCTCGGCTGCCTCATGGCCACCCCTTTTAAAGAGGGGTGGCCACGCCCCCTAACTCACCTGGATGTCTGAGTCCGGGTGGGGTGGGGGGCCACAAATAGCACGGTGGCCATTTTGGCACCACGCTTGCATTCCTCTCTGGAGAACAAATGGAAGAGAGAGTCATGAGAAGAAAGTAACATCTGTAACACAAAGAATAACAATCTAAAGTTGAAGGAAGGTTACTGCAGGTCAGAGCTGGAAAAGGACAGACTAGGAATCTAGGAGGTCCTCAAGAACATGCATCTTCTCCACCATTGGCTAAGTTAGACCCAGTCAGTTCCAAGAAGGACAACATGTACCACTTGGAGTGTGGCTACATACAAGGTACAGATTGGAATGGTCACTGTTCCTGTCATTTCTTGTCTCCATCCTGGAAGAAAAATAAAATATGCATATATCCCAAATCTTACAAAACCCAATTGACCATACGTACAATAAAATGCAACAAACAGGAAGCAATCTCAAAGACAATAGCTAAAGCAATTATTTTTGTTTTTTTGTTTGTTTGTTTCAACTTATTAAACTGCCTCCTCGTCAAGCCAACTCCTGGCAGTTTACAATGTAAGAAACCTCATTGACATAAAAACACTCCAACACACAATACACATAAATAAAACATCTAAGAATCTAAAAATCTAAAAACCAGATGTTAGAGTTGACCAATAATCCTATGAGCCAGCGGGGTGGTATATAATTACACTTATATACCACCCCATAGCTCTTAGATCACTCTCTGGACGGTTCACAAGGTAATTAGCAATTTTAATCACAACATGCTGCAGACTCATTTCAGTGCAAGGAAAATGCTACAAACAACAATTTGTATTTGTTATAGGAAATACTAGAGGAGGAAGCTGCTGGGCTATCTGTCTATCTATCACAATTGCAGATCTTTTTTGACATGCATCGGTGGTATATTCAGAGTGATTTCTTCCTCCTACAAGAATCTATGGAAAACAGCAGGAGAATGGACAGGTCTTTTCTTCTTTCATGTCCAGGTAAAACTTTAAACTGCCAAAATGAAGTCACCTTCATAGCTTTGTCATTGACCAAACTTAAATTTTCATCAATATAAGTTCATGGTAGCAATTGTCAGACCCACAAATGAGCCAGATTCTGTTTCTCTCCACATTCACACAGAGTGTTGATGTCTGCCAGCAACACTCACCTGGGCATGTTGGTGTTACAGTTAGGGATTCTGACCCTCAGTCTATTCAGGGTCCTCCAAGTGACATAGGAGATGTGGATTCTCCGTGCCCGGTGGGCACGGAACGGCCCGCGCAGAGGCCACTTCGGGAGAACGCTCCTTGAGCCGTGGGCTCTGTGGGCAGAGAAATTAAGGGGGGGTGGATAAATGATAGGGTTTGATTCACCCAATTCCTTGACCTGACCAGCGGATCTGCTGAGAGAGCAAATAGCTAACCCTGTTACCTATTAAAGTAATCACTCATCTCCGAGTCTCAGTCTAATCTCAGGCACAAATAGAAGCCATGTTTACCCCTGCCTAATCCTTGGACAATGGTGTTTCCCCATGTCAATGTTTATCCCAGTTAATTAACTTCCCTCAGAGAGATTCCCAATTAACCCGAGTAAACAGGTGATGTGATTTCTGTCAGAGGACGGTTTTGCCACCGTTGCGCTTTTCCCTCTATATATGTTGAAGCTTTCCCTCAATAAACTACTGATCTGATCACGCTCCATATTGCCTCGTATCGTTTCTTGATCAGTCTCCTCCGGGACCTACGGCCCTCAGCGGCCCCGATTCCTACAAGGAGAGGTTGAATGAAAGGAAGGTCTTTGACCAAGGCATAGGAAATGTTAAAAATAAACACAGAAGTTGGCAATTCTAGGTGGAGATACAGAAATCAGACAGAATTTAACTATAGAGAGAATACTGGATGCTGACTTGGGCTGCATCTTGAAGGTTATTTCCTCCCTCATCCTGCAGTGAAAAGAGGGGGGAGTGGCTAGGACATGATTATCAGGGCCTCCATCAGAAATTTCTGGGGCCCATACTGAGCAATCCTATTGGGGCCCTCACACAGTAATGTCACAGTTATGGCTGGCGGTGGCAGGGCCTCTCTCAGCTCCGGGCCCTATACGGCAGTACTGGTAGTACTGCCTTGATGCCGACCCTGATGATTATATCCTGCCAGTCAGCTTTGGGGTAGAGAGAGATGCTGTATAAGCCTGCCCCACCCTGAACTCAGCCTCTTTTAAATCATGCAAGCAAACCTCCCCCTAGCCATGTAGGACAAAGTGTGTTTTGGGTCTCCTGCAGGGGCCTAATAGGAATTTTGGTCTTGGGTTTTCCTGATTGGCAACTATTAAGAAAGGAGGCTTGAGAATGAGCTTCACATTTAGGTACCACAAATTGTGCGATTTGGTTGCTTAAGTGGGTGAGTCTTTTGAGGCACCTCAAGATACACCCACCCTCAGCTCATGAGAATCTCCCCAAGTTAGCCAGTCCCAGCAAGGGATGAGTGAGCAGCAGCATCTAGGGATGGAGACAAATCTAAAATACTCTAGAAATTTATCAAGAGTGTCCACCTGTGCTGGCACAATGTTACTGACACTACCCAGATTAGGAAAAATTAAGTTTAAATAAAATTGTGGCCCAAGATCAAACTCAAGAATTGTGTTTTGCATCTTTACTGGTAGAAATGTGTGAAATGAGAAATGCATTGACCCTCCAATCCTCCTCCTCACCGCAAAAATATAATTCTTTGTTCTTGTCCCCTATGCTTACTTTAAGCAACAGCACATTTTTAAGCATTTTTTTTGTCTCAAAAGCAGAACACAGCCAAAACACTACATGGAATAAATACATCTCTTGTTTATGTGCTCCCTGTATTAAATATAAAACAGTTTCATTTCCTTTGTATAGGAAATTCAATAGCACCAGGAAAAAGGGGTCAGCCAAGTACTATGACTCCCACTATAAAACGTGAGTGGTGCTAATATTCCTTTTTCAGCTCTCTTGTGGCTGCAAATAACAAAACAGATAAAATATAGCTTTCATAAAACTTCAGGTACAGTAGAGAATTAGCATGAGAGCTGGTACAGGCGACTTGCTAACAGAAGGTTGTCCAGGTCCACAGATTTATGCTGCAAGATTTGAATAGTTTTCTCCTGAAAGTATCCTAGAAATATCATGACAGGGAATGGGTGGAGAGATTGGTTGACTTTCACATATTCTTGGGAAGTTGTGGGCAATAAAGGAACTTTATGTCCTTAAAAAGCTATTGGCTCCATTAAAGCTTTGAATCTAAAAAGAAAAGGTGTTTCTAAATGGCAAATATGGAAGCTGTACACATTTGTATAAGTCCTTATGGGCAACCAGAATGATTAGGGGACTGGAACACCTTCCTTACCATCTGAGGCTGCAACGGTTGGGCCTTTTCACTCTTGAACGACGGCGTCTAAGAGGTGACCTGATTGAAGTTTATAAAATCATGCACGGTGTGGACAAGGTAGATAAGGAAAAACTGTTTTCCCTATCGCACAACACTAGAACTAGGGGACACTCCATGAAACTTTTGGGTACTAGTTCTCAAACAAATAAGAGAAAGTACTTTTTCACCCAGAGGATTACTGGTCTATGGAACTCCCTGCCAGAAGAAGTGGTGACAGCTGTCAGTCTTCACAGCTTTAAGAAAGGATTAGACAAGTTCATGGAGGACAAGGCTATCAATGGCTATAATTATGGCTACCTAAGGACAACCTCCGGGTTGGAGAGATAGGCAGGATATCTCTCAATGCCATTTCCAGGGAATCCTAAGCAGGTGAAGGCATCTCCTTGGGAATACCCTGAAGGAAATGGTGAGCCACTGTGTGAGACAGAATGCTGGACTGGATGGGCTGTGGCCTGTTCCAGCAAGGCTGTTCTTATGTTCTTATGTTCTAATTATACATATTTCAGAAAATGCAAGGAGAAAAATAGACATGTGAATCAATGCATATATCTGCACAAATATCAATCTGTATTTACGCACACTTATCCCTGACATATGGTTTTGCCTCACTAACTGAACAGTAACATTAGGGGATTTTTAAAGGTCATACAATGCACTCAAATGTAAACATATAGGAAGTTTTCACCTTCAGATTTAAGCCTCAAATTGAATTCAGGCACAGGTAATTTACTGTTCAAAACAAGGTTAGTCATGGTACATCCAGGACAATTTCAGTATCTCAGGAACACGGGGTCACAGGCTGGAGTTAAGAAGGGAGCTTAAGCCAATAAGAAATTCAAGCTCTCTTTTAATTATATAACTGGTTGTGGGAGTAGAAATTGGGGGAAATACATGAAAGAACAGAAACCACTAGAAAAAACAAAAAGCAAGAAATGTAAGAACTGTTAAGTTAGTTCAGGAAAGAGTTTAGTTGGCAGCAAATGCCCAAATAAAATAAATCAGCACTAGGGCTATGTTTATCTTAGCGCACTATTGTAGGAAATACCCTATTCTTCCCTTTGCAGTATTTCTAAGATAGGAGACAAAAGCTGCTATATGCCCAGTAAATATTATCTTTCTTTAGTGATGTAATGTCTGCTGCAAGATTCATTCTGTTTCATTGCCTACACTAAGACCTTTGATTGTGTGGACCACAATAAACTGTAGCAAGTAATTAAAGAGGTGGGAATACCAAACCACCTCATCTGTTTTATGAGAAATCTGTACAGGAGTCAAGAAGCAACAGTTAGGGCAGGATACAGAACAACTGATTGATTTAGAATAGGAAAAGAATTACGACAAGGTTGCATATTGTCACCCTGATTATCTATACCTATAAGAATGGGTTAGGCTGTGCGTGTCCAGAATGCGTGTCTGCACACGTCTAGCCTAACCCATAATGAGCCGGCCACACTTACCTTTTGACCTTGACACCATCGCTGTGCAGGTCCAGGAGCCGAGAGTGGGGCCAAGCCCCAAAAACACGAACAAAAATAAAACCTACCATTCCCAGCGTCCTCTGTGCCATGGCATGTCTCAGCCAATCAGGCAGGATGGCCCGAGCACAGAGGAGGTGGGACAGCCGGCGTGCATGCAAAAAAATGGCTGACACGTGCCCAAAACTGAGGCAGAAAGAGCCTGGGCTAAGAGACCGGTCTGCCTGCCGCCCCTTCTGTGTTGCCTGAGGACATGGCTGGGCGAGGCACCACCATAGGCACTGCCTCTGCCCTGCCACCCCTCCTGCCCTCAGCCACGCCGCCTGAGGACACGGCCGGGTGAGGCGCTGCCATAGGCGCTGCCTCTGCCCGGCTGCCCATTCCGCCCTCAGCCATGCCTGATGGCTCTCACCCTTACCATTTGCCTTCTGCTGTTTCAAGCCAGCCCACGAAACAGCGAAGGGAAAAATTCACAGGCGGAAGCCAGCAATCTGCCAGGGAGAGTGCCTCCCCTGACGGATCACTGGCTGCTGCCTTTGCATTTCCCCCTCAATTGTTTCGAAGGCTGACACGAAACAGTGGAGGGGGTAATACAAAGGCAGCAGCCAGCAATCCACCAGGGAGAGCGACTACCCTGACGGATTGATGGCTGCCGCCTTTGAATTTTTCCCTCCGCTGTTTTGTGGACTGACACAAAACAGCGGAGGGAATAATGCAAAGGTGTCAGCCAGTGATCCGCCAGGGAGAGCAACTACCCTGATGGATTGCTGGCTGCCGCATTTGCATTCCCCCCTCAACTGTTTCGAAGGCTGACACGAAACAGCTGAGGGGGGAAAGCACAGGCGGCAGACAGTGATCTGTCAGGGAGAATGCCTCCTCTGATGGATTGCTGGCTGCCGCCTTTGCATTGCCCCTTCAGTTGTTTCGAAGGGCTGGCAGTCACCTACCCTCTCTGCAGGGCCCAAGTGACCCGACCGGCAAAGCCGGGTAGATATGCTAGTTTAACTTATATGCAAAGTACATAATGTGCAATGCAGGGCTGGATGAATCACAAGCTGGAATAAAAATTGCTGGGACAAACATCAACAACCTGAGATATGACAATTATACTACCCTAATGGCAGAAAGTGAAGAAGGCCTAAAGAACCTCTTGATTAAGGTGAAAGATGAGAGTGCAAAAGTTGGCCTGAGACTCAACATAAAAAAAACCCAAGATAATGGCAACCATACCTATCACTCCATGGCAAATAGAAGAAATGGAAGCAGTGACATACTTTTTCTTAGGATCCAAGATCACTGCAGATGGTGACTGCAGCCATGAAAGAAAAAGACGATTTTGGGAGGCAAGCTATAAGAAACCTAGGGAACATAATAAAAAGTAGAGATGTTACCCTGCCAACAAAAGTAAGCATAGTCAAAGGAATGGTATTCCCAGTAGTAATGTACAGTTGTGAGAGCTGGACCATAAGGAAGGCTGAGTGCAGAAGAATAGACACCTTTGAAATGTGATGCTGGAGGAGAATTTTGAGAGTACCCTGGCCAGCAAAGAGATCAAATCAGTCTATCCTGAAGGAAATCAATCCTGACTGCTCCTTGGAAGGACAAATATTAAAGATGAAGCTAAAGTACTTTGGACACCAAAGGGGAAGAGAGGACTCACTCGAGAAGGCCTTGATGCTGGGAAAGATTGAAGGCAAAAGGAGAAAGGGGCAGCAGAGGATAAGGTGGCTAGATGACATTGTTGACACAATGGGAGTAGAGCTGAGTGGGCTGTGGTGGATGGGGGAGGACGGGGTACTTGGCATGCGGTGGTACATGGGGTCACAAAGGGTCTGACTCAACTATGTGACTGAACAACAACAACAACAACAACAGTGATATAACAGCAATAAATGGAAGGACACAGAAAAGGGTCCATATCTGCTGAAAGCAACTGAGAATTCAGCAGGAACTTTCTTCTCTTTACATAATTTGAAAATTAGCTTACTTTGCTTTATTATTGATCTTCAAGAATTCAATGGAAGATTCAGTGGAACTCTTAAATGCTATTTTATTTTTTGGATAATGCATTTTCAAGATTAAGATACTTTCAGTTTTAATCTTAGAAAGAACCTCCCTGAAGATTGCAGTATTTTTGAACCACAATCAGTTTTACCCCGGGCAATGACCAGCTTGTGCTAGCTAATCTTTCTCAGACTAGGTCAGGTGAAAGGAACAACAGATTGAATGCGCCAGAAAGGGTGCTTCATTTTAGCAGTTTCACATCTGTCCTAGACATGAAAAAAGAAAAGGTTTTAATTACAGACTGTCCACCGCGTTTGTTTCCACCATTATGTAAATGAAAGTCTACACTCAGATGACACTGTTGTACACAAATGTTGTGTTGTAAAAGAATGGCACCAACATTACACAAATACATAGCCAGGTGGGCCTGGGCATCTTCTCATTCTTAAGTACCCACCAGTGGAACTGAATCTGTTTTTCTTCTTCCATCTTCTTGGAAGTCAGTCAGATATCTGCCATTTCTTTTCCTAAAGGAAGGGTTTTGGGGTCCTGTTGTGCTGTTCTGAAAGATTATGATGGGAAGTTCTGAAAAATTAAAATGGTAGTCAATTCCATTTAACAACTCAGGTATGAACTGCAGGACTCTCTCTAGAGCAGGCACTCACAACCTATGGCCCGCAGGCCTAATTCAGCCTGTGATGCCAATTAATCTGGCCTGTGGTACCTAGGCACTGCCAGAATCTCCACCCACCCACAGAAGTGCCCAAAATGCCACCACCATGGAAACTGGAAGTGCCAAAATGCCACATTTTGGCTGAAAAAATGCAGTGAAAAAATGGCAAAAATCCAAAGGTGCAGTGAAAATGGTCTGCCACCACCCTGTTGCCATGGAATGTGGCAGAGGCTGCAAAAGTAGACAAAAACACCACAATTGCACCCACTGCCACTGCAGCAGAAACCGGAAGTGTCAAAATTCCATGTTTTCACTGCAAAAATGCAGCGAAAACATGACAAAAAAATAAGAAAATGTGACAAAAATGGTCCGCCCTCCCCCTGCTGCCATGGAAAGTGGTGGAGGCTGCAAAAGCAACTCAAAAAATGCTGCAATTATCCCACTACTGCCGCAGAAACTGGAAGCACCAGAACTACACCTCTGGCCTATGCAGCTGTGTGTCGGGGTAGGTCCAGCCTATGGTGCAAAAATGTTGCAAACCCCTGCTCTAAAGGAAAGCATTAGTATTGGTCTGGAGTAGCAAAACAGCAAATTCCTTGACCCCCACAAAAACTAAGAAATATATTGTGGTGTCATTTGATGTCATCAGATGCATGAAGTATTATCATGTATTACAAGTACTGTATATATACACACAATGGCCTGTGGTCTTTAAAAAGAATGTGGAGAATATGGAAAACATTATTCTTTATCTAATTTATTGCTATGATACAGTTTAAACCAGTACCACTCCTTGCACTTATTATCTTCAACTCCCTCTAAAGACAGAGAATGGCCATGGATTGTTAGTTTCTCAGACACTTCTAACTTTGCCGGGCCCACTCCCCAATAAAGTGACGAACTCAGTGCTGGGATTGAAACTGGACCACTTTATTAACAATAATTCACTAATGCAAGCGGGCCGACATAGCAATGGTAAGGAGCGCTGGTTATAACCAACTATATTGACCCCACAGAAGCACAAATGACCAAACCTCTGCTTCTGACTTGTGTCCGGTGAACTTATAAGGCTTTGCACGCTGTGTCAAGCATGGCATCGCCTTGTTCCTGAGCACACCAGATCGGCCAGGTGATTATCCCTCTATCTAGACCTGCAAGAGGCCAACCGGGTGTGCTCCCGCCGGACCCGTAGGGGTCACCCATAGCCTCCTTACCAGTGCTAGCCGCCAAATGTCCAAAAAGCGCAAAAGGTACCCCGCAGGAGCCCGACAGTGACAGTGTGGGATGGGCAAAAACAACAAGAACCAACAGGCCAATCGAGGTTCAAGCAAAAAATTCCCATCCGGCCCCGAAGCGACCAAAAGAATCACACTGTGACCCAGGGTAAGGGTGGAGGGCAAATGCTGCCTGGCCCAATCGGCCCAGCGAAGGAGGGGCGGTCCGAGCCTCTCCCTTAAAGGAAGGCCCGGCCCCTGCCCCTTCCGGCCTCGTCCCGTCTCTTATGGGGCGGGGCCGGTAAAGCACGCGGCAGCGGATCAGAGCATTTTTTTAATAAAGTCAGATTCTGGTACTAAAAATGGCTTTATAGTGTACTATTTGTTTGTTTTATTTACTTATATGTTATATTTATCGACCACTTTTCTGCTGATGTAAGCCACTCAAGGTGGCTTACAATATTAAAAAGATCAAATTAAATAACAATAAATTACAGATTAAAAAGGATACACAGAAGTAACCTCCTAGAAGTTTGTGAATACAATTAGGTGTTCACTGTATAGCAAGCTTGCCAGCTAATCTTTCTAACACCAGATCAAACCAAAGGAACTGAAAAATGAATCCACCTGTTATCCACCATAACAATGATCTCAATAAATATTGAGGGACTTTTGAATAATAAGAGTATCTTACTAGCGGACATGTGCTGTAAATACAAATGTGACATACTTCTTCTCTAAGAAATACAATGGGGGGACAGCAAGATACAGACCCAAAGTGGCTGGAATGGAACTAGTGATTGAGAGACCACATGACCAGTATGGGAATGCAATTTTTGTTAGACCCAGCCTCAGCATAAAATCAACTGTACTTGTCAGGGCATGATTTGCCCCCTGGTTGAGCCTCATTCCAAGATGGAGATTTCCATGTCAGGGAGGACGTATATCACATACCTTAGAGGGATTGGAATTTGAAAACATGCGAGCCTTGTGGGTTGGAAGAAATGAAACCTAAGTGTGATGGACATGTTATACTGTATGGTCATTGGCTGGATTCCTTTATGGGAATGGCAAGGGGGTGGACTGTGTGTGAGGAGATAAAACCCAGAAGAAGGAGCCAAGACACTCTCTTGATCTGTTGCTTCGAGCTAAGAATGAGCTGCAAACGTTTAGGTGCTTAAGCAAGAAGGGGGTCCCTGGGCTTGCCCAATTAGAGAAGCTCTCTTTACTATGATGTGCTTTCTGAATTTTTGATAAACTTTCTTCTGTAACTTACTTTGATTACAATATACTTTTAAAATACCTGAAGATGACGGGAGTGTTTATTTGGTTATGTGCTACCTTATTTACACTAAGCTAATATCCTGGGTTGCTTAGCTAGGAGGGTGGCAGCTCAGAAGCACTTGTGGGCAGAAGACCTACTCATGAGAATTTTGTTTCATGACCGGGGGCGTGGGCACTGAAATTCTCACCATCCAAACCCCACAATTCTCTGTTACTTCTATCAATAAGCCACCAGAAGGAAATTTTAGTTTTAATGAACCAGACATTTTTACTTATCACAAAATAAATGTTGTAATTGGGGATTTTCATTGTCACAGTGAGGCTTGGGGATATAATCAGACCAATGAGGATGGTGCACAACTTGTATCTTGTGCAGATATCAATAGCCTCCAACTTGTCCATGATCCTAAACTGCCTGCATCCTTTAACAGTGTTAGATAGAGGAGGGTATATAATCCAGACAACATCTTTGTTAGCAAGAAAATAGCAGCAGAGTGTATAAAAGTTGTTGATCTAATCCCTCACACTCAACACAGGCTATTGTGAGCATAGTAAATACTGTAGTGAAACTTCAGGAGGTGCCTTTTCATAGATTTTTTTAACTTTAAGAAGGCTAAATAGGTGAGTTTTTGAGAACAACTGGATAAAAAATGTGGAGAACATCCCCCTGCACCCAGATAAATATGAATTTGTCCATCCTCTGAAAGTAATATCAAGGGAAAATATTCCATGATGATGCCGCACCCAGTACATCCAGGGTCTGACTGATAATATCAAACCTCTGCTGGATAGATAACAGTCACTCTACAACAAGGATCCTTTTCAGGAAGAAACTGTTGAAGCTGAGGAAGAACTGATGCAGGCTCTAGCTGAAAATTGGTGGAGTAACAACAGACCAAATAGCTAGTTAGTTGCTAAAGAATGGGAAAATGCATGGCAAAAAGATAACAGCACAGTGCATGAAAGTTATTTCTAAATGGCAAATATGGATCAGCAAACATGGCCATCTGATCAGAGAAACAAGAGGGGGGTTTACTTAATAGCCTCTTTGTGGTATCTGAATTAGAGGAAGCTATAAACAGCATGAAACCAAATAAAGCAGCAGATATTGATGACATAAGAACAGAGCAGATAAAACAGTTTGGTCCTCACACTTTGGAATGTCTCCTGCAATTAATGAACAACTGCATAGATGAACTTAAGGTTCCTAAATAGTGGAGACAGGCTAGAGTTGTTGCTTTATTGAAACCTGGCAAAGACCCAGATGAACTGAAAAGCTACTGGCCAGTGCCACTCCTCTGCCATCTTTATAAGGTACTGGAACGGTTGATTTACAATCATATATCTGAATTTATTGATGGAAAGATCATGAAGGAGCAAGCAGGCTTCACTCTGGGCAGGTCATGTTATTGTCAAATTCTTAACCTTATGCAATACATTTAGGATGGCTTCAAAAGAAAGCTAATTACAGGAGTGGCTTTCATTGACCTAACTGCAGCATATGATACTGTAAATCATAGGATTCTGCTCCATAAAATAAATAATCTTACCAGAAATAACAAGCTTACTAGGGTCACTGGCAGATTCCTTCAGAACTGGGGAGTCTATGTGATGATGAATGGAAAGAACAGCAGATGGAGGTTGCAGAAGAATGGATTGCCCCAAGTAAGTATATTTTCTCCAACACTATATAATATACAGGTATATACAAATGATCAAACACTTCCTGACAATACAAAATTGTTCATCTAATTGAGGCCACAAGAGGTTTGAAGACGCTGAGCTGCTGCCGCACCTCCCTGCCCCCTCCACCGGCGGGGTGGGTGGATGGGTTAAAAGGAATCTCTGGAGACTATGTACACTGCTTTGAGTCACCCGTTGGGTCGAGTGAAGCGGTATGGAAATTAAACATGATCATGATCATGATGATCTGAAGGATGGAAGGCTGAATCAACCTTGGTCTCTGTCAGGATTGAACTCACAACATTTTGGCTGGAGTACAGCAGTTTTAACAACTGCACCACCAGGGCTAACCAAAAGGACTGTTTTTATATTTATCAATCTATTATTTATGTTGTTTTGCCAAGTTTTTTATGTTTTAATAGCATTGCTTTTTATTTCAACTTCCTTGTTGGTAATCCCCTTTACTACCTTTTTTGGAGGGTAAAATATTGGAATATGGTATTTTCATTCATACTTCCAAGATATTGTTGTAGTTTTTAAATACGTCTAAGATATCCGAAATGGCACCCCTCCAGGAAACCAGAGGGTATTTCCCTGTAATTATCTACTCTCAATAAGGTCAACACAATATGCAATTAAATCAGAATGCAAAAAGAAATATTAGCAAGATCACAGCAGCAACAAAAATAACAACCTGTCTGCCAAGAAGTAATGAATGACTCAATGAATTCCTTTCAAAAAGGAATGTTGTGACCTCTGGTTTTGAACTATAACTCTCATAATCCTTGGCCATGGGCAGTATCATCTGGGGGTGATGAGTTATATAGCTCAACAGATCTGAAAGGCAGCAAACATGGTGCCTCAGGCAAAGCTGGGCTTGGGCTTGTGATCACCCACTACTTCACAATTATTGTCCAGTGAACCAGCACAGCAACTCTATGCAAATAAGTTGTTAAAGATAGATTATACCCAAAACTTCATTAGACTTTTTAAAAATAGGTTGAATTTAAAAATTTTTTACCCTACACCTCTTCAGCTGCCTCCTTCTTCCTCACTTATATTCTGCCTTCTTCATGACAAATGAAGATTTCAGGAACATCACTTCTCCATTTGGACAGACTAAATATTTTGTTGTTGTTGTTCAGTCGCACAGTCGATTCCGACCCTTTGCGACCCCATGGACCATTTTCCTCCAGGCACCTCTGTCCTCCACCATTGTTGTGTTCTATACTGTACCTTTTACAATGTATCCATTCACGTGTATCTAATGTAACCATGCTTGTGTAACATTATAACCACCAGCTGCTTAATTGTAGCCCTTGCAATAGGACGCGAGCTAATGACCACCTGGTGGCAATAGCGAGCGTTCAAGCTCTCCTGGCCCAGACTCACCAGCAAACAACAGCGCGGGAAGATTCCCGCCATCACCTACACCTGGACAAGAAGGGTGTGACCGTCCGTGACGTCACGCGGACAGTAACCAATAGACTGTCGAGGAGCCACATTCAAATGTATAGCCACTGTATATATTGAGCTACCCATCCGCCATTACCTCATGTTCCCCTGGATCATCATGCAATAAACCTGTGTTAAGCCAACCTTTCGGCTGTTCGTTGTCTTTGGTCCCATACACTAAATTGGCGACGAAGGTGGGATGTGGCTGCCCACGGGACCAAGACATGCGCCGGTTTCGAGATCAGGAGACCGGCAGACTGGGACATCTTCGAGATGGACTTCCAGGGAGCCCTGGTGGAATCCGAAGTCACGGATGAGGCAAAGAAAAGGGCCATCTTCACCCGGATGCTGGGGCCAGACACCAAGAGGGTCTTGGTGGACCTGATCGCGCCGAGGAGGGCGAGTGAATTCAAGGTGAAAGAGATCATGCACATGCTGCGTGAGTACTTCCGGCCCTCGACGGCGATGTTCCCCGCTCGGAGCGCGTTTTGGAGGCGAGTCCAAGCGCCCGGGGAGACGGTCGCCGACTTCGCAGCGGCCCTGCGACTGGCGGCCGGCCCATGCAAATGGGAGAACGCAGAAATCACACTAAGAGACTGCGTGCTGTGCGGCCTGAGCGATGCCGAAACTCAGCGCACATTGATGAACCGCAAGCCACCCCCCACATTGCAGGAGGTCCTGAAGGAGGCACAAGCCACAGAAGCCACGAAGGCCGGGGTCCAGGAGCTCCAGGACTGGCGGCCAAAGACGGGCAAGGCAGAGACTTCGGTGCATGTTTCGGTGCACGCGGCCCTGCGAGTTTCGAAGTCGTCCGCGGAGAGCAGCGACGACGAGGACGTCCGGAAGGTCCGGAAAGAAGGCCGGCGTTGCGACGGCTGCGGAGCGAACCACGACCGCGCCAAATGTCCCTTCAGAAAGGCTGAGTGTCACAACTGTGGCAGCCGCGGGCACATCGTCAAGGTCTGCAGGAAACGGCGCGAGGCCCGGAAGAGCTCGAGAGACCGTGCGACGAGACCCAAGGACGGCACCCAGGCCACGAGGAAGCGAGACGGCGTGGGCCGCATCGCCGACGACAGCGAGGACGATGCACCAGTGTTCAGCGTGTCCGCGGGACACCCCCATTATTTTGTTGAGGTACTAGTACAAGGGGCCCCCATTAGGATGGAAATTGACTCGGGTTCCTCATATTCCATCATTCCCCAGAAGGAGTTTCTGAAAATTGCCCCCCACGTGCGGCCCAAACTCAAAGCTTTGAGGTCCACGCTACGGGACGTGCAAGGGAACTGCATTCCGGTGTTGGGGGTTGGGAATTTTCAGGTCCAATTTAAGAAACACGCGCGACTCTCCCCCTAGTTGTTCTCAAAGGGGGGAATTGCAGCCTCCTCGGGACTCAATGGTTCCAGCCCCTGGGGTTGTTCATTGGGGGGGTGCATGCCGTTGCCGTTGGGACTGACCCGATTCAGGAGGTGTGCGACGCGCACCCCGAAGTCTTCAAAAAGGGACTTGGGAGATTTAAAGGACCCCCAGTAGCATTCGACCTAGACCCTGAGGTCCGCCCAATAAGACTCAAACCGCGCCGGGTGCCATTCGCGCTCAAGGACAAAATAGAGGCGGAACTGGACAAATTGGTGGGCCAGGGGATTCTTGTTCCTGTTGATTCTGCGGAGTGGGAAACTCCAATTGTAACAGCACTGAAGGGCAACGGGGAGGTGCGCATATGCGCTGATTACAAGTGCACCATCAACAAGGCAATTCGCCCTAATGCATATCCAGTGCCGGTAGTCAGCCATTTGCTGGCCAAGTTACATGGGGGAAAGTGTTTCGCTAAGCTCGACTTAGCACAAGCTTACCAGCAGCTCTCGGTGACCCCAGCTGCCGCTGCTGCACAAACTATAGTCACCCATAAGGGGGCGTTCCAGGTGACGCGCCTTCAATTCGGCGTAAACTCGGCGCCTGGAATTTTCCAGTCACTCGTGGAACGCCTCCTGAAGGGGCTCGAGGGGGTGTTGCCTTATTTTGATGACGTATTGATAACGGGGGGGAGTCAGGCCGAATTGGCAAAGAGATTGGGCAAGGTCCTGGCGATATTCGAAAAGGCGGGGTTGAGACTGCGAAAAGACAAATGCGTCTTCTTCGCGACCGAGGTCGAATTCCTAGGGTTCCGTGTCACTCCTGAGGGAATAAGGCCGTCCAAGTCTAAGGTAGCCGCCATCAAGCAAGCCCCTCGCCCCACCTCCAAGCCCGAGCTGCAGTAGTTCCTAGGGCTGCTGAACTTTTATCACTCTTTCCTTCCCCGGAAAGCAGCCGTGGCCGAGCCGTTGCACAGGCTGCTTAAAAAGGACGAGGCATGGAAGTGGGGCGACCAGCAAGAGAGGGCATTTAATGAGCTAAAGCAGCTTCTAGCGTCTGACGCCATCCTCACCCATTTCAACCCCAAGCGGCCAGTGGTCCTGATCTGTGATGCATCCCCGGTGGGGGTGGGGGCGGTGCTGTGCCACGTGCTGGAAAACGAAAGGGAGGCCCCGATAGCGTTCTATTCCAGGTCCCTGTCCCAAGCGGAGAGAAACTACGCCCAGACAGACAGAGAAGCACTAGCAATAATTGCGGGAACAAAAAAGTTCCACGACTTCCTGTACGGCCGCCCCTTCACAATCGTAACCGATCACAAGCCCCTGCTAGGCATCTTTACCGCAGATAAGCCCACGCCACAGATGCTGTCCCCTAGGATGCTAAGGTGGGCCATTTTTCTCAACGCGTATCAGCACGCGTTAGTGTACAGGCCCGGGAGGGAGATCAGCCATGCGGACGCTCTATCGAGGTCCCCCCTTCCCCAGGAGAACAGCCACGTGGGCGGGGAGGAGCCAGACCATCAGGTGCTGATGATAGAAGTCCTCGACTCGCCCCCAATACTGCCTGCCGACATCGCCAAGGCGACCGGCAAGGACAACATTTTAGCAAAGGTTAGCTCCTGGGTGCAGAAAGGGTGGCCAGCGTCCTCCCCGGCAGCGGAGTTCGACCCATTTTTCCGAAAGAAGTTAGAGCTGTCCCTTGAGAGGGGGTGCCTTCTGTGGGGCCAGCGAGTAGTGATCCCGGCGTCCTTACGGCCGAGGGTACTCAAACTCCTGCACGTCAGTCACCCTGGGATTGTGCGCTCCAAAGCCCTGGCACGGAGCTATTTCTGGTGGCCCCAGCTAGACGCCGACATCGAGCACATGGTCGGCACTTGTGAGCCCTGCCAAAGTTCCAGGCCTGAAGAAGCCCGCCTGCCTCACAGGGAGTGGGACGCGGCGAAGGGGCCGTGGTCCCAAGTTCATATAGACTTTGCTGGCCCATTCCGTGGGACACTGTTTCTCCTTGTGGTGGATGCCTTCTCCAAGTGGTTGGAGGTCATCCCGGTTACAAGCACGTCCACGGCCACAACCATAAAGCATTTGCGGAGGGTTTTTTCCACGTTCGGTTTACCCGACACCCTCGTAAGCGACAACGCAAGTTGCTTCACGTCCTCTGAGTTCAGGGCATTCACAGAAATCAACGCCATTCGGCACATCACCTCCGCCCCTTTTCACCCTGCCACAAACGGCCAAGTAGAGCGCCTTGTGCGCACCACCAAGGACGCGCTGCGGCGCATGGGCCCCGGGGACCTAAACCATCAAGTGTGCCAGTTTCTGCTGGGTTACAGAGTGACTCCCCTAGCGTCAGGATACTCCTCCGCAGAGCTGCTGATGCGCAGGAAGCTGACCACCATAATAACTAGACTAGACCCCACAAGAGTAGAAGACAAGGGGAAGAACATTGGGGTAGAGGACACAAAGAGTTTCGATGTGGGTGCCCCCGTGTATTGCAGGAATTATGCCAGCGCGGGTCCGGCCTGGGTACCGGGCGTCATCCTAGAGCGGACCGGCCCTGTCTCGTACCGCGTCGAGACCGGCACAGGTCTACTCTGGAGGCGGCACGCAGACCAGCTCCGCCGCAGGATCCCCAGCGAACAGGGCATGGACCGCGGGACACAAGACTCAGCGTTAGAGTTCTCCCCCACCCGTTCAGCCCAAGGGGGAGGAAAGGGAGGGCATGGGTCCCCACCAAGGGGGGAGGAAAGGGAATCTGTCCTCGTAGACATCCTGCGGGATCGGTCAGCAGAGAGAAGGGAAGCCGATCTCATAAATATCCCGCGGGATCTCCCCACTAATACGGATACCCCAACAGAGTTAGATTTTGATTTTCAGAACCGGGGAAGTTTTGCGGAGTGGTCCCCCACCGGTCCTAGCGAGAAGAGGGGTTTTTCATTAGCCCCGAGTGTCTCCGGTCTGCCCACAATGGAGTTTTTCCCTTCCCACAAAACAGCCAAACCGCGGCAAGCCTCTAACAAGTCTCCCTCTCCCGTTTCAGGACAAGGGACCAGGGAACGAGGAAGCAGTAGCGCCCCTGGGGCAGGTCAGCCCACATCACGGCCCAAAAGCGTGTGCAATAAGCCATCTTGGCTGAGGGACTTTGTCCCATCCTAGGGGGGAGGGATGTTGTGTTCTATACTGTACCTTTTACAATGTATCCATTCACGTGTATCCAATGTAACCATGCTTGTGTAACATTATAACCAGCAGCTGCTTAATTGTAGCCCTTGCAATAGGACGCGAGCTAATGACCACCTGGTGGCAATAGCGAGCGTTCAAGCTCTCCTGGCCCAGACTCACCAGCAAACAACAGCGCGGGAAGATTCCCACCATCACCTACACCTGGACAAGAAGGGCGTGACCGTCCGTGACGTCACGCGGACAGTAACCAATAGACTGTTGAGGAGCCACATTCAAATGTATAGCCACTGTATATATTGAGCTACCCATCCGCCATTACCTCATGTTCCCCTGGATCATCATGCAATAAACCTGTGTTAAGCCAACCTTTCGGCTGTTCATTGTCTTTGATCCCATACACTAAAACCATTCTCCTCAGCCCACCAAGCTCTGTGCCCATTGTGTCCACAATACCATCTATCCATCTGATCTTTGGACGCCCCCTTCTTCTCTTGCCCTCCACCTTTCCCAGCATCAAATGCCTTCTCAAGTGAGTCCTCCCTTCTCATTTGATGTCCAAAGTACTTTAGCTTCATCTTCACTATTTGTCCCTCCAATGAACAGTCAGGATTGATTTCTTCCAGTACTGTATTGATCTATTTGTTCTCTTTGCTGTCCAAGGGACTCTTAGGACTCTCCTCCAACACCACATCTCAAAGGCATCTATTTTTCTGTGCTCAGCCTTCCTAATGGTCCAGCTCTCACACCCATACATTACCACTGGGAATACCATTGCTTTGACTATGTGAATTTTTGTTTTCAAGGTGATGTCTCTGCTTTTCACTATATTCCCCAGGTTTCTCATAGCTTGTCTCCCCATAATCAGTCGTCCTTTTATTTCATGGCTACAGTCGCCATCTGCAGTGATCTTAGATCCCAGAAAAGTAAAATCTGTCACTGCTTCTACTTCTTCCCCATCTATTTTCCAGGGACTGATCGGACCTGTTGCCATTATCTTGGTTTTCTTGATATTAAGTCTCAAGCCAGCTTTTGCACTCTCCTCCTTCAATCCAATCAAGAGGTTCTTTAGGTCTTCCTCACTTTCTGCCATTAGGGTGGTATCGTCTGCATATCTCAAATTGTTGATGTTTCTCCCAGCAATTTTGATTCCATATTGTGATTCCTCCTTCCCTGCATTGCACATTTTGTGCTCTGTGTATAGATTGAATAAGCAGGGTGATAAAATGCAGCCTTGTCTTACTCCTTTTCCTATTCTAAACCACTCTGTCTTTCCATGTTCTGTCCTAACTGTTGCTTCTTGGTTTGTGTACAGATTTCTCAGGAGGCATATGAGGTGTTTTGGTATTCCCATCTCTTTAATTAATTGCCACATTTTGTTGTGGTCCACACAGTTAAAAGCCTTGGTGTAGTCAATAAAACAAAAGTAGACTTATTTTCTGATATTCTTTTGTTTTCTCCATGATCCAACGTATGTTGGCAATGTGGTCTCTAGTCCCCCTGCCTCTTCTGAAACCGGCCTGCACCTCTGGTAGTTCTCTTTCCACATGTTGTTGAAGTCTATCCTGTATTATCTTGAGCATCACCTTGCTGGCATGTGGGATGAAAGTAATTGTTCGGTAATTTGAGCATTCTTTGGCCTTGCCTTTTTTTGGGATTGGAACGTACACTGATCTTTTCCAATCCTTTGGCCACTGTTTTGTTTTCCAAATTTGCTGGCATATTGAATGCAGTAGTTTGATTCCATAATCTTTTAGGGCTTTGAAAAATTCAACTGGGATACCATCATCTCCACTGGCTTTATTGTTTGCAGTGCTTTTTAGGGCCTTCCTGACTTCACTCTCCAGAATGTCTGGTTCAAATCCAAATTTCTCATTGTTATTATCAGGAGTGTTGAGGTCCTTTTTGTAGAGTTCCTCTGTGTACTCTTGCCATCTTTTTTTGATCTCTTCTGCTTCAGCTAACTCCTTTCCATCTTTGTCCCTTATCATGGTCATTTTTGCTTTAAATGTTCCCTTGATTTCCCCAATTTTTTTGAAAAGATTTCTAGTCCTGCCTCTTTTGTTGTTTTCCTCCATTTCTTTGCACTGTTCGTTCAGGTAGTTTTCCTTATCTCTCCTTGCTTTTCTTTGAAATTCTGTATTCAGGTGGTTGTATTTTTCCTTTCTCCTTGGACTCCTTGGATCCTAAATATTTTAAGATCACATGATTAAGACCCATTTTACAAATGCTGGGAATAGCTGCTTGTTCCCATTCAAACAGTGGCAATAGCTATCTGGCATATAGATTTTCATGGCTTCCTTACAGAGCCGAAGGGTCAAACAACATCTTACAAATAGCATGTCATTAAAAGATGAAATCTGGTAAGCCCTCCAGAGACACGATTCCAACAGATCAGCATTTGTGAGTAAAAAGACTAGGAAATAAAGCTTACTTGCCAATGACTGGTCAAAAAATATAGCACACTGTTTTGCAAACCATAATAATAATAATTGTGTGCTGTCAAGTCCATCCTGACTTAGGGTTTTCTAGATAGAGAATACACAGAAGTTTTAGTGTTCTGAAAATAATAGGCAGCAGCCAGCAATACGGGCCAAACACACAACTTTATTCGGAATAAGAATAGGTGACCAGAGCTAACAACACACCCTCACATTCCTAAGTTATCTCCGATCAGAACTGACAGTTGGAAAAAACCGTTGGAACCATTGACAGCTCTGTCTCTTGCATTTCTCGTTCAGAAACTTCCCGAAGTCTCGCAAGACTTCGGACCATCGTAAAGCAAATACTGTACATATTAAACTCTATCACAACAAAGACAAAATGGTAAACACGTTTCCTTAAATACACAACAGAAGTTGTTTACCATTCCCTTCCTCTGGGCCCCCAGGACTTCTTAACTTCTTAATTGGTGCACAGGCTGGCTCTTTTCCAGGGAGGCAACTTGGGGACTCAAACTCCCATCCTCTGGCTCTTCAGCCAGATAACTAATCCACAAGGCTATCTAGCAAACTATAGGAGGTGTGAAAAATGTTCTGAGACCGTGTAGTTTGCCCATGGCTGCACAGGCTGGCAAGCATACAACTTCCCACATTTAAGGATGTCCTTATCTCATTATATTCTATCTGTAAGATCAAACATATTATCTGATCCTAACAGATTTTGCAAACAGCTCTGCCTGGGGGTTCAGACATATTTTGATAAAGAAGGCAATCCTATTTTAGTTGGGCTGCTAATCCAAGCCCATATAAGGCAACTTTGTTCAAACATCAACACTTTTTGAAAATCATATCTTAACTGGACATGTTCTGACACATGATTGACCCCGTCTGCACAAGTGAATTCAGTGAAGTAAAATTTTGACCTCTGGAGCAGCTACACTGAAAGAGGTTGAATGTTCTGGAAGATATCAAATTGGTGATGTTGGCTTTAATTGCCTTTGTTTATTGCTCTTTGATACCTACTATTATGGCCTGATTTATTAATAGCAGTTTCATTTTGTGGGAGTTGGGGAGGGGATCCTAGTTCTCTTTGTCTGCAGAGTAGTTGTTGAGAGCACATTTATTAGATCCAAACCAATACCTGGATGGCATTACTGCTTGAGCAGCAGTGCAGATTTTAACTGAATGTACATGGGAAATAGTGTTTTATGCCTCTCAACTGTTTCTTTCATAGCAGAAAGAGATAAAGAATTGATTAGGGGAAAACACCCAGAAGAATAAATAAAAGTGAAAAATCTGCTGATACAACACCACATGATGAATTGTATTGCATATGTTTAGATTTATGCATGGAAGACAAAGAAATCCATAAGCGCCTCAGCCTGTATCTTTGCTTCTAGCTCTTTCTTAAAAATAAAAAAATGGGGAGGGGAGAGTAAGTGTAATCACTTTGACATTATTCTATAGCAAAAATTCCCTCCCCCTCCTCCTCCTCCACCCACCCATTGTCCAGTATTGATTTAAAATAGCTTGTTGCTTTCCTTTCCCCTGTCAAAACTCTGTGCACACATCCTAAGCCTGGGGAACAGAAATTAGTATCATTTGGAGTGCCATTGTTTTGTGATCTTATATGGTTCCTTAAACTATTTCTGTCAATATGTGTTGGTGATCCACAAGCACTCTAAGTGATCTCACTTTAGAGGGGCATAGCCCAATAGCAACTTGGGCAGGGAGGAAGAAAACTGGTTGGTGGGGGAGGAGGAACCTACTACAGGCTAGAGACGGGTAGGTAGCAACAGCAAACTGAAATGCCCATTGACAAAATGTCAGACCTTTCAGATCTTTGATTAGCTCTCTGGCTAATGCCATGCTAAGCAGAAACATTACTCTAACCCCGAAGCAGAAGCAGGCGTGTGTGTGTGTGTGTGTGTGTGTGAGAGAGAGAGAGAGAGAGTGTACAGGAGTATATGTCTCTCTGTGCATGAGCATACAGAGAGAGAGAGAGTTGCTCACACCAGTCTTCAGGGAAATTAAGGAATGCCGATGAAACAGTATATGGAGAAAGTTCTTGGATAAATTAACAATGCAATTACATTACATGACACGCCGGAAGATGGATGAGGAAAACTTGGTCTGTATCATGTTCTGTTTTTAAATTGCAATTTATTTGAGGGTTTTAATGGATGCCTTATTAAAACATCTTGGCATTGGTTGGGCTTCAGCATATGTCACTGTGGCCCGTGATTGATGATTCTCCTCTGCTGCTTCCCTTGCACTTTTTAAGCAAAAAAGGGAATGAACAGAGCCCCGTATTTGTATTGATCGTGTGAAGAAGGTGTACTGCCTGAGAGCACAGTCTAATAACATTCTCTCTTACTTGAACTGCTCCCCATGAAGGCATTTATCGCAAGAACTAAAATGTTATATCGTACAGAATAAAAAGCATATTGGACAAACAAAGGGGGTAAACAAAGGAGGAGGGCAAATCAGAAGCAGGAGGGAGCAACAGAGGGGAGGGGGTGTTGATGTACTTTGAATCAGCGTCCTGCCATGCTCTATCAAAGACTGTGCTTTGTGACAAATCATAGAAGAAACTGTGCATGTGCATAGGTGGTCGTTGCAGGATAAATGTTGCTTAAGGCCACCTGGACAAAAACAACAACAACTAATAACACAAAGCTAAGGAGAATAAATGTTCCATACATTTAAATGAATAAAGCACAAAATTTCATGGGGAAACCTAGTGCAGGGATCTCTTAGCATTAATCATTTCTTTCTCTCTCTCTCTCCATTCTATTGTCTTCCCTATGCCACAATTGTCAATCAATTTGTTAGATGTGTTAATTGGAAAAAAGAAAAGAAAAGCTGCAGGACTTAAAACCAAGCTCTATAAATCTCTTAATTATAACCCTCCTTCCTTCGAAGGGCTATGAACTTTTGAAAAGGGAACATTACCCGTGTCCCATTAACGTTACTTAACAAAACGTTCAAAGAGATCCCCACTCCGATAACTGAGGCTTGAAAAAGCCTCCACCAGTGCACCAGAGACACCCGCACCATCTTCAGTCCCCTCCTCTGGCCTGGCTGGTCAGGGGAGGGAAGAGGAGCCCAGCTGAGCCTCTCCCCTTGGCCCACCCAGGCGGGGAGTACAAAGGACAGTGGAGACGCTGCCCCGCCGCCCCCATAGCTGGAGGACTTGCAAGCCTCTCCCAGGACTCACGTCAACGGCCTCGGGATGGGAGGAAGCTGCACCCGGTGCCCCTCCCCTTGGCCCACCCGGGCGGGGAGTCTAAAGGACACCAGAGATGCTGCCCCGCCACCGCCGCAACATAATGGGAGTTAGGTGCTGTCTACTGGACTATAGAGGGGGGCTTGATGTTGTTCTCTTATCTCTCCTGTGTTTTTGATGTGGATCATTTTGTATTGATGTATTTTTACTGTATTTATTGTATATTTAAGGAAGCTGATTAGTATTATTGATTTTTTATGATTTATCTACCTTGTATTATTGTATTGTTCTGTATTGCTTTGCCACTGTAGTTTTTGCTGCTTTGAGTCACCCTTGGGTTGCGGGAAGCGGGGTGCAAATAAAATTATGATGATGATATGATAACCTACTACATGTTTCTCTCGTGCAAAAACTCTCTGATCAAGTAGATCTCCCTTGCTCCAAAGCTGGTCATGTCCAACTCTACATGCTGGTGCTCATCCCCATTTACAGCCAAAGAGCCAGCACTGTCTGAAGAATTTTCCTTGGTCATATGGCAGACATGACTAGATGCTGGAGCACAAAGAATGTTGTTACCTTTCCCACAGAACAGTACCTTTTTATCTAATTGCAAGTAGATAAATAGGTACCACTTTGTTGGGAAGGTAACATCATTCCATGCACTTGGGTGTCTAGGCATGCCTGCCACGTGTCCACAGAAACGTCTGCAGATGCAGACAGCCCTGCCTTATTGGCTATAAATAGAGATGAGCACTGAACCCTAGAGTCAGACGTGGCTGGCTTTAGAGCAAAGGTGACCTATGATTCAAATATGTCCTCCATAATACATGCTGCCATATATTCTATTGCTATCCATATAAACTTGACTAAAGAGAAGATGTAAATAGGCAGGGAGGAAAAGCTGTTAATTGTAGCAATTGAGGGAATCCAAAAATTAGCAAAGATGCAGGAAACAGGCAATACCTTTATTGGATCACTAAGAAAGACAAAACATTATGCGAGCTTTCATGGTTCAAGACCACTTCTTCAAGCATGTTACTAGTATAGCTTGGAATGTTATTTTTAAGAAGAACTAATAGAATGACATGCTGACATCACCTGTAACATATTTGTGGTAAAATCAGCATTGGATCCTAGAAATCATCCCATCACTGACTAGGCATGTATGGCTTCACCATTTCATTATAGTTATTTATTTCATTAGTAGATATCTAAGCTCTTGTTTCAAACATAAAAGAGCCTGGATTTGATTTGTGGTATGATGAAGCTTTGTGAATTGGGGGGGGGGGGGGGAATCATATTCTAAATTTTCTTAGTTTGCAATCTGCCCTTATCACTAATGCTGTTTTGACATAGGGTGAGAAAAACATGCATAACTAAGATGCGATATCTCTAACAACTTCCAGAGAAGTGTTGTGGCAGCTTAAACACTATTTGACACAAGCTTTTGTAGACAGTAGCCCATTTATTTGGGTGTGTCAGAGGTGGACTAAACTTCATGCAATATGCTCGTCAGGAAGTGCGTTAGATTCTTGTATCCTTCTTCCAAAACACAAAAATGAATTTTGCATTCTATTATTTTCCCATATTTTACATAGTCAAGTATTGAAAAATCTAGTAATCGGTAATAACTGCCTCCTTTCATAATTGTAACTAAAGGGAAGAACAAAGAGAGATATTTGCAATGTCTCAGCTACTAGAAAGTTTATAAAAAAGGAAAGGATAAGAAAGAACGGAACTTAGAAAATGAGATCCTCTTGTGGCAGAATTCATAAGAATACATAGTACACTCTACATTGATCAGTACACTAATCAAAAAACTTGTGTGGCAATGCAGCTGCAAGTAAGGTCATTGACTTGGCAAAAAAAGCATGTTGTAATAATGACAGAATATGAGACTATGTCTTAGAAAACAGTAATTCCTGTAAAGTACTCAAGGGTCACTGTAGTGAACTCCCTTGTGCCTGAGTGCTGCGTTAAGTGTCTGTAGCAGCTGGCTTAGTGTAGGTCAGGTCCCTAACCACAGGTGGTCTTTCTCGGCTGATCAGTTCTCCCAGAAACAAGCCTACATAAAACTGAGCCAAATGCAAATAAGAGAGCTAGAAGGGCTGTTTTATATATATTTGGATGCTCCTTCACAGGACTAATTTTCCTTGAAAGGAATAATCAGGTATAATTCCTTGAAAGGAATGACCCTGATATGCCACAACATATGGAGAACATATGTATAAAGTTCTTTTGTTGCATATACAAGAACAAAACAAAGACATGTATTTCTCACATGTGCCCATGTATATGTGCTCAAATCTCATACAAAAGTGTCACCAAATAAGGAATTCTGTCATTAATGAAGTAGTCCTCAGAAGACAGGCAAGGAGCATGCCTGGTTGAAGTGAAAAATGAACTAAATAATGAGGTACATTTTCCTCAAGAACCAACATTCCTAACAGGAGACAAGTGGCAAATCATAGCCCTAACACTGTGCCTCTCACCTTCCTGGGATGGGGTATTTTGCTGAAGGGTTTAGAAATCTCCAGCCCTTCATATGTTGATGATTCATCTTTCTTGTCACTCTTATGCTGCTGGCACTGAAGGCAACTAGAACCCTCCATCTACTTCACCTGGATCTGGGCCCTTTCTGCAAACAGCAGACAGCCTTCCTATTAGTAAAAAGTCGGGGCTGGAACCATGCTATACGCTATTCTTGAAAACTTTCTTCTTTCACTCCTTCTCTGCAGATAGATGGGCAAACTGTCTCTTGAATCATGCTCAATAAGATCAGTTCTAATTGTGCTCTGGTGTTGAAAATGATGGGTTTTTGTTTTGTTTACACACATTCCCCAGGTAGTTTCAAGTCAAGAAACAACCATCAGATTGCTCCAGCGTAGTAGCATGGGCTTTAGAAAACAAGCTGGACATTTAAAGCCCCTTGGAAAGTGTCTTAAGTTACCATTGGAGGATTGGAGCCACGTGACGCTCCGTCTGCTGCGCTAATGGAGAGTAGCTGACTGCATTGCATACACAACAGAAAGTTATCAAATACTTATTCATTTCTTCATAAAACTGCTGGTTTGTTAAAGCAGGGTACTGCAGGACGGAAATGAGCTCCCGTCTTCGTCCCAGCTCCTGCCAACCTAGCAGTTCGAAAGCAAGAAATTGCAAGTAGATAAATAGGGACCACTTCGTTGGGAAGGTAACAGCGTTCTGTGTGCTCTGGTGTCTAGTCATGCCTGCCACATGACCATGGAAACGTCTGCAGAAGCAGACAGCGCTGGGTCTTTGGCTTAGAAACAGAGATGAGCACTGCACCCTAGAGTCGGATACGACTGGCTTTCGAGCAAGGGAAACCTTTACCTTTACCTTATCCATGATTCAAAACACCAGAATATGGCTCAATAATCCTGCACATTTTTGTCCTAGTGTTGCTAGTAGGAAAAAGGATCCTTAGCAAAGGGCAGTCTGAATGTTGACAGAATTCATGGCAGCAGTCAAGATGGTCTACAGGATACTCTCTTGTGCTCACTACTTTTCACATTTGTCAAAAACCAACAACCAACAACGACAGTTACTTTTTGTTTGTGTGAGGAATAGTTAATCAATGAAAAAAAGAGCCAGATTCTGTGTATTTTTCTCCTTGCTTACTGTCTCTTTGAATGGTACTATTTTCAATATGAATGTTGAATTCAGTTGCTACCTGGCTTTTTAAAATGGAAGTTTAAGTATAACACTATACACAAATTCCAACAGAAATTTCCCTTTTATACATCTGCCTAGTGCTAAAGGATTGCAGAATAGGAACACATTATTTGTGTTATGATTGCTGGGAAAGAACTGAAGAAAGGTCAGCTGTGATATAGCTGTAGTCCCTTTGTGCCAAAATATTTTGAAGGACTGTTTTGGGCTTAATGAAATAGTGAAGGAAAAATGTGAGTACACATACACAGAGAAATGGACACACCATTTAAAACAGGAGTGCCCAAACTATAGTCCATGGGCCAGGGCAAGCCCGTGGGACAGCATCACCCAGCCCATGGGCCGGATTTGCTGCTGACACCAGAAGTGACTCATCACTGCTGGAAGTGCAAAAATTGTGGTGAAAAAGTGCCAAAATACAGTGAAAACATGCTGAAAAATTCAAGAAAACAGCACAAAAATGTTTAGATCTCACTCACTCCTCCACTGGAAGCAGCAGGGCCAGTAAAAAATAAATAAAACGTGCATTGAATTCACACACCGCCACCTCTGTTCTCACCGAAATGGATCACATTTTACTATGCCAACAGAGAGACAAAATGGGGAATAAATGGTAATGTAGACACCCTCTTACTTAGTTAGTTAATTAGTTGACTTGACACCAAGGAGACTCATAGCTAATTAAAAGGAAGGTGTTGGTGTTTAAGATTTTTGTTGTATTTTAGTAGCCAGCTTGCTGCCATAGTACTTACTAAAGGGCAACTCTAAAATGGTTGCCATAAATTGGCAACCCCTCCCTTTTTTTTTACAAGGCAAAAGAAATGGCTTCTGTAGGAAGAGCTATCAGGCACTTAAATGGAAAGGCTACTGTCCCCTTGCAATATATCTTCTCTATTCTAAATCAGAACCGATAAAAAATGCTTTTCAGCATGCACTCTATGAATTTTTTATTTTTTAAAATAATAAACACTAGATCTCTCATATATATCTGTATCTATGTAGGCACCTAATATGCCCACTAAGTTGCCCTTTTAGCCAGCAACTCTTGCCTTGACTAAAAATAAGATGCAGCAGCTGTGACATCTAAGATAAATAAAAAGATAGTTTTCTAGCACAAATACTGCCTCCCTCTCCTCAGCATTCAAAGGTCAAAAGCTGCAAAACCTAGTCCATTAACCTCTCTAAATGGTTGTGATATTAAAAACTGACTCTCAATATCCAAGGGTCATGATCGAGAGCAATAACTATCTGCAATAAAGAATTACGACTCTAGTACATTATCCATCTATAAAACGGTCATTTATGACACCAACACACTGGCCATCTCTACCAGACAGAGACCACCCATCTCTAAGAGTCATTACACACTTTAAATTTAGGGTTATGAAAGTAGTAGTAAAGTCTTATTGAGTTTTTAAAAAGAATACAGAGTTATGTACTGTACATTTAGCAAAGTGGTGGGGAAACTAAATGGCAAACTCTCCACCTGAAAGATTTAAACAAGTGCAAAAGCTAGTAGTTGGAAATGACTATGGGAAGGTTACTTCTAAGCATAGTGTGGAAGCTGCATTTTATGCTGTGACCTAGGTTAAAACTAGATATTAAATGGAAACCTTGTGTTGCAACATAAAGCAATATTCTCCAATTAATTTTAATACAATGGGATTTCCCACAACATTTACATGCCTTTGGAACTGAGATCAAAGTAGACATTGAAGGATATGTATATACCTTGCCATTACCTTGTTTTCCTACCTGCAATGGGATTTCTTCAAAGGTACAGTATGTGTCTTGTCACTCAAATTTGCAAATTAAGAACATAAGAACAGCCTTGCTGGGACAGGCCACAGCCCATCCAATCCAGCATTCTGTCTCACACAGTGGCTCACCATTTCCTTCAGGGTATTCCCAAGGAGATGCCTGCTTAGGATTCCCTGGAAATGGCATTGAGAGATATCCTGCCTATCTCTCCAACCTGGAGGTTGTCCTTATCCATAATTATAGCCATTGATACCCTTGTCCTCCATGAACTTGTCTAATCCTTTCTTAAAGCTGTCAAGACTGACAGCTGTCACCACTTCTTCTGGCAGGGAGTTCCATAGACCAATAATCCTCTGAGTGAAAAAGTACTTTCTCTTATTTGTTTGAGAACTAGTACCCAAAAGTTTCATGGAGTGTCCCCTAGTTCTAGTGTTATGCAATAGGGAAAACAGTTTTTCCTTATCTACTTTGTCCACACCATGCATGATTTTATAAACTTCAATCAGTTCACCTCTTAGACGCCGTCGTTCAAGAGTGAAAAGGCCCAACCGTTGCAGCCTCAGATGGTAAGGAAGGTGTTCCAGTCCCCTAATCATTCTGGTTGCCCTCCTCTGTACTTTCTCCAACTCCATAATATCCTTCTGGAGGTATGGCGACCAGAACTGTACACAGTATTCCAGATGGGGCCTCACCATAGATTTATAGAGAGGCAAAATGACATTTGCTGATTTATTTTCTATACCCTTCCTATTGATCCCTAGCATTGAGTTTAAGCCCATGTTTATCTATTAACCAGTTACAAAGCACAGCATGTTGAATACAAACTACCTAGATGAAGAAAATTATGTGCTGTGGCAAACACACTTCTGTCCTCGGATAAGAGACCCCTTTGTAACAAACCTAAATACAGTGGAACATCATACAACAATTGCCCCATATAGCAACAAAATTGCATAACAATTAGGTGTTGTTGTTTTTGTTTTTTGGGGGGATGGTGTCCCGGTGTTATGTATGATAACTGTGTATTAACTGTCAAGGCAATTCAAACCACCATGTTCCCGCGCTTTCTAGCTGTCAAACAGCATCCTTGTTTGACAGCTACGAAATCTCGCCAGACAGCGTAGTCTCATGAGCACTGGTAAGTTTTGCAGTTGGAGTAGAGCTGCTTTAGAGGCCCGCGCGCCTAACGGCGCGCGAGATTACAAACTAGGAAAAAAAATGTATAGTCTTACTAGGTAGAAAGGTAGTAAACGTGTACATTTTTGAGGCCCAGAATACTGCACTTGTTAAAATGGATTCTGAGGGAACAGCTGTAGTTACCTGCAATTCTTGTGCCATGTTTGTGTTCTTGCCAAAGCATATGGAGAACTACACTTGCAGCAAGTGCAAGCTGGTTGCACTACTAGAAGAGAAGGTCCAGCAGCTAGAGGCCCGCATATCTAACCACCAACAAATTAAGGAGCTTGAGCTGTTCTTGGACAGAGCGGAGCAGACTATGCTGGACAAAGAAGTGACAGGGCACAGTTCTGAGGGAGAAGGCCCTTCACTAACTCAGGAGGGAGATGGTTGGAGGAATGTGACTCAAAGGAGGAGAAGAGTAGGGGATCACTCTGAGAGTCTAAAATTACAGAATAAATTTGAGGCTCTTTCCCTTATCACACCTGATGAGGAACACACAGAGGAACAACTGGTTCCACCTGATGATCTCTCCTTCATCACACTTGATGAGATCCAGGAAGATGAACAACAGGAACAAACTGAGGTTCTCTCCCTTAATATGGTTGATGAGGTGCATGTAGATGAACAGATTGCAGGAGAGAGGCTCCTTGTACTAGGCGATTCAATAATTAGAAATACAGAGAAATGGATTTGTGATGCACATGATAACCGTATGGTGACTTGCCTGCCAGGTGCAAAAGTTGCAGACATCACAAGAAATCTAGATAGATTGTTAGAGAGAACTGGGAACGAGCCAGTTGTCATGGTACACGTTGGTACTAATGATGTTGGGAAGGCCAAGCGGTCTGTCCTGGAAGCCAAATTTAGGTTGTTAGGAAGAAGATTGAAGTCCCGGACTTCCAAGGTAGCATTTTCAGAAGTGCTGCCTGTCCCTCGCGCAGGACCTACCAGGCAGGCAGAGCTCAGAAGCCTCAATGCATGGATGAGGCGGTGGTGTTGAGAGGAGGGCTTCAGATTTGTCAGGAACTGGAGAACATTTTGGGACAAGCCAAATCTGTTCAGGAGGGATGGGTTGCATTTAAACCATGATGGGACCAGATTGCTGGCACTCAACATCAAAAAGGCTGCAGAGCAGCTTTTAAACTGATAACTGGGGGAAAGCCGACAGGAGCTGGGCAGCATCCAGTTCGGGAAAGTGTGTACTTGAGTAGTGAGGAGGATGCAAAAATTACTGAGCAGAGCAAGGAGCTAGTCACCAGCACTCTAGCAGAAGGATGCAAGAGGCAGTCTAACAATGCAACTAGACTCAAAAGACTGTATCAGGAAAGCATATATAAATGCTTGTATACAAATGCCAGAAGCCTCCGGAACAAAATAGGGGAGCTGGAATACTTAGCAACAGATAAAAATATTGATATTATTGGTATCACTGAAACCTGGTGGACGGATGATAACCAATGGGATACAGTTATCCCAGGCTACAAACTGTACAGGAAGGATAGGAAGGGGCAAACAGGAGGTGGTGTAGCCTTGTATGTCAAAGAAGTGATAAAATCGTATGAATTGGAATATCTAGGTGATTTGGAGTCACCATTAGAAGCTCTGTGGGTAAGAGTACCAGGCCACAAGGATGGTCTAACAGTAGGCATATACTATCGGCCTCCGACCCAAACTCTTGAGGGAGACTGGCAGTTGGAGAATGTTGTAAAGGATGCATCCAAGAAGGGAAGCCTGGTTATAATGGGGGACTTCAATTACCCTCACATAGACTGGGTGAACTGTTGTTCAGCACATGATAAAGAGACAAAGTTCCTAGATATGCTAAATGATTGTTCCCTGGGACAGATGGTTGAAGACCCAACTAGAGGTACAAGAATCCTTGACTTGATCCTGAGTAATACTCAGGATCTGGTGCAAGATGTTAATGTGACTGATCCAATAGGGAACAGTGACCACAACTCAATTATGTTTAACTTGATCATAGACCGCAAGTCACTGATAAAATCTAACACAGAGACCTTAAATTTTCAAAAAGGAAATTTCCCAAAGATGAGGAAACTAGTAAAAAAGAAACTGAAAGGGAAAATTGAGAGAGTCCAAACACTCCAAGAGGCATGGAGGCTGTTTACAAAAACAATAACAGAGGCTCAATTGGAATGCATACCCAAAAGGAAAAAGGACACTGCCAGGTCCAAGAGGACTCCGATGTGGCTTACAGGAGCTGTTCGGGAAGTGATCAAGAGCAAGAAAAGCTCATTTAGAAGATGGAAGGCTTGTCCAAATGAGGACAGCAGGCAGAAACATAAATTCTGGCAGAACAAATGCAAGGCAACAATCAGGAAAGCAAAGCAAGACTTTGAGGAGCGTATAGCTAAAAATACTCAGAGAAATAACAAAGACTTCTTTAAGTACATTAGAAGTAAGAACCCAACTAGGAAGGCCATTGGACCATTAGATGACAATGGAAGGCAAGGGGTTATTAAAGAGGAAACAGAGATTGCAGAGAGACTCAATGAATTCTTTGCTTCAGTATTCACTGAAGAAGCCAGAGACCACATGCCCAAAAGAGAGCCTATCTTCGTAGGGAGGGAAACCGAAGAATTAAGCAAGATAGAAATAACCAGGGAGGAGGTCCTTGCATGTCTTGTTAAGCTAAACACTAACAAATCCCCAGGACCAGATGGCATCCATCCACGAGTTCTCAGGGAACTTAAAGATGAAATTGCTGATATCCTAGCCAAAATATATAATCTTTCCCTCAAATCAGGCTTTGTGCCTGATGACTGGAAGGTAGCGAATGTAACACCAATTTTCAAAAAAGGATCCAGGGGTGATCCAGGAAATTACCGGCCTGTCAGTTTGACATGTGTCCCAGGTAAAGTGATGGAAACCATCCTAAAAGATAGAATTAATAGGCACATAGAAGAGAAGGCGCTGCTAAAGGAGAGCCAACGTGGCTTTTGCAAGGGCAAATCATGCCTCACTAATCTGTTGGAATTTTTTGAGAGTGTCAACAAGCATGTGGATAAGGGGGATCCAGTTGACATTGTTTATCTGGACTTTCAGAAGGCTTTTGACAAGGTCCCACACCAAAGGCTCTTGAATAAACTTACCAGTCATGGAATAAAGGGACAGGTCTTGTCCTGGATCAGCAACTGGCTAAGGGACAGGAAACAGAGGGTAGCACTAAATGGACACTTCTCCAAGTGGAGGGAAGTAAAGAGTGGGGTCCCCCAAGGTTCAGTACTGGGACCCCTCTTCATAAATGATCTAGAGGTAGGAGTAAAAAGCAAGGTAGCCAAATTTGCTGATGACACTAAATTATACAGGGTAGTGAAAACTGTGAGAGATTGTGAAGAGCTCCAGAGGGATCTCTTGACACTGGGGGAGTGGGCAAAACAGTGGCAAATGAGCTTCAACATCAGTAAGTGCAGAGTGATGCATGTCGGGGCAAAAAACCCCAATTACATTTATAAACTGATGGGGTCTGAACTCTCTGCGACAAACCAGGAAAGGGACCTTGGTGTCCTGGTGGACAGCTCAATGAAGGTGCCAACCCAGTGTGCCTCAGCAGTGAAAAAAGCAAACTCAATGTTAGGGATCATTAGGAAGGGTATAGAAAATAAGTCAGCAAGTGTCATTTTGCCTCTTTATAAATCTATGGTGAGGCCCCATCTGGAATATTGTGTACAGTTCTGGTCGCCATACCTCCAGAAGGATATTATGGAGTTGGAGAAAGTACAGAGGAGGGCAACCAGAATGATTAGGGGACTGGAACACCTTCCTTACCATCTGAGGCTGCAACGGTTGGGCCTTTTCACTCTTGAACGACGGCGTCTAAGAGGTGACCTGATTGAAGTTTATAAAATCATGCACGGTGTGGACAAGGTAGATAAGGAAAAACTGTTTTCCCTATCGCACAACACTAGAACTAGGGGACACTCCATGAAACTTTTGGGTACTAGTTCTCAAACAAATAAGAGAAAGTACTTTTTCACCCAGAGGATTACTGGTCTATGGAACTCCCTGCCAGAAGAAGTGGTGACAGCCGTCAGACTTGACAGCTTTAAGAAAGGATTAGACAAGTTCATGGAGGACAAGGCTATCAATGGCTATAATTATGGCTACCTAAGGACAACCTCCGGGTTGGAGAGATAGGCAGGATATCTCTCAATGCCATTTCCAGGGAATCCTAAGCAGGTGAAGGCATCTCCTTGGGAATACCCTGAAGGAAATGGTGAGCCTCTGTGTGAGACAGAATGCTGGACTGGATGGGCTGTGGCCTGTTCCAGCAAGGCTGTTCTTATGTTCTTATGAGATTTCGAGAGGTGCGCGATTCGTATTTTGACAGGCGTGCAATGTATCTTTTATATGCAAATAAGTGGATTGAGATGTGTGCACACCTTGTTAGCCAATTGGCATTGTTTATTATTGTTACTGTAACTGTTTATAGTGTATATAAGTCCGAGTTTTGCCCCATCCAAAGTGTGTTCAAACCCCACCAATAAAGAGCTGTATTTCACTTCTAAATGTGAGTCGTCATTATTCCTTGAACACCAAACCCGGATAAAAAATTTCCCTATGGGAAAAAAAATCATACAACAAATTTTCAATGGGAAAAACCACTTAGCAAAAAAAAATTATTGTACGATGCATCCCATAGGGAAAATCACTATACGATGCATGTATTGTATAGCAATTGTTTCATACAACAACAAGCCCTGTGGAACTGATTAAAATTGTTGTATGAGGTACCACTGTCCATGCTTATATTCTCAGTGTATCTTTAAATACCGATGTATTTATTTACTGTAGAATTTCTGTAGTTTTAACTGTAGAATTTACTGTAGTCTATTTCCTAGTATAAGCAGTAACTTATATGAGAAACAATAGTAGGCTGCAGGGTAAAATCAAGTTTATACTTTACACAGCTAAAGAGCAAAAATGCATTCTTATTGCTATTTCAGCTAAATATACATTTTTGGTTCCATTCCTAAATGCATTGTCTTTAAATTTTCAAAGAATAATCTAAAACTACTGATATTTCATATTAAATAATTAACCAGCTCTTTGGGTCATTAACTGTAACATTTACAAGTCCTTATCGTTTACCAAAAATCTGACTCACACTTGCAGACTCAAGGTGGTGGCTTAAGGAGTAAATCCATGTCATATCAGACCTTTCTTTCTTTCTAAACATTTATCACCCAACTAGGAGGCATTCCCACTCTGGGTGGTGTACATAATATTAAACATTCAGATAATAAAACAAAAAACTCAGGCTAGCAGCAACATGCAACTAAATAAAGTACTTTCCAATATATGTAACCTCCTTACCCCCTGCCGACATATCCAGGAGCTAAATAAAAACACAATAGTACTGTATTGTAATTAACGTTAAACCAATCTAAACTTAGCTGGCTGCTGGGAGAAGATCTTTAAATGCTTTGCTGAATAGGGTTGTTTTGAGATTTTAAAAAATATTTCCAGGGAAGGGGTTTGGTGCAGCTCCACAGGCAGAGAAGGCTCATTTACTTGTTAGAGTCTTCCTTGTCACACTCAGTGCTAACACCAGGAGCTGTGCGGTTTATGAGGATCAGGTGATGTGGGCAGATGCTCTTTCTTCTTCTTTGTTTCCCCTTTAACCACACCAGGTGTTGAGGGAGATGCAAGGTTCTTGTTCTGGCACTTCTAGCGGCCTTTGGTAGAGACATTCTATCAGATAGCAAGGTCCTAAACTGTATAAGGCTTTATATGTCAATGGTAACCTCTTGTACCTAATATGGAAAAGAACAGGGTCCCAGTGTAGCTGGGTCAGAGCTGGGGTGATGTGATCACATTTCTTCAAACCTATAATCCATGGGTGCCCAAACTACAGCCCCGGGTCCAGATCCAGCCCCTGACACCAATTCATCTGGCCCGCACCACCCTTATCGCTCCCAGAAGCGGAAGTGGGAGTGACGAGAGTGGCACAGGCCAGATGAATTGGTGTCAGGGGCTGAATCCAGCCCCCAGCCGTAGTTTGGGCACCCCTGAATCATATGGCCAGCCCACGGCCTGAAAAGTTTGGGCACCCCTGCTATAATCAGTCTAGCAGCCATAGCATTCTGGACTCATAATCTCTGTATCACAGTCAAGGGCAGCCCATGTAGAGAACATTACAGAAGTCAATCCTTGAAAATCTAATGCATGAACCAAAGTTGTCAGGGATTGCTTGTTCAAGCAGCTGGGAGATTTGGAGGAGTTGGAAAAATACAGCTTTAGATATTGCCGCCATCTGTTGATCTAAACCAGCAGTGCCCAAACTACGGCCCGCGGGTCAAATTAGGTCCATGTATATAATTAATCTGGCCCTGGCTGAGTACCCAGGTTCTCCTAGGACTGCCCCCACTGCCAGACATGACTTACAATGTCATCCTGGGCACACCATGGGGCTTTCTTAGCGCCACGGATTTTGAAAGGGGGACTGCTCTGAAAATTTCCCCAGTGCAGCGATCTATGTCCCCAAAGGCTGCTGAAGTGAGGGGACCGAGTTACCAGTGCAGTCTTGGTGCCATGGTGAGGATTTAATTTTAGGATAACAGATTGTCTTCTGACAGCATGTTTTGCTCACTTGGTGTATTGCCACGTAAAACTGCTCAGATTTGTCTTGAATATGCTAGAAGAGTATTATTATTATTATTATTATTATTATTATTATTATTATTATTATTATTATTATTATTATTATTATTATTATTATTATTATTATTATTATTATTATTGATTTAATTTATTTGATTTATTTGATTTATATCCCGCCCTATTCAGCACAGGCCGACTCAGGGTGGTTTACAACATGTTAAATAAAGGTGCAATACAACCAAAAAACAAGGCTACAATATAACAGGCACAAAGCATAAAATACAAAATACAACATTCAACTATAAGTACAACTAAAAAAAATACAAAATGCAGGCACAGACACAGAGCCCAGCTCAACGTCAAGAGCAAATCCCGGATGGAGCTTGGGCACATCCCTGGGCCAGTGGAGTGTGCTCTGGGGAGAGGTAGCGAGTCTTCAGCGGCAGCGGCAGCATTTGTGGTGTCTTTTCAAACCCTCCGAGCAGGCAGGGCTCAGAGGGCGCAGATGGTGCACCTGCCTCCCATCCCCAGGGCCAGTGGAGTGGGCTCTGGGGAGAGGAAGCGAGTCCTCAGCAGCAGCAGCTGTGGCATTCGTGGTGTCTTTTCAAACCCTCTGAGCTGGCAGGGCTCAGAGGGTGGAGACAATGCACCTGCTTCCCATCCCCAGGGCCAGTGGAGTGAGCGCCAGGGAGAGGCAGCGAGTCTTCAGCGGCAGCGGTGGCATTCACGGTATCTTTTCAAGCCCTCCGAGTGGGTAGGGCTCGGAGGGTGAAAACAGTGAACCTGCCTCCTATCCCCGGGGCCGGTGGAGTGGGCTCCGGGGAGAGGCAGTGTGTTCTCAGTGGTTCTCTTGTTTCAATGTGAGCCAATCCATTTCAGTATTATTTGTATATAGAGGGTGAGGCTGTATGTACAATCTGAGACCATAAAAATATGTAATGAAAAGGTCTCCCATGCTTGAAAGCCAATCATGGGGGCAGCTCAAGGGGGCAGCGCTCATCTCCATTTACATCCAAAGAACCAGTGCTGTTTTTATCTGCTGATGTTTCCATTGCTATGTGGCAGGCATGGCTAGAAGGAACCTTTTTCCACCAAAGTGGTACCTATTTATCTATTTGCAATTTCTTGCTTTTGAACTGCTAGGTTGGCAGGAGCTGGGGCAGATGACAGGCACTCACTCATTGCACAGCACTCGGGTCTCAAACTGTTGATCTTCCAGTCATCAAGTTCAGTATCTTAACTGCTAAACTACTATGGCCCTAAAACACGAGCAGTTGTGTATAAATACCTGTATGCATGTAGAATGTGTTTATAAATGAATGCTAAATGCACTGAAATCAGGAGTCATGTTAATGTGATTAATGCCAGTTCCTTTGAGTGTGAATAATTCAGTGCATGAGCTTCCAGAACTTCTTCTACAGATAAGCTCCCCTTTGTCCATCTGTAATGTGTGACATTGCGTTCTAAACTCAGTTGGAAAGCACTTCTACAGTCTTAATGCAAAGGAAATTGGTAGCTTATACGAATTTGACCCTTTAGCAATAAATTAGTCAGTTAGACTGTATCTTTAGCGATAAATTAGTCAGTCAGGCTGATTCCCCGATGCCCTCAGATGCCAGTTATTCTAATTTATTTTGTGACGCATTTGTCGGTGGTCTGTTTTGATTTGCTATGTGTTCTGTTGTTATTTGTTATCTGCCTGTACACTGCCCAGAGTGGGATACCACCCAAATGGGCATTATAGAAATGTAATAAATAAATAAATAAACAAACAAATAAATTTGACCTTATGGGAATTTGATAGCCATCAACATGGCCATATCCTAAATTATCAAAACATTTGTTAGTCCTTGTGCTGAAACAGTTTCAAGTTATTTTCCTTGTCTTCTCCCAAACCCTAGATGTAAAACAAATCTAGGAAGAAATGCAGGTGCTCTCACTCAGGGGGGAAATAACTAAAGAAGAGAACGAGAGTAAAGTTGCACTCTTGAGGCCTGGTATTTTCTGTAGGAGACTATGTGCTGATCATCTCTCATATACCACTTTATAAAGTGAACTTTATGCTTTCTATTTTATTTTATCTGGATGTGCTAGCTAGTGTATCTAGTGCTTTTACAAGTCCCTTTATTTTATTGATTCTTTCTATACTCTAAAAAATAATGGGCTTTTAGAATCCCACTGCTGCAAAATGTTATCTTTCTCACATTCTTGTTCATTCCTTCTTAAAATACTTCTATTTAGCCAGTAATTGTTATACATAAACAGATATGATTGGCCAGTTTAAAAACCCTTACATCACACATCACTGTCTAAATGAGTTTCTAATACTGAAGGAAAGCTAACACACGTGCTGCTGTTTCAATGCTCGACAGTGACCCACCTATTGGCTATTGGGGGCAGGGGCTGTGCTCTTATGCCATGTTGACATAATGATGTGTGATAGCCAAGTAGGTTTTCTTCATTCTGGTGAAATTAAAATTCATCCCCCAGTGAAGAAGACTAATTACTCCTTCAACCAATGCTGGACTGTTGGTATTACAGGGGCAGAGGAGGATGAAGGGGGCAGAAGAAAGGGGCAGTGTGCCAGCAAGACTGCAGCATTCAGTTACACATGAAATGATTTGTAATTCTGAGTAATCGCTTAGGACAAGCCCTTGCACCATTTTATCTATACATGACTCTAGGCCATAGTCAATACTCATAGTAAAATAATGAGATGAAGCTAACTGAGCCCTTTTATTAATGCTCCAAGGAGCAAACATGATGCTTGAGCTTCTCCCATAGAAAATATCCACTTCTTCCGAAAAATGAAGAAGTGGGTCATGATGCCCACTGGCAACCAAGATAACTGCTTCTGCAGCAGCTGCAGGGAAGCCATAAGAAACCTCCCTGCTCCACCTTTTTTATTGCTGTTGTTTGTGCTCTGTGCCCTATGAAGCTGCAGGTGATACCCTATGAATTTTGCATTACCTCTAGGCTCATTAGAGAAATCTCTCTCTCTCCTAATAGTTTCTTCAGACTAGAGGTGGGAGGAGGGAAAGGGGGAAATCTCATAAAGAAAACACAATGAACCTAAACGGATAACACACACAGTGCGAGGGATCTACAGCTTCTCCAAGCACTGCCAATACTCTGCAAGCTAATGAAACCAACTGTGCAAGGTTTCACAGGAGCTGATGTGTAGGAGCATTGAACCAATCAATACTATTTGTTCTGAGCCTAGTGGCCACATTTCAGAGTCTGACTGGTCCCTGTGGTGAACTGGCTCCCCAATTCTTTGTATGGACTAACACTTAGCTATTGCTATTTTCACTTCAATAGATGTCTGGCTAACTGATAAATGCAAAATGGATTGTGTCTTTGTGATGCTGCTTTTAATGAATTTTTCCATTTAACTTGTTTTTCCTCACACTAGATCATTATTTCTTTCATTAACTTTACAGCAAGTGCATCCTAAGGCATTCTGATGCTTCCCTTTAAAGAAATATTATGTGTTTTTCTTTCATTTTTAAAAGTCATTCTTTTGTGGTGGAATGGGGATAGTTCAAAAGCTGTCTATGCCAAAAAAAGACTAATAGATCAGCAAGCTAAATAAGCAAAGTTCTGATATTTATCTCTTTAAATCCAAATGGCTGAAGTCTTTCCCCAGTCAAGATCATAAATATACAGTGTAGAATTAAAATGCAAGTTTCAAGAAAGTTAGCATACTGATGCAACTTTCATTCTCTTACAGAATGGAGAACACATACAATGTAATCCAGGGGTTCCAAACCTGAGGCCCGTGGGCCAGAGCCAGCTCTTGCCACCATTTCATGTGCCCCCACCCCTCCAAGGGCATTTAAGAGACAAAATAGCCACCCCTTTGAAGCTGTTGGGAGAAAATGGTCACCCCATTGTGCAGACTGGGCAAAATGGCCATCTGGCCCTTGAAGCTGACTGAGAGAGCATGACCCAGCTCCCGGCTTGAAAAACCTGGCAACCCATGATCTAATCCAATCTATGTTTGCCCAAAAGTAATCCCCTCTGGTCATTACTCTTTCAGGCTTCTGCTGAGCTAAGGTCCCACCAGCATTGTAACTTAGTAACAGCTACTAGCACAAGTACTACAATTGGAGTACATGAAGAAAACTCACCCTCCCTTGTAGTAACTTTGCTGCAAGTGGCATGATCCTATGTTACTACACTAGTTGGACTTTTCATTCAGAAAAAGCTCAATACTGACCACATCAATATAGATTCTATCAAGTTTAGGCTCAGGAGTGCATTTAGATTTAGTTTTAAATGTCTTTGTATGTGTGTTTGTATATATGTTTGTGTATGTGTCTTCTCTTCCTACTCCTTTTTCGCTGGAAAAAAAATCAGAGTACAACAGCATTTTTAAAGAAGAAAATAATTTTTTTTTTAGGAAAAGAGCAAAATATTTTACATAGGTTCATTCTGCATACTATGTTAGGAACTCTGTGAATAAAGGAAGTTCCAGTCATGTAATTGATTATTCACAAGTTCTCACTTGTGCGAATGATGCTTGATATTGCTTTAATTCAATGATTATACTGAATGATTATATAGCTGTGATAAAGCTCAAATTAGATTTATGGATAATTTTCTGTTACTTTGTGCCTTCAAACATAATAATCCTGTAAATTAATGATTTCCAAGCAGTCTATCACTAACATACATTGTTACTCTGAAATGTGAATAGTGTATTTAAATGACATTATCCATATACACAAGCAGTCATCTGGTCCAAAGAGCTACAGTCACAGTTTTTCCAAACCCAGGATTTGTACAATCTCAGTCAAGGTAGCAGTTTCTAGTAGACAATTGAGTTCATGTTATTGTTGGTTTTCAAACCAGTCAGTGCTAGGCCAGCTGTTTTCACAGTTGTCAAAACAGAGCAGGATATAACCAGCATAATGACGTCCTTCTTGCCTTTCTTGGCCTAGGAGAATGATGCACTTGGAGGGTCAGAAGTTGCAAGGTACTCATCAGGTGCTGCAGAAAAAGGATCCAGGAGATCCTTTTTAGGAAAGCCAGTAGAAGCAACCACAGGAAGGAAAATAGCAAAAGAGTTTGGGGGACACTCACTTTAAGGGCCATTTATTCCAGAAATTTGAAAGACAGGAGAAAGTTCAAAAATTGGCACTAACCAGGGGTTTTACATCTATAATTACAACCCAAGAGTAACCCCTTGAATATAATCTCTACCGTGCTTCCAATCTTGAGTTTTGATAGGGCTTGCAAAAGTTAATCTTTGGACCACAACTCCCAGTTAGCATGAGCAGCATGTTTCAAAAACAGTAACTTTCCAGGCTTCAATATATATTTAACTTCCACTAAAGCCACAGCCAGTTTTCCTCACTCTCATTGTGATCTTAGACATGGTTATTCATAACAAAAATCAGTGGAGCTTCCATCCAGATATGTGTTGATAGAAAAGTCAAAGCATTAAAACAGTTTGTCTAAGTGATTTTTGGCTAGGCTGCATTTACCCAGGCTTCTCTGGAAATGAGGCAATGAACTTAAAATAGAAACATGAGAGTCCTTTTGCATTGCTAGAGATTTCTTTTCTGAAATTCTACCACTATCTATTAGAAGAAAGAGAGGTCTACTGGCCCCCTTGGACTGTAGAGTTACTTTTCTGGTTCAGCAGCAAAATATTCCCAGCATTCCCTGAAGAATACTCGGTGAGATCACTAATGAATAATTTGGCTCTGAAAAATCCATTACATCACCCTAGTGGCTTATGGGATCCAATCAAGTCATTTGACTGAAGTATATCCAAAGCTTGTTCACTGGACTCTAATACAGAATGTAGTCTTTAAGAAACTCTGGCTTCTGTGATTATTCGTTCTTTCAACAAAATAATCCAGGTTCAGTATTCATTTCTCATAAACATTTCTCCCAAGCATTCTTCATAATACATGTTATTCTAGAGGATACCATAAGGATTGTGTGGAGAAGAAACTATTAAATTCCTTGAATTTGTTCTTCTTTTCAGATGCCATATCTGTTCTGGATATTGGCGATCATCATGGCTATAGTCTTCCTGTTCTTAACTCATCAGAACAGTTCTTCTGAAGACATGTCACACTAGTCTCTCAGCTTCTTCAGCCATGAGGTCCATCTACATCCCGGTCCTCTCTTCCCAAGGATCTTGCAGAGTGATTGGAGTATTCTATACTTTATGTTGTTCCTCATGATATGGCCAAGGTATTGGAGCTTTCTTTGCTTAATGTTCTTAAACAGTTCTTGTTCTTAGCCATCTGGAGCTATAGTTTGACATTAGTCACATGGTCATCCCATGATATCCTTAGCAGCTGTCTATAGATCCACATTTCAAAAGCTTCGATTCTCTTTTCAGATGCTTTAGTCAATGTCCAAACTTCGACTCCATATAGCAGGCATGCTCAAACTAAGGCCCATGGGACAGATACAGCCCCCAAAGCCATTCCATCAGGCCTACAATGCTCTCGGCAAACCAAGAAGTAAATATGGTCACTTCTGCGCATGCGTGAAAAGTGGCCATTTTACTTCCTGGTTTGGCGCAGTAAGTAAAATGGCCACATTCACACATGCACAGAAGTGGCCATGCCAAACCAGGAAGTAAAATGGCCACTTTTCACACATGCACAGAAGCAGCTGTGCAATGCATGTGCAAACACACCCTGTTCCATGGGCTTAGTTTGGCCCACTCAGCTGTTCCAGGGGTGTGATCAGGCCCCTGGCCAAAATAGTCTGGGCACCCTTGCCGTATAGCAACACTGGGGATACATAACATCTCACTATTTGGGTCTTTAAAAATGTGACATTTGTTATGCAGTAGATTTCTAGATGCATAACAAATGTCACATTTTTATGAAGGTGGATCTTGTTTTTTCTATTCATATTTTAATCTCTACTTTGGGATTTGTTAATTTGTTAAACAAATTAAATTCCAAATGCCAACAAAACCCAACAGAATCAATTACAGTTAAACACATAGATAGGAACATAGGAAAAGGCCTTTGCGGATTCCGCATGCCCAATTGGCATAATCAGCCTCTGGCAGAGGTTACACCGGCAAAGGAGGTTCCTGGTCACTGGCCCTTGCCAGTACGGAAATTGGGGGTACGGATTAATAGTATAAATCATAAGGGTTTATTCACCCACACCTGACCTGACCGGCGGTTCTGCTGAGAGAGCAGATCACTAACCTCCCGTTACCCATTAGGCAATTACTGACTCACAGATCAGCCTAATCCTTGGTGCAAATAGGAGCCATATTTACCCTAGTGTAAGCCTCAGACAATGGTTTTCCCCTGTCAGTGTTTGCCCGAGTTAATTAACTTCCCCAAGAGAGATTTCCCATTAACCCGAGTAAATGGGTGATGTGATTTTCTGTCAGATGACGATTCTTTCCTGCATTGCCTTCTGATCTATATATGATGATGCTTTTCCCTCAATAAACCACTGATCTGATCTCGCTCCATATTGCCTCGTGTCGTTACTTGATCAGTCTCCTCCGGGACCCAACGGCCGTCCTAGCGGCCCCGATTCCTACACCTGGTGACCCCGACGTGATCTACTCGAGAGTAAGCGATCACACGGGCCGGTTCTGTGCTTGAACCGCGTCCACTCGTCCCGGAGGACAGTGCGGCAGTCCGGTCAGTAAGCCAGCCGATCGGAAAAGACGGCCCTGCGGCGAGGCATTACAGAAGAGGCATCCTACAGCTTGCTCCCGACTTTCGCGGCGGCTTGCAGTTACGGAAAAACGCGTTCCGCTCAGGGTCAGCTGTGAACCCCTGACAGCGCAGAGGCCACCGAGGGCCCGTGGCAGCAGACCACGCTCTGAGCTCTACCCAGAGAATTGTCGCCAAAACCTATTACCTGGCCCAGCAGATGCGTCGCTCGTCCCGAGGAGGAATCTTCGGAGAACCCCCGCAGGTAATATGGGGACTTGTCCTCAGCGACAACGTCCGTCCGCTAGCCAAAGAACTCATGAAGAGGAGTTCAAAATCCTGGCCAAGGTATTTCAGTTACGTTTTCACAGCGGAGAGCTAGCGAGACTTTTGGTGTACCTAAGGGAACACTGCCTGCTTTACCCAGAAGTAGGTACGTTAACCCTTCAGCTTTGGGATCAGATAGGAGACTGCATTCAGCAACCCCCAAAAGCTCCAGAGGGCGTAATTCGCACATGGAGTAAATGTAGGAAGCTCTTAGCGGAGATAGACCCAGTCCGGGTAGAGGCCAAAGAACCCCCAGCGCCAGTCGAGCCATCGGTGCCCACGGCGCTCTATCCGTCATTGCAGTTTAAGCAGAGTAGTGTAGGGAGCTTTCCCTCGGTGACAGCTGCAGACGTCACCGGCGGAATGCATGGAATGAGGAGCGCAGGCGCTTCTCTGACAGCTGCAGGTTCCCAGACCAAGAGTGCCCTTCAGCGCACAGTTGAGGAAGAAATCAAGAAGGGGGAGTTGCCAGCAGAAGAACTAGCTGAGCTTAGTCAGATTTGTCCAATTCGCTTGGAAATGGATGCCCTCACAGGGGCCCAGCAGGTAGTTCATTCACCAGTCCCGTATAAGCTCCTCATGGCTATACGGAAGGCCATTACAGAGACAGGACTCCAAAGTCGCTTCACTAGGGGCACGCTTCAGCAGGTGTGCAAGAATACCATGTTCATCCCGCACGACTGCTCAACCCCAGCCAGTATTTGCTATGGGACAGCGAGTATCGCCTCGAGGCTCAGACAAGGGCTGCCAGGATGGGAGGCGCAGTACTTCCTGACCAGCTGTATGGTTCAGGTGCCTTCGAATCCATCGATGCGCAGACCAACTTGCCACTAGCCACTCTTCAGATGTCAGCCGAGGCTGCCTTCAAGGCTTTCCTCAAGGTCCCAGCAACTGGCAAAGCAGCCAAAAATTACACCGCAGTCAAACAGGGAGCCCAGGAGCCCTACATGGATTTTATCAATCGCTTGGAGGAAGCGATCAGTAGGCAGATCGATAATGAGCAAGCCCAACAAGAGCTCATGATAAAATTGGCCAAAGATAATGCCAATTTAGACTGCCGTAAAATCTTGCAGTCACTGGGTAATCATCCTGACTTGACTCTCACGGACATGATTAGAGCTTGTGCCGACGTTGGCACAGAATCCTATAAAATGGGTTTGCTAGCAGCAGCGGTGCAAGGGGGTAGAAGACCTAAGACCAAAGGGGCATGTCACAATTGTGGCAAGGTCGGTCACTTCGCTAGGGAGTGCCGATACAAGGGAGGCGGACAAAATTCCGGCCGTTCCAAGGCTCCAAACACCCTGTGTCCGAAGTGTAAGAAAGGCTACCATTGGTCCAGATACTGTCCGAGTTCGGGAAACCGGAACGCGGGCACGTCTCTGGCCCCGGTCCAAACAGAGGCTTCCCTCGCTCTGAGCTCGTCAGAGCTAGACTAGATTCCGATCACATTCCTAGCGCCGCGAAGGCACAGGCCAGCCCCAAGGGTAGTACAGGGCTAGAATTGACTTGCCAGGCGGACGTTACATGCGACCTATCTGGTGGACTCCCAGTACATGGGACCCCTGCCCAAAGGCTTTATAGGTTTAGTTTTGCCTCGCAGTGTAGCAGGAGCACGCGGAATTCTTGTAATTCCGGGAATCATTGACTCCAATTTTTCAGGCGTTCTCCAAGTTCAGCTTTGGACACACCTACCCCAGACAATTCACAAAGGAGACACATTAGCGCAACTGATTATGGTTCCTTGTCACTCGCCAGCAGATAGCCAGGGAAGGCTCAGGGACAGCTCAGAGTCCGGGTCAGCAGACCGCTCGAGCACAAGTGAGGCAGTGCAAGGATACCAAGTCTTAGCGCCAGTGGAGACCAACATTGAGTGGAAACAGCGCCCAGTTATTGAGGTATTTCTGAATAAAAGATCATTCTCAGGGTTATTAGATACCGGAGCTGATGTGAGTGTGATCAGCTGAAGCCAGTGGCCAAGGGAGTGGACCATTGAGCCGGTCTCCGATGTGTGGGGGGTAGGCGGCATCCAAGAAGCGTTTAGGAGCCGGGAGTGGGTGGAAGTCACGATTCCAAAGGCTGACGGCACAGCGGTCATTCGGCCGCACATTCTGGACGTGCATATCAACCTTTGGGGGCGAGACATTTTACAGCAGTATGGTGCTACGCTTACCTTCGGGTAATGGCGTTGCCACTTAAATGGCTCACCGATACGCCGGTCTGGGTGGAACAATGGCCGGTAGTGGGAGAGAAATTAGTCGCCCTGAAGCAACTGGTTAAAGAACAGCTAGACGCAGGACATATAGAGCAGTCCACTAGTCCTTGGGATTCGCCTATTTTTGTCATCAAAAAGAAGTCAGGGAAGTGGCGACTCCTCCACGATCTCAGAGAGATCAATAAATGCATACAGCCAATGGGTCCGCTTCAATGCGGCATCCCAAATCCAAATATGATTCCCGAGGGGTGGGAGATCCTAGTTGTAGATCTCAAGGATTGCTTTTACACCATTCCCTTAGACCCCAGGGACAGGGAAAGGTTCACCTTTACGGTGCCGGTTGTGAACCACAGCGAGCCCACGCAGCGTTATGCGTGGAAATTTTTGCCACAGGGCATGCTCAATTCGCCCACCCTGTGCCAAATTTATGTTCACAATGCACTGGCAAAGTTTCAAAGCCTTCATCCCACAGCTTTAGTTTGCCATTTCATGGATGATATCTTGGTCGCAGTGCCGCAACTCGGCAGCGAAATGTTTGCAGACCTCCAGGCCAGCCTGGGGGAGAAAGGGTTACTCATTGCCCCAGAGAAAGTGCAGAGAACTGAGCCCTTCTCATACTTGGGTCATCGGCTTCTCCGCTCTTTCGCAGCACCAGTTTTGCCCCAAATCAACTTAAAGGACTCATTGACCCTGGTAGAATTGCAGCAGGTTTTAGGAAACATTAATTGGGCCAGACCGTATTTCCGATTGGATACGGATCTTTTGAAGCCGCTCTTCTCGCTGCTCACGCTAGGTAAGCAGCCGGCAGACCGGATACAAATTTCTCGAGAGGCACGCTTGGCTCTCGAGAAAGTCAACCAAATTCTCAGCCAAAGGTGGGTGGACAGGATTGCACAGGGGCCATATGCTCCGATCCTGAACTTGTACATCGTTCGGGCAGGATCCATGTTCACCGGAGCCCTAGGAGTGGACTCCGAGAAAGGAGCGAGTATTGTGGAATGGGTGTACTTGCCGAACACCTCTTCCCGAAACATCATTCCTCCCCAAGAGTTGGTCTCCGTGGTGGTTTACCACGGAAGGCTGAGAGCTAGGGACATTTCAGGGCACGACTTAGCAAAGATCGTGGTCCCGTTCACCAAAGAGCAGGTTCAGCAATTGATGCAGCTCAGTGACTCACTTCCAATTGCCTTGGAGGGATTCACCGGATGCTTGGCATACCACTTGCCAAAAGACCCCAGACTTGTCTCGCTTCAAACGCAGACAGTCAGCTTGTTCGAATTGCTCTCGCTGGTTCCGCTTCAGGGGGCCAGGACAGTTTTCACTGATGGGGGTCGCACATATGGTGTCTTGACTTGGCAGGAAGGCCAGGCTTGGCGCACGCTGTTAACTCTTCCACAGAAGTCCGCACAGCGGGCAGAGTTGGCAGCGGTGAACCTCGCTTTGCGCACCTTCACCAAAGAGCGCCTAAACATCATTACTGACAGTCAGTATGTTAGGAATTTGCTTCACAGTCTACCGGGAGCATACATCACTCCTGCAATAGACAAAAACTTGCTGAGTTTGTTCCTCACAGCTCAATTTCATTTGCGAAACCGCATGGAAGCGCTCTATATTGCCCACATCCGAAGTCACCAAGACCTACCGGGTCCGATTTCCACGGGCAATAGCAGAGCGGATGCGGCAGCAAAGGAAATTCAGCACGTTCCGTTTTAGGTGTTTTCACTACTCCAATTCAGAGTCATGCCTTCTTTCATCAAAATGCCAAAGCGCTCACCAGACAGTTCCATCTGCCACTTTCTCAAGCCCAAGGCATAGTTCGCTCTTGCCAGCATTGCGCAGGGGCACCGGGGGGCCCTCGTGGGGGGGTCAACCCACGAGGGACACAGGCTAACCAGGTGTGGCAGATGGATCTCACGCATGTTCCGCAGTTTGGCAGATGGCAGTACATGCACGTTTGCATAGATACTTTTTCACAATTCGTTTGGGCAATGGCGCAGAAAGGGGAGACTGCTTCCCACGTGGAGCAGCACCTCCTTTCCTGCATCATGGTGATGGGCAAACCACGGCACGTTAAAACCGATAACGCCCCGTCCTACAGCTCCAGGCAGCTGGCCGCCTTCATGGCCACCTGGGACATTAAGCATACTTTTGGCGTTCCTTACAATCCGCAGGGGCAGGCGATTGTGGAACGAGTCAATCGGACACTCAAGTCCTATATTGACAAACAAACAGAAAGGGGGGAGCCACCAGCCCTCCCCAAGTCACAGGGTCAGGCACAGCATTGTCTGAATAAGGTATTGTTCACATACAATCACCTTAATATTTTTTCGGATTGCACACCGCAGGAGAAGCACTTCCGCCATTCGGAAGCTCTCCCGCGACCGATGGTCCGATACCGGGTGCCACCGGACCCTTCCTGGAGGGGCCTGGCGCCACTCGTAACCTGGGGAAGAGGGTATGCTGCAGTTATGTCTCCTACAGGTGTCGTTTGGATTCCAGCTTGGTGTGTCAAGCCTCACTTGGAACCACATGGCATGGACCCAGGCCGACCCGAGTCCGATCCCAGAGATGGAGGACCTCACCCTGACCGAGGGGACCCGTCGGAAGAAGCGGCGACAGCGGACGGGGCCGAAGGTCACCTGGGGGATGGTCAAGATCCTTTGCCGTGAGGCCAAGGACGTCATCTGACGCGAGGAGAGGGAACCGACACCGGAGAACTTCATGGCTGCAATCCTTGCCCAGATTAATGCCAACACCGCGGCAGTCACCATCATCCTGATCCTCTCCCTACTTGCGGGGGGATGCATCCAGGCAGTTTCGCTAAAGGCCAACGGCTTGATGCCAGGCAAAGATTTTTCAGCCCGGATGCATTACAACTTGTGGGAAAGGTTGGCGGGTCTCGTCCACCAGTCCGATTTTTGCCTGAAGCAGGACATTGGTTCTGCCTCAATCTTGGGCACCTGCCTCATCCCCGTGTGCCACACTCTGGATGCATGCACCAGGGATGGCGACTGGCTGCTGAAGCGGATTTTCGGTCCGCATCTCCCTGCGAGCTTCACAGCATACGCTCGCTGGGGGGGGATGCAGCTGACAATGACTTTGCCGGCTGACGCAGCCACTCTCCACACTCCTCGAGTGGCAGTCAGCCCGAACTCTACTTGTGCTCGAATGGTCGGCTGCACTGCAGTCGGCCGAACTCAGCGCCACTGCCTCGACACTGGCAGCAGCAATTGGACTTGTGATAAACCAGAGACACTTGGTTCAATGTATGCTCATGTTACCCTACCTTCAGGATGGTTCTTTACATGTAATCAGTACACTTGGAACTACATTCCCGCAAATGTATCAGATTCTACATGTTGTATCAGTCGTTTGACACTGTTACTCCCCACTAAGGATATGATTGTTCCAAGCACAAATGTTTCAGATGCTTCCTCACCCATACGACACACTCGTGCCACCCAGTTAGACAGCTCATGTGATAGCAACATTAGGGTTCTTAGTCCAGCTGAATACGTCTCGTTGGCAGTCAGCATACTTGGCGTGCCAGGCTTAGCCGTCGGCAACGCTCGGAGAATTGGTCAATTGGCTTGCGGATTAGCAAAAGCCATTAACCATACCTCCTCAGCGATAGCGCTGCTCAACCAGGAGCAGGCAGAGCTTCGCCATGCCATTCTTGACAATCGAGCAGCTATCGACTATCTTTTGTTGTTACATCATTTGGGTTGCGAATCTGTCCACGGTATGTGTTGCTTTAATCTCACTGACAACTCACGCAAGGTCCAGAGCCAGCTCACGGACCTCCACACCCTAGTCAAGAACATTAAGCAGGGTACGATATGGGATTGGCGGAGTTCCTTGTGGTCGTGGCTCCCGTGGGGGTGGCTCCAAACGACGCTTCAAGTAATTGTGGGGGTGATAATACTAGGCATAGCAGGATGCTGTTTCATGCAATGTATTCCCTCACTGTTATCAAGGTGTCTTTCATGGGGGGAACCCCGAAGCGTCATTCCCGCTCATCAGCTGATGCCCCTCTTGCACAGAGTCGCCTGTCAGGTTCCTAAACAATAGAAAAAGGGGAGATGCAGATTCCGCATGCCCAATTGGCATAATCAGCCTCTGGCAGAGGTTACACCGGCGAAGGAGGTTCCTGGTCACTGGCCCTTGCCAGTACGGAAATTGGGGGTACGGATTAATAGTATAAATCATAAGGGTTTATTCACCCACATCTGACCTGACCAGCGGTTCTGCTGAGAAAGCAGATCACTAACCTCCCGTTACCCATTAGGCAATTACTGACTCACAGATCAGCCTAATCCTTGGTGCAAATAGGAGCCATATTTACCCTAGTGTAAGCCTCAGACAATGGTTTTCCCCTGTCAGTGTTTGCCCGAGTTAATTAACTTCCCCAAGAGAGATTTCCCATTAACCCGAGTAAATGGGTGATGTGATTTTCTGTCAGATGACGATTCTTTCCTGCATTGCCTTCTGATCTATATATGATGATGCTTTTCCCTCAATAAACCACTGATCTGATCTCGCTCCATATTGCCTCGTGTCGTTACTTGATCAGTCTCCTCCGGGACCCAACGGCCGTCCTAGCGGCCCCGATTCCTACAGCCTTATAATACTTTAGAAGTGTAAAAGATGGGGTCATCTAGCTATAAAATGCATACATCAGTTGGCAGTGGGTCTCCAAGCTTCCAAGTGGAAGTCTTTGCCAGGTATCCTTGCAGGTGACTGGGACTGAATCTTGGACCCTTTGCTTGCAAAACATGCGCTCAAATTTCAGGTCCCATAAGAGTTTAAAACAGAAATGTGCCATATCTTTGGACACCTGTATACAACTGGACTAAATCACGGGTACTTGTCCATTTCAGAGCAATCACAAAGCAAAGCAAAGAACCCAAAGGAACAAAAGGGGTGAAACAGTGCCTTATGCATTCATGTTAAATCCAGTGTTTGTGCATCTTGACTAGACTAGAAGTGAGGGACGGTCTCTCATTCATAACATTCCTAATCGTTGCCTCTCAATGCCGATTAGGACTTTCTCCTGGCATCTGGAAAAAATGAAAATGAGAAAAGAGTTCCCAGCTCTGTGGACTGCTACTGGTGCCTTCTAGCCTGTCTATATCATTCAAACTATGATATAAATAAATAAATCTCACCTTGTTGTTTGTGTTTCTTCAGTAGAAGGAAGATATATTTTTGCAGAGACTGGAAATATACTCATGGAGCCAGACACACATCAGATTAAAATGTCTCCAAAAGGGCACAGGATATATTGTCCTAATCTGCAGGCCCTTTACTTGTGCACACAACTGATTGAAGAGCCTGTGCAATACATTTATTTATGTTTTAAATACTATGCTTTCATATAAACAAATCCATTCCAATATTATATATCTACAGATATATTTATGTCAATAGCAATATTGATACTTAAAAACAGGTGTATGTATTTTAAAATATTAAAAATGTCCTCCAAATTTAGAGCAGGAGAAGTGGCATGCAGAACTGGAGGAAAAAACTATGCATTTCTTCTACTGAACCAAAGGGGGTTGGGGTACAGAGAGCTGCCTTAGGCAGCTTTCAGAACAAGTTTCCTCTTGTTAAAAGACAATTGTTTGAATAGTAGTCAAACATTCATTTGTGTGAGTGGAGATTGTATTTAGGTCATATAGGAAAAACACAGTGTTTTCCCCAAGCTATCAGTAGTGTAATACTCTTCACAGTGAATCCTACTGTGAAGTAAATTCAGACCCAGTGGGTGTAACTCTATTGTCTTCAAAGAAGCTGCATTTTGCTGGCACTCATTTGAAATTTGCTCCTAATCTCCATCATGTAAGTTGAAAAGTTTACTTGTTTTAGCTCATGTGGCAAGTTGGCAGTTCGAGACCCGGGTACTGCATGATGGAATGAGCACCCGTCTCTGCCCCAGCTCTTGGGTACATGAAAGGAGCCTCATTTGGCAATTCCCTGTGTGCACTTTCTTCCACAAAATTCCTTTCAACCAGAATAATTTCTGACACAAAATTATTTATTATTTGAGCCAATGGTCTGCATAGCTTGATGATCTTATGGTGACAAGGGCTGGTCATCAACATCACAGTAGAGCACAAAGTACTTATGGTGCTATAAATTTTAGTGTTAAAAACTATATATTGTGTAACTTTGTGTATGCAAACCTATTCATGACCAACCTAAAACAATTCCTGGGTGGAATTGAGCCAGAGGTAGCCCAATTTAGTCATGATTTCACTCACTATCCTGGCTTGCCAGAAATAGAGAGGAAACGGTGATCCATGATATTTGGATTGGTCAAGAAATTAACATAGAACTCAAAACATGGGTCTCTAAGAAAGGGGGATTACTTTCTGATCACCTGGCCATACAGCTTGGCCACCTATAAATATTCTGCGGGGATGGGATTCACTTAGCAGTCATAGGGGCTGAGCTTTTCCTGGCCAATCTGCAGAGGGGTATAGCAATTGTCTTTGCTAGGCAGCTGGGGCAAGAGGGGCCAAGCAGGAGCTAGCCCTCTCTAGTGACAGGTAGTGCTGGGATAGGATGATAGCGGTGAACCCCCCAGGATATCATTGGATGAGGTGAAACCTAGGTGTCTGGCATGATCAGCTTGGTATTTAGGGGGCACTATGAGCCTTCTCCATGGAATGTCCAACATCCATTCATGTGAATAGTTGGAAATGCCTGCTCAGATAACTCCCTGGCTTAGCTGGTCTAGGTAGTAGCTGTCAAGGCACACCATTGCACAGGGGAAAAGGATTCTCCCATCCAGTCTGAAGAGGGGACAAGGTGTCTCCTGTTCCTGTCTCAGGAATTGCACTACCAGCCTCTCTGCAGGTCAGGAGATTCAATTTATTTAATAAATGTGGCCCAAACCTTATATTATAAATATGTGTCCTCCCTCTTTATTTGATGGATAAGGAGGTAAATAATACTATTGTTGGCTTGAAATGTCATTTTCAAAATTTCCACTTAATCTTTACTTCTCACAATATATGCTTGCATATTAGTCTATGGCTAAATATTTCACTTCATGTGTTTCAAGCATCAGAGTATAATCCATGAAAACTCACAATAAAATACACTTATCAGTCTGTGATCATGTGGCAGGCATGACTAGATGCTGAAGCACAAGGAATGCTGTTACCTTTCCTGTCAAAGTAAAGGTAAAGGTTTCCCTTGCTCAAAAGCTAGTCGCATATGACTCTAGAGTTCAGTGCTCATCTCTGTTTCAAAACCGAAGAGCCAGCGTTGTCTGCTTTTGCAGATGCTTCCATGGTCATGTGGCAGGCATGACTAGACACCGGAGCGCACGGAGCGCTGTTACCTTCCCACCGAAGTGGTCCCTATTTATCTACTTGCAATTTCTTGCTTTCGAACTGCTAGGTTGGCAGGAGCTGGGAGAAAGATGGGAGCTCATTCCATCCTGCCGTACTCGGGAATCGAACTGCTGATCTTCCGCTTCCCAGTCAGCGTCTTAGCCACTTGAGCCACTGCACCAAGGCTGCACCTATTTATCTACTTGCAATTTCTTGCTTTCAAACTATAAGGTGGGACAGTTGATGGGTGCTCAGTCCATTGCACGGCACTTGGGACTCAAACTGCTTACCTGACAACCCTCTGTTCATTAAGCTCAGAATCTTAACCACTAAGCCACCATGGCCCCAGTCTGTTTCTTACTCAGTTTCAATCTTTAAAGTCCTAAATGACTCAAGGACAAACTAGGTGAATGACTACCCTCCTTTTGAGGCCCTTCTCAAAGTACCATGGCTAAAAAAGGCAGGGCATAGGTCTGCTAGAGGATCTGTTTAAAGTTGAGGATAGTCTTCCTCAAAGAGAGGTAATTTCTGATTGAACTGCTATAATGCATTATTTATGATACTGGAGATAACAGAGATCCAAAACGTTAAATTGATGTGAAATATGAGTGCCAGGAATGTAATGGATACAGCAGGATGCAAAACTATTACGTTGGTTATGACGGTTACTGGTTGCCTGTTTCTTTCCAAGCCTATTTCAAAGGGAATCATCTTTTCTCCTCCCTCTCCTTATTTTGAATCAGAAACAACCCAATGTGGCTTGCAGAGGGGTGGATCAGCCAAGAGGATGCTGTAATTGCCCAGGTGATTCTTGAATATGTTCACAGTGTTCATATTCTTCAGGGAGGCTCCTTCCAAGCCCATTCAAGATGCTGTCACTTACTTGAAAGTTCTGAATAGCTTAGAACTCAAATATTTAAAGGAGCTCATCCTTATATCCCATCCATTTGAGTATGTTTATGGTTTGTTTTACTATGTATGACTAATACATTTGTTATTTTTGTTTTAAGCAGTCGGTGGTACCTGAAATGAAAGCTAATTTAAAAATATTTTCAACCAAAAAAATCACTCATTCAAAACCAAGATCACGAAGTCATACATTTGTGAAGTCTCATGACAAACTAGAATTTTTACCTATGCTTGAGTATTATCAACCTTGGGTAACCATCAGATTACATGAATGAGCTGTCCAAGTCAGTATAGTATAATATTTAAGCTGCTGGTCATAGAATAACTTCATACTGAATCTTACATCATTCCATAAGCTTCAAAAATAATAATGCTGAACTCCCATGGAACTCTTGTGGTTGTATATAAAAGAATGTGCCAGCATTTCAGATGTTACCAGTCTCATTTTAAGTTTATCAGATAACTAGATCAAAGTACAGCATGCAATTTTAGCAACAATTTTTGAATGTGGCTTTTATTTTCAGAACCTTGACTTCCCTCACTTTAGAAATAAAATATGGCTAATGATGTTCTGGAAACTATTAACTTTTGGAAAAGAACAGTTTAAAGTATTTGATCCCCCTTTGATGAAGTGTGAACACTAGACCTTTTCCCGGAGGTGTAATTGAGATTTGCACTTTTGAAAAAAGGATTTGTTAGGAGAAGGAAGAAAGAAGAACATGAAGGAAATTATATTTTAGGTTTAGTTACTTCATTAAAGAGAATCATTTCTATGGTGGCGCAATGATCAGTCGAATGTAATCAAGCCTTGGGCTTTCTTTTCAAACTAAAGTTGTCAATACTACATAATAATCTTTATTAAAAATGCAACTGATTATGCAAGCCTAAAGACTAAAGTGTCCATGTCCACTTCAACATCATTCTGAACATAATCACTTTTTATACAGACTTTTCTATTTCTAATCTAATTGTTTTGTTCTGTTTGTTTATATGCCACCCATCTGATAAATGTACCACTCAACTTGTTTCAACTAAAACAAATACAGAGTAACAATTAAAATAATGTAGCTAATAATCAACAAAATAGTGAGTATTAAACAACCTAATAAGTAATTGATTTTCCTCAAAATTCAAAAATAGCTTTGAGTAACTGTTTACATTGCAATTCTTTGTTTTCTATTTAAACTATAGGAGTGCTTTCGGAGATACTGTCTTTGCTGTGTAAATAAATTAATTTTGTAACTACCTCCAAATGCTCAGGGGAATTTATCAAATAGTCCCTCTCATACTTCCTGTCACATGGTACAGACACTTAATACTCTTGAAATTCAAAAGAGCATTTTGCAATATCAAATGAGGATGAAGGGCAGTGGAGCTTGGTTTTATTTTGAACATCTCCTTCACACAGAAGGGTTCAGATGTAATCCCAATTGTCTGCAGAGAAGGCTAGGAAAGAATCATGACTAAATGCCACTAACTGGACAGATACTACCTTTCACTGTCAACAGTACTGCCTGAGATGGACCATTAGCCTGACACTGTAGAAGCCTAATTTAATATGTTTGCTTTTTTTAAAAAAGTGAATGCAGCTAAAACTCTGTGAGTTACAGTAGAACCTTGGATAATGTCCAAACTCCGTTCCACAACTTTGGACTTTATCTGATTTTGGACTTTATCCAAATCAAATGGGTGATGCATCGGATAACGTCCAAAAATGGACTTTACCTGAGGTTCCTATACCAAATACAGTGGATAACGTCCATTTTTAGTGGTTTTGGACGTTATGCGATGCATCATGTGTGCATGAAAACCACGACTTTATCCGAATCGGACTGTATCCGAATCGGACTTTATCCGAGGTAACACTGTATTAAATTAATGTTGGAACCAAGCTTTTTAAAAAAGAGATTATTTACGTAAATCTTCAGTACTGATCTCATCAATTATCTTGGCCATCTCAGAAATATAAAGTGGAAGGCAGAGGGGTTTTACTTTCTGTTCCCATTAGTGAACACAGAGAAGTGTAATTTTGAGGGGCTACTCAACAGTCTTTAGAAATGAGTCATATGTCTGTAACATTTCAGCAAATCCGAACACCTTTGTGATATGATGGATCATTTCCTAGGGTTGGAACATCTGCATATGATCTGACTAATGACACTGTTTTTCTATTTCCCCAGATTATTTTCCTTACCTTGAAAGATATATGTGTGCAATTCCCAATCCAAATTACATGTGCATTGCATGACTTCATTTTTTGGCTAGTAGAGATATGGTGCTTGTTCGCTGCTACCAACCCACAGGGCACAACTCAGCAACATTCCCCCTTTTAAGTGTTCCAAAGGTACCTCTTCAATTATTATGATATTGGCAAAGCTAGTGATAAAGTGTAGAATCCTTAGAACATTAGGCTGCAGCTGTTCCTGCATTGAACTGGGGGTTGGACTTAATGGCCTAAGAGGCCCCTTCCAACTTAGTTATTCTATGATTCTATGATTCTATTATTATGAACCAACATTACAATCAAGTCTCCCATTTGTGCTAGATTTTCTTTTCAATGTGCTTTTCCAGATTAATATTGTTACAAGCTGCTATGTCTTTGAAAGACATCTTTCTGAAGCATTACAAATAGAATAACTACAAATATGACTGGGGTGATGGAGGTGAATTTAACTAGGTCATTTGTATTTATAAACAACTGTGTTCTATAATGTGCTAAGGTGCTTTTATATCAGCACAGAACTCTTCCATATCTATTGAATGTACATACATAATATATTCCACCAAATTCTACTCCCTCTCCCTCTCTCTCTCTGGTATAATCATGCTGCTTCATACTAGATTGGCATGAAGGTGCATAAGAAGACCCAGATGATTTTTCCATTGTACAAATACTGAGCCATGCTACTTTAATTTTAAGCATGTGGATTCTGAAGAGAAATGTGCTTCTAGGTTTACCCTTGACTGTCCCTGGTGACAAATAATATAAGCTCCCAAATGTGTTTTGACCTTCCTAGGCTAAAGGCCAAATCTTCAAAGCAGTGCTGCAAAAAATATTCCAAGGAGATGGTTTACTGGAGTGCCACAACTCATAGCTCAGTCCTGCATGAACACCTTTGACAGCAGACGATGGCTAAACAAAAACAGAATAAGAACATGATCTCTGTAAAAGATCCCTTAAGCCTCCCTTTTAAAAAGGGAAGTGTTCTGAAATAACTTCCTTTTACAGAAAGATCAGTTTAATCACAGTCAGTTTACAAATTCTAGCTTTGATTCAGAAAATCTGTCATGATGCTATCTTATAGTACTCAGAATCATTCCATATATGTTGAACTAACATATCGATCTTTTTAGTATATCAAGCATTGTCTCTCTAACATTCATACAATGTCTATGTTTTGAAAATTAAGTAATAATGGAAACAAAGCTGTAAAAGGAACTAGTTTAATTATAACTGATGATTGAGGGAGAATTAATGAAGAATTTAAGATAGGTTATATCAATAAGTGTGGTGATAAAAGTCTAGAATGCAAAGTAACAAATGTAAATCACTTGAGATGTAAGCCATAACTGATCATTGCTACTACAGTAAAACCTCTACTTACGAAAAAAAAGTCAGTTCTGTAGGCTTTTGCTTAAATCAGTTTTTTATGTAACTTGAAGCAAACCCATAGGGAAAATAAAATTTTTATGTAACTCGAAGCAAACCCATAGGGAAAATGAAATTTTTATGTAAATCGAAGCAAATTCATAGGGAAATTGTTTTTTACATAACTCGAAGCAAAAGCATAGGAAAAAGAATCTTTATGTAACTCGAAGCAAACCTATAGGAAATTGTGTAAGTCAGGACATGGTTTTAGCACAAAATTATTATATAAGTCGAATTTTATTTAACACGAGGCATATGTAAGTCAGGGTTTTACTGTACTGGCAGACATAGTAGTGGACAAGAAGGGTTGGAAGAAGGCAGGCAGGCAGGCAAAAGTGACAGATTTTATTTGCAAAAAATCAACAAAAAAGGAAAAGGATAATTCTATAGAATTTAATGACTCTTAATACAGAAGATTCTAAGATACTAAAGTGTAATTTCTGACATATTGGTAGCTTTATCTGAAATTCTGATTGACATATAAGGATTCAGGTAACCAAAGAACTGGGTGAATGGATCAGTGCTTACTGGAAAGAAGATAGAATGTCAATGTTCCGATGCTTATCTGCGAGTTTACCAACACATGGCACTGCTCAGTATCTCATCGAAACAGGCTGACCTATGATACTTCCATTGCGTTTATACTAATTAGATGTTAATGGATTTGAGAATATGAAGCAAGACATTTTGGAAAACAGGTTTCCCTAAATTAGAAAAAAAACAAAAAAAAAACAATTCTTCCTTTTTCTGTACAGTATTTATTTTTAATGTCAGAATAATTTCTACTCCTGTTGTCATCATCGGCTGTTACTTGTATCCAAGTATACAGTTTTTCCTGGATTAACAATAAAAATGCCACTGGCACGAAATTGTTTAAGGTGGGTCGCAGCTTGCCATGTAGTGACACACACTATGATCATGGAGCCATCTCCTGAAGCACATATCAAATGAGACATGCAGGATTTGACAGCGGGACTGCAATGGACTGCTGCAGCCTTGAGGATATTAACAAGGTGCACCTTCAAATCCAGTCCATCTGGCATGGCCTCTTCTGCCCCCATGGCCATTATTATTATTATTATTATTATTATTATTATTATTATTATTATTATTATTATTATTATTATTATTATTATTATTATTATTATTATTATTATTATTATTATTATTATTATTATTATTATTATTATTATTACTGGATTTATACCCAGCTCTACTCAAGCACAAGGCCAACTCAGACAACAATCAATACACATACAATTACAATATCATAATAATACACCTAATCATAAACGAAATAAATAATCAAAAATCCACAATAGTACAAAAGGCACAACATCAAAATATCAATAATCAATAGTTACAAAATTCAGATACAAGATATAAAAGACAACAATCAAATATCAAAAGCAATGCAGAACAAAAGTGGCGGAGAGGCAGGGAGGCACTGTCTGCGGAAGGTCCTAAATGCCCTGCAGGGGCTGGAGCAGGAGTTCCTCATTCCCTCCAGTTTGCCAGACTGGGAGGATGGCTCCAAGCCTCAGCGTCCCACCTTCGAATCCTCTGAGCAGGCAGGCTCAATAAGGCAGAAAGGCAGGGAGGCAGCGTCTGCAGAAGGTCCTTTATGACCTGCAGGGGCTGGAGCAGGTGTTCCTCATTGCCCCCAGTTTGCCAGACTGGAAATCCTAATAGTGAAGTTGTTCCTCCTCCGCTCATTTTGCTGTTGGGTCCAATATGATGGACTTCAGTGGCATTTTCTCCATCACCCCACCTAAAGGGGCTCATCCGCCTGTAGCTCTTGGCCCCTTTAGGGAGTCAGGTTATTTACTGCCACCCAACACATGGCATTGAGTCGCTGTCTGTACAGTCTACTCCATTACTGTAGTGGGATGTCCAGCCAGACAATTTCTACTCCTGTATTTTATCTCTAAAGGCACTTCCAAAGTGTCTCCAATCTTAAAACCACCAATATACAATAACACTAATCACGCAGAAACAAATACAGGGTTAAGACTCATTGGCTGTAAAACATGACTCAATGGATGCAATTCACATGTAACCTCCACAGCATGTAGTTAAAAGGAGTCAGGCCAGAGGGGAGTGATTCCACCTGCGGGAGGGCGGCGGGCGCCTTCAAAAGACTGCACCGCCATGGCTCCGAGACTCCCCCTCCCCCCTCCTTCGGCCAGTTGGGCCAGAGGGGAGTGATTCCACCTGTGGGAGGGTGGCGGGCGCCTTCAAAAGACTGCACCACCATGGCTCCGAGACTCCCCTTCCCCCCTCCTTCGGCCAGTCGGGCCAGAGGGGAGTGATTCCACCTGTGGGAGGGCGGCGGGCGCCTTCAAAAGCCTGCACCACCATGGCTCCAAGACTCCCCTCCCCCCTCCTTTGGCCAGTGGGGCCAGAGGGGAGTGATTCCACCTGCGGGAGGGCGGTGGGCGCCTTCAAAAGCCTGCACCACTATGGCTCCGGGACTCGCCCTCCCCCATCCCTTGGCCAGTCAGGCCAGAGGGGAGTGATTCCACCTGCGGGAGGGCGGTGGGCACCTGCAAAAGACTGTGCTGCCACGGCTCTGGGACTCCCGCTTCCCCCTCCTTTGGCCAGTCGGGCCAGAGGTGGGGCTCTCGACCGGTGGGCAGCCGGCAATGAACGAGCAGCACCTGGAGGGCTCATCACCACCCTCAAAACCTGCTCCAGCCACCACCGACCCCTGCGGGGCTCTTGACCAGTGGCCAGCCAGCAATGAACGAGTTAACCCCCCTTTTTGTCTCAGCTGGAGCTGATGCTGTCCTTAAGGCTCTTGCCTGCGTCGTTGCAGCTGTTGCAGCCCTTGGGAAAATCTGAACTGCCGTGGCTGCCTTGGCTGCCGGGGGGGGGGGAGTGGAAGCTCCTGTGACTTTCTCCAGCGGACATGGGGTTTTTCCATGCTTGGTTTGTTGTTGTATTATACTGCTTTTTTAATGTAATTATGTAGTTTTTGTATTTTGATACCATGCTTACTTGTAATGCTCGCTATTGTAAATTTATTGTATCTCTGTATTATTATTTTGTTTCTATTTGTATATGCTGTTAGCCGCCTTGAGTTGGCCTTTGGCCGAGAAAGGCGGGATATAAATTAAACTGATTGATTGATTGATTGATTGATTGATGCTAAAATATTGCACACTGTTCCATTCTTTTATATACTGGTTTATATTTAATGTACTTCTTCAATCTGCCGTTTGATTTAGCATCCTGGTTTCTTTGCTGGCATCCTATAGCCCTTTGGAAATATGGATGCCAGACAGAGATTGGTAACACCTATAATTAACAGAATCTTTTTTCTCTTTCACTGTACAGATGTATATCATCCATGTTGTTGTTGTTCAGTCGCACAGTCGACTCCGACCCTTTGCGACCCTATGGACCATTGATCTCCAGGTACCCCTGTCCTCCACCATCCTCCTCAACCCGCTCAGCTCGGTGCCCACTGCGTCCACAATGCCATCCAGCCATCTCATTCTTGGCCGTCCCCTTTTTCTTTTGCCCTCCACCTTTCCCAGCATCAAGGCTTTCTCAAGTGAATCCTCTCTTCTCATTTGGTGTCCAAAGTACTTCAGTTTCATCTTTACTATTTGACCTTCTAAGGAGCAGTCAGGACTGATTTCTTTCAAGATTGACTTATTTGTTCTCCTTGCTGTCCAGGGTACTCTCAAAACTCTCCTCCAACACCACATCTCAAAGGCGTCTATTCTTCTGCACTCAGCCTTCCTAATGATCCAGCTCTCGCATCCATACATTACCACCGGGAATACCATTGCTTTGACTATACGGATTTTTGTTTGTAAGATGATGTCTCTACTTTTCACTATGTTCCCCAGGTTTCTCATGGCTTGTCTCCCTAGAATCAGTTGCCTCTTTATTTCATGGCTGCAGTCACCATCTGCAGTGATCCTAGATCTCAAGAAAGTAAAATCCATCACTGCTTCTACTTCTTCCCCGTCTACTTTCAGGTGCTGATAGGGCCTGTTGCCATTATCTTGGTTTTCTTGATATGAGTCTCAGGCCAGCTTTTGCATCTCTTCTTTCAATCTAATCAGGAGCTTCTTTAAATCTTCCTCACTTTCTGCCATTAGGGTGGTATCATATGCATATCTCAAATTGTTGATGTTTCTCCCAGCAATTTTTATCCCATATTGTGATTCCTCCATCCCTGCATTGTGCATTATGTGCTCTGTGTATAGGTTGAAAAGGTAGGGTGATAAAATGCAGCCTTGTCTTACTCCTTTCCTATTCCAAACCATTCTGTCATTCCGTGTTCTGTCCTAACTGTTGCTTCTTGACTCTTGTACAGATTTCTCATGAGGCATATGAGGTGTTCTGCTATTCCCATTTCTTTAAGTACTTGCCACATTTTATTGTGGTCCACACAATCAAAGGCCTTGGTGTAGTCAATAAAGCAGAGGTATACTTGTTTCTGATATTCTTTTGTTTTCTCCATGATCCACCGTATATTAGCAATGTGGTCTCTAGTCCCCCTGCCTCTTCTGAACCCCGCCTGCACCTCTGGCAATTCTCTCTCCACGTGCTGCTGAAGTCTATCCTGTATTATCTTGAGCATCACCTTGCTAGCATGTGGGATGAGTGCAATTGTTCGATAATTTGAACACTCTTTGGCATTACCCTTCTTTGGGATTGGAACGTATACTGTTATTTTCCAATCCTGTGGCCACTGTTTTGATTTCCAGATCTGCTGGCATATCGAATGCAGTAATTTGATTCCATCATCTTTTAGAGCTTTGAAAAATTCAACTGGGATACCGTCATCTCCACTAGCTTTGTTGTTTGCAGTGCTTTTTAGGGCCTTTCTGACTTCACTCTCTAGGATGTCTGGCTCAAGTTCAATGTTCTCCATATTGTGATTATCAGTGGTGTTGAGGTTCCTTTTGTAAAGTTCCTCTGTGTATTCTTTCCATCTTTTTTTAATCTCTTCTGCATCAGCTAACTCCTTGCCGTCTTTGTCCCTTATCATGGTCATTTTTGCTTTGAATGTTCCCTTGATTTCCCCCATTTTTTTTGAAAAGATCTCTAGTCCGACTTCTTGTGTTGCTTTCCTCTGTTTCTTTGCACTGTTCATTTAAATAGATTTCTTTGTCTCTCCTTGCTTTTCTTTGAAATTCTGTGTTCAAGTGACTGTATTTTTTCTTTTCTCCTTTGCCTTTTGCATTCCTTCTTTCCTCTGCTATTTTAAGAGTCTCATCAGACAACCACTTTGCTTTCTTATGCTTCTTTTCTTTTGGTATGGTTTTCCTTGCTGCCTCCTGCATGATGTCCCACACATCTGTCCATAATTCTTCTGGGACTCTGTCTATCCATTTCAAACCATTAAATCTGTTCCTCACCTCCACCATGTATTCCTTAGGGATGTTGTCTAGGTCATATCTGTCTGGCCTGATTGTTTTCCCTATTTTCTTTAGTCTAAGTCTGAATTTTGCTATTAGTAGGTTGTGATCTGAGCCACAGTCTGCTCCAGGTCTTGATTTTGCTGACTGTATGGAGGTTCTCCATCTTTGGCTGCAGAGTATATAATCAATCTGGTTTTGATGTTGGCCATCTGGTGATGTCCATGTGTAAAGTCGCCTCTTGTGTTGCTGGAAGTGGGTGTTTGCTATGACCAGTGTGTTATCTTGACAGAACTCTATCAATCATAACCCTGCTCCATTCTGCATTCCAAGACCAAACTTGCCTGTTATTCCATCTACTTTTTGATTTCCTACTTTGGCATTCCAATCTCCCAAGATAATGTGGACATCATTTCTTGGTGTCTGTTCTATGAGGTCTTGTAGGTCCTCATAGAACTGGTCCACTGTGGCTTTATCTGCACCCGTGGTTGGTGCGTATATTTGGATTACAGTGATATTAATTGGTTTGCCTTGTATTCTGACTGACATCATTCTATCATTTTTGAGATTGTATCCCATTACTGCTTTTCTCATTCTTTTGTTGACAATTATGGCTACTCGGTTTTTTCAGAAGTTTTCTTGACCACAGTAGTAGATGTGATGGTTTCCCGAGTTGAATTCACTCATCCCTGTCCATTTTAGCTCGCTGATTCCCAAGATGTCAATGTTTATTCTTTCCATCTCATTTTTCACCACTTCCAGTTTTCCTTGGTTCATCGACCTCACATTCCATGTTCCTATGCAGTATTGTTCTTTGCAACACTGTATTTCTCCTCCCCCTCTCCCATCTTTCCCCTTCTTTTGATCTGTGTTAAGCATCCTGTTTCATCTAACTTGCCTCTTTTGTTTTGCCTTTTGTTCTGGTCCATAGGGTTCTCTTGGCAAAAATTTCTGGCGTGGTTTGCTGGTTTCTACACCAGTATCCTCACATCATACATGTTGTTACAGTTCAAAACAAAGTATTATCATGCATATTATCAGTTTAAAAAACACAGTTCTACTTCATTTGTTATGAAAGTAAAAGTAAAAACTTAGTATGAAGGAAAAGTCCACTCTATCAAGTCTCTACATTGCTATAGTTGCAGACTACATTGTTTTAGTTAAGCTACTTGCATGCTTCTTTGATTATGGCTGGCGGTGGGCAGCCTGCCGGGTCCTCCCTCCTCTGCCTCCCTCACCTCTGCTGCCCAGGGTGCGAGCGGAGGTGGCGGTGGGCAATGGTGGGTCTGTCGCTGCGGGCGATGGAATAGGCCTCTTACCTTCAGTGGTTTCTGCCAGGCCTTTCTTCCCTGGATGCTTCCTCCCTCTGGGGTGGGGATGGGGCCTTTGGAATAGGACTCTTACCCTCAATGGTTTCTGCCAGGCCTTTCTTCCCTGGATGCTTCCTCCCTCTGGGGTGGGGGTGCGGCCTTTGGAATAGGCATTTTACCCTCAATGGTTTCTGCCAGGCTTTTCCTTGGATGCTTCCACTCTCTGGGGTGGGGATGGGGCCTTTATCATCCATATGGGGTGATTTATCAAGACAGTACATTTCACGTGCTACCTTCTTTATACAGAAGTCAAAGAAAAAAAGGAATCCCTTTGTTGCGCCCTCCTGTCTCATCCCGATTTCAGTGGATTTTTGAATTAAAAAAAATTGTTTTATAAGTCATGGATCTGTGTATCTGTGCTACCCTAATTGAGGCTTTTTTTAAACTTCCTCTGCTTCTCCAAAGAAATGCAGGGGAAGTGTTTAAATTGTCAATAACCTGAAGTGGCTTTCTTCTTTAGTCACTTCATGGTATGACAAACTGACAGCAGAAGAAGACTTGACAGCTGAAGAATAATTTTGGTTTATTTCCAACAAAGATACACACTGGAAAGAAACCAAAATGAAACTATCCTACTTACACCAATAAAAGAGTATCCTTTGACAAGGGGCCAGGAAAATGCAGGAAAATGTTCTGGGATGAGCGGATTGCTCCAGCAATTATGTTGTTCGATCGCCAGAGGAAGGAGTGAATCAAGTCTATACTTGCAGCAGCATGAATACGCATCTGATCACACACTCAGACTGTCAGTCACTAGAAGAAAACCTGCTTGAAGAGGAAAGACTTTTGCCCCCTCCACTGTGGGCAAAACTTGTGAGAAACTACATGTTTCCACATTAATATGGTATAGTGTACAGAGTGACTGACTAAAAAGGAGTGTGGGTTCAAATCCCCTCTCAGCTATAGAAACTTACTATTTATTTAATTATAAATCATATTTCTATGGCCGTCCCCTCGCCGAGGCGGCTCTGGGCAGCTTACATACAAAAATGATAAAATAATTCACCAGAGCATTAAAAACATTAAAACATTTTAAAAATAGACTATTTTAAGAGTAATTTTTTAAAAAGGACTATTAGGCCGAATTAGCTCCCACGTGGGCTAAACCAACCAGCGGGATTGAGAAGAGGAGCCGGTCATGGCCCACACCCGCTGGCATAGCCATGTTTTTAGCACTTTTCGGAAGGGAAGCAGCTCTGTCTGCAGGTGCAATTCAGGTAGCAGGAGGTTCCAGAGGGCCGGGGCAGACACCGAGAAGGCTCTCCTCCTGGTCCCAGATAGATGTACTTCTTTAACTGATGGGACCACCAGGGAGCCTCTCCGGTCTGCCCTTGTAGGATGGGTAAAAAACCTTGGAGTGACGCGGTCTTTTAAGTATCCTGGTACATGTACATAAGAACATAAGAACAGCCTTGCTGGAACAGGCCACAGCCCATCCAGTCCAGTATTCTGTCTCACACAGTGGCTCACCATTTCCTTCAGGGTATTCCCAAGCAGATGCCTTCACCTGCTCAGGATTCCCTGGAAATGGCATTGAGAGATATCCTGCCTATCTCTCCAACCCCGAGGTTGTCCTTAAGTATCCATAATTATAGCCATTGATACCCTTGTCCTCCATGAACTTGTCTAATCCTTTCTTAAAGCTGTCAAGACTGACAGCTGTCACCACTTTTTCTGGCAGGGAGTTCCATAGACCAATAATCCTCTGGGTAAAAAAGTACTTTCTCTTATTTGTTTGAGAACTAGTCCCAAAAGTTTCATCGAGTGTCCTCTAGTTCTAGTGTTGTGCGATAGGGAAGACAGTTTATCCTTATCTACTTTGTCCACACCGTGCATGATTTTATAAACTTCAATCAGGTCACCTCTTAGACGCCATCGTTCAAGAGTGAAAAGGCCCAACCGTTGCAGCCTCAGATGGTCAGGAAGGTGTTCCAGTCCCCTAATCATTCTGGTTGCCCTCCTCTGCACTTTCTCCAACTCCATAATATCCTTCTGGAGGTATGGCGACCAGAACTGTACACAGTATTCCAGATGGGGCCTCACCATAGATTTATAGAGAGGCAAAATGACACTTGCTGACTTATTTTCTATACCCTTCCTAATGATCCCTAGCATTGAGTTTGCTTTTTTCACAGCTGAGGCACACTGGGTTGACATCTTCATTGAGTTGTCCACCAGGACACCAAGGTGCCTTTCCTGGTTTGTCGCAGAGAGTTCAGACCCCACCAGTTTATGTAGGGCTTTAAAGGTCAAAAACAGCACCTTGAATTGCACCCGGAGGCACACTGGCAACCAGTGCAGCTTCCGCAGCAGCGGTGAGGCATGAGCATAATGCCCACGCCCCATCACCACCCGGGCAGCCACATTCTGGACCAGCTGCAGCCTCTGAATGGTCATCAAGGGCAGCCCCATGTACAGCACATTACAATAATCCAATCTGGAGGTGACCAGAGCATGAGTGACCATGAGCAAGGAGTCCCGGTCCAGGAGTGGGCGTAATTGGTGAATAACACGAAGTTGTGCAATGGCCCTCCTGGACACAACTGCCACCTGCTCATCAAGCAGGAGTCGCGAGATCAGGAGGACCCTCAAATTATGCACCAGGTCTGTCTGAGGAAGCAATGCCCCATCCAGAACTAAAGATGGTAGCTTCCGGGATAATACTGGGCCCCGAACCCACAGCCACTCAGTCTTGCCAAAGTTCAGCTGAAGCCCGTTGTCCCCCATCTGGACTCTAACAGCCTCCAGGCACCTGGTTAGGACTTCAACTGCATCACTCTGGTCCCCACGGGCCGAGATGTACAATTGAGTATCATTGGCGTACCGGTGATACTTCATCCCATGGAAACATATGAGCTCACCCAACGGTTTCATGTAGATGTTAAATAAAAGAGGTGAGAGTACTGAGCCCTATGGCACCCCGCACTGAAGGAGCCTAGGGCTGAACAACTCGTCCTCTAAAGACACCGACTGGGTCCGGCCCCTCAGAAATGAGGAAAACCAGTTTTAGGTGTTCTTGTACTAAGTTTATAGATTATTTAGTGTTTTTTTATTGTCAGTAAGGTGTCATCCACAAAGAGACTAATTTTTGGTTGTTGCTTTTTTCCACCTATGCCTCCTGTTTGCTCATTTCCTCTTATTGCATTGGCCAACATTTCCATCAGTAGTATAAACAGTAGTGGGTAAAGAGGGCACCCTTGCCTTGTTCCTCAATTTATGTTTATTTCCTCTTTTATTCTGTCAGAATTCATTATGGAAGCTTGATTTTTTAGATACAATTGATTCACCACCCCTTGAAACCCCATGTTCTGAATTAATTTTTTCAGTGTCGGCCACTCTACCATATCGAAGGCTTTAAAAATATTACCACTGGAGTGCACAGAATGCTGTTTACCTTCCCACCAAAGTGGTACCTATTTATCTACTTGCAATTTCTTGCTTTTGAGCTGCTAGATTGGCAGGAGCTGGGATAGAGACGGGAGCTCACTCCATAATGCAGTACTAGGGAATCGAACTCTGACCTTCCAGTTGTCGAGTACAGCATCTTAACACCTTGAGTCACTGCAATCCTGTTGTGGTACAATTTTAATGTTGCGTATTTTTTGGCAAACACTTATATCCAATTGAGTTTGGCTTCTGGGAAATTTTGTATACCAAGCACTTACAATCAATTATGCTTGGAAGTTAGTTTTAGCCGAGGGAGAGTTATCTTTTTGAGAACCACCACCACCCCCAATGGTCTGAAATGCTTATATTCAATTACATTTCAGAGTCCTCTTAATCTCCAACTCTAATACCCAAATAAGTCAAAAAAGAGAAAAGAAATTTCAATCAGAAGTCCATTTTTTGTCAACTGACACAAAGGGTGATTATGGGTGCATTTTAATCTGCTGTTATTACACATTAAAAGGGGGTGGGATATTTGCTATAACAAGGCCAGGTCAACTGGTCAGGAATTCCCTACTGTTGTATGTTAGCTGCATACCACAATGAGTTGGATATCTGGTTGTACAGCCAGAAGTCAGGACTTTGATTCCCCACTGTGCCTTCTGCAGGAAAAACCAACCCCTATAGCAAACCACATATTCCCAGGGCAGTCCTAGAAAAAAGAATGATAATCCTATTCTGAGCATTGTATACCTGGAAAATATTGGAAAGGGTAATCATAAATCAAATTTGACGTGACAACAAGAAGAAGAAGAAGAACATGAACAAGAACAACAAGAACAAGAACAAGAACAACAACAAGAACAACAACAACAACAACAACAACAACAACAACAACAACAACAACGTGCTATTATCAATATATGCTCAGGCAGATGGTCCACCCCATTTCCTTGTTTCTCAGAAGCTTAGTTAAGATAAAATGGATCTCAGGCTTTTTAAAAAGTGTAAATGTTTTTTTCCATTTTTAAACAAGTTCCCATGCTACAGCTTGGTAACAGAAATCCTTACAAATATGAATTATGCCAAGTATTGTAGCACATTTAGTCAGAGCATACCTGTCAACTTTTGGTTTTGAAAATAAGGGAAATTTTGTGAGCGTGGCCAAATAGGTGGTGTGGCTAAATTGGTGGGTGTGGCCAAATCAGTGGGCGTGGCCAAATCGGTGGCGATGTGTGACTTGCTGGGGGTGACCATGTGACTGAGTAGGCTAGCCACTATCTAGTCGTGCCTGCCACATGGCCATGAAAAAATCTACAAACAGCACTGGCTCTTTGGCTGTAAATGGAGATGAGCACTGCACCCTAGAGTTGGATACAACTGGCTTTTTGAGCAAGGGCCAAGGGTGACCTTTGCTAACCAGCCTGGGGTGAGGAGGAGGAGGAGAAGGCCAGCTACCACCACCGCGGCGAGGCCTCCGTCCGGAGCCAGACAGGGGCCGCCCGGAGACCACCACCCCCCAGCCGGGGGTGAGGAGGAGGAGGAGGAGCTGAGTGGCTGCTGTTGCCATGAGGCCTCCATCCAGAGCCGGGCGGGGGCCACTCAGAGACCACCACCCCCCCAGCCAGGGGTGAGGAGGAGGAGGAGGAGGAGCTGAGCGGCTGGAAGGCCAGTTACTGCCACCGCTGCCGTGAGGCCTCCGGAGCCGGGGGCCACTCAGCTCCTCCTCCTCCTCACCCCCTAGCATAAGAAAATCTTATATCTTACAAGCCTATGGTACTTATTAAACTAATACTATTATTATAGTATACGCACAATTATGTGCCATCAAGTTAATTGGTTTATGTTTTATAATGACCCTTTCCAGTGTTTTCCAGGTAGATGGTACTAAGAAGTGGTTTGCCATTCTCTTCTTCTGGGCACCCTGAAATTGTGCAGTTTGCCAAAGGCTACAAAAGCTGGCTGTTCTCCCAGGAGGCACAGTGGAGAGTCAGTATACACAAGATGTATTTACCAGGAACATCAGAATTTTGGATTCATTTATTATATGTCACAAATCCTTCTCCCACCTCAATTTTGCCCAGTACTTTTCTGCAGTGCATGTTACTGAGCCAGGTCACAGATTTAGCTGGCCTCTTTTGTCCCTGGGGAGATTCAGCACTTAATTTCTTGAAGATTGTGTTGGGCCTGGTAAATTATTCTTAAAAGACAGTTCAGAAATGGATAAGAGGAGAGACATGGCATGGGGGAGGGGATGAAGCAGGAGGAATGCAACCTCTTTAATATTAAATGATGCAAATCAATATTTAATGGAGTGAAAGACACATCTTGGTTTGTGTTACTGCTTACAGGGAAATGGGCTATGTTAATCTGCACCAAATTATCTGGAGGATAGTTGAAGTGGTGAAAAGAACAATGCTGAGAAATGTAAGCTCTAGTCTAACATGAGCTGCAAAGGTCCAGCCACATCTGGTAGGGCAGAATACGAAGTTTCTTCAGAGGGAAAACCTCTGTGAGGTTCTGTGGGACACCTGCACCAGAACCTCTGGGTTTTGGTTCCAGAAAAGGCCATGATAATTTATGTTGGCAATGAGGAAACAGGTAACAGAGATGTTTGGTGGAAAATATCTAGAATGAAATGTTTACATCAGCTCATGATATTTTGATGTATGGGATGATTTAGGCAAAAGACAATAATCATAATTCCATCTGGTTTGACAGTACTGAACCCAAAAGTATGGGCCTAAGGGAAGATACAGTTAAGAAGCAGGAAATGTTATAATAGCATGAAGGTGTTAATGTAATTTAATCAGACATGAAGACTTTCTGACTACAGACAATCTCAAATACCCCCTTCTCTCTTCTGCCGACCCATTACAAGACATATGGCCCTTGGCTAGAGGGTCTCAGAGCAGCAGGTTAGTTTACATACCATATGTATGCAATTGGTAGGCTCGGCAGGGTTGCATTAAGGTTACCGCATCTGCCCTAACTGAGAATTTCCTTGTACTTTTCACTTTTGCATCAGACTGTAGTGTTTTCTTAGCAGCTTTACTGTTAGATTTCAGTTTTTTTAAATCAACATTGGAGTTCCCTTTCTTTTTGTCAGATTAATTTTGACTTTGTAATGGTGCCTCCAGAGACGCAGAGTTCCAACACATGGTGCAGCAAATGCTGTTAGAAACCCCATACTTACATTAATATTTATCTGGAGGTGGGTGGGGGTCATAGTTAAGGTACCTGATTGCCTTTGATATACTGGGGATTAGTATTTCCTAAAAATAGATTTATTTAACAAAAGTTACTTTTAAACAAAAGTAAAAAGAATCTAAACCATTTCTTACCAATAAGTACATTTTCAGAATCAGCAAATGTTTCTGAGTTCTTATTGTTGGACATCTACACAATATACTGAATTTATTTGGTCTTTCTGACTCATACCTGTCAACCTGTCAACCTGTCAACCTGTCAACCTGTTTTGGCCAGGAAAGTCACGTATTTTGCACTGCTTTCCCGGGGCTCTCCCTTTTTTTTCAAATCCCATATTATCACGTATTTTAATTTTTTATTATTTATTTATTTTTATACTAAAACATGTCACTGGGAAACATGGCGCCCTTCTCACTGTGTGCCGGTGCAGGGCAGGAGGTAAGTCACCACCTAACTACTGTATTTTCCTAGCTGCTGCCACGAGGCCTTCAGAGCCAGGCGGGGGCCGCTCAGAGACCACCACCCCCAGCCGGGGGTGAGGTGGAGGAGGAGGAGAAGCTGAGCGGTGGGAAGGCCAGCTACTGCCGCCGCGGCAAGGCCTCCATCTGGAGCCAGGTGGGGGCTGCTTGGAGACCACCTCCCCCAGCCAGGGGTGAGGAGGAGGAGAAGGACCAGCTGAGCGGCAGGAAGGCCAGCTACCGCTGCCACGAGGCCTCCAAAGCTGGGTGGGGGCCGCCCGGAGACCACCACCCCCAGCTGGGGGTGAGGAGGAGGAGGAGCAGCTGAGCGGCGGGAAAGCCAGCTACCGCTGCCGTTGCGAGGCCTCCGTCCAGAGCCGGAGCCATTACATTGCCACTTAGAATAATGGCAATGATCAGTTCGTCATATTGTTAATGAAGCCATGCTTCTTCTGGTATTGATCTGGATTCCTTCTTTTGCAAAGAAGACCCTGATGAAATAAGTTTGAAAAGCGAGAAATTTACCAGATTTGCTTCGGCTTTATAGTCTTAGTACTTCACACATCGGATTGACTGAATTTGGTTCCCATTATTATTACATACTGAATTAAGTGACTTTCTTTGAATACTGAAATGAAGTGATTTATTTTGAATACTGTGATTTATTTTTGTGCATCGGTTTTGTGACTTAACAATTACATTATTAAAGGAATTACTCTTTCATATTTTGCCCTCTTGCCTCAAATGGTGTTTTTTTTTGTTTTTTTTTTTTGTGCTAATTTTGGATCTCTACCGTTTGGCCAACTTTTTCTGCCATGCATAAAGTGACAGAATACCTAAAACTTTCACTAGTTGAGAAAATATACCCTCTTGTTGATATCACTCCACCTAAGATCAGGAGAGAAGTAGTAGTGCATGCTAGAGAACTAAACAAGAAAATGACTGTCAACACCCTCTGAATGGATATGACCCTCTAGTCCATCAGCTCAGATCCAGGAAGAGCTTTATGGAAGAACAAACATTCTTAAGGGTACACAAGAGCAAAGCCAAATTGGAAGATGGAGGAAGGAGCTTATCGGACAAGGAACAACATTAAAGGAGGATATCGCTGAGGAGCTCAATATCCCCTACATCACTTGGAGAACCCTGAATAGGCTGAAAGTCGGAGTCCCTAAGTGCAACACCAACATGCTCAAGTGGGGGCTGCTAGTGGACAACAACACAAGGTGTGAATATGGAGAGATACAGAATCCAACTCATTTACTGGCCTGCCAATTACTACCATAAACATGCACAAATGAAGACTTAAATTTGGCCAATGACAAAGCAAAGGAAGTGGCTTCATTTTGGCAGACCAGGGGTTGATCGGGACATGAAAGAAGAAGAAGGAGTTCATAATATATGCAGCCTATGCAGCAAGTTGCTTTAGATCATAAAGAGAACCACAATTTATATGGGAATAGCAGAATGAAACATGCATTCACAATATCTTCTGGGTGGGTTATTTTATCACTGCAATTCATATTTCTGAACTCTTTGATAAAATTATTCATGTACTCAACTATCACAGGCCTGAGAGCTTTCCCCCCAAGGTGATGTGGTATCATTAGTGCTGGTTATGTCTGAAAAGAGGTTAATGCAGGGCATAGGTACTACCAACCACAAGACCCACATAGTATTTCAAAGATGAGAAATTGTGAATTAAAGTAAAGCAGTGATAGGATGAATTACTTTATGTGTGAGTGAGGGTGAAAAGTGTACAATGAAAATACCTTCCAAAAGTATCCTAAGTAGTGGTAACACCATTAAGTGTTTTAATATAGCAAGTAACACAATCTATTCTATTCTACCCTTTTGTTATTTTTAAATGTCCTTTTTAGACATTCTAGAGGCATTTTTACAGACATTTTTGAAGCCTTGTGTCATTTTCTCTTAGTTACCATAATCCGTGGGTTTGAATGGTAAATAAACAGCAGCTATGTAGGGTTAGAGTAGAGAGGAGAAGAAAAGTGAAGAGAAGAGAAGAAATATATCAGTGACAAATAGCAACAGCACACATATTACATAATATGCTCTAAGGACAGACTTTGCAACCTAACATATTCCAGATATGTTGGATTATCACAACCTCTATTCTCAAATAGCAAATCTTGTAGGTTTAAATGAAACTTAAAGTGTCATGTTGACAAATTTCAACTTTCAAAAGAGCACTGAAAGAACCAAAAATAAAACAATTGGGTGAAACTAGCAGAGCCTGTCTACATTGGCTTATATCCCACTTTTTCAATCATTTCTGCTGCAGTTTAGGTCAAATTAAGTTATAGTGTATACACTTGTTTTCAATTAAAGTGTTCCATCCCACCCTTTTTTTACTGCTCTTTCATTGCTTTCCAGCACATTGTCACATATATTTTGTTGCATTGCTAATTATTCCATTCTGTAATCCCTGTAGATCAGGGGGCCTCAAACTTTTTAAGACGGAGCCAGTTCACGCTCCCATGGACTGTGGAGGGGCTGGATACTGCCACTGTTGCCGCTGTCTCTGCCACCACTTCTGCTGCCGCTGCCACCGCTGCTTCTGCCACCTTCACTGCTTCTGCTGCTACCACTTCTGCTGCCTCCGCTTCCACCTGTGCCATCACCATGAGGGTGAGGGCTGGATTATTTGATGCCATAGGCTGGATCCATCCCATGAGCCATAGTTTGAGGACCCCTGCTGTAGATGGTTAACTCGCATGCTATTGTACCTAGAAGTGCACACTATTGTAGTTGGAAATGCATCACAGTTCTACTGTAGCTACAATAGAAATACATTGGACCATGCCAGGCATATGCACCACTGTTTCACTGTTTCCTTCATTTAACAAACAAACAAAACAAAACAGACAAACAAACAAATAAATCTGGGTGAGAACAGCTGAATAAGCAAGAGAAGGGAGCAGGAAGCCCAAATCTAGCTACAATAAAAATGTACTGCACTATGCCAGGCAGATACATTGCTGTTTCGCTATGTCACATTATTTTATTTGATAAAAAATAAAGTTCTTGCATCTCAGTGGATAATGACTGCTGAATAGGGCAGGAGAAAGGGAAGGAAGTGGAGTGACAGTCACTGAAGGTGGGGACATTTTGAAGTGACAAAGTCCAGTGTAGACTCTTGCCACATGATAATAAACTTCTACAGCGTAGATGAGATGGACAGTCAAGTAAGAGATGAAATATATTGCAGTACAGATAAGAGATTTTTCACTACAGGTAGACAGACCTTCAATCAAACCCATACATGCTATTTCCTCTAGATCCTTTGGTTTCTAACATCAAGGATAGCAATATAGTATTTTATTACAAAAGAATTACAAAAGAATTATAGTTCTTACAATAATGGTTCAGAAAACTAACCCTTTTCCATTGATCTCTATAGCAGTTGTGCCCAAACATGTTTCACTTCTACTTCTGGGAGAGACAAGGGTGGTGTGGGCCAGATGAATTGGCATCAGTGGCCATTCGCGCATGTGCAGTAACCGGTTCGCACATGTGCAGTAACCCGTGCATGCGTGCATGCATGCACACAAACCCTTTGTGCATGTACAGAAACTCTTTGTGCATGCACAGAAACCCCTTCTCACATGCGTGCATGTGCAGTAACCCATTTCCTGGCCATTCCAATTACAGGATGGTGGCAGGAAAGAGGGGGAAAGATTGGTGAATTACAGGAAATCCTGGCCAAAATGGGATACTTGACAGGTATGGTCAGGGTCCAGGAACCTAAATGCCATATTCTACCTGGCTGTCCTCTTCATAGAGTGGGCTCAGCAGTGGAAGACCAGGGCCAGGGAAGGTCTTGAGAACCCAGCTGGCAGTCCTCTTCCAGAAACACAAAAGACTCAGAAAGGGCCTGGTTCTCCCAGGGAGGATTCATTCTGTCTGGGAACTGATAACAGCTTGATTAATCTTACTTATACTACTATTAGCTCACTATTACAAGAGAGGAAACAATGAAGGTGGTGTAGACATTCCCAGGGTTACACATCTCTACATAATTAGAGCCAGTTGAAGAAAGAAGGGGTCACAAACTGAGTTGAATGATTGCCACCACCAGTTCAGTCACACCCAGAAACTAAAAGCAATGTTTGCAATCATATTCAGCTCTGGATCTCTTTGCACCTTTTTGTTGTGAAATTCTGCTAATGATTTGGACGGTGATAGACTCCCCTCTTTTTTCTTCTCTCTTGAATGAGTGAGACTAGGATGTATATGACGAACAATCTGACTACTTGCTCTTCTCTATGAGACTGCTCTTTCATGGTTCTTGAAATTCTACTCTCATTACTCAGTGTTGGTCCTGGACAGGCTGTTGATTGTTTCTCACTCACTAACTTCTGTTTCTGTACACTTGCTGCCTGATGTACACTGTCAAGCCCTGGCACCAAGTCTGGCCATCTTGGTGGGCCTTCTCTCCTTCCCTATGCCACAGTTGTTAGCTGGTTTCCTAGCTTTTTATGTCCTTTCCAAAAAGCTGGAATGGTTTCTCCTTAGGCTTTAGATGTTTTCTGGAATATTCCTGGTCACTGAAATGCTCTTCAAAGCATGTGCTGTAAATTAACAAAGTGTTTTGAAATTCTATACTTGTCTCTTTGCTTGATCTGCTGCTTTAATATGTTACTAATTTAATAGTTATATCATTTTGTGTTTTTATTGTATTATCTAATAACGTATTTTGGCACGTTTATGCCACTCACATTTAAAGAAGGGCAGATATAAATTTACCATAAATTACAAATATTGTCAAATCATACTGCTCTCCTCCTCCTCTAATCTGTTTAATAGTTCTGTCAGAGATTTTAGAATTCATTATATTGAACTCTAAAAAAAAAGGAAGCTGTAAATAACTTAAGAATAGTGAACTAAGTAATGTTGAAAAAGAAAGCACAATAATCTAGTTTCTTCTCTTTCCTGAATCCCAGGTTTTGGAAATTTTCTAATGTGTATATTGGTTAGACAAGATGTTGAACCAATCTTCAAACATAATATATTAACAAATCAAATACCCTAGGTAACATCTTAATAGTCAAAAAGAAAAAAGCAACAAAAGCATACACAATTTCCTCTGGATAAATATGAAAGATTCCTATTGAGGCCCAATAGAAATTAACAAAAATTTGATAGGCTTCAGTATGTGATGAAGGCAACCTATGCCAATTAACTTCTACATTTCTAAAGCACCTCCTTTCACTTGTAGTGTATGTAGTTGAGGGAGAAGGATAAATGAGTAGTTCTCTTAGATATGTTGCCAACAACAGATGGTGCTAAGAACCTACACAGTCAATTGGAAAACCTCTCCCTCCCCACTCCCATTCCCCCATTCCCCAAACTCTGTAACCAATTTAGCTTTGGGGAACTGGCATGAATTCAACCACGCTGACACAATTCCCAACTTAGGCTTTCTCACATGTGACTCAATATGCTATCCGTTAGCCTGATGACTGCTAACCATTGAATCTTTCAAATAGTATGAGAATCAATTAGCATTTTGAGTGGGGTGAGGGAGAATCACAACAAAAGGTTGCATTAATAAACAATTAAGAGAAGAAAATGATTCTTTATTTAAGTACAGTACTTATTATACTTGTGACTGTAAAGGACATTGTCCAATAATATTACCTGTGAATTTCATAAACCATACTTTGTCTTAACTTCTACTGTACTTTTCCTGGTCAGGTTTTGATGCTCAAAATACAGTTTATTTTCTTTGTTGACTTCAAGTCATAAACTCCACCTGTCTCCTCCCCTCAGATTATAAACAGCTTTGCATATGTTTCATAAAGGAAAGAGATGCTATGGAAAAAGGAGGGGAAGTTTTATACCACAGCAATTAGATTTTACCCAAGAGCTTGTTTTAACCTTCCAAATGTGATGCATCATGGCTGAAACGTAACAAAACTTCCACCAGGCAAAGCTGTGGTATCAATGGGAAAATATTATAATTATGGACACAGGCTCTAGCTGAAATACATTTCCAGTACCAAAAAGATCCTACTAAAGGGAAACAAATCTTTTTGCCATAAGACCTTGGATATCAAAGTCATGACATTAAGCCAAAAATGGAAACTCTTTCAGGAGATAGATTGAAAGGTTCATAAATTTCCATTGAAAAATTTGCAGCCTGAACGTCTCTTTTTTAGTGTTGTATTTCTCCTAAGAGACAGTGTGCAAAAGGATGTTTTCTCATGGATTCGGGAGCCTGTTTCCCTTCAAGCTCTCAAATGTTTCATTGATAATTGCATGAAACAAACTTTAAAAATAGCAGAATTGTAATAATTTAGTACAATATTTTGAATGAAGAAAATATGAGGTGGAAAAAGTCAAATAATATTTCAATGTCACAAAGTTGCTTGCAGATTGTTGCTGAAATTTTATAGTTTTGTGTTTTATATTTGGAGAAATATTTTACAAAAACAGACAAATGCAATCATGTAGTTGACCTCTTTTAAGGCTTGAACAATTCAGCAGAACAGCAAATTCCCCTTAAAATTGACAAATATGGATTCAAATCTTATTACTACTTGGTGATGTTTCTCAGACTGAGTATCTCTTTGTGAAAATGGAACCAAATATAGTAAAGCACTTTTATTTTTTAAAAGTAGGTTATTATAGAGGATCATTAATTTGGAACATTCATCTCTGTAGGTTTTTTTGGAAGATTAAACAATGCATGATGTAGATAGAGAAGCTGGACATAAGCAAGGTTGGTGATTACTTTGTAGGTCACTAGTTCAGAGGGTCAACATAAATGGAAAGAAATCTGACATCATAAAATAACAGAAAAATTGGATAAGTATTTCTGTTTCTTATAGTACTATAATTAGGCATTACAAGCAATGACACACAAAGATCAGGATCTTATTGCCCATTTATGCTTGTGAAAATCAGTATGTATACAAATCCACTATGCAAAACTTTTTATTCTGGTCATTGTGAAATACATTTTCAGTAAGAAGAAGAGGTCAGAAGTTATAACTTCAAATATGACTTCGCACAGAGATTTGGACCTAGACCATTAATCAGAACCAATGAATAAAGGCCATGATCCACACCCATAAAATCTCATTGTTATAAATAACAGCTACCCTGATATTTTAGCAACTAAAGAAATTTAATAATAATAATAATAATAATAATAATAATAATAATAATAATAATAATAATAATAATAATAATAATAATAATAATAATAATAATAATAATAATAATAATAATAATTTATATACCTTTTTTCCAGCCCAACGGGCGACTCAAAGCAGTTTTACATCCAATAGGTACACAATATAATCCAAAAATACACAGCTAGTAAGGTATACAAAATAAAACACAATACAGAGTTCAAAATACACAATAAAGCAGTATACGAAAAATAGACAATAATACACTTTACAGATTCAAATTACCATGAAGCATCAAACAGAGCAGCAAAGTCATTCTTCTGGCGGGACGGGGCCCAGAACAAGGCAGGTGAGAGTCTCCAAGTGGCCCCACCTGGCCTGGACCATATTTGCAAAATTCCCATCTTACAATTTTGTAAAGATAAGCACGAGTTTAATTATTCCACTTTGAGGCAATGAGAGCTTCTTTTTTAAGAATCAATCTCAACAGTTTTGTTTGTCTTTTACTGTCAAAAGGTGAAACCAATGGTTTTACCTTGTTTCTATAAGAAAAAAAATCATATGTTGCATTTTCTGTATACAAAATTGATCTTGATTCTTGAGGGTGATCTCTGTGCCAAAGTCACCACAGAGACATAAGCCCTATTCAGATTTAAGGAATCTGGCTGGTAATCTAATGAGCAGGCAAAATGATCTCATTTTTCTACACGCTGCTGCAATTTCCATGGTTTGCAGTCACATGAAGGAATTTCATGTGTGGGGAAAGCTGTCCTCCCCCTCCCTCCAGAAGATTGCCCTCCATATGTGGAAGCTAAGTGGAAATTATTAGATAGATCATTCTCTCTGCCCACATTGTTACTCGTCTAATTATTGGATACATCTATAATGTGTGACTGCTTTCCCACCCACCTGTGTACTGCAGGCCTCCATGCTAGGATCCTGTAGTCTTACATAGTTCGTTGACATACAACTTTTTTTTCTACAAAGAGTTGATGTATGTGTGCAGATTTTCCACATGAGGCAGAAAGGGGAGGTGTGAATCTGCATTAGTATTTTGTTTCTATGCTGCCAAACTGACCAAATTTCCACTCTGGATGGTGCACATGGTCTCTCCCTCACAGGAGAGAAGCCTGTTTTGGCAGTCTGAATTTTGTATAGTGGTTTGTTTGTTTTTGTATAGTGTTTTATATCATGTTTAATATGCCTTTGCTACTGTATTGTATTGGGTTTGAATTTTTTGCACACTGTATTTATAGATTACGCTGTATTGCTATGTATTTATTTATTTTGTATATTGGTGATTACTATATTGCTATTGCTGCTGCTGCTTGTTTAGATTTTGTGTCTCTATTTTGTATTGCGTACTTATTGTTGTGAACTGCCTTGAGTTGCCCGCTGGGTAAGAAAGGTGGTATAGAAATAAAACTTCAAGCAATCAAAATAAATGCAACATAACATAAATAAGACATGAAACACAACAACACCAACAACCCCCATTATAAAACGAAGCTACTAAACTCAATAAGAACAGCTGCAGGAAGTCAAAACTGATGCAGAGTCCAACTTCCCCCCCAGAAAAAAAACCTACATCAAGACTAAGTACAATCAACAAAATGAACTGAAATGACAGGACATGAAGGAGTAGGTCTAGCATTCTGGCCCAAATTGAGAGCTTTTGTTGTTCAGTCACTTACACAAACACAACAGGATGCTGCTTCTTCTTTTGTGTCCCGATCAAACCCTGGACTGCCAAAATGAAGCTACTTTCTTCGCTTTGGTGTTGGCCAAACTTAAGTCTTCATCAGTGCATGTTTCTGGCAGTAATCAGCAGATTAGTAAATGATCTGGAGTCTGTATCTCTCCAATTCATACCTTGTGTTGTTGTCTGCCAGCAGCCCCCACTTGAGCATGTTGGTCTTGCATGTAGGCACTCCAAACTTTGGACTGTTCAGGGTCCTCCAAGTGATGTAAGGGAGGTTGAGTTCCTCAGCCATATCCTCCTCTAATGTTGTTCCTTGTCCAGTGAGCTCCTTCCTCCATCTTCTAATTTTGTTTTGCTCTTGTGTACCCTTAAGAATGTTTGTTCTTGCCATAAAGCTCTTCCTGGACTGAGCTGGTAGACTTGAGGCTCATATTCTTTCAGAGGGTGTCAAGGATCATTCTCTTGATTAGTTCTCTCAGCGTCTGCTGCTACTTCTCTCCTGATCTTAGGTGGCACAATACCTACAAGAGGGTATATTTTCTCAGGATGCTGCCTCCACACAATAAGAACAGTTTCAGAGAGGGCAGAGATAGCACTATCCTTTCATCATTCATGCTTTGCACATGCTTTCAGAGTAATTGAATAGGGGTGGGGGTCTGATTACATAATTGTCATTTTCACTGCCCTATTATAGATCTAGTCAGCTCCTTTTTGGATTATTGGACATATCACTCACAGATGGCCCTCCTGCGTGTTCCAGCCCTAGTGAAGCCAATATTGTTGGGTAGAAGAGAAACACTTTCTCAATGGCTGCATCTAAACCCAGTCAGTAGGAGTCCTTATTTGAGAAATTTTGTTTGGTACCTCTTTGATGACATTTTGACCTATGGCAAAACACTTTCCTGTTTATAAAGACTTTGTTGCATAAATTCTAAGTTCTGTTGTGCTTTGTATGTTTTTACTATGTATTGCCATCTGATTTTATTATTGGTTTTAATTTCTATTAGCCATTCAGAGTGGAGGAAATGGCAACATGCAAAGCAAGCTTATGTTCCTCGCTGAAAAAAGCACATCTTACGAATATCCAGGCTTAAGCATCTTTTAAGAGGTATGATCAATAGTTGGCTATATGAGCCCAGCTTTGTTGTTTCAAAAATGTCAGTTCATCTTGTTTGGAGATATAGGAAGACAGAAGGGAGATTTATTCAGTAAATAAAGGGTGGGATATGGGTCTTTTAAAGAGTTTTTATGTGTTTTTAAAACTTGTTGTAATGCCGCCCTGAGTCGGGTTCGGCCTGAGTGGGCGGCATATATAAATATGACTAATAAATAAATAAATAAATATAAATAAAATCTGGGAAACTTCTACACAGTGCTGTATCTTCATGTATTCTTATCTTCATAGAGTATCTTCATGGAAAGCCCTTAAAAGCCAGTAGAAAATTCTGGGCAAGTTCTGGGAGTATCAATAAGGGATGCATTCTATTGATTTCTGGTACTTCTGCTTCTAAACCATCTCTTTTAATATACTACAACTTTGCTTGGGGTTTTCAACATATTACATAGAAATAAAGGAGAAGAAAAGCCCTCAAAATGCCTGCTTTGTAACCATCTCACAGGTAGGGTCTGATAAACAATAGAACTATAAGCAGGAACACATTGTCATGCCTTGTGATATTTCACTGGGTATTTGACAATCCATAGGGGCTGCTACTGCTGCTCCATAAATAAGATATACTATTTAATGGGTCTCTTTTATCTTATATATCATAGTGAATCTACAAGAACATCACTTAACTTGTTTCATCCATCTTTTACTCTTATGTCCTTACAGATGTGAACAACCTGAAATAACATATTAGATTTCCTGTTATGAATATGTATTTTTATACTTTTCATGCTAAATATTGCCTCTTCCCCCATCAGGGTTAGTAGTGCGCTATACATTATAAAGAGTGATTGACTGAAAGAGTGGTTTACAGACATTGGGGGGTGGGACAAGGTTATGAAAAAACATTGTGAAACCAAGTGATTTTGAGATATGGTGCACATTTTTTGGCTGTAAATTTTCCCAGTCATTTGTGTGCTCTGAAAATATATTACGCTAATACTTTGTGCCCTCTCTCAAGAAATTCCCTTTGCACTCATATGCCATAACTATTCTTTCTCAGAAATAGTTGTTATGCATATGACCAAAAGTAGGAAAAAACTGTTTTCTGGACAATAACTTCCAGTATGCTAGAATCAAGAGGGAATAGTTTTTCTCACTTCTCCATATCATGGGATGATAAAAGATTCAGATCTTCCAAATACCCTGCAATTTTTTGAAAACCAGTAGGTCCAGGCAGGCAGCATTTATGGTTAAGTTTAAGATACCAATCTACAAACACAGACCTTACAATTCCATGTTAATATGGTTCCATAGAGTCAAGAAAGAAAATAGGGCAATGTGTAATTCACCAAGTGATACAAGACATCATGGAATGAATGTGTAATGTGTAATTCACCAGGTGATACAAGACATCATGGAATGAATGTGTAATGTATATGATTTTCATCTCATGAAACCAGATATTTAATGTTGCAAGTTCAACTTAAATGTAAACAAAATCAAAAATGAGATCCTGACTGAACATTAAGACCTTCATCTTTTTTTAAAAAAAATTGAGGTGGAATATCTGTAGATTTCTTGCATAAGGAATGGGTTGGAATAATTACACCTATTATCCTTTCCAGCTCTGCAATTATTCTTTGTAAAGTTTGTGTCCAAACCAGTCTGTTTCTCTTCTTCTGCCATATCGGAATCTGAATATTGGTGATCCTCATGGCAATCAGCCATTATGATGTCCTGAGAAAATAATGCAGTGCCCTTTCACTTGCTTTCCATATTGCAGCATGACCCCCCATAGCACTGATCCAGTTCCATAAGTCACTTTCAGGTCCTGAGCACTTTTGGCAAGCAAAGTCCTCATCAGACTCAGGCTAGTATTGATGAACCTGCTGTCCTCCATCAAGATGGATTCAAGTGGGATTTAATCCACTTGGGGACCATCGCCCTTCTCTGTAGACTTTATCACCTAAGCCATTAGTCCTCAGGCTTACTGAACCGCCACCTAACACTCGGCATTGGGTCACTGGTAGTTTGGTCTACTCTATTACCAAAGCAGGATAACCTGGCCAGACTGAGTCTTTCTCTATATTGGCAAAATATGCATTTATTTATAAAAATCAGAATATAAAGCAGACCCTTTCAGAGTTCAGGATGTATACATTACAATTTCAGAGAACCAGTGAGCAATATCCTGTTCAATATTTGTCTGTGTAAAGCTGCCATAGTGACCAGACAAATACTGGTTATAAATGGGTATTGACTCTATCACATGAGATAGTCACATCAACATGGCAACTTCCTCTGTTGGAGCTTCACACCCAACAGTACTGGACAGATGCTAGATGTAGTTGGTAAGACTCTAAGTATATGCCACAAAAATAGTTTTCAAATTAAACAACAGATGTCACTAAGACCAATGTCAATCATGGTTTTCTGCCGGTAAGATGGTATCACTTGCATATCTTAAATTATTGTTGTTTTCACTCCTCCTTCATTTAAATCTAGCCCAGCTTTTTGTATATGTTCTGCATTCAGAATGAACAGATAATGAGATAAAATGCACCCTTATCTGACACCTTTGTCTATAGGAAACTATTCTGTCTCTCCATATTCTGTTCTAATGGTCGTTCTTATCCACAGTATAGGATGTGCACCAGGACAGTCAGCTTTGCAGGCGCACCCACCCAAACAAGGACACAGACACCGGTATTGGATTTAAGGCATTGGGCCACTTTTATTGAATAATGCCCTAGTCCGAATTATAACTTTCAATTGGTGTTTCATCCAATTATAATTCTTTAAGGCAAGCAGGCCGCAGTAGCACTGGTAAGGTTCCACCCAAATTGCCAATGTCAATTGGCTATTATGTATCAATTTGTATCAATTTGTTTTGTTGTCACAAATTGTTGACTGAAGTCAATATACTATCTATTGACCCCACCCTCTGACGTGTATCCGTTAAAATATCAAGGTGATGCAGGCTGTGAAGCTCCTAGCATGACCCCTCTCATGGTTCGCCCTTGACCGGCCAAGCCTGTTTCCCCTGTACCTATCTACGTGTTGGCCAATCAATTGCAAACCTGCCGGATACCTATGGGTCATAAATGTTACATTACCAGTGCTAAACGCCACACGGGGAGGCGTCCATGATGACTCACCGCCCCCCCCCCCCCCCGACCGACAATTCAGTCACCAGGCCCGCTTGCACGTCATTCAAAAAGAGGTCCATACCTCTTGTTGACAGGTGAACCCCATCTCCAGAATACAGGCTAAAATCCTGTAACCCTATCCCGGGATGACAAATGGCTGTCCCCCAAGCCATTCTCGATAAGGAACCAGGCAACAGCCCTGTTCACTGACCGCGGGGCACGGTCCAAACCACGGGGGTCAATGCCTCCCCTATAATAGTGTCTTGGCACGATGTCTGACCATAGCAACCGTGTGTACGGCCATAAATGGTGAAGAAACGCCAGGTCACTGCACTCGGAAGTCTTTAATGCCAGGCCAGTGATCTGTGCAAGATCATTGCCTCCGAGGTGCAGAATTAAAACATCTGGCGGTCCGGCATCCCCAATGGACATCAGGAATGGCAACAGTTCCCGCCACCTCATGCCGTGCACACCATACCACTGCATACGCGCGCTTGCACGTAGCCCGAGATGGGGTCCCCACTCTGACGAAACCGCATACTGTGCTGCCCAGTGCACATAACTGTGGCCCACCAGCCACACTGCCACTGGTGTGCGGAAACACGCAGGGTCTGTAAGAGAAGGAGAGAGAATTGAGGGCATAACAAGGCACTCATGCAGTGAGGGGACGAACAGACGGAGAAAAAGGCACAAATCCCCACCTGCCCATGCGACATATGTCAGCCTCCGAGTACCCAAATGCAGCCGCAGTTGATGCAGTGCCTATCCGAAATGAATGGTTACCGTAATGAGCCCCAGGGACCCCCGCACTGTGAAGCGCCGTCCCAGTAACCCTCCAGAATTGTAATTTGGTAAGGGGAGACCCATCTTGGTGGCAGAACAACAGGCCAGGGCGTGAACCACGTGCTGCCACAAACGCATGTAGGGAACCAACTGGACAGATGGCAGCATCATGCTACTACTCTTTCCTCGCTGATCGGCCCTTGAGGAGCGAATCCTCCACAGAGCCCACTCCTGGTCAAGCGACACATCTTCCAGTTCCAGTGCCCTGCGGGACATGTCCCCTGTTGAAAGTGGGACCAGCTCACTGATTCTCAGAGCCCCAAAGAAAGCCACGGAGGTAGCTGCCTGAAAATAGACTCTTCGTACGGAGCATAGCGAAAGCTATGCCGACCTCTAGCGAGGCTTGCCATCAGAAAAAGGCGAAACAGGGTGACGTGTATCCGGGTGGCAGCCGTGTTCACGTGTCCACCCCTCCAACACCCGGCGTATTTGGAAGACACCCATGTGAGCAGCGTAACCCCGTGCCTAGCCATAAATGCCAAGGCAGAAGGCCTGGCGGCAATGGTGTGTGGGGCCAGACCTTGGTCATGAAGGTGCACCATGTACTGCAAAGCATGTTCAACCGGGATCAGCGACATGTCAGGCAGTTGCACCTCCCTACAGAAAGCCCTAAATTGGGGGATCATGTGCAGATACGCCTTACGCGTGCACGGGGCCGATCGCCCGGTTCACCTCTCCTTACCAAAGGTCTGCATCTCACGCAGAAGTGGAGAGGGAAGTTCCTCTGTGTCTGGCGCCCAGGCTCGGAACCGGGGGATCTGCAGGCGGAATAAAGCGTCATCAAATTTAAAGGTGTAACATGCTGTATAGATCATATCTGCACCTTGTTTCTTGGTCCACCCGAAAGTGGCCAGCCCAAGTCTCACTGTCCCTTGTCCTATCTGGTGGACAATCAGCCATGTCCCTGCCAGATTCCTGGGGGGGGAGTGCAATGCCTCGGGCATACTGAGAGGGGCGCACAACCCACAGCCCATGCTGCAATGAAGAGGATGATACCTCAGGTACTCTAATTAGGCACACAGCCTCACACCGGAAGGAGGAGGACCATGTGCACACAACCCATGCTGCAATGAAGAGGATGATACCTCACGTACTCTAATTAGGCGCACAGCCTCACACCAGAAGGAGGAGGACCATGTCACAGGCACACAGAGGAGGTGTGCTGCCTCGTGCCAAAAGGAAGAGGACCATGCCTCGATTACTCCCATGAGGTGCCCCGCCTCATGCCACAAGAAGAGGACCATGCCTCGGTTACTCCCATGAGGTGCCCCACCCCATGCCACCGTAAGAGGACCATGTGTCGAGTACCCACATGAAGTACCCTGCCTAAAGCCACATTAAGAGTGCCATGCCTTGGGTGCTGCAGCAAGAGGACCGTGCCTCGAGAACTCGCATGAGGTGCCCAGCCTCATGCAGTAATAGGACCATGCCACGGGTACTCCCATGAGGTAACCCCCCCCCCCAAACCACAGTAAGATGACCATGCCTCAGGTACTCCTATGAGGTGCACCGCCTCATGCCGTATTCAGAGGACCATGCCTTGGGTGAACCCATGAGGCACCCCGCCTCGTGACCAAAGGAAGAGGGCAATGCCTGTGGTACTCCCATGAAGTGCCCTGCCGCATGCTGCAGGGAAGGTGACCATGCCGCAGGAACACGGAAAAGGGGGAGGGGCATTTCCCTTGTGCCAAAATGAAAAAAGACCATGCCTCGGGCGCCCAGAAGAGGTGCCCTGCATCATGCATAAGGTAAAAGGACGGTACCTTGATGACACTAATGAGGTGCCCAGCCTGACGTCCAAAAGAGTAGGGCCATGTCTCAGGTACACTGAGGTGGCTCACCATCCCACGCTAAAATAAAAAAAGGGGGTGCATACCTTGGGTACCCCAAAGCGCAGGTGAGCCTCACGCCAAAGGGAAGAGGAGCATGCTTCGGGGTACCGATATCCCTGAACCTTGCAGAACTAGGAACCGTGCAACAGCTCTGTTCACTGTCCGCTGGGCACGGTCCAAACCACGAGGATCAAGCCCTCCTTTATAGTGTTGCCTGTATATGCTCTGGGACCATAGCAGCCGCGGCCGCAGTCACATGCGGTGTAAAACCTCCAGGTTCCTGCGCACAGATACCTTCAACCAAAGGCTGGTGATCCATGCAAGATCAGTACCTCCCAGGTGAGTTACTAGGATATCCGGAGGTGGTGTGTCCCTAATGAACATAAGGGATGGGATCAGTTCCAGCCACCTTGTGCCACGCAGATCAAGTAGGCCGGTAGCCAGGTAGGCCACGTACAAGGGGGCTTGCCATGACAGGACAAGTCCTTGTCCCCATAGTCTCACCCCTCCCTTCCCTCCTTGGTTGGTACCTGGGTAAGGGGGGGGGGTCAAGATGTCAACATACTTGCCCCGCATATCTCCTCCCTGGTGGCTTGAGGCAAGTGGTCCCCAGGGGAAGTGAGTAGTCGGCTGTCGTCATGGCCCGAGTCAGCGTGGAGCTAAGCGAGGGAGTGGAGAATGGGCCATAGGCCCAATAGACAAAGGCGTTGGTGCGGACTACACCCCCGTAACTGTGTGACAGTGTAAATGGTGCACTAATTTGACCACAATACTCACAAGTTGCACCCCCCTTCGCCGCCCCCACCAGGGGTTCCAGCCTCTGAGGGGCATCGGAGCTCGCGATGGAAGTCGAGCTCTGAGCCGTCGAAGGTCCAGGCCAGGTCACACCGGGCACTAGCAGAAGGCCCCGCCAGGGAGGCTGCACGGGGAGCTGCGGAGCACCAACAGGCGTAGGTCTGATGGCCTCTGGCAGCTCGACCCGGCTAAGGGCCTGCCGCAGAGCATGGGCAGGCAAAGGGGGAGTGGCCGGATGTGGCCCTGCCCCGGGGTCCTGAGGTGGTGAAGCAATTGTCTTGGAGGCTTCCAAGGCAGCAACGCAGGCCATACGTGAATGATCAATCGAATCCGGCCCACTGAAATAATGTGGGCCAGATGCAACAGACAGCCCACATACAACCTATGCCCTAGAATGGCCCACGAGCTGTGACCAAGCTCGTGGGCACCCACAACTGCAGTAGGCCCAGGCCGAGTAATCCGGCCCGTGGGTGGAGGGGCAAGGGCGGTGCGCAACCCCACGCTGGGCTGCACTGGGCCACCCTGATTTAATGCAATCATCACACTCATATACCACCCCATAGCACTTAGTGCACTCTATCGGTGGCTACAGGTTAATTAGCATTTCACCCCCAACATACTGACATTGGATGAACGAATCAACCTTGAGCCCATTAAGGATCATACCTACAACCCTTTGGCTGCAGAACAGCAGCCTAACCACTACACCACCTGGGCTCTTACCGTGATCCAAGGTCCATGGGGCTTGAAGCCCCTGGGGAGCCAGATTGCCCCGCCCCCGCCTGAGTCTTCTGCCTGAACGGCAGTTAGGCAAGTGCCCAAACGACCTAATAGGTGGCAGTTGGGGGGGAAATAGGCCGGTTTGTTCGTTTCCCTGACAGAGATTGCTCTGGGTTGAAATGATTTTTGCAGGGGACACCCAAATGAAAAAAACGGCGATCCAACCGTCATGCAGTATCCAGGTGTCAAGCTGCTGATTTGCCAGCCTGCCAGCTAATGAGGCAGGCTCCTTAACCACTTAGCCACCGCAGTCCCAACTCCTTTGAGCGAACTGGGCGGGGGGTTGGGCGAGCCCGTCCCCCAGCACGGGACCGTGCGGCCTTTTGGGTGGCTTGGCCAGCAAAAGCGAGCCAGCGGAGTGGGTTCCCCCGCTCCGACGTTCGCTAAACTGCTTGCAATTCCAAGCAAGCAGGGGGAAAAGGGACGGAGCGAACTTCTCCGCTCCGTTGCTTTTCTAAAATGGCGAAGGGCCGCCTCGTGGCCACCCCTTTTATAAGGGTTGGCCACACCCCCTAACTACATGGATGTCTGAGTCCGGGGTGGGGTGGGGGCCGCAAAGAGCGTGGTGGCCATTTTGGCACCGCGCTTGCCTTTCAGGCACTCCCATTTATTTCACAACCACACCTAGTTTTCCCTGATCCACACATAGACTTTGCTTTAGCCTATAAAGCATAGGATTATTTTCTTCTGAAATTCTAATTTATAAAAATGATAAAATGTACAGTATATTAAAAATATACCCACCGTTCAGCTGAGGACGCCTGCCGCCCCTCCCACGGGGTTTGAAAAGCTGTGCTGGCTCCCTGCGGCAGAAGATGATCTGCTGTTCGGCTGATGACGCCTGCTGCTCCTCCCCCCTGGCCTCACCCATGCCTGGGGGTTGAAAAGCTGGGACTTGGCCATTGGGGCTGGGGGGGCTGGACATTCCCCTCTGGCCAGCTTGGGCTTTAGACTTTCTTGCTGGCTGTTTCTTATGAAGTTTTCTATGTGGTTTGTGGACTTTATTGTATTTATTGTATTTGATATCTATGTGATACTTTGTGAACCACCCTGAGTCAGTGTATAAAGAATTATTATTATTATTATTATTATTATTATTATTATTATTATTATTATTATTATTATTATTATTATTATTATTATTATTATTATTATTATTATTATTATTATTATTATTATTATTATTATTAAAATCAAAATATAAATGATACAAAGTTACTATTAAGCTAGGATAAAACAAACATACCACTTTCCCATTTGTCCAGATTTCTCTATAAGCAACATATTAGGACAGTTCATCAAAATGAGATGCTGGGCTCCTTGAATCTTTGGAATAATCAGAAGCTGAACGCATGTCTGTGCTTATTTTCAGTGCCTCCAGTCCTCTTTTTGAACTCTTAGGTTCAAGTACTTCTTATTCATTTCCCCGCCTCACATACATACAACCTGAAATCCCAGATCAGTTCTGAAACCTCAGGATTAGAAGCCACTACTGAGTTAGTATTTCAGGACTTTATGCAGTTTTCAGCCATTTTTTAAAAATATTTAACTACTTCAAACTGAAACAGAATGGAACAAAATCTGTAATAGATAAACTCTTAATAATTCCTGAATTTTAACATCGGACATAATTAAAACAGAGCAGCCATGACTTGTCAATAATTCCCATTTTGAAAAAGCAGTTTTATATCAATAGAGCCAATGTATGTTGTTATTGTATGCTGCCAAGTTGTGATTTATGGTGATCCTATGAATGAATCATCTCAAAAATGTTTTGCTGTCAACTGCCGTGCTCAGCTGCTGTACACTTAAGCCTGTGGCATCCTTTATGGAGTCAATCCATTTCACATTTGGTCTTTCTCTTTTCCTGCTGCCTTTGTCCATTCCCAGAATTATTGTCTTCCCAGAATCTTGCCTTCTCATAATATGCCCCTTTTGCCTCCAGATTTGGTTTGCTCTAGGACACATTTGTTTAGTCCTTTATTGCTGTCCTTCCAACTCTCTGTCTTCTGATATCTTGGCTGCAGTCTCCATTTGGATAGAACATTGAACCAAGGATGCAAAATCTTTCACTATCACAATTTCTTCATTGTCTACATTAAAGTTGTGTCATTCTTCCGTAGTCATGGCTTTGTCTTCTTAAAGTTAAGCTGAAGTCCTGTTTTGATACTTTCTTCTTTCACTTTGACTAAAAGTCATTTCAGGTCATTGCTACTTCCTGTCAGTAAGAAGGTGTCATCTGCATATCATAAACTATTGATATTTCTTCCACCAGTTTTCACTCCTCATTCATCTGAATTTATTTTATTTATTTATTTGAGTTTATACCCCGCCCACTTGCCCTAGGGCAACTCAGGGCGGCACACTTATACATAAGAATTTAAAACACCCCTTAAAAACTTCAATAAAACTCTTTTTAAAAAGTCTTAAAAATCCACTCCCAGTTAAAAGACCTTCCCTTCCCACCCATCAGTAAAAAGGGACATATACTTCTAGTAGAGCCAATGAGCGGGAGTCAACACCCCATCAGCCCCTATACTTGCCCTGCCAGCCAGGTTTTCAGCCCTTTCCTAAATGGCAGCAAATCCGTCTGCAGCTGAAGGTCTACTGGCAGGAGGTTCCACAGGGCTGGGGCGGATACGGAGAAGGCCCTTCTCCTAATGCTAGAGAGGCGAGCCCTTCTAGCTGAAGGAACACTGAGGGAGCACCTCCGGTCCACCCTGGTGGGGTGGGCATATTCCCTTGGGACAATGCGGTCTTTTAGGTAGCCTGGCCTACTACCATGAAGGATTAAAAAGGTCATTACAAGCACCTTGAATTGCACCCAGGGACAAACTGGTACCCAGTGCAGCTCCCAAAGCAGAGGCGAGGCACGGTCATAGTGCCCGCACCCCATCACTACCTGGGCCGCCGCATTCTGGAACAGCTGTAGCCTCCGAATGGTCGTCAAGGGCAGCTTCCCACATTAAAAACTATGAGTCTAAACTACAGGAATCACAGATGCAAATGAATTGAACTGTTTACACAGAAGCAGGTTCCCATGTGTCCATGCCAGTTGTCCTTATTAATCTTGTCTAGCTTTCTGCATTATTTGTTCTACATACAGATTGAACAGATAAGAGGATGAAATGCACACTTGTGTGACTCACTTGCATATAGGAAACCAATATGTGTCTCTATATTCTATACGAAGGTAGCTACTTGTCCACAATACAGGTTATGCCTCTGGACAATTAACTGCTGAAACACACACATTTCTGACAGAACAATCCACAGTTTCTAATGCACCTCACAGGCAAAGCTTTTGCTGTAGTCTATAAAGCAGGGCCATAGCCAGGATTCTAGATGTGGGTGGGTGAATATTTTTTCAGGATGGGCAATAATGTCATATATATGTGTGTCATATATATAACCAGCCGGGGATTTGAGGGTGGGCAAACTGCTAACTCAGGGTGGGCAAAGCCCGCCCTGGCCACCCCCTGGCTATGGCCCTGCTATAAAGCTAAACTATTTTCTTCTGCAACATGATCTAGGGTGAATCTTCCATTTCAGATTCCAGCTTGAACTAGCTCCATATAATGTAAACACCTTTGTCGCAACACCTTGAGCATTACTTTGTTTGTATTAGAAAATAGAGGAATGGTACTATGGTTACTGCACTCCTTGACATCTTTTTTTTTTTTTTTTGGCATGGGAATGTATGTTGAACTTGCTAGGCTGTGGGCCAATGTTTCCCTCCCCCCCCCCCCCGATATTTGTTGACACATTCTTGTTTGGATTTTGACAGATTAACTCTCTGTGGCTTGAAAAAGTTCTAATAGTATCCCATCTATCCCTGGTGATTTATTTATTTCAAGAACTATCAGAGCATCTTTCACTTTGCTTTCTAGAACTTTAGATGCTTCATCATAGGATTTCTCTTAAAATAAGACATCCTTTTATCTCTACCTCCTTATACTGTATTCAGGAATGGGAGGTTAAATGCAGGATTCAAATTCATGGTTCCCATCAGGGAACAAGTAAGGGAAAGTAGAGAGCTGAATGCAGAACTGCAAAAACAACTTCCCACATTAAAAACTGTGAGTCTAAACTACAGGAATCACAGATGCAAATGAATTGAACTGTTTACACAGAAGCAGGTTCCCATGTGTCCATGCCAGTTGTGCTTATTGCCAAATAGCTATGCAAATCACTGCAGTGTTAGACATTCAAGTATTTCCTTCAGTTGTAATGCTAAACCAGGAGCAATTATAATAATGAATTCTTCAGTAAGTTCTCAGCAAGAGACTAAATGCTGAACTGATATCTTAAGACTGTAATGCATTGTAGATGGCACTTTGCCATGCCTTCTGCTAGCATCATCTTTAGTCTCCTTATTCTCTTCCCAGCTATTTTGTCTAAACTACACAGGAATAGGATACCTGCCAAAGCTGGCTTGCATTATATAAACTGAAGAATTTGTGTAGGCATTTTTTTCTACACAGATGCTCCTCCAAATGCAGGAAGGCATGCAATTTTTTCTCACCTAGGTATTACTTGTCTAGCATGCTTTGCTTTGTGATTGGTCATTGGCAGGCAAACACAGACTTAATTTGCAAATCTGATTACTAAGGAACCTTTCTCTGAGGAAATCTCATTGTGGAAAGGGAAACAAATTTAATCATTGGGAAAACACATTCCTTTTAAAATCCAGTTTGACCCTCAGCCAGTCTTTAGAATTAGATCTTCAGGAGAGATTGTTTCAGAACTAGAAGAATGGTGCTGTGGAATAACCTTGGAATAGATTACCTCAGAAATAAAGGCCTATAGAACACTCCCCTATATGCAACGTGAGCTAGGGAGACTGTGAAGTATTTAAAGCAATTTCTGAAAAGTGGCTTGCAATGAATCTGGCACTGCTCCATTTAATGGTTTCATATAAAATTTTCACTATGTTTCTATTGTATTATATGTGTATCTTATTTCACACCCCAGGGAACAAGAAAAAAGTTTGTTTTACAGCAAAAGCTACGATAGAAGCTACATTTCCAATGTCTGCCAATTCAGATTCCCAACCCCACCCCTAAAATATGGGCACATTAATGTACCCTTCTTACACCTTAACTCAGTTTAAGAGCTGAGCTTCATTCTCTAATTCTCTGAGTGTGGGCAGACGGTATCCTCTACTTGCTTATGGTTACGCCTATCAAATACAATGACTGGCATCAAGTTGGTGGGATCTGCCTGTACAATAAGAAAGATTTATTTTTTTCAATTTCAGGGTGCATATGATTTCATCTCAATGAATTCAAGCATAGTACATCCCCTCGGTGAGGGGGCGGTGATACATATGTAAATAATAATAATAATAATAATAATAATAATAATAATAATAATAATAATAATAATAATAATAATAATAATAATAATAATAATAATAATAATAATAATAATAATAATAATAATTCTTTATTTGTATGCCACCCACTCAGCATACGTTAACTCAGGGTGGCTCACAAAGTATCACATAGACATCAAATAGAATAAATACATTAAAGTCTACAAACCACATAGAAAAGTTCAATAATAATAATAATAATAATAATAATAATAATAATAATAATAATAATAATAAACAACTGGAAATCTCTGATGAGCAGCCATGTGGAGCTGAGCTTCCCGACTCCTAATATGTATGATTTTAGACTGAGCTAGGAAAGTTATTTTAGAACCCCAATTGGGCATATCCCGGGCCATGGCAACCTTGTACCGGCTAATCTCTCACACTTGGTCAGGCAAAAGAAACTACAGAATGAATTCACCAAAAGGTGGTTTCATTCTGTCACTTTCATATCTGGCCTAGACAGGAATGAAGAAATCAAGAATAATTATATGGAGTGCTGTAAACTGTGCTTGCTTATGACTCACGTTCCATGCTACCACAGTACCCCTTTGGGTTTTTGGCCACTACTCCTGTTTGGATGATGGAATGTTCCACTTTGTCCTGGACCTGAATTGCTTACCTGAGCCTGATGGTATTGCTAGAGGAATCTTCTGTGCACAGGCCTGTGCTGGCCTGGCAGGATACCGGGACATGTCGTCACGCACCCCTACTTATAACTTAAAGGGCCATGTTTCCATTCCCACTTCGGCTTCTCTCGCCGGACTCCCCTTCACCCTGTGGGAGAAAGTCTGAAGCACTTTCATGTGGTTTTTTTCAATCCAAGCTTTATTATTATTATCATCTCTGCACCACAGGGCAAGAGGAGCAGAAGCAGAAACTGCCAAGGTGGTGTGGCCCTTTGAGTTATAAGTCAGGGGTTCTCAACCAGTGGCCTGCAGGCCGAATGTGGCCCATAGTGCCACTTCATGTGGACCCCCACCGCCTCCACCACATCAGGAAGTGCCATGTGGTAGAGGAAGGCAAAATGGCCATCCAGCCCCTGAAGCTGTCTGAGGGAACGTGACCCAGCCCCTGGCTTTAAAAGATTGAGAATTCCTGTTATAAGTTATAAGTAGGGGCATGCGGTGACATGCTCTGGTATCCCACCAGGCCAGCATGGGCCTGTCTGTGCATTGACTCACACTGTCTATCAGCTATCTCTCTAACCACTGCTCTGTGAATCTAAATTACACATCTGTGTGGAAATATCCTTGAGAACCTTTCCACCTAAAGCTCCACAATGCACTTTTCTCTTTGTTTTGTTTTATTATGTTTTTCCAACAGGAAAGCTGTTGAAACTTAGAAAATGTTCCAATATTGTACTTTTTTTTTTGAAGGCCTGTAATCTTGGCAAGACCCTGATTTCCACATATAGCAACAAAATGTGGTAGTTGAAAGAGCAATACTCGTCTCAGATATTGCCATGCTGACTTACAGAATTGTACCCTTGAGAAAAAGACTTGGATAAAAACGGAGAGCCATGTGGTGACAAAAATGAAATAGAACTGTCATCTAGCAGTTCTTCATAGTCCATCAAATAAACTATTAAAGATATAAGAAGAGGCACAGTGTTCTTGGGCAAAGGTTGTTAAACCACTACTCCAAGGGCAGGTCATAGCACATAGCGAAAGATTGTTAGGAAAAGATAAACCAGTTTTCTGTATGAAACCTGACACCATCGGTTTCCAGCCACCTTTAAGGCTGTGTGTTTGCAAACAGTGACCCAGCTGGATAAAGTAATAAAACAAGCCTTTTGAAGAGCAATTGTACTTGTGGTTCATAGTGTTTTGTATGTGAAACACTTTGCACTCTCACAGCATTTTCATTTCTAGAGTTCATGTATCTTAACCTTATTTCAGTTTATCTGAAAGCATAGTTTTAATCAGGTATTGGAATTTACACTATTCCTCACACCTTAGAGCAGCAACTAAAATTTCCTGTTATTTTTTTAATACTAGTGGAAAACCCTCAATATATAACAAATTTGCAATTTCCAAACCAGCTTAAATGAAATATATTATTCTTGAAACATACACAGGGACTGCAAGTAGACCAGGGTAGGGGCAGGCTTAAGTGTAGGAATGGCTGGCCACAAGGGAGACACGCAGAAGCAATCATGCGGTGAAGTCCAGCCCCAACGTATTTATTACCCTGCCTTGGGGTTCGTGACATGTGCCTAGGAGACTCATGACGCCCCTATACAGAAGGCTTGCATATGTGGCATTTTCCGGTGGTCAGCTACAATGCTGGCTCTTGGACATTGCCCTGTGGTTAATGGACAGCCCGTAGTTAATTACCTTGGGCTGCCAAAACCCATTGTTCCTGCCCTAATCTCGGGGTCTATGTGTATTGACTCCGGGTACCTAGCTTGTCCTTTGTCTGCCCTGGCTTCTTTGCCTTACTCTATTTCCCTCTAGCCTAGGTTATGATTCATCTCTAACAAGCCCGCTTTATCTTCCCAATTTCCTTTCCCGCCGAGCCCAGGTGATCCCCAGATCTGTTGAAAGCCGAGCAAACCCCTGGGGAGAGGTTTAATTGCCAATTATTCCCGAGGGCAACCCACATTTCCCCTTCCTTTATTATTTAAGTCAGCCTGGCTGAGGGCATGATAGATGTAGGACATGATCTGTTTGGGCGTAACTATTTCTCGGGGTCTCCACCATAAGGTACACATTGATAAGAGTGATGGAATGCACTGCGCAAAGCAGCAAAACATAATTCCCACTACTACAACGCCAGCGATAGCTTTGAGCGCTGTTTTCAGCCACCCCCATGGCATCCACGACCATAGTTCATCCCACCATCCCCAGTTGGCATTTTCCTTGAAGTGTTTAACTAGAGTGTCAATTTCGGTGATTTGACTCTGGTCTGTGAGGTTAAAACAACACATGTCCCAGACAGACTCGCATCCCAAATGGTGTAAAAGCAGCAAATAGTCAATTGCTGCGTGGTTGTCTAAAACCGCATGTCTCAGTTCAGCCTGCTCTCGGTTTAGCATGGCAATGGCTAATGAAGTGTAATTGATGGCTTTGGCTAGTGTGCATGCCAGTTGGCCGATCCTGCGTGCATTACCCACTGCTAGTCCGGGCACCCCTATGATACTGACTGCTAGGGACACATACTCTGCCTTGCTAAGTACGGTGATATCACTGTCACATGTCTCATCTAGCTGGACTAGCAGTTCGGGCCGTGCTGGCCTTGAGGTGACCAGGTTTGGGGTGACCATCTCCCTTTTGGGGATTACCAGGGTTAAGCGACTCACACAACAGTATAAGTCTGACACATTAGCAGGTATGTAGTTCCAAGTCCGTTGGTTACAAGTGAAAAACCACCCTGTAGGCAAAATAATATGAGCATACACATAACTGATTGTCTCTGGTTGTACACATTTCCAAGTCTCTTTCCCAGGGCTCAGGCAACGGTGGTGTGGGCCTGGCACAAGGTGTGTTTTGGCTGATGGCCCGTCATCCTGGCACAAGGTGTGTTTTGGCTGATGGCCACCCGAGGTGTGTAAAGGGTGACTGCATCAGCTGGCAAAGTCTTTGTTACCTGAGTACCCCAATTTGCTTAAGTCGCATAATTGATCTTGTGATGGTGTCCAAATGCGCGAAACCAATCAATGTCCCCAGCCTGCTTTCCCGGCACGTGGCACACTGGGATCAGGCATGTACTTAAGAGAGAAGCAGTGTCTGTGGTTTGTTGCAACCAAAAGTCCGATCGGTTGACAAATCCGGCTAATTTCTCCCAAATGTTATATTGGAGTCTGGCAATTAAATCTCCACCAGATGTCAAGGCCTCATAAGATGCTTGAACCCCTCCTCCCATCAGCAAGGAAAGGATCAAGATGATCATCAGGGAATTGTAGGTGATTTGAGCTAGTTCTGCGGCCACCATGTTTTGTGGGGTGGGCTCAGTCCCACAGAATGGATAAGGCGTCATCACACAAGGTCTTGACCATCCCCCAGGTCACTTTCTGCTCTGGTCTCGGCTGGGGTCGTCTGCTCCATCTGGGTCCTCTCACCAGGTTCACTCCCTCCATCTCAGGCAGGGGATCCGGGATCGCTCTGTTCCACGCCATGTTGCTCGAAATGAGGTTTCACGCAACGACTAGGGATCCAGACAGGTCCTGTGTGGGACATAATCGATGCATACCCTCTCCCCCATGTTATCAGGGGCACCGTGCCTCTCCAAGAGGGGTCTGGCGGCAACCTGAAGCAAACCATGGGTTGCGGGAGGATTTCCTGCTGTCGGAAATGCTTCTCCTGCGGGGTGCAGTCAGAAAAAATGTTTAGGCAATTGTAGGTGAACAATACTTTGTGTAGGTGTTGCTGCGCCTGACCCTGGTTTTTCGGAGGAACTATCTCCTCCCTTTCTGTTTGTTTTTCGATGTAGGACTTTAACGTCTGGGTCACCCGTTCGACAATGGCCTGTCCCTGGGAGTTGTATGGAATTCCAAATGTGTGCTTCATGTCCCAGGTTGCTAGAAATGATGCTAGCTGTTTGGAACTATAAGCAGGCGTGTTATCGGTCTTCAAGAGGTCTGGTTTACCCATGACCGCATAACATGTTAAAAGGTGTTGCTCTACATGAGTTGCAGCTTCTCCCTTCTGGGCTGTGGCCCAGGCAAACTGCAAAAAAGTGTCTATGGAGACGTGCCTATACTGCCTCTCCCAAACTGTGGGACGTGCGTGATGTCCATCTGCCAAATCTGGTTAGCTTCCATCCCTCATGGGTTGGTTCCCCACGAGGGCCCCCCTGATGCTCCTGCGCATTGTGGGTAGGAGCGCACAATTCCTTGTGCTTGTGACAACGGCAGGTGAAACTGCATGGTCAAAAAATAGGCTTAACAGATTTTTGTCTATGGCGGGAGTAATGTAGGCTCCCGGTAGACTGTGGATCAAATTCCTAACATACTGGCTGTCAGTAATGATGTTTAATGGCTCCCTGGTGAATGTTTTTAAAAGCGAGATTCGCTGCTGCCAGCTCCACTCTCTGTGCTGATTTCTGCAGAAGTGTCAGTAGCATTTTCCAGACTTTTTCTTCATGCCAAGTGAGAACTCTGTATACCTTTCCCCCATCGGTGAATACCGTCTTGGCTCCCTGAATGGGAGTCATGGACAGCAGGCCCTGCAATCTGATGGTGTGAGCATACCTGTCAAGTTTTGGATTTAAAAATAAGGAAAATTTAGGCCACACCCCTCTGTGGGTGTGACCAAATCTGTGGGTGTGGCCAAATATAGCCATGTGACTTGCTGGGCTCTAGTCATGCCTGGTCATGAAAATGTCTGCAAACACAGACAGCACTGTCTCTTTGGCTGTAAATGGAGATGAGCACTGCACCCTAGAGTTGGATACGACTGGCAGATTTTACTTTCTTAGGATCAAAGATCGCTGCAGATGGTGATTGCAGCCAAGAAATAAAAAGGTGACTGATGCTTGGGAAACAAGCTATGAGAAACCTGGGGAACATAGTTAAAAGTAGAGACATCACCTTGCAAATAAAAAATTGCATAGTCAAAGCAATGGTATTCCCGGTGGTAATGTATGGGTGTGAGAGCTGGACCATTAGGAAAGCTGAGCACAGAAAAATAGATGCCTTTGAAACGTGGTGTTAGAAATAGGTCAATCCTAGAAGAAATCAACCCTGACTGTTCATTAAAGGTCAAATAGTAAAAATGACACTAAAGTACTTTGGACATCAAATGAGAAGAGAAGATTCACTTGAGAAGGCCTTGATGCTGGGAAAGGTGGACAAAAGAAGGGGGTGGCCAAAAATAAGATGGCTAGATGGTATTGTAGATGCAATGGGCACAAAGCTGTGTGGGCCAAAGAACCCTTTCCCCATCTTCTTGGGGGACTTTTTGTTTTTGTTTTTTCTTGTTTACTCATTTTTAATTATTATTTTTCCTGGGAAGCAAAGTGCAGAATAGTAAACCAGCCCCCTAGGGTTACCAATTGCTTGTAAGCATCATGGCTTTAATGAACTAGCCCTGCACATGGCTAGACCCACACCCCCAATCAGGGTGGAGGAGCAAGTGATTAATTTCCCCTAATTAACCAATCTTTTTGTTCCTCACTGCAAAGAAATTGAAGCACCAACACCTGAGAACGTCGGATCCAGCTTAAGGAAGGGAATTAGTAAAGTAAAAAAGCAACCTCTGTAGTTTCCAAGCCTCTCAGCAGCTGAGGAGTTAATCTCCCTCTAGATGGTTTGTTAGAAGGTGGGGTGCTCTCTCTCTCTCTCATATAGTGATCAAGCAACATTCCCGCCTCCCAAGTTAACTCTAGAACAGAAATGAAATCCTCCAGGAGGCAGTGCAGAAACAGCTCAATAAACCATGAGAGTGAGAGAGAAGTCTCTACCCCAGACCAAGAGATGATTTGCCCCTGCATATATGACATATCGCTCACCTAGAGTAGAGTCCCGTCCCATAGTGGCTCCGACCAGCAACAGCAAAAACGAAGCCTCCATTACCATGTGGCAGGGAAATGAAAGAGAAACTAGAGGGCCCCTACCACCTTCTCTCTCCCCTTCCACAAGCGAAAAGCCACATAGCGGCCTCTGGTGGCAGGAAAAACATACTGCAGCTTCGTCTGTGAGGGCTCTGGTCAGGATATTTTTTTAAAAAAAAATAAGGGATATTAGGGGGAAAATTAATAAAATGGGAGGGGGTGGGAAGAGGGGTAAAAATAAGGGGTTTCCCCAGGAAAAACGGGATACTTGACAGGTATGGGTCTGAGTCTGAAGTGAGACTAGTCTGGGGTCCTTAGACAAATGGTATGCCAGGTTCCCCATGAACCCTTCTAATGCTATGGGTAGAGTGTCTCCCAGCTGCATTAGTTGCTGCATCTGCTTTTTATTAAATGGGATGACTATTTTAGCCAAGTCATATCCTGAAATGTCCCTTGCTCTTAACCTTCCCTTATGAATTACTGTGGCTACCAATTCCTGCAGAGGAACAATGTTCCTGGATGAGGTGTTCGGTAGATACACCCACTCCACAACTTTTGACCACTACCCCCCACTGGAGTCTATGCCTAGTGCTCCTGTGAACATGGTCCCTGTCCTGATGACATACAAATTTAGTATGGGGACGTGTAATCCCACGCTAATCCTGTCTACCCATCAGTGCCTGAGAATGCTGTTCACTGCTTCTAACGTTTGCTTAGCCTCACACAGAATGTGTAGCTGATCATCTGGCTGTTTCCCTTGGGTTAACAGCATGAAGAGCGGTTTCAAAAGGTCTATGTCTATTTTAAAATATGGCCTTGCCCAATTAATGTTCCCTAAAATCTGCTGTAGCTCTATGAGCGTGACTGTATCCTTAATGTTGATCTTGGGCAGCACTGGTGCTGCGAAAGATCGAAGAAACCGGTGCCCTAGATAAGAATAGGGTTTGGTTCTCTGCACTTTCTCAGGAGCTATCACTAATCCTTTTTCCCCCAGTGTGTTCTGGAGGTCTTGAAATATGTCGCTGCCTAATTTTGGCACTGCGATTAATATATCATCCATGAAATGGCAAACTAGGACTTTGGGGTGCAGGTTCCGGAACCCCGCCAAGGCCTCGTGGACGTAGATCTGGCACAGGGTCGGCGAGTTGAGCATTCCCTGTGGCAAATACTTCCACGTGAACCTTTAGGTTGGTTCCTTATTATTAGTGGCTGGCACTGTAAACGCGCACCTTTCCCTGTCCCTAGGGTCTAAAGGGATGGTGTAAAAGCAGTCCTTTAAGTCTACGATCAAGATCTCCCACCCTTCGGGGATCATATTTGGATTGGGTGTGCCGCACTGAAGCGGTCCCATGGGCTGAATGCATTTGTTAATTTCCCTCAAATCGTGAAGAAGTCGCCACTTTCTGGACTTCTTTTTAATGACAAAAATCGTTGAATTCCAGAGACTGGTGGATGGTTCTATGTGTCCTGAGTCTAGCTGCTCTTTAACGAGCTGCTTTAAAGCCTCTAATTTTTCCCCAACTATCAGACATTGTTCCACCCATACCGGCTCATCGGTTAACCATTTGAGCGGTAGGGCCATTACCCGAAAGTTAGGGTGGCAGGATACTGCTGTAGCATGTCCCTCCCCCAGAGGTTGACGGGCACATCTAAGATGTGCGGGCATATTACCGCTGTGCCGTCTGCCCCCAGGATGGTGACTTCTACCTAATCTCGGCTTCTATAGGCTTCCTAGATTCCTCCTACCCCCCACACATCTGAAACTGCCTTGATTGCCCACTCATTGGGCCATAATTTCTTGCTAATTACTGTCACGTCAGCGCCCATGTCCAGCAGGCTCTCAAAAGAGTTCGTGACACATGCCTAGGACACTTGTGATGCCCCTATACAGAAGGCTTGCATACATGGCATTTTCTGGTGGTCAGCTAAAATACTACAAGAAAGATTGGGCGAAGTGGAGCACACTCTAAGGGGAAATCAAAGACAAAAAATCCACTCATGCTGGCATGGAATGCAACCCATACAATGTAATAGTTCGTGCTAAGATCTGCTACGTGCCTGCAAGGAGGCAAGGACACTAGTAGTTCACGCTTGAAATATCAACACAATTAACTCTGTGTAATTGGAGTCTATGACTCCTGGGATCATGAAGATCCCTTTCTTCCCTGCACTGCTACAAGGGAAGTCTAACCCTACTCTCCCTGGGGGCAGGGGACCTTTGTACTGGGTGTTAACTAAGTTGACTGTGCCTGGCAGGTTGCAAATAACATCTTCCTGGCATTCTAGGTCTAACCCTGTGCTGCCCTTTGTTTCTGCCTGTGCCTCGGAAATGCTTGGGGTGACTATTGGGATGTCCACTCTGGAGCCTCCAGAGCGGCAGTTGTCTCTATTTGGACTGGGGCCATTATGGCACCTTGGGCACTGGGTGGATGGCTTAGCTGGGCGGGCCCCGGGAGGGCCACCTCCCCCCTTGCTGTGCTGCTCCCTTGGGTTCCCACCCCCTTGCATGGCCGCTGCTAACAGCCCCATTTTATAGGAGTCTGTCCCAACATCCGCATAAGCCCTGATCATATCTGTGAGTGTCAAATTGGTTCTGTGACCAATTGCCTGCAGTATTTTGCGGCAGTCGAGGTTGACATTGTCTTTTGCCAGCTTCATCATTAGCTCCTCTTGGGCCTCCTGGTTGTCTATCTGTCTGCTGATCACTTCCTCTAGCCGGTTAATGAAATCCATGTAGGATTCCTGCGCTCCTTGTTTTATGGTCGTGCAATTCTTAGCACCCTTGCCATTGGTGGGTACCTTGAGGTATGCCTTGAAGGTGACCTCTGAAGCCAGCTGGAGAGTGCCTGCTGGCAGGATGGACTGCATTTGGATGGTTTCGAACTACTGAGCCATATAGTTGCTCAGGAATTACCGCTCCTCCCATCCTGGCAGCCTTAGCCTGCGCTTCTAACCTGTACTCGCTGTCCCACAATAGGTACTGGCTAGGGTTCAGCATCATCCTCATCATGACTTTACAATCACTAGGGATGAGCATGGTGGATTCCCACAGCTGTTGCAGCATGCCCCTAGTGAATCTGCTCTGGAGCCCTGTGTCTGTGATTGCTTTGCGGATCTCCACAAGCAGCTTGTATGAAATAGGCATGTATACCGCCACCTGATCGCTCGTGATGGTATCTATCTCTAAGCGGACTGGGCACAGCATCTGGAGCTCACCCAGTTCTGCAGCTGGCAATTCCCCCTTGCGCAACTCCTCTTCTACCATTAATTGGAAAGGACTCTTAGTGACCCAGGAAGCACCTGCGCTTCCTAGGTTCCTGCCCACCCCCGTGGCTTCTGCAGCTGCCATGGAAGGGGAGTCCTCCAAGCCCCCATGTCTAAATAGGATGGACGGATAGGGATGCGCTGGGACTGATGATTCTACATAAGCCGGGGGTTTCTCGGTCTCTACCCGGGCTGGACTTACGGCTGCAATTATCTGCCTACATTTGCTCCAAGCCCCTAAGATTTTGGCGGGTGTTCGGGGTTCTTCCCTGAGGTATTTCCCTACTCTATCCCACACCTCCAGATCCATTGTGCCTGCTTCTGGGTAAAACAGACAGTGTTCTCCCAAATATACCACTAAGTCCATCAGGGCTTTCTTCCTCAACCCTATTTGATACTGCCTGGCCAGGTCTTTGAGCTCTCTCATGTGAGCCCACTGCCTGATGGATGAGTTTTGCTCTGCAATGCAAGCCCCCATAACTACCTGAGGGGGTGTCGCCGGATTTGTTTCTGCGTGATGAGCTGGCATGCCTTGGAGGTAGTAAATCGGGGCAGGTGGTACACAGGACAACGTCCCTCGGGTCTGGTCAGTGGATCTGGATCACGGCTATGGCTCTCTGCCATGGGCTTCTGCTGCCTCTTCTGATCAGGATTGCAGTTTTCCCTTGGCTCTGGAACACGTCCGTTCCGATACGTGGGGTGTGCCGGGCTTACGATCGCGTTGGCTTCCTTGCTTCAGGATCGTGTTGTGGCTTCCGCTAGGAATCACATCAGCCTTGCCTCAGGATCACATCGTTGCTTCAGATAAGAATCATGTTGGGGTCACCAGATGTAGGAATGGCTGGCCACAAGGAAGACACGCGGACACGCGGAGGCAATCGTGCGGTGAAGTCCAGCCCCGACCAGAGTCAGGGATACATATTTATTACCCTGTCTTAGAGTTCGTGACACATGCCTAGGACACTTGTGATGCCCCTATACAGAAGGCTTGCATACATGGCATTTTCTGGTGGTCAGCTAAAATACTACAAGAAAGATTGGGCGAAGTGGAGCACACTCTAAGGGGAAATCAAAGACGAAAAATCCGCTCATGCTGGCATGGAATGCAACCCATACAATGTAATAGTTCGTGCTAAGATCTGCTACGTGCCTGCAAGGAGGCAAGGACACTAGTAGTTCACGCTTGAAATATCAACACTTTTGAATATTAGCTCTTAGATCCCTAATGAAAGGAAAAGCTTTATTATAATCCAGAAAAAGCTTTTGATCTGGATTCTGGATTTTGTTCTCAGAGTGTATCTATAAATATTTGCAAGAAATTTATCAAGCCTTGGACTCGTTTGAATTATTTACTTAGCATGAACTATTACATTGTATGGGTTGCATTCCATGCCTGCACGAGCGGATTTTTCGTCTTTGATTTCCCCTTAGGGTCAGCTACAATGTCAGCTCTTGGACATTGCCCTGTGGTTAATGGACAGCCCGTAGTTAATTACCTTGGGCTGCCAAAACCCATTGTTCCTGCCCTAATCTCGGGGTCTATGTGTATTGACTCCGGGTACCTAGCTTGTCCTTTGTCTGCCCTGGCTTGTTTGCCTTACTCTATTTACCCCCAGCCTAGGTTATGATTCATCTCTAACTAGCTTGCTTTATCTTCCCAATTTCCTTTCCCGCTGAGCCCGGGTGATCCCCGGATCTGTTGAAAGCCGAGCAAACCCCTGGGGAGAGGTGTAATTGCCAATTATTCCCACGGGCAACCCACATTAAGATAGCAAGACTAGAACATATACCTCAATAGCAAAGCAATTACACTTATATATGTCCCCACAGTGATTAGTGCACTCACTGGGCAATTCACAAGTTTATCAGCATTATGTCCCAACATGCTGGGTACTCATTTTACAGACTCAGAAGGATAGAATGCTGAGTCAACCTTGAGCCCTGGTCAGGATCAAGCTCACATCCTTTTGGTTGCAGTACAGCAGCAAAGAATGATATGGCTAGATAGTATTGTTGATGCAATGGGCAAAGACCTGGGTGGGTTGAGGAGGATGGTGGAGGATAGGGGTGCCTGGCATGCAATAATGGTCCATGGGGTCACAAAGGGTCGGACTCAGCTATGTGACTGAACAACAACAACAACACAGCAGTTTAACAACTGTGTCACCAGGGCTCCTGGTTAACAAGGGTTGACAGGAGGCAAGGTTCATGATGTGGGTCATAGGTGAAAAAATAGGTAAGAATCCTAGTACGACACCTCTAGCCACTACACAGGACTAGTACAGCCAAAGGAGATTTAACTCTAGCACAGAATTTCCCAATCTTTGCTGTTTGGACTTTAATTCCCAGAAGCCTAAGTCAATTGCCCAAAGCACTGATTAGCCAATGTACTGACTTAGGCTTCAGGGAACTGAAGTCCCCCAGTGGGGCATTTGTCCCATGTTGGGAACCACTGTTCTAGCAAGTCAGTCCTAGATGATAAAGGGGGAAGTCACAACATGAAAAAAGAAGAAACTAAGGGAGTTGGTCAGATGGGCATTTAGCTCACGGTTGGATCCAGAGCAGGAATGGGTTGGTTCACTTTTTTTAGAGTGTTTACATGAGCAAATCAAATCATCCCCAGAGCATTCCAATCTTCACCTTTGTGGTCTCTGTAAAGGGCTTCCTACATTTTTGGTGTAGGTGTTGCTCAGGTTTGGTCTATTTCCAGCATGTGTGACTGCTGGGAGCAATGATGCTATGCAAAAAATTTACTACCCCCACCATGGGTGTGGCTAACTCTGTGGGCCACGCCCACTTGGCCTTCCTACACCATGGTCTGGGGTAGGGAGGTGGGTGTGGCTGGCCAAGTGGGCATGGCCTGGGGAAATTTCCGCTACCGGTACCCGGGCACCTGTGGGCACTGGGAGCAGCTCAACACTGGCTGGGAGAGAATCAAAAGCAAGTCTTTCCCCAATATTGTAGTAAAGGTAAAAGTTTCCCTTGCTTGAAAGCCAGTCGTATCTGACTCTAGGGTTCAGTGCTCATATCTGTTTCAAAGCCGAAGAGCCAGCGCTGTCTGCTTCTGCAGACGTTTCCGTGGTCATGTGGCAGGCATGACTAGACACCAAAGCACATGGAATGCTGTTACCTTCCCACCGAAGTGGTCCCTATTTATCTACTTGCAATTTCTTGCTTTCGAAATGCTAGGTTGGCAGGAGCTGGGGAAAAGATGGGAGCTCATTCCATCCTGCAGTACTTGGGAATCGAACTGCTGACCTTCCGCCTCCCAGTCAGCGTCTTAGCCACTGCAGTCCTCCCCAACTTCCTTGGCTCCATGGAGGGGCTAAGGAAGTGAAAGAAAATCTTCTAAGGTGTGATTGACAGAGAATGTGTGCTGCATCGCATCAAGTGGTACATTTTCTCCCTGGAGTTTTTGTTTTCTTTGCTTTCCAGGGTTTTTGTCAAGAGATTGTCTGATTTGTTTGCGGGGAGGCTCTCCACTGGGCTGTGACAAGCAATGCAAACAAAAGCACCTGTGAGAAAGTGATGTAGGGAATATTTGCTGTCAGTTACACACTTTCAAAAAGTATGTTATGAGAATAAAGGAAATCAGAAGTGTGTCTTACAAATTGTACCTTGTTATACATTTCTATAATTGAGTCCTGGCTGTACAGTGGTTAGAACTGCTGTACTGCAATCAAAATGTTATGAGTTCGATCCTAACTAGGACTCAAGGTTGACTTAGCCTTCTATCCTTCCAAGCTCTGTAAAATGAGTACCTTGCATGTTGGGGGCAAAATGCTAATTAACTTGTAAACTGCCCAGAGAGTGCACTAAGCGCTATGGGGTGGTATATAAGTGTGATTGCTTTATATGACATGACAATATTTTTCCTATGTAACTTTGAAGCAATGCCTTTGGGGAGGGAGGGGGGGAGAGACAGACTACAATCTTGTTTCAGAAGAGATCACCACTTCCTCTATGGTATGGTCATCTACCTGAATTTGATTGTTACATTTCTTGTAAAGTCCTCAAATACTCACCTTCCAGGAATGATGGGAGCAGATATTGTACATTGACTTATCTTTATCCGTGACCAGGCATTCATTTGAATACACAAATATATGGAAGAGGCTTATCAGAATTGTGGTTCTGTTGTTTGGTCTGTCCTCTAATTCCCACACACTGAAGTCACATAGGCAAGAAGCTTATGGAAAAGTCTTTGCTACCTTGGTAAAAGTGTATTATATTGAATTATCACAAGATAAAAAGTCGGTATAGACCAGGGGTTCCCAAACTTTTGTTGTCGCAGGTCTGTCATGTGGTGAGTGGGCGCATCACATGGTTGAGCAGGATGGTCACATAGGTCCTCCTGCTGTAAATGCTGCCATAAAACATATCCACAGCTGTCGTAAATGCATTTACGACAGCAGGTGGTGCATTTATGGCAGCATTTATGGCAGGCACAGGCGTGTTTACACAGGCCAGTGAGGTGTTTGCTGGACTGTGTACACTGCCCAGAGTCTATTGATTGAGGCAGTATATAAATCTACTATAAATAAATAAAAATAAATTTTATGGCTGTCATAAACATGCCTGCTTCTGCTTCCGGTAGCAGAGAGGGCAGCTGTGGGCCACATGAAATGGTGCCATGGGCTGGAGCCGGCCCATGGGCTGAAGTTTGGTCACCCCTGGTATAGACAGTTGTTGATGCACACCAGATCACACAATTTGTTATGCTACGACAAATACTGATGATGACACTCTAACTTGTGACAATTCACCACTTAAATTGATGCTGATTGTGTTACTCCAGCAGATGTAACTAATGGAATTCTGTTAACTGATTCCGTAAATCCATTGTGGCTCTTAGGGGCTCATTCAATGCTCTAAGGCTGCTGCTAGAAACAGTGTAAGTTACATCTCTCCCATTATATCCCAAAGTGCAAATTTCAAGAAATGGGTAGATGGATAATATTCAGCCAGATCCTCTTGCAAATTAGAAGATTTAACCTTTTGGTAAAGATGTTGATATGGATGTGATAAATGTACCCTTTTGATAAAAATATTTTTTTCTTTGGTTCCTCACAAAAGCATCAAATGTACCCTGCTTGTTAAATGACCTTGACATTATCAAAAGGCCTCTGACACACATCTGGGAAACAGAAAACACTTCAACAGATCCATTATGTAGATCAAAGCAGAGCTCACTTCTTTTGCCTTGAAATAGCAGTGGAATGTTTTATCTGGGTTAAATTAAAATATTTTTTTCAAAGAAAAATTTCACATGCGGGTGGGATAGCAGTCTAACATCTACCAGCTGAAGACCAAACTATAGTCCTTATGTCTTCTACAACATATGATTGTGTTTCTTTTGATAAACTGAAATTTGGGGTGGATGAATCTTCAAATTGTTTCAAAACCAGAACAGGCACCTACTAGCTGGAATGTCTGCAAAAAAATATATGAGGAAATAATATTTTATGATGCATTAGCATGGTGTCTTTCAGAACCCACACATTTTTTTTAATCACTGTAACCTGTTTCTACACTTATTTATTTATTTATTTATTCACATTTATATATTGCCACCTCACTCAAACAAGCGACTGGGTGGCATCAAACAGAACAAAAAACATTACAGTCAAAAACTTTTTAAAACACATTAAAAATTCTTAATAAAAACTAAAAATTCCACCCCACCCCCTTTAAAAGTCATCCCCAATTAAAATCCCACCCACCCCATGTGTAGTAGAGGGAGAGTCTTACTATAGCTTAAATGAGCTAGCAGGTGAGAGTCACAGTTCCATCTGCGCTCCACATCTGCTCTGCCAGCCAGGTTTTAAGTTGTTTCCTAAAGGACAGCAATTCTGTCTACAGCCGCAATTCTACCAGCAGGAGGTTCCACAGGGCTGGAGTGGACACAGAGAAGACCCTCCTCCTTGTGCTAGCGAGGCGAGCCCCTCTAGCCAAAGGCACAGTTAGGGAGCCCCTCTGGTCCACTCTGGCTGGACAGACAGATGTTCTTGGGGAGATGCGGACTCTTAGGTATCCCTTATTAAGAGACACAAGTAATTATATAGAACCTTTTGAAAGCCTTCACTCTTTTTTGTGTCATGTATTTATCGGACATTGTACTTCAGCACTTGATAGTCTCCTATAGAACAAACAGTAGTACATGAACTTGTCAGTCCTACAATCTTGACAGAATTGGGAGACATCAGAAATCCACTATATGCATGTGTTATTTAAGTCTAAATAGTTTTAGTGCTAGGAAGGTGGAACCATGTTACCTTCACATCTGCCCCCATGACTGTCCTTTCTGCGCATTCCCCAAATCTCTACTGGCAGGTAAACAATGTGTATGGTTCAATAGTCCAAATAAAGAACTCTGGGGTAAAAAAACACACAGAGATTACATAATGGGTCTGTGAGAACTCAGAAACCTATCCCCTTCCTGATATTTCAGATGGTATAAATCTCTTTATGTTGTGACATGTTGGTATGTGAGGCATCACAATGTAAGAGCAATATATATTGCCCGCCCACCCAACAGTGTGATTTGCTATTTTTAGAGCCACTTTCTGCATAGCATCAGGTCATGTCCAGCCAAATAGCAAAGTTTGTTGTGTTGGGTGGAAGAATTGTCATACCTGATACTGTCTAATAATGGCTGTACTGATGTAGCAGGACTCATATCAGAGCATTTGTGTAACACTGACTGTCACAAAGGGATCCCCAGAGTAGCATTACATTTAGTCCTGTCACAAAATGATGCGCATATTAAACTAGTTGGAAATCGTTACATCAAGTTTGCCAGTGAGTTTCTCCTGATGTTGGATCCAGCATTCACTAAAAGCCACAAATGTTTTGACCGGACATTTCTTTTTAGCACATTTGTGTTTGGTTGCTCACTTGGGCTTCACCTTATTGCTATACCTTTAACACAAATCTACTTCCATAATCAAATCAAGCAATGTGTTAATTGAATTGGAAAGAAGGAAATGTTTGTTCTCTTCAGGAGTATTCACAGCATGGCAACATCTCTTGGCCTGACTGAAGGCTGCAAAGCTAACTAGCTTATCTGTTAGGACAGTTATATTCTCTCATATGACAATGACTCACAATATGTAGTCACAATCTTCTGGAGAAAGGAGAGGAAAAACAGCAATTAGCGCAAGGTACTTGAATCTGCCTGCCAACAGCAGAAAAGTGATTTGTGCGACACATCAAGAGTTTCTGGCAAGATGAATCTACCGAGATCCCTCTGATAGAGGAATAATGAGTTGACAAAGACCAATGCTCAGTTGGGTCCAAGCCCAATAAGATTACTGTACAGCATCATCAATATTGCCTGTGTTTGGAACTGACACTATCAGAATGGAATCAATTGCATTTTCTACAGCACTGTCACACATGATTTTTAACTTTGCCTCACAGCGGTGCGGAGGAGCTTGCAGATGTTGGCAGATTTTTTTGCTAACTTATGGAATGTCATTATTAAGTAGGAGCAGCACAGTACAGTAATTTGCAGTTCTGCTGTGTTCCCTCGTATGGTCTCTCATTTGGAGAGAGGGAGGCGGAAAAGAAGTTGAAGTAGCCGGAGGGATTTGTCTGTTATCACCCTCATCTTGCTGTGATGGTTGAAAGTACCACATGATATACAAGCTACAGCCTGCTTTGCTTTTCTTTTTCTTTTTCCCTCTCTATTTTTACATAGGTTTAATTTGGAATACATATCCTGAACTGTAAACCTAGATAAGAGGTTTTCCTTGGCAAACAAGCAACAGTAAATACTTTGATTCTTTATTGAAAGGCACTGTGGCTATGTAGAAGACTCCCATCTGCCAGGCCATTATTCAAGCACTGAAAATCTTAGAAATATAAGTGTTGGTTTTTTTTTGTAAGGGACACAATTATTTCAGCATCTTACTGGGGTGTTCATAACCTGATATTTAGCTGCAGAAAACTATCCATGATAGGTCCCTGTAATCCATTTAGTGTTGTCCATCCTCTATATCAACCTAAGGCCCGTGGACCAGATCCAGCCCATGGCACCATTTTATGTGCCCCCACCCCCACCCCTCCAAGGGCATTCGAGAAACAAAATGGCCACCCCTTTGTAGCTGTTTGGACAAAATGGCCACCCCCATCTTGCAAGCAGGGCAAAATGGCCATACAGCCCTTGAAGCTGGCTGAGAATGAACCGGCCCACAGCTTGAAAAGTTTGGGAACCCCGGTTCTATATAGTTTGCAGAAAAGTCCACATTATTCTTATGTTTTTGTTACTGGTATGGTACCAAGTAATGTGGCATATTTGTATGGAAGGGGAAATTAAAACATATCTGAAATGAGTTTCACCATGCATTATCTTTGTAGAATGGTAATGGAGAAATCTTTAGGAACTCACATTATTGCAAGAGACCACTCAGTCTTTAATGGATCAACATCCACTCACATATGCTTTCCCGCAGGTTAATGGATGTGTAGTTGAAAAACTTCCATGCAAACATATAAAGGTTGCCTAAGAAGGTAACATGAGCAAAATGCCACAGAGAAATACAGAAAAAAGTGGTCTGTCTGGGTCACTAGCCTTTTCAGTTGGACATATTTCCAGTGGTGAACATCAGCAAGTTCACACCATTTCTCAAGAACTGGTAGCAGAAATTCTGGCTGGCCACGCCCATCCAAGCTTTGAAATAAAGTAGTCCTAATTCAGGTGCAACACAGGGCTTTTCCCCTGGCCACGCCCACCATACCATGCCCACAGTGTGGTAGTAATTTTTTTTTAGCCCACCACTGAATATTTCCATCCCAAATAAGTACAGGAGTCCATTCAGCCCTGAGTATTGATAATGTCCATCAGCTAATCTTTTATTATCTGACTTTTGAAATGAATTTACCTTATTTGTGCTCTGCCAGACTATTGACAAAAGCGCATATGTATCTCTTGGCTTATCAGACAATCAAAGGCATGAGGACCAAAAGTGACATCACTGGGAGAATACAGACTTCCTAACCAGACTAAAAATCTCAATGATGCCCTCCTCAATCAGTTTACCAAACATACTAAGAAAGGATTTATAGCAATAATGAGAGATTTCAGCTACACTGATGCCAGCTCAGCCAAGACTGAGTCCAACTCAGCCGACTGCAAGCCCCCCCCCCCCCCCCCACTTTCTCATTTGCCTTGATGACAACATTGTCTTCTGGAAGGTAGGAAAAGAAATAGGAAGAGAACTGGTAATGAAGCAAAAATTGTGGGACCTTCAGATGGAAGTGACCATGCCCTCTTGGGCTTTCTGGTTCTGAGGAAAGAGACTTTAGGAAAGCTGATTTAGCAGGCATAAGGATCTATTGTGGGTGAGATAACACCATCAAAAATGTTCAAGGCAGTGAGTCTGTAGAAGTTTCTTAAGGAAGAAATATTGAAGACATAGTCAGAAATAGCTCCTGTGATAAAGAAAGATTTGAAGATGTCAGACTGCCTACATAACAATCTTCAGATAAGATTTAAAAGGGCAATGTATAAGAAATTGAACAAGTGGTAAATGGCTAAAAAAAAGAGTACAATCAAGTAGCTACTGTGTGTAGAGAAGTTTGAAGGGCTATAAACCCAAAATGAGCTCAGATTAGCAAAACAGGTTAGAAGTAATAAAATGCTCATTATGTACACTATGTGAGTATTCTCTACCCAATTTGCCTGCTTGGCAGGAGACCATTTACCTCAGCTTCTGATGTTTACAGTTGATTAATATGCACTCTCTCTTAGTTGACTAGCTCTCTCTCACTCCTTCTATGTATATACAGTAAAACCCCGACTTACAAATGCCTCAAGTTACATAAAATTCGACTTATATAGTGATTTTGTGCTAAAACCATGTCCCGATTTACATGGTTTCCTATGGGTTTGCTTCAAGTTACATAAAGAATATTTTTCCTATGTTTGCTTTCAGTTACGTAAACATTCATTTCCCTATGGGTTTGCTTCGAGTTATGTAAAAAATTTTTTTTCCTATGGGTTTGTCTCGAGCTACAAAAAAAATCAATTTAAGCAAAAGGCTACGGAATGGACTTTTTTACGTAAGTAGGGGTTTTACTGTATATATAATCTGAAAGTGGATCTGCCTCCAAGTTTTGCAAAGATGGCACATTTCAAGCAGGGAATTTAACAATGGCTGTTTTTTAGTGTTTACCCTGTCAGGATTTGCAGCTGCTCCTCTAAAGCCAACAGGACTGGACCCTCATCCTTCTGCAGCTGCTAAATCCCCACCTGAGAGCCCTGGGGAAGGTTCTGGACCTTCATAAACTCCACCTGGAGACCCTGAGTGACTTAGCTATATAAGAACCAGCCCTTCCTCCCAGAAGCTGCCTCAGCAATGAAGATTGGTAGACTTACAGTTGCTTGGCTCTTATATTGTTTACCTTGTTCCTGCTTCTCAAAGATTTCTACCGGGGGTGGGATATAGAAGTATGAATTCAGCAGAGATACTTGTGAGAAGGATCTATGGGTCTTGGTAGACCACAAGATAAATATGTCAACAGTGCAACATGGTAGCAAAAACTACTACCTTATATCTAGCCAAGCTGGTCTAATCAAGTGGACTACATCTATTTCATAACCATCATTCTGGGGGTGGCTGGCATGAAAACTTTCCACATACTATCACCATCTACTTACAAATTGCATGTACAATATGTGCCCAGAGTCTATCACACAGATGTTGCATAACAGAAAAATAGATTGGTACAATAGATATTTTAACATCTGAAAATGTTTCTGAACTATTGGTTCCTCTGGAGCCTATTTCCCACTATATACCCACCAATTATTTTATTATCTACTGCTGAAAATCACTTCTGTTGTTGTCTTTCATTCATTATTGGCCACAATCCAATAGCATAAGCGTAGGTTTATGTTGGATGTTGCCCATGACATATAAGTTTCCTTTAAATGTCCCTTGACAGAAATTAAATGAACTTAAATTTTATTTTGTAATATAAAATGGGATCCAAACCATTTAATAGCAAGACTTTTCAGTGAGTATGGCATGTTCAATGTCACTGGAATGCATGAAATAGAAAAATATCAACTTTTCTGTTGAAACAAAGAGACCATTCAAATGAAAGTAGGCTGAATATTCACATAAAGTTCAGCTTTTCCTGAATATAAATCTTTTCCTGAATAAAATGTTTTCCTGAATATAAAATCGTTAGAAAATACTGATCAGGTAACAATGAAGGTAGTATTGCTCTATTTGTCAAAGAAAGGATGGATTTCAATAAATCAAACATATACGGAGAGAAAAATCAGAACATGAGTCTGGGTTGATATTCCAGTCCAGTAAGAAACTGGATATGGCTCTTTTGTACATGCATTGCTAGATTGTGTAACTGGTTACACAAGGGACAACCAAACTACAGCCCGTGGACCCAATTAGGCCCATGCATATCATTAATGTGGCCCTCAGTGAGTCCCCGGGCTCAATGCAGACCGCCCCTCCACCCGCCCCCACCACCTGACGTCAGCAGCAGCGGCAGCGGCAGCAGCAGCGATCGTGCATTGTCCCCACTGCTCTGAGCAGCCTCTGGCTCGGTCCCATCTCCTCTGCAACTTTTGTCAAAGCCGATCACCGTGTTGGAGGAATTTTCGGAACCTCCTCTGTTTCAAAATCTGTGGTGCTGGAAGGGTAAACCTGGCGTGCTGCGCTGACATCAGCCTTGCTGTGCCAAGGGGCTCTCCCAGCTGTAACTGGCTAGGCCCAAGTTATGCTACATGGAGTCTCTTTGGTTTTAAACTGTCTTAGAATTGTACCTTTGCTTCTTTGCAAAGGCCTCTTAATTTCTCCTGCAACTCTTATCTTGCAGGTGGCTCAGAGAAGCTATGTTTTGGCTTTCTCTCTAGGCATGGAATGTGTTCTTGCATCAACAGCCTGTGCTGGAAAAGTACAGACTTTGCTATGAGAACCAGGGAATGTTTATGCTACCCCTGGATGCTGATTGACTGTATGCTATTTATTTATTTATTTATATTTATTTACAAGATTTCTACCCCACCTTCCTCATCCATGGATGACCCAAGGCGGCTTACATGAAAATTAAAAACATACATGGTTAAAAATGACAAAAACACACCAATGTCCTCCCTAACCCCTTAAGAGACAAATACAAAACACGATTTAAAATTGTTCAAAAATAAAAGGAATTAATTAGGTAGTCCAAGCCATGTCTTTCTATTAGGCACATGGGTTGGATAGTTAGTTCGTTTCTACTCGGTTAGAGTGTAAGTTTGGGTATCCTGAGGACCAAGCCAGGTCTCTGGGCCCACCCAAAATGATCACTTAGAATTAGACAGGTCTTCTTTCTTTTGTGGGAGAAGCCTGGGTGTGTATTTCTCTACCTGCTATTTTTGATTAGTATTTTTGAATGCTTATTCTGTATCCTGAAACTTCAAGAAACTGCTATTTCTTCAATATGCTTTGTGAACAATAAAACATATTTTATTTCATCAACAACGCCGGTTCTTTGGGAAGGGGGTGAGGTAAGAGTTAAGTCAGACACCACTGTAACCACATGCTACCACTATTAAACATTACTCTCCACAATACTTTGCTAGGCACTGTTAACTCAGATAAGCCCTAGGGTTTCTGCGGCCTTCGGTTGGATGGCACACAGGCCTCCTGGATTGGAGTCAAGAGGTGTTCCACAGCGCAGACTGGTAAAAGTCAATTGCTGGGAGCAAGAGAGGCCCTTCTGGCAAGATCCAGTACAAAGCCTGTCTGTCATACCAGTGCCGCGGATTTTGAAATGGAGGATGCTTTGAAAATTTCCCCAACGCAGAGATCGGCTTTTGCAAAGGCTGCAGAGGGGATGAGACTGAGCCAGTGACTGCTCGGAGCAGCAGGGACAAAGTGTGATCACAACACACACACACACACCGGCATCAAAACTGCCAGCAGTGGGAGCAGCCGCCTCTGGGCCCCACAGCTGCACGTCAGGGGCGGGACTAACCTGGCAAAAAAAAGTTTTGGGCATCACTGGGTTACACAAACAACCAAATGCCCAATCGTGCAATGGAGAATCTACAGGAGAGGTAAAAAAATATCATTGACTTTTCAGTGGAAGGATTTCTCTAATTGGTATTACCTTCAACTATACAAAGCACTTTAGATGAATGCATGCCAACTGTAGCCCTGTAGTGCATGACATCAGTTTTTTCATCTTTAATTATGAAAAAAGGGTAAATTAATACTATTTTTTTATTTTTTAGAAAGTCGTTTAAAATGTGTATCGTTCATTCATTCATTCAAGGTTTATACTGCCCACCTATTGAAAATGTAATACTCTGGGTGGTTTATATAGAAATACAGACTACCCAAAGCAACAAATATTGATTTGATTAAAAATATTCAAATGGCCATAACTAATATTAACCAAAAAAACAGCTGGGTCAGCAGGTCTTTCTACACAGGAAGAATATTTCTAAAGACTTCTTTGAAAAGCTCTTAAAGATCCAGAGGGAGAGGGCCTGACATACTTTCAGTGGAAGGCCATTCCACAAGGATGGGGCCACCACTGAAAAGGCCTGATTTCTATCTTATTTCTCCCAATGTAGACACCTATAGCAGGGGTGCCCAAACTACGGCCTGCAGTCCGGATCCAGCCTGCAGTGCCAATTAATCCAATCCATGCCACCCTCATCGCTCCCGGAAACGGAAGTAAACCGTACATGCATGTGCGCAGAACGCTGCCGTAAATGACCTACAGCTGTCTTAAACACATTTACAACAGCCATGGGTCATTTACAGCAGTGGCTCAAGTGGCTAAGATGCTGACTGGGAAGTGGAAGGTCAGCAGTTCGATTTCCGAGTACTGCAGGATGGAAATGAGCTCCCGTCTTCGTCCTAGCTCCTGCCAACCTAGCAGTTCGAAAGCAAGAAATTGCAAGTAGATAAATAGAGACCACTTTGGTGGGAAGGTAACAGCGTTCTGTGCATGCTGGTGTCTAGTCATGCCTGCCACATGACCATGGAAACGTCTGCAGAAGCAGATAGCACTGGCTCTTCGGCTTAGAAACAGAGATGAGCACTGCACCCTAGAATCAGATACGACTGTCATGGTTTCCACATGCGACCTTGCCTTGATTTTAAAAGGACATATGATCCATGTAGTGTTAAGATACATTTTGTGATTTTCTTAGGTTTAAAAAGGCCAGCTTTCTTTCAGCTGCACATTGGAATGTCAGGCTGACAGCCAGACATGACAAATGATAGATAAGATAAGAACTTTCTCCTGAGGGGAGGAGGGAGAAATGAGTGTCCAGCCTTGGACTTATTCCAAACACCTGCAATCCCTTGATGGGACATATTGACGCCAGGGAGAAACGTCTCCACTCCTGTCAATCAAACTAATTACCCCCGGACACCTGCAGATTGACTCATTTCAGGAATGCAAGGGTGGGGGGGCCAGATACCAAGATGAGCATGTACACTTGTCTCATTTCTCATGGGAACACAGGTGCAATCCCATGAGATCATCACATTCCATGGCCACTTTTCTTATAAAAGAGGCTCCATTTTAGTACTCAAAAACATACACTAGGGAGCAAGGGCGAAGCTCTTGGCTCTCAGCCACTTTATTGGCAAGATGTCTCTTCGGGACTAGAAGCTATACCATGCGGGGCCCCATAGCCCCTAACTTTTAAGAAGGAACCTGCTAGGGAGCTAGCAAGATATATTTATGTTTATTTCTTTTTTTATGTTTTATGTAAGTAAGATCTGTATCCAGTAATTGTGTTTCCAACAATAAAACTACAAAAGCTAGTAGTTTGTGTGCCTGCCTTTTTATATGAAGAAGCAGCTTGGAAACCAAGCAGAGCAACCAGAAGAAACTTCAGCGGTCCTCATCGACCAGCCAGAAGAAAGAGGTGAGAGGTGAATGCTCTGTCTATGGGAAGGGAAGAGTAAGCAGTATTTAGAAGCTTAGCTTCAGCCACGGAATATTATTACCTGCCATATGCAGAAGGCTTCTCTTACCCTGTTCCGCAGCAAATCGGGCTAGGGGGAAGAATGATCAGAGGCAGTAGGACGCTGGATCTGTTGGTCCGCCCTGCCGTGTGTTCCCCAGAAGTTCTGGGTGCCCAACGAAGCCTTTGTGAGGCATTTTCCAACCCCTACGTCCCTGATAACGACTGGCTTTCGAGCAAGGGAAACCTTCTGCACATGTGTGTGTGTTCTGCACACATGCATGTGCATTTTACTTCTGCTTCCAGGTGGGAGGAACCACGTGACTGGCATGCTTGACCACGTAACTGGCCCATGGCCTGAAAAGTTTTGGCATCCCTGACCTATAGGGATGTGTAATAAATTTGAGATGTGTAATAAATCTTTGGGAGACACACTCTGAGAGGTATCAAGGTCCCAAACCTTGATAGGGGTATCAAGGGCCCAAACCATTACAGGGGATGTGTAATCCCCTATAGGGATGTGTAATAAATTTGAGATGTGTAATAAATCTTTGGGAGACACACTCTGAGAGGTATCAAGGTCCCAAACCATTACAGGGCTGTATATACCAAACCCTGAATTTTGAGCTTGGTTTGTAAAAAAAAAAAAAGACAGGGAGCTAGTACAGATGGGCCAGGATCAGAGAGATGTGACAAAATTTACATGTTTCAAACATCAGTCTGGCCACCACATTCTAGACCTGATGGCTTTTCTGTGCCAACTCCAAGGACTATTAAAATAATAGTCAACAAACCAGAAGCCAGAAATTACATGCCTTCAGCCAATTAAGTTCAAAAGCCTTCTTTAAAAACCAGGTTTTGGACTAACGTCTGAAGCTAAACAGTGATGGAGACTGTTCTTATGTTCTTATGAGATTTGCAACCTTTCCTGGGTATTCCATGACATTAGCATGACCACCAAGAAGACCCTGCTCCTAAGAGACACGATCTTAGCTTTTCAGCCAAGTACAAGGGGACATTTACAGCAGAATTAACTGTATAAAGAAGCATCTCCAAAACTCTCTGTCCATGCTGAAAAGGGACTTATAGTAATAAAAATTATACACATTCTAATGCTTCAACTCTAATAAAAATCATCATTTTTTTAAAATGTCATGGACTAAAAATGTGAAATATTATACACAGGCTTATTTTTCCATGTATATGGCAACTTTTTATAACTCCAAACTAAAATATATTGACAGCAAAACCCTACGCTCAGAATATCTGTAGAACTGCAACCTAAATTTATCTCTTATGTATTGTACAAATAGTTAGAAAGCCTTAAATCAATTAAGCTATCTCATATTAAACTATTGCTTTTCTGAACATGACAGGCAGAGTTCTAACTTCCACATGCTATTCATCTGCAAGCAGCAAAAAACCCTGTGCATTTTAAGGCATCCTGTTCTTCATTTTCTTGTTGTATAATTTGTTGAGTGTGCAACAATTCTGACTTGCTTCTCTTTTTTCATATTTTCTTTAACAGAAGGTAAGAGATTTTTGTTGTGTAGGAAGGATATGTCTTCGTATTGTTATGCGATGCATATCCTTTATTTCATTTTGTTGTTCATCATTCTCTCCCCATCCCTGTTTTATATGACATTTTTGAGATGGTACCCATAGCAACACCCACTAGTAGAGATGAGACTCTCAGGCTGTTTTAGTCATTCCTAGGGCTGAGCACTGACAATGCCATTCATTAATCTAGCAGTGTCTTCCTACTCAGATCTGTACTGTTCCTTGTCTGGTTCCCCCCCTCTCCAGCAGTAACCACCTAGTGTAGGAAGATCCAGACACTTCCAGTTAATGATTTGAGACTTATTCAGAAAAGTTCACATTGGCAGATGCATTATGGCACTATCACATTGTGTTATGATACAATTACCTTTTCACCATTGAATATGGGTGTCTGAAATTTGCTGTTAAGCCAGAAAGTTTTTCAAGTGAATTGGAGACCAAACATTGTTGTTGTTTTTTAAAAAATTACTGTAAATGGAGAGCCAACTCCACACGAATTTAAGAAAAATTGATGTTAGTGAGGTTTTGCACACTCAGTTTCAGTCATTCCTCAGATTTCAAAACCCCAAAAAGTCATTATATAATTTGCTAATCTGGTTGTCAAGATTATAAAAAAATGTTGCAAGTTCTCAGAGGCATGCCTTTGGGAGAAGAACATAGTATTAGCAATAATTGATTCGGTGTGATGAGAGGATATTTCACAAAGGACTGCAGACGTTTGTACTATCTCCAGGAAACAAACGAAACATAATGGTGTAAGTATATTTCCCTTGGCTCAATCTGCTAGTTTTAGGTATCTAAAAATTATCTCACTACATTTACTTCTCAAATTCTTTCATGAGAAATTACTATTTCTTCATCACTTGAGAAACAGGATGGTGTAAAAGATAGATGTGACACTACCAATCCATATGGCTGAGAAAAAAAGAAGATATTTTAAAAGACAAGTGATCAAAAGATGCCTTTTATAGACCATTGTATACCATTGGCCAATCTAACTCAGAATTGTCTACTGGCTGTCACCAGCTTCCTTTGGCTTCAGGCAGAACATTTACTAAGTTCATTTGGAGATGCTGGCATATCTACTCCTGATTTACATACCCTCCACCCAGGATTGCTTGATGGTCATCCAACCAAGTATTAATCAGGCCCAACTCCTATTTATTTTACTTATTTAAAATATTCTCACCCTGCCTTCATCCTAAGGATCCAAGGTGGCATAACAATGAAAGATATGTAAAATGCAACATTTCATCAGTTGAGTGCTACAATAATTCCACCTCTTCAAGATGCCATATAGTACCAAATGTATTGTCTGAACCTTTGCGACCCCATGGAGCTCCTCTGTCCTCTGCCATCCTCCGCAGCCCAGCCAGATCTATGCCCATTGTGCCAACGATTCCATCCATCCACCTCATCCTCTGCCACACCCTTCTCCTTTTGCCTTCAAACTTTCCCAGCATCAAGGCCTTCTCAAGTGAGTCCTCTCTTCTCATTTGGTGGCCAAATTGCTTGAGCTTTATCTTCAGTAATTGTCCTTCCAATGAGCAGTCAGGGTTGGTTTCCTTCATGATTGACTGATTTGATCTCCTTGCAGTCCAGGGGTCTCTCAAGAGTCTCCTCCAACACCACTGCTCAAAGGGGTCTTTTCTTCTGCACTGAGCCTTCCTTATGGTCCAGCTCTCACAGCCACACATTGCTACTGAAAAGATAATTGCTTTAACTATGCGGACTGTTGTTGGCAGAGAGATGTCTCTACTTTTTATTATGCTGCCTAGGTTTCTCATAGCTTGCCTCCCAAGAAGTAAGCGTCTTTTTATTTCATGGCTGCAATCACCATCTGCAATGATCTTGGATCTCAAGAAGGTAAAGTCTGTCACTGCTTCCATTTCCTCTCCTTCTATTTGCCAGGGAGTGGTGAGGCCAGATGCCATGATCTTGGCTGTTTTTTTAATATTGAGTTTCAGACTAGCTTTTGCACTCTCCTCTTTCACCCTCATCAAGAGGCTCTTTAGGTCTTCTTCCCTTTCTGCCATTAGGGTAGTGTCATCTGCATATCTCAAGTTGTTGGTGTTTCTCTCAGCAATCTTAATTCCCGCTTGTGCTTCATCCAGCCCTGCATTATGCATTTGTACTCTGGATATAAGTTAAATTAGCAGGGTGACAATACAGACTTGTCGTACTCCTTTTCCTATTCTAAACCAATCAATAGTTCTGTATACTGTCTTAACTATTACTTCTTGACTCACATATAGATTTCTCAGAAGACAGGTGAGGTGGTCTGGTACTCCCATCTCTTTAAGGACTCACCACAGTTTATTATGAGCCACCCAATCAAATGCCTTCATGTTGTCAATGAAACAGAAGTAGATTTTTTTTGGTACTCCTTTGCTTTCTCCAAGATCCAGCGAATGTTGGCAATTTGGTCTCTAGCTCCCCTGCCTCTTCGGAATGCAGCCTGTACTTCTGGAAGTTCTTGATCCACATACTGCTGAAGCCTAGCTTGAAAGATCTTGAGCATGACCTTGCTAGCGTGTGAGATGAGCACAATTGTGTGATAATTTGAGCATTCTTCGACATTGCCCTTCTTTGGAATTGGAACATAGACTGACATTTTCCAATCCTGTGGCCACTGCTGTGTTTTCCAAATCTGCTGGCATATTGAATGCAACACTTTAATTGCATCTTCTTTTAGGACTTTAAATAGCTCAGCTGGAATACCACCATCTCCATTAGTTATGTTGTTAGTAAATAGGGACCACTTTGGCGGAAAGGTAACAGCATTCCATGCACTCTGGCGTCTAGTCATGCCTGCCACATGACCATGGAAACGTCTGCAGAAGCAGACAATGCTAGCTCTTTGGCTTTGAAACAGAGATGAGCACTGCACCCTTACAGTCGGATACGACTGGCTTTTGAGCAAGGGAAACCTTTACCTTTACCTAATACTTTCTAGGGCCCACTTGACTTCACACTCCATGATGTCTGGTTCAAGGTCAATGATCACACCATTGTGGTTGTCAGGGACATTAAGGTCCTTTTGTAGAGTTCTTCTGTGTATTCTTGCCATCTTTTCCTAATCTCTTCTGCATCTGTTAGGTCCCTACTGTTTTTGTCCTTAATCATGGCCATTTTTGCTTGATATGTTTCTTTAATTTCCCCAATTATCTTGAAGAGGTTTCTAGTCCTTCCTCTTCTTTTATTTTCCTCTATTACTCTGCACTGATCATTTAAGAAGGCCTCCTTATCTCTTCTTGCTTTTCTTTGGAATTCTTCATTCAGTTGAGAGAATCATCTGCATCATATATAATCTGCATCATACATAATCCAAGATAATTGCTGAAAACTTCTGTGAGACATTTATAGTTATTACCATAGAAACAGAGCAGTACCTCACAAATTGTTATTTATCTAGAAAGGAAAGTTTGACTATTATTCCTTGACTATTACAGACGTTTACTTTTTATTTAAAAATGTGAGTTTCTTCTCAAGAGCCAAAAGGTTAAGGTGTCTACACTCTACAACAGTATGTTCAGTGGAATTATTTAACTATTTGTACATTTCTCCAAAATCCAGCATAATATACATATACAGCATAATAGTTATTGAGGCATTCCTAAGAGAGATAGTTTTATATCCAACAAAGATGGGGACATAAAAATTGCTATATAAGCAATCCAGTTCAATGACTGTTGCATGTGGAAGGTCATATTTCACCACTAAACATCTCCAGGATAGCACCAGGAAAGAGTCGTACAATGGAACCTCATACAACAATTGCCCCATATAGAAATGAAATCGCATAACAATTAGGTTTTTTCGGGGGGAAATGGTGTCCTGCATAACAATTTTCCCTATGGAAAAATCATGCAATAATATTTCAATGGGAAAAACCACTTAGCAAAAAAAATCATTGTATGATGCATCCCATAGGGGAAATCGCTATATGATGCATGTATCATATAGCAATTTTTTTGTACAACAACGAGCCCCTTGGAATAGATTAAAATTGTTGTATGAGGTACCACTGTATTTGTAGCCAGGAAGGTTGCTTTCAGTTTGAAATAGCAGTACCAACCTAGATGGTCCAAAGGCCTAACTTAGCATTAGGCAGCTTCATGCATTATATGTTCCAGTCTTCCAAGTACTGAACCAACCATGCTGCACATGGGATAGAATACAGGTTGTAGTAGCCATTCTATTACCCCTGGCACCTTAAAGACTAAAACAATTATCACAAAATGACCTTTTGTAAACCACAGACCACTTCCTTGGGTGTGAAGTCTGCCATTCTTACTGCCAGGTATACATATAATACATATGCTTGGGAGTAGAACTGTATACTGAAGTCCAAAACAGAATGTACTGACAGAGTGAATTACATTGTTAACTAGTGCTACAGCATTTTTGTTTTTGTTTTGTTTATTCTCTGATATGTCTGAAACACAGACAAACATAGCTACTATTCCAAAAAATTGTTAACTTTGACAGTTTAAAAACCAGTTACCAATGACACAAACATACTGGCACTAGGTTTGCTGACATCTAAACATATAGACTTGCCAATTGAACTATCAGTCTTTATGCTGGAAGTTGGAAGCTGCAGTTGCAGCTGTTCTGCGGATGATCTAGAGGTGGTTTGTGCTTGAAACACCAGAAATGAAATGGTGAAGCTAAGGTTGGCTTGTGTGGAGAGGATATTGGCAGAAGTGGTGAAGCCAGTGGTGATTTGTGTTGGCATCTGCTACAAGCAGGCATTGTCAGGGTCCAGGGATTGGCTGACTAGCAGATAACACAAATATCACAACCAAGGACAATCAAGTAATACCCCAAACAGTAACTGTATCTCAGTCCAGAGTATTAAACCAAATCAAGCCAGGAAAGCAGGATTAGTGCAGACAATGAAAGGCTAGTCCAAATGAGTTAGAAGTCAGATGGCCAGGAGAACAGACAAGGCAGAGTATCTTCAGGGGCTGGAGCAAGGCAAGAACAGACTTCCAGGAGTCAGGATCAAGTGCACAGAAACAGTCCACAGGAACCAGAAACAAAGCAGGGAGTCTTTGGGGCAGGAACAAGACAGGGGTTCTTCTGGAAACCAGGAACAAGGGAAGAGATCTTCCAGAAAATAGGAACAAGGCAGGAGATACAAGAGCCAAACAACTGCAGGCCTCCTTACTTTTGTTGCTGAGGCAGCTTCTGGGAGGAAAGACCAGTTCTATATAGCTGAGCCACCCAAGGTCTCCAGATGGAACTTCTGAAGGTCTGGAAACTTCTCCAGGGCTCTCAAGTGGGGCCTCAGCAGCTGTAGCAAGGTGAGGCCTCCAGCCCTGCAGGACCCAGAGTAGCAACTGCAAATCCTGACAGGTGGTTGCTTACCACAATTTTTCCTGTATATATTCCCCCCCCCCCCATCATGTTCTGCATCATGTAGCCCACTTTTTGTGCTTCTTTTGATCCCTGGTGGCTGGAAGATCTTGAAGGACAGCCCCCTGGAGCTACAGAGTTCATAGATTACATACAACTATGCTCCTATCCCAACATGAATTTGGCTCCACCCATGTGGCAGGATATACTGATTTTTCATGACTGAGCAAAATATAGATAGTCTGATGGTGACAGATTTGAAAACCATTACCTTGTCACTTCCTGTTTAAATTTGAACTGACTTGAGCAACCCCACTCTTCAGGGAACTAGGATCCATTAATATGGTCAGCCCTCAAAGGCTACAGAGTCCAACTGATTTCCAGAATACCTTTGAAGGCATACTGCTGACCTGTAGTGTTCCCATTGAATCACCCAACGGTACTTCAATATCCAGTACAGTATCCTTTATTAATTGATTATCATCTGACCATATCAGGTTAAAATGTGATAAAATACATTACTGTACCTAAAATATGATTAAAAAGGTTTCCCTTGCTCGAAAGCCAGTCGTATCCGACTCTAGGGTGCAGTGCTCATCTCTGTTTCTAAGCCGAAGAGCCAGCGCTGTCTGCTCCTGCAGACGTTTCCGTGGTCATGTGGCAGGCATGACTAGACACCGGAGCGCACGGAACGCTGTTACCTTCCCACCGAAGTGGTCCCTATTTATCTACTTGCAATTTCTTGCTTTCGAACTGCTAGGTTGGCAGGAGCTGGGATGAAGACGGGAGCTCATTTCCGTCCTGCAGTACTCGGGAATCGAACTGCTGACCTTCCGCTTCCCAGTCAGCGTCTTAGCGACTTGAGCCACTGAAAGCAGAATAAAAATAGATTAAAAGTAGAATGATACAATTACAATGAAACAAGTTAAAAATTGGTACTCAGGGGTGACCTGGTTGGTTGAAACAGTTGCTCTCAAATGTCCTCTTCATAACAAAGCTCAACTTTCTCTGTGGCTGAAAGATAATCTGTGAGTGATGAACCAGCTAAGGAGAAGACTAGAGAGCATATGAAGACAGGTTTCCTCAGATGTAAATTTATCTGCAATCAGAACAATGTCCAGCATTATGCTAGCACAATTTAAAACCATGAAACGTACTGTACTTATGTCAGGCAAATTAGTAGAAATCAACAAGCTGAACTGTATTGTATTGTTTGCAACCTCACTGAGGCTGGGCAGTCTCAGAAATTGCAATCAGACATGGTCATGCATAGCCATTTCACAGCATTCTTTCAATCTAAAATCAAAACCATCCAGAGGGACCTTGACTCCTATGTTGGATCAGTAGATCAGGTTGTAAGTAGTGAATTTATCACTAGACGGATGGGATAGGGGCTTAAATCAATCAGTCAGTCAATAGCAAATTTGCACATGCAATGTGATAAGAAACCTCTGAACAACACCTCTAGTAAAATACTGGAACTTCATAATGAATTGTACCCCTGCAGCCCTTTTTTCTCTCTGATACTCTTTTGTAGTTTCCTATTCCACAACAGCTACTTTAAGTTTAGCACGGGATTGTTGAGGGAGATTGCAGTGTTCTCATGCTGCCTTTGACTAATGCCATTTCTATACAGCACTGCATATGTGCATTGGTAAAACCTCTTATATCAGACAGTACTGTCATTGCAATGTATTAAGCAAAGAACATTTTTGTACTTCCAAATTCAAAGGGTTTCTTTTCCTCATAAAAGTGATTCCATTGATGTTATTCAATGGAAGAAATAAGGATCAATATTTACCAATTTATATGATAATTTATGAGGAACTAACTCATTTATAAAGCAAAAGAGAGTATTTAATATACAACTCTATGCTAAATGCCCAGCAAATTGGAGGATTACATCCACATTAATCCAAATTAAGTCATCATGATTAATGAAATTTCAAATACCAATAGAATTAACTATAATTAGTGACTTTTGTAAAGCATTACTGAATTAAATATCTTGGGCAATAGATCCCCCCTCCATCAGCATTGGCAGTAAATTCAGTACATATTAAATTATATGGAAAAAGTAATAACGATGCTATATGCACTTTATTCTTGCTACTCAAGTATGCTAATGAAGCTTAAAAGACTGTTTGGAAGTCAAGCAATTGGTTCAAGAATACTTGAAATGAGTGCTTGTGGAATCTATCCCTAAGGTACGGCACAATGCATGTGTAACGCCTAAAGCTATGGGTCATAGAGAAATACAGCTACTCAATCTGCTGCTTCATATATGCTGATATATACTTCCCTCCACACCATCCCCCATCATCTTTAATGCTAAATCATGCTATAATGAAATACTGAATTACTGAGGCTTTTCCAATTTCCACAGAAATGGACTTTAATTCAAAACTATGCCCAGTTAATTAAACTTTCCCCATGATCTAATTTGCTCTAATTATTTCTATAAATTGAAATGTAACCAGGGTTGTATAAAATTACCCTAAATTGGAGCCAGTCTCCAATTTGAGGTGAGTTTTCAAAAGAAGTAGAGAGAAATGCTAAAATAAGTTTAAAAAAGAGCAGTTAAGTGTAGCTGCTCTTTATAGCTCACCTCATAACGACTGCTGATAGTGCAGACAATGTACACATACACATAAATTTTGTAACTTGAATCATAAGTTCTCCCATTGCAGCAAATGCTTTTATTCAGCTGGTTGCTAAAGGTAAAGGTTTCCCTTGCTCGAAAGTCAGTCGTATCTGACTCTAGGGTTCAGTGCTCATCTCTGTTTCAAAGCCGAAGAGCCAGCGCTGTCTGCTTGCTGTCTGCTTTTGCAGACATTTCAGTGGTCATGTGGCAGGCGTGGCTAGACACCGGAGTGCATGGAACACTGTTTCCCTTCCCACCAAAGTGGTCCCTATTTATCTACTTGCAATTTCTTGCTTTCGAACTGCTAGGTTGGCAGGAGCTGGGACAAAGATGGGAGCTCATTCCGTCCTGCAGTACTCGGGAATCGAACTGCTGACCTCTCGCCTTCCAGTCAGCGTCTTAGCCACTTGAGTCACTAGCCCTCCATAGCAAACAATGAAATTAGAAAGCAACTCATAACCTATTGCAAGTAGATAAATAGGGACCACTTCGGTGGGAAGGTAACAGCATTCTGTGTGCTCCGGTGTTTAGTCATGCCTGCCACATGTCCACGGAAGCGTCTGCAGAAAGCAGATATTTGGTGTATGAAAACCAAGACACAGGACACAGCCTCGGGCTGGGTTAACTCAGGTTTATTGCATCGTGGACAGAGGGAACATGAGGTAATGGCGGATCGATAGCTCTTTATATATCGTAGTAATACATTTGAACGTGGTTGCATGGCAGCCCATTGGCTACTGTCTGCGTGACGTCATTGCTGGTCACGCCCTTCTTGTCCAGGTGTAGGTGGTGGCGGGAAAGCTTCCCGCGCTGTTGCCTTTGATGAGTTTGGACCAAGAGAGCTTGGACGCTCGCTGCTGCCAGCTGGTGGTCATTAGCTCGCGTCCTATTACAGGGTTCATATGATACAGCTGAAGGTTACATTGTTGCTATAGGCAAGGTTACATTGGTTCAGATACATTGTAATCCATGTGGAAGATAAACCCATTAGAACACAACACTCCTCCCCCCTAGGATGAGACAAAGTCTCGAGCCCACACTTAAACACACTCCCCCCCCCCCCTAGGAGACAAAGTCTCTCAGCCAAGATGGCTTATTTCGAACACGCTGGGGTCTCGATGCGGGCTGCCTTTCCCCGGGTTTGCTACCTTCTCTTTGTCCCCTGGTTTCCTGTCCTGTAATTGGAGAGGGAGACTCGTTAGTGACTTGCCGCGGCTCCGCGGCGTTGTTTGGAGGTGTGCTCTTTCTTAGGGAGGAACCGGGGGCACTGGGGGCTAACGGAAAACCCCTCTTCTCGCTTGGATGGGTGGGGGAACACTCCTGAAAACCCCCCCGGCTCGCAAAATCAAAATCAAAATTACATTCGGGGGCAGCGGTCGCGAACTCCTCTCCCCCTTCCCCGGCCTCTGATAGAACTGGCGTATCAAAAGGGTATGAGTCGGGGCCGCTGCTTCTGCCTTCCCCCCTTGCTTGGGACTGTTGTCCGATGCTGTCTCCCCCTTGGGCTAAACGGGTGGGGGAGAACCCTAACGCTGAATCCTGTTGCTGAGCTCCACTGACTGGCCCACTCACTCGGTGCCTCAGTTGGTCTGCGTGCCTCCTCCAGAGGAGGCCGGTGTTAGTCTCGACCCGGTACGACACTGGCCCCGTCTGTTCTACAACCGTCCCTGGTACCCAGGCTGGCCCTGCGCTGGCATAGTTCCTGCAGTGAACAGGGTTGCCGGCGGCGAAACCTTTCGAGACTGCCAACCCTATGTTTTTCCCTTTATCCTCGACTCTCGTCGGGTCTAGCCTGGACAGGATCGTGGTCAGTTTTCGCCGCATCAAGAGCTCTGCCGGCGAGTAGCCTGACGCTAAGGGGGTGACCCTATACGCTAATAGGAACTGACATACTTGATGATTCAGGTCCCCCGGGCCCATGCGCCGCAGCGCATCCTTTGTTGTACGCACCAGCCGTTCCACTTGGCCATTCGTGGCCGGGTGAAACGGCGCGGATGTGACATGCCGAATGGCGTTTGCCTCCATGAATGCCCCGAACTCCGCGGAGGTGAAACAACTAGCGTTATCGCTGACTAAAGTGTCGGGTAAACCGAACGTGGAAAAGACTCTCCTCAGCTGGCTAATTGTAGTGGCGGAGGACGTGCTCTTTACTGGGATAACCTCCAGCCACTTGGAGAACGCATCCACCACCAGGAGAAACATGGTTCCTCGGAATGGGCCAGCGAAATCTACGTGCACTCTGGACCATGGCCCCCTTGCTGTGTCCCATTCCCTATGCGGGAGACGGGCCGCCTCTGGTCGGGATCCCTGGCATGCCTCACAAGTGCCAACCATGTGCTCAATGTCTGCGTCTAGCTGTGGCCACCAAAAGTAACTCCGGGCCAGCGCCTTTGAACGAACGATGCCCGGGTGGCTGACGTGCAGCAGTTCGAGCACCCTCGGGCGCAGGGACGTAGGGACCACCACCCGTTGGCCCCACAAAAGGCACCCCCTCTCTAGGGACAACTCTAGCTTTTTCCGAAAAAATGGGTCACATTCTGTGCTTGGGGACGATGCCGGCCACCCCTTCTGTACCCATGAACTAACTTTCTCTAGCGTTCTGTCCTTGCTTGTCGCCCTAGCAATGTCGGCTGGTACTATTGGGGGTGCGTCTAAGACCTCAATTAACAACACTTGGCGGTCTCTTTCTACTCTCGCCTTTTGGTCGTCCGACAGGGGCAAAGGAGATCTCGAAAGTGCATCAGCATGGCTGATCTCCTTTCCGGGCCGGTACTCCAACTCGTGTTGGTATGCGTTGAGAAAAATGGCCCATCGCAGCATTCTCGGGGACAGGATCTGCGGCGTGGGCTTGCTTGCCGTGAAAATCCCTAACAGGGGCTTGTGATCAGTCACGATTTTGAACGGGCGGCCATACAAAAAATCGTGAAATTTTTTGGTTCCCGCTACTATTGCTAATGCCTCCCTGTCGGTTTGTGCGTAATTGCGCTCCGCTTGGGACAGGGACCTTGAATAAAACGCTACCAGAGCTTCCCTTCCGTCATCCAACACGTGGCAAAGCACCGCCCCCACCCCCACCGGGGATGCGTCACAGACTAAGACCACTGGTCGTTTGGGGTCGAAATGCGTCAGGATTGCCTCAGATGTTAAGAGTTGCTTTAGTTCTTTGAACGCCCTCTCGTGCTCGTCACCCCACATCCATGTCTCCTCTTTTTTAAGTAGCCGATGAAGCGGTTCGGCCACGGACGCCTTCCGCGGGAGGAATGTATGGTAAAAATTGAGGAGTCCCAGGAATGACTGTAACTCGGTTTTGGATGTGGGTCGAGGGGCGTTCTTTATGGCTGCTACTTTGGATTTAGACGGCTTAATACCCTCGGGTGTGATCCGGAACCCTAAAAATTCGACCTCAGTTTCGAAAAAAACACATTTGTCCTTCCTCAGTCTCAGCCCCGCTTTCTCGAACACAGTTAGTACTTTATCCAATCTCTCTGCCAGTTCGGCCTCACTCCCCCCTGTTATCAATACGTCATCAAAATAAGGCAACACCCCCTCCAGCCCCTTCAGGAGGCGTTCCACAAGCGACTGAAAAAGGCCGGGTGCCGAGTTCACGCCGAATTGCAAGCGCGACACCTGGAACGCCCCCTTGTGTGTGACTATTGTTTGTGCCGCGGCCGTGGCGGGAGTTACGGGGAGTTGCTGATAGGCTTGTGCCAAGTCGAGTTTAGCGAAACACTTTCCCCCATTCAGCCTGGCCAAAAGGTGGCTGACCACCGGCACCGGGTATGCATTAGGGCGGATCGCCTTGTTAATTGTACACTTATAATCAGCGCAAATGCGCACCTCCCCGTTAGCCTTCAGAGCTGTTACAATTGGAGTTTCCCACTCCGCGGAATCGACAGGAATAAGAATCCCCTGGCCCACCAATTTGTCCAGTTCCGCCTCTATTTTGTCCTTTAGTGCGAAGGGCACCCTGCGCGGTTTGAGTCTTATCGGGCGGACCTCCGGGTCTAGGTCGAAGGCTACAGGGGGTCCCTTGAATTTTCCCAGTCCTTTTTTAAAAACGGCGGGATGCGCATCGCACACCGCTTGTATTGGATCCACCCCCACCGAATGTACTCCCCCTATGAACAGGCCTAACGGCTGGAACCACTGTGTCCCTAGGAGGCTACAACTTCCCCCCTTGAGGACAACTAGGGGCAGTTCCGCAGAATGTCTCTTAAAATTAACCCGAAATTTCCCGACCCCCAACACCGGAATGCTGTGTCCCTGAACATCTCGTAGCGTGGACCTCAATGTTTTAAGTTTGGGCTGCACGTGGGGGTCGATTTTCAAGAACTCTTTCTGGGGAATTATGGAATAGGAGGACCCCGAGTCAATTTCCATCCTAATCGGGGCCCCTTGTATTAGTACCTCAACGAAGTAATGGGACTGTCCCGCGGACACGCTGAACACTGGGGCATCGTCTTCGCTGCCGTCCGAGACGCGGCCCACGCCGTCCTTCTTCCTCGTGGTCTGGGCGCCATCTTTGGGCCTCGCTGGACGGTCCGGTCTGGTCGAACGGTCTGGTGACTGCCTCCGGCCCTCCTTACGTTTTCTGCATGCCTTGGCAATGTGCCCCCGACGGCCGCAGGTATAACATTCAGCCTTTCTAAATGGGCATCTCGCGCGTTCGTGGGCCGCTCCGCAACCATCGCAGCGGCGCCCCCTTTTTCAGACTTTCTGGACCTCCTCGCCGTCGCTGTCTTCCGAAGACGATTTTGAGGCCCGTCGAGTTGCGTGCACCGATTGTCCGGACTTCCCGTGCACCGAATTTTCCGCTTTGCCGGCCCTGGGACGCCACTCACGCCACTGGTGCATCTCGTCCACTCCAGCATTCGTGGACTCCGCGGCTTCTGCGGCCTCGACGACCTCTTCCAGCGTGGGTGGCGGCTCCTTGTTCATCAAGCTGCGCTGCACCTCCTTGTCTTTCAGGCCACACAGCACGCCGTCCCTGAGGGCCATGTCCAGGATGTCGCCCCATTTGCAGGGGACGGCGGCTACCCTCATGGCGGCTACGAATGCCTCAACCGACTCGTCCGGCGCTTGGACTCGCCTCCAAAACGCGCTCCGAGCGGGAAACATCGCCCTCGAGGGACGGAAGCGCTCCCGTAGCAGCTTCATGATGTCGTCCGCCTTAAATTCGCTCACCTTCTTCGGAGCGATGATGCCCACCAGCGTCCGCTTGGCTTCCACCCCGAGCATTCTGGTGAGGATGGCCCTCTTCCGCTCCTCATCGTCTTCCTTGACCTTGAGTTCTACCAGCGCCGCCTGGAAGTCCATCTCCAACAGCTCCCAGTCTTGCGGCTTGGTGATGTTGAACCCGCTCTGTGCCCTGGCTGCTCCTTGGGGATCCATATCCCACCTTCGTCGCCAATTTGGTGTATGAAAACCAAGACACAGGACACAGCCTCGGGCTGGGTTAACTCAGGTTTATTGCATCGTGGACAGAGGGAACATGAGGTAATGGCGGATCGATAGCTCTTTATATATCGTAGTAATACATTTGAACGTGGTTGCATGGCAGCCCATTGGCTACTGTCTGCGTGACGTCATTGCTGGTCACGCCCTTCTTGTCCAGGTGTAGGTGGTGGCGGGAAAGCTTCCCGCGCTGTTGCCTTTGATGAGTTTGGACCAAGAGAGCTTGGACGCTCGCTGCTGCCAGCTGGTGGTCATTAGCTCGCGTCCTATTACAGGGTTCATATGATACAGCTGAAGGTTACATTGTTGCTATAGGCAAGGTTACATTGGTTCAGATACATTGTAATCCATGTGGAAGATAAACCCATTAGAACACAACAAGATAGCACTGGCTCTTTGGCTTTGAAACAGAGATGAGCCCTGAACCCTAGAGTCGGATACAACTGGCTTTCAAGCATGGGAAAATTTTATCTTTACCTAGAAAGATTACCCTTTGAAACAAGCTGAAAGCTTTAGAAATTTTATAAGGAAAGAGAGTTTGAGAATTATGAACCAGCCACAGAAACTGATTAATACAGTATTGCTAATATATGCACACTAACTAATCGTAAAGTCCTTCAGGTTCTAGATGGTGTCTCTGGGGCCACAAGATGTATGGGAAGAGATTTAGAGATCTACTTTCAAGAAGACTTGACTTTGAATCCCTGTTCTCAACTCCTAAAGCAAGTCCCACAGCACATACTTCCCTGATTTTGGAGCTTTGATGTCAGGAAAAGTTTAAAGGGATAGGATTTCAAAATTTACTCTAGCCTTTCTGACTTGCTGGATTTGTATCGTGAGAGGTTTCCATACTGGAACTCACACAGGAGTTAGATTGCTCTTCCCATACGGCAGAGCAATGTCTAACACAGGGGTTGCCAACCTTTTGAAGTCCGGGCCAGGTCACACTCCCTCAGACAATTGGCGGACTAGACTGGTGGTCCAGCTGCCACCACCACTACCAGAATTGGCCATGGACTCATTTGTGGCTGTTGTAAACACATTTACAACAGTTGTAAATGAGTCTGCAGCTGTCATAAATGCATTTACAACAGTTGTAAATGAGTCTACAGCTGATTTTGGTGAAGGCGGCTGGAGCAAGGGCATGAGCTGGTTGATTTGGTGCCATGGGTCAGATCCAGCTCACGGGCCATAGGTTGCCTATCCCTGATCTAACACAACATCTGACGCAACATCTCTTGTGCTCCATGTCCACCATTAGGAAAATGCTGTGTGCAGCGTACAATATGTGTGCTGCAATACTATGCAATGTGAGCTACATTTTCTTCATTTGAACATTGATAGGGAGGCAAGATTTTTTTCACCTCTGTGAGATCTGATTAGTATATGTACATTTAAAAACACTCACCCTACATTTCTTCAGTAGCCCCAAGGCAGCTCACAAAAATAAGTTATACCAGTGAGTTAACACTTGAAAAATGATGTGATAGCAGCAATAAATACAATGAAAAGCACCCATAAAACACTAGCAGAACATAGAATGCTTTGAACACCTTGAAAACCCATGATTTCATTAGTGCAGATAGTGCTTCCACCAATGCAAATCACAACTATTCCACACCATCTTGCATTCATGTTTGTTGTGACCAACTGACTGCCTGGTGGCCTACCATCTGGTGATGACCTCTTTCTTCTCAGAGAGGCTTGGCCTTAGATAGTAGATGCACAGTTTATTGCTAGAGTACTTAAAGCTTTACCAGCTTGAGTGAACCTGCCAAAGCTTATGATCCACTGAAATTGACTCTAAAGAGGCCAAGATCACCTCCATCTCATGATATGATGACAAAGTAGGACTTCATGGAGAAGCACAGCACAGAAATGGGATAAAAGCTATCGTCATAAATATTTTACTCAAGGAACTAAAAGCACTTCAAAAATAAGGCAACAATTTATGGCCTAAAAAACTGCTTCAAATTTTGACCATCCAACTGAAAGTTGTTAATGAAGATAAAACCAAGACATAATCTCATGTTCAACAGTAAATATAGTTATTTGGTTCTACAAAGTGGTAAATATGGTTATCTGATTTTATAAAGTATAAAATAATGAAACAAATGAAACCAAACATAGCCCATAATACTTGATAGTCTAACACTCTGGTTCTATGGGGCTATCTATCCATTTATATTTATATTTATATTTATATTTACATTTGAGTATTACTAACACAAACCTTACCCAAAAAATCTTATATATATTTATATAACGAACAAAAGCGACAGTGATAATAACAAAACTATAAGGTTCAATTTATACACCCTGCGTTCTTTTCTCAAGGAACAGAATGAAAGTGCGGCGCCAAAATGGCCGCCGCGCTCTTTGCAGCCCCCACCCACCCAAACTCAGACATCCGGGTGAGTTAGGGGGCGTGGCCACCCCTCTATAAAAGGGGTGGCCACGAGGCAGCCGAGCTGCCATTTTAAAATAGCGACGGAGAGGACAAGTTTTCTCCGTCGCTGTTCCTTCGATTCTTCGGCTCTTTAGCCCTTACTCTTTCCCGGCTGGGAAGGAAGGATCTCACACAGAGACTTTGGCTTGCTGGCTGCTCTGTGTTTTTGGCGTTAGGTTGATCCCTGGAAAGGGATCCTGCTCTTTCTACCAGATATGCCTCCCAAACGGAAGGCCCCGGAGATGAAACCGTGGCCAAAGGGGAGGACTTTTGTGGGCCCTGCGCTGGGCGGGGGGCAGCCCTCAGGTCGGAGGACCAGGGCTGTGCCCCCGCGGCAGGGCACTACCCCAGCTTTACCCACCGATACCGGTGGGGCAATGCAGGCTTGTGCTTGGCCCTCGGCTGGCCAGCCTCTGGCTGGCCCTTCAGGGGCTTCGGCCCTCGGCCCGCAGTTGCCGGCCATGGGTCAGGACAGCGGGGGAGGGCCTGGTGCGAGTGCACAGCACGTTCCCCCTCCGGCCCCTATTCGGGCGCAGGCTCTCACTTTGGGGTTCCTGGTCAAGCGCCTAGTGGGCCGTCCGGCCCACCCGGCCCACTGTATACTGGGGGATCTGTGGCAGTAGATGCATTGCTAACGCGTTTAGCTGTGCTGGAGGCATCCTTGGGGATTGCACACAACCCCATGGGGGGGTCCTTCTCTCTCTGCTGGGGGCCCTTCGTGTCCACCGGCTTCCTCGACGGCTGCCACACTGAAACAGGCGGCCAGCCAGGTTGAGCTGCTTGAGACCTGCGCCTGCCGGTGTCTCGCAGCTCCCTGTTCATCCAGAGCTACAGCCGGGGAGTGGTCAGGTGTGGCTCCAGAGCTCGATTCTGGTTGCGAGCTCCGACACCCACCATGGGCCGGAACCCCCAGTGGGGGCGGCTCACGGGGGTGCACCTAGTGAGTATCAGGTTCAAATTAATGCACCCACATCACAGTCCACTTCCAGTGGTGGAGTTCAGTGGCCATGGCCTCGTCAAGTAGAGGCGAGTGGGCATCAGTTGCCAGCCTATCCCAGTGCCCCTTGGTTGCATACTGGCACAACAGTGGGGGTGGGGGTTTCCGCCCCCGGGGCAGTGCCGGGCATCGCAGGGGCTGTCCAGGTTCCGCTGCGTATGCCCTGTATACCTAATGTGCCGGTGACGGCCTTGACGACGGCTGGTTATTCATTGCCCCTTGGTGATCATTTGTCCCAGGTCACGAGGGAAAAGATTTGGCGGGGGGAGTACGTGGATATATTCTCCCTATTGAACCATGAGCCCACTAAGGAGGAGAGAGAGGGACAGGATGACAGAGACAAAGAACTGTCCCGCCGTCGTAAGCCACCACGCACCTGGGCCAACTGGCTGCCCGCATATCTTATTTATATGGCGGTGTACCTTAGGGCCCGGCCTGACCTGGCCATTCCTATGGTCCAATATTTGGACAATATTTACAGGGCGATGGTGGATTTTCCTGGCCCATCGTGGTTGGCTTACGATGAGGAATTTAGAATGAGGGTGCCCTTGCACCCGGAGATGAGATGGGACGAGCCCTGTCAGAAATTGTGGCTTTTGTACATGACCCCCACGCGTCCGATGCCTGGGGATAGGTACCATTGTGGCCATGCCATGCAGCGAGCTGCTCCAACGCAGGTTCCCCGCCAGCCGGCGGCGCAGGGGGTTCCAGCCCGCTTGCTGTGTTGGAGCTTCTCGGCTAATGGCGTGTACAATAAGCGGCAGTGCCGATTCAAACACGAGTGTCCCTCTTGCGCTGGCCCCCACGCCGCCGCCACGTGCCCGCAGGCCGGTGGGTCACGGGGCAGAGGTAGAAGTGGACAAGGAGCTGGCAGAGCTTCTGCTGATGGAGCTAGCCAGACAAAAGGCCCCCTCCCCAGTTAATGTGTATATGTTGGAGCGATGGCTCTCAACTTATCCAAGGAGAGAGGATGCGAGGTACCTCCTGGAGGGTTTTCAGTGGGGCTTCCGTATCCCATTCAAAGGAGTGCGGGGACCCCAAGATGCACCCAATTTACTGTCCCTGAAGGGTAGAGAGGAGGTGGCTGCCCTGAGTATTGCCAAAGACGTAGAGGCCAAGAGGGTAGCTGGCCCCTTTTCTGTACCACCCTTTCCCAACCTGAAGGTCTCCCCTCTGGAGTTGGTACCCAAAAAGGCCCCGGGGGAATTTCGTTTAATTAATCATTTATCGTACCCGGCGGGTTATTCTGTCAATGATGCTATTCCTGATGACCTTTGTTCGGTCAGGTATACATCTTTTGACCAAGCCCTGCAAATGGTGCGCTCTTGTGGTCCTGGTGCCCTCCTGGCAAAATGTGACATTAAATTGGCATTCCGATTGTTGCCAGTGCACCCGGGGGACATTGAGCTATTGGGTTTTAGATTCTAAGGGAAGTTTTACGTAGATAAGGCCATGCCTTTTGGCTGCTCTATATATGCTGATATACGGCTGATATACGCCGTATGGGAAGATGGGGATCTATGCGTTTTGCATTATATGTTCGCCCTCTTCAGGTATGAGTACCAGTTAAGTCACTGTTCTCTTTTTTCTCTTACAGACCCTGTGTGTCCCCGCACACCGGTGGCAGTATGGCTGGTGGGCCACAGTTACGTGCACTGGGCAGCGCAGTATGCTGCGGCGACAGAGTGGGGACCCCAGCTTGGACTGCGTGCATCCGCATGCATATGTTGGTACGGTAAGCGTGGAATGAGATGGCGGGAACTGTTGCCATTCCTTTTTTCCATCAGGGATACTGAGCCGCCTGATGTCCTTGTACTGCACCTGGGGGGCAATGACCTCGCCCAGGTCACTGGCCTTTCTTTAAAATTCACGATTTGCAGTGACCTAGCTTATTTGCATTATGTGTGGCCGTCCACAAGGCTGCTATGGTCGGACATCATACCACATCACGCTTACAGGGGAGGTATTGACCTCCGTGCCCTTGACCGTGCTCGCCGCCCGGTTCTTGGCAGACAAGGGTTTGGGGATGGTCATCTGACACCCCACTATTAGCTTACAAAATTATGATCTTTATGCAGGGGATGGGGTCCACCTGTCGGCTAGAGGTATGAACCTCTTTTTGGAAGATTTGCAAGCAGGCCTGTTGACCGAGCTGACGGTCTGGGGGGGGGGGCAGGCGGTGAGTCTTCATTGAAGCCTCCCCGTGTGGCGGGTAGCACTGGTAAGGTAAATATTTATGACCCATAGGTATCCGGCAGGTTCACAATTGACTGGCCAACACTTAGACAGGTACAGGTGTAATAACGTTGACCGGTCAACGACGAACCAGGCAAGGGGTGATGGCAGGAGCTTTTCAGCATGCATCACCCCGTGATTTGACGGATACATGTCAGAGGGTGGGGTCAGTAGATAGTTTATTGACTACGGCCAACAATTTGTTTGTGTCAACAAACAAATTGATACAAATGGATACATTGTAGCCCATTGCCATTGGCAATTTTGGGAGGAACCTTACCAGTGTTACTGCGGCCTGCTTGCCTTAAGAATTATAATTGGATGAGTACCAATTGAAAGTTATAATTCGGACTAGGGCATTATTCAATAAAAGTGGCCCAATGCCTTTATCCATATACCGGTGTCTGAGTCTTTCTTTGGGGGGGGTGCCTGCAAAGGGAGTTGCTTGAAGGACTAAAGAAGTACTTAAATGTTTCTTTGAAAGTAAAGGAAGACAAATTCCAAAGTATTTTTATCAAGGAATGGACTCTGTGTATACAGTCTCCAAAACCCTAGAATAAAATTGTGCGATTACATAAGATCGCTTACTGTATTCACCTTTCTAGTACACCTCCAGCACAAATCTATTGAAATTCTACTGCCTAAACTAAGGTGGCCAGGGCTTTATCTCAGCTTTTTAGGTATCTGGCTGTGGAGCCAGAGCTTGGAAGTTTGATTCTCCACTGTGCCTCATTGACAGGAACTGACTCATTGACCCTTCATCATGTCCCTTCCATTTCTGCAGTTCTAAGATGATAGTGGTAATTTTAAAATATAAAGCACAGTCAAAACAAACCTTATTACAAAAAACATTGGGTGGTATTATATAACAGATAGCAGGTATTAATTAAAAATCTAAATATCAGTTAAAAAGTGGTGCAATATCTATGTTGTTCCCAATATTTCCATCTTCTGCCACTCTGATACCTTTGCAATTGATTATAATATTTTATGAAATTCCATGGCATTATTCCCAGTGCCCCAATGAGTGAATAATCAAGTAATTTCTGCTGCCAGATCTCTGTATTTTGTTCATTTTCCTCATTCTACATCTTCAACTCTGGCATCCTCTGGAATTGCAATGTCCAAACATTTATTTGTTCAGTTACTGTTATATCTGGTGTATTATACTCCAGATATCTGTCAGTTTGGATCAGAAAATCCCACAAGATCTTAACTTGGTAATTTTCTAACACTTTCTCTACTTGATGATCCTAAGAATTCTTACATGATGGCAGATTATATAATATCTTTACATAGTGGTCAGTGTATTAATTTCACAATCCTGTCATGTCTTACTTTGTAGTCTGTCTGCACAATCTTTGAAAATTCACAAATTAGGTTTGATGCATTTTCAACTTTTTCTTGATAGAGTCAACATTTAATGTTTGCACTAAATTCTCAGATTTTAGCTTTCGTAATATTCATACCTGTCAAGTTTTGGATTTGGAAATAAGGGAAATTTCCCGGCAAATATGGGATACTTGACAGCTATGCTTATCCTGTGCTGCCTTCCAATGGTGGCAATAGGGCATTGCAGTCTAATTAATAAGGAATGACGGCGGGATAGAGGGTAAAATAAGGGGTTTTCCCTGCCAATAAGGGATACTTGACAGCTATGGTAATATTAGTTTGGAGTGCGATGTATATGAACAAGTCCTCATGTGTTTCAGGCTTGGACTGTATTTCCACCATTTGATTTTGATTTTAAAAAATTCCTCACTGTTGTTTTTTATGTTTTTCCCTTTGTGTCAAAATCTTTAATTTTTCTATGCAAAATGTTATCTGCCTCTAGTACTCCAAGGTATTTATACTTATTGTCCTTTGGTAATGATTTTATAGCTCTGTTTCTTAGCTCTATTGCATCTAGTATTTTTATTTTGTCATGTTGTATAGAGAGGTTTGCCCATTTGCAAAGTTCAAATTTCATCTGAATATCTATGCTAAATAGTTGCAATGTGTTTAACAGTGATTCTATCTCAGTGGAACATTTTGCGTATCATTTTAGGTTATTCATGTATAATGGATGATTGTGTTTTTTTCTGCTTGATGTGAATTATGGTACCCCCAATTCAGTTTTATTTAAAAATACTGACAAGGGGATTAATGAGATGTTATACAACAACAACAACAACAACAACAATGGTACAAAGAGTTACCTTGAAATATTCCCCTTTTGATATTAACTTCCCTGATCTCTTCACTGTAAGCCATTAAAACAGTTTCTCGTTTTTTCATGGTTTTATTGAGGAACTTTTATTTTAATTTTCATCTTCTCAAAAATAAAAAGGAAAGAACAAAAATATATAAAGAAAAAAGGAATTTCTGAATATTTTGCTGATCCCAAATATTTTTGTTGTTCAGTTGCACAGTTGATCTGATCCTTTGCGGTCCCCATGGACCACAGCATGCCAGGCTCCTCCATCATCTGCCATCCTCCGTAATCCACCCAGATCTACACCCACTGCATCAACGATGCCATCCAGCCATCTCATCCTCTGCCACCCCCTTCTCCTTTTGCCTTCAATGTTTTTAGACAGGTGTTAATCCAACTGTGCAGTAATGAGTCAAATACCTTTTTTATAATTTATCCATGCCATGTTAAGATTTGTTTTTCATCTTTTGAGTTCTTTAATTGTATCTTGTCAATTAGCAGCTGATATTTTATGCCTCTTGAGTTTTTAAAGTTCCCTTTTTGTTCAATCGGATAAAGGGTTTTTTAATTAAATAATTAAATATTGATCTTCCAAGAACTCCTGTGAGAAGCTTAAACATTGTTGGAAGGCATATAATTGATCAATAATTATTGGGTCCATTGCCCTTTTCTTAATCTTCTATTATCAGGAATGGTGACCTTTTATCCAGTTTTAATTTGTTAAATTTTGAAGTAGATGATTGAATTGCTTTGTTACATTTTGATGGAGACTTGTTAAATGAATTAACCAAAATCTGTGCAACTCGTCTGGTCCAGGGGGACTCCAATTTTTCACAGCATTTGCATGCATATTAATAATTTCAGTTGTTATTACAATATCATCAATATGTTTTCTCTGGGCTACTTTGCAGATGTTTTTGATCCACAAGGTATTTTTACTATGTTCAGTTAGGCTTTCCCAAATTTATTTCCAAAAACTTTCCAATTTTTTAAAAAAAGTATCATCTGTATATGGCTCTAGTTTCTTTTGAGCTACATCTTCTTCTCATGATATATAAAATAGTTATTCTTTGTTTGAAAATTGTGTGTTTCCCTATATTAAGAGTCCCTCATACCTTTCAATTTTCTTTGCTCATGGAGAGTATCTTACAACATACAACTCAGGAGGAGATTAAAATGGCACCACAAATCAAATGGGACAAACATCAGTAATTTACCTATTTTTAAATACAACACAAGATAGATAAATCTTTATTGTCATTGTCCTGCACAGAACGAGATTGGGAAGTAAATGCATTCCTATGATAAATGCTGCCCTATAGTTTATATGCTGTGTAGAAGACATACAAATGATAATCCTCCTATTGTTGAGTTATTTATAGAAGAGGTGTACAAATGTGTGTTTTTTAGATTGTAGTTTCCATAAATGTTCAGACAGCATGGCCAAGGTGAATTCTGGGAGCTGTCATTCAAAAATGCAATGGGCACACCTAATCTTATAAGGTTAGGTTAGCCCACTGCCTTTTATCCTTCCGCCAACAGTTAAAGGCCTACCTTTTCAGGTAAGTTTTTAATAACCATGATTGAGTCTTTGAATGCTGTGGGGGTTTTTTTTTTTGCCAAGCAACATTGTTTTAAAATTTTAATATACAAATATAAAAAAGAGATAATAAAACTAAAAGCAGATCACTTTTTAAAATACAACAAAATACATGCACTAGAATATTTTAACATTGTATAAATCAGGAGTTCTCAACCTTTTTAAGCCAGGTAACACTCCCTCAGACAGCTTTGGGGGCCGCACGGCCATTTTGCCCTTCCTCCACCAGATGGCGCTTCCTGGTATGGTGGAGGTGGTGGTGGCTCACATCAAATGGTGCCATGGGCTTCATTCAGCCCATGGGCCACAGGTTGAGAATCCCTGGTCTAAATAGTGTACCCACTACCAGGACCAATAGAGATACTGTACCAGCATTTATATTTCATGTTTGACATCAACCCACCTGCCCTTTCCAAAAAACAGGACATCTTACTTTTCCCTTCACCAACACAAATTCTAAAACTTCTCCCCATATTTCACCAAATACATTTTCTTTGATCAATCCTTTCTTTGGCACATGCCAATTTATCATTTATTGCTAGCTCCCAAACTTCCTTATACTGTACACTTATTTAATTGAAATTAATAGGGCACAATCCTAACTAAGAACTACTGAAAAGGATTTGGATAGGGCATGAACCCTTTTGTGCCATTTTCCTCTTAGGCCAAATTAAGTCCCTCCCTTTCTGAGCTGGGAGGACTTTTTATAAAATACGGCCTTAGCCAATCTAAGACTGCTCAGTCAGCCTAAAGTCATTTAGCCCATAGTCCTTAACATTCTTTTATTCCATAAAATCTTCCAACTCTTGAGACATATTTTACTTCCTAAATTTGCTTCCCAAATTAATTTGAGGGATGGTTGTCACCCTTTATTAACAACTTATAAATTTTACTTATCATATCCTTTGATATCTTCTTCTCATCTTTCCTCTCCCTATGATCTATAATTTCCTCAAATTTCATTAGTTCTCTATATTTGACATTTTTTCACCCATTCTTTAGTCCAATGGTTCAACTGAATTAAATTTAACCTCCCTCCTCCTAGCATCTCCCTAAGTTTAACTTAGTATTATTTTTTCTAACCAATCTTTTAGACTGTTTATTTGCTTCCTTTTTAGGTTCAATTGCACTTTCGTTTTTAAATTTTCAGGGAATCCTTTTAACCCCACTATTGGACCACTACCTTAATCCTACTACTAAGATATCTTATTTTATAATTCTGTTCATTAATATAAAGCTAGATTTTTAAACAATAAGATGAGGTACACAGGGAATTATTCGTAAGTACAAATGCTGCACAAAGAAAAAAACATTTTTTGAAGGAGTTATTCTTCTACAAGAAAATTCTTTATCTCTCTTCTCATAGTATTGTTGTGCATCACTGCTTTTTGATAATATAAAATATAATTGTATTATGGAAAGGTGAAAGAAAATGGGTTATCCCATGACTCAAAGAAACCCCCAAGGCCAGTCTAAAGCCACAACAGAAATATAAACTCAACCTTCTTCTTCTAGTGTCTTCAACACTGACCTGAAGGGTCTTTTCTGTCTAGGGATGGGAGTTTTGTTATTGCCCATTCTTTTACTACATTGTCTTGCTGAGCCAAAATCTACAATTAAAATATTGCAGTTTCTTGGAGAACTGATATACAGTTTACTGCTATAAGCTGATACTGACAGACATATGCCACTGTGCTCAGTTATAATCATGTGTTTTCTTAGCTCGTGTAGTTCACTCAATACTGTTTTCACCGAACCAGAAAAAAATAATATACCTTAGATGCATAATTTACATGCTATGGATTTTCCTTTGTTTATTCCCTCTAAAACTATGAATAGAAACAAATAACTAGCTCTAGATATTACTCTGAACTATAATCATTGTTGTTCTAAACAATCAATAAACACTTTTTTTTTAATTGTGAGCAATTGCAAATCTGGCGCAGAACTATAGATGATTTGTATGTGCCTGAAACCATCTAGTAAATCTCCAGACACAATACTTTATCTTTTCTAAATGTAAAAGAAGAATCCATGTATTCATGTATATATTTTTCCTGTCTTCTTTTCTTTTAGTTAGTACCCCTTTATGTTCATTCGCCCATGCTTGAACATTCCTACTTAAACCACAATATATATATTTTTGGAAGGATATGATTTTGAGGTTGTAACAAAAGAAAAACAATGCAAAAAAACTTTCTTTCTTTTGTTCATTTCTAAAGAGAGAGCTTTAAAAACTGAACCATTCAATTTAAAGAATGTGATAATAACTATAAAGTATTGCCACATTACAAAAATGTTTCTCTTTGAATTCTGTATTGTTTCCTGCTGACAAACTGTGGAGGAAGAGGATGGTGATTTGATGGTAAGTATGAACTTGAAATACTGTTAGCACCTCCATAGTTTTGATGATTACAGTAAAACCCTGACTTACAAATGCCTCGAGTTACATAAAATTCAATTTACATAATGATTTTATGCTAAAACCATGTTCCGATTTACACAATTTCCTATGGGTTTTCTTTGAGTTACATAAAGATTTTTTTTCCTATGGGTTTGCTTCGAGTTACATAAAAAATCATTTCCCTATGGGTTTGCTTTGATTTACATAAAAATTTCATTTTTCCAAAGGGTTTGTTTTGAGTTATTTAAAAAAATAATTTTTCCTATGGGTTTGTTTCGAGTTACAAAAAAGTTCGATTCAAGCAAAAGCCTACGGAATGGACTTTTTTCGAGGCACTTGTAACTCGAGGCATTTGTAAGTTGGGGTTTTACTGTACTTCTTTTAGCAGTGATCGTTGCCTGATATCTTCATTTTTTACTTTATTGCAAAGTGAAATTCCGGGGATTGATCTTTCCATTGCCTGTTGTGTTACCGGCAGCTGTTAAAGCCCATGTTTTGCTGCCATATGTCATTGCTTTCAAGACCTTGAACAAATTTGCCTTTGTTTCTGGTTTAGCTTTTGACTTCAAGATGGCTGGTATCCATCCTGAATGCTTGACCCAGATAAACATAGCGTTCCACTTCTTCTATTTGTTATTCCCCAAGTTTTATTCCATCAGAAGGTAGCTCTTTTGATTTCATAAACTTGCAGGGTAAGATCAACAATTTTTGCAAATTCCTGATCCTCACCTATGAAGGTAATAAAAGCAAGGTTTACATCTCTAATACAGAATAATCTGATTTTCCAGATAGTTAGCAGAGAGTCACCTCTGCGCACACTCACACAATGCTCTCATCTAACTTTATGAAGTCTTAAAGGAACTTAGAAACAGCAGAAGGTCAGAAAATGTCCCTATTGTAAATGAATGGGCATTGTGTCCCAGCCAGTAACAGTTGGAGTTACACAGTAACCGCAGGTAATTGCAATCATTTAATTCAGAGTCCCAAGTCACTTCATGCAGAACACAAGTCATTTATCATTATTGACCTATGTTGAAACAAAATTACCTAAATCAATAAGTGTTTCAAATATCCATTAGAGAAGGCAGTGATTGGTTACAAATGATAAGCACTTCATAGATACCTATATTAATAGGGAGAACACTATCCTGGATGTTTTGGATTAACGAAAAGGAGTTGATTCTTGGTAGTGACATTTAAATAAAATAGACTTGACCTTAATTCTCCTTTAATTAACATTAAAGAAAAACAGTTGTTTTCAGTAAGTTGAATTAACTATTGAAATGTGAGAAAGTTAAAAAAACCTATTATGGTGGATAACCAAAAATGTAATCATTTGCTCCCATCTTATACACCTTTGTCTCATCAATATGGAAGACAACTTGAAAATTTTACTTCTTGAACTACAATACCCAGCAGCCACCACGTACAAGGTTATTGGCCTCGAAAACTAGAGAGTTCTGGTAGGTAACTCTTCCAAATTCTATGAATGTTGGTAGCACTTTTCAATCCAGATTAAAGTATTCGATATAGAATGTTTGACATGCAGATGTTCATGCATGTCAAAAAGAGAGAGAAAAGTTACTGAAAACCAGCTCACTGGGTCATGCTGTCTTGGATATTCTGGGAAATGTACTCCATGTAACCTGTCCCACTTCTGCAGAACGGAACATCAGGGTAATCTGATAAAGATGCTTTGTTTTAGAATTTAGCTTATAATGTATAGGTTTGGAACAGATCTGCAGAAGTCACTCCTACTTCCTCACTAGAGCTTCCTTCCAAATACAGTAGAACCTCGGATAAAGTCCAAACTCCGTTCCACAAGTTTGGACTTTATCCAATTTTGGACTTTATCCGAATCTAATGGGCAATGCATTGGATAATGGCCAAAATGGACTTTATCTGAGGTTCCTATACCAAATACCTCAGATAACGTCCATTTTTAGCGGCTTTGGACTTTATGTGATGCATCATGTGTGCATGAAAACCGCGACTTTATCCGAATCGGATTTTATCCGAATCAGACTTTATCCGAGGTACCACTGTACTGTACTGTACTGTAATAATCCTGGCAGATTTACTTCAAGTCTGGCTAGGTTATCCTGATATGATAATAGAGTAGACCATACTGCCAGTGACTCATCACTGATCATCAGGTGGTAATCTAACCTGACCACCCCAAGGACTAATGGCCTTGGGTGGCAAAGTCCACAGGGAAGGGTAATGATCCACAAGTGGATTAAATCCAACTTGAATCCATCTTGATGGAGAACAGCAGCTTCATCAATACCATCTTGGAGCTGATGATGACTTTGTGTGCCAAAAGGGCTCAGGACCAGAAGGCAAATGGAAGGCTACTGCCTTATATTCTCAGGACAGTCTCCATGGCTGATTGGCAAGATGATAGCAAATATTTAGAATCGGATATGGCATGGAGAAGAAGATTCACTGCTTGGTCTCTAGTATATATAATTGGAATAGCTAATAATAAACTTTTTCACCCCTATTGTTGGTTTCCTAACAAATTTTGTTATCCTGCTAGCTTTATCCTCCAGAGTGTAGAATCATGTTGGATATTAATTTTCAACAAATGTTTTAGAGAAAATACTATGCTGCATTTGAAAATGGAGGGCTCTTGGGGGTGTGGGTGCTTGAATATGTAAATAAAGTGGTATCACAATGTAGCAGAACCTTTTCTACAATAAGCCTTAATCCAAGCAGCTATACGAGAATACCATCTAAATCCATATGACATAAATATGAGTGATGTTTTCCTCCTGCAGCATGCCTTAGGAGCTCAGAAAGAGGCAGGAGTGATAACAGTACTACTCAATGGTAAAGCGTGTCATTAGTAGTTAATAAGCGTGTGTATTTCTCAAGGCAGCCATGTTAAACCTGAACATGGCCTATTATTCCAAATGCCTGTAAGCTTTAATTACAACCTGATTAAAGCATGTTGTGCTAATGATTCTTTCAAATTATTCTCCAAATTTTTCTACTGGCAATCCTCAAACAGAGAACCTTGCATTTCAAAGGATGTATAAATAGTGTTTAGAGCCGGGAGGTAAATTAGAAAGGAGAAAAAGAATTCAAAATGTATTAAAATAATTTTACTTGAGCAAAGTGGTGGTAACAGAAACTATTCTCACTTACTCTTAGATATCTTGCTATGCAGTGCCTACAGTCCTAAAACATGTATTAAGAAATGAACAATTTGAACACTTCTAAATAAACATGCAAAGCAGACTTCCCCAACCTGATGCTAGACTGCAACTCCCATGATACTCTGCCAGATAACTATATATGGGTGGTGTTGTGTATTTAAGGAAATGTGTTTGCCATTTTGTCTTGTTGTGAAACAGTTTAATATGTATTTGCTTTATTATGGTCCGAAGTCTTGCGAGACTTCGGGAGGGTTCTGAACGAGAACAGAGTCAGTTGGAGGATCAGGGGGAGTTTTTTGAATTTTCCCCTAGGACCCCTCATCCTCCTGTGTTAGAGTTTACCTAGTCTATACCCACTCGTAACCAAAGGAGGGACTTTTGTGTTAAGTCGTCCCCTACTGAAACGGGTAATGGTGCTGAACTTGAAACGGGTAATTGTCCGCACCATGCTATGAGTTCTAGAGGTGCCCCCACTGTGGGGACTTTGCCAGCTACCTCAACTAGCCCCAGGGTTTCACTGGCTGACCAGGCGCCAGTGCGCCACAAAAGATGTTGTGGCCCTCCTAAATGGTTGTGGGATTTTGTTTGATCCTAGGGGGGAGAGGTGTTGTGTATTTAAGGAAATGTGTTTGCCATTTTGTCTTGTTGTGAAAGAATTTAATATGTATTTGCTTTACTATGGTCCAAAGTCTTGTGAGACTTCGGGAGGGTTCTGAATGAGAACAGAGCTGTCAACGGTTCTAACGGTTTTTTCCAACTGTCATTTCTGATCAGAGATAGCTAAGGAATGTGAGGGTGTGTTGTTATCTCTGGCCACCTATTCTTATTCCAAATAAAGTTGTGTGTTTGGCCCGTATTGCTGGCTGCTGCCTATTATTTCTAGAACACTAATGGTGGAGATGTTAGAAGTTGTCATTCAATACATTTGTAGAGTCAATGCATCTGGATGATGTAAATCTGTGTGTAAGGGAGTGAACTTCAGCAAGTAAGATGTCTGACATTCCAATGCTTGAATCTTGCAATTTTCAGATGGACAAATTATGTGATCCATTGTTTTTTGGAGTTCAGCAGATCCAGTGATCCCAAACACAGGAAAGGTGAAAGGATACATATGGCTGGTTTGCACATACTTACTCATCAGTGAACACTTTTTATACATCCTTTCAAATCCAGGTTTATTATGTTGCTCAGTGATGTCCTGTTCTGCTGAATATACATAGTTTTTGCTTTAACAAATATTGTATCTAAGATGATGTGAAGTAATATGTATTTAACATTTTGTTCCTTATAGCAGATGCCAGTCATTTCTTACTAGACCTGGGATGAAATGTAGGTTGCCAAAAGGCAACAGTAAGCCTTAGATATGCCAGCCACACATTGTTGAAATCATATTTCAACAAGGTGTGACTGTCATATTACACTTGATAAACAAATACTATACACCAAATCATTAGGACTGTTCTCCTTCTAAGGCTTTCAGAGCCAAATGATTACTGCAGCTGCTCTACTTCAATTTTATGGTAAGGAGTAGGAATATGTTCCATTTCAAGAGAAAAGTTTCCAGACTTTTGAACACATGAACATTTGTGTTTCTTGATGCACTACAGAATGGTTTAAGAAAACCCAAGTTATCCCTAGATCAGTCCATGAGTCCCTACAAAGTACTGTATTAAGGTTTGTTCTGTTACAAATCTTGAAATGAAAAAAACTATGCACCAGGAGCTATAGCAAACAAAGGAAGCACTAAAATAGAAAGCCCAAAATCCTTCCTGAAAAGAGCAATTGCTAAGGCCAACTTCATCAACTCTACTCTCATCCACCAGACCAAGCAGCCAGTACACACTCAGGCAGAGTAAAGGGAGGGGAGTACATCACTTATTAGACTGGTTGTATTCTACAGGTTTCTTCCTTTTCCCCCTTTTAGGTAGTTTGCTACACTGAATCTTCCTTACACCTAGGATTGAATGTGTGTATTAGTGTGGGATGAATGATACATTATCTTGTGTGGGCTTTGATGGAATGGGTCATGGTGGTTTAGTGCTGATCTATATAGCAAATATTTGGGCACAAAACAAATTGGATGGTATTTGCACATTCCTAATAAGGAAAAGTACTTTTTTTACTGGCTGGGCAAGCCAAGAATGATGAGCCCTGGTGGCCTAGTGGTTAAACTGCTGTACTGCAGCCAAAACTTTGTGAATTTGATCATGACGGGGATTAAGGTAAACTCAACCTTCCATCCTCCCAAGGTTGGTAAAATGAGTACACAGCATGTTGTGGGCAAAATGTTAATTAACTTGTAAACCAGGAACGGTATATAAGTGTAATTAATATTGCTAAGAATGCCAGTGCTTAGACACATCATGTATATTTTTGCTGGCTGCTATAAAAGCTTTCTCAGCATGGACAAAAGAAATAATGGTGGTTAAAATATCTGAATGGCAACATATCTTGATTATGAACGTATGTTTAATCTCAAAGTGCCCATTTCTGACTCAAAAATACTTTCTTCTTCAGCACATATTCCATCTTTTCTCATTTCCATGGCAATTTGTTTTAGATATTTTTGTACCACCTTTAAACTCTGAGCACTTCACAAACTCCTTAATAAAGCGCCATTATAATGTGAGTCCCCTTTAGAATTAGTTTGACCAGCAACAGAAGGTTATGAATTTTGAAAATACTGTCAGTTGGGGATTGGCTGCATTTACCAATTTTAAAATGAGTTTTGTTTCAAAGCACTTTGCCTGCCATCCAAGGTAATTGGAAAGCAAGTTTGAAAAATCTGCTAATGTGCTTTTTAAAAATTGACCATGGCTGCAGAAGCAGCCTCTTAAACAAAATAATTAATTTCTATCTGTCTAGCCTGATCAGTGCAGGCTGACAGTCCCTCTGTATTCCTTATTTTTAATGTATGTGTATCTTTTTTTCCAATAGACTACATCTTCCTTTCATCTGCTTCTTTTCCTTCTGTAAATTGGCACTTTCTGTCTTCTAGGGATCTCATTACCATCTAGTGATTCTCAGTTGCTTCATAATAGAAGTGCCCAGTGTAAGCACCCAAAAGAAATGTAAATATGTATTTTTCTTTACCAAAGCTTTATTCCCCTTGCCTTTTGTGATTTCATCTGCTGACATATGCCATTAGTGTTCCAAAAATCATCCTAAGCATCCATTCGTTCCCCTCCCCATGAAAGTTTGAACGCACAGCACTCCATTTTCCAGTACTTGAATACTCGACAGAATACTTTTCTAAACATTAGGAAGGAATAATTTCTGTATGCTTTTTCACATGCAGAGAACTCTACTTTTCTCTGAAAAGATGACTTCATTTAGTGAAGTCATGGGGCTTTCTCATTGTTCGCCTTTGTTCTAATGGAGAAAAACATAGATTGATGTACATGGTTAATAATAATAGTAACAACAACAACAGCGTACCATCAAGTAAATTCTGACAAAACTCTCTTATCATTATATTTTCCCAGGGGTGCCCTGGCACTGTGCACCCTTGCCCAAAGCCACACATAATCACTCTTCTGGGAGGCACATTGGGAGAAATGAACTCCCAACCTCTGGTTCCATACCAGAAACTTAATTTACTGATTACCATTAATTAGTTATGATATGCCGTTAATTCATTTCTGGATTCTGGCAAAAGTGATTTGCTACTTCTTCTTTCTGATGGTATTCTAGGACTGTGCAGCTTGCCCAAGGTGATTTCAGTGGCTCCCTCTCCCACTGAGGCACAGAGGTGATTCAGACTCCCATAATCACTATAGTAATGGTCTCCATTGCTCGAAAGCCAGTCCTGTCCAACTCTAGGGCAGTGGTGCTCATCTCTGCTTACAGCCAAAGAACCTGTGCTGTCTGCATTTGCAGACTTTTCCATGGTCATGTGGTAGCATGGAGCACAGTTATCCAACAGTTTCTCAAAGTATTGATTTGGTGTTAGCAATTGCGAAGGACACAAAGATGATCTATCATCCCCTGGAAGCCCCAACCTAGAGTTCCTGAAACATAGTGGAGGATACAGAACACCCAGATCACAGGGGCTTTTGAATACCTCAGCCTCAGTAATGAAATAGGAGACAGCATTGGAGAAGAACTGGGCCAGGTGAGGAGGTTGAAAGAGGGGCAGGAAAAGATACAGTGGAATGAGGAAGGGAGTGGACAGATGTGTATGAAAAGGTGAGGATCTTGAGGGCCCAGAAGCCAGAGCAAGGGGCTTAGGTATGGGAAAGTGGTGCAACAGAGGCTGGAGTAGACTGCAAAAATGAGCTGGACTGGACTTGGGTCTGGAAGCAGGAACACTGGACAAGCAAGAGGATACAGTTCTGAATCCTAAAAGGAGTGATGGAGCAACAGGCCCAATAAAGAGTCCCATGCAAGCCCTTTTGGGGGGAAATGAGAGCAGAAAGGGAGACACTGGAGAGGCCTAGCAGAACCCAAGCACCTCTTTGTGGAGCAGGTCCCAGGGTCCTACTGCTCCTCAGAGTATCCAGACTGAAGCCAACAAGAGCACTGGTTCTAGATGAACCAGGGCTGTGCCATTGCTCTGTGGTGACAGTGAAGGAACTAGCCACCAGGGAAACTGAGGTTATTTACTGTGAGACTGCTGCTTGGCATCTTTTTTCCTGTTGTTTTGGAATACATGTTGGAAGTTTGTTTACTAGAACCCCAGTGTGCCCAAGATTGCTTACCAGGAAAGCCATAGAAAGAGCAAGAAGGGGTACAGCAATATGGCCAAAGTTGCCACATTTTTTTCATTTCCTATTAGATGTCTCCTCATCATTATGAAACTTCCATGGTTGCCCCTACTCATGACATTCCCTTTGACTGAAGTGTGAAGGATATTTTTGGTACAGAATTTCTTGGAAGAAATTTTCGGTATGGCATTAATGATTACCCATGGGACTAGGATTAGCCCTACCATTAGGTGCCAGAAGGGGCAGGGCAACTGCTATAGGCATCAGCCTTTCATTTCAAAAAAAGGGAATCAAATTGCTAGTTATTAAAATTGTCCTCTATTTTTTTTTTGCCAAAAGAGACTCTTGTGAGAATATCTGCTTCAGATGCCAAAATAAACAAGGATAGACTTTCAAGAACAGAGGTGAACAAAACATGCTGATCTACTTTGAACTGCAAAATGTCTTGGACAAACTCTGATACAGACTCCACATACTTCTAAAAGAAAATTCATTTTTAATGCACCAGAAGGGGACATTTTATATACCCTTACCCCCTGTTTCCAAAATGTCACATATTCTTTACAAATCTTGACTCATTTATAAGGGTACTGTATATACCAGGGATTTTTAACCTGCAGCCCATGGGCCAAATATGGCACACAGCACCATTTCATGTGGCCCACCACCACCTCCACCACACCAGTAAGTGCTATGTGGTGGAGGAAGAGCAAAATGGCCATCTGGCCCCCGAAACTGCCTGAGGGAGCATGACCTGACCCCTAGCTTTAAAAGGTTGGGAAATCCTGGTATATACAAATGAACAGATCATTATGTTTACAAAGATATGGACAAAACATCAAGGTCCCAGGGTGGAGGGTGCACATTGTATAAGTACTTTTATTTTGTAATTGGTAGTAAGAGTTAATTAATATGATTTATATGTATGTTTTATGTTTTATAAAATAAAAAATTTAGAAATAAAAAGGGGGACATTTTAATCTTCCAGATTCACTTCATTTTAGAAATTTGCAGATACTGTAATTAGATCTTCATAGTGAGCATTCTACAACATTGTCACCTGAAGAATTCTAAACAATGCCTTCATATTTAAGATGTTTGCGTGCAGGATTTTGCAATGAGAATCATTTTCTGGGACAAAAAACTGTGCCTGCCCCATATCCATCAATTTTGCTTGCTTTTTTTTCTTTTTCTTTTTTTGGTCACAACTAATGTAAGCATTGGGACCCAAAATGTCCATCCTAACCATGATGTAAGGAAACAGAAGTGGCATACTGAGTTTGTCAGTGAGTTTGTCCTACTGGAATTCTAAGAGACTTTGGAAAAATGAAAAGTACTTTTAACACAACTCCTAATATTAGCGACACTGTTAACTTTCAGTACATTGGAATTCCAGTGGGTCAGAAAATATTACAAGTTCACTCAAAGTCAATTTTTCAATTTCGTATGCAAGAGTTTAAAAGGCATCTTCTTCATGCCCGTCTTAGAGACTATTCTTACACATGTATCATTTTTCTGTCACATAGTATAGTCCTTGCTGATTCACAGAAAATGTGTCCTGTATTTAAGTAGCCACAGTTTATTTGATTATTCTTTCATCTTCTATTTCACTTTGAAGTCTATTAAGTGACTTCCAGATGGTCCAGCCAGAATTGTGTCCTGGTATGAAACACTATTTGGCATTCATCTGTTTGGCAAGTTGTGTTGTTTTGCTCTCCATAAGTTTAGCCTAGCTTCTTCTGGTGTAATATGTATAGGTTGTGAGGAATAGGTTTTTCCTTTATTTCAGCTGTTTTCTAGTGGTATTGTGTCCATGAAGTGGATGGGTTTGGTATTGTACAGTATTACCTTTTTTAAAAAAAAATTCATTCATTCTTTGCTAGCACCTCTCAACATACTTCCAGAGGGGCAATGCCAGCCAAATAATAAAAATTTTCAGTGGAGGGAAGTTTCAGGCAGCCAGTAATAATCCTACCTATCTCATTAAGAGTTACATCCACTTGTCTGTCAAGTGTTGATTTATACCATATGGCACTAGCATATTCTGTTGACCAATAGCACAGGGCCAGAGCTATTGTTTTAATTGTTGGTGAGTGTGCATTCCTGTCTGAACCAGACCATTTCTTATGTATTTCTGGTGGTAGTCAAAATGTTTAATTAACTTGATTGGGATATCTCTATATTAAAATAACGTATTGCCATTTGTTGTACTAAAAAGGATCATTTTGCTCATCGGCAAGTTTATCAACAAGAAATTATTGTCATTTGTCATACTAAAAAGGATCATTTTGCTCATCAGCACGTTTACAGTGCAACACTTATGGATAGATAATATTAGCTGCCTGCCTGCCATTGCCAATGGGAATCTGTAGTGTACTCACTGCATTCCACTCTCCCAGAAGGTTCCTGTGTCCATCATATTTATGTGTGTGAGTTGTATCTTCCAGAAATTCTAGGGTTTGCAGTCCAAAACCACAAGAGAACATACCTCTATTCTGGAGTACTGTAGCTTAAATTGAGCTGGCTCCATCTAACATGTGACAATCCTCAAGATTTCTGAAGATCGCTATCATATGTCATTTCAGTCAGGTTTTCTTCATTCTAAAATATCATATTTCCTCAAACCATAGGGTTTGATTTCTAGACCCTTTGTCATATATCCCACTGGATGGCCTTGGGCAAAACAATGTCTCTCATATAAACCATAGGTATGCAGTCACAAACTCCATGGAAGTAGGGTTCAAGTGTGATAAGCAAGCAAATTAATAAATCATTGTTTCACTTACTCTCAACAGCACAACTATGTTGATATATCTGACTTGTTATTACATAGTTCATTTGTCTCCAGTGGAACTACCAAACAGCAGAAAAAATCTTTCAGGAGTTAAAAGCTGCTGCTAGAAAGCACACGTTGTTTATATATACTACAGAACTCCATGATATATTTGGCTCAGCATAGGTCTCTACAAGTGTAACTTTTAACATCTTTATATGAAACAAAATGAGCCAAACATTTTAAATGGTTAGCCTGCTCTGTTTCATGCAAGCTGTAGTAGTAAACAGCAACATAAAAGAACCCATAAATGTCACCACAATGCACTTCTCAATTCTCATAGTTTACCTATGAGACAGGAGGGGGGGTTGTGCTAGAAATTGTAGATTTGTGTTTTCAGTGGGCATTTTCCAGATATTTTATTGGGCTTTCCCAAGTGTTTCATCATACGAAGGCAAAGGTATATCAGTGATCAAGTTTTAGACAATGAATGTTGTGGGGAAAATCAATGGTCTGATTAAAAAGAGAAAACTCAGGAGGCCCCTAAACCTAAGAAGTTGATTTCGTACCTCAGTATATCTCACTCAAACTACCAACTGGACTGCCTTTCAGATTTACTGTGTCATTACTCCTTGTGTACTTTTAAATGAACAACGGTATCAGCGTGAATGAGAGGAATTAATGGCGGAGGTCCCTAGTCTACCACTTTAGAAGGCAACTGCTCAATTGCTTCAAGTACAAATAAAAGGTTGAAGGAAAAAGATATTCTAGAAGATTTCCTCTAAAAATTAACAGAAGCCTACACCTACATCCCCAGAAAAAGGAAAAATAATGGCAAACAAATACAAATTCTCCCAGAGGGTAGAAGAGATGCCCGAGCCACCGGATGGAGGACTTTGCCATGTCTCTCCTGGGGCCCACACCATCGATCCCAGGATGGGAGACAGCTGCAGCCACCGGCGTCACTCCCCCTGGCCCCACCCGGCCAGAAGGTAGAAGAGATGCCGGTTCTGGACGTTGAGCCTTGGTTCCATTGGAAACGCTGAACGGGAAGGACCTTGTGATGGACTTTTAGTATTAACTGTGTTTATTGTATGTTATCATGGTGATAGTTTGTACTTTATTGTTTTGCTGCATTGTATCTTTGTTTGATATGTTGTGAGCTTCCCTGAGTCAGCGTATGCTGAGTGGGTGACATACAAATCAAATAAATGAAATGAAATGTTTGAAGCATACATAAGATAAAGATGAAGGAGATATGGGTTCTGAACATTAGAATGGCCTTATAAATGGGCACTGTAGTGGCTCAAGTGGTTAAGATCCTGAACTCACTGACTAGAAGGTTGGAGTTCAATTCCTGGGTACTGCATGATGGAGTGAGCTCCCGTCTCTGTCCCAGCTCCTGCCAACTTAGCAGTTCAAAAGCAAGAAATTGCAAGTAGATAAATAGGTACTGCTTCGGTGGGAAGGTAAACAGTGTTCTGTGCACTTCGGTGTCTATGCATGCCTGTCACATGTCCATGGAAACATCTGCAAACACAGACAGTGCTGGCTCTTCAGCTATAAACAGAGATGAGTACTGAACCCTAGACTCAGATATGACTGGCTTTGGAGCAAGGGCAATCTTTACCTTTACCTGTAAATGGGGAAAGAGTGACTTGAACATTTTGCATTTTTTGTAGCCCACTTCAAAATATTTGTCAAGAAGAGATATCTTTCCATGATTGATGCCAGAATGCAACTTCAGACTTCAATAGACATTATTTTACAGTACTTGTACAATTCCACATAAGTACCCTTCTAAAATTTAAGTAAGCAAGCAAGACAATAACAAGCAATTTTGAGAGATAAAGTTCTCTGGGATATGGCACCAGAAAGTGGGAAGATGATTCTGTGGTTTTACTCAGACCCAGTTTTACTCATCCCATAGTCCTGCACACATACACATCAGCACATTGTTTTTTCACTTGAAATTAGAAATGTTGCCAACCCTAGAAATTGTTTTATGCACACACAGTCTAGCTCAGTGTGAATGAAATGTTGACCAAGATTAAGAGATATAGTAAAATGTATGAATGCAAGTGAATCTATGGATTAGAGCATTTGTACAATATCTAGTTTCTGCAGAAGAAAAAGAAAAATCTTTTTACCCTCACTAAGTTTTTGCATGCAGCATTTGTACTGATATCTTTCTTGAAAAATTCAAAAGTGTTATCTTTTATCAAGTCTACTGGTTCTCCATTGCTAAAATCACACATATCACTGCAGTTCAGTTACTGAATGACTTCTTCCTAGTGCTATAGGATTTTTGTGTGTGGCAAAGATAGAAATAAATGCATTAAGGTCTACATATCGATTTTAATTAGAATGGCTAGTTCTCCATTAATATGAGTTGTGAAGCCTCTAATACAGTTGTCAGGCAGGATTAATTAATTTATTGTAAATTAATACATTAATAGAGAGTGGATAAAAGCAGTCAGGACAAATTAATTCTGAGCTAGTGTAAAATAAAAGGAGATAAAAATCAGAATAAACCAGAAACAGAATCTTTAGGCTGTTTATCAAGACCAGAGAGAATTGAATAACACCATATTAAAATAAGGAATTTGTTCTGATTGAAAAACAAAGAGGTTAAAAAGAGCTATCAAATCAAGTAAGATAATATTATTCTTCCTAAAATAAAATAAGAGGAAAATTACCTTTGTTTTCACAGCAAATGTATGTCTGAAATGTAGGCTAATAAAATTAAGGAAGATAAATTGTAAGAAGATAGACAGTAAAAAAGATTTTTTAAAAAAAAAACAGTTCCAGAGGTTTCTCATGCTTCTGCAGATGCTTTCCCACTAAGTTTTTGCTTGTATCAGGATTTGGGGACAAAGACAAGGGCCAAATGGATTATATAATTGAGGAAACAGGAAAACTCCATTTGAGGCACAGGAATGGTAATGTGTTGTTAATAGTTGATTTTAATTTCACAATATAAAATAGTAGATAGTCATCCAGTAATGCTATGTTGTGAAAGTTGACCGGTAAACAACTCTTTCGGGGGAACTTCCCTTCTTCAGACAACTTAATAGCTTTACTTTCCAACTTCTGTAAAAACAATTAATACACACTAAATTGAATGACATTAACTTTGAAATATAATATTCTTATTAACAATTATAATAACAAATATAATAACTATAATAACAACTCACCTGGTTACATCATACATATATGCATAGTAGCATCATTCTTTTATTGGGTCCTAACCTCTTATTGTGTTTTCTTTCTGGGCTACGGACTTACTGTATCTAAATGCTATGTCCTTTTATATGGTGATGAATCAGGTGAGTATAATGAGAGTGTGCCCCTCCCGGTCCTCCCAATGCAGCTCCATGTGTATACAGCATACTAATCACAGTTTAAGGGCTAAAAATTCTAACACTAGCCATATATGCCAGGATATATCTATATAAGTACATATCACCACAATATAATTAGTTACAAGACTTCAAAAAGATTAAGCCAGAAAACAATGGCAATAAATGTACAAAACAACAGTGGGAAGAGGTCTCTTTATCTCTAAGTCCCGGCTGAATAAGTGTATATGAATTGGGAAAGCCTTGCATATTCTTATAGGGTGAGTCAAAACAGAGCTGCAGCTTGTATCAGGATTTGGCCAATACCTTGTAAAATATCTCTTTTTCTTGGAGTGAATGTCATGTACTTAATTCTTCTAATGCCGTATCTTATATCTGTTGAAACTGTTATTTTAAATAAAATTATTTAATTTAACTGAACACCTATTTGTGTCTGAAAAATTGTCAGAGAAGAGACTGATAATCTAAACCTGTAGTAAGTTTACAATAGAACTTCATTCGCTAGGGCAAACTATAGGGCTGGTCTAGAGTGGGTTATAGAAATATCTTGCAAAGAAATATTTCTTGCACGGTCCTGTCATGCTGTGTTTATATGTGACAGGTTATACTGTAGTCCAATAATGAATTTAAAGGCCAAAAACTGAATTCCAATAGCAGCAGCAGTTCTACAGCACAAAAGCTAATGAAAAAAGTGTGTTTACGAGTGTATCTAAAGAAAATGCCCAAAAGCCATGAGCATGAACCCTAAAATCTAGAATTGCTAGGCTACTCTCATCCCATTTCACTGAGAATGGACCACAAAACCTGAATCTGACACCCCAAACCTTGAGCACGGGCAATTGTTTTTTTTACTCATATTTCAAATTTGTTTGGATTGACCAAAATAGATGTTTATTTAAGGCATGGGAGAAAATGTGATAAGAATTAAACTTGAAGGAAAAACAAAAAAAAGGAGAATTAGAATGAACAATAAGGGTAGCTGTTGAATAGCTTTGCCTTTGCAAGATTTTTAGGGAAAATCCAAAATATCTTAAACACTGTCACTGAAAATAATTTTACATAATTCTCAGTAGTGTCTTATTCTGGATGATATCAGAATATAACCTAAAATCAATCTTGAAATAGATGATTTAAAACAGAGCTAGTATATTATCTGAAATGCATACGAATGGCAATTTAGCCATTAACCTAGGTTTTAATCTTGCGCGTTCCAGAAATTTGAGTAAAGGTTTAATGACAGTACAACACACAAACACAAGGCAAACTGATCATTACGTTGGTGTCTAACTTACCAGAAGGGCAAAAATGACATTAATGAAGAACAAAGTCATCCATGGGAAATGCTTTTGATAAACCATGCATAACACAATGTTAACTCTTATGATATAAATAATATATAAAATACATATAAAATCATGATGTTAAACAAACTGTTAGCAGAGTGAGTAGTACCTTAATTAATTGGTGGACTCAGTCATCTTAATGTCAAAATGGTTAGCTGAGCACACTTCATTCTTGAAAAGTATTCGCAACCACCTTTTTTTAAAATAGGAAAATCAGAAAGCTAACTAAACTTTAATTTATAAACAAACATCTAAACAATATATATATATATATATATCATTGCACCAGGAGTCACCCTTAAAGAAATCTTCTCTATTGCCCACATATGCTCTAAGGCTACATTGTTGTATAATATGTTGCACAGTCTGTCACGGTGCCCCAGACTCACATGCTGGTGATGGTAATTTCCTCCATTTATGCAAAAAGTCCACACCTCTACCATGCCTTTACATATTCTATTAAGGCTAGTCCATATCTTGCAAGGTTGATCGAATTTATTTATTTATTTATTAAATTTATATACCACCCTTCTAGGAAAAACTTTCATACTCCACTGGGTAGTGTTTCAGTTACACATTGGTACTGGTACAATGCTATTTCCAACCAATCTCTTCACCTTGCATCCTGCATGTTGAACTCTCCATTGCCTCCAGTAGTGGCACTGGATAAGGGTGGATGTCTTAAGCAGAGTCTGTTGATATTCAGGTCTAATATGTCAGAATTTATTGGTAGTTCTGGATTCTGAACTATTTTGTGGTACTCTCTTAAAAGAGCATTTTTCCTACAAAGTTCTGGTGGAGTAATGTTACTTAATGCTGGAAGCCAGTAAGTAGGTGTGCTCCTAATTGTTCTGGATATAATACACATGGTTTTATTTAACTGTGCATCAACCTTGCTTACTTGGGCACTGTTTAACCAAACAGGGGTGCAGTATTCTGCTGTGGAGTAAACTAGACTTAATGAGGTAGGAAAGATGATAGCTATTCAAATTCTGGCAAACTAAGGTGCAGATGTAAGGAGATATCCATGCCTCTACCTCTCAGAAGACGTCTTCTCTCCAAGAAAATGTGAGAAGCAAGAGTAAGTGATATCAACAAACATAAAAAGTCTGCATAAGTAGAACAGGTAAATAACCATCTAGGAAACTCCATGAGGTCCCTCTTTACCTATCTACTCATATCTATCGCAGAAACAGTCAGGTGCCTCTGTAGGAAAGAAAGAGAGAAAATTCAATTCTTAAAAAACCTTCCATACCTATGCCAGGAAATGGCCCTATGTTGCTACATAATATCAAGCCCATGTTGCCAGCAGTAAAAAGTATACCAGGCTTTACATAGCAAACACCAGCATGAATGTTGAAACACCAATGGCAGCAGTCAAGATGCTCTATATAGGATGCCCTCTTGTGTTCAATACCATTCGCACTTGTAAAAAAAACCACCCATCACAATTGCCTTGTTTGAGTGAGGAGTGATTAAACAAACTGCTTCTGGGATTTCCCCCTGCTTAGTGTCGTTGTCGTCTGCAACTCGATCCGAGTATGAATCCCCACCCCGACCCCGTGCCACCCTTAGGCGCTGGCAGGCCAGGTCTTGGAAGCCAGATGGTTCTGGGCTACCTTTGCCCTCCAAGGCAAGCAGGAAAAATGCCACTGGCGTGAATTTGTTCAAGGTGGATCCCAGCTTGCCAAGAAGTGACCCACACACTATGATCTTGGAACCATTTCCTCTGGCACATATGAAACGTAACTTGCAGGATTTAACACTGGGACTGCAATGGACTGCTACAGCCTTGAGGATATGGACAAGGTGCACCATCACAGCCAATTCATCTAGCATAGCCTCTTCTGCCTTCATGACCATTGGGAATCAGAGTTCCTCCTCCACTCATTTTGCTGTTGGACTCAATATGATGGTTTCCACTGAGGGAACCATCACCCCCACCTAAAAGGGCTCATCCGCCTATAGCTGTTGGCCCCTCTAGAGAGTCAGGTTATTTACTGCTGCCAACACTCGGCGTTGAGTCGCTGGCTGTACGGTCTACTCTATTACCATAGTGGGATGTTCAGCCAGACACTAAGCAAAGCAATCACACTTATATACCACCCTATAGTGCTTAGTGTACTCTCTGGGCAGTTCAGAAGTTAATTTGCATTTTGCCTCCAACATGCTGGGTACTCATTTTACTATCCTCGGAAAGATGGGAGGCTGAGTCAACCTTGAGCCCTGGTGAAGATTGAACTCAAAACCTTTTGGTTACAGTGCAGCAGTTTAACCACTGTGCCACCAGGCCTCATTAGTGTCTCTATGTGACCGGTACTATTCTCTATGTTAATGCAGAATTTGTATGCCTGTATATGCACAACTGCAAATTCCTTGTTGCTTTCTTATTCTCAAAGAATAGCATTCCCATTGTCTACAGAGCTTTACAAGAATAGCTAATATTTGATTGACTGATTAATTAATTTAAGATTTTTAATGTTACTTGAAACCTTCAGAAAAAGTCAAAGCCATGCCCCAAGAGTTCATATTCTAAATGTTGTCTTTGGAGGAGACAACAGGAAAGAAAGAAAGAAGGACATGAAAAAAAAGGAAGCAACACTAAAAAAAAAATACTGTACCAAATGAAGCTTTGCAGAATCAAAACTCAACCAAGGTAGTTTGGTGCATAAGGAAGAAAATCCTATAAATACTTTCCCCCATCCCTGGCAGTAAATATACAATAATAATAAAGTAGAGAACTAATAATTTGGTGCCAATTTTCAGATTTGGAGTATAAGAAAGAGTGACATTTCCTTAGAAGGATAAACATAAGCCTACTTCCAGTCATATGGAAATTTTTCTTATTTGACATACAGACTAAAATTCCACTGACTGTGTCATTGTGCAAGGATGTTTTCTGGGACATACATTGCATACTCAATTTTCACCACCTCTCACAATCAATTGTACAAAAAGCTGTTCAGAACACAAGAAAATTGCTTTTATGTTTGGTCTAACATACACTGTGCATCAATGCATGATTTTGACCATAGTCTTAACGTGTTTTTTATTACATTTATATCCCACTTTTCTGCTTGAATTATTTATTTTATTGCTTATTTTTATTTTTATTGCTTAAATTTCCATACCGCTTTCCTTCCCGTAAAGGGAACTCAAAGCGGTTTACAATAATACAAAGCAATATAATGATACAGTATAAATAATACAAAACAATATAAATGACATAAAACATTTACAAATCACATTTCAAAAATAACAATGTTAGAAAATACAAGAACCAAAATACAATTGTTGTTGTTCAGTCGCACAGTCGATTCCGACCCTTTGCAACCCCATGGACCATTTTCCTCCAGGCACCTCTATCCTCCACCATTCTCCTCAGCCCACCAAGCCCCTTCTTCTCTTGCCCTCCACCTTTCCCAGCATCAAGACCTTCTCTAGTGAGTCCTCCCTTCTCATTTGATGTCCAAAGTACTTTAGCTTCATCTTCACTATTTGTCCCTCCAATGAACAGTCAAGATTGATTTCTTCCAGTATTGACCTATTTGTTCTCTTTGCTGTCCAAGGGACTCTCAGGACTCTTCTCCAACACCACATCTCAAAGGCATCTATTCTTCTGCACTCAGCCTTCCTAATGGTCCAGCTCTCACACCCATACATTACCACTGGGAATACCATTGCTTTGACTATTCTAATTTTTGTTTTCAAGGTGATGTCTCTGCTTTTCACTATATTCCCCAGGTTTCTCATAGCTTGTCTCCCCATAATCACTCGTCTTTTTATTTCATGGCTACAGTCGCCATCTGCAGTGATCTTAGATCCCAGGAAAGTAAAATCTGTCACTGCTTCTACTTCTTCCCCATCTATTTTCCAGGGACTGATCGGACCTGTTGCCATTTTCTTGGTTTTCTTGATATTAAGTCTCAAGCCAGCTTTTGCACTTTCCTCCTTCTTTCCAATCAAGAGGTTCTTTAGGTCTTCCTCACTTTCTGCCATTAGGGTGGTATCACCTGCACATCTCAAATTGTTGATGTTTCTCCCAGCAATTTTGATCCCATATTGTGATTCTTCCATCCCTGCATTGCACATTATGTGCTCTGTGTATAGATTGAATAAGCAGGGTGATAAAATGCAGCCTTGTCTTACTCCTTTTCCTATTCCAAACCACTCTGTCATTCCGTGTTCTGTCCTAACTGGTGCTTCTTGGTTTGTGTACAGATTTCTCATGAGGCATATGAGGTGTCCTGGTATTCCCATCTCTTTAATTACTTGCCACATTTTGTTATGGTCCACACAGTCAAAAGCCTTGGTGTAGTCAATAAAACAAAAGTAGACTTGTCTCTGGTATTCTTTTGTTTTCTCCATGATCCAACGTATGTTGGCAATGTGGTCTCTAGTCCCTCTGCCTCTTCTGAAACCGGCCTGCACCTCTGGTAGTTCTCTCTCCACATGTTGTTGAAGTCTATCCTGTATTATCTTGAGCATCACCTTGCTGGCATGTGGGATGAGCGTAATTGTTCAGTAATTTGAGCATTCTTTGGCATTGCCTTTTTTAGGGATTGGAACGTACACTGATCTTTTCCAATCCTGTGGCCACTGTTTTGTTTTTCAAATTTGCTGGCATATTGAATGCAGTAGTTTGATTCCATCACCTTTTAGGGCTTTGAAAAATTCAATTGGGATACCATCATTTCCAGTAGCTTTATTGTTTGCAGTGCTTTTTAGGGCCTTTCTGATTTTACTCTCCAGAATGTCTGGTTCAAGTTCAAATTTCTCATTATTGTTATTATCAGGAGTGTTGAGGTACTTTTTGTAGAGTTCTTCTGTGTACTCTTGCCATCTTTTTAAATCTCTTCTGCTTCAGCTAACTCTTTTCCATCTTTGTCCCTTATCATGTTCATTTTTGCTTTAAATGTTCCCTTGATTTCCCCATTTTTTTTTTTGAAAAGATCTCTAGTCCTGCCTCTTTTGTTGTTTTCCTCCATTTCTTTGCACTGTTCGTTCAGGTAGTTTTCTTTATCTCTCCTTGCTTTTCTTTGAAATTCTGTATTCAGGTGGTTGTATCTTTTCCTTTCTCCTTGGACTTTTGCATTCCTTCTTTCCTCTGCTATTTTAAGAGCCGCATCAGACAATCAGTTTGCTTTCTTACACTTCTTTTCTTTTGGTATGGTTTCTGTTGCTGCCTCCTGCATGATGTCCCGTGTCTCTGTCCATAATTCTTCTGGTACTCTGTCTATCAGGTGCAGGACATTAAATCTGTTCATGACCTCCACCGTGTATTCTTTAGGGATGTTGTGTAGGTCATATCTGTCTGGTCTAATTGTTTTCCCCATTTTATTTAGTCTAAGCCTGAATTTTGCGATCAGTAGGTTGTGATCTGAGCCAGAGTCTGCTCCAGGTCTTGTTTTAGCTGACTGAATGGAGGTTCTCCATCATTGACTGCAGAGTATGTAATCAATCTGATTTCGATGCTGGCCATCTGGTGATGTCCATGTGTAAAGCCACCTCTTGTGTTGCTGGAAGAGAGTGTTTGCTATGACTAGTGCATTCTCTTGGCAGAACTCTATCAATCTTTGCCCTGCTTCATTCTGTGTTCCAAGACCAAACTTGCCTGTTATTCCATTTACTTTTTGATTTCCTACTTTGGCATTCCAATCTCCTAAGATAATGTAGACATCATTTCTTGGTGTCTGTTCTATGAGATGTTGTAGGTCCTCATAGAACTGGTCAACTGTAGCTTCATCTGCACTAGTGGTTGGTGCATAGACTTGGATTACAGTCATATTGAAAGGTTTGCCTTGGATTCTGCCTGACATCATTCTATCATTTTTGAGATTGTATCCCATTACTGCTTTCCTCACTCTTTTGTTGACAATTATGGCTACTCCATTTTTTCTGAGGTTTTCTTGCCCACAGTAGTAGATATGATGGTTTCCAGAGCTGAATTCACCCATCCCTGTCCATTTTAACTCACTGATGCCCAGGATGTCAATGCTTATCCTTTCCATCTCATTTTTAACCACTTCCAGTTTTCCTTGATTCATAGATCTCACATTCCATGTCCCTATGCAGTATTGTTCCTTGCAACACTGTATTTCTCCTCTCCCTTTCATATCCCTCCCCCTTTTCAGATCTGCTGTGCTGAGCATCCCCTTGTTTTGCCTTTTGTTTTGGTCCATAGGGTTCTCTTGGCAAACTTTGTGGTGTGCCTTGCTGGTCTCTACGCCAGTCTCTTCCCATCACACATGTTATCACAGTTTAAACATTTTTAAAACAAAGTATTACCGTGCACAATATCACAGTTTATCACATAGTATCAAAGTAAAAGTTGAACTAATTAATGAAGGAAAAGAAAGAAAGAAAGAAAAAGTCCACTATATCAAGTCTCTATGTAAGTCAGTTTCTTGTACAGTCACTATGTCAGTTGCTATAAGCCATCTATGTTTAGTCAATTATATTATTTCAGTTTGATTACGTATCCTTTGCATGAATGCCACAGCTCTTGCCACCCTTCAGCCACATGGAGTTGATCAAAGGCTCCAACTCAGGCCTCGCTGTGATGGTGGTTGTGGATGGTATCTCCTGGGGGTGGTTGGGTGTCCTTCTCTCTGGGCCCAGGTCTTTGGATGGGATATATGTAGGAATGCATCTGAATTCTGTCAGGCTGTCTCTGACACATTTTGTAAACAAAAGCCTCTTTGCTTGCTATTCTCCTTATCTCTCCTCTTTTGGGCTCTGACACTTCTGATTGGCTGTTTGCCCTCAGTTTTGTCTCTGTTAAGTTTCGTTTCTGGTATACAATGCTTGCCTAAGTTTCGTTTCTGAGACTTGCTGCCTGAATAAAGAGAAGGCATTAGTATCGTTTGTCAGCCAAGGACTGGAGTCATGTTTTTTCTGTCTCTACCTCAAAAGATCTGAGGATATAAACTGCTGCTAATGAGGCTGACTGATTGAAGAGATCTTTACATGAATCAGAATTCCAACAGATATACAATATCCTAAGTAAATTAACAATATCCACAAGAAAACATACTATAATTCAATACTATAATCATTCAATGAGTCCTGATGGAGCAAAGCTCAACATCCTCAACTAACCTCAATCTCCCACCCAACTACAGGTGAAGGGGGAGACTACAGCAAGGTCATCAGGGTGCACCCTGCCACAGCTGTTGCTGCCTCCGAACGTGTCCCAGGGCGGGGAGGCAAAGCCGGTCTGGCGGTGGTGGCATGGGCACTCCTAACAGTCCTCCGGGCACACCCCACCACAGCTGTTGCTGCCTCCAAACTTGTCCCGAGGCAGGGAGGTGAAGCTGGTCTTTGAAGCCTCCACCCCACTGCAGGTGGAAGTCTTTTGTGGCGGGGACGAGGAGGCAGTACTTCTCCCCTCCAGGTGGGTGGGCACGGGTCTGCAGAAGTCCAGCCAGGACTCTCACCCTTTGTAACCCTCACCTTGCCGCAGGTGGAAGTCTTTGGTGGCGGGGACGAGGAGGCAGCACTTCTCCCCTCCAGGTGGGTGGGCGCTGGTCTGCAGAAGTCCAGCCAGGGCTCTCACCCTTTGAAACGCTCGCCCCGCCGCAGGTGGAAGTCTTTGGCAGCGGGGACGAGGAGGCAGCACTTCTCCCCTCCAGGTGGGTGGGCGTGGGTCTGCAGAAGTCCAGCCAGGGCTCTCGCCCTATGAAACCCTCACCTCGCTACAGGTGGAAGTCTTTGGCAGCGGGGACGAGGAGGCAGCACTTCTCCCCTCCAGGTGGGTGGGCGCGGGTCTGAATTACACAGAACTGTGTTACAAAACTTAGTCTATTAATCTAGAAATGAGATGTTATGTGTTCAAGTGATCAGTCTTGAGGTTCACAACATGCTACTTTATCACCACAGTCCTGTTGCTGTGTTTTCTAAGCCATTGTGATCAAAAATCTCCTGTTCTCAACTGTACATGTATTATGAAAATTTTACCTATCAAAAATGGTTGGTGAAATCCAACTGCTAGTTCTACATAGTGGAATGTACATAAGTACTGAAAAAAATATTCCGTGATTAATTCAGTGAGTTTACTCTACTTTTTACTCTCGCTATATGTATATTTTCATTATTTGTATATAGGGTTGTGTGTGTGTTTGTGTGCTAATTTTTTCTGTGACCTGAATGGCCCTGATACTGGTATATTAATGGTTATTGCCATTTGTACACTAGCTGGTCTCTAAATCAATAAGCATTCTTAGTTGCCTGTCATGAAAATTGATCCATACTACCCTTTCAATTGATGTCACATTCAACTGTAAATATCATCAAATAAGCTGTCACCTCATTTCCCTTATCTGCATGGACTTTTTTTTCCTTTCAAAAAGATAGATTTCTTCTGTAAGTCTGAACAGTAGAATTCTTCTTAATTATTTCTGACATTTCACCGATGACATCTTCTGGTTTTTCCTGGGAGGGCAGAAATGTCTGGCCTCTGTCCTTTAAAAGCAAAAGGGGAAAACAGCATGCAATTCTTTGTCAAACAAGCCATGACATATGTGAAACACAAACAAACAAAAACAAGTAAATGAAAGTCAAAGAAAATGATATTCATTTTTAATTTGAGCATTGACTTTGAAACCACCTATGTCAATGATTTTGGAATGATCTTTGCAAATGGATCATTGCATATCACTCTATATATATATACACACAGACAATACCAAGGTGGTTATGTGAATTGGCCTTTGGGAGTCTGAGAGCCAGATAAGGTGTACCTTTCTGTATAAATAGCCAGTTTCCCCCTCTTCCCTTAAGACAGATTCAGTTTTGCAACAGGGGAGAAAAAGGCAAGATGTGGTCTCAGAGGTGCACAAAAATAAACATTCTAAGTGGCCAAATAAACTTTGAAGATATCCTTTCTCAAGGCTTCTTGTATACATGGCACTATTTAACTGAATGCCCTGAGGAAGAATATATTAGCAATATATTGGACCATTGTGCACCTCTGAATCTCCAGATCTTCTTTCCATCCCAACTTTTCACTAATATCAGTGCCTGCCCCCCTTTTCCCCTTCTTTCACAGCTTTGTGAATAACCCAAAAGACTTTCAAAAATCAGCTTTATGAGCCCACTCTAGAGGCTGTCAGTGTCAGTACAATTCAGAATGGATAAATCTATCCACCATCTGTATTTCTTTTCATTTCTAATTCTTCCCGTCTTCTTTTAGTTTCTAATTCTTCCAGTCTTCCTAGTTGTGTGCAAGGTTGAATACTTTTTTTAAAAAAGAGTTTGCAGTAAATTGCCCACTTGGCAGGAATAAATTCAATTCATTAAAAAAAATTCCCTCTGGTTTATGCATGTGGGGCATTGTGATGTCACAAAATTGGAAGTATAAACACTGAACTCTGCTGATGATCTTGAGTTCAATCCTGATGTGGATCGAGGTTCACTCACCCTTTTGAGGTTGGTAAAATGAGCACCCAGCATGTCGGGGGCAAAATCCTAATTACCTTGTGAAGTGCCCAGAGAGTGCACTAAGCACTATGGGATGGAATAAAAATTTAATTGCAATTGTTATAATTCCTGTATTGGTTCAGGAATTTTATATTGTGAAATGAGTGAACTTTGCCTCTGTTTAAAGAAGCCAATTTGGAGTAGGGTATATGTGGTTTCTCTTTTGCTTTCAGTCTAACAGCATCATCTCCTGCACTGCATCATATCCTTTAGGTCACAGGTTCCCATCCTTTAGGTAACAGGTTCCCAACCTTTTCAAGCTGGGGGCCAGGTCCCACCCTCTCAGTCAGCTTCAAGGGCCGAATGGCCATTTTGCCCTTCTTGCACTATGGGGGTGGCCATTTTGTCTCAGCTTCAAAGGGGTGGCCATTTTTTTAAATGCCCTTGGAGGTGTGTGTGTGTGGGAGGGGGCGCATGAAATGGTGCCATGGGCTAGATTCAGGCCTCGGGCCTTAGGTTGGGAACCCCTGCTTTAGGACTTTCCATAATGGCCATGGGGCGTGTTAAACATTACACCTCTTTTTCTAATGCAAGGATTATACTTGTTTCTTCTTATTTGAATTTTAAATGTGAGTTTGCTTGCCTGCTTGTTTATGGAAGCTGATTGAATAGCTCACTGGGTGGGGACACTTGGTTGTGTAGCCAAAGGTCAGGCATCTAATTCCCTGCTATGCCTTCAGGTAAGAGAACCTAGCTACAAAACCTTGGGCAAGCTTCATCTAGAGCACCACCAGAAGATAGGGACTGGAAAGCTACTACTGACTGTTTTACAACTAGAAAAGCTAGGGAGGATCACCATAAGTGAAAACTGACTTGACAGCACATAGTTCATTAAATGAAAATACTTCAAGGATGACAAATGATTATTAATACTGTCATTGTTCATTTCAGAAAACTAAATCTAATTTCTAGTTCTAACCCGGGCATTCTCAACCTATGGCCCATGGGCCAAACCCGGCCCCTGATGCCAATTCGCCCACCCCCCACCCCCCGATGCCCTTGCCAATCCCAGAAGTGGAATTAAAACGCATTCTGCTCATGCGTGGCATGCATTATGCTTCTGGGTGGTAGGAACCACTTAACTGGCCCGATCAGCAGTCCAGGAGGCGTGGTCAGACCCGCAACCCGAAAACCTTGAGAAAGCCTGTTCTAATCAGAGTATACCCATGGAATTACTTGTTGAATGTTTAGCCAACACTATGTGAATTCACTTGATTAAATGGATCTGTTATACTCAGGAGTTATTAATTGGATTTGAGCCAAAGTACAGTACTTCACTGTATCGTTTGTGTGAAGCTATTGAGATGGGTGCCTAAATCCAATTGCACTGTTCAACCAGAATAGATTCAATGAAATAATGGGATTTAGTTAACTGTTAATTTAAATAAATCAAGACAAGCAATTGGATTTAAGCCTTTGATTGTAACTATTCTTATCAATGACTTATTTAACTACCAGAAGTTCAGGCTGGGTTCTGAAGAGATAGGGGAACTAGAGACCAAATTGCCAACATATGTTGAATCATGGAGAAAACGAAGGAATACCAGGAACAAGTCTTCTTCTGTTTCATTGACTACACCAAGGACTTTGACTGTGTGGACCATAACAAAATGTGGCAAGTAATTAAAGAGATGGGAATACCAGAACACCTTATATGTCTCATGAGAGATCTGTACATGAGTCAAGAAGCAACAGTTAGCACAGGATGCGGAATGACGGAGTGGTTTGGAATAGGAAAAGGAGTAAGACAAGCCTGCATTTTGTCACCCTGCTTATTTAACTTATACACAGAGCACATAATGCGCAATGTAGGGCTGGATGAATCACAAGTTGGAATTAAAATTGCTGGGAGAAACATCAACAATTTGAGATATGTAGATGATACTACCCTAATGGCAAAAAGTGAAGAAGACCTAAAGAAGCTCTTGCTTAGGTTGAAAGAAGAGAGCGCAAAAGCTGGCTTGAGACTCAACGTCGAGAAAACAAAGATAATGGAAACAGGCCCTATCAGTCCCTGGAAAATAGATGGGGAAGTAGTAGAAGCAGTGATAGACTTTATATTATTAGGATCCAGATGGTGATTGCAGCCATGAAATAAAAAGGCGACTAATTCTTGGGAGACAAGTTATGAGAAATCTGGTGAACATAGTTAAAAGCAGAGACATCACCTTGCAAACAAAAGTCTGCATAGTCAAAGTAATGTTATTTACGCTGAAGCCTGCTGAGGCTCTGAGCTCCTCCTCCTGGTCTGGCAAACCAGGAGGAGTGGGGCACCTATGCCGGCTCCTGCGGGGGAGTAAAAAGTCCTGCTTGGCCAATGCCTCCCACCGCTGAAGCCCGTCGAGGCACTGAGCTCTTCCTCCCGGTCTGGCAAACTGGGAGGAGTGGAGCACCTGCGCTGGCCCCTGTGCGGGGATAAAAAGACCTGCTTGGCCATTGCCTCCCGCCGCCGAGGTGCGGAGCATTTTTCTTTTCCCAGTCCGGCAAGACTGTTGAGTAGGGACTGCAGTGATGCAATTTTGTCATAGGACTGTGTTATTGTGCTGCTTTGCAGTAGATTTCCTGTATATTGTGTTATTTAATATTTATTCTGTACTATTGTTAGCTTGATTTTTTTTCGGATATTGTAAGATGCTGCCTTTTGTAAATGTGTTTTATTGTTGAACCCATATTTTGTATGTGTTGTGATCTGTAACTGTATTTTTAATTGCCTGTGAACCGCCTTGAGTCACCCATTGGGGTTGAGTAGGCGGTATACAAATAAAAATTACAATTACAATTTCTCTTGGGGGTGAGATCTGGACGATAAGGAAGGCTGAGCACAGAAGAATAGATGCCTTTGAAATGTGGTGTTGGAGGAGAATTTTGAGAGTACTGGACAGCAAAGAGAACAAATAGGTTGATCTTAAAAGAAAACCCCGATTGCTCCCTGGAAGGTCAAAAACTGATGATGAAGCTAAAGTACTTTGGACATCAAATGAGAAGAAAGGATTCACTTGAGAAAGCCTTGATGCTGTGAAAGGTCAAGGGCAAAAGAAGGAGGGGCGGCAGAGAAAGAGATGGTTAGATGGCACTGTTGATGCAATGGATAGGGGTGCCTGGTGTGCGATGGTCCATGGGGTCGCAAAGGGTCGGACCCAACTATACGAATGAACAGCAAAATCACATAAGAAAGCCTGCTGGCAAAAGACAAGAAAGATTTGACTTGCAATTTAATCTTATTGCTTATACCAACATAACTGAACATACCACGTTCCTATTTCTGCTGATAAGACACTTTATACTACAGCAACATCTATAAGAAACAAAAATACTTCAATTTATCTGTGTGAATGAGAGAAGCTAGGGATGTGTAGAGCTGATCTAATGTCTGCTGCCACCTCTGTCTCATCTTACTGGTTGCACAGTTTTAATTTTAAATTGTAAGAGTTTATCACATAATTCCAAGATTTTATGGAAGTTTGGTACTCTTTCATAAACTCTGTCCAAAACACATCATCATCTTACATTGTGGCATTTTCCACTAATAATAATAAAAAGGCAGCACATGCAAACATACCACTACACTTAATGGCAAGCAAACACCCTTAAAATAAAACATCCCCAGATTGATTATTGAACAGCATTTTTACTGTTCAAATAAATGATCCTTGTAAAGAAAAGCGAGAGAAAAAGAACGGATCCCTGGCAGATAATCACAGCAAAATAGTTTTCACAGGTCACTTCAAAGGGAAATTGAAAGCAAGACATTTCCGCAGGCAGAGCTAGACCATTTGGTGATTTTTATCAGATATGTAAATCCTTGGACTGAGCAGAATTTGAACTGAGCAAAAATTACCAACAGGAAGCAGAGCAAAGTGGCTGTATGCTTCCTTCTGTCAGAGCGACTCTGAGAATTAATTAGAGCCACAATTTGTTAAGAATCAACCCAGAATTTCTTTTGGATGGGGGGTTAAATGTATCCACTGAAAACTATTGAATGCAAAGGTAAAAACATATCAGAACATCTGGGACAGGCTGGTTTGCATTTTTTTATTCATAACATAACGTAAAAGCAAGTATGAATTAGCCTGGAGCTGCTCACACACCCCTCAATATCTATACTATCTCACTCCCCCTCCAGACCCATTTGCATTGGTTCAGCTGAAATTTGAGTCTGAGATTGGTTCTATTCCAATTCTTTCACTTACAATCTCATTCCTAATTTTATCCCTTCCAGTCACACCAGCAGCCTTCCTCAGACATCCCATTTCCATGGTGACCACATTTTGTTAATGTTTTGTTGTAAGTGCTCATGTTTGACACTGGTAACATAAGGTGGGGATGAATATGCTTTGTATGAGGTGTTTCTTCATATTGATTGGTATTGCCTTGTGTTTAAAGAGTGGCGCTAACTGTCCCAATATTTGGTATGCCTACTGCACCATAGGTTAATCTCTTCTCCCATTATCACTACCACTGCCACTACCAATCTCTGTCCCTTTTTGTTTCCAGTTCCACCTTCCCACTTCTTCTTTTCCCTGTTATTCCTTCCTTTCCAATTGACTTGCTGGAGAAGATGATGGCCTGCCTGCCACGGTTCTGGACTTCTTTCCATCCACTTTCCAGGCTTCATCCAGTTCCCCATGTTCCTTCCCTCTTTTCCGTGAAGCACTTCCTAGACTGGACCTTGAAGGTGGCGACCATAGTTAGTAAAGAATCAAATCACTACCCCAACCTTTACAGGAGTCTCTCGTTCTTCCCTCCTCATGCCTGCATTCAGAAACATAGTAGGGAAGCTGGAGGCAGACAATTCAGGGGCTAACTGGTGTGTGTGTTTAGTGTATGAAAACCAAGACACAGGAGACAGCCATGGGCTAGTTTTAACTCAGGTTTATTGCATGGTGGTCAGAGGGAACATGAGGTAATGGCGGATGCATAGCTCTATATATACAGTAGTAAACATTCGAATGTGGCTCCACGATAGCCTATTGGCTATTGTCCGCGTGACGTCATTGCTGGTCACGCCCTCCTTGTCCAGGTGTAGGTAGTGGCGGGAAACTCCGCGCTGTGGCCTTTGATGAGTGTGGACCAAGAGAGCTTGGACGCTCGCTGCTGCCCACTGGTGGTCATTAGCTCGCGTCCTAATACAGGGTTTATAGTGATACAGCTGAAGGCTATATTGTTACTTGTAGGAAAGGTTACATTGTTATCACATGAAGAAGGTTACACTATTAGAACATTAAGATACATTGTTATCACATGAAGACGGTTACACTACTAGAACACAACACTCCTCCCCCCTAGGATGAGACGAAGTCTCTCAGCCAAGATGGCTTATTTCGAACACGCTGGGGTCTCGGTGCGGGCTGCCCTGCCCCGGGTTTGCTACCTTCTCTTTGTCCCCTGGCTTCCTGTCCTGTAATTGGAGAGGGAGACTTGTTAGTGACTTGCCGCGGTTCTGCGGCTTTGTTGGGAGGTGTGTGCTTTATTTGGGAAAAACCGGGGGCACTGGGGGCTAACGAAAAACCCCTCTTCTCGCTTGGATGGGTGGGGGAACACTCCCAAAACCCCCCCCGGCTCGGTAACGCAAAATCAAATTCGGGGGCAGCAGTCGCAAACTCCTCTCCCTCTTCCCCGGGCTCGGATAGAGCTGGCGTATCAAAAGGATATGCGTCGGAACCGCTGCTTCCCCCCCTTGTTTGGGACAGTTTCCCTTCGTTGTCTCCTCCTTGGGATAAGCGGGTGGAGGAGAACCCTAACGCTGAGGCATTTTCCGTGCCGTCCGTGGATTGCTTCCTGGAACCCCGGCTCCGGAGCTGATCTGCATGCCGCCTCCAGAGTAGACCGGTGCTCGTTTCCACCCGATATGACACTGGCCCCGTCTGTTCTACAACTCTCCCTGGGACCCAGGCTGGCCCTGCGCTGGCGTAGTTCCTGCAATGCACAGGATCGCCGGCGGCGAAACCTTTCGACACCGCTACCCCTAGGTTCTTCCCTTTGTCCTCGACCCTCGTCGGGTCTAATCTGGTCAGAAGCGTGGTCAGCTTTCTCCGCATCAGCAGCTCTGCCGGCGAGAATCCGGATGCTAAGGGGGTCACCCTATACGCTAATAAAAACTGACATACTTGGTGATTCAGGTCCCCCGGGCCCATGCGCCGCAGCGCATCCTTTGTTGTCCGCACCAGCCGCTCCACTTGGCCATTCGTGGCCGGGTGAAACGGCGCGGATGTGACGTGCCGAATGGCGTTTGCCTCCGTGAATGCCCTGAACTCAGCGGACGTGAAACAACTAGCGTTATCGCTGACCAGAGTGTCGGGTAAACCGAACGTGGAAAAGACTCTCCTTAGATGGCTAATTGTAGTGGCGGAGGACGTGCTCTTTACCGGAATCACCTCCAGCCACTTGGAGTACGCATCCACTACCAGGAGAAAAAGGGTTCCTCGGAACGGGCCAGCGAAATCTATGTGCACTCTGGACCACGGCCCCCTTGCCGCGTCCCATTCCCTATGCGGGAGACGAGCCGCCTCCGGTCGGGAGCCCTGGCATGCCTCACAAGTGCCGATCATGTGCTCTATGTCTGCGTCCAGCTGGGGCCACCAGAAGTAACTCCGGGCCAGCGCCTTGGAACGGACGATCCCCGGGTGGCTGACGTGCAACAGTTTGAGCACCCTCGGTCGCAGGGATGTAGGGACCACCACCCGTTGGCCCCACAAAAGGCACCCCCTCTCTAGGGACAACTCTATTTTCTTCCGAAAAAATGGGTCGAATTCCGTACCTGGGGAGGACGCCGGCCACCCCTTCTGTACCCATGAGCTTACTTTCTCCAGTGTTCTATCCTTGCCTGTCGCCCTGGCGATGTCGGCTGGTACTATTGGGGGTGAATCTAAGACCTCTATTAACAATACCTGGTGGTCTCTCTCTACCCTTTCCTTTTGGCCGCCCGACAACGGCAGAGGAGACCTTGAGAGTGCGTCTGCATGGCTGATCTCCTTTCCGGGCCGGTATTCCAACTCATGTTGGTATGCGTTGAGGAAGATAGCCCACCTCAGCATTCTTGGGGACAGGATCTGAGGCGTGGGCTTATTTGCAGTGAAAATTCCTAACAGGGGTTTGTGATCGGTCACGATCGTAAACGGGCGACCATACAGAAAATCGTGAAATTTTTTGGTTCCCGCTACTATCGCTAATGCCTCCCTGTCAGTCTGTGCGTAATTCCGCTCTGCTTGGGACAGGGACCTTGAATAAAACGCTATCGGGGCCTCCCTTCCGTCGTCCAACACGTGGCAAAGCACCGCCCCCACCCCCACCGGGGATGCGTCACAGACTAAGACCACTGGCCGTTTGGGATCGAAGTGAGTCAGGATTGCCTCGGATGTTAGGAGTTGCTTTAACTCTTTAAAAGCCCTCTCTTGCTCGTCACCCCACAGCCATGTTTCCTCCTTTTTAAGCAACCGATGGAGCGGTTCGGCCACAGACGCCTTCCGTGGAAGGAAGGTATGGTAAAAATTTAGGAGGCCCAGGAATGACTGGAGTTCGGTTTTGGATGTGGGGCGAGGAGCCTTCTTGATGGCGGCTACTTTGGATTTGGACGGCTTAATTCCCTCGGGCGTGACACGGAACCCTAAAAACTCAACCTCTGTTTCGAAAAAAACACATTTGTCTTTTCTCAGTCGCAGCCCCGCTTTCTCGAACACAGTCAGTACTTTATCCAATCTCTTTGCCAGTTCGGCCTCACTCCCCCCTGTTATCAATACGTCATCAAAATAAGGCAACACCCCCTCCAGCCCCTTCAGGAGGCGTTCCACAAGCGACTGAAAAAGGCCGGGTGCCGAGTTCACGCCGAACTGTAAACGCGACACCTGGAACGCCCCTTTATGTGTGACTATTGTTTGTGCCGCCGCCTTGGCGGGAGTTACAGGGAGTTGCTGGTAGGCTTGTGCTAAATCGAGCTTAGCGAAACATTTTCCCCCATTCAACCTGGCCAGAAGGTGGCTGACCACCGGCACCGGGTATGCATTTGGGCGGATAGCCTTGTTAATTGTACACTTATAATCAGCGCAAATGCGCACCTCCCCGTTAGCCTTTAGTGCTGTTACAATTGGAGTTTCACACTCCGCAGAGTCAACAGGAACAAGGATCCCCTGACCCACCAGCTTGTCCAATTCCGCCTCTATTTTGTCCTTGAGTGCGAACGGCACCCTGCGTGGCTTGAGTCTTATCGGGCGGACCTCCGGGTCTAGGTCGAAGGCTACAGGGGGTCCCTTGAACTTTCCCAGTCCTTTTTTAAAAACGGCGGGGTGCGCGTCACACACCGCTTGTATTGGATCCGCACCCACGGCATGCACCCCCCCTATGAACAAACCCAAAGGCTGAAACCACTGAGTCCCGAGGAGGCTACAATTTCCCCCTTTGAGAACGACTAGGGAGAGTTCCGCAGAATGCCTCTTGAAACGGACCCGAAATTTCCCGACCCCCAACACTGGAATGCTGTTTCCCTGCACATCTCGTAGTGTGGACCTCAACGCTTTAAGTTTGGGCCGCACTTGGGGGTCGATTTTTAAGAATTCTCTCTGGGGAATTATGGAATAGGAGGACCCCGAGTCAATTTCCATCCTAATAGGGGTCCCTTGTACTAGTACCTCAACGAAGTAATGGGGTTGTCCCGCGGACACGCTGAACACGGGGGCGTCGTCCTCACTGTCGTCCGAGATGCGGCCCACGCCATCCTGCTGCCTCGTGGTCCGGGCGCCATCTTTGGACCTCGCTGGACGGTCCGGTCTGGCCGAACGGTCTTGTGATTGCCTCCGGCCCTCATGCCACTTTTTGCACGCCTTGGCGATGTGCCCGCGATGGCCGCAGTTGTAACACTCGGCTTTTCTGAATGGGCACTTCGCGCGCTCATGGGCCGCTCCGCAACCATCGCAGCGGCGCCCCCCTTTTCGGACCTTCTGAACCTCTTCGCCGTCGCTGCCTTCCGCAGACGATTTCGATGTTCGTCGGGTCGCGTGCACCGCCTGTCCGGACTTGCCGTGCACCGAATTTTCCGCCTTGCCGGCCTTAAGACGCCACTCACGCCACTCGTGCATTTCATCTACTCCAGCATTCGTGGATTCCGCGGCTTCCGCGGCCTCCACAACCTCTGTCAGCGTGGGTGGCGGCTCCTTGTTCATCAGGCTGCGCTGCACTTCCTTATCCTTCAGGCCACACAGAACGCCGTCCCTCAGGGCCATCTCTAAGTTGTCCCATCTGCAGGGGGCGGCGGCTATCCTCATGGCTGCTACGAAGGTCTCAACCGACTCGTCCGGCGCTTGGACTCGCCTCCAAAACGCGCTCCGAGCGGGAAACATTGCCCTCGAGGGTCGGAACCGCTCACGCAGCAGTTTCATGATTTCCTCGGCTTTGAAGTCACTCATCGTCTTCGGTGCAATAATGCCTACCAGCGTCCGCTTGGTTTCTATCCCCAGCATTCGGGTGAGGATGGCCCTCTTCCTTTCCTCGTCGTCTTTGACTTTGAGCTCCACCAGTGCTGCCTGGAAGTCCATCTCAAAGATCTCCCAGTCTTGTGGTTTAGTAATGTTGAAACCGCTCTGTGCCCTGGCTCCTTGGGGATCCATTATCCCACCTTCGTCGCCAATTTAGTGTATGAAAACCAAGACACAGGAGACAGCCATGGGCTAGTTTTAACTCAGGTTTATTGCATGGTGGTCAGAGGGAACATGAGGTAATGGCGGATGCATAGCTCTATATATACAGTAGTAAACATTCGAATGTGGCTCCACGATAGCCTATTGGCTATTGTCTGCGTGACGTCATTGCTGGTCACGCCCTCCTTGTCCAGGTGTAGGTAGTGGCGGGAAACTCCGCGCTGTGGCCTTTGATGAGTGTGGACCAAGAGAGCTTGGACGCTCGCTGCTGCCCACTGGTGGTCATTAGCTCGCGTCCTAATACAGGGTTTATAGTGATACAGCTGAAGGCTATATTGTTACTTGTAGGAAAGGTTACATTGTTATCACATGAAGAAGGTTACACTATTAGAACATTAAGATACATTGTTATCACATGAAGACGGTTACACTACTAGAACACAACAGTGTGTGAGAGAGAGAGAGAGAGAGAGAGAGAGAGAGAGCTCAAGCGAAATCAAATGGTAGTTAAACTGATCCCAAAAGAGAGAAAAGCTTGTGGTTGGCATGATTGGCACTGTTGCAGATAGGCAGTGGGGGTGTGGGAAGCCTAGATCATTGTAAATAATACAATGTGTTTTCTTTTTTAAACAGATTGGTGCCAGTGCTGTTGCACTAGGGTACCTCGACATCCAAAGCAAAGAAGACCAAGATAAGGAATTCCCTACTCTGCCTTTGTTTACAGCAGGAGTTATCAACCTTTTCAAGATGGGAGCTGGATCACGCTCCCTCAGACAGCTTCGGGGGCTGGATAGCCATTTTGCCTTTTCTCCACCACATGGCATTTCCGGGTGTGGTGTAGGTGGTGGCCACATGAAATGGTGCCGTGGGCTGCATCTGGCCCATGGGCCACAGGTTGAGAATCCCTGGTTTACAGTTTATTCATCCAAACAGACCCAAAGGAACTCAAATTCCATGGTGTTACCTCACACCACGTGAATTTTCATTTCTTTCATTGTGTAGTCACAGCCCTGTGCTCTCACTATCTTTTCTCCCAGTCAGAATTAAGAAATGTTTGCCTTTTGTTAGGATTAACCATTCTTGTTCAGCATGAATTGATTTACAGATATGGTTCTCTCTGTATGCAACAAGCAATACTGGAAATGAGTACATATGGAGAGCTCGTTTCAGGATGGTTTCTGATATATTTTTTCAGTGCATAAAAGGTTGAATGTAGCTGTATTCTAGCTATATTAATCAACTAAATCCTTTCTCCTTTTTTATGTTAGGTACATACTGTTGTTGAAAACAAGATCTTGTAATTATTCTGAACTTTCTGTGATGTGTATAAGGTAAAGGTTTCCCTCGCTCGAAAGCCAGTCGTATCCGACTCTAGGGTGCAGTGCTCATCTCTGTTTCTAAGCCGAAGAGCCAGTGCTGTCTGCTTCTGCAGACGTTTCCATGGTCATGTGGCAGGCATGACTAGACACCGGAGTGCACGGAACGCTGTTACCTTCCCACCGAAGTGGTCCCTATTTATCTACTTGCAATTTCTTGCTTTCGAACTGCTAGGTTGGCAGGAGCTGGGATGAAGACGGGAGCTCATTTCCATCCTGCAGTACTCAGGAATCGAACTGCTGCCCTTCCGCTTCCCAGTCAGCGTCTTAGCGACTTGAGCCACTGCAGTACCCTGTGATGTGTATGTAACTCTTCCCCATGGTGCCTTTGGATCCTGCAGCCCTTGTTTTTAGGGGGTGGGTAGTTTTAACTGTTTTAACTTGTGTTTTTAATTTTTATTGTGAACCGCCCTGAGTTGGCTTTGGCCGAGTGAGCGGTATATAAATGTGATAATTAAATTAAATTAAATTAAATTAAATTAAATGTGCAAATATATCTAACTCTAGATATAGATCCATAAATGAATTGGTTTAGCCCACAGTGAGGAATCCTAAAGAAAAAGGCTATGCTGACACAGTTTCACTTGAAATTGAGATGATTTATTATTGTTATTGTTATTGTTATTGTTATTGTTATTGTTATTGTTATTGTTATTGTTATTGTTATTGTTATTGTTACTGTTACTGTTATTGTTATTGTTATTGTTATTGTTATTGTTATTGTTATTGTTATTGTTATTGTTATTGTTATTGTTATTGTTATTGTTATTGTTATTGTTATTGTTATTGTTATTGTTATTGTTATTGTTATTGTTAATGATATCGCATCAACTCCCTATGGAGTAGAAATGTAGGCCCCAGTCAAGTTGATATAGGTAAGATATATCCAAAATTCTAATACATCAGATATTTTTATTCTCCTTCATATCTATCTATGCTTCAAAGTTTGGGAACCAATTATTTATACATTTTAATTACATTTACAGGAAGGTGGGTGGGTAAATTCTCTTTGGTGACCATTATCTATTATTTTTCTATTTTATTCCTGGTGTTTAAAGTTTTCTGCTTTAGAACAACTGGGCTATGTACTACAGTACGCTAAGATAAAATTAAGCAAGACAGAGTCCTTGGTTTTTGGAATACAGAGACTTGTACTCAAATAAGAAGAAAAAATATTTCTGTTGACAAGCAATTCCGGTATTACTAGTTTACTGGTACCTTGAACTTACAGGATATCGTCATATTTTTGCATTGTTGCTCGCTTTATAAATACTTATTTAAAAAACCAAATCCTAACAAGTTTTCACCTGAGTTTGCAACAGGCATTTTAAAAGTTAATCCCATAAAACCCAAGAGAGCAGCAAACAATAATGTGGATTTTGTAACTATATAATCCCAAATTAATACATCCGCATCGCCCCAAGAGTGTCTGTCCGTCCAACCAGAGCGGACCGGAGAGGCTCTCTTATTGTACCATCAGCTAGAGGGGCTCACCTCTCTAGCACACAAAGGAGGGCCTCCTCTGTGTCCGCTCCAGCCCTTTGGATCCTCCTGCCAACAGAGCTAAGGTTACAGACAGAATTGCTGCCCTTTAGAAAAGGTCTGAAAACCTGGCTGGCAGGGCAGGTGTGGGGCCTTATTTGGAATACGGCCCCTGCCTGTTGGCTCATTCCAAGTTAAAAGCATCAATCTAGAGTCCCTTCCTCTGTACCTCTTTTTATCACTTTTTATGAAGGGGGTGGGGGTAGATGGGTGGGTGATTTAAGGGGTTTTTACCTGTTTTATATGTTTCTAATTGTTGTAAGCAATTGTAATTGTTGGGTGGCATAGAAATTTAAAAATTGAATTAAATTATTTGTCAGCCGAGCCCTCCCCCTCCACGTGGGAAAAGCCCTCACTTGCTGCCAATGCCCCTCCACCCCACAGCAACCAGGGCACCACTGCCTCCTTCCCAACCACAGCTCCCCAGCTTCCCTCACTTCCAAGGCTGCCAAAGGAACAGGCACATGCAGCTGATGGGTGTGCTTCTGCCGGCAGACCCAACCCTCCCTTCTTGCATCTGCCATGGGGAGGGGACCCGCCACTGCCTCGGCCACTGGATGGGGAGAAAAAGAGCAGGATGGCGTACGGGGGGGGTCACAAGGGTAGGTGCCCAGGCCAGGATGGGTGGGTGTGCACAGCAGGCTCTCCGCCGGCCCTGGAGTGCACCTGGGAGGGCGGAGGAAGGGAGGGCAGGTTTGGCCTTGGCCTGGCCAGCTGGGGTTTAGCCGGGGAATGGAGAGGTCATTGGAAGTGGCGCCTCCTTGGAAGCGGCCGCCACATTGTGTGATACATCCCATAGGGCTTAACGTTGTGTAATACAGTGATATCTCATGCAACGTCCAAACTTGGTTCCACAAGTTTGGACTTTATACGAATTTGGAATTCGCATGAGGCATGCAAAATCCTAGCCATGATTTCTCATACAACGTCCAAATCCTTGCTGTGATGCTTCGTACAACGTCATTTCCATAGAGATACATTGTACTGTAACAGCACAGACTTAAGGGCAAAGTCAAGGAAACAGACAGGAAACTGACAGAACTTTAAGAAATCATTGTCTAAAGGCTAAATACATTACAAAAACATGTCAAACAACCCTGATTTTAGGGGACAAACCATACAACAAGTTTTTAACTTTTGAAAACTTTATGAAGTGTAGGTTTAAAACCTAACATGTCCCATCATGCAGCACAGTGTTTATCTGCAGCCATGCAGCCGATTATCCATTTTGTACAAGCTACTATAAACAATTACTGGATGGAAGCAAGGACAAAATGGACGCCAACATTTCCCATCATGCAGCACAGTGTAAAACCCCAATGCGTCATACAGAGTCGCAACGACTTTGTATTAGGCAACTTTTTTCAAGGAATTAAACGATGTTGTATGAATTTGATGTTATATGAAGCGGACTTTGTATGAGGTATTAGTGTACATGTATGACACATCGTTAAAAATCACACAATGTTAAGGAACATGGAACCAAACTTTAACATTATGCAGGGTATTACTGTACAGTACTGGCTTTGTGTTTTGCTGTGTTTTTCCTTAAGTACTTGATGGCAGAGGTTGAAAAGAATCTTAGATGTAAACAGTGCAATGCGTACATTTATTTGGCTGGTTGGGCACCTGGAGTGTAATTGTCCCACAGACTTCACCAGAAAGTGACTTGCTTCTCATCAAAAAGGGAGCACTCTTGTTCTTGTCGGAGTTTTATTTCAACATCACATTCTGCTTTTAATACTATTCTTCTGCATAGACTGGTGCCCAAATTATTAGATCTGGGGCTTCCACCATGCTTATGCAGGTGGATTCTAGATTTTCTATCAGATCGTTCCCAACGGGTCAGGATGGGCTCTCATGTTTCTGCGGATCTCAGTATAGTACAGGGACGCCACAGGGGTGTGTGCTGAGCCCGCGTCTGTACACGCTTTACACATATGATTGTGTTCCTAGTTACCCCAGCAATAAGATCATCAAGTTTGCAGACAACACAACGGTGGTGGGTCTGATTACTGCCGGGGAGGGGGAGTCGGCTTACCGAAGGAGGTTGAGATGCTGACGGAGTGGTGTAGGGAAAACAATTTATTCCTCAATGTAAAAAAGACAAAAGAGATCATTGTGGACTTTAGAAAATGCAAATTGAACATCCAGCCACTTATTATTGAAGGGAATTGTGTGAAACAGGTCTCGATGTTTCAATTTCTGGGAATGGAGCTGAGGGATGATCTAACATGGGAAGCAAACACCAAAGATCTGATGAAGAGAGCACAGCAGAGGTTATACTTCTTGAGAATCCTCAGGAAGAACAATCATTCAAAGGACCTGCTGTTGGCATTCTACCACTATACCATAGAGAGTGTGTTAACCTATGGTCTGTGTGTATGGTTTGGGAGTTGTACAGCTATGGAAAGAACAATGCTGTCCAGGGTCGTAAAGACTGCGGAGGGGATAATCGGGCGTACTCTTCCCACTCTAGATCAAATCTATGCCACCAGGTGTTATAAGAAAGCTGTAGAGATTGCACAAGATAGTATGCACACCGGAAATGATCTCTTTCAGCTTCTGCCTTCTAGAAGAAGGTATAGGGTCATAAAGACCAGGACCAGCCACTTGAGAAATAGTTTCTACCCAAAAGCGGTTCTGGCTTTGAATGCAGTGCAATGCAGTCTATGAGGGAGCTTCTGTATATAGTTTTTAGAGTTTTAGAGTTTTTAGAGTTTTAGAGCATTTTAGGGGTTAAATGTGTATATGTGGGGTGGGAGTATGTTGATAATGCAAGCGTGGCGCCAAAAATGGCCGCCGCGCTCTTTGCGGCCCCCCCCCCACCGGACGAAGGCATCCGGGTAGTTAGGGGTGTGGCCAGCACCCTAATAAAAGGGCTGGCCACGAGGCAGCCATGCTGCCATTTTGGCGAAGCGACGGAGCGGAGAAGTTTTTCCCTCTTACCTCCGTCGCTCGTGTTCTTTCAGGGGAAGCCTTTTCGGGCAGCTTTTCTTTTTCTTCGGCTTCCTAGCTAAACCAGCTATGCCCTCTAAGAAGAAGGCAGCTGCGAACGTGGCTAGATCGGCGCGGAGGCGTCAGCCGGGTCAGAGGACCGCGACTGCGCCCGCCCAGCAGCCACCTTTAACGGAGCCCACCGGGACCGGTGGGATGGGATCGGTGGCCCCTTGGCCCGATGTGCGATGCGCGCAGGCTGCCCCGGACGGGGCCTCGGCCCTTGGCCCGCAAACGGCGACCACTGCCCCTGGCATGGTCCATGAGGCTGGGCCCTCTTGCCCGGGCGCACAGTTTCCCATGGGGGGAGCGAGCCACGGGGGGTGGTTGGATTCCCTGCCTTGGCAGGGCGTGCCCATGGCTCCCCAAGGACCGAGCATGGGCTCTTGGCCTTATCTGGCCCCTGGGGCCCAGGGATCTGGACAGGTACCCGTGACTTATGGGCCGGCTACCCATTTGCCCCCTGTCGGGGCTGGGGCCTATGTTAACGTAGAGGCCCTTCTGGCCCGCGTAGCGGCCCTCGAGGCATCCCTGGCGAGGGCCAATCAAACGGGGGCGTCTCTCGGATTCCAGGTTGACCCTTTGGCTGCCGGACAGCGGCTGGCGATGGGTCGGGTCGAGCTGCCTGAGGCGCGCGGGCCGGTGGCGGCCACTGCCTCGCAGCTCCCCACTCAGCAGGTGCAGCAGTCTGGTGCTGATCTGGCCCCATCGACGAGCTCAGCTTCGGTCGTGAGCTCCGACGCCCCCAGCGGGCCGGAACCCCCGGTGGGGGCTGCCCGTGGGGGTGCAGCGGGTGAGTATGCAGTTCAAGCTAGTGCACCCACACAACTGACTTCCCTGGGGGGGGGCTTTCCAGTGGCCATGGCCTCGCACGGGTGGCCCGGCGGTACAATCGCCCCCGGCCCACCCGGCGACTTCATCCCTGACCCAGGGCCCGGGTCAGGGTGGCGCCCCCTATGCGGTAGGGAATGTGTTGGGGATCCCCGGGCTGGTGCAGGCCCCCTTTGCTTTGCCCGCAGTTCCCTCTGTGCCGGTGTCGGCATTGCCGACAGCAGGGTATTCCTTGCCCCTGGGGGACCATCTGGCCCAGTCCACCAAGGAAAAAATCTGGAGGGGTGAGTATGTAGACATCTTCTCCCTTCTTAATAGGGAGCCAACCAATGAAGAGAGGGAAGGGCTGGATGAGAAGGATAAGGAGCAGGCACGTCGTCGTAAGCCGCCACGCACGTGGGCAAATTGGTTGCCAGCGTACCTAATTTACATGGCCGTTTACCTCAGGGCTAGGCCGGATTTGGCCATCCCTATGGTCCAGTATCTGGACAACATTTACTGGGCTATGGTTGACTTCCCGGGTCCGTCGTGGCTGGCTTACGACGAAGAATTCCGCATGAGGATTCCACTGCACCCAGAGATGAGGTGGGATGAGCCCTGCCAGAAGCTGTGGCTTCTGTATATGACCCCCACGCGCCCGGCGCCTGGGGAGAGATACCATTATGGACATGCGGTCCAACGAGCAGCCCCGGTGCAGGTTCCCCGCCAAGTGGCGGGGCAGGGGGTTCCAGCCCGCCTGCTGTGCTGGACCTTCTTGTCCAATGGTTCTTGCAACAGGAAAAATTGCAAGTACAAGCATGAGTGCCCCTCTTGTTCTGGCCCCCATGCTGCCTCCGCCTGTCCCAGGCCGGGAGGATTCAGGGGCAGGGGTAGGGGTGGACAAGGGGCAGGTAGGACTGCCGCTGAGGGAGCGGGTCCACCGAAAGGCCCCCTCCCCAATTAATGTGGACATGCTGGAGCGTTGGCTCGCATTGTAGGAGGGCAGACGCAGTGTACCTCCTTCAGGGTTTTCAACTGGGGTTTCGTATTCCTTTCACGGGGGATAGGTCACCGCAAGACGCACCCAACCTTTTGTCACTTAGAGGAAGGGAGGAGGTGGCTGCTGCCAGCATTAATAAGGAGATTGATGCGGGCAGGGTCGCTGGCCCTTTTCCCGCGCCCCCGTTCCCCAACCTTAAAGTATCTCCGCTAGGACTAGTGCCCAAGTGCCGGGCGAGTTCCGCCTGATTCATCACTTGTCCTACCCAGCCGGTCACTCGGTCAATGATGCTATCCCTGATGACCTTTGCTCGGTCAGGTATACATCCTTCGACCAAGCGTTGCGCATGGTGCGCTCATGTGGCCCGGGTGCACTGTTGGCTAAGTGTGACATTAAGTCGGCTTTTCGTCTCCTGCCGGTGCACCCGGGTGACTTTGAGTTGCTGGGTTTCAAATTCCGGGGTGAATATTATTTTGACAAAGCCATGCCATTCGGCTGTTCCATATTCTGCTCGGCTTTCGAGCGTTTCAGTACATTCCTGCAGTGGGCATTTGTTCGTAGGTCAGGGTCTCGGTCTGTAGCCCATTACCTGGATGACTTTTTGTTCGGGGGTGAACGGGGCTGGGACACGTGCACACGTCTCCTCAACACATTTCAGACGCTAATGGAGGAACTTGGTGTCCCTTTAGCGCCCGAAAAGACCGAAGGCCCGTCTAATAAGTTAGTATTCCTGGGGGTGGAGATTGACACGGTAGCGCAGGCGTCTAGGTTGCCAGGAGACAAGGTGTCAAGGATAGTGGCCCTTATATCAGACTTGCTGGCTAAGCACAAGGCATCCCTTCGGGAACTGCAGGTGCTACATGGCCACCTTAATTTCGCTTGCAGGGTGGTCGCACCTGGCAGGGCATTTGCTCGGCGCTTGTGCGACGCCATGGCAGGCTTATCCAGGCCCCATCATAGGGTGAGATTGACACGGGGCATCAGGGCAGATATGCACATATGGCTCCAGTTCCTGAGGGAGTTCAATGGGGTCTCATTTTGGAGGTCCGACCTCCTGGCTTCACCTCACTTTCAGATTCAGTCTGATGCCTCGGGATCCCTTGGTTATGGGATGTACTTCAATGGGAAGTGGGCCTATGGTGGATGGCCACCAGCCTGGTCAGGCACGGGTCGCCTGAGGGATCTCACATATTTGGAATTTTTTCCCATACTGGGGGCTTTGATGCTATGGGGTGAGGAGTGGGCCAACTCTGTGGTGCATTTCTGGTGTGACAATGCGGCCGTTGTCCACATTGTCAACTCACAGACCTCTAAATCTCCCAGGGTCATGGACCTCGTGCGCCAGTTTGTGTTGCGCAGCCTGCGCCTCAATGTACTGTTCAGGGCCAGGCATGTCCCGGGGGTGAATAATGATATTGCTGACGCTTTGTCCCGCCTGCAGATCTCCCGGTTCCGTGCCCTGGCCCCGGATGCGGAGGAATTTCCCTCGCCACTCCCGGAGGAGATATGGACCTTTGGCAAGGAGAGGTGAACCGGGCGATCGGCATGTCGCTGGCGCCACGCACGCGTAAGGCGTATCACCACGCGTTGGTTTCCTTTCAGACTTTCTGTACCCAATCCCGACTGCCAGATACCTGGCCGATCCCAGTGGCCCACCTCCTTCATTTCATGGTTTACCTGCACGCCCAGGGCCTTGCACCCCGCACCATAGCATCTAGGCTGTCAGCGCTGGCTTTCATGGCCAAGGTGGGAGGTCATGCGGACAGTACCGCTGATTTCCGTGTGAGACACGTTTTGGAGGGGTGGGTGCGGGAACGTGGGCGTAGCCTGGACGACCGCCACCCAATTTCCCCGGGGGTCCTTACCCAACTGGCACGGGGCTGGCATGACCTATGTTTCGATAGGTATGAGGCAGCCCTGTTTCATGCGGCTACAACGGTGGCCTTTTTTGGAGCGCTCCGCATCAGCGAGCTTGTGATGCTGTCTAAGGCGGATGCAAGTCGTAGGGCACTGGAACTCGAAGATGTCTATGTTTGCAATAATTGGGCTCAGTTGAGGATACGCTCCTCTAAAACAGATCAGCACGGCGTAGGCAGTGGAGTAAGACTGCTACGATGTTCCTTGGCAGACATCTGTCCGGTTGGTGCCCTACAGGAGTTCCTTGCACTGCGTGGCACGCACCATGGCCTGTTTTTCTGTCACCAAGATGGGTCTCCCCTCACTAAATTTCAATTTTGGAAGGTGACTGGGAAGGCACTGGCTAGTGTGGGTCTCCCTGGGGCCCGTTACGGCACCCATTCGTTTAGAATTGGGGCGGCCTCTACTGCGGCTGCTTATGGGTACTCCGGGGCTGACATACGCAGCATGGGGAGGTGGGGCTCGCAGTGTTTCCAGTTTTATGTTCACCCACTCCCACCGTGAGTACCGTTTTAGTCACCACACATCTCTTCCTTCCCTGTTTTTTCCCTTGAAAGACCCTGGGTGTCGTATCACACCGGTGACAGTATGGCTGGTGGGCCATAGCTACGTGCACAGGGCAGCGTGTTACGCTGCGGCGACAGATTGGGGACCCCGACTGGGACTGGGTGCATACGCAAGTCTCACATGGTACGGTAAGCCCGGTATGTTGTGGCGGGAGCTCTTGCCATTCCTCTTTTCGGCAAGGAATGCTGACCCGCCTGACATTCTGATCATACACCTTGGGGGTAATGACTTGGGACAGGTCACTGGCTTATCGCTGAAGCATGCGATTTGCGGTGACCTCGCCTACTTACATTACGTATGGCCCTCCACAACCCTTGTTTGGTCAGATATGGTCCCACGGCACGCTTATAGGGGAGGCTTTGACCTTCAGGCCCTGGACCGCGCTAGGCGCATGGTGAACAGGGCTGTGGCCCGATTCCTTTCGACCAAGGGCTGGGGGCGGGTCAGCCGTCATCCCGCCATCAGTTTGCAAAATTATGGGCTTTATTCAGGGGATGGGGTCCATCTGTCGCGAGGAGGTATGGACCTCCTGCTGGGTGATTGGCGAGCAGGCCTGTCGACCAAGCTGACGGTCTTGGGGGGGGGCGTCGAGCCTTTATTGAAGCCTCTCCGGGTGGCGGGTAGCACTGGTAAGGTAAACATTTATGACCCACAGGTATCCGGCAGGTTCGCAATTGACTGGACAACACTAGATAGGCATAAGTTGTTTAAACGTTGTCCGGTCAACGACGAACCAGGCGAGGGGGTGATGGTTACAACTAGACAGCTGGCATCACCCCCTGATTTTACGGATACACGTCAGAGGGTGGGGTCATTAGTTAGATATTGACTACGGTCAACAATTTGTTTGTTGTCAACAAACAAATTGATACAAATAGATACATTGTAACAATTGCCGTTGGCAATTTTGGGTGGTACCTTACCAGTGTTACTTCGGCCTGCTTGCCTTAAGAATTATGATTGGTCGTTTTACCAATAGAAATTTATAATTCGGACTAGGGCATGAATCAATAAATGTGGCCCAATGCCGTTATCCACTTTCATTTGTGTCTGAGTCCATTATTGGGGGGTGCGCCTGCAATGCAAGCGTGGCGCCAAAATGGCCGCCACGCTCTTTGCGGGCCCCCCCCACCGGACGAAGGCATCCGGGTAGTTAGGGGCGTGGCCAGCACCCTAATAAAAGGGCTGGCCATGAGGCAGCCGTGCTGCCATTTTGGCGAAGCGATGGAGCGGAGAAGTTTTTCCCCTCCACCCCCTCCCTAGTTAACAGTGTGATTTCTTGGTCGCTTCGGGGCCGGGTGGGAATTTTTGGCTGGGACTCGCAATTGGCACTTGAGTCCTGGCTTTTTTGCCCATCCCACACTGTTGCTATGGTTTGATATAGGGGTTTGTTCTGTGCTGCTGTTGACTTTGGTCACATGGGCGGGTAGCACTGGTAAGGTAAACATTTATGACCCACAGGTATTCGGCAGGTTCGCAATTGACTGGACAACACTAGATAGGCATAAGTTGTTTAAACGTTGTCCGGTCAACGACGAACCAGGCGAGGGGGTGATGGTTACCACTAGACAGCTGGAATCACCCCCTGATTTTACGGATACACGTCAGAGGGTGGGGTCATTAGTTAGATATTGACTACGGCCAACAATTTGTTTGTTGTCAACAAACAAATTGATACAAATAGATACATTGTAACAATTGCCGTTGGCAATTTTGGGTGGTACCTTACCAGTGTTACTTCGGCCTGCTTGCCTTAAGAATTATGATTGGTCGTTTTACCAATAGAAATTTATAATTCGGACTAGGGCATGAATCAATAAATGTGGCCCAATGCCGTTATCCACTTTCATTTGTGTCTGAGTCCATTATTGGGGGGGGTGCGCCTGCAATTTTGTATAGTTGTATTTTGTTTAGGTTTTGTTGGGTTGATAAGTCCCCCCCCCCCCCCAATCTTGTTGTTCTGTGCAGGACAATGACAATAAAGATTTATCTATCTTTATCTATCTATCACATGCTGCCTGTAGTTAGAGTGACTGGGAGGGATTTTTCTGGGCTGTGTTAATGTCTGTCTGTCCAGTACTTACCAATCTTCCTTTCTGCCTTTGAATTCAAAGAGATTCCACCTCTCTCTCTCTCCTCTGTGCTCTTTCCCTCTCTTTGGAATCTGTTTGGTTGGGTGCACTAAAAAAGCAGCATGCACTTCTCTGTAATTCCAAGTAACTATAAGTAGAGAAATGTTTACTCTTTCTCCTATAAATATCTCAGTTACAGAGACTTTGCATGACAGTTAATGAGAAAGGAGTGGACTTTGTGACACCTGTAGCTGTTCTCCTATGGGGTCTTTGTACTTCAACTGTGCAGCTAAAGAAAAGTTTACGAAAAACTCAAAACTATAACAGTTCCCATGGCAATACCTTTGTTTGATGCCTCAAAGTAGCAAAACACATGGGGGCTCCCTGAGCACCCACAAACAAGGAAGCTGATTCTTCAAAGCGGTTGGAATTCCATTCAAAACCAGATATGTTCCAACCAAAAGTATTTTCATCTCATTTGGATTACTTCAATTTGTTTCTCTACCTCTGTTCCTGCACAGACTCCAGTAAAACCTTGCATAAAGAATACCTCGCTTAGTGACTAACTTGCTTAAAGAGTAGAATTTTCTCTGAATGGTCGACTCGCGTAACAACTAAAACCAACCAAAAACTTGCTTAACAACTAAATCAGTGTTTGCAATCCCCACCACCACCAAAAGTCACAATTGGTCACTTACAATGGTGTTTCGCTTAAAGAGCAATCCCATGGAATGCATTATGCTCTTTAAGCGAGGTACCACTGTACTAGGTTTCCACTAGTTCTCATGATTTAGAAGAGAGGCAAACAAAATACTTGTTTGCACCTAGGCCCTCACTATTGTACGTTTTATAAGCGGACAGTCCCCTCATGCAAGTATACAACCCATTTAAGAACACTGCTTTCACTGATTCTGGAGTACAAAAATGTGCCCTTTTGACAAGTTCCTTTCCAAAAAATACTCCAAGTAAAAATAATCTAATAAAAGATCCAGGAACTGATTGGTTTCCTGGCAGTACAACCAATGAATCAGATGGAACTTTTTGTTTCTTCCTTTATTCCTCTGCATGATGGAAGAGAATGAAAATCGGAAGCTCCTGTCTATACCCACCCACCCCACCCCACCCATTTATTTTAGTCTTTACACACAAAGACAGCAAACAAGGCAAGAATTGTTTTTAGTCAGCTCGCTGTGGACTGACTTCAGCAGCCTGAAAGAAGCAATAATTGATTTCAATAATTAATTTGTGCTGACTAAAATAATGTTGCTGTTTATGCACAACTCTTCGAGACCCAGTTAAAAGGAACTTGGAGTCAAGAATGCATAAAGAGCAACATTACTTTAGGGAGCAGAAGTCCCCTAACATACTGTAGATTTGGGAAAGGCTTTTTAAGCCCCCAGGCTACATGAAAGTTTAGTTATGCTTTTCCATATTGCCTCCTGATAACCCTGAATCAAGTTCACAGATTCTGAAAAGCTAAGCAGAAGAAGCTGGAATGGTTTTGACAGCAGAAGAGATCTCGTGGCAGAACACCTCAATCAGTTTGACGCTGGAGCAAGCTTTGGCTTGTTTTAAAAGTTTTCTCCTTCAAAAACTTTTTAATGGTGGCACTCCATCTGTGTTAACCTATTTCATAGAAAGGTTTACAACATTCGCTACATTCCAGGTGTTAATGACTTCAGTAGGCCTGAGGGACAGTTTTCAGATTTAGAACATAAGAACATAAGAACATAAGAACAGCCTTGCTGGAACAGGCCACAGCCCATCCAGTCCAGCATTCTGTCTCACACAGTGGCTCACCATTTCCTTCAGGGTATTCCCAAGGAGATGCCTTCACCTGCTTAGGATTCCCTGGAAATGGCATTGAGAGATATCCTGCCTATCTCTCCAACCCGGAGGTTGTCCTTAGGTAGCCATAATTATAGCCATTGATACTCTTCTCCTCCATGAACTTGTCTAATCCTTTCTTAAAGCTGTCAAGACTGACAGCTGTCACCACTTCTTCTGGCAGGGAGTTCCATAGACCAGTAATCCTCTGGGTGAAAAAGTACTTTCTCTTATTTGTTTGAGAACTAGTACCCAAAAGTTTCATGGAGTGTCCCCTAGTTCTAGTATTATGCGATAGGGAAAACAGTTTTTCCTTATCTACTTTGTCCACACCGTGCATGATTTTATAAACTTCAATCAGGTCACCTCTTAGACGTCGTCGTTCAAGAGTGAAGAGGCCCAACCGTTGCAGCCTCAGATGGTAAGGAAGGTGTTCCAGTCCCCTAATCATTCTGGTTGCCCTCCTCTGCACTTTTTCCAGCTCCATAATATCCTTCTGGAGGTATGGCGACCAGAACTGTACACAGTATTCCAGATGGGGCCTCACCATAGATTTATAAAGAGGCAAAATGACACTTGCTGACTTATTTTCTATACCCTTCCTAATGATCCCTAGCATTGAGTTTGCTTTTTTCACTGCTGAGGCACACTGGGTAGACACCTTCATTGAGTTGTCCACCAGGACACCAAGGTCCCTTTCCTGGTTTGTCTCAGAGAGTTCAGACCCCATCAGTTTATAATTGTAATTGGGGTTCTTTGCCCCAACATGCATCACTCTGCACTTACTAATGTTGAAACTCATTTGCCACTGTTTTGCCCACTCCCCCAGTGTCGAGAGATCCCTCTGGAGCTCCTCACAATCTCTCACAGTTTTCACTACCCTGTATAATTTAGTGTCGTCAGCAAATTTGGCTACCTTGCTTTTTACTCCTACCTCTAGATCATTTATGAAGAGGTTGAAAAGCAGGGGTCCCAGTACTGAACCTTGGGGGACCCCACTCTTTACTTCCCTCCACTTGGAGAAGTGTCCATTTAGTGCTACCCTCTGTTTCCTGTCCCTTAGCCAGTTGCTGATCCAGGACAAGACCTGTCCCTTTATTCCATGACTGGTAAGTTTATTCAAGAGCCTTTGGTGTGGGACCTTGTCAAAAGCCTTCTGAAAGTCCAGATAAACAATGTCAACTGGATCCCCCTTATCCACATGCTTGTTGACACTCTCAAAAAATTCCAACAGATTAGTGAGGCATGATTTGCCCTTGCAAAAGCCATGTTGGCTCTCCTTTAGCAGCGCCTTCTCTTCTATGTGCCTATTAATTTTATCTTTTAGGATGGTTTCCATCACTTTACCTGGGACACATGTCAAACTGACAGGTCGGTAATTTCCTGGATCACCCCTGGATCCTTTTTTGAAAATTGGTGTTACATTCGCTACCTTCCAGTCATCAGGCACAAAGCCTGATTTGAGGGAAAGATTATATATTTTGGCTAGGAGATCAGCAATTTCATCTTTAAGTTCCCTGAGAACTCGTGGATGGATGCCATCTGGTCCTGGTGATTTGTTAGTGTTTAGTTTAACAAGACATGCAAGGACCTCCTCCCTGGTTATTTCTATCTGGCTTAATTCTTCAGTTTCACTCCCTACGAAGATAGGCTCTGTTTTGGGCATGTGGCCTCTGTCTTCTTCAGTGAATACTGAAGCAAAGAATTCATTGAGTCTCTCTGCAATCTCTGTTTCCTCTTTAATAACCCCTTGCCTTCCATTGTCATCTAATGGTCCAATGGCCTTCCTAGTTGGGTTCTTACTTCTAATGTACTTAAAGAAGTCTTTGTTATTTCTCTGAGTATTTTTAGCTATACGCTCCTCAAAGTCTTGCTTTGCTTTCCTGATTGTTGCCTTGCATTTGTTCTGCCAGAATTTATGTTTCTGCCTGCTCTCCTCATTCGGACAAGCCTTCCATCTTCTAAATGAGCTTTTCTTGCTCTTGATCACTTCCCGAACAGCTCCTGTAAGCCACATCGGAGTCCTCTTGGACCTGGCAGTGCCCTTTTTCCTTTTGGGTATGCATTCCAATTGAGCCTCTGTTATTGTTTTTGTAAACAGCCTCCATGCCTCTTGAAGTGTTTGGACTCTCTCAATTTTCCCTTTCAGCTTCTTTTTTACTAGTTTCCTCAACTTTGGGAAATTTCCTTTTTGAAAATTTAAGGTCTCTGTGTTAGATTTTATCAGTGACTTGCGGTCTATGATCAAGTTAAACATAATTGAGTTGTGGTCACTGTTCCCTATTGGATCAGTCACATTAACATCTTGCACCAGATCCTGAGTATTACTCAGGATCAAGTCAAGGATTCTTGTACCTCTAGTTGGGTCTTCAACCATCTGTCCCAGGGAACAATCATTTAGCATATCTAGGAACTTTATCTCTTTATCATGTGCTGAACAACAGTTCACCCAGTCTATGTGAGGGTAATTGAAGTCCCCCATTATAACCAGGCTTCCCTTCTTGGATGCCTCTTTTACAACATTCTCCAACTGCCTGTCTCCCTCAAGAGTTTGGGTCGGAGGCCGATAGTATATGCCTACTGTTAGACCATCCTTGTGGCCTGGTACTCTTACCCACAGAGCTTCTAATGGTGACTCCAAATCACCTAGATATTCCAATTCATACGATTTTATCACTTCTTTGACATACAAGGCTACACCACCTCCCGTTTGCCCCTTCCTATCCTTCCTGTACAGTTTGTAGCCTGGGATAACTGTATCCCATTGGTTATCATCCGTCCACCAGGTTTCAGTGATACCAATAATATCAATATTCTTATCTATTGCTAAGTATTCCAGCTCCCCTATTTTGTTCCGGAGGCTTCTGGCATTTGTATACAAGCATTTATATATGTATACAAGCATTTATATATGCTTGTATTTGTCTGCAGCCTGAGGGTTGTAATTCCCAGGGGGAGGGGAGGGGCCAAATATGCTAATTTGCATATATGCTTTTCTTTTCTAAAGGTCCTCACAGTGCATTTTTAATAATTGAAAAGTAAGCTTGGGTGCTTCTCAAGTATTCTTGGGTGCTTCTCAAAACATGAGCAACATGTTTTGTGTCTGTCCAGGTTATCCTGCTATGGTGATAGAGTAGACCAGTGTTTCCCAATCTTTGATTTTTGGGCTTGAATTTCCAGAAGCCTTAGTCAATTCCTTTTGTGTATTAAGGAAGAATTGCAAGTTGCACGGGCAGCACCTTGCAAAGGGAAAATGGCAGTTTCCCACCATCCAAATTAGGAGCTAAAGTTGGCACAAAATCTCCCTCTCTGAGCATGCTCATTGTGCTAATCAGAGTCCTGTGATTGGTTACGGTTTAGGATCCTGTTTCCCATTGGTTAATACATACATATCTTGTTATGATTGGTTGGTTATGCTTGTCTAGGTGGGGCCAGACCGGACCTATACTTCCCATTCCGCACTGGTAGCCAGCAACGTGCTAAGCCTGGGTCTCCTCCACATGCTACCACTTCTAGTGTAGCTTAGGCTTTGCCTCTTCTACGGCAGATTCCAGAGGGGACTGATTTCATGGGATTCGTATAACCATCTTATGTCCGGAGCGCCTTGTAAGCGTAACCTGAAAGACTGTTTAATAAACACCAGTTGTTGTTCTGTTCATTGTTGTCTGGACTATTGCTTATAAGGGTTGGATGCAACAATTCCCCAAAGCACTGATCAGCCAATGTACTGACTTAGGCTTCTGGGAATTGAAGTCCACCAGTGTTTCACGGAACATAGTTTGGGAAACACTGGAGTAGGCCATACTGCCAGGGACTAACCTGGCATTGGCACAGCTGTCACACTGTGATACAGAAGGCAAATGGAAGACTATTGCATTATTTTGTTCCCAGGACAATCTACATGACTGATTGTCATGATGATAGCCAAAATTCAGAATCAGATAATAATAATGTTTTAAATGTGTATCTTTGTGACTGAACATGTTTTCAATACTGTATGTGTGTGTGCATGTGTGTGTGCATGCATGTGTGTGTGTGTGTGTGTGTGTGTGTGTGTGTGTGTGTGTGTGTGTGTGCGTGCGTGCGTGCACCCGTGTGTGTGTGTGTGTGTATGTGTGTGTGCTTGTGCGTGCGTGTGCTGTGGGCTATGGGCTGGAATGGTTAAAGCTGATATTTTTTTCAGGGTTTTTCCCCCTATTTCCTATGAGTTTTAGCCTTGGTCACTAACCACATTCAACTTGTCTGGCTTTTTTGCCTGCAGTATGCGCTAGACTAGTGGAAGGTCTGCAGTCTCCATTCTTAAAAACAGTAAATTTCAGTCTGCTTGCCATTTATGCCCTTTGATTTAAAATTTTAATCTCCAATGTGTAAGGGCAGGATTTGCTTGTGATTATTGAATCTCTTTTCACTCATTTAATTAGTGTAGAATTAATTTATGAAGGAGACTGGGGACTTCCTGCAAGACCTTCAGAAGAAATGGCTGTACTCTTCTAATTCTTCTGACATGGGAAAAGTAATCCAGTAATATCCAGTTTCCTAATCTAAACAGAGGGGGGAAAGCCTACATGGCCTTATACTCAAATATACATATATTTATGTTCTATATATCAATACAGAACAGAATTTACCAGTGAAAATAGGGAAACATCTGTCCTGAATTGGTGTCCCACTGCATTCTATAAAACATTTTGCGAAGCATTAGTTCCTATAATGTGTAGAACAATTATTGAAATAGCTGAAACTGGACACTCCTTCTTCAATGTATGAGACCCAGATATTTCCTTTTGGAGAGCAGGAAAGAACTTTCTTTGGCACAGAAAGTACAGATCTATCTTTTTCATGAAAAATAGATGCAGAAAAGTTTTGTATCTAAACAACTGGGAACTAATTTTGCAGGCACCCATGGTGGCCAAAAATATATTCTTACAGAACTAAAATTCCCCTTTATGCCACATCAAGAATGATCTCTTGGACATGACCGTAAAAGAGAAAGCAGCATACAACAGAAAACAGGCTAATATAAAATATCTGAATTTTTGATCCACCCACTTAATAGTTAATGTGGTTCTGTTGGGGAATATGAAAACTTGTCTTCAGAAGTCCCCTTCTTTCTTTATCCCCTCTTCTTCTCTGTTATCGCTCCCTCACTGCCCCATCTTTTGTGGTTTTGTATCTGGATTGCTCGTGTGCCTATACACAGTATATGGCTGAACTATATGTTCCAATGTCGGTTGTTCCGACACATATAAACAGCTATGAGTAGGGAAAAGGGAGGTGTGGGAGAGTTTAGGATAATGTCTATCTTATTCTACTATATAAATGCTAGTAAAATCTTTAAACAGTAAAAATTGTGAGGGGGGCCATGTTGATGAAGGCCACATTCACTGAGCAATTCCAGGGGCTGTGACTGGAAAAGCAACTTTATCACATTCTGAATTTTTGGGAATAGTAGCCATGTTAGTCTGTGGTTCAGGCATATCAGAAAACAAAAGCAATAAAAGAAAAGAAAAACACTGCAGCACTTTAAAGACCAACTGCTATATTTTTACTGTTAGCTTTCGTGGATCAAGTCCACTTCTTCAGACTTGATCCACGAAAACTAACAGCAAAAATATAGCAGTTAGTTTTTAAAGTGCTGCAGTGATTCTGAATTTTGTTTATTTGATGTCATATAAACTTTGATGCCCTATATAATTATCAGGAACATTTAACGTCTTAGAATTGGACTGTTGGAAAATATCTTCCTCTCTTCTCTGTATCTGAAATTCAAAGAAAAGAAAAGAAAAAACATTTTGCACATTTTAAAGATCTCCTGTGGTGTTTTCAAAGTCATAAAACTGATAGGAGAGAAACACATATACATAATGTATGTTTTATTGTGGTGCTGTATACAATTCAACACAACTATTTCAGCATTTTAAAACCCACATATAGTATTTTTGTTGGGTGTTTTATTTATTTACAATCCTCTTATCAATGACTTCTTTATATTCTATCAAATATTCAGATATTCATGACCCAGATTTCATTTATTTCAGAATGTTTCAATTCTGTACTATCTAACAGCTTGAATTTACTGCAATGGACAGTGAGATCAACATTTCACCTGGGCTATGAAGTCTGTAAACCTAAAAATATAGAAAATACCCTCACTATTCACATGTATTCACTATTAAAAGCATGCAGGTATACTACAAAATGTTGACCTTGTCTGACTCCACTAGTCCCCTGGTGATGAGGTTCCTGCTGTAAAGCATAGAATGAAAGCACAGCTAAGCCAGATGTTTTTCCTATTATATAGATTAACTTAGCCCAAACCTAAAATTAAGAAAACATACTGGATCTGATTTACTATCAGCCCATGATCTCTTGCTGCAAAGGGAACAAGGAATGGTCCTGAACAGCCAACTTGCAATTTATTAAGTACAGCAAGGGAATTCCATACCCTCACCCCTGACTGCTCTAAAAATGCTGAACGGAGCGCCCTGGCCTAGTGATGAAAGCTTCTTTCTAACAGTAAAAGCGGAATGAAAACAACATTAAAATCATTTAGTGAATGGCTGGAAAAGTACTAGAGCAAAATGCTCAGAGTGCACAAAAGATACTTGTTTCCAAAAGGCTTTTAAAAACCCTTTCACAAATGATTTTTTTGTTTAGTTTTGGTTTATTGTCAGCCATGAGCAATCAATGTATGCGTGATTAAATCCGTAGAAGGGAAAATTTGGGGGGGGGGGGTTTGCATTTTATTATTTTATTAAAATATGATATTGTGGTAGAACTCCCTCTTCTATACCTGGCAATATAAGAGTCATTGTGTTGTGAAGTAATTAATGGATAAATTAATTACACACACACACACACACATTTTCATGTCATAAATGTTTTGCCACTCTTGCCACAATATATTCAGAGGATCTCCATATATTCTTAGAAATCTGAGGAAGTGTATTTCTATGATTTACCACTCCCCCCCCCCCAAACTGGCTATATAAGTGGACAGCCATTTAACAGCTACACCAGCCATAAGTAATAAATAGAATGACTTTCAAAATGTTTGGTTTTAGAAATCCAGTTGAGACCCTATTTGGGTCTCAGATGTCAGATGCAATCAAAAAGGAGATTTGTATTCCACATGGCTCTGTGCATTTTCTCTGTTACCATTGCCCTGTTTCATTAGAACTAAGATGTCGCTGTTGTTCTTCCTGGACACCTCTATGGCATTTGAGCAGCATTCCTGGAAGCTTGCATAAGATGAAAAAGCCCAACAACTCTATGCTGAAAAGACATCAGGCCACAAAATGAACACCAACTACTGCTCTATCACACAATCACATTTCTCACAGCTCTGCTGTTCAGAAAAGTATTTCCAGCCCTCAGTTGAAGAGTCAACTGTTCTATCAGGACAGCAATAATGTATTAAAATGGTAGCTCTCCCCTGGAACCAAATGGAGCAATCCAACATTGTACAAATGCACCTTCTTCAGGAATCATCGGCACCATGACTACAATGTCTCATAAATGTTATCCTAGCACATGTCAGCAGCACTCCTTCATTAAGGAGTGCTGCTGATTTTCGAACAAAACCTGAGGCCTGCAAGTGGATTCCTGAATTTTTTGGAATAGTAGCCATGTTAGTCCAGTATGACAGAAATAAAATAATGGAGGAATAGGAACAGAAGTGGAACTGCTTCTAGGCTGACAGAATGTAGAAATGAGCATGAGAGGAATGCATAAGTTCTCTCATGGGGAGAAGGGCAGCTTATAAATTAGAATGAATGAATGAATGGGTAAAACCTACCTAACGATGCAGACCTTAAGAATAAAGGTACCTTTTAGTGGTGGGACAACTTCGGTGGTCGCTACCATACCCTTAAGGGGTTGTATCACAAATCAGACACAAAAAATAATCATTTTCATTTTCTAGCGCTGTTCACCATGAGATTAGTGTCCTCATCTGGAAGCCAAAGAAGCACAATAATTCTCCTAAGACTTCAGAGAGCATCCTGAGACCTGATAACCCTGATGATAAAACAAGCCACAGTTGGAGTGAGAATTAGAAATGACAGCCACTTTCTCTTCATGCAACTAGCTATTGTATTTTTTTACCTGGGGGGTGGACCGGGAGAGAGCTTGGTTTCTTTGTGCTTTAGATTTGCTGGTGCTTACTAGTATTGTAACTGCTGCACTTGGAACAGGGAAGCCCATAACCAAAGGATTTATGGTGGTGAGTGTTGGCATGAAATTCCCATTAACTCAGTCCAAGAAACAATGTTTTGAAACGAAAGCTTTATGCAGTTATATAGGATGGAAGAATGCTGAACGGAAATGACATTTTTATGCACAAGAAACCCAACTTAAGTGAAAACTACAAATTCAGCTCCTAGGGCAACCTTCCCTACCTTTGGGATCTCTGTGCACCCAGGACTCCTAATGAATGCTGAACCTGAAGTACCTCTTCCAATAACACTAGCAGAGGACAAAATTACTTCCTGGATGGCTCCTATTGGGGGAGGGACAGTGGAGGATCTTTTGCCATCCAATATTCAATAACGATTTATCTTCACTTATCTATTTAAGCAGGAATCAACTGAATTCCAAAATATTCTATTCTTTGCCTTCTGTTTCCATCTCTGGCTGAACAGCATTACCATCAGCACATCTCATCATTTTTGGGGTCTGCCTAATGGTCTCTTGTGGTCCTTTGGTATCCAGTCTGTTAGCCTACAGGTCCATCTGTTATCCTTTAGGCGAGTGATATGGCCATACCTGTCAACCGCGGCTCCGGACAATCCAGGAACTACGCACAACGGTTCTGCGCAAGTCGTGTTCTATGCATGTGTAAAAGGGTTCTATGCAAGTGTAAAAGCCTTCTACGGATGTGTAGAATGCGACTTGCGCAGAAGGGATGTGCAGTACCTCTTTTCCCCTGATGCCAATTCCGGGGTTTTGGCAGCTGCACAAATTGGCAGCAAAAATCGGGAAATCCCAGCCAATCCAGGAAGGTTGACAGGTATGGATATGGGCTGCTCAGCTTCTTTTTGCCACATATAGTTCATCAACAACATCACACAGTCCGGATCTTTGATGTAATTCCTTATTGTTGACCGTATCCCTAATTGTTACTCTAAACATCCGTCTTTCCATTGTCCTTTGGGTTACCACCAGTTTTTCAGGAATGGTAAATTCCATCATTATTCCAGAATGAGAGGAATTCTATGGTTATGCTGATGGTCTAATCACAGATTGTAAAATATTTTAAAATTATCTTAAAATGCATTGTTATTCAATGTGTAAGACTTTTTTTTTACTATGCTGAAGAGTCATGGTATCCCAGCCAACACAGAAAAAGGAAAGTTTTTTTTTTAAAAAAAATCCACTGAGGGACTGCATTTCATGTACCAAAGCAGGGGTTCCCAAAGCCCAGGGTCCGGTCATGCTCTCTCAGTCAGTTTCAAGGGCCGAATGTCCATTTTGCCCTGCTTACATGATGGGGGTGGCCATTTTGTCCCAACAGTTTCAAAGGGGTGACCATTTTGCTTCTTGAATCCCATTGGAGGGGTGGGGGGCACATGAAATGGCACCATGGGCCAGATCTGGCCCACAGGCCTTAGGTTAGGAACCCCTGCACCAAAGGAAAGACATTTTCCTTATCCTTCTGTCCTTGTTGTTGTTCAGTCACACAGTCGATTCCTATAGACCATCATCCTCCAGGCACCTCTGTCCTCCACATCTTCCTCAGCCCACCCAGCTCTGTGCCCACTGCATCCACGATGCCATCTAGCCATCTCATCTTTGGTCACCCTCTTTTTCTTTTGCCCTCCACCTTTCCCAGCATTAAGGCCTTCTCAAGTGAATCCTCTCTTCTCATTTGATGTCCAAAGTACTTTAGCTTCATCTTTACTATTTGACCTTCTAAGGAGCAGTCAGCGTTGATTTCTTCTAAGATTGACCTATTTGTTCTCCTCACTGTCCAGGGGACTCTCAAAACTCTCCTCCAACACCACATTTCAAAGGCATCTGTTCTTCTGTGCTCAGCTTTCCTAATGGTCTAGCTCTCACACCCATACATTACCACCAGGAAAACCATTGCTTTGACTACGCGGATTTTTGTTTTCAAGAGGTGATGTCTCTACTTTTAACTATGTTCCCCAGGTTTCTCACAGCTTGTCTCCCCAGAATCTGTCATCTTTTTATTTCATGGCTGCAGTCACCATCTGCAGTGATCTTAGATCCTAAGAAAGTAGGGGCATGACTAAGATAGTGCCTGAGTAACACGTACTCAGATCTGCTCATGCTTGGAATGGAGAATTAATCATACCTGTCAAGTTTCGGGAAATTTCTGTCAAATAAGGGAAATTTCCCGGCCAAAACAGGAAACTGGACAGCTATGCTTATCCTGTGCTGGCGTCCAGTTTAACTCCAGTCCAATTGCATTCTAACTAATATGGGATGATGGCGGGAAAGAGTGTAAAATACGGGGGTTGACAGAAATTTCCCAAAACTTGACAGGTATGGAATTAATGTGAATAGCTGTTACAAACTGAAGTTTAAACTCTCAGAAAAGTGATATTTGGAGCCTTGGATGAATTTCTCAGTTGTTGTGGTTTGCATCGGAGTCAAAGTTTGAAGAATGGACTGTGAGTGAGGCGTGGCGCAGGCTGTGCCAAACGAGCTGTCCAGGGTCAGACAGGACTCTGGTTTCTTTTTAAAGACTCTGAAGAAAAAAAGAAAATAATCAAATGTTGGCGGCAGATGACGAGAATCCCTGGAGTGGAGTTGGCTGGTGCCTAAAAGAGGTCAAGTAAGTGTGGAAAGCAAAAGAGGAGGTGATAGTTTGCAAGTGGAAGAGAAAGGATGGGAAGGAGTAATGGCAGCGAGCGAAAACAGAATCGAAACTTAAGAGTTGGAAAGAAGTCCGGGAAGGTAAATGGTTGGATAAGATTGGAGCATTGGAATAGACTGAAGGAGGGAAAGTGAGAAGAAGGGAGAAAGGATGAAAGAATAGGAAGGAAAAGGAAGGAAAAAAGAATGGAAAGCTGAGACTGGTTTTGAAGTGCATGGGTCAGAGAAGAAGGGAGGACGGTTCTCGTCTGGAAACCACCGCCGTGGTTTGGAACGTTGTGGATTTAACTGAGACTTTTTTAATTTTTTGAACTGAGTAGTTTAACTTCTTGACTGAGACTGGGTTTTTTTCTTTTTTGGATTATTATCTCCTGGATTATCATGTTGGAATATTGTTATTTTTTATCTCGCATTCTCCTCACCTGCTATTGGAAAATTTAACTGTGTTATCCCAGTTTTGTGCCTCTCTCCCTGAAGCTTATTATTTCAATTGGGGTTTAAAAAGATTTTTTTAAAAATATTTTAAGATTGGAATATAAAAACTGCAAAGGATTATTTTTTCTTCTGTCTCCATTTTTTTCCTTTCCCTTTATTATTATTGTGGCCATTTTTTTCCTCCCCTCTCGGATGATTTTGGATTAATCGTGACTACAGAATCTGGATTGTTTCTTTTTTATCTTTTTTTTTGGATTACAGTCAAAACATTTGGATTATAATTAGATTGTGATAAGAATAATTGAAATTGGACTGCAATAACAAAATAACTGTTCTGGAATGGTCTTGATAAAATTGGTATATTAAAAATAATAAAAATATTAATTGGACAAATTAGACTGTAACTGAACATAAGTAGCTTCTTTCCTTTGGATTATAAATCAAGAGAAGAAGAACAGAGAAAAGAGCAAGGAAAAGAAGAGAAGAAGAGAGATTTGGAGAAATTTTGGATTAAGAGACAATTGTTCTGAAATATAAATAATTATATTGTTTTTATATTAAAAGAGTGGGGAGGGAATTATGGATAAGAAGAAGGATGACAAAGCAAAGAAGGAGGAAGGGAAAAAAGTGGGAGAAGATGATGCTGTGGTGAAACCAAAAAAAGGGAAAAAATATAAGGAAAAGAAAGATACAAGAGAAAGGGCAAACAGTTCACCAGTACAATTTGACGAGATGGTTCTTATGACTGAATTTGGAAAATTGGGTAATAAATTGGAAAGGATGGAAGCACATATGCAAAAAAGTGAGGAAACAAGGGCTGAATCTCATAAAAAACTTGTTGCGATGTTTAATGAATTTGTTCAAAAAGCAAATACTAATTTTGATAATCTGGAAAAAGCTATTGTATCCACTCAAGAAAACATGAAATTGGTTCAAACAGAGGTAAAGGAAACTCAGAAAAAACAATATGAGGTTAATAATAATAATAATAATAATAATAATAATAATAATAATAATAATAATAATAATAATAATAATAATAATAATAATAATAATAATAATAATAATAATAATAATAATAATAAAGTTTTATTTCTATCCCGCTTTCCTGACACAAGTGCCACTCAAAGCAGCTTACAACATATATAAATACAGTGACACAGATATAATTAAACCAATAATCGACAATAATACAGTATCAAATTCAAAAAAGCATAGTATCAGTATATCAAATAATACATAATTACATAGAATCAAAAAATATTCATTATTTTGCATTATTATGCATTAGCAGCTCTGAGTCTTTGCCAAAACCATCGGAGCAAAGGACTTAGAATCTAACAGAAGAAATGCTTTCTTAGTGAAGTTAGTTATTTTCTTGTTTTATTTAGCTTGTTTAAGTTAGGATAGATTTAGGGAGTCCTATCTCTGGACTATGCATAGCGTAGTTAGTATTCAAAGTGTGGTTAGATTGATTGCTTTGATCTGCATTTTGATATATCTTTGGACCATTCTTCTTCTCCAATAAAAAGCCTCAAAGACATCGAGAAAGCCTCATCTTTGACCATCTGAACCAGAAGGGGATTAATTTTGCGGCGCGGAGAGGAGCCAAGATAAAGGACTCCGGCCAAGCTATAAGGCTGCATTTTCTCAAGGGCGCAACCTTTCTCAAAGGGACATTTACTTTGGGAGAGATAAGGTTGCCATGGTGATCCAGAAGGGATGAGCACCTGCTTCAATCATCGGCCTGGGAATATTATCTGACAGGGCATCCCTGCCTTTGAAGGTAAAAGCTATCTTTGGGCAGGACAGTTTCCCAGGGCCAAGTCCTCTCTCTCTGTGTCTCTGTCTCTGTCTCTGTCTCTGTCTCTGTCTCTGTCTCTGTCTCTCTCTCTCTCTCTCTCTCTGTGTGTGTGTGTGTGTGTGTGTGTTTTGGGGTTGGTTGGCGGCAATATAATGGGCTGCTATTCAGCCTTGCTACATACTTGCTACCACATTCCTGCCTAAAGTGCAGAAGTGCCATCTTCCCCATTCTCAGCAGCTGTGGACCGAGGGAGAGTGTTTTCGGGGTAGGTGGGCCGCTGAACCTAGAGGTATTGCCCCACATGGGTACCCCAAGTCTGGGGACCCCGTGAGACCTCGTGAGACCTCTCCCCGGCCCACGACAAATGCCTTTAACAGTCAGAAAGTATGGCACAATGATTTAGTTTTCATTGGAAGGAAAGGAAGCAGCTGATGGAAACATGATCAATGAAGCAACAGGCAGAGGCAACCCTGTGAATCACCTGTACAGTCCCTGGTGCTGATTTTCAGCAAGTCCTGGAAGTTCTACAATATGAAGTTAAAGTAATGTGGCTGGAAGAAATGAAGTATTGACTCTTATTCAAAGTTAAGGGGAAATGCAAAGTGGATGAGTAAGAATCCACAGGTGAAGTTAGAATTTTGCTTTTCTTGAACATCATGTATGCTGTTCTCCAACACAATTACTCTGGAGAAGCAAACTATCATTTTTGCTATCCATGCCCAGTCTCACCAGCTGGGAGAGGGAAGAAGGTACACAACACAACAATCATTATGTGGAGGTCCATGGAAACAAGGCTGTTGCTGTTGACACATATATATTGCTTCATAGTGTTAATTGTTCTCTGGGCAGTTCACAAGGCAATTATGTAATCTACAGTTTGCCCTCAACAAGCAGGGTACTCATTTTATTGACCTCAGAAAGATGGAAGGTTGAGTCAATCTTGAGTCCATGAGGATCATGGAGGTAGAGGAGAGTGGATATGATAGAAGCAAATTTTGGTCATTAGAAAATTGTCAGAGAAAAAGCCAGATCAGTTGAAGATCCGAATTCTGGATTGATTGAATAATCTTAACATGGGTAAAAATTTTGTGGCTGAAGACATAGTTAACATATTTCAATTGGGGTCAAAAAGGATGGGGAAAGTTCATAATGTCTTGGTTAAGTTTTCAAACCTTGGTGACAAATTGAAGGTGATGGCTCATATAAAACAAATGGCATCTGGTGTCTTAAAAATTGATGGAGACGATGTGGAAATTTATAATGATATTTCTCTTGAGGAACGAAATTGGAGATATAAAATGAAACCTGCAACAAAAATTCTCCGAGATCAAGGGATTAACTATTATTGGAGGTTTCTGTTGCAAGTGACTTTTTTTATGCAAAAAAATGCACACAATTGGTTCGGGAATGGATCCTCTGGAATACTTTCGAATGATTGGTTTAAACAGAGGAGGTACACAGGAATGGTCATCTCTGAGGCAAGCATTGATGGAGACAGGGGCTATTGAGAGGGTGCAGAGTGAAGAAGAAACAGGAGGTGCAGTAGGAGGGAGGAGTCTTGGAGAAATGAGTGTGGTTGAAGTGACGGAGTCTGATGAAGGATGAGTATTTATAATTATTTAGTGACATGGATAATCAGGGGAAATTAGTAAAAGAGAGCGCTTGAGCATATAGTGGATATTTAAGTACATCTTCCATGTCCCTCCCCCCTCTCTTTGGAGATGCAAAGGCGGCTTTTTGGAAAAGAAAGTAGAGGGGTGTTGAAGGACAAATTTTTATTTTTATTTTTGTTGAAGTTTTGTTGTTTTATTAATTTTGGGTTAATGGAGATAGATTGTTTAGTTAATTGCACCACCAATGAGGATCATGATAGAATTGAGGGATTTTATGTAAAAAGTATCTATGAAGGTTATTAAGATATTAACATGGAATGTGAAAGGTACTGGCTCCCAAGTTAAACGCAAAAGATTGGAATCAGCTCTTAGAAAAGATCATCCTGATATAATCTTTTTGCAAAAAACATCAAAAATCGGAAGACACAAATAAGTTATTTTTAGGTTGGACACAGATTTATGAAAAAGCATATGGTACATCAAAAGCAAGAGTGGTCATGATATTAATTTCGACTAGATTGGGTTTTACTGTCAAAAAGCATTGCCGACCCAGAAGGTAGATTTTTGATTGTAAAAGATATAATAGATGATGAAGAAATAACTCTTGTGAATATATATGCTCCAAATGAACAACATGATAAATTTTTAGATAAAGTGTATCGAATTTTGACAAAAGAAAAGATGGTAAAATTGATAGTAGCAGGTGATTTTAATTTAATAAGGTCTAATATGGATTGTACTACTGTGGTAAGAGATAGAACAGGATTAAAAATGAAAATATTAGTTAATTGGATTAAGTTTTTAGGATTAAAAGATGTGTGGAGGGAATTCAAAGGTTTAGAAAGAATTTATACTTACTTTTCACAAATTCATAATTTATATTCTAGAATAGATTACTTTTTTGTTACAGATAATATACTTAAGAATATAGAAGAAATAGATGTTGGAATTTTTAAAGAGTCAGACCACGCAAAAAAATTAATGGAATTAGGAGTAGGAAGCAGAATAGTTGGAGATATGATCCGAAAATGTTTAGTGATTCTAAAAATAAGGAAAATATGGAAATGATTTGGAATCAATATTGGCAATGGAACGATAAAGGAGAAGTGACATATAATATAGTGTGGGATGCCATGAAGTCAGTTTTTAGAGGTGAATGTATTAAATTAAATAGTATAAGGAACAAACAATTAAAGAATAAACATGAGAAAATTGAAAAAGAAATTAAACAGGTTCAGGAGGAGCATATAAGAACAGGAAAGAAGAAATTTTTTGAAAATATGCAGAGATCAAAAAGGGAGTTAATAGGTAAAGAGATAGAGAAAGTTTAAAAAGACTTGATATATTTAAAAAGAGAATATTTTGAATATAGTAATAAAAATTCAAAGTTATTAACCAGAGCTGCGAAAGAAAAGAGAATTAAAAGATAAATCAACATGGAGTGAGATGTAACAAAACAAAGGAGAAGGTTGGTATAATAAAAGGGTTCTATCAAGAGTTATATTCTGAGAAAAAGATAAAAGTAGAAAGGTTAAGGGAATATTTGGAAAATTGGAAGGGAATTAAAGTCAGTATAGAACATAAAGATATAATGGAAGCCTTAATAACAGAAAAAGAAATTAAAGAGGTGATACAGAGGTTGAAAGTGAATAAAGCGGCAGGTGACGATGGATTTACTGTGGAATTCTACAAAGAATTTAAAGATTTGGTAACTCCGAGACTTCTGAAGCTGTTTAATTATATATTAGATGGAGGATTATGACTGACTTCATGGTATAGATCAGTAGTTGCTTTGATTCCTAAACTGGGAAAAGATCCAGAAAAGATAGAATTATATAGACCAATTTCATTGATAAACCTGGATGCTAAAAAATTTGCTGCAATACTGGCAAATAGATTAAATGAATTTATGAAGGAATATATAAATAAAGACCAAGCTGGGTTTTTGAAGGGCAGATATATGGCAGATCTCACAAGGAGAGTGGTGGATTTGGTGGATATAGTGGAGCAAAATAGGTAAAAGATTGGATTGTTATCTTTAGATATTTTTAAAGCTTTTGATTCTTTGCAGTGCATCACAATTAAAGAAATTATAAGAAATTTTGGGTTTGGTATGAAATTTATAAATTTAATTGACCAGCTATATCAGAAAGGTACAACTAGAGTGAAAGTGAATGAGAAATTTACAGATGATATAAAATTAGAAGCTGGTACTAGACAAGGGTGTCCATTATCACCGATATTATTTGTGATGGCTATGGAACTATTACCGACACTTATAAGGGAAGATAAAAAGATTGAAGGAATAGAAGGAATAAAAACTAGTTTATACGCAGATGATACAATGATTATAATGAAAAATCCGGTAAAAGCAATGGAGCGAATTCAGGTACATCTGAGGGAATTTGAGGAAATGACAGGATTAAAAGTTAATTCGGATAAATCAGAGGCAATTTTTTGTAATGTAGATGAAGAAGAACAAAAAAAGATAAAGGAAATATATAATATACAAATTAAAAATAGTGTTAAATATTTAGGAATAAATATTACAAATAAAATTGAAGAACTTAAGAAACTGAATTATGATAAACAAATAATGGAAATTAAAGAAAAAATAAAACAATATAGTAAATTGAATTTGTCTTGGTTTGGTAGGGTTGCATTATGTAATATGAAGTTACTGCCAAAAATAAACTTTTTATTTGATGTTCTTCTGATTCAATTAAAGGAAAAAGATATAAAGAATTTTCAGAGTATGTTAAATACTTTTTGTAACGGAGGGAAAAGACCAAGAATTACAAAAAGTTTATGGTATCTACCGCAAAAAGAAGGTGGTCTGGGTCTTCTGAATATTAAATATTATTATAGAGCATTTCAATTAAAAAATATTGCAAAGATTATAGCAAAGTTTGAGGTTATCTGGGATGAGATAGAGATGAAAGAATTACAACGAAATGGTAACACAATATTTTTAAATAAGGAAATAAAGATAAAGACAACCAGTTGACAAAAGCAATGCTAGATTTTGGAAAAATACTAAGGGGAAACTCGCACCAGAAGTATCTCCGATAATTGATATGGAAGATATAAAGATGTTTCCTGTAAAAGTAGACAAAAGGATAAAGGACATACTTTTGAGAAAGGATGTGTTTCTGTTGAAAGATTGGATAAAGATGTGTGATAAACCTGAACTAAGAGCTGAAGTGTTCAAACAGATGAAATTGAATTGGTTACAAGTAATTTTGGTAAATAAATGGGGGAAGAGATATAAAGATGAGCTTAGTTTACAGAGGGATAAAACAGAATTTGAAGAGATGTTTGCAAAATAAGAAAAGGAGAAATGGGGATAAAAGGGTTAGTAAGTAAAATATACAAAATTTTAAACAAGGATGGAAATTCACAAAATATCTTAAGAATGTTATGGACGGAGGACTTAAATATAAGAATTCCTGAATCAAATTGGAAAAATAAATGGAAGAGAAGAATTATGAAAAATCTTTCGATTAGATTAAAAGAGCATAATTATAAAATATTATGGAGGTGGTACTTGACTCCGATTAAGTTACATCGAATGGATAACAGCAGAACAAGAAATTGTTGGAGATGTAAAAGCAATCTTGGAACATATGAGCATATGTGGTGGAGCTGTAAAGTGACAGATGCTTTTTGGAAATTAATTGAGAAAGAGATATCAGTGATCTTTAAAGTTGATTTTAAGCTGGAGTCGAGTATCGCCTTATTGACAGAATTGGATAATATAAATATGAATATAAATAAAAAAGAATTGTTATCCATAATGTTAACAGCTGCAAGACTATGTATAGCAAGAAAATGGAAAAGTGATCTAGTTTTGAAAATGGATGAATGGTATAAGGAAATGTGGGAAATTGCCTTGAATGATAAATTGACATGTGAATTGAATGTGAAGAAAGGTATTTTGAAAGAGAACAAGTTTTGAGAAATATGGAGGCCATTTGTGGAGCATGTATTAATATGGGATAAAGGAGACAAACCAGTACCTCAGCATATGAGTTTCTGGAAAGATTAAATTAGAAATCTGATCCTCGTGGTTTGTATATATCACTGGGTGTTATAATTATTATTTTGTAGTATATTAGATTGAACCTTATATATTTTTGAAGTGTTAAATATACAATTAAAAGCAATGAAATAATGAGAACATAATTGTTGACAAGTGATATATAGTATAGATATTCATGAAAAGACATAAGTTGTGGGGTATATGTTGTAAGAAGGTATGACATAAATGAGGTTCAATAATTGGTATTGTTTACAATGCCATTATAATAGAGTATATGTAATTTAATGTATTAATTTGTTTTTTGTTTATGTATCCTTTTTTTCTTTCTATATTGTATTATTTATTATATTTACTATATTTTTGTTATTTTATGAAAATTAATAAAAATTATGTGCTCTGTGTATAAGTTGAATAAGCAGGGTGACAAAATGCAGCCTTGTCTTACTCCTTTTCCTATTCCAAACCACTCTGTCATTCCGTGTTCTGTCCTAACTGTGCTTCTTGTTTCATGTACAAATTTCTCATGAGGCATATGAGGTGTTCTGGTATTCCCATCTCTTTACTTACTTGCCACATTTTGTTGTGGTCCACACAGTCAAATGCCTTGGTGTAGTCAATAAAACAGAAATAGACTTGTTTCTGATATTCCTTTGTTTTCTCCATGATCCAACATATGTTGGCAATGTAGTCTCTGGTCCCCCTGCCTCTTCTGAACCTACCCTGCACCTCCGGTAGTCCTCTCACCACATGCTGCTGAAGTCTATCTTGTATTATCTTGAGCATCACTTTGCTGGCGTGTGGGATGAATGCAATTGTTCGATAATTTGAACCCTTTTTTGGAATTGGAACGTATACTGATCTTTTCCAATCCTGTAGTCACTGTTTTGTTTTCCAAATCTGCTGGCATATCGAATGCAGTAATTTGATTCCATCATCTTTTAGGGCTTTCAAAAATTCAAATGGGATACCATCATTTCCACTAGCTTTGTTGTTTGCAGTGCTCTTTAGGGCCTTTCTGACTTCACTCTCCAGGATGTCTGGCTCAAGTTCCATTTCCCCATCATTGGTATTATCAGGAGTGTTGAGGTCCTTTTTGTAGAGTTCCTCCGTGTACTCTTTCCATCTTTTGTCCTACACAGGCATAAATAAAGGGTGCACTAGGTCTCATTTCCAGCCAAGGATTAGGTTTTGGGGCAACATAAACAATTCTAAATCCTGTAACCCCATATACATTTTTATAGGAAAGCTCTTACTCCATATATATCTGGGATCAGACTCTAAGTCTATGATTCTGTACCTTTCTAGGAAGCAAACAGCTAAATCGTAAGCCATAGTTGGCTTCATAGGTGATCCCTATCAATCAGAATATCTGAGAACACAGTTGATACCTATTATCAGATGATTTAAGGAAAGCGTATTATTATTAGAATAGTCTTTTTTTCTGCCATGAGAAACTCAGGCTTTAAGGCTCCATCTTTTCCTTAGCTGATCAGACATAGCAACTTAATAAAAATAAAATTTAAAATTATCATAAAATAAAAATAACAACAAGAAGAACTACTTAAAATGTCTCATATATTACTGACCAGGAGAGGGAGATTAACAGACCAATACAACGAGCAGTGACAGTACTAGTCTCATGTTCAGGCCATTCTTCAAGATGAAGTGATTTGATTGGTAAATCGGATTAGGCGGGGGGGGGGGTAGTTCTCATCTTGTATTTTAAAATCTTGAACCTCCTCAAACACATAAACTGTATTAGATTCCCACCATGCAACTGCCTAATCGAGGGGAGGCCAAACTTTTTGCACCATGCGACGATCACATAGTTGAGTGGGCTGGTCAAATGCTTCCTCCTACCAGAAGCAGAAGTTAAACGCACCCATGCATGCACAAAATGCTGCCGTAAATGCACCCGCAGCTGTCGTAAACATATTTACGGCAGTGTTTTATGCTTACGCAAGTGCATTTAACTTCTATTTCCGGGAGTGACGAGGGCAGTGTGGGCTAGATTATTTGGTGCCGTGGACCAGATCCAGCCCACAGGCCATAGTTTGAGAACCCTTGACCTAATCAGTGACCTACAAATCATTAGTGATATCAGGACACCAGAAAATTAGATTAACATGTTTCTTCTTGATCAGAAAGGATATTATTTATTTATAGTTCATATTTTTATAGCCACCCCACTCATAAAGACTCTGGGCGGCTTACAATATAATGCCCCCCCCCACCTGCTAAAAACCCCTAAAAACAAATAATCCCAGTAAAAAGCCCCATTTAAAACCGACCCACATATAATAGAATAAAAGAGAGGGAGTATCTCTGATACTAATTGCAATATACTAATTTAACCAGCAGATGGGGGTCACTTCACCATCAATGCCCCACACCTGCCCTGCCAGCCAGGTTTTGAGATCTCTCCTGAAGGGCAACAATTCCGACTGCAACTTCAGTTCCACTGGTAGGTGGTTCCAAAGGGCCGGAGCGGACACAGAGAAGGCTCTCCTTCTTGTGCTAGAGAGATGAGCTTCTCTAGCTGATGGAACAAGTAGAGAGCCTCTCCAGTCTGCTCTGGTTGGATGGGTGGAGATTCTTGGGACGATGCAGTCTCTGAAATACCCTGGCCCACTACCACGTAGGGCTTTAAAGGGAATAACCAGCACCTTGAATTGCACATGGAGGCAAATTCGTAACCAGTGCAACTCCCGAAGCAATGGCGAGGCACGAGTATAATGCCCACACCCCAACACCACCCAAGCAGCCGCATTCTGGACCAACTGTAGCCCCATGTAGAGGGCATTATAATAATCTAGTCTAGAGGTGACCAAAGCATGAGTGACCTTGAGCAAGGAGTCCCGGTCTAGGAGTGGGCGCAACTGGTGAATCACTCGAAGTTGGGCGAAAGCCCTCCTGGCCATGGCCCACTACCTGATCCTCAAGCTGCAGCCGAGAATCCAGGAGGACCCCCAAATTGTGCACTGGATCCGTCTGGGGCAGGCTCGCCCCATCCAGGTCCAATGGTGGTAACTCCCAAGATAACACCGGGCCCCTAATCCATAGCCACTCAGTCTTGTCAGGGTTCAGTTGTAATCAATTACCTCTCATACAGACCCTTGGACAGGACTTTGACAGCATCACTGGGATCACCACGGGCCAAGATGTACACCTGAGTGTCATCCGTGTACTGATGATACTGCACCCCTTGGGAATGGATGATCTCACCCAGAGGCTTCATGTAGATATTAAATAGGAGAGGGGACAATACTGAGTAGTACCCTGCTTCCTAACTGCTGTGCCTCTAGGGCTCATATTTGAAAATCACTTGGAGGAGGAAAGCAGGAGCAACCCAATATTTGCACCCATGGAACACAGAGAATTTAACTGCCTATTCAACTATACAAAATTATTCTCCGAGTAGCTAAATTTTTCCTTTAGATGTCGGCTTTGACATTTCATTTCAACAGAGTTAAGAACAATTTCTCCTTCTGAGGAATGTGTCCTCCTTATACCCATCTGCAAGAGACTCAATTTAGGAAAGATTTGCTGACTGCTAAAGTCCTATTTCCACATCAGAGGCAGAAGCAAAGAGCCACTCTCCACAGTGTGAATTTGGCCAGGATCCAAGGAAGAGAGGGCTGACTTAGATCTCAGCGGGTGGTGACCATTATGCGTTTGGGGGAAGCCGTCCAAACCTGGCAGGAGAATATGTTTTAGCATAGGGGGTGAAAATACAGATGCTGAAGTCACCTAGTGTCATTAGCCTTCCCTGCTGTGGGTTAGTATATAGAAATTGGGCTCTGCAAAGTGATTGCTGTTCACAAGGATATCAAACAAAGCAAATTGGAGGTAATATGATGCTGTTAACATCAGACAAGCTACATAAAGTACTGGCAAGAAGCAGAGATTATGAAGGACTTCCACTGAGAACAAGCATTTGGTTAAACAATGATACTACGCAGGCCATGCCCTGTCCCCCCCCCCCCCCCCAACGATTTGGCTTTAAACTGAGACAGAACACTGATTGAGCATTGTAACAAGCATACTTATATCAGAGCAATTAGTCCAGCATGAAATGTGAGTCTGTAATTAAACATGTGTCCCCATACAGTGAAAGGTGGTGGAATAAATAGGTTTTCACACAAAGTTAAAAACATAGATTTTTTTAAAAAAAATCAAAAGAAGCCATCTTGAAATACCTGGAGTCATCTTTTAATTACAGCCCCTGTCTATACTAAGACAAGAGGTAGAATGCCTTCAGTCCACACTTTATGTCCATGAGGGAAATCAGATATTAATTTAAGCCTGGAATTAAAATGTCAATGTAATACATCATTTTACAAAGTCAGTCTCCATTATTTATGGGTGGCTATCAGGGAATGTGAGTTAGTATCAAAATAATACTTCTGGTGGGTGGTGGTCCCAGCCACAACTTACCCATTAAAAAAAATTTTAAAAAAAAAAATCAAACTTTGTTCCACAAGTCTTCCATACCCCTTATTTGTGATAAAATCTTCCAAATGTATTTGAGAAACAAAGCTAGGAAACTTCCATCTCAACTGTGGTGAGGTTTTGTAGGCACATAGAAACCTGCTCTAGATGTTTTACAGTTGGCAGCTTGGGTAACATAAAAGGCAGTGTTGGGCTCCAAAAAAATTTGCTGCCACACTGTGGGTGTGGCATGGTGGGCGTGGCCAGGGGGAAAGCCCTACGTTGCACCCGAATTAGGACTACTTTATTTCAAAACTTGGCTGGGCGGGCAAGCCAGAATTTCTGCTGCCAGTTCTGGCGAACTGGTGCGAACCTGCTGATGCCCACCACTGAAAAAAGGACCTTCTCCCTCAGTTCCTATTTGGAGTAGTGACTTCTGCCTTGGCCTTGCTCCATTGCTCACCAGAGTCCCATACACATAGGGCCCCAAATGCGCCTCCTTGAAGATTGTGGTATTTTTGAACCACAATTGGGTGTACCCTGGTAATGGCAACCTTGTGTTGCCGGCTAATCTTCCTCACGCTAGGTCAGGCAAAAGGAACTGGTAGCCTCATTTTGGCAGTTTCAAGTCTGGACATGGAAGAAGAAGGGCCCAAACATCACATCTACTTCAAGTTTCACAAACCCTGTGACTAATCTTGAAACCAATAGAATATGTTCTCTGCAAGTAGCTCTGATACCATGGCTTCCAATGTTCTTTAGGTATACTTCCTTTAACCAGAGGAGGGATATGTAAAAGCTAGCTATCTGGAGAACTCAATGGTTTAGCTCTTTGGCTGCAGAGCCAGAGTTTGATTTCCAACTATCAATACCTCCAATGAGAGGAGCCACCCTGTGTAACTTTGGGCAAGCTACACAATCTCAGGATGTTCCCAGAATAATGGAATGGTGAACCAACCACAGTTGTGTATCTTTGGTGTAGAAAAATTTGGAAAGAGTGGCCATAAATCATAATTGACTTGACAGGACACAATTATTATTCTTATATAAAAACAACTCTAAACTCTAACATAAACTCTAAACTCTGATGATGGTCAGATACACCCTCTTATTTCTCCTGAGAAGCCCAGAAAAAATACTGATTCATCATTTTGGAAAGTCATGTTTAAAAACAGTGGAGAAAGGCAAACAACCATGTTTCAATTTCCAATGTGTATTGTATTGTATTGTATATTCACATTTATATGCCGCCCCCTCGAATGCTTGACTCTGGGTGGCTCACAGAACAGGTAAACATCACAAAATCATACAGGTCAGAAATACATTATAAAACATCATAAAAACATTGCAAGGAAAAAAACATTCATTTAAAAAGTCCATATGTTCAATTCACAAGTCCATACCAACAATTTGTTTTTACCTCAGAAAAAAAATACAGCATGCAATCAGACTATTACCTATGAGGATGCATGTACATTTGCTAGCACTGTAAAGACAAGGCATTGTCTCTCAAAAAATAATATGAGTTTTTACAGGAGAATGAACTTAAGTAACTGCAAAAGAGATATCTCTGATGCAAGTTGAATTTTTACAACACAGTTGTATGCATATCTGCTTAGAATAAGTCCCACTGACTTAAATAGAGTTGTTTTTGCTATGCACTGTCAGTTGATAGGCCCAACAGGGTTTTCAAGGTATGGTGTATGCTCAAGGAATGGTTTTCCATTGCCAACCCTTATTAAGTTTCCACGGCTGACCAGGAATTTGAATCTGGGTCTCCTGAGTCTATCCACCACATCACAATAGCTCTCTAAATGGATTTCCTCCCCCATAAATCAGTATAGGGCTGCAGCCTTAATATTTCATACAACTACTTAACCTGGTAAGTTACATAGTCCCAGGATGCCCCCAAAAGAAGGGAATGGTAAACCACTTCTGAATCCTTTCTACCTAAAAAAAAACCTAGACAAGGGTTCCATAAGTCAAAATTGGTTTGACAGCACACAATTATTCTTATTACTTAAGCTGGCAAATGCAAGCAAATGCAAAAACTGAATACACAGCAACTTGCAAATTAGGTTCTGTCTGGCATGAACAGGAAACATGTCAAAGTTCAGTACAAGGCAAGAACTACATAAGTAAAAGCAACCATTTGTGTTTACAAAGCACAAAAGAAAGCAAAAGAAGGTTTGTCTACCATCTGATACAGTTGGTAGTGGCAATGATGGTACAGAAATATTATTCATATTAAGTTTCAGCAAGTATTTAGAATATGCCTGGAAGAATCACATGAAACCACATAGACAGGAAGAAATCATTTTCAAAACTGATCCAAAGCAGAGAGCAATGAAGATTAGTTATTCCCAAGTGCTCATGTTATAAAACCAAGCTTATTTCATGCAGTCGGTCTCAGATGAGGCCACTAGCAAAATCCTAATGGCATATTTATATAAGAACTGATGTCACTCAGTGGTACGTGAAATATTATGAAAGGAAGTTTCATGTTTGCTTAGGTTGAAGGGCAGCCTGGAAATGGTCAAATGAACATATAACATGTCTTCTGAACAGAATTGAAGAGATATTCTTAAAGAATTTGATGAGGTGTTTAATGAGCTTGGATACATTATGGATATAATACATCATGTAATATGGATCCAAATGTGCTGCCAATATATATATACCATTTAAGCCACATTAGCACTAGGGAACAAAGGAGATGCTGAATTCAACCGGATGAGAAAATTACATGCCACAGAGAAAATTCAATTCAACCTTTTATTCATTGTGAGGAAGAAACTCCCCAAATTGAGCGACACCTTCCATTCTTGAGTGTGGGTAAAATGGTTGCTGGAACTTTTCTTCTGCCTACAAGTGATATTTTCATGTGATCTCTCTTTCTGAGAGATCACATGAATATATCACTTGTAGGCAGAAGAAAATACTGTTCACTAAAAAAAAGTTCTTTAAAACTGCCAAAATGCAGGCACCTTTTGGTGAGTTCATTCGGCTGTTCTTTTTGTCTGACCTAGTATTAGAAAGATTAGCTGACAACACAACAGGGTACGCCTGATTGTGGTTCAAAAATATCACAATCTTCGAGGGGTTCTTTCTGTGTACCTCAATTTTCTAGGTAGGGAATGCACAGAAGTGGTTTATCTTTGCCTTCTTCTAAGGGCACCTTACAATTTTATGACAGGATAGGCTGGAACTTCTCCCAGATGACACAGTGGGGAATCAAACTTCCAATTTCTGACTCCTCAGCTAGGTATTTAAACCACTGAGTTATCTAGACAGCCAATGGCCAATATACTATTAGCAAATTATGCTTGCATAAATAAAATGGTCACTCCTGAACAAGGTGTTGGTTGAATTCCTGGACACATGGTTAGTCACATCCCAGAAATGCAAAACTTTGAACATCTGCTTAACAGTACAGAATAAAATTAGTACCATTATTTATTTATTTTTAAACACAGGTCCCACTTCTGTAGCAAGTAAGATATATTAATACTGACTTGGGTAGGTGGTGAAGTAGATAGAAGAGTGATGCTGTTGAGTGTAAAAAAAAATTAAAAGCTCATAAGAGAAGATCCCACGATTTAGGACAGATAGCCTTGTCCAACCTGACAGCTTCCAGATGTGTTGGACCTCACCATTCCAAGACAAAAACTGTATTATGGAATTTGTAATCTATCTGAAAAAAGGTGCCAGATCAGGGTAGGCAACTTTAAGAAACAAAACAAGAGCACCTCTCAAAGCGTGAATAATAAATGCGCCACTATGCTCTTATTATCTCAACCCACTCGCTCTTTGAATCTCAATTTTTATACCTAAACTCATAAATTAATTAGTAAAGGTTTCCCTTACTCAAAAACCAGTCATATCCGAATCTAGGGTTCAGTGCTCATCTCTGTTTCAAAGCCGAAGAGCCAGTGCTGTCTGCTTTCTTCAGACTTTTCCGTGGTCATGTGGCAGGCATGACTAGACACCGGAACACATGGAATGCTGTTACCTTCCCACCAAAGTGGTCCCTATTTATTTACTTGCACTTTCTTGCTTTCGAACTGCTAGGTTGGCAGGAGCTGGGACAAAGACGGGAGCTCATTCCGTCCTGCAGTACTTGGGAATCGAACTGCTGACCTTCCGCCTCCCAGTCAGCATCTTAGCCACTTGAGCCACTGCAGTCCTTAATTAATTAATTAATTAGCACAAATTAAATGATTTTTCACCAACTACCATCGTCTCAGGTAATTTTTAACATAAATTACTCCTCAAACTTCAAATTCCAAACTTTGAACAATAAGAAGTAAATTTCTCTGCATAGGGTTCACCTAAAGGTCTTAACCACCATTCCTGCCATGAAAGCAGATGGAATCCAATGGCAAACATAAGCTAAAAAAATTTTTTGCCCCAAAAGTAATTTTTAGGTCTAGTGTGCACATGCGGATAGCACCATGATATGTACAGTAAAACCTCATACAAAGTCCACTTCATACAACATCGGATTCATACAACATTGCCTAATTCCTTGAAAAAAGTTGCCTCATACAAAGTCACACGACTTTGTATGAGGCATTGGGGTTTTCCCAGGTTGCATTGTGCCTGGGCTGTATAAAAGGCAGGACACATGTGTGCATTGCTCTTGTGGGTTTTGCATGAGGCGAAGAGTGTTTAGGAGTGGTTTTGAACATGTTTTTGGATTTTTTTGGATTTTTTCGTCAGAATTTTTAGAAGCATTCCTGGGATTTTTGCAGCATTCTTCAGGTTCTTGGACAATCAGGGTTGTTTGACATGTTTTTGTAATGTTTTTAGCCTTTAGACAATGATTTCTTAAAGTTCTGTCAGTTTCCTGTCTGTTTCCTTGACTTTGCCTTGAAGTCTGTGCTATTACAGTACAATGTATCTCTAATGAAACGACGTTGTATGAGGCATCACGGCAAGGATTTGGACATTGTATGAGGCATCACGGCTAGGATTTTGCATGCCTCATACAAAGTCCAAATCCATATAAATATGAGTGAATATGAGTGGGATAATAAGTGGGATAATAAGAGTGGATACCACCCAAATGTGTGGTAAGGTAAAGGTAAAGGTTTCCCTTGCTCAACAGCCAGTGGTCTCCGACTCTAGGGTGCAGTGCTCATCTCTGTTTCAAAGCCAAAGAGCCAGCGCTGTCTGCTTCTGCAGAGGTTTCCATGGTCATGTGGCAGGCATGACTAGACACTGGAACGCTGTTACTTTCCCACCATACCCATCAAGCGCCACTCTGGAAAATACAGAAACTGCTCTGGCCAGGGTGCCCTTCCCCTGCCATTCTAAATACGGGACGGCACCAGGAAAGGGGAGGAACGCACGCCAAAATACGGGATTTCCCAATCAATCCGGGATACTTGACAGGTATGCTTCCCACCGAAGTGGTCCCTATTTATCTACTTGCAGTTTCTTTCTTTTGAACTGCTAGGTTGGCAAGAGCTGGGACAAAGACGGGAGCTCATTCTGTCCTGCAGTACTCGGGGAATCGAACTGCTGACCTTCTGCCTCCCAGTCAGCATCTTAGCCATTTGAACCACTGCAGTCGCAAATGCGTGGTGTAGAAATGTAATAAATAAATAAATAAAATATAGATTCTACTGTTTTCAGTGGTAAAGGTATCCATTACTGTCTGAGCCATTGCATATTTCATTTGAATGCACCAAAAGCATGGGGTATAAATGTGCATGCATACATGCACATTTTTGCTTTTGTTGTCATAACCCCCACCCCACCCCAAGTGGACATCCTTGGCATCATTGGGGAGAAAACAGCTATTGGATCCATGCACTAAATGAGAGAAAAGCAAGAATCCATGTGCAGTGGCATGGATCATGATCTAAATCCACACATACCACCACGGAACCTGAGTATCTGTTTGGCAGAGGGAAGGCTTTCCCCTATTCAAAGAAGTTATTTGATGGACAACAGATGCTATCCTTGTACAGTGGTTCTACAAGTTTGGACTTTATACGGATTTGGACTTTGTATGAGGCATGCAAAATCCTAGCCGTGATGCCTCATACAACGTCCAAATCCTTGCTGCGATGCCTCGTACAACGTCGTTTCCATAGAGATACATTGTACTGTAACAGCACAGACTTCAAGGCAAAGTCAAGGAAACTGGAAACTGACAGAACTTTAAGAAATCATTGTCTAAAGGCTAAATACATTACAAAAACATGTCAAACAACTCTGATTTTAGGGGACAAACCAACTTGGGGAAAACCCCAATGCCTCATACAAAGTCGCAGTGACTTTGTATGAGGCAACTTTTTTCAAAGAATTAGGCAATGTTGTATGAATTAGATGTTGTAGGAAGTGGACTTTGTATGAGGTATTACTGTATTGGGATTTTTAAAAAAGGCAGACACAAATTTTCTGCCAACTATGATGTGATGAGAAACAGCCATCGTAGGTTGCTTCATCTGAAAGGGAGTGGCATTGGAATTCTCTGTAGGTCAGGAAACACAAGATGTATAAATTTAACCCCAACTCTAACCTGACCTTGCTGCTAACCCTTAATACACTGGAATTACAATGTTGGCATAACATACCAAAGAATTTTCTCAGTGCAGTTCGGTGGATTGGTGCGTGCACATACATATCTGTATAATAATCCTAATGTGTAAGGATTAAATCAAGGATTATGAGACTCTCATTTATATAACCGGCAGCCATGTTTTTTGTTTTTGGCAAATTGAAACAAGAAGGAAAATACAATGGCGAAAGAGTTATGAATATTGTTTTCTTTATTTTTTAATTTGTTTTTTTAATGAAACATATATATATATATATTCTGTTTTTAAAAATATATTCTCTACATTCAAAAGATAGGAAACAAAATGCACTTGCCATTTGTTTATGTATTTTGTGTGTGTGTTTGTGTGTGTGTGTGCACATGCACACATGCGTGCATGCATGCATACAAGTATGAAATCATACATGTTGCTAGAGTTGTATTGCCAATATATATTGAAACTCTCTTTTACTACCTATAGTAAAATAATAAAATGTACAGTCCTTGTAATTACATTGCCCTTTGCTGTCTGTCTAAAAAAAAGGAAAAAAAGACTGTGTTCAGACCCCCTTTCCCCTCCCCCTCCCCATTTTATTTGCACCCTATTAACAACTGTTACTGGAGCTTTAATTATGCCCCTGTGATTGCAGAGATGCGGCTGACTTGTGTCATTTTCCTCCCAGGGGATGCTTTATAATTACCAGCATCCATCGTGGCTGCCTGTAAGCTGATGCTTTTTTATTACCAGTTCAATAATCACTGCATCCTTGTGAACATCTGCTCTGAAATCCATGCATCGGAGGTCCCTTTGCCTGTCACTCGATGCTCCCTTGCTGTGGTGACCCCTTTGCCCTCACCTTCAGTTTATATCTAATTTGCTTAGCAAAAGCTCAGCCCAGATTGCCACGCAGGAATGCAATTAATGCTCTGAATTTGCAAACAAAGAAAAAAAATTGCCACTTCCCTTCCTTTTCCTCTGGTTTGTTTTATTATCTTATTGTCAAGCCCCATTATTTGTATTCACAGCAGGATGAATCAATATAAGTCCTGAGGAGAAGATACATTATTTTGTTAGTGTTGTAGGCAGATAATGAAAAGTATGTGGGCTTGACTGGATGTGGATATGGCCTTTTATCTGGAAATGCACAGCTGGCCTTTTTGTTTTGCTCTTTCTTTAAAAAGAAAGCCATGTGCACAAATTTATTGAAAATACATAGATTCCTTAACACGTGTTGGAAGCCCCTAAAGTTGTCATTGCCAAGGAACTTAACTATTAAAAACCATCTGGGAGTCCAAGATACAGTATTCCATTCAGAAGAATTCCATAGTTTAGAGCAGTGTTTCCCAACCTTTGGTTTTTGGACTTCAATTCCCAGAAGCTTAAATCAATTCCCCAAAGCACAAGGACATTGGGAACCACTGGTTTAGAGTGTAGACCAGTGCTGGCCCTCCATGTTTTGCCAGAAATCTGTATAACCATTGGAATAAGCTTGGTTGAAGTTATGATCCAAGGATATCTGGGAGGCCAAAAGTTCCCAAACCCTGGTTTAAATTACTGGGGTTTGATGGATTCATGTGGCTTCAGAGCATTTTCTGATTTCATTGTCTGCCAAACATAACAAGCAAAAAATAAATACCCCCACATTAGGGTAGTTTTAAGACACTGGCATGATGTCACATGTCACTGGTGGACAACATGCAGTGGGTTCTGGGAAGTCTGGCCTCCAATTAACTACAGCAGGAACAAAGTCCCACAAAATAATTTTACTTTATGAGACAGGCTGCTTCTGCATTTCAAGACAGACTGTTGTTGATTCTTGCAAGGTGTCACACCTGCAGTGCAAAAGAAGAAAGTAAGCAGACTTTCTATCCCCCATTATCATTTATGCAGGTTGCAGGGGATTTTTTGTCCTTTGTGAAGTAAGTTCATATACACAGCAAACACAGAGAGAATGACTGGATGATCAAAAAGGCACAAACAACCCATCCAATCATCCAATTTTTGTAGTCCATGCCATAAGACAATACTAATTTTGTGTAATTGTGCATAATGCACAAATAGCATCTCACAAGACTGAGATTTCTCTGAATAGGGAAAACATATTGTGGTTCTGCAGGTAAGTTTCTCACTGAAAACATAACAAGTTAACCTATTTCAACCATCAAAGCCTATTTTATGGAAGAAAGTAAATGCCTATTTGTCATCTCTGCTCACTAAATGTACCTGCTTCATTTTCTCATCCAAATCTATTTGTACACAGAGGAATGGAACATTCAAAAAGGCCCTACATGCATACAAGGCAATTCACAGAAGTCAAATGTTCAGTTATGAAGAATATTCTGGTCTATGAGCATCAGACTTTTTTGACCTATGAGCATTGGAATCCATATATATATATGACAGGAAGGTGTATGTTTGTGGAATCAGAATCGGCTCCAATACCCCTCAACCATCCCCCCCCCGCTAATTCAGCATGTGCACCCTGTAATGTATGAGCCCGGAACAAATTGAGGTGCCCTACGCCCCACAGATTGGGAAAAAAGAAAAACTACACCTCCCAGCGGCCCTTGCGGTGCACCACGGCCAATCAGAGAGAACGGTGTGGGCGTGGAATAGGCAGGGCAGCAGTCATGTGGCCAGAACACTAATGGCCACCACACTTACAGGGAGCCGCCATTGGGTAATCCAGAACCCCTGCCCAGAGAACGTGGGGCCACTGAGGGAGATCTGTCATTGCCGCCCGTGGGGCCATAAGGAACAACCGCGGCTTGCATAGCCAGCAGCAGAGGGACACCAGCCCTGGGCTGGCAAGAGGGGGGAGGGACAGGGACTGGGGAGAGGGAGAAGGCCCCAGCTCCAACCCCACAACAAGGTCCAGGGAGAAAGCAAAGGGACACACGTACCCAGGCCCCATCCACCAAGACCGACCTGGAGAGCCACATGTGCCCATTTCACCCTCCTCAGACCCCAACCACTGCAACACTTACCTGCCTAGGGAGGGTCTCCCTCCTCCAAAACCCGGCCTCACGCAGGGGACACCAGGGCCCAACCTGGGGCATGGTCTGCTGCTCCTGCTGGCCAGGGGGTTTGCCACAACCTTCGCTGCCCACCTCCAAGGCTGCAGTGGGCTGAGGCCACGAGCGAGCCAGAGGAAAGGCCAGGCCCCGAACTGGGCCCATGTCAGCAGCGCCTGCCACCCAGGAGTTTCCCATCTCCTCCACTGCCCACCTCCAAGGCCTTGGCGGTGGCCTAGGGTCACGAGAAAGGCAGTGGACAGGGGCGTGATGCACCATCTGCTGAAGTGGACAACAACCCTGGCCAGATCCCCAACTTGCCCCGCCGGGGCAAGCTCCCAGTGCCATAATTCTGCAGCCTGGAGGAGGATGGTGGGGCAGGGATGGCCATCCACCAACAGCAGATGGCAACAAATGGAGGCTTGGCCCGAGAAGGAGAATGGAGAAATAAAAGGGGAAAGCAGAGAGACAGAGGGAGGAGGGAGGAAGAGGAAGGAGAAAAGAGGGAAGAGGAAGCAAAAGAAAAACAGAGTGGGGAGAGAAAAAGAGGGAGGCTGAAAACAAAAAAAAGAAGGTTGGAGGAAGACGAATAAGAGGAGGATGTAGGAAGAGAGTTACGGGGAGAAGGATGGAGTGAGGAGAAGAATGGAGAAAGAATGGGGAGGGGGACAGAAAAGGAGAATAGAAGAAGAGGAGAAGAGGACAGAAGAGAAGCATAGAGGGGAAGGGGGAGGAACAGAAAAGGAGAGAGGAAGAAAAGGAACAGGAGGAGGAAGAAAGAAAGGAAAATGAGGAGGGATGGAAGAAGAGGTGTAGAGGAGGAGAGCAAGAAGAGGAGAATAAAGAGGAGGAGGGGGAAAGAAAATGAAAAAGAAGAGGATGGGAGAGGAATAAGAGGAGGATGAAAGAAGAGAAGTAGAGGAGGAGGAGGATAGAACGAAGAGGAGACTGGAGGAATAAGAAGAGGAAAGGAGGAAAGAAGAGGAGGAAAAGATGAGGCAGAGGAGAGGAGAATGGAAGAATAAAAGGAACAAGAGGAGGAGGTTGGGAAGAGGAAAATGAGAATGGATGGAAGATAAGAAGTTGAGGAGAAGGAGGAGGGAAAGAAGAGGAAAATGAGGAGGAGCTATCAGCGGTTCATGCATTACATTTTAAAAAAAAACCGGGCTACCCCGGGTAATCAGCTAGTATACACATATTGTCAGTCTCAACCAATGGAGATGTTGGAGAAATCTGGACCAGCACGTTGTTCTTTGATGCAAAGACTGCAACCCACCCAACACGTTGATTACAGTTCCACATATCTATAGAACTGGTATGCAAAAGGAAAAGCAAATTAAAGAAGAACTTGGTCTGGACAACAGCAATCTGCTAAACCAAGAATTTTATAAGAATAGCAAAGAACCAAAGATGTAAATTAACATGATTAAAGTAGTATCTAAATTGACATAGTGTCATGCATTGTAGAAGACGATTTCATCATCCCACACATCTCACAGATCTTTGCAACCTCTCCAGATTGAAATACATCTTTGTAACAAACAACAGAATTGGGGTGAGCTTTTCTTCAACTATCTGGAGGGAAAGAATGTTAAGGAAAGGAGTCAGTTTTCAGAGGGAGACTGTTCTTTTTTAAAGACAGCATCAACTTCAATTACAAAGATATTCAAAGCACTCCTCTGAACAGTACTGGACTGACTGGTCAGCTGAAACTTTATGGCCATTTGGCTTAAGTAAAGCAGATTGGAGGAAATATAAATCCATTTACTTACTTAGTGGAAGATCTAGTCTGTGAGACGTGTAATACTTTTTATAGAGTCTTAAATGCAGAGTTTTGCCAACTGGTTACTGTAGTTGAATGATTTTTCATCTGCAGCCACAATCAGGACTACTTGCTAAATAGATATTATGTTTTGGCTTTCAGATTTCATATATAACTGCATGATTTTATTTTTAAAATGGCTAAGTACTGTTATTTTCCCTGTGCAGCACTTTAGAAAGGGTAACCATTAAAAAAAGAATATATTACTAACAAACATTAAATATTAGCCATTGCTAATGAGGGCCTTCCAAATGAGAGGAACTCTTCTCAACAGAAATGGGGGCAGCAGTATAGCTATTACCAATAGGGAGTACTTAGAATATCAATAAGATCTTAGTGTGAGGAAAATTATCTCCCTCAGCTGGATGTTTATCTTAGGTCCCTTCCAACATACCAGTTCCCTGACTGTACTTTTTATTCCTCAGGATTCTTTGGAAACCCACTTCCTGACCCATCTGTGGATCAATTAGATCCGTGGTTCCCACCATAGGGTACATGGGGCAATTTGATTTAAAAGTGGGGGTGTCAACTTGAGAATGAGTTATCAACAGGGATTGGCCTTTTAGGCCTCCTCCATGTGAATAGGAGTTCACATTTTGAATAATCTATATATATAAAAGAAAGATGTCCCCTTGTGTGTGCTGAATACGAATCTACACCCCTTTACTATCCATAACCACACTTCACACACACTTACATAGTGTACTAGCGATGGTCACAGTGGGGGCCCAGAACGGCATGGGGGCCCTACACCCCACAAATTGTAAAAAACAAAAAACCACAACTACCAGAGGCCACAGCAGCATGCCGCAGCCAATCACAGGAGATAGCATGAGCATGGCAGAAGCGGGACAATGACACAGCCAATTGGGAAAGGGGGCATGGTCAGAGTGGCCGTTGGCCTCTGGAATGCACTAACTCAAACCCCATCCTCTTGGGCTGGGCCTGCAGGGGAAGGAGGTGCTATGGAGCTCAGCTGCCTAATGTATCCACTGTGTGTGTGTGTGTGTGTGTGTGTGTGTGTGTGTGTGTGTGTGTGTGTGTGTGTGTGTGTGTGTGTGTGTGTGTGTGTGTTCATTCAGAGGGATGAATGGAGCATGTCTGATGAGGGATAGTGTGTGTGGAAAGGGCTGGTGTGTGTGTGGGAATGAATAGTGTGTATGGAGAGGAATGGTGTGTGGGTGTGTGGGTGTGTGTCTGTGTGTGTGTCTGTGTGTCTGTGTGTGTGTGTGTAGAGGGATAGTGTGTGTGTGTGTGTGTGTGTGTCTGTGTCTGTGTCTGTGTCTGTGTCTGTGTGTGTGTGTGTGTGTGTGTATATATAGAGACAGGCTCTGGAGTAGGCTAAGGGGGTTTCATTTCAATTTGTTTAGTCTGCTATGCTAGCACCACGTGCAAACATTTAAAATGTTTAATTCTGTGCGAACATATCAGAGAGTAAACGATGCAAGTTTTCAGAGCAAGTTTCCCCCTCACGCCAGAATGTGACCATGCATGCCACGCTGCAAGGGCGTGAGCACAGGCCCTGATAACCCCCACACATACCTGAGCGCCAAAAACACAGGGCAACACCGGCATACCCACAGCACTCACCGACGCAACCCCGAGGGCCGTGCCGCCACCACCCCAACCATCCCCAGGTGAAGCCGGGCATTAAGCTAGTAAGAGTCATATGTCACAGGAGGGAGCATCAGGATTTTAGAGATGCTTAGGTGGAGCATGATCAAAAAAGTTTGGGCACCACTGAACTAGATCATCTCATGGTCCATTCCAACATACCAGTTCACTGACTGTACAATTTTCTGTGAAATAGACCTTAATACTTGTGGACTAAGGCAACAACCCAATTACAGTACTAGTTCCAACTACACAACATCCTTTGGGTCAATGGTAATCATTTAGGTGTTAATTTACTATCCATCAGTTCACACAGTGAGTATGTTCTAGTTCAGATGAACAATTGGATTAATACCCAAGATTATTTTTCATATTGGCAAACTAAAATGGCTCATCTTTGTTGAAGTTAGCAATGGATGGATGGGGTGGCTCCTCCACTATCCTGAATTAAACTACAGTGAATTTTTCTAGACCCTCAATACCTTATGAGGTAAAAGAAGAAGCAAGAAAGAAGAATTTTTCTAGTCCAGGTAATTAGACAATTGCACCTCACTCTTCCATTGCACCAAAATTATAGGGTGAGGGACTGAATTTTGCCATGTCTTCCTGTGTTATTTTGTTATCTTTTCAGAATGATCCAAATAATGAATCAAAAAAGCCAATTTTAAAACAAGCACAAACATACCAATTAAACTGACTGCACTAGTTTCACATCACAATTGGCCACCTCTCTGTGTGTGTGTGTGTGTGTGCTATTTGTAGAATCCAGTTTTTGGCCCTCCTCCGTCAGACTTCAAGATAGGAGCAGAATGTTGTTGTTTCTATAATATGCTGAAAAAAGTGCAAAGCAAATTGTTAACCACAATAGTTAGGGTAGTCATAGTCAGTTAAGAATGGTTTTGGAATAGTTGGCTTCCTGTAAAGTTTGTTTTGTTTTAAAGAAACAAAAAACCACCCAAATTAGTAGCAGAAACCAAGTAGTATCATAAAGCAAGCAGAATTCTGTCAGCTACAAATTTGACTGTAGCACTAGAGTTTTTGCTTCAGGGTTTTAGTGATACTCTTACTGCATACACTCTGATTTTCCTACATTTTACATGATTTCACTCATATAGAACAATAGGCAAGGATTTAGGATTATCATTTTGTAGGATTCTGGGGAACAGATGAGTTACTCTTACAAAAGTATGAATTGATCAACTGCATGTCACTTAAAATTAGGTCAAAGACTGCATGGAATAAGACCAAAACCAAAAAAAGAACAAAAAACATACAAGAATGTTTATTTAGCACATGTTACTTCCTTTGAAATCTGGTTTATTATTCCCTTTGCAAGCCAAAAGCATTAACCAGGATTTCTTCTCAGTTTGTAAATCCTATATTATTTAGAGCAGGGGTTTCCAACCTACAGCCCATGGGCTGGCCCCTGTCCACAATGCCATTCCAACTGTAAATGCACCCGCTTCTGCTTCTGGGGTGTGGTTCGGCCCCCTCAGCTGTTCTGGGGGCGTGGTTAGGCCCACAGCACAAAAAGGTTGGCCACCCCTGATTTAGATGGATGTTTCAGAATCTCTTGATATACTAATAGTTAAGACAAGTGAGAGTGAATAGGTTATACATATGTGGAATTCTCAGGGACACTAACCTGGGCTTTATGTGAATTATGTAGGGCAGCTGCACATGGAAATAGGATAAATTATAAGAATATATTGTTGCCATTTGAGAACCCAGTTGTAAACCAAGACCTCATATGAATGACCCCAAACACATGTATTAGTCTCACAGAATGTGCAAAATCATATTAATAATATATGTTTTAAGCATTAGTCCGATTTCATGGATGCACTTTTCTATAATTTGTTTACTCATTTGCATTGAGAGATACTATGAAGAAAATCAAGCAAAGAACTTGATCAAATATTACCAGAACAGGGTCTGAAATATTAATAATAAAATATTTGTATGCTGTTAAGTCAATTCAATACACAGAAGTGGTTTAGTCCCTTCTTCCTGGAGACACAATGGGGAATCAAACCTCCAACCTCTGCCAATATTTAAACCACTAAGTTATCTAGCCAGTAGATTCATTTAAATTTATTTTACTGTTTGAATATGCTAAGCAGAACAATTTCAAAACTATCACAGTATATTTATGAGAATGAAGGTGGTTTTTCACCCAACAATAAAATTGCATCTGCTATGAAAACCTAAGTCATCAAAACAGTTACATCTTTCATAACTTCCAGATATTTTCTCACGCTTCAAATTGTAGAAATAATTGTGATTTTGATGTTTAAAGTATTGCAAGGCATTTCATGCAGCTTTATAAAAGGATTTTGCCAAGTTTTCCAAAATAAAATAGGAATGAAGGAGACATTCTCAAATGTCTTTGTACAAGATGGGCTGTGGCTCATTGATGATGCATGTGAGTTAGTACTTTACAATGCTTAAAAGTCTAGTTTAAACTTGATTCGAGGATGGGATGTGGGTGAAGAGAAACCATGGAGTTCCAAAGCGCCATAGAACCAGAACATACCTGTCAAGTTTCGGGAAATTTCTGTCAAATAAGGGAAATTTCCCAACCAAAATGGGAAACTGAACAGCTATGCTTATCCTGTGCTGGCCTCCAGTCTAACTCCAGTCTAATTGCAGTCTAACTAATATGAGATGACGGCAAGAAAGAGTGTAAAATACGGGGGTTTGACAGAAATTTCCCGAAACTTGACAGGTATGAGCCAGAATCATGTGGAATCATGGCGTTTTGGAACTCCGTGGCTTCTCTTCACCCATATCCCATCCTCGAATCATTTAAAATAGACTTTTAAGCATTGTAAAGTACTAATTCTCCGACGGGACTCTATAAATTTGGAACTACACCCCACAGCTTCACTAAACTCAAGTTATAAATATATATTTATCAACGGCATACATGGTTAAAAATGTTGTAGGAGTTTATCTCCAGGAGTCTTTGACTGTTTAATGTCCTTTTTTCACTATTATATTACTATATTATTATGCATGTGGGGGAGTGTATTTAACTTTGTTCCTGTTGGGATTTGGTAGTATGAATTACTAAATTGAAGTCATAAAAGAATAAACAAATATGTAAGAGTTTAATTGGGAGGGAAGAGACAGAACCACCACTTAATTAAACTCACCTGTTCCAGTGCTATTTAATGAGGAATTACATCCAGCCTGTTAATGTCTGTAGCCCAACAGAATTTCTACAGGGAGGCCAGGACACAAGATAAGGATTTGGATAATTAAATTACACATTATGACTAGGTGGGTTCATTCTCCAGATATATGTATGTAATGAAGGTTTTGATAATCTTTACTAAGATATTAGAAATGTTTTAAAAATTATTATCTGTTTTACAGAAACTTTAAAGGAATGTAAAAGTAATCTCTGATGAAGGATTTCTCCGAAAAAGTTGTACACCGGCTGACTTAGACACATTGAATACATAGTATGGAGATTGTATATTAAAATATGTTCTCTCAGCCTCAAATGGATTTTTTGCTCTCTTCTTGTGATACTCCCTTTGGCCATTGCTTTTATACTGCCCAGGCACAATACAACCTGGGGAAAACCCCAATGTCTCATACAAAGTCTTTGTATGAGGCAACTTTTTTCAAGGAATTAGGCGATGTTGTATGAATTCGATGTTGTACGAAGCGGACTTTGTATGAGGTATTACTGTATCTGTAGGGGGAGGGGGCAACAGAAGGAACGAAACCATACACTGCTTTAAAACTGGATGCTAGAAAAAGAGAATAATTTTACAATTGCAAAAGTGTGTCAATTCTAATAGTTTAAACAGGGTCCATCTCCAGTGCCCTGGATAAATACCAGTCTGAATTGATATGCTCAACATAATAACATTTTCCCTGCAGTTTTGGCTACCTTTCTGCTTCTTTTCCCTCCCCTGACCTATTGAACAGAGTATAACTCACATTCATCAAATTGCTCTGTGAAAGAGGTGTTGCGTTCATTCAACACCAGAAATGTCTACAGTTCAGGGGCAAGTGAAACAATTGTGGTGTGTTGCTTGAGACCTTTGGAGATAAAATTAAAAAGCCCAGTATATCAGCTGGTATTAACTGGCACAGTTCCATGTAAAGGGGGCTTGCATTTAATATTGCTGTGAAATAAAACCTTCTGAACCTAGTTTGAAAGGATGTCATTTGGTTTGCTGATTAAACCCAGGAAATGTCAGATTTATAACTACCACGCAACCTTAATTCCTGCTTCCCTGAGTGTACACAGAATAGAGAAGGTGTCCTATAGAAGAAATACAGACTCCATCATCAGCTCCACTGGGACAGCTTTAATTATAGTACATCCTAAATTTTGCACACTTAACTTCCTTTTAGTATGCCCTTCTATTATGTGGCTAAATATATACATTGTCTTCATCCTGTAAGGCTTACAAAACATAGACTTTACAACTTAAGTTTTAAAAGAAAGTATTGTTTTGAATAAGTTTTCTTTTGTTTGTTAGTTAGTTAGTTAGTTAGTTAGTTTGTTTGTTTGTTTGTTTGTTTGTCACCATAACTCTAAGAATTTGTTAAAGAACATAACTCCTGAGAACATAGCTCCTATGTTTTGGCAATCATTTCATAAATACATTCAGAGGTAAAACAGACTTTAGTATTACAACGAACCTGATTAGCTACCCTTGTTCATTAACTAACTGTAGTCCAAATCACAGAATGTTAATCCTGTAAAAATGCAGAATACATCTGGGGCAGAACATTTTGTGAGCTGATTTCAAATGTGCTTGTGTCTTCCTCGCCACCATCATACATTTGTATAGCAAAATATGAAGGGGAAAAGTTAGAGCTTTCTTCCTTTTTCCACCTGCAGTGATTGCCTGCTGTCCTACCTTGTCCTGCTCTACATAACCATCTCTTCACAACAGGAACTTTGTATTGTGAGAATTCGCAGCTGTGTATGTGCTCTATTTCCTCCACTGGAAGGAAATGCCACTGGAAACCATCATATTGAGCTCAACAGCAAAATGAGTGGAGGAAGAACCATTCTGATTCCCAACGGTCATGGAGGGGGAAATGGAATGGCTGTGAAGGCGCACCTTGTCAATATCCTCAAGGTTGCCGCAGTCCATTGCAGCCCTGGTATTAAATCCTGCATGTCTCATTTCATGTGTGCCACAGGAGATGGCTCCGTGATCATAGTGTGTGGGCCACTTCGTGGCAAGCTGGGATCCACCTTAAACAAATTCACGGCAATGAATTTTTTCCTGCTTCAGGAAAAAATGCATTCTTGGATACAAATTGCAGTCGTCGACGACGACAATATTCTCTATAGTTTAAAAATGGGAATCCTCACAATACAAAGTTCCTGGTCATTTCCATAATCAGTGGTGAAGTCAACCCTGGTGGCCGGTTTAAAAAAGGGACTCTCCTCACCACCGCCATCAGCGCCTTCAACGCCCGCACCCTGGTCAGTCGGGCCAGGGGTGAGAACACCTGGGGCGAGGCTGGCGGGCGGTTTAAAAAAGGGACTCTCCTCGCCGCCACCATCAGTGCCTCCAACGCCTACCCCCCACCGCTGCCACACACCTCACAGCTGCAGTCGCTCCAGGGCCAATTGGACTGCTGCTGCTGTTACTGCCGCCACCATCGATGTTGAGAAGCTCTGGTGTCGGTTTCTCACGGCCAGAGTGACTGTTGCTGTCGAGGCCATTGCTGAGGCACAGAGCTCCTTCCCCCGGTTTGGCAGGGGAGTGGTAGCACCTGCGCTGGCACCCCACAACTGGAGGGATTTTGCTGCTGCCGGATGTTGCTGATACTAAGTACGTTGAGCTTTGCTCCATTATGTTGTGGTACTATGGCATATTTATTTTGTACTGATTTGTAATTTTGTAACCTGTAATTTGCAATTGTATGCTTTATTGTATTTTGTGTGTTGTTCATATTGTTATATTGAATTTCATTTGTTATACTGTATTTGATTTACCTGTTGTAAGCCGCCCTGAGTCGGCCTGGGCCGAGTAGGGTGGGGTATAAATCGAATAAATAATAATAATAATAAGAAGAAGAACAATAACAACAACAACAAAACAACAACAACAACAACCCGGGCTTCACAGGGTTAAAACCACATAACTTTTTGACTACCAGGGATTATGACGTCACCTGCCACTTCTTTGGGCTTCCCTGTTTCCTTGGTCCTTACCTGCAGTCTTCACAGTACAGTACAGTAGTTTGAAAATACATGTTTCCCAGGGACACTATATTGTTACAAGCTATCCTTCTTGTTATTCAAAGTATCTGATGGTGGTTTATTCTTCAACGGGAACTTAAAAGCCATTCGGTTTACATAAGATCTTAACCTTATTGGTTTATATGGAGCTATGCAGCTGCTTGCAATTTTTGGAATCCTCTTATGAGAAAGGCAGAGGGATTGTCATGTAAAGCTCCTAGAGTTCCAAATGTATCAGTACAATCTTGCATTTAACCAGCATTCCTCAATAACTTCAGGATTCACATTCAAACTAATAGGCTTGCTTTGAATTGGATATGGTGATCACACATGTGGGAACCGATCCTAACCAGAGTGATCCTACCTGCACCCAAAAAAAGCCCCAAACAGGGGCTCGGGAGAATATAGATCTTGGAGGGGGGGTCACTCAGGTGAAAAAGCATTGTCTGATCACTGTGTTTTACAGCAAACCAGCTCATTCTTGCAGTGTTCCCAACAATGGGCTAAATGCCTGAATAGTCAGACTCTTAATTCAGATTCTGTGGCTTTAACACGTTGCCAGGATAATGGTGACTTTAATGTTTCTCTTTCAACTATTTGAATCCCAAATTCTGTATTGTCCAGCCTAATGAAATCTGAGGAACTCAAAAGCTCACATTTTACTATGTTGTTTTTATGTTGCAGGAAATGTACTACATCGCTCAGTTTTGCTCAAGGTCAACTCACCAACAGACCTTTTAAAACTATTGTTTAAATCAGGGGTTCTCAACCTTTTCAAGTCGGGGAGCAGGTCACATTCCCTCAGACACTTGAGGGGCTGGACTGGTGGGCCCCCTGCCATTTATGGTTGCTGTAAATGAGTCCACAGCTGATTCTGGTGGTGGAGGTGACAGTGGCTGGAGCGAGGATGGGGGCCGAGTTATTTGAATATGTGGGCTGGATCTGGCTCACAGGCCATAGTTTGAGAATCCCTGGTTTAAATCTTATCCTTAGTGTTCCATCTTGAGAACTGTTATAGATAGTACCCTGTCTTATTTGGTAACTGTTGAGGTGCCAATTATGGCATATAAATTGTGCCATGTGTACCAATTCTGGCATATAAATTGTAGTTTTCTATCCACCAATGGGAGATCTAGTGTAGTACTGAATAGTAGATAGAGTGCTGGACTAGAATTCATAGGATGAGGGTTCAAATCCCTACTTGGCCATAGAAACTCATGGGCAAAGGTAAAGGTAGCCCTTGCTCAAAAGCCCATCGTATCTGATTCTAGTGCTGATCTCCATTAATAGCCAAAGAACAAGTGCTGACTGCATCTGCAGACTTTTCCATGGACATGTGGCTAGGGTTGCCATATGTCCCGGTTTTCCAGGATTTTTCCGGATTCAAGATGTCCCAGCCAGTTCAAGAAAAAACATGTAAAAGTCCTGGATTTTTAAATTTGAACACAGGAAGCAAGACCACCCCTCACCAAGGGATTTTTGCAAAGAGTTAATTCACTGCCTCCCTGCCTTTCTTTCAGTTGTCCTGCTTGAAAGCAGTGAAGGCCAAACAGCACCCTACGGCATACCTGTCAAGTATCCCATTTTCCCGGGAAAACCCCTTATTTTTACCCCTCTTCCTGCCCCCCTCCCATTTTATTAATTTCCCTGTAATATCCCTTATTTTTTAAAAAAAAAATCCTGACCAGAGCCCTCACAGGCGAAGCTGCATTATGTTTTTCCTGCCACCAGAGGTCACTGTGGCTGTTCACTTGTGGAAGGAGAGAGAAAAGGTGGTGGGGGCCTTTTGAAGTTTCTCTTTCATTTCTCTGCCACATGGTCATGGAGGCTTCGTTTTTGCTGCTAGTGGTCAGAGCCACCATGGGACGGGGAGTCTACTCTAGGTGAGCGATATTTCATATATGGAGATTAACTCCTCAGCTGCTGGGAGGCTTGGAAACTGCAGACATTGCTTTTTTACTTTACTAATTCCCTTCCTTAAGCTGGATGCTTAAACTGCAACTGGTTGCAATGAGGAACAAATAGATTGGTTAATTTGGGGGAATTAATCCCTTGCTCCTCCACCCTAATTGGGGAGGGGGTGTCTAGCCACGTGCAGGGCTAGTTCACCCTAGAGGGCTGGTTTACTATTCTGCTCTTTGCTTCCCAGAAATTTTTTTAAATTAAAAATGAGTAAACAAGAAAGAAAACAAAACAAAAGTCCCCCAAGAAGATGGGAAAAGGGTTCTTTGGCCCACACAGCTTTGTGCCCATTGCATCTACAATACCATCTAGCCATCTTATTTTTGGCCACCCCCTTCTTTTGTCCTCCACCTTTTCCAGCATCAAGGTTTTCTCAAGTGAATCCTCTCTTCTCATTTGATGTCCAAAGTACTTTAGCGTCATCTTTACTATTTGACCTTTAATGAGCAGTCATGGTTGATTTCTTCTAGGATTGACCAAATTCTAACACCACATTTCAAAGGCATCTATTTTTCTGCGCTCAGCTTTCCTAATGGTCCAGCTCTCACAGCCATACATTACCACCAGGGATACCATTGCTTTGACTATGCAATTTTTTGTTTGCAAGGTGATTCCTCTACTTTTAACTATGTTCCCCAGGTTTCTCATAGCTTGTTTCCCAAGCATCAGTCGCCTTTTTATTTCATGGCTGCAATCACCATCTGAAGAGATCTTTGATCCTAAGAAAGTAAAATCTGCCAGTCGTATCCAACTCTAGGGTGCAGTGCTCATCTCCATTTACAGCCAAAGAGCCAGTGCTGTCTGTGTTTGCAGACATGTTCATGGCCATGTGGCAGGCATGACTACAGCCCAGCAAGTCACATGGCTATATTTGGCCACCCCCACAGATTTGGCCATGCCCACAGGGGCGTGGCCAAATTTTCCCTTATTTTCAAATCCAAAACTTGACAGGTATGCCCTGAGGAGCCCGCCAGGGAGAAGAGACACTTGCAAGCGAGACAATTGAAAGAAAGGCACGGAGATAGTGAAATAACTCTTTGCAGTAATCCTTTGGCTCACCTTGAAGTTTGGGGGACAAGGAGTTGTCCTCAGCCCTTTTCCTCGAAAGCCGAGAGAGAGCAAGAAATACCCATATCTAAGAAGCCAAACCTCCACCATACACTGGGATGGAGGATTCCTTCTTCACATGACCACAAAGGGTTAATTGCATTGGGTTGGTATTCCCTGTCTGCCCTGGACAGGGATTATGTGCGGTCTTAGAGCCGTGGTCTCCCTGACAGCTCCATCCAATGCATGCACAGGTTTGGCGGGAGAGAATTATTGCAACCCTACATGTGGCAGGCATGACCAGACAACAGAGTGCAATTTTTTAAATACATCACCGACCATGAAAGCAGTTTTTATCCAATAGCACATGAGACATAAATACCACATGAAAACACTGCTATGAGATTTCCCTCCCTCTCTCTCTCTCTCTCTCTCTCTCTCTCTTTCTCTTATGGTAGCTAATGATAATAGAAGTGGGAAAATTTACATCATGGTAGTTTCAGGGACTGCAGTGGCTTATTGGTTAAGATGCTGAACTGGACGACTGGAAGGTCAGCAGTTCAAGACCCAAGTGCTGCATGATGGAGTGAGCTTCCATCTCTGTCCCAGCTCCTGCCAACCTAGCAGTTTGAAAGCAAGAAATTGCAAATAGATAAATAGGTACCACTTCAGTGGGAAGGTAAATAGTCTAGTCATGCCTGCCACATGTCCACAGAAACATCTGCAAACACAGACAGCACTGGCTCTTTTGCTATAAACAGAGATGAGCACTGAACCCTAGAGTCAGATACGACTGGCTTTTAAGCAAGGGTGACCTTTACCTAATTTCATAGCACCTAGTTAAATGCACTTGATTCTAGCAGAAGAAGATCTTTGGAATTATTTCTAAAATCATGACATAAGGCTAAATCCAAAGTTAGTGTTGCATAAAATAGACTCATTGAAATGCAAGGAATTCATTAGTTACAACTAACTTAAATCCCATAGGTTATGAATTAGCCTATTTTCGGCAGGACTAACAATGGATTGAGCAAACCATTTTTGTGGTGGACCTATATTTCTCCCAACACCTAATTCTGTGGCATATCTATCCAAGATTATTTTTACCTAACGTACATTTGGTGTCAAACTTACTTGGTGGAAATTTTCTGCAGATTAAATGACATTTCCCTAGAATTGGAAGAAATGATCACTGCTTCTATAAGACTAGTTTTTATGCTTCAGAAACAAAGAGTAGAACGGAATCCTTATTTTTTTTAAATACTCTGTTCTGTTAGAATCTACACAAAAGCTTTTTATTTGCACTTAAAAAGTAAAGGATTGTTTGTGGCAATGAGACTTGGGGAATTTAAAAAAGCAAAACAAAAAAAAACCATTCCCATTACCTCTACACTTTAGTTTTAATATGGCAAACACATTTTACAAACTATAGTCACATTTTTTGATCAAAAGAAAAATCAGATATGCCGCAACATTGCAAAAAGGGATTAAATAATAAGGCCCATCCAGAGAAACCTCTCCGTTTTATGCATTTCAGTATTTTCTGGTTTTGTTAATCAGAAGCAGATGGCCTCCTCTTTTCAAGAGTGTTACTGACATGGCTTGTATCAAGAAGTATGATGTTTCCAGCCATATTTCCAACTTAAAGAGGAACAGTTACATTTGAATAAGCAACAAAACATGTGGATGATTGTCTGAATTGAAATGAACTTATGAACCTTAGAATTCATGAGCCAGCCCTAATCATAGCCAAATATTGCCAACATCTGGTTTTTCATCTTGGTCCATTTACCCTGAAAATCCTAGAAACAGCTGAACAAGAGATGGACATTCAAATCCCTCCACAATTTATTCTTCTTTACCCCCTCTTGTTTAAAAAAAATGTGGCAGCAAAGTAATATAATTGTAATCTGTGGATGAGTAAAGGATCTGTTCATGTAACATGCCCTGCAAATACAAACCCATGATTTGGCATACAATTCATGCAAATTCCAACGTGGCCATTGATTAGCAAGCCATATTCTCAACGAATACCAGTAAAGAACTCCAATGGCTCACCAGGAAACACCTCACACAAAGCATATTCATTTCCACCTTATGTTACCAGTGCCAAACATGGACACTTACAACAAAACATTAGTAAAAGTTGGTTCACTACGGAAATAAGATGTCTGAGGGAGGCTGCTGGAGTGACTAGAAGGAATGAGACTATAAGGCAGGGATTCTCAACCTGCGGCCCATGGGCCGGATGTGGCCCACAGTGCCATTTTATCTGTGGGGGCCTCCTTCACCACACTAAGAAGTGCCATGTGGTGGAGGAAAGGCAAAATGGCCATCTGGCCCCCAAAGCTGTCTGAGGGAGCATATGATATGATAAATCTTTACTGTCATTGTCCTGCACAGAACAACAAGATTGGAAAAAAAACCACTCATCAACCCAACAAAATCTAAACAAAATACAACTATACAAAATTATTAGCATGACCTGGGCCCTGGCTTTAAAAGGTTGAGAACTCCAGCTATAAGAGAACAGAACCAAACTTGCACTACCTGTACATACAGAGACAACAAATAAAGTGGTTTGCCCATTTGGAGAGAATGTCTTGAATTCCATGCCTTACAAGGCATATGTGGAAAGAGGAGAAGGACAAAGACCATGAGGCAGACTCAGTGGTTGGAGATAGACCTGGATTATTGTGATGTTGAATGGTTTGCCGTGAATTTGTACTGAGATCAGTCTGTTGTTTTTAAGACATCACTGCTTTCCTCACTCTTTTATTGACTAAATTTCTTCTAAAACTACAGTTTTAGAAGAAATGCTTGTGTATTATGCTAACCAATCATTCTGTATCTCTGTACCTGATGTGTATAAATTGATGTCATGAATCTCACCAAAGCTCACATTGAAATATAACAGTTAGTCTTTAAAGCAGGGGTTCTCAACCTGCAGCCCATGGGCTGGATGCAGCCTGTGGCACCATTTCATGTGGTCCCCCACCACCTCCACCACACTAGGAAGTGCCATGTGGTGTAGGAAGGGCAAAATGGCCATCTGGCCTCCGAAGCTATCTGAGGGAGCATGACCCGGGCCCTGGCTTTAAAAAGTTGAGAACTGCTGCTTTAAAGTGCTACAGCGTTTTTGTTTTCTTTTTGTTTGTTTTTTTGTGAATCTTCTAAGGGATTCTTGCCCACAGTAAGTAAGTTTCTGACCCTTTGGGGGGGGGCGGGGATGAGCAACACTGAACTGACTCTTTTCCCTTCTTTCTCTGCTTTGACAAATACTAGTTTCATCTATATTGAATACCATCAGGTTCATTGGGCCCTTGTGACTAATTTCCTCCACCACTGCAGGGTGCCTATTAATGAGTCTGCCAGTTTTGGCATCAAAATTGTGCACCCCACCCAAAAACAAATCCTTATGATAGAAAATAAACTTACATGATTGCAAAACTATTTCTGAACACAAACTACTCTTTGTTTGGTGTTTGACTGTAGGCAGTGTATATTTTGTTGCACCAATATGACCATGATTTTGGCAAATGATATATACTATAAGACTGCAGTCTGTATTTTCAGATAGGTATTGGAGTTCATGTACATGAATTTCTGTCTTCTGTGGGTCCAAAACACAAAGGAAATTAAGATATCCGAACACTCAATGACTTTGTACTATAAATGATCCACTCTGTTAATTTTCACTTTTCCCATCATTCCCACTTCCTACAATTAACAATATAATCTTCACCAAGGGAGTCTGACCCCACTGTAAACTATGTTTGTTTAAGAAAAAAACTCAACTCCATTTCCAAAGCTATTTATGTAACATAGATAATACAATTGTTCATAGAACCAAGTAAAATCACAAAAAGTAAAGCATAAAATAGTAAATATTCTCTACCCATTATTGGTGTAGATTTTGGAAAAGATACTTTTTAGACACTTCCAGAATCTATGCTGACTCAAGGACTTGATGAATTATAGTCCAAAAGTATCTTTGCAACTTCTTCTTCTTCCATGTAAAGCTGACAAAATGAAGGCACCTTTTGGTGAGTTCATTCTGCAGTTACCTTTGCCTGACCTAGTGTGAGAAAGATAAGCTGGCAACACAAGGTTGTCATTACCACAGTATGCCTGGTTGTGGTTCAAAAATACCACAATCTTTGAGGAGGCTTTTTCTGTGTACCCCAACTTTGCAATGCTCGGCTTAGATGACATAAACATGTTACTGGTTTTCACAAATCAAGTCATGAACCTGATAAATAATGAAACTTGAATGGAAATAATTCAGTTTTGCTGTAAGCTGTTTTGTTATTTCTCTCCACTATTATATCAGTTATTGTTATTAAAATGTTCTGACTTTGAAGTGGAGAAAAAACAGAATCGCTTCACATTTAACTCAGCTTTTTTGGGAATTTTACAAGAAACCCAAACACTGCTAACCTTCTCTTCTTCCAACACACGTACAAACACACAAAAAGCAGTGGAGCAGTGTTCTAAACAAACAAAATGTTGATCTGCCTTTTATTAATTTCATTTTTTATCTCCTTGTATACAGACATCTGACAGCTATGGCATTCATGGACAATGCATTTGAAAAAAGAAGACATAAATATTCAGAGACATATTAGAATGCTGTTCAATGTAAGCACCTGTCTACTTAGTGTTGACAGAAAATCATTTACTTTGCTTTATGCATGTTCTCTCTGGAGACCACTGAGGTCCTATTTTATTTAAAGAGACAGTCCCAACATCAGCACTTCCTCTTGAAAATGCAATATATATAGCTAATTATATTTATCAAGGAAACAATTTTGGTTTATATTTTTCAATAATCCTTAAACAATTTTGTCAGTTTCTTACTTCATAACCATCTTCCCACTGGGAATCAGAAGGCATATGACCTCATTATGTCTTTATTTATGACATCACAGAAGATAGCAGTCTCCTTGAAGATGCATAATCATGTAGCTCTAATATTTACTTACCTTCTCGCCCACGGGCTACTCTCTGTTCACTTATTTATAATATTTATCCATCACTTTTCCATACTACTGATGTCATCCCTACTCATATTAATGGCAGATGACTTTCCATCCCATGTTAATCCAAACAGCAATGTAAACAACAACATGTTTCCTTTTTTCAGGGCTGAAAGCAACATATTTGGCTTCCCTGAGACAGAACAGCAAATAGTGCCTCTACACTCAAATAAGTCATGGGCCATAGTATCCAAAGCCAGACAAATTATTTTTGTACAGGATACAGAAAATCTCAAAGGTCCCATCCTCTCCCACATCTCTTCCAATAAAGTAATAATGAGCTACATAGCTAACAATATAACTTACAATTTTTGTCAAGTGGCTAAGACACTGACTGGGAGGCGGAAGGTCAGCAGTTCGATTCCTGAATACTGCAGGATGGAATGAGCTCCCGTCTTTCTCCCAGCTCCTGCCAACCTAGCAGTTCAAGAGCAAGAAATTGCAAGTAGATAAACAGGGACCACTTCGGGGGGGAGGTAAACAGCGTTCCATGTGCTCCAGTGTCTAGTCATGCCTGCCACATGACCACGGAAACGTCTGCAGAAGCAGACAACACTGGCTCTTCGGCTTTGAAACAGAGATGAGCACTAAAGCCTAGAATCAGATACGACTGGCTTTCGAGCAAGGGAAACCTTTACCTTTACCTTAATGTTGGCATGCATAACAGATTATTTTTACAAAGTCTGAATGTTTGCTGCTTCAGTCTGTTTCATGAGTGTATCAGCCCCGATTTAAGGAAATGCAGATATGGCTAGAGTCCTGCTACACAGATATGCTAGCATGAGGCAAATGGCATAAAGGCAGTGGTGGGCATCAGCAGGTTCGCACCGGTTCGCCAGAACCAGTAGCAGAAATTCCGGCTGGGCCTGCCCATCCAAGTTTTGAAATAAAGTAGTCCTAATTTGTGTGCAATGCAGGGCTTTCCCCCTGGCCACACCCACCATACCACACCCACAGAGTAGGTAGTAAAAAAATTTGAAACCCACCACTGCATAAAGGAGTCCTGGTGGGTGGCGCAGTGGCTAATTTGCTGACCTGCAACCAAAAGGTTGCGAGTTTCATCCTGACCAGGGCTCAAGGTTGACTCAGCCTTCTTACTTCAAAGGTTGGTAAAATGAGTAACTAGCATGTCGGGGGCAAAATGCCAAACTCTGCGGCATATAAGTGTGATTGCTTTGCTTTTTCTTTAAATCCTAGTGAGCACTTGAAAAGTTGATGCTTGCATTTCTAGTCATGCATTACGTCATACAGCTGTTGTATGATATGAAGACAAGCTTCAAATGCAAGCCTTGACTAGGGATACTCTGCCACAGTGACGTATACTTTTTTACTTACACTGACCGAGAGAAGTAATAGAGTTTGGGCCATTGACCATCTATCTATTGGACAGAAAAATTAGCATATAGGATCAACATAAAGATTGCTGCACCAGTATCACCTCAAAATCAGAGCACTATGTCTAGTAGCAGCACAAATATATTATCCTTTATCAGTCACAGTATTCCTGGATACAGGGTAACAGCAGTGGGTGATTCTCAACTGACATAAAAATTAGACTCCACTGGTTGAGAGGGGAGGACTGGAAAAGAGGCACATTTTATCCAAAAATCAAGCCACCTTCAGTTCAGTGCCCTCAAGGCTACAACTCCCATTACACCCAGTCTTGGCTGTACCGTCTGGAGATGGTGGTATTGGTAGCCACCACACCAGGGGGTCCCGAGCTAGAGAAGGCTGCTACAAACCTTCTAGCTTTCATCAAGTTCAGCCTTGGGATTTTCGGCATTCATTCATTGTGTGTGTGTATTTAATTACCATAATGCCATTTCTCAGCAATGCTTTGAGCGCAGCTGTTTGTGTAATACTACTCAGGAGACTCCAGTCTGTGGAAAGCAATCTTGGCTGATTTCCTTCTGCAGCCTTTGCTACCATCACTTCCACAGTTCCAGAAGATCCCTGAAACCATGATGGCATATTTGGGGAGAACAGAAGGGATTTGTAGGGCAGTGAAGATCACCTTCTACATCTTGTAGGGCAGTGAAGATCACCTTCTACATCTTTTAGCCACCAAGAAAGCTCAGCTACACCAGGGAGAATCCCAGAGATCAAAATAACTTTTTGATCCACAGAAAGAAAATGCAGATTAAAACTCATCATCAACATCTTCTTCTTCTGAGTATGTATGTGGAAGCTCTAAAGATTGATGTTATGCTGCATCCAAACCATCCTTCAAAGTTCTTCAGATCTTCTGCTTACAACACACTTTTTCCTGTTTCTTTTATCCTGCATGGTAACCATACGTACTTTTCATTTCTTGTTGCTTGATCAAAGTATTCTAACTTTCTGCATTTTGTGTGTTTAGGGAAATAACAAACAATCCTCCATTATTTTAGCTATATGCTTTGATACAAAAGGGCATAAGAAAACAAACCACAGATTTTGAAAGACACCTGTCTACAGCAAACTGACTGTGAAGGACAAAGCATGTGGTAGCTGCATGCCTGCGCCGTTCATCTACTTAAAACAAGAATGATAATGTGTTCAGACTGTGCACACATGCTTAGCAAAGGAGATTAATTCTACTGTATGCGCTCATATTTGCTTTCCAAAAGGGAGCTTCTGACAACACAGTTCTGAAAGGCTCTATGTGTCTCCCCAACGTGTAAAATTGATGCCATGCCTTGCCTCTGTGAGGAGCCATCATTTCCACAGGGCTAATACTTGAAGCCAGCCTGAACCTGATTCACAGGTCAGAACAGGAAATAGGATCAGCAGAAATATAAGTAGAAGTGAACAAAAGAAAACATAAACAAAATTCTGAAATGAGGATGAGAGTTATTTTAACATGTTCCATGCTACTTGACAGATATGAAATAGTTGCAACTAAGCCCTGATGAGAAGGCTTAGGTAAGGGCAGATTGAGGGTGAGGAAAGAGGAGGGAAAGAGTGTGTGTGTGGGTGGGTGGGTGGTTGTGTTGTTGGTTGTTGTTTTTTTTAAAGAGTTGAAGAAGGTAACTGGTGTTCATCTGCAAAACCTGACAATGCTGCCATCTGTAGGCAAAATATTATCATGACCACTGTGTTAAATCCAGCCTGCAAGACATTCCTTGTTAACTTACTACACAAAGCACAGCTAGTGAAACAGGAGCAGAACTGAGAATTCAAAAATGCAGGTGCCTCCTCGCAAATATTTAATTCTCCCAGTGAACTGAGAGAGTATCTATTTCAGTCTAGTGAATTTGACTGTCTTTTATAATTTAATTAGGATCACGAAACAGCAACCTGGCTGCATGTAGGAATTATGAGCTGTGTGATTCCAGATCACCCATGGATCCCTTTGTTCAATTACACAGATGCCTTTTATAGAAAATTGTCTCCATCACTCATATCCCCCTCTTTTTCTTCTTCTTCTTCTCTTCCTCCCTTTTCCAGAGCATTTGCATGGTACTAGAGCAGAAAATATCTTTCTACACATGAAAGGTTAAAAACAAACAGATAAAGGTGTTGCAAACTTTCAAGATCCAAATGATTATGATCATTAAAAGGCAGGTCATTGCAGCACATGAAAGAGCAAGTTTGCAAATCCTTCTAGTTCTCCTCTGCTGTATGGAGATTACAGGAAATGGAACAAAGTCCCATCCAATTCTGGTCTTCCATAGTAGAGGTTCCAGTTTCAGGGATGCTATGAATTCACTCCAGATTTTAACATATACTTTGTTTATAGCTTTATACAAAAATTATCTAAAGCAATGAGCCTTAACCCTACCCCATAGTTCCAGTATGTTCGATAACTCCTAAAAAGTGCAGATTATAACTCAGAGTGGATTTACAGCACCTCTGAAACTGGAGTCACCAGCTGCTACTGGTAGCACAGGCTTAGTTTAGGTGCCATGGAATGATAACTAAGCGATAGGCAAGAAAAGGATGCAAGCATGGTAATTTTCAAGTCACGTCTTCCCTTCGTGCCTTCTTTGACTGCAGTTCCATCCTGTCATTAGGCTTCTTCTCTGGCAGACTTTCTGTGGGAGGATTTATCTCACACCATTGCCCATCCTCCATTAATGAAATAACAGGACAATGTAGGAATATAAGAAGGTCTGTGTCTGATACCACCAAGGCCTATCTTCTCCAGCATCCTGGTTCTCACAACAAGCCACTTCAGAATTATACTGTTTCCAATACTGGATTTGGTTGTGACAGTCTTTGGTGATACTGCCAATCCCTTTCTCATTCATATACTGTATATGTATGTACATGATGTGAATGGGAATTTATATAAATATATATAAATTCAGATCTGTTCCATTTTTATGTATATGTATATGTATATGTATATGTATATGTATATGTATATGTATATGTATATGTATATGTATATGTATATGTATATGTATATGTATAGACAGACAGACAACCCAAAATTTGGGAAATGAGACATTCCCTACTGCTTAGACATCAAGTGATTGCTGCACTGAGTTTAACCTGGGGCTTATCATTATCTCTTTTTGTGAAGCAGTTTACAGAGATGTGCTTTGAATTCACTGTGGGACAGATGCATGACCAGACTGATTCAAATTGGGTGCTACTGATTTTATTTATTTATCTGAGTCCAAAGCACTGAAATTTAAAACCAACACAATTTTAAAATTATTGGTGCTACTGGTATTCACCACCGAATCAGTTTATTATTTTTGTTTATTTATTTATTACATGTATATAAAATTAAACATAATGTAATACACAAAAACAATAAATTATAGACAATAAGGAATAAACAATAACATTACCCCAAAAACAACACACATTGGCAACAGTAAAATATATAGTTATTTGAACCTGTTGTTTGGCAATTGGAAGAATCTCTTTAAAAGCCTCTTTAAAGAGAAATAATTTCAATTATTTTTTAAAATATAGACAAGGATGGAACATGTTACACCAGTTCCCCTTTTATTAACACAGGAGTTCTCAACCTTTTTAAGCCGGAAGCTGGCTCATGCTCCCTCAGACAGCTTCGGGGACTGGATGGCCATTTTGCCCTTCCTCCACCATATGGCACTTCCTGGTGTGGTGGAGGTGATGGGGGTCACATGAAATGGTGCTGCGGGCCGCATCCAGCCTGTGGGCCACAGGTTGAGAATCCCTGGTGTAACATAGCTGACAGCCTGCTTCTGACATTTGCAAATGCCGTTTGCAGTTGCCTCATGTCTACAGGTCAGAAAAATCAATTTTGCACTCCAGTTCCCAGAATCCTCTAGCCAGCACGGCTGCAGGAGATCTTGGGAGCTTAAGTCCAGAAAGCAATTTTCCCCCAATGTGCTTATACTGAAGATATCATATCAGAACCCTCCTGCCAGTTTTTATCTTGCTGCAGCCCTAACTCATGGAATCAGTGTGTGAAGTGACACATGACCTAAATCCAGTTGTTAACGCCAACCAGAAGAGGCCTGCTGGATCAGTTGGGTTTACATAAAAAGTTAATTGACTATTCAATAACAGATCCAAGGGGCCGGCTCTAGCTTGGACTTGCAGCTGAATTTAAATTCACACAAGCTATCCTTTAAAGTCACAAGCCTGAAATTAATTGGTGGTGCCAACTACAATAGACCTGTTAAATCAATGAGATTTATGTTAAACCTTGACTCATCATCCATTAATTGATTCTATAGGCCTATTTGTGCTAGAACCAAGCCACTGAATTGAGAGCCAAAGTTCAAAGTTTGAACAACAACAATGGCGGTGGCAGCGGCAGCAACAACAACAAAAAGAGGACCATACCAAGTTGCTCTAAGTCGTGTCAGACTACTGGGACTATACTCTGAGCTCCCTATAATTATGGATAAGAAACCGTTTTGTACCAAACCAAGCTGTTTTTCTGTTTTGCAATAACGTTCCTGGCTTTACCTCAAAATTATGATGATTGAATCTAGAACCTTCTACATACAAAGCTGTAGCTCTTCTGCTGGAGCCACAAATAGCTCCATGGGGCAAAACCCACCCTGCAAGCAGTCCCAGGTTCAGACCTGGCCTCTCTGCTTCAAACCTTGTCACACAGAATGAACATGGGAAATGACTCCACTTGGAAGCCTTGAAGAAAACTGTCAGTCAGGGTTGACAACACTGATGGACAGATAGACTTATTCCTTACATGCAATAGTGTGCCCATTGTGGTTATGGTCTATTAAACTCTATAAATATTGATCCAGGCCCACATCTATTTGTATACCATGTCTTATGGCTGATTCATAGAACCTCTTACTGTGAAAATACTTTAGGCCATGTCTGCTCTCTGGATGCCCCAAATTTTGAAGCAAAATCCATCTTTTAGCTCAGTATCCAAGAACTTTCGGGAGTAGTGATGGCAATATGTGTATTACCAAAAAGGAGCATAAATCAGAATGCTGATTTACATAAACTCATAAATTAATTTACATGTACATGTGCAAAACCAGAAACAGCTTCTATGATAAAACCAGATTGGCAATCCATCACTTGTACAGGAGATAAAGTGATTATACTACTTTATAGTTGTCTTCTTTACAGATTAATTATTTTTCTGAGTTTTCCCTTTGAATTTAGCTTAATCTATTTTCAACAATTTAGTATAGTATGGTCTTTTACCCAACATTCAGATGACCATGGTTCAAAAGGTGGATCTTGCTAAATACCTATATGCCAGATAGTTAAGAGATAATTAAGTGATTAATTTTTCTTCCTTCACACATTCATTAATGAATGGTTTTACAGGATTAGTGATTTCTTTAAATATGTTAGATTTCGCTATAACAAGCACACTGATGTAAATACAATAGGACATTCCTGAGGGGAACACAATTTTTAAAAAGAATTTCCATATTTACTACAATAAATGTTATGCCAAGAATTTTTATAGCTAACGGAAGACAGAATATACTACACCCAAAGCTAGAAAACAGTTCCAGTACAGAGCATGCCTAATATATAGCCTTCCAAATACATAGTCTATCCCTAGAAAAGTTGTAAATTACAGTTGTAAATGAGGCCACATACAAAATTTTGCTCAAGGCATGAATCATAAATTCAAACAATAATCATCTCATATATGAGGCTCAGCTACTTTGTTTACTTATCATACCCTGTTTCCTAAACATGTAGATGAAAGTAGGTCAAGTAAATTTAGCATCCTTTTCTCATGAAATATGTTATGTTATTGGGTGGCACTGCCTAATTTACAATTACACAAATTCTTTGAATATTCAATTATGTTTTCACGGCACTGTGTCATTACCCATATTGACATTTTACCCCATGATGATACAGTATCATAGAAAGCTGAGGAAACACACATTTATCAAAAAAGCAGCCTGCAGCATTCAATTCAGAGGAGGGGGGCCCAGATATGAAAAGATTATTAAATGGTGGTGAATAATGTTTTTAAGCAAGAAATATGAATGGGTGAGGGAGATTATTATTTCATTGTGTTTTCTGTATTTTGTAGAGCAGTGTTTCTCAACCTTTGGTTTTTGGACTTCAATTCCCTGCAGCCTATGTCAATTCCCCGAAGAACTGATTGGCCAATGTACTGATTTAGGCATCTGGGAATTGAAGTCCCCCTGTGGGGCCTGGGGCCCACATTTGGAACCACTCCTCTAGAGAGATGGGTATATATCAGTGATGGCAAACGTGTGGCACACGTGCCAGAGGTGGCACTCAGAGCCCTTTCTGTGGGCACCCGTGCAGTCACCCCAGCACAGAGTCTGCTCCACCCCTCTACCCAGAAGCCCAATGGGAGTGTTTCCTTCCTTCCCTGTTGCTGTGTTGGCACTTTGCAATAAATAAGTGGGTTTTGGGTTGCAGTTTGGGCACTCGGTCTCTAAAAGATTCGCCACCACTGGTATATATGCTCAATGTACCTTTTGTTTTGTGGATAGTTGTTTTATGTTCACTGCCCTGGATGGCCCTCTGGCCAGAAGGGCAATATACAAGTCTAATAAATAAATAAGATAATGAAATACTGGTGCATCACTGGACATAGTGCTATTTCTACCTTGGAATTTCTATTTGAAAAGACATCTGCTGTAGTGCTGTAGTAGTGTGTCAAGGCCAGACCTACCATTGGATAAAATGTGGCCTCTGCCTCAGAAAATTTCTCTGAGAGTATCATGAAAATGCAACAAGTTTAATTGTTTAGTGTAATGTTATTATATGTTTCCTACCAGAAAAAGATAAAATATACTTATTGCCTTTTCTTCCTTGATAGTAGAGTACCTTGTCTCGCCTTGGGTGCTACGTACACAGGCCTGAGGAGAAGAGTGGGGTGGCTCCATTTCATGCTTTGCCTCTAAGACCACAATATCATATATTTGAGCTAGTCCTGAATGGCAAAAGAGAAGAATGTTTAAAAACAATAATCCAGGAACTGATGGATGCAAGATAGACATTCTTTTCCCATTCTGATTTGATGTGCATCCAATCAGTCATGTTCAGAGCATGCTGTGAACTAAAGTAGAGATATATGCCAAATTCATAATACCAGAGAGGGGGGAAGAAGAAGGAGCAATGGCAGAGAAGGTCCCAAAACAACATCTGTACACTGTGATTCCTGCCCTGGTGTTTAGATTGTATTCCAATTCAGAAATGTTGAGCCAATTAATCTGCTTTATTATTATTATTATTATTATTATTATTATTATTATTATTATTATTATTATTATTATTATTATTATTATTATTATTATTATTAATAATAATAATAATAATAATAATAATAATAATAATAATAATAATAATAATAATAATAATAATAATAATAATTCTAGAGAAGACCACAACTAAACTATACATCTCTGGTGTGTCTGATGTATTATTCTCATGTTTGCTTTTTAAATAGCTGAGAGTCACCTGTAGATACTCCAAGAGACATGTTTTCAGGTAGTCTGACAGAGACAAAATTATTCCTTCCCAAACTGGCGATAAAACAGAATTTTCTATCAGCCCTGAGAGCACCAGATTAATTTAGAGCAGGTGTTGCCAATCTTTTTCAGTCGGGGGCTGGGTCACTTTCCCTTAGACAGTTGAGGGGGCCAGACTGGTGGTCCCCCTACCATTTACAGCTGTCATAAATGCATCTGTGACAGCTGTGGATTCATTTATGGTTGTCATAAATGCATTTGCAACAGTTGTAAACGAGTTTACGGCCAATTCCGGTAGCGGTGGCAGCGGCAGGAACGAGAGTGGGGGCCGGATTATTTGGCACCACAGGCTGGATCCAGCCCGCAGTACATAGGTTGCCTACCCCTGATTTAGAGGGTGTAGCACAGGCCACACGGTACACAATGTCCAATCATCAAATACTTTGGATTAGACAGGCCTCTTAAGAAGAATGTGTTGCCACCTAAAATCTGCTACCTAAAGCATTTGCCTCACTCTACCTATTGCTATGGGTGGCCTTATAAATGTAGCCTTGATTTCTATGCAGGTGTGCCCCCACCTTTAGATCATAGATGGATACCTGTCTAAAAAACATAGGAACTGTAAAACTGTTCCACATCTACCAATTTTCCATTTCTGACAGATGATCAAGCTATTAATTTCCCCACTATATTATATTCTTGCTATAATATGTCAGTGTGACAAGAAGTTTCATTCTAACTAGGTTCTATTATGATTTATGATACCATTTGATTGCAACCACACTATCTCTGTGTTCAAATTTTTGTACCAAATGTTCGCTTCTAGCCTGAGACTTTGTCTACAGAGTTTTAGCCTGAAGCCTTTTTATCCCCTTTCTCCTGCAAACAAATAATAACCCCTGGAAATAGAGAGTTATAATAGAAAGCACACATTTTGTTGGCGAGGTATTTTTAAAATGATTTTTCTCTCTCTCTCTCAATTTGATCAGATGAACCACAAACCACATATGAGAAATGTAACCATATGTTTATCTTGTTTACAACTCTAAATGTGCCAAAAAGGGCAAAAAATGAAAACTAGAAGAGGAACTAGTTTTCCTCAGGCTAAAGCTAGCTCTCAAATTATAGAAATAAAATGTAGGCATCAGAGCCAGAGAATAAGTCATACATGGGTTGTCGCTAATGCAATTGCTCATCTTACTGGTAAAAGTCCATTACACAGCCCCAATTCTGATCCTGCAGGTTTGGTTTAACTTCTTTGGCTCTGATAGAAACATGGTTGACTCACCCTTCTCACATAATATGTGTGGGTGAATTACGTGGGTATGAATGGTCACCTCTATATATTTGCTTTCATCCAACCAGTTGCATAGAAGAATTACCATGATATCAAAGTGCCCACATGAAAAGTGTCACATAGTCTGCATACCAATTGTCTACTTTCTAGGAGATGCTAATTTGGCCATCTATAATATAGACAAACTTTTTTCCTATCAAAGTTTACATCTCCTTGTAAGTAATCTGCAGAGGACATATGTCATCAGCAAGTAGGGATTGAAGAAGGACAGAGAGAGGAAATTATTAATTTCCCCAAAATTGTCTCAGATGACAATTTACACTAACAGGTCATAATCTATTTCCTATGGAGGCTGAATAATTTGTTGTTCAGTCACACAGTCGAGTTCGACCCATTGCAACCCCATGGACTACAGCATGCCAGGCTCCTCTGTCATCTGCCATCCTCCATGGTTCACCCAGATCTATGCCCACTGCATCAACAATGCTATCTAACCATCTCATCCTCTGCCACCCCCTTATCCTTTCACTTTCTGTCTTTCCCAGCATCAGGGCCTTCTCCAGTGAGTCCTCTCTTCTCATTGGTAGATAAAGTACATGAACTTCAGCTTTAGTATCTGTCCTTGTTCCATATCTGGTCCTAACTGTCACTTCTTGACCCACATAGAAGACAGATGAGATGGTCTGTTACTCTCATCTCTTTAAGGACTTGCCACAGTTGATTGTGATCCACACAATCAAAGGCTTTGGTGTAGTCAATGAAACAGAAGTAGACATTTTTCTGGTACTCCCTTGCTTTCTCCATGATCCAGCAGATGGTGGCAATTTGGTCTCTAGTTCTCCTGCCACTTCAGAACCCAGCTTGTACTTCTGGAAGTTCTCAATACATGTCCTGCTGAAGCCTAGCTTGTAGGATACTGAGCATGACCTTGCTAGAATGTGAGATGAGTGCAATTGTATGATAATTTGAACATTCTTTGGTATTGCCCTTCTTTGGAATTAGAACATAGACTGACCTTTTCCAGTCTTCTAGTCTTAGTTGTCCATTAGGGTCTAGCCATCTTGGATAGCCCTACATGGCATAGGCCATAGCCTCATCAAACCACACAAGGCCCCTTGCCACAGCAAGACAATGATCCTTGGGGGGGGGGGGATGAATGATAGGAAGTAATTATTAAGAATTGCTACCACTGGGGTAACTTTTATCTCCTGTTCACTGGCTCCCACAGGTTCTCAATGATGACATATTTACAATTTACTCAAGATGTAAAGGGGGAGGGGTTTGAGACAGGAAAAGTAAATGTTTCATTTTAAAAAATCCTGTCATGGCTTACTCTGTGAAAAATACATAAACAGAATTTCAGCCCAACTGCTCTTTAATGAGATGATGTCATCACCAGCAGCCAACCACTGCAAGTTGAAGACAAATTATCATTGGTTAAAAGAAGGTAATTTCAAGCTATACATAACTCTAATACAATGAGACAAAATTGTATGCATGAAGTCACCAAGGGAAACTATTAATTTGCATTTCCTGAAGGGTCATTTTTGTTCAAAAAGAGCAAGATATGAAAAAAATCATGGTCCAAGTATGAGAAGGCATAAATGCATGCTGACATTTGATTTTAGGGTAAGAAGAATAAAGTTGATCAAGAAGAAGTAATTTAAGTCATTGATACAGCAATAGGGGGAAAATGAAGACAAATGAAGACAAATGATGAACTAAAAGAAATCCCACAAAAAAAATAGAGAAGAGATAAAATATGTTGAATGCCTGACTACCATTTGAAATATACCATGAAGAGACTATCAGACTCTGGAAAGCCAGTGTTTGGTTTGTTCTCCCTATTCCATGCACCCCCAATGTCTTTTGGTTAACTGTAGCTTTTATGTTAGAAATGCAATTTTAAAAACTTAAAAGAAAAAGCTAATTTTTATTTCTTGATTTCTTTTGAGTTCCACTGTGGGATCCGCGCACACAATTGGTATACTGGCCCTGACAGAACCGCAGTAAGGGGTGATCACACTGTTACCAGGGGTTCCTGAAGGGACAGAAATTGGAGGAGCAGAATATTAGATAGGGTTTAATTCATTACTAGCTGATCTGACAAACTGCTCGGTCAACAGAGAGCTTCATTAAATTTATTAAATCACTGGTCTTCGCTCCATGTTGCCTCGTGTCTCATTACTGGCCCTGACAGAACCCCGGTAAGGGGTGATCACATCGTTACCAGGGGTTCCTGAAGGGACAGAAATTGGAGGAGTGGAATATTAGATAGGGTTTAATTCATCACTAGCTGATCTGACAAACTGCTCGGTCAACAGAGAGCTAATGACTAACAGGTTAGGTGCGTAATAGGCAATCTCACACCTGCGGATTACCTTTAGCCCTAAAACCAATACCAGCCTCATGTTTATCCCGGATAACATGGAACAATGTATTTCCCCTGCCATTAATTAAGTTAGTTAATTAACTTCCCCTGTAGACTTCCCCAATTAACTTGAACATAAGAACATAAGAACATAAGAACAGCCTTGCTGGAACAGGCCACAGCCCATACAGTCCAGCATTCTGTCTCACACAGTGGCTCACCATTTCCTTCAGGGTATTCCCAAGCAGATGCCTGCTTAGGATTCCCTGGAAATGATATTGAGAGATATCCTGCCTATCTTGTGTAAACATGGTGTGTGAATTCTGCCAGATTGCGGTGCTTTTACATGCAGCCTGTACATGCAGCCTGTTTAATTCATCACTAGCTGATCTGACAAACTGCTCGGTCAACAGAGAGCTAATGACTAATGGGCTAGGTGCGTAATGATCCATATGTTGGATCATTCCTGACGGGGAGAGCCAAGCGGAGGAGGCGGCAACAGCAGATGACAGTGCCGAAGATCACCTGGGGGATGGCCAAGTCCCTGTGCCAGGAGGAGGCGGACGCCGTTCGGTGGGAGGACAAGGAGCCGATGCCAGAGAACATCTTGATTGCAGCCTTTTCCCTGATTACAGCTAAATTCCATGATGACCACCATCATCTTGATCCTTTCCCTGCTTGCGGGGGGAGGCATTCAAGCAGCTTCACTAGAAGCCAACAACTTGATGCCAGGCGGAGATCTCTCTGCATGGCTGCAGTACAACGTTTGGGAAAGATTGGCGAACCTCGTCAATCAGTCCAATTTTTGCCTGAGGCAGACCACCGCTTTTGCCTCTATTCTGAGCACTTGTCTCATCCCGGTGTGTCACTCCCCAGATGCGTGCATCAGGAATGGTGACTGGTTGGTGAAGCGGATATTTGGTCCGTTTTACAAGACTGCCTTTTCAACGTATGCGCATTGGGGAACCCAAGTCACTAAAGTCCTACCGGCTGATGTGGCCACTCTCTACACTCCCCGAGTGGCGGTCAGCCCGAACTCTACTTGTGCTCGTATGACTGGCTGTTCTGCGGTCGAAGGGCCACAGCGCCGTTGCCTCGACCCTGGCAGCAGCAATTGTAATTGCTTGTAATAACCCAGAGACTATTAACTCAATGTATGCTCATGTTACCTTGCCTTCAGGATGGTTTTTTACATGTAACCAGTATACTTGGAACTACATTCCTGCAAATGTATCTGATTCCCTTTGCTGTATCAGTCATTTGACATTGTTGCTTCCCACTAGAGACATGGTTGCCCCAAGCATGAATGTACCTTCACACATACGGCACACTCGTGCCACCCAGTTAGACAGTTCATGTGATAGCAACATCAGAATTCTGAGTAAAGCTGAGTATGTTTCATTAGCAGTCAGCTTGTTTGGCGTGCCAGGCTTAGCCATAGGCAACACTCAGAGAATTGGTCAATTGGCTTGCGCTTTGGCTAAAGCCATTAACCACACCTCCTCAGCGATAGCACTGCTTAATCAAGAGCAGACAGAGCTTTGCCATGCCATACTGGATAATTGAGCAGCTATCGATTACCTCTTACTGTTACATCATTTGGGTTGCGAGTCTGTCCATGGCATGTGTTGTTTTAACCTCACGGACAACTCGCGTAAGGTACAGAGTCAACTCACAGACCTCCATACATTGGTTAAAAACATCAAGGAAGATGCTACGTGGGCATGGTGGAATTCGTTATGGTCCTGGTTCCCATGGGGTTGGCTACAAATGACCCTCAAGGTGATTGTGGGGGTGATAATACTGGGAACGGCTGTGTGTTGTTCATGCAATGTATTCCCTTGCTGATGTCAAGATGTCCCCCATGGAGAGAATCCCGGAATGTCCTCACTCCACGTCAGCTGATGCCGCTCCTACGCCGATCTGCCTGTCAGGTCCAACTAAACAAATAAAGGGGGAGTGTGGGATCCGCGCACACAATTGGTATACTGGCCCTGACAGAACCCCGGTAAGGGGTGATCACATTGTTACCAGGGGTTCCTGAAGGGACAGAAATTGGAGGAGTGGAATATTAGATAGGGTTTAATTCATCACTAGCTGATCTGACAAACTGCTCGGTCAACAGAGAGCTAATGACTAACGGGTTAGGTGCGTAATAGGCAATCTCGCGCCTGCGGATTACCTTTAGCCCTAAAACCAATACCAGCCTCATGTTTACCCCGGATAACATGGAACAATGTATTTCCCCTGCCGTTAATTAAGTTAGTTAATTAACTTCCCCTGTAGACTTCCCCAATTAACTTGTGTAAACATGGTGTGTGAATTCTGCCAGATCGTGGTGCTTTTATATGCAGCCTGTACATGATAAATACTATTGATTTGCCTTCATTAAATCATTGGTCTTCGCTCCATCTTGCCTCGTGTCTCATTGCTTGACTAGTCTCCTCCGGGACCCAACAGCCGCTTCGCGGTGCCGATCCAGCTTGCGCAATCCGCTTCGCGGCCCAGACCCAACATTCCACAATGTAGAATATACACACTTTATCATATCTAGGCCTCTAATTTCTGTAGCTGTCACAACAAAGATGAACCTGGTAGAAGGAACAAACTGAAGGTTGAGTGACTAATTCCATAAAAAGCAGTCCTATGATATTTATTTGAAATCAGCTCTTCTCCAAGCAGATTTAAGTGGCCAGACTCAGTTTTGGGTTGAAGCAAGTGAATTCACAAAACTAATATTTTCTGGAGTGAAAATTGAACTTCTTCTTCTCCCCTGTCTTGGCCAGAAATGCAGCTGCCAAAATGAAGGCACCTTTTGGTGAGTTCATTCTATAGTTCCTTTTGCCTGACCTAATGTGAGAAAGATTAGCCAGCACAAGGTGGCTGTTGCCTGAGATACACCCTATTGTGGTTCAAAAATACCACAATCTTTGAAGAGCATCTTTCTGTGTACCCCTTAAACTGAACTGAATGGAGTATAAATAGCTACAATCTTTCTTTCTTTTTTTCCTTCCTTCCTTTTTTTCTTTCTTTCTTGAACAGGCACATTTAAAGGTCTCTAGCAGTCAGCTCCTTGAAGCTAGCTATCTGAAATTTGCCTCATCTACTTCCCTCTTTAGTGTAGCGTGTATATATCAGTATGTAGTAAGTACACTCATTTTGATTTTCCAATGCATATGACAGGGAGGCATACAAATCAACTTGGATCCTGACCCAGTCAATGCAAGTTCCAAAGCCTTGAATTGGCCTTGAGATATGACCTGTTACAGTCAAGTGAGAGGCAGTAACTGAAGCTGTGGACCAACAACAACAACAACAACAATGATGACGACGATGATGAATGAGTGAAAGTTCACTCATTCTTTGTTAGCAGGATTCCAATGAAAATCAATCTGCTCCTTGTGCCTAATATTAGTGGATAGTTTTATTAATTTGCTGGTAAAATCAACCCTATTTCACACAGTCTGAGTATGCTCCATGTTCATACCTGTCAACCATCCTGATTTGGCTGGGAAAACCCTGTAATTTGACATAGATTGATGTCATAACCCGCCCCGCACTGCCAAAAACCCGTAATTTGGCAGTGGGGGAAACGCTTTCTGTGCATGCGCAGAAGCGCTACGCTGCTTGTGTAGGGGCTGCACAAGTGGCGTAGCGCTTCCGCGCATGCGTGGAAGGGGTAAAACCCTTCCATGCATGCGTGGAAAGCGACCTGCACACAAGCGATGTGCGCAGGTCCCATTTTTCCGGAGCCGTGGGTTGACAGGTATGTCCATGTTAGTTTGTGGACATGATTCAAGGTGCTGGTTATTGCCTATAAAGCCCTCAATGATTTGGGACCTTGATATTTGTTAGAAATATATATTTCTGTTGTGGTCTGGGATCCAGGGTTTGAGGAGGAGAAGGACATCCAGCTGGTCCGGCTGCCTGCTGCCGGCTCTGACTTGGACTCTGAGGCTGAGGGGAACCCCTTGCCAATTCGCACCCAGCTCAGATCAGGAGGCTGAGTCAGAAAATATGGATCTGGCACCAGCACCACAGCCAGCTGTCACCCCAGAGCTGGCCCAGCAGGGCCAAGCTGGGCCAGAGGGCCAGAACTTGACAGGTGGGCCGGGTGCTAGCAGGCAGACAACTTGGGAGCAGGCCAGCACACCTACTCACTACAGGAATGAACTGAGGTATCAGATTCAGAGGAGGAGGGCCCAGGCACATCTCCTGAACAGACCCTCAGTTGTGGGGTCTGACTCCTTTTAAAAGAAGAGAGAGGTGGCAGCAGGCCCTTTGTCGAACCAACTTGTCAACCTTGTGGACCCGACACCATGCTCTTAGCTTCCTGAGTTGATTTAGACCTCTGACTCACCCTGACTACATTTCCTGGAAGACCCTGGTAACCCTGACAAGACACAACTGGCTACTGACCCCAGACTGGTGACGAAGTAAGAGGAATCTCCCCTTCCCCCACTGCAGGTCTACCCAGCGGTTGAGCTCCACCAGTGCCAGGCTGTGACAATTTCTCACTCACTTTTCACAGGGTTAAGAACAGTGTCTTTGAAGGAAGCCAAAAGAGCATGCACAAGAAATCATGTTTTCTCAGTGGTGGCCCCATCTCTTTGAGATAAACTTCCAATAGAGTTTCAACAGCACACACACACAAGTGTTTAAGAAGTGGGCAATAACTGCTTTTTAAAGCGACTTTTCATTAGACTGACCTGTGACATAACATGTTGTTTAATTATTTTCTCTTAAAGCTGGGCTTGTACGTGGTAGATGATTTATTACTGTTTATAAATTATATGCTTGCTTGCATGGTATGGTTTGATTAATTTTACTGTTGTAAACCATTCAGAGAGTGCTATGCAGGATGAGATGTTAAACAAGTTGGATGGATGGATATTTGTAAGCAGTATATATAGCATCACATCTAGTTTGGCTTCATAACCCAAATCTCAGTACTGTGTTCTAAATTTCAGTGTGGGTTTGGGCGCACACACAAACATAGACATGTATAACAGATGTGATACTTAACAGCCACTTTCCACTGGTTCCTTAAATTAGAGTGAGAAGCACTTGAAGAGGGACAAAGTGCAAACCTATCAGCTCTATGTCCTTGCAAATAATATACACCAACTTAGCTAAAAATGCCATGGCATGGACTTTAAAAAAATAGGGGCTTGGACTGAACTGCTTCACAGAAATATTTTTGTCTTGGCACCATTTATCATTTCTTCTTCTCTTTTTTCTCCCCTGGAATCTTGGACCCTTTCTAATGTTTTGCCGGAGCTGGCAGCTAAAGCAACTGAAAGGGTTGTCCATTCATTTCTTTAAAAGGTCTGGCAATTACTTCCTCTAATTGCATTTTGCCTGAACTGAATTAAACCTGCTGTTTCTAACACTGGAGAAGAAAATGAAAATTCTTAATACTGTGTCTGTGATTTGTTGAAATCTCTATGTCCTCTCCGGCACTCTCAGTGCACAAAAATGGAAGCATTAAGGCAAAGTATCTTGCCAGCTAAATTCCTCTTGAGCTTTTGAATATGCTGGAACACTCAGGCCAAATACGGCTGGAGTCAGGATTGCCAAGGGCAGCAGGAAGCTGGAAGATGTATGTTTTGCTCCAGGAACTGTGCCAGTCAGGGCAAGATTCCACCGGGTGAACTGGAAGGAACCACTGCTGGTTTCATTTCAGCACCGCTCTGAAAAGGAGCAGTGTGTGCCACTAGCTACTACAAACTGCCAAGTGTTTTTATGCATGCTAAATAAAAGCTAAGCAGCAAGAAACCACTCCAAACAGCAGGATTTCCCTTCTTTGGAGGTAAATTTCTTGGACGAGCCCTTTCTGCAGCTTAAAACTGGCTAGCCAAAACAGGACTGGCTATCAGAACTGCTTGGAATCCTAATGTTATTCTGTTGTGTATTTTTCATCCTCTGTTCTTCAGCATTCTTCTAAGATATGGCCAAGAGAGAATGACCAATAATCAGACTTAACCTATAAACAAGTGGTATATTTGTTTATAGATAGATTCTTGATACTAGAAATACTATATCATGGTTAGTAGCCCTTGTAGCATTCTTCTCTGCATGTTTGTCTCCTCTCCATTTAATGCCATTGGAGACAGTAGCCAGCACTATATCCTGTGGTAGTTAATCCTACAGTGTGGCTGTGGGTGAAATGGTAAGAACCATATCCAGCATTCCAAACATGTTCAAAGGAAACAGGAAGTTGATTTATACTGAATTAGGCCTCATTCTAATGCTAATCACTAATATAAGGCCATCTTTTCCAAAATTGCTGATGCTGAGTGGTAGCAGCTCAGCCAAGAGTATTTCCAACCCTAACTGAAGATCCCAAGGAATTAAACTGAAACTTTCCACATTAAGGGTGGGGAGGGGAATGCTGCAGGATGGAATGAACTCCCATCTTTCCCAGCTCCTGCCAACTTAGCAGTTCGAAAGCAAGAAATTGCAAGTAGATAAATAGGGACCACTTCGGTGGGAAGGTAAACAGCGTTCTGTGCACTCTGGTGTCTAGTCATGCCTGCCACATGACCACAGAAACGTCTGCAGAAGCAGACAGCACTGGCTCTTCGGCTATGAAACAGAGATGACCACTGAACCCTAGAGTCGGATACAACTGGCTTTCAAGCAAGGGAAACCTTTACCTTTACTAGTTCCTAAAACCTAGTCCCATGGTAGTATAATATAGAAAGTTTTATTTATGGTTCTTTTTTTAAAAAAATATGCACTACCCACAAATGATAGATATGTGGTTCATATTTGCTGCCATGTTATGCATAATTTTTCACCTTCATACACTAAAACCCATTTTCCATTGAAATGGCCATTCCCACATTTGGAAGTTATTGTTTATTAAGCTCTTTGCAAAACATGTTTGCCCCAAACAAATCTTACCTCTAAGATTTGGTGTCATCCGCCTTAAATCATCTTCAAGCATACCATTCCCAGGTCAGATCCTTGGCAAACCGTTGTCTGCATCACTCCATCATAAAAACAGACCATTTAGTCTTCCCTTTCCTTTTTGGTCTTTCACCAGATATGAATGGCAATAGCAATTACACTTAAATATCCCCTCATTGCACTTAGAGCATTCTCTGGCAGTTCACAAGGCAATTAGTATTTTAGGAGAATGGCAGGCTGAATCTGTTGGGATCAAACTCAGATCAAGAGCAGAGATTTATCGGCAATAGTGCAACTGAACCACAGAGCTATAGGGCTCAATAACAAGTCTTAGGACAACAGTCCCACCAAACAATTTCCCCCTGGATTTCTGCAGCATCAGTGGTGGAGGACAAACAAAATTCACCTCTCAGTTCACTGTACAGCTTTGGCCCTGTTGTCCTTCCATTTTAAGTTTCCATCCACAAAAGTCTGACAGTACATGTTTGTCAAGGCTTTTCAAAGCTGTAGAACTGAATTCATTTTAGCTTTGTGTGTTAATTGGCTGTCAAGGTGCATTTGATTTAAGATGTTTAAACATTGGTTTTATCAGTGCCATTCCAGCTCATAACTTGCCATTGCCAAGTAGGTATTTGAACCCACAGCTACTGAGTTTGAGTATCCCATTGTGTTGCAGTGTGTGTTGTAGTGAATAAAGAAAAAGACTAGGGCTCAGAAGACATGAATTGAAATGCCAACTCAGGCATGGGGACTCATAAATGGGGAGCAGGGTAAATAGAACTTGTAAAAACCACTCCTTAAACGTCTCACTTATTCTGAAAGCTAATTACAGGGTCACTATAATTTGGTTCCAACTTAATGGCACATAGTACACACACAATCTACTGACCCTTAGTTCATCAGCCGATATACCACTCTGGTTCTCTTTTAGCTACTGTTCTTTAAATATTTATCAAAGTTTTATATTTTCCTTGACAGTGTGTTTTAATTTTGAGCTGATTTTTATGTAGCCTTTAACCACATGTTATATTGAGCTCTGGAAGCTGTGTTAGGATTTTCCCTCCCTTAAAGGCACCATACAACTATACAATTTAAGCAAGTACAGTATAATAAAAAGAATAAGCAAAAATAAGGAACACAATCATTTATTGTAGAGGAAAAACATTGTGTAAGAGTAAACTGTGCTGTTTTATGCATTAGCTGTATCTGGAATATCCAGTTCCCTAGCTTGATTTATTTTAAAAGGTACAGTAGTGGGATTATTAAACAGATATTCAATATACAGTAATTATATTTTGTATTCTTTTAGTTCTATGGGACAAAATAAAAGACTGGTCAAGCCAGCATTTCTTTCTCCCAGAATTCATGTTACTACAACAATGGCTGGGTCTAGTTTGTTATTCACCGTGGAACTGTTCATTCACAGGGGATAGTTCTAGGTTGTTGTTTATTATTCACTGTATACTGTATTATATGATGTGCACATATTCCAATGGACACAATTCCAATGGACAATTTTAGCATTCACCTTCTAAGTTATTAGTGCATCCCATACATATTCTACCAGGATTTCTAAGAAGAGCTCTTTCAGCTCCCAGCTCTGCTTTCTTTATTGAATTTTAAAAGTAATACAAAATGCTTATAAAAGAAGAAGAAAAATGCACATACAATACAAAAATGAAACAAGAGCATAGAAAAATATGAATATAGGATAGCAATATATACTGAAAATATAAGGATAATGGTAGAAAGCTTTAAATTACCATATTCCACATATTCATATCTTCTTAGCCCAATAATAATTATCAACAGAATAATGAGTTTGAATAAACCATCTAATTTCAATCTACCTTAACTTATTTCTTTTTATTAACTCTCCTTTCTAGACCATCTCAAAATATTCAAAGCAGAAACTACCATTACACCATATGTGACTATACATTGCCCTAGAGAATGCGGTGTCCTTTATTCATCATTATTTCCAAAAACTATAATGTTCCTGTACTGACTTGCTTCGGTCACCCCCCTCACCAGCAAACTCCACAAATAAATGTCAAATTTGCCAAAATCTATTCTCTTTTACTATACACTTTTTTATGTTCAGCTCCCATGTTAGTTTGTCGTTCAAAGCTAACTCCCACATTTCCCTGTACCAATCTTCGATCCTTAATGTCTGATCACTCTTCCACTTTCTCGCTATACTTTGTCTTGCTGTTGTCAAACATATTGAAAGCAACTCTTTTTTATCCTTTCCTAGACTCATATGTTCTGTGTCAGTCAGCAAGGCTATGGTTGGCCCCAGTTTTATATTTCCCCAAAAAATTCTAGAAATCTCATCTATTTTTGCCCAAAATTCATTTACCACCTTGCAACTCCACCACATATGTTCATATATTCCCAAATTATTTTGGCACCTCCAACACATTGGGCTTTTGTTTTTATCTATCTGATGTAATCGAACTGGGATCAGATACCATCTCCAAAGCATTTTAAAATTATGTTCTTTTACTCTGACTGACATTGTTCTCATAATCCTTTTTCCCCGCTTATTTTTCCAGTCCGATTCTGTGATACTGACATTAAGGTCTTGCTCCCACATTTTCCTCAAAGTTTCTTGTGAATTAGTCTCTTTATTTAAAACCAGCTCTGCTTTCGGAGTTGCCCAAGGAACCCATGCAGAATTGAGATGTTCAGGTATATGTTGAGAACTATTTGTATTTGTAGTTTGTATTTGTAGTGTTGGGGGGGGAGGTAGTGATGATTGCTAGTATTTCTGCTAAATAATGGTGCCACTTTCAAATCCCACATTTTTCTTGAGCAATATTTTCCCTTTATGTTATGTATAAATTATAAATTTAATTCACATTTTTGCAATAGTTAAAACAATCCTATACTTTTGAAATTTGTGTAAACTATACTGTATTTAAGGCTGTCATTTCAAGACAGTATTGAAAAGCATGTTCTTCTGCATGGATAAGTATCTTTGTGGGTGTAATCTACAAGATGCCATCAGTAGAAAATTTATCAGATTTGGAACTGAAGGAGTTTATAAACTAAATGGAGCCTAATTCCTGCTTCCAAACTTTCAGCATGGCTTATATTGAATTCATTATAAGTCAATTTTACTTTCGAGTGCCCTTCACACACAACCCAACTTAAAATCTGTGCAGGAAATCAGTGGTGGGTAAAATTTACTGTTGAATACACAGAAGAAGTTTTGGAATCCCAAAGCTTGGATGCTTGCTGCTCATATACAGCAGAACCTTGCTTAGCAAATGGTTCAGTTAACACAAAATTCACATAACAAAAGGAAATTCATAGAAAATAGTAGCTCGGCTAACAATTTTTTCCCCAGAATGGATTAATTGGTTTTCAATGCAATCCTATGGGAAACCACGTTTCAGCCAACAAATTTTGGTTTTCAATGCATTCCTATGTGAAATTGCATTCAATGCATTCCCATGGGAAATTCGCTTTTAAAAAAATTCATAGTACAAAAGGTCCTAGAGAACACATTAAATTTTTAAAGCGTGGTTCCACTGTACATGAATACCATACCCTGTTATGAAGCCTGAGAGGTCACATATGTTGGGGCCTGGGAAGAAAGGATTGACCAGGGAAGGCAAGGAATAATATGGGGAAGAGAAAAACTGGAATGGAGTCAGAAAAGGAAAATGGAAACAGTAGAGGATAACTGAAGAAAGGGGAGAGTAGGAGAGAATAGGACAGATGAAGGCAGACCAAAGGGAAATTAAAGAAGTTTCTGTTCTGTAAAGCATTGATGATGTAAACGTGAAGTGTGAATTGGTAGCATGACACAGTGCTAGACTCTGATATGGAAGATTCAAGTTCATGTCATGAAATTCATTCAGTGGCCTTTGGCCAGTCATTCTTTCTTAGCTTGGCCAACAGGCTGCTAATAAAGACTGTTGCAAAGACAAAATGGTGAAGAAGATAGTCATGGGTGCTGCCATGAGTTCAGTGGAGAAAAGCAGTCTGATAGATAGATAGATAGATAGATAGATAGATAGATAGATAGATAGATAGATAGATAGATAGATAGATAGATAGATAGATAGATAGATAGATAGATAGATAGATAGATAGATAGATAGATAGATAGATAGGAAGGAAGGAAGGAAGGAAGTATATGGCTGCATACACATATATCTATTCCCCAAAACCAAAGCTACCTTCACATAATTCATTTTCTCTTATACTGTGAGCTTTATTTACTGTATCCAATTTACCACACTGTAAAATATCAGGAGAGGGTGAAAGACAATAAAAAGAGAGCCTAGACAAAATCTGGGTTTATAGACTCTTGAGGAACCCTGACATACACTGCAAACTTATTCCCAGTATGTCTTCCTTTTTGCAAATGATTTGCTTCCCTCTCTTCCTGTATAAATAAACAGAAACGTGTCTGTATATTTGCTGTTTTTTTTCTCCTTTGGTCATGATAATCAAGGGCTATTACAGCAATAGATCTTATCTGTAGAATGGCAGTCCCTCTGCACCTTCAGTTCAGATTTTTGTTTATGCTTGGCTGCAATCGTGGCTGTTTCTGATAGTTTTAGGTCAGCCATGACAGACTATGGGTGACACTAAATAAACAAGCTCGGAGACTGGGACCAGCCAGGAAGGAGCAATACTAGCGCTCATGGTTTGAATTTCCTTCATTAATCAGCGCTTTTTTTTATTTAAAGTACCTTACTGTGTCAGAGTCTGGGCTAAGTACATTATGCCGTGAGAACAAAGCTATCATCAAAGATTCTCACAGTAGGTAAGACAGAGGGATATGTTCAACATTGTATAGTACAGAAAGATAAGCCAGCTCAGTTGTACAGATAATGTAACCTCACAGTTATTGCAAGGAGATTGTTTATATATTTTCCTTCCCTTTCTTTCCTCAAGCAAATTTAGGTGAATATTTCAATCCTGTTATCCTAAACGTTGATTGCTAGAGATCCTATGAACTGCAAACATTTGTAATGACTCAGCTTCTATCTTTCGGTTGCCCTTGCTCAAAAGCCAGCCATATCCAACTCTAGGGTTCAGTGCTCATCTCTGTTTATAGCCAAAGAGTCAGAACTGTCTGCATTTGCAGACGCTTCTGTGGACTTGTGGCAGGCATGACTAGACATGGGAGTGCATGGAACCCTGTTTACCTTCCCACTGAAATGGTACCTACTTGCAATTTCTTGCTTAATAGCCAGTTGTGGCCAACATCTCCGTTTACAATGAAAGAGTCAGCGCTGAATGCATCTGCAGATGTTTCCGTGATCATGTGGCAGGCATGACTAGATGACAAAGCACACAGAACACTGTTACCTTTCCTGCCAAAGAGGTACCTATTTATCTACTTGAAATTTCTAAGGGTTCTTTCTAAAGAATGGACCAGTCTTCTGCATGTAAAACATTTCCTTTGCCTTGAGCTATGACTCTTCCAAAGCATCCCATTTACCTGAGGCATTATTTATATTCCATTCTCCATTCCCAGCTCCCAGTTTGGTTGCATAGCACTGCTGTTCTGAGAAGTACTTGGTGTGGAACAATTTGGATCAACAGTTGGACAACTTAAGGTCTACAAGAAATACAGTGTGGTCACACCAGTAACTTGTAAGTGGCTCATTTGAACTCTGTTGTGTTTCCTGCACAACTCCACAGCTTATGCTCTGGAATACCTGTCAGCACAATGGATTTGTCTGTTTTATTATCAGGAAATTCTTTCTGAAAATGCTCACCTTTCCTTGGAGGCCACAAAGCCAAACAACAAAATCTTAGCTCACTTTGGCTAACACTGCTAGAGTTTAATTGGTTCCACATTTGCCTCCTAGCCAGGTCCAATAAATATGCATGCCTTGGCACAGCTGCGTCTCAGCATGTGCAGTGAAATTGAAAATGTTTCCACTGAGGCTGTTGTAATGTTGGCACCACTTTCCTTTGCTGAGTCAGTTAACAAATTGCTTGCCCATTCATAATCACAGTGTAGGTAGTGGCTAGTTATATGCTAGAGAACCCATGGAGTTAGACACATCACTCATCAAAACAGTAAAGTGATTGTAGAACTTATCCCAAATTAGTACTTTGGAGTTACAGACAGGACCCCACTTTTGGATCCTTTTGACTGGCTGGTAGGCAAGCCTGCCAAATGTTTTTGATGTTTCCCCCCCATATTCTTCTTCCCACTTGGACTGAGCAGCCAACTCAGAACTCCTGTCGAGCCCAAGTGCATGTTCCAAATGTCTTTTTGATTTACCCAAATAATATTGTGCTTTCAACTTCTGCCATTTCCCCTACTCTTGAATTTACAGGTGCTGTCCAGAGAGAACTGCTAATTTTTAAGTTGTTAGTGAAAAATATTTTTATAGGAACCAAGGCTTCCACAACTGAAGCACTGAAGATGGTGATGGCATCTCTCTCTCTCGCTCTCCTTCCCTCCTCCCTTCCATCTCTCTCTCTCTCTTTCCACTTTCTTTGCTATGCACACACACTCAGTCCTCCAGGTTGCTTCTGAGCGTAGAGTTAATCTTCACTGTAGCTATTAGGTTGGGGTGGATTTCCCCTGAAATAATATACTATGTGAACTATGTCTTATAACATTGTACAGTAATGCTCTGAATACCTGTGACACTATCATATTCTACAAGCTAAGTAGGGTCAGACTTGGATAGAATTTGGAGGGATGCTTCTGCTTCTTCTTCTTCTTCTTCCATACCCAGATCAAACTTTAAATTTTAAACTTCCAAAGTGAAACCACCTTCTTGGCTTTGTTGTTAGCCAAAATTAAATCCTCATCAATTCATTATTCTGGTGGTAATTGGCAGACCAGCAAATGAGCCGGATTTTGTATCTCTCCACATTTGCACAGTGTTTTGTTATCTTCTAGCAGACCTGCTTGAGGATGAGCCATTAAATATATATGGTAAAGCAGATGAAAACTCTTCCTCGCCAGTTCCAGATATAACTTCTGTTACCAATGAAGAACCGGAACATCTGCTGACCAGCTAGTACACACCATACATTGCTGCACAGTATCACCAGGGATATGGAGTTTAAAAAAGAAAAGAAATGGCAAACTGTTCCAGCTGGGGTCTTGTCATTACAACCCACTGTGCCCTGGAAGATTTGTTGAAACCAGAGATCAAATCTTATGTTGCTCATAATTTGTGCCATTTCATAGTCACTGTGGTATATTGTTATAATTATGTTTTTGTTTTATTTATAGGCCAACTTTCTCCTGATGGGGGTCTCAAGGTGTCTCACAATATTAAAAAGATCAAATTAAAACATAATTAATTGTACAATTAAAAAGCAATTAAACTAGAATAACTAAAATGCATTAAATGGTTAAAGACAGCGTTAAAACATTAAAAACTTTTTTTAAACCATAGAAAAATGTTAAAAACAGACAATAACTTCTAAAATACCAGCATCCAGGATCTCAGTTATAATTATTAGAAGTCTGCTTGAAGAGATGAGTATTCAGCTTTCAGCAGAAGGATAATAGGGAGAGGGATAATCTAACCTCCTGAGGGAGTGTATTCCATAATCCGGGCCCCCGCCAGAGAAGGAACTCTCTCGTGGTTATAGTATTGGACTGGGACACAGGCTTAAGTCTTTACTGAGCCATAAAACTCATTGCTAACCCTGAACCAATCAAACTTTCTTAGTCTCGCCTATCTTAGAGTTGTTTTTAAAAGACAGTAGGAGGAAGGGAAGACATGTATGCTGCTGTGTGTAACTGTACACTGACCTTGGCTAGCTGGCTGCCTTTCTTTATCTGTCCAGAACTCTTATACTTGGGCCTGAACTCCCAACATACAGTAAAACCCCTACTTACATAAAAAGTCTGTTCCATAGGCTTTTATGTAAATTGGTTTTTTACTTAACTTGAAGCAAACCCATAGGAAAAATGAATTTTTACACAACTCGAAGCAAACCCATAGGAAAAATGAATTTTTTACTTAACTCGAAGCAAACCCATAGGAAAATGATAGGAAAATGATATTTAAACCCATAGGAAAATGATATTTATGTATAAACAAATTATATTTATGTATACTTAAGACACCGCATCACCCCAAGGTATTCAGCCCATCCTACAAGAGCAGACAGGAAGGGCTCAGTGGTGGTCCCTTCCACAAAAGAAGTCCATCTTATTCGGGCCAGGAAGAGAGCCTTCTCCGTTTCTGCCCCAGCCCTATGGAACCTCTTACCACCAGAACTGCAACTCCAGTCAGATCTTCTCCCATTCTGAAAAATGTTGAATACCTGGCTATGCCAGCGGGTGTGGGGCAAGCTTGATTCTACCATGAAAGCCCACTGGCTCATTTAGCCTGTCTGAGGGATCCTGTTTGTTTTTGTTCATTTCTATTTCATCATGGGTGGGTGGGGGAAGGGTGAGAGTAGTTTTAACAATAATCTGATTGGTTCTAAGTGTTTTAACTTTTGTTAGGGGTGGGGGTTAACTACTGTTTTTAGCTGCTGTTTTTTAGCTCATTGCCATTTTAAATTGTTGGTAGTATTGTTGCTTTGCCTTTGTATGTTGTTAGCCGCCCTCAGTAATGTTCCCCATCAGGGGGTGGGATACAAATCCACAAAATAAATAAATAAATAATCGAAACAACCCCATAGGAAAAATGAATTTTTTACGCAACTCAAAGCAAACCCATAGGAAATTGTGTTATGTAAATCAGGACATTTATGTAAATCAGGGCATGATTTTAGTGCAAAAATAATTATGTAAGTCGAATTTTGTGTAACTTGAGGCATTTGTAAGTTGGAGTTTTACTGTATATGAAAGAGATTTTCTATATGTTAACTCCAACCCAGATAGTGGTTATCTCTATCAGAAAACAATAATCAGCTGACAGGTCTCTTGGCTTTCTCAACGACATGCTTGCTGGACTTGTCTGAATGGCAACCATCGAGCTTTCCACTGCCAGAAGCATTGCCTCTGATGTAACAAGAGCGCATGTGGGGGGACTGTTATGGAGAACCTTATGTGCAGCCATCCAGAGCACCAGACCTGTAAGTAAAAGACTGCAGTCTCACAGGCTATAAATAAAGTACCAGCCATCAATGTTAAATGTATCTTTTGAACAAAAATACTTTGTGCACGTTGTTGAGATATACAATTAACTTACAAGTATCTGCCAGCTGTTGAGAATGGTAGATTGGTTTGCTGTAGAAAAAAAGGCAGGAGAATATGAACTTCCTTTCTTCTACCAAACAATTCACAATGAAATGTCTTCTTCTCCACTCCGATTTCAAACCACCAATCCCTTTCATTCCACAAATCACTGTGAAAATATAGTAGTAATAGTAAATATGTTACTCTCTCACCACCATAATCTTAGAACTGCAGAGCTAGAAGGGACTGTATGGATCATGTAGTCTAGTTCCTGTGAAGAAGTCACAGCAGAGAATCAAACTTCCAACCTCTGGCTCAGCAGCCAGATATCCAAACCACTGAGCTATCCAGCATTTTAGGCATTGCAGGCGCACCCCCCCAATAACGGACTCAGACAACATTGAAAGTGGATAACAGCATCGGGCCACATTTATTGATTCAATGCCCTAATCCGAATTATAAATTTGTATTGGTAAAACGACCAATCATAATTCTTAAGGCAAGCAGGCCGAAGTAACACTGGTAAGGTACCACCCCAAAATTGCCAACGGCAATTGGTTACAATGTATCAATTTGTATCAATTTGTTTGTTGACAACAAACAAATTGTTGACCGTAGTCAATATATAACTCATGACCCCACCCTCTGACTCGTATCTGTAAAATCACGGGGTGATGCATGCTGGCTAGCTATAGCCATCACCCCGTCGCCTGGTTCGTCGTTGACCGGACAACGTTTAACTAATTTGTTCCTGTCTAGTGTTGTCCAGTCAATTGCGAACCTGCCAGATACCTGTGGGTCATACTGTTTACCTTACCAGTGCTACCCGCCAATGTGACCGGAGTCAACAGTAGAAACGAAAGGAACCCCTATATCAAACCATAGCAACAGTGTGGGATGGGCGAAAAAGCCAGGACCCGGAAGCCAATGTGGGTCCCAACCAAAAATTCCCACCCGGCCCCGAAGCGACCAAAATATCACACTGTTAACTAGGGAGGGGGTGGAGGGGAAAAACTTCTCCGCTCCGCCGCTTTAGCTAAAATGGCAGCACGGCTGCCTCGTGGCCACCCCTTTTATAAGGGAGCTGGCCACGCCCTAAACTACCCGGATTCTTCATCCTGTAGGGGGGGGCCACAAAGAGCGCGGCGGCCATTTTGGCGCCGCGCTTGCATTGCAGGCGCACCCACCCAATAACGGACTCAGACAACATTGAAAGTGGATAACAGCATCGGGCCACATTTATTGATTCAATGCCCTAATCCGAATTATAAATTTGTATTGGTAAAACGACCAATCATAATTCTTAAGGCAAGCAGGCCGAAGTAACACTGGTAAGGTACCACCCCAAAATTGCCAACGGCAATTGGTTACAATGTATCAATTTGTATCAATTTGTTTGTTGACAACAAACAAATTGTTGACCGTAGTCAATATCTAACTCATGACCCCACCCTCTGACTCGTATCCGTAAAATCACGGGGTGATGCATGCTGGCTAGCTATCGCCATCACCCCGTCGCCTGGTTCGTCGTTGACCGGACAACGTTTAACTAATTTGTTCCTGTCTAGTGTTGTCCAGTCAATTGCGAACCTGCCGGATACCTGTGGGTCATACTGTTTACCTTACCAGTGCTACCCGCCACACGGAGGGGCTTCAAAGAAGGCCTGACGCCCCCCCCCAGACCATCAGCTCGGTCAACAGGCCTGCTCGCCAATCACCCAACAGGAGGTCCATACCTCCTCGCGACAGATGGACCCCATCCCCTGCATACAAGTCATAATTTCGTAGGCTAATAGCGGGGTGACGACTGACCCGTCCCCAAGCCTTGTCGGCAAGGAACCGCGCCACCGCCCCGTTGACCGCACGCCTAGCGCGGTCAAGGGCCAGGAGGTCAATGCCCCCTCTGTAAGAATGGCGCGGGATCATGTCCGACCAAACCAGGGTTGTGGCAGGCCAGACGTAGTGCAAGTAAGCAAGGTCCTCGCAAATCGCATGCTTGAGCGATAAGCCGGTGACCTGACCCAAATCATTGCCCCCAAGGTGTATGATGAGAATGTCAGGCGGGTCAGCACTCCTGCTTGAAAACAGGAAAGGGAGCAGCTCCCGCCATAACATCCCAGGCTTACCATGCCATGTGAGACTGGCGTGTTCACCCAGTCCCAGTCGGGGTCCCCACTCTGTCGCCGCAGCGTAACGCGCTGCCCTGTGCACATAGCTGTGGCCCACCAGCCATACTGTCACCGGTGTAACACGACACCCAGGGTCTGTAAGAAAAATTAAGAAAAAAGGAAGGTAAGGTGATTGGATTGGTACTCACGGTGGAAGTGGGCGCACATAAAACTGAAAACATTGCGAGCCCCACCTTCCCATGCTGCGTATGTCAGCCCCGGAGTACCCAAAAGCAGCTGCTGTAGAGGCTGCCCCAATACGAAATGAATGTGTGCCATAACGGGCACCTGGTAGGCCCACCCTGGCGAGGGCTCTGCCTGTCACCTTCCAAAACTGAAATTTAGTAAGGGGAGACCCATCTTGGTGACAGAAAAACGGGCCATGGTGCATGCCACGCAGTGCCAGAAACTCCTGTAGGGCACCAACCGGACAGATGTCTGCCAAAGAACACCGTAGCAGTCTTACACCACTGCCTACGCCATGCTGATCTGACTTGGAGGAACGTATCCTCAACTGAGCCCAGTCTTTGGCAACATAGACATCCTCGAGTTCCAGTGCCCTACAACTTGCATCCGCCTTAGACAGCATCACAAGTTCGCTGATGCGGAGCGCTCCAAAAAACGCCACCGTTGTGGCTGCATGAAAAAGGGCTGCCTCATAATGATCAAAACAGAGGCTTGGCCAGCCCCGGGCCAACTGGGTAAGAACCCCTGGGGAAATAGGGTGCCGATCGTCCGGGCAACGCCCACGCTCGCGCACCCACCCCTCCAAAACATGTCTCACACGGAAGTCAGAGGTGCTGTCCACATGACCCCCTACTTTGGCCATAAAAGCCAGCGCCGAGAGCTTGGATGCTATGGTGCGAGGTGCGAGGCCGAGAGCATGTAGGTGGACCATGAACCGCAGAACATGGTCAACCGGGATAGGCCAGGTCTCTGGCAGGTGAAATTGAGCAGCAAATGCCCTGTAAGAATTAAATGCTTGTTGATACGCCATACGCGTGCGTGGCGCTAGTGACAGGCCAATCGCCCGGTTCACCTCTCCTTGCCAATGGTCCATATCTCGTCCGGGAGTGGCGAGGGAAATTCCTCCGCATCCGGGGCCAAGGCACGGAACCGGGAGAACTGCAGGCGGGACAAAGCCTCAGCAATATCATTATTAATCCCTGGGACATGCCTGGCTCTGAACAACACGTTGAGGCGCAGGCAGCGCAGCACAAAATGGCGCACTAGGTCCATAACCCTGGGCGATTTGGAAGTCTGTGCATTAACAATGTGGACAACAGCAGCGTTGTCACACCAGAAATGCACGACCGAGTTGACCCATTCCTCGCCCCATAGCATCAAAGCCCCTAGTATAGGAAAAAATTCAAGGTATGTGAGATCACGCAGGCGATCAGTGCCTGCCCAGGCCGGTGGCCACCCACCATAGGCCCACTTCCCATTGAAGTACATCCCATAACCCAGGGATCCTGAGGCATCAGACTGGATCTGAAAATTGGGGGGTGCCAGGAGGTCAGACCTCCAAAATGAGACCCCATTGAACTCCCTCAGGAACTGTAACCAGACAAACATGTCTGCCCTGATACCCCGGGTAAGTCTAACTCTGTGGTGAGGCCTGGATAACCCTGCCACGGCGTCGCATAAGCGTCGAGCAAAAGCCCTGCCCGGAGCGACCACCCTGCAAGCGAAATTTAGGTGACCATGTAGCACCTGCAGTTCCCTCAGTGATGCCTTGCGCTTGGCCATCAACTCCGAGATAAGGGCCACTATCCTGGACACCTTATCCTCCGGTAACCTAGAAGCCTGCGCTAACGTGTCAATCTCCACCCCCAGGAATACTAACTTGGTAGATGGGCCCTCGGTCTTTTCGGGCGCTAAAGGGACACCGAGTTCCTCCATTAGCGTCTGAAATGTGTTAAGGAGACGTGTGCACGTGTCCCAGCCCCGTTCACCCCCGAATAAAAAGTCATCCAGGTAATGGGCTACAGACCGGGACCCTGACCTGCGGACGAAAGCCCACTCTAAGAAGGTACTGAAACGCTCAAAGGCCGAGCATGATATGGAACAGCCAAAAGGCATGGCCTTATCAAAATAATATTCGCCCCGAAATTTGAAACCCAGCAACTCAAAGTCACCCGGATGCACCGGCAGGAGGCGAAAGGCCGACTTAATGTCGCACTTGGCCAGCAGGGCACCCGGGCCACACGAGCGCACCATGCGCAGCGCGTGGTCAAACGACGTATACCTGACTGAACAAAGGTCATCAGGGATAGCATCATTGACCGACCGGCCGGCTGGGTAGGATAAATGATGAATAAGGCGAAACTCGCCTTGGGACTTTTTGGGAACCAAGCCTAGGGGCGACACCTTAAGGTTGGGAAACGGGGGTGAAGGGAAAGGGCCAGCGACCCTGCCCGCATCTAACTCCTTCCTAATACTGGCAGCAGCCACCTCCTCCCTCCCCTTGAGGGACAAAAGGTTGGGGGCATCCTGAGGGGACCTATCACCCATGAAAGGGATGCGGAACCCGTACCTAAAGCCTTGAAGGAGATACTCCCCATCCTCCCCCTTCGGGTACACTGTGAGCCAACGCTCCAACATGTCCACTTTAATTGGGGAGGGGGCCTTTCGGTGAACCAGCTCCATCTGTGGGAGCCTTGCCAGCCCACTGTCCACCCCTCCCTCTGCCCCGTGTCCCCCCAGGCCTGGGACAGGCGGAGGCTGCGTGGGGGCCCGAACAGGTGGGACACTCATGCCTGTATTTGCAATTCTTCTTATTACAGGAACCATTGGACGAGAAAGCCCAGCACAGCAGGCGGGCTGGAACCCCCTGCCCCGCCACTTGGCGGGTAACCTGTGCTGGGACAGCTCGCTGAACCGCATGTCCGCAATGGTATCTGTCCCCTGGCGCGGGGCGCGTGGGCGTCATGTACAGAAGCCAAAGCCTCTGGCACGGCTCGTCCCACCTCATCTCCGGGTGGAGGGGAATCCGCATACGGAATTCCTCGTCATAAGCAAGCCACGAAGGGCCCGGGAAATCAACCATTGCCCTGTATATGTTGTCCAAATATTGGACCATCGGAATAGCCAACTCCGGCCGCGCCCTCAGATACACTGCCATGTAAATTAAATAAGCCGGCAGCCAGTTGGCCCAGGTACGCGGCGGCTTACGACGACGTGCCTGCTCCTTATCCTTCTCATCCTGTCCCTCCCTTTCCTCCTTGGTGGGCTCTCTGTTCAGGAGTGAGAAGATATCTACATACTCCCCCCGCCAAATCTTTTCTTTGGTGGCCTGGGCCAAGTGGTCACCCAGTGGTAAGGAGTACCCCGCAGTTGGTAAGGCCGAAAAATGCACCACAGACACCGGGAAAGGGGCCTGAGCTAAACCAGCCACCCCCAGTACATTCCCCGCAGTGTGAGAAAAACTACCCACCCCGGTGCCCTGGGTGGCAGTTACCGTCGCCGAGTGGGGTGCCGGCTGCTGTGCCACCGCACCACCCGAGCGAGGCCAAGGCCATTGAAAAGCTCCCCCCATAGAAGCAATGTGTGCAGGTGTACTGGCTTGGACCGTATACTCACATGCTGCACCCCCGTGGGCCGCCCCCACCGGGGGTTCCGGCCCACTGGGGGCGTCGGAGCTCACGACCGACGTAGAGCTCATCATTGGGGCCTGACCTGCACTCGTCTGCTGGCTGGGGAGCTGCGGGGCAGTGGCCGACGCCACGCCACCCGGCTGAGGCAGCTCAACCCTGCCCGCCGCCTGTTGTCCTCCCGCCGACGGCGCCGCAAAAGGGACGCCAAAGGGAGCCCCAGCCTGGCTGGCCCGAGCTAAAGACGCTTCGAGGGCCGCAAGGCGGGCCAGTAAAGCCTGCACGTCGATCTGGGGCCAAGGGCCGGCCGGCCCGCCAAGTCCAGGCGTGGGTACAGGTCCCTGTACCCCAGGACCCGAATAGGGCCATTGCCCAACACCGAAGCCCGGTAGGGTCGGTGCAGGAACCTGCCAAGGTAGGGGACCACACCACCCGCCCAGGCTAGAAGGCCCAGGAGGAAGAGAGGCAGGCCCAACAGGATGGGGAGAGAGAGTAGCGGTGTCCACCGCTCGCGGGCCGCGGGCCGGAGCCCCTGCCGCGCCCGCATTCGGATCCCCCGCGTCCGGCCAAGGGGCGATGGACCCCATTCCGCCGGGCCCGGCGGGGGCCTGGACAGGCGGCTGCTGGGGAGGCGCCACCGTGGTCCTCCGACCCGGGTTGCGCCTCCTCACAGCTCGAGCCGCACTCGAAGCTGCCTTCTTCTTCGAAGGCATCTGAATCGCAGGAAAGGGAAGCCGAAAAGAAGATTCGCCACCAAAAGGCTTCCCGCAAGGTAAAGAGCGACGGAGACACAGGGGAAAAACTTCTCCGCTCCGTCGCTTTAGCTAAAATGGCAGCACGGCTGCCTCGTGGCCACCCCTTTTATAAGGGAGCTGGCCACGCCCTAAACTACCCGGATTCTTCGTCCTGTGGGGGGGGGCCGCAAAGAGCGCGGCGGCCATTTTGGCGCTGCGCTTGCATTCTCCTGTGTTTACAGCCAAAAACTCCAACTTTAAACTCAAAGGAAATGGAGGTGAAGGGAGGCCGTGGGGCAGAAACTTTCCTATGTTTGGTCAAACACAGCAGCCACTTTAGGCAGCTGATTAGGTGCCATTCCATGTCATGTTAATTATTTAATTTATTAATGATCTATTTTTACTTCCAAGTTGGAGGAGTTTTTTCTGTCTCAAACACAGAATATTGTAATTTAATTAGTTTCAGATATTAATGCTATGACTTTTCATTTACCAGGACTTGAGTTTTCTGCCTCCCAAAGCAAAACATCTTGAGCTATCAATTTTTTTAATTGATAAAAAACTATGTATATTATGCTTTCTCCCTTATAGGTTTTGATAACAGAACTTTCTTGTGTGGGAATGAACAAGGAAAAAAATGAAGCCTGGAACTTAAATTCGTGTTCCTTTCAGAAAGCTAAATTGGCAATGTGGAGTGGGTTGTGGGTGTGCATGTATGTTTCTCTGTTTCAATTTCCATTTTTAGTTTCAAAGGCTGGGATATAATAAAAGAAATTGCATATTCATCAAGAATTCCAAACGTGACAGCACTGATACTGCTATGTATGTTGCAATAATTAGCAATTCTAAGGCCATTAATAGTGTATTATGCCACTGTTCAAACCCACCTTTGGATAAATGAAAAACCTTTTGGTAACTTTAGCTTCTCCTAAAGTTTAATTAGCTTGAGTTATTGACCTAATGTTTAAGGTAATGGTGCATTCCAGAAATGATTGAAATGGCTAAGTAAAGAGCTATCAAAGTGAGGAACTTCCCTCTGGATGGAGTAGAAAAAGAGCTTGTCTGAAAAGCATTGTTATATAAAGTATATTTAGAGAGCACACTCTACAACCAATCTATTTCTGGCATTTAAATACAGAAAGAAAAGTTAAGGGAGACAGTTATTGTTATCAGAGGACCCTATATACCGGTAACACTTGTTGACAGTTATCTGAGCGTATGAACTGATGCTTCCAAGAAGCATGGTAGATCACATGCAAGTTCTCTAAATCAGGGGTCCCCAACCACCGGGCCACATACCATGGGTCATGTTACTGGGCCATGGGCTGTCCTAAACTGGGTGACACTGGGAGGCCTAATAGCTGCCTTCTGCCCTCAATGTGCTCCACCAGGTCTGCCCGGTGAAGAGAGCGAAAGCACGGACTTCAGAGACAGCAAATAGGCAGGTAGCTGGATCCCTCCGCCACATTGCTCAACTACAGCAGGGATCCACTCCCCACCCATGTGCAATGTGATTGTTTAGCATGAAACTGGCCTATGGTGCAAAAAAGGTTGGGGATCCCTGCTCTAAATGACTTGGGGTTATTTGTTTTGATTTCAAGGATGGGACAAAAATGTTCTAAAATTAAGATTTTTTCTTTCTTTAAAAAATGACTCAGTCTTACAGGCAAGCTATGTCCTTTATACTTTCATGAACATTATAGGACCTATTTAGAAACCTTCTTAAAGACTTTGTGTCCCAGTGCTGCTGTGTTGTGTATGTAACTTCAATTATTGCTGTAATGTTATGTAATTGTTATTATGGGATCGGGGTGATCCTCCATTTTGTCTTCTTCTTGGTACTGAACTATTGCGGGACTTGCGTTCCCGCCCTTTCTAACAAGACACATGAAGTCTTCACTCAGGTCGGGTAACCCCACAATCACCCCACTCCTCTCCTGACCAATCATATTGTTTCCCACTCAAATGTATCCATTGTACAGTGTATATATTTTTATAATAATTTTTATTAAAATTTTTAACAAATAAAATACAAAACACAATACAAGAGAAAGGAACAACATCATACTAAAGAAACAAATAAATACAATATACACAAACAATGAAAAAAAGAAAAAATATACACACCTAGCCTAGTACATTTTTATACCTATCTTTTTAAAATCAAAATCTTAACACCATCCTAAAAAATCTTTTAAAAATATCTCTTAAATTATGACTTAATGGTTATTCTCTAACATTAGCTAATGTTCCAATACTCATTTCTCCAAAAAGTAACAATATGCAATTATGGATAGGATGGGAAAAACAAAGGAAAAATACAATAATATGATTATAAATAGTAATCACCCAGTGTTTATTTACATTACCCTGGAGAGCTCAGAATATCTCATTATTTTATTTCCAAAATTCACTTTGTTCAGGTACAGGTCTGTTTCTATCCTCCCCCATAAGGGAGTGATCCACAAAAGGTTTCCAAATATTCCAAAATCTGTTCACTTTTAAATTATCCCTTTTTTTCTTAATCTCCCAAGTCAATTTATCGTTCAATGCTAAATTCCACATTTCTTTATACCATTCTTCAGTTTGTATAGTTACATCATTTTTCCAATTTCTAGCAATACATTGTCTAGCCGTCGAAAGCATAATTTCTAATAATTCTTTCTCATCCTTATTTAAATTAATACCATCCACATTTGTTAACAGAGTGGTACCTGAATCCAGTTTAATTGTCTTACCCAATATTTCTCCAATCTCTTTTTCAATTCTTTTCCAAAAATCTTTTGCCACGTTACAACCCCACCACATGTGCTCATACGTTCCAATTGTGTCCTTGCATCTCCAACACATTTTATCTTTTTTATTATCCATTTGGTACAACCTCACTGGAGTCAGATACCATCTCCATAACATTTTATAATTGTGTTCTTTTATTCTAACCGACATAGTTCTCATAATCCTCTTTTTCCATTTATTTCTCCATGTATCCTTTTCTATCTTTATATTCAACTCTTGCTCCCACCTTAATTTCAAATCCTCTTGTGGATCACCTTCCCTATTTAATATTGTGTACAATTTACTATCTAATCCCTTAGTATTTTTATCTCCCTTTCTAATTATTTATAATCAGATCTTCAAATTCCATCTTTTCTCTTTCCAAATCATATTCTCTAAAATATTTGCTATTCCTTTTATTAATCCTTAGTCTCTGAAACCAATTCATTTTTAATTGCTCAAACAAATTTATCCTACTAATCTCATCACTACAGATCCATAACCAGTCTTTCAATAGGAAAACCTCATTCTTGCCCAATACTTCCTTTACCTCATCATCTATATTAATTGGAAAGCTTGCCATATCCAAAATTTCCAATATTGGAGAAACATTCAGGGCCAGATCTTTCTTTACTCTCTTCCATACGTTCATTAATCCTTTCATCATAGTATTCTTAGTTACTGTCTTTCCCAAATTACTTCCTTAAAAAACCATTTTACCTATATGTCTATAGTCCCTCATCTCAATTTCCTCCCATATTACCTTTTCCCTTGCCAAGATCTTCACAACATTCTTAATTTGAAATGCTCGATAATATGCCATCAAATTCAGCATTCCCAATCCACCTTCTTTCTGTGATAAATACCATAGCTTTTTTGGTAACCTGGATTTCTTTCCACCATTACAAAAATTATTAAATAAATTTTGAAACTCCTTAACTTCCTTATCCTTCAATTGAATCGCTAATGCCTCAAATAAAAAAATTATTCTAGGTAACAACATCATTTTTGTGAGTGCAATTCTTCCAAACCATGACAGTTTCAACTTTTGAAAACTTTGTATCTTATTTTTAATTACAATTTTCAAACTATCATGGTTCAGTCTTTTAAGCTCTTCCAATCTGTTTGATATAATTTTTCCCAAATATTTCAATTTATTTTTAATCTGAATATTAACTATTTGCTTTGTCTTCATCACCCATGTTACAAAGCATCATTTCCGATTTGTCCCAATTTATCCTCAGCCCAGTAATATCTTCAAAGTCCTTTAATTGTACTCTAATTCTGTCCATTACTTTCTCAGGTTGTTTTACAATTATCAAAGTGTCATCGCCATGTACAGTGTATATAAAGAGCTGTTGTACCATTGCTGTTCATGTTCGGTTTGCTTACAGTAAAGTTGTGTTTGGCCCTTTTATGCTGGCTGCTTCTCTTCAATTTCCAAACATCAAATGCTGTAAAGCATAATACCTGTCTACATGAGTGCAGAGCTCACGTGGGGCTTTTTCAGTCAATGTGCAATCCTAATTGTGTCCAAGGGATGGACCCACATGACTAGCCCAAACCACATTTAGGTCAAAACAATGTTAGGATAAATCTAAGGACACATAGATATCATGCTATTGTAGAGAGATATAAGAAGGCTATTCCTTTTTTGCCTCTCTTTCCCCTCCATACCCACACTGACATGTACTTCCCTAGCTGGTCACCAACTTCACCAGTGGCAAGTTCTTAAAATATCTGGATGGAATGAAAAGAGTACATAGCAACAGGATCCAGATGGAGAAGAATTGCTTCTCATCTCTTACTACTGCTGCCTGATAGTGAATGACCTATAATATAATACTTTATCTTAAGTTATGCTTTAACATAAGTACATGAAACAATAGAAGCAGAAAAGAACCAGTTGCCTATTTTCTATAATTTTACACATTTCAGAAAGTCAAAACTTTTCTATCACAACTATAGTAATGCTCTTTCTGGTTTAATGTTTTGAAGAAGAGAGGCATGTAACGCTACTTACAAACACCCACTCCCTCTGTCAGACAGAAGAGAGCAAAGAGTGGTTCATTTCAGAATAGCCTCTTTTCTTCCATCCAAACACTACAGATGAGAGTCCAAACAGTTATGTTTTGTGCTGCTGAATCTTTAGCTTCAGAATATATATAAGATTCAGCAGCACAAAACATAACTGTTTGGACTACTATCTTCATTGCTGCTATAGCTGCACAAACTACTCAAACCCAGCACAATATTTTTGTTACATGGGCATCAAATCTTAGGACAGAGAATATGTACAAAACATGTCCATTTTCCAATGTAAGCACATGTTGGCATCTTTTTTCTTGTCCTATGCAAAGAGTTTCCAAATTCAGACAAATGCTGTGATTATACACTTTACAGACAACATAGAACAGTCTACTGAAATAGACTTGCATTAAGTCAGACATTTGTGTGTTTTGGACATACTGAGTGTAAACATTATGTATGTTCCCTGACCCACACTGAATGTTCTGTGAAGAAGAATCCCATGGGTAAAGTAGTCCTAATATTATCATTTATTACATCAAATAGACATACATGCTGTTTTGCCAGCTAAATTACTTCAGGGATAACACTCTGGGGGTGGGGGTGAAATTTTAAATACACACAATGCTAATAGTTCAAATAAATTGAAGGAAGCAACAAATTTTCATTAGGGATGTGCACTATGAAAACTTTTATTTACATTTTCAGTTCATTTTAAATTTGAGAGACACATTTTCCTTTTTCATTTCTCTTAAGCACTGGTCTTTTATTGTGGGGGTTGAGGGGGAATGACAGAAAATGGGGTGCCTCTTTCCAATTCTTTTGGGCTGCTGGGCTAGGATGTACATAGCTTCAGCAGTGGCTAGGCAAGGAGAGGGAGTGGAGAAAGCAAGGTGGGTGGGCTATTAGAATATCAATGTGAAGTGATTTTACATGGGGTAAATGAAGGCAACGAATGAGGAAAACACAGATGAACATAGATGATGCTATCTCTGTCATTCATTGCCATAGAGCAGGAGTGCCCAAACTTTTCAGGCTGTGAGCCCGTCATGTGGTTCAGGGAACCGGTCACTATGGCCTGGGGGCCAGATCCAGCCCTGACACCAATTCATCCAGCTTGCAAAACCTTTGCTGCTTCCAGGAGCGATGAGGGCTTTGCGGGCTGGATGAATTGGCATCAGTGGCCAGATCCAGCCCCCGTGCCGTAGTTTGGGCACCCCTGCTATAAGGTAAAGGTAAATGTTTCCCTTGCTCAAAAGCCAGTCGTATCCAACTCTAGGGTGCAGTGCTCATCTCTGTTTCAAAGCTGAAGAGCCAGCGCTGTCTGCTGCTGCAGGTGTTTCCATGGTCATGTAGCAAGCATGACTAGACACCGGAGCACACGGAATGCTGTTACCTTCCCTCCAAAGTGGTCCCTATTTATCTACAATTTCTTGCTTTCGAACTGCTAGGTTGGCAGGAGCTGGGACAAAAACAGGAGTTCATTCCATCCTGCAGTACTCGGGAATCAAACTGCTGACCTTCTACCTCCCAGTCAGCACCTTAGCCACTTGAGCCACTGCAGTGTACAGATTTCAAAAGAGACCCACTGTACAATTCTATAAGATGGTATAGACAAGATCAGTTCAGAACAGTGTATTACCAAAGCTATAAAATAAATGAATCAATGTTGTTCACAAGTTGATTAAAACTGTTTCATCAAACTATTTGTTCTTCAGGTCCAGTATTGCCAATTCCTACCACCAGTGGCTCAGGGTTTCAGGAATGGTTTTGTCTCCCATCCATTGCAGTCTGATACTATTTTAATTGGACCCATGAGGGACTAAACCTGTTGGAGTTTAACAACCTTGCACGCTTCTGGCTGGCAGTGAATATAACTGGGAGGGACTTTGCTGGGCTAAGATGACTGTCTGTGCCTCCTAGTCAGTGTCTTAGCCACTTGAGCCACTGCAGTCCCTTTATAGAGTGCTAGTATTTCTGAGGCTGTCTTCTAGAAAGTGGTGGAAGAAGATGAAAACAAATTACATACCTCCTCCAACTGTTTTCATTTTGCCTAACTCAAAAGTGCCATCACTAATTATCAGCACTAACAATCTGTATTTATCATTTTTCATTACACAGCAAAAATATTACATGGCTTTCTGCATTTTATATAGCTTACTGTTTCTTGGTCTTTATCTATGTAACTGCTCTTGCACGTACTGGTTGGTCCTCATCTTAGGCCAAGAAATTCTTAGCATCCTGTGATAAAACACATTTGGAATGTTGCTGTCTTCTTTCTCTTTTCTTCCTAGTAATCTAATTTAAAATTAAGGTTTCCATCCACACAGGGAAACAAAGGGGAACAAAGAATACCTAGCAGCATTATCAAGGAAAATTGTAAAGCCAGGTTTAAGTTTTTGTTATACAATACTGTGCAAACATCTGCAGACAGAGACAATGCTGGCTCTGTGTCTGTAAACGGAAATGAGCACCACACCCTAGAGTAAGATACGACTGGCTTTTGAGCAAGGGAGACCTTTACCTACTGTACAAAAGTCTTAGGCCACCACCAGCTGGTTTGGGGAATATTCAGTGAGTGATTGGGAGGCATAACTCAGCCCCCAAGCCATCTAGACACATCAGTCTTCTGCTAACTGACCTCTCATCCCTCTCCAAAGTTGGTGAATTTTAGAGTTAAGGTGTCTGAGTTATGACTCCCAAATCACTAATTGAATTTTTTCCAAACCACTTGGTGGTGGCCTAAAACTTTTGCATGGTACTATATATGACATTCTTCCTTTTAAAGAAACAGATACTTGACAGCATATTCTGATTTTTGGATCTTTAACTTCATTTTGGCAACTGCATTGTAATTTTCTACTGGTTGCCATGAATTAGGTTGCCTTACATTTATTTTCATTTTCACTCCATGTTGACTACTTACTCATTGATTTCATTTGGTTGCCATTTGAAGCCCATCTAAACTGTGAGCTGATAATTCCATATTGCTTACATATTGGCGGTTGCTGATTACCCTATCATTGATGTTGATACTGTGATTTAAATTGCCAAGTGCTTCTCTAAAGATGTGCTTGATGTAGAAATCTAAAAGTAGTAGTGAGAATAAATATCCTTGTTGTACCCTCTAATGAGCTTCTAGCTGTATGTACTCTTTTATCTGATCTTCAGCTGTTACTATACCTTTTTGCTCCTAGTATAGGATACCAACTGATTCAATATTTCTTGAATCAAAACCTTTGTTCACCCACTAGCTCCAACAGCTTACCATATTGGACTTTGTCAGAGGCTTTCGCATAGTTAATAAAAAAGCATGCATAAATGTGTTTATATCAGGCATCTTTTCCTTAGTACATGTCCTCCTAGGCTGTTTGTCTTGGATATATCTTTTGGCTGAAGTGAGAACAAAAAAATGCTATAAATAAATCACAAACCATAGTTTTGTTCCAGAGATGACCTCTAGCTTCCATTTCTGTACAGAAAGGCTGTCTAATTCAGCCAGTTTCCCCAGATGTAGACACTGCAGAAACCTCCACCTCATGTCATATTGAATACCACTCTGAAGTGGCTCCAGATCATTAGAGCTGTCCTTTGGGAAAGAACAAAGAACTGCACTGGAAAAGGAGTGTCAAGAAGTTTCCATTCCATGAGTAGAATTTCAATCACGGTTTTAACATATCCCAAAACAATGTTTCTTTCGATATTCTCTTAAGCACAATTAACAAAGTTTCTGCTTAACACAACTTTGCCACTCTGTTATACTCACAAAGTTGTAAGAAGACACATTTTTCCCGACCTTTCAATACAGACTTATATTTTAATTATGCTACCATCTTCTCTTCATTTTATCCTGGTCAGATGCAATGTTTTCCTGTTGGTCATTCAGCATCATCAATGTTGTTTTTGTTGTTGTCCTCTATTTCATTGCACTGGTTATTGTAATACAGGTAGTTCTCTTTGCATCTACATGCCAGTCTTTGAAAAATTTTACTCAGGGTTCTGGATGTCTTTCTGTCACCTTTCACTTTTGCTTCTCACCCATTCTTCACAATTTAAAATTTTCTTTTTACATCCACTTCTGCTTTTTTTTTAACAACAAAAATCATATTATGCATTCTTCCGTTATAATGTCCCTGGTTTCTATCCATAGTTCTTCTGGCTCAAGGTCAATTTAGCTTAGTGCTGCAAATCTATTCTTTATACAGACTTTGAATTCATCAGGGATGTTATTTAAATTATATATTTTTTCTTATTTTTCTTAGTGTTCTTTTTCAGCTTTCCTCTAATGTTGAATATTTACAATTAATGATTAGTACAACAATCCACTCCTGGTCTTGTTTTGGTAGAGAGTACACAGGTTCTCTATCTTCTATGTATGATTATTCAGTCTACTTGATTTTTGCATTGACATATACTGTATATCCATCCATTCTGTTGGTTGAAGCATGTACTCGCAATGAACCCCTAACTGCCTGTGCTACATCTTGCTCAGTTTTAACCCCTGCCATTTCTTCTGAGACTTCATCTATAAACCAGATAAAACCAGTAAATTATATTTAAGCAGACAATTAAGAGAGGAATTTACCTAGTTGAAAATTAGATTAATTTATGTATTCTGCCTTGGTCAAGTCCTGTTTTGTAACTCTGCTGGCACAGCAGTAATGATGTCAATTTCTGCTTCAGACAGTTGCTAATTAAAGATACTGTTTCAGTTTCAGTTTGTGCATAACTATGTCTCATTTTGGGCAAGTCATGCTCAACTCAAGTAGGGGCTCTTCCATTAGTGGCAATCTTCCTTAGCTGTACATCAGGATACAGACTATCCTGTAATATTTTAATTCTAACTTTGTTTCTGTTAACATACACAGCTTAGCAAACCTTATTTATGAGCTAGGAAAGATAAACATCCAAGTGTAATACCTCAGTCCCACAGTAGATTTATGGACTGAAATATATATCTCCTTTTTTCCAGAACTTCAGTTTAAATTAAACTTAAAATGATATTTAAACATATTGCGATGAAATCAACAAGAGCTGGGCAAAAATATTCCCAGACAGAAATATTTTTTTAAAGGGCCCCCAATTTTTCCAGAGTGCCTTAATGAGGGTTAAAGGTCATTGCTAAATAAAACTATGGAGCAGAGGACCAAGATCCTGTTTCCATTTTAAAGTGCCTCTTGTTTATGTTTTGCCTTTGAAAGGGAAAAGGCTGAAACAATTCGACTGGCTGGGAGGCTACAAACAGCCTGTTCACTGCAGCTGGAGGGGAACACAAGTTCCGTTCCACGATGCAGAGGTGAATGTTAGTTCACACACAGGCAAAGGAAGAAGAAAAAAGACAGTTACAAGAAGCAGAAGGCTCATAGAGAAATCCTGGGCTTGGTATATTTGAGTTAAACCTGAACAATAATCATTCAGTAACCGAATCTTATACAATACGATCAGATTGAATTCTTCAAACTAGTGTGTGGATAAAAGCAATACCAGCTGGATGCAAGATGAGGGGAGATCACTGCTCAACTTGCAGCGTGTGGTTTTGTTTTGGTTCTTGAAATTGAAGCTGCTTGCAGTCCCTGATATACAAAATTCAAGTTACACAGGCTTAGATGGCAGGGGTGTTTGATACATTACGTTCCCCAGCTTCGTTTGCTGTTTTAATTTCCCCACTTTCTCACATATGGTAGTAAAGTTAGAGAAGGAGATAATGGAGACAGAAAATGAGTATGGGTGGAAACGCTAAGATGCTTCCCCACCACCACCACCACCACTAATAAAGATGTCAGTCTTGACAGCTACATTAGAGTTAAAAAATGTCATTCCACTCTGGGACCCAACTGTGTTCCAGAGTACCTCCTCTTCTTCTTGACACAGCTGCTTTTTGTTAAGACAGAGAAGTGTTAATTATGTGTTAAATAACTTTCTTAATCTGTTATTTGTCATTGTGCAGGGAAGAATTCCAAATCCATGTTTTCACCACCAGTCCCACTGATAGCAACAGCGTGTGGGGGGAGGGGGACTCTTTGCTTCTCAGGGTTTTTTTATTTATTTAATATGGGTTGTTTACCTTTGGCAATGGAAACAATGAGGGGGGCAAGAGTTGTTGTTCAGTCACACAATGAAAGACTGAAAGAACTCAGCATGTTTAACTTTGAGAAAAGAAGGGTGAGGGAAGATACGATATCCATTGTCAATTAATTGAAAGTCTGACATTGGTTCTCAATCATACCACAATGCAGGAAATATAAAAATGGACTGAAGTTTTTGTTGTTCAATTGCACAGTCGATTCCGACCCTTCACGACCCCATGGACCACCACACACCAGGCACCTATCCTCCACCATACCCCTCAGCCCACCCAGCTTTGTACCACTGTGTCAACAATGCCATCTAGCCATCTCATCCTCTGCCACCCCCGTCTTCTTTTGCCCTCGACCTTTCCCAGCATCAAGGCCTTCTCAAGTGAATCCTCTCTTCTCATTTGATGTCCAAAGTACTTTAGCTTTAGCTTCACTATTTGACCTTCCAAGGAGCAGTCGGGGTTGATTTCTTTTAAGATTGATCTATTTGTTCTCTTTGCTGTCCAGGGTACTCTCAAAATTCTCCTCCAACAACACATTTCAAAGGTGTCTATTCTTCTGTTCTCAGCTTTCTTTATGGTCCAGTTCTCACACCCATACATTATTACCAGAAATACCATTGCTTTGACTATGCAGTTTGTTTGCAAAATGATGTCTCTACTTTTAACTATTTCCCCAGGTTTTTCATAGCTGGTCTCCCAAGAATTAGTCGCCTTTTTATTTAATGGCTGCAATTTCCATCTGCAATGATCTTGGATCCTAAGAATGTAAAGTCTGTCACTGCTCCTACTTCTTCCCCATCTATTTTCCAGGGAGTGATAGGGCCTGAGTAGTACTGGGTTATTCTGATCCACGCTCACCTCAGTGCTTTGTGCACAGAAACAGAATCCTAGTCATGCTGTTGAAACTGTGGATTGTTGGTAGAGCAAGGATACACAGGGATGAAGGAAAGTAAAGGTAAAGGTCTCCTTTGCTCAAAAGCCAGTAGTATCTGACTCTAGAGTTCAGTGCTCATCTCTGTTTATAGCCAAAGAGCCAGCTCTGTCTGTGTCTGCAGATATTTCTGTGGACACGTGGCAGGCATGCCTCAACACCGGAGTGCACGGAACGCTGTTTACCTTCCCACCAAAGTGGTCCCTATTTATCAAGTGGTATGTAAATGTAATAATAATAATAATAATAATAATAATAATAATAATAATAATAATAATAATAATAATAATAATAATAATAATAATAATAATAATAATAATAATAATCTCTTGCTTTCAAACTGCGAAGTTGGCAGGAGCTGGGACAGAAACAAGAGCTCACTACATCATGCAGTGCCCAGGAATCGAATTCTGACCTTTCAGTCAGTGAAGTGGATGCATCTTAAATGCCCCCTATCCTCTTACACAATTCTACCTGCCTTGATGAATCTTTAAGCTTGAACAGGTTTTGAGAGATTACCTTACATAATCTTACTGGACTGGGTAAACAGCATACACTCATGGATTGGAGATAAGTCATGCATTTTGCCACATACTCAGATGGAAGCTGAAATACAGTAAAGCCTCGCACAAAGAGCGCCTCACTTAAAGACTAATTCACTTAAAGAGCAGAATTTTCTCTGAATGGTCGCCTCGCTTAACAACTAAAACCAACCAAAAAACTCACTTAACAACTAAATTGGGGTTTGCAATCCCCACCACCAGAAGTCACAATGTGTCACTTACAATGGTGTTTCACTTAAAGAGCAAACTTGCTTAAAGAGCAATCCCGTGGAATGCATTATGCTCTTTAACTGAGGTACCACTGTGTACAATTCTGAATACTTTTGTTTTCAGTTAAGCCTTTCATCAATATATAGTTACAGGCCAAAAATCTACGTCACAGGTAGACTCTCATCAGAAGAGTGCTTAAGTGCTTAAAATGTCTTATTGCCAGAACAAGAGCTTTTCAGTGGTTTGAAAATTAGCTTGCTTTGGTTTTGTGAGACATCAGGAATCACAACTCTGGAATACTTATGGGTTGCAGCTTCTACTGATATGCAACCTATAGTTCGGTCCGAAAACTCACTTGAGCCCACCCACATTTCTCAGTATTCCATTAAATATATCAGATTTTTGCTCCTTTAGCAGCAACCCAAGATCCTTCAAATGTCCCTGTACCTAGAAAACATTTCCATGTTCCTAAGAAGATATGTCTCCCCTCCCCTTCCTTTTTGAAGGTCACTATACCATTGTGATAGGTAAAGGTAAAGGACGCCCTTGCTCAAAAGCCAGTTGTAGCTCACTCTAGAGTTTGGTGCTCATTTCTGTTTATAGCCAAAGAGCCAGTGCTGTCGGCATCTGCAGACGTTTCTGTGGACACGTGGCAGGCATGACTAGACACCAGAGTGCATGGAATGCTGTTTGCCTTCCCACCGAAGTGGTCCCTATTTATCTACTTGCAATTTCTTGCTTTTGAACTGCTAGGTTGGCAGGAGCTGGGACAGAGATGGGAGCTCACTCCATCATGCAGCACTTGGGTCTTCAACTGCTGACCTGCCAACCTTCCAGTCGTCAATTTCAGTGTCTGAAACACTAAGCATCACATTCTGATAACATTCTGCAAATTATACAAGCTTGAAAATATTAGGATTACTGCAGTCAGAATACAAAAACATAAAAATTATTACCAGGGTTTGGAACATTTTTTAAAAGAAGGAACCTTTTGTGTTACTCATTATTTTATTATAAGTAAGTTGCCATTAGTGATATTGTTGTTATATCTGCAGTTTTATATAGTGTACAGTATTTGTTATTAATGCATTTCTCAGTAGAAAACTATGGGGAACTATTATTTGCCTGTCCCATCTACACTGTCTATTTGCCTAGAGAGGTCTGGCCCATATTACGCCTGAATCCAGAAAACAGACTAAATCAAACAATACCTTCCTTGTCTCTAAGTACTGAGAAGAGATCACACAAAAATTGATTTCACATTTAAAAGAAATTACCTTACAACAACATTTTAAAAATAACTTTTGAAAATAACTAGTGATTGCTTGTTATTCTGAAATCACAATTTTACCTGCTTGATACACTGCTTTTGAAACATAACAGTCACTGCTTGTTACCTCCAAAAGTAGTTACAAATTGTAGTTATTTTTGCACTCTGATTATTATTACACAGTTAAAGTTGAAAACTCCACCTTGCCACTGTACATTTGTCTTTGTATTCTACTTTCTCAAAATATATTGCCAAGGTTTCTTTACTTATGCTAGCCTGGGAAGAAGCATAACACAAGTATACCACAAAAAGTAAACATGGTATTTAGCAACCTAACTGATAAGTTTAGCTTCCCTGTTATTAAGAAGCCTAGCTTTATTATTCTTGGGTAATGTCAAGAGGGGTTAGGCGCAGAGGGACTGCAATGAAAATCAGATGTAGGCCCACAACTCAAACATTTTCCAAAGCTAAAGAACATAAGCACACGTTTCCTCTCCAATGTTTGGATTTGAGAGAGATAAGGTGTGGGGAAGTCATCAATTAATTAAAATCAGTATAAACCATTTTCATTTTGTATTATAAAGGCAAAGCAAAACACAATTATAGTGGCATCTCTAATTCTAAACAAATCTTTTCCAGGGTGAACTTTTGTTATATTGGTATAACAAAATTTGCATAGAGTAGATGGCAACTATGTTCACACTGAAATAAAGTTGTTTTTCTGAGACATTCTTCATAACATATTTGTTTTGTTATACCTGCCAAATCAGACCAACACAGCTACCTCTATAAAGCCATTTATGTTTGCACTTTCAAATAGGACACACGATACATTGGTGCAGACTGTTGTTGTTACGTGCTATCAAGTCATCTCTGACCTACAATGACTGTATGAATGAGCAATCTGCAAAATCTCCTGTCCTCAACAGTCCTACTTTGTGCTTGTAAACTCAACCATGTAGTTTCCTTTAGGGAGTAAATCAGTCTCATATTTGGTCTTCCTCTTTCCCTGCTGCCTTCAGCCTTTCTCAGTATTGTCTTTTCCAGAGAGTCTTGCCTTCTCATTTCATTCCATTTCACCATTTTTGCCACCAGATGTGGTTTAAATGTGATTTAATCTAGGACCACACTTTCTCTTTCAAGCAGTTCAGGGTATCTGCAAAGCACTCTTCGAGTACCATATTTCAAACAAATCATTTTTTCCTTTCCTGCTTTTATACTGTCCAGCTTTCACACTGACTGGAAATACAAGAATGTGGATGATCTTGGTCTTATTCTCCATGGGCATGTCCTTACACCTATTGATATTTTCTGATTCTTTCATCACTGCCCTTCTGAGTCTGTCTTATTTCTTGGCTGCAGTCTCCATTTTAATATATGATTAAACTAGGCCAACCTTGATACTCCAGATGTTCTGTGACTTCAGTTCCCAGAAACCCTGATCAGCAGGAGTACTGACTTGGGCTTTTGGTAATTGAAGTCCAAGGACACCTGGAGTGCCAAGGTTGGCTATCACTGAACTAGGGTATACAAAATCTTTAATTATTTCAATTTCATCCTTATCAATATTAAACAGGTACAATTACATAATTCAGGTTAAGTGTGGGAAAAGCATGATGGAAATTGGATGCTGCTGGCTGTGTAACATGGAAACCCAGGACTGGACATGATGTTTTCCTGGTTAGGTAAATAGTTTTGTTAGCAGAGTTGCTGGATTTCAGTTTTGGGGCCTAAGGCTTAGGTTTTGGGGTCCATTCTCCTGGTCAGCAACATTGGACATGAAATCACAGGGAATAGTGTACTAGCAATCTGGCAACTCAAATCATAGAGTTCCTTTTTGTGGCCTGAAGAAAAGGATGGATAGTATCAATGGGGGTGGTCTTCCAATAGCAAAAAAAATAGAGGGGAAAGGCTTCTGTCCAAGATGGTGATTATTCAATTCAATTCAATTCAATTTTAATTTATACCCCGCCTTTCTAATTTAATTTCATATTTATTTATTAATTAATTTTTATTTCAAAATGCTGAAGGGTGACACAATGAGTTGTGTTAAGTGTTTGAGGGGTATAGGGGCCCAGTGTTGCTCACAATATGAAAAAAAGGTTCCCTACATAGCCTGGAGGGCATAAGATACCTTTTCAGTTAAAAGGGGAGGAGATGTAAGGCAGAAAGCCCTCAGAAGAAGGCCACAAAAGTGCCTCTGAATGCCATATGCTGCCCACCTTTGCTTTAGGACATGCCATTCAGACATGCTCAGAAGCACTTTTATCTTTTTCATTATCCTGCATGCTCTAGAGCTGTAATTGCCGAAATTCACACATGAGCTTTTACAGTCTTCATGGAGTGTCTGTGCTGCCTAACCCATGGAAAAGATATGGTGATTTTTGCTGAAGAGTCTGCCAATTGACATCACAAAAGTCTGTCCTCTGTGACATACCAAGGACTTGCCCATCAATCTAAGCTTTTGGCTGTAGAATTTCCACAAGTTAGTGTTCCCAAAGAATGGATAATATGTAAAGATAAAGGTAAAGGTTTCCCTTGCTCAAAAGCTAGTTGTATCCAACTCTAGGGTTCAGTGCTCATCTCTGACTCAAAGCCGAAGCGCCAGCACTGTCTGCTTCTGCAGATGTTTCTGTGGTCATGTGGCAGGCATGACTAGACACCGGAGCGCATGGAATGCTGTTACCTTCCCACCAAAGTGATCCCTATTTATCTACTTGCAATTTCTTGCTTTTGAACTGCTCGGTTGGCAGGAACTGGGACAAAGACGGGAGCTCATTCTGTCCTGCAGTACTCGGGAATCAAACTGCTGACCTTCTACCTCCCAGTCAGCACCTTAGCCACTTGAGCCACTGCAGTGTACAGATTTCAAAAGAGACCCACTGTACAATTCTATAAGATGGTATAGACAAGATCAGTTCAGAACAGTGTATTACCAAAGCTATAAAATAAATGAATCAATGCTGTTCACAAGTTGATTAAAACTGTTTCATCAAACTATTTGTTCTTCAGGTCCAGTATTGCCAATTCCTACCGCCAGTGGCTCAGGGTTTCAGGAATGGTTTTGTCTCCCATCCATTGCAGTCTGATACTATTTTAATTGGACCCATGAGGGACTAAACCTGTTGGAGTTTAACAACCTTGCACGCTTCTGGCTGGCAGTGAATATAACTGGGAGGGACTTTGCTGGGCTAAGATGACTGTCTGTCTTTCAGCATTAACCAATTAGGTTCTTTCTGCCTCTTTCTCTCTCCTTGCTCCATGTGGTTCCTGTCTTTGTTCGTTCTTTTCTTGCTTTCTCCCTGACTTGCATGCACACATCTCTCCATCCCAGATAAAGATAGAGACATCTATTTTAGTTCTTTTATTCTTCTAATGAAATTACACATTACTGTGAGATAATATTTTTCTTTCTTTCTAATAAAGATGCCCTTTAGAGTGATTCCTCTATATTTAGCTTTTGTTTCCTCATGTTCTGCACCTCTATTGTGTGCTTTTATACATGCAAATCAAAGGGCAGTGGTGGCTTAATGTTTAAGACACTGAGCTTGATGACCGGAAGGCATACCTGTCAAGTTGTGGCGATGAAAAGAAGGGAAGGTTTCTGGGCTCCAGCACATGCATGCACAAAAACCCTTTGCACATGTGCAGAAACCCCTTCGCGCATCACGCATGTGCGCATGCACAGTAAGTAGTAACCCCTTTACTGGCCGTTGCAATTATGGGATGGCAGCGGGAAAGAGGAGAAAAGATTGGTGAATTGCGGGAAATCCCGGCCAAAATGGGATACTTGACAGGTATGCCGGAAGGTTGGTAGTTGAGACCCGAGTGCTGCACAATGGAGTGAGCTCCTGTTGTTTTACTTTTATTTTATTTTATATTCAAATTTATATGCTGCCCAATCAGGTAAACCCGACTCTGGGCGGCTCACAAGTTAAAACACACATAAAACAGTACAACCAATTAAAACCAATTAAAACCCAACATACCCACACACCTACCCCATTCCTCTTAAAACCCATATAAACCCACATTAAAAAAAAAGCCAATTAAAAGAAATGGGGGCTTAATTTATAAGCCAGCAGGCAGGGGCCACTCTTCCATCTGGGCCCCACACCTGACCTGCCAACCAGGTTTTAGGTCTTTTCTGAAAGGTAGCAGTTCCATCTGCTCCCGCAACTCTACAGGCAGGAGGTTCCACAAGGCCGGTGCGGACACGGAAAAGGCCCTCCTTCGTGTGCCAGAGAGACAGGCCCCTCTAGCAGATGGAACAATCAGGGAGCCCCTCCGATCTGCTCTGGTTGGACGGGCGGACACTCTTGGGACAATGTGGTCTCTAAGGTATCCTGGCCCACTACCATGAAGGGCTTTAAAGGTCAAAACCAGCACCTTGAACTGCACCCGGAGGCAAACTGGTAGCCAGTGCAGCTCCCGAACTAATGGTGAGGCACGAGCATAACGCCCGTGCCCCATCACCACCTGGACTGCCACATTCTGGACCAACTGCAGCCTCCGAATGGTTGACAAGGGCAGCCCCATGTAGAGCGCATTGCAATAATCTAGCCTGGAGGTGACCAGAGCATGTGTGACCATGAGCAGGGAGTCCTGGTCCAGGAGCGAACGCAACTGACGGATGACGCGAAGCTGTGAGAATGGAAGCGTGGCGCCAAAATGGCCGCCGCGCTCTTTGCGGGCCCCCCCCCCACCGGACGAAACCATCCGGGTAGTTAGGGGCGTGGCCAGCACCCTAATAAAGGGGCTGGCCACGAGGCAGCCGTGCTGCCATTTTGGCGAACCGACGGAGCGGAGAAGTTTTTCTTCCTGACCTCCATCACTCGTGTCCTTTTGGTGGAAGGCTTTTCGGGCAGCTTTCTCTTGTTTTAGGCTTCCTAGCTACCTTAGCCATGCCCTCGAAGAAGAAGGCAGTCGCGAACGTGGCTCGATCGGCGCGGAGGCGTCAGCCGGGTCGGAGGACCGCGACTGCGCCCGTTCCGCAGCCACCTTTAGCGGAGCCCACCGGGAACGGTGGGATGGGATCGGTAGCTCCTTGGCCCGAGGCGCGGTGTATACCGGCTGCCCCGGACGGGGCCTCGGCCCTTGGCCCGCAAACGACGACCACGGCCCCTGCCATGGTCCGCGCGGCTCGGCCCTCTTGCCCGGGCCCGCAGTTCCCCATGGGGGGTGCGAGTCATGGAGGGTGGTTGGGTCCTCTGCCTTTGCAGGGCGTGCCCACGGCTACCCAAGGGCCGAGCATGGGCTCTTGGCCTTATCTGGCCTCGGGGGTTCAGGGACCTGGACAGGTACCCGTGACTTATGGGCCGGCTGCCCATTTGCCCCCTGTTGCGGCCGGGGCCTATGTCGACGTGGAGGCCCTCCTGGCCCGAGTTGCGGCCCTTGAAGCGTCCTTGGCGAGGGCCAACCAAACAGGGGTGTCTCTGGGATTTCAGGTGCCCCCTTTGGCCGCCGAACAGCAGCCGGCGATGGGTCGGGTTGAGCCGCGTGGGCCGGTGGCGGCCACTGCCTCGCAGCTCCCCACCCCACAGGTGCAGCAGTCTGGTGCTGGTCTGGCCCCGTCGACGAGCTCAGCTTCAGTCGTGAGCTCCGACGCCCCCAGCGGGCCGGAACCCCCAGTGGGGGCGGCCCGTGGGGGTGCATCGGGTGAGTATGCAGTTCAAGCTAATGCACCCACACAACTGACTTCCTTGGGGTGGCTGTCCAATGGCCGTGGCCTCGCTTGGGTGGTCCGGCGGTCCAATGGCCCCCGGCCCACCAAGCGACTTTACCTTTGTCACAGGGCCTGGGTCGGGGTGGCGACCCCAATGTGATAGGAAATGTGTTGGGGATCCCCGGGCTGGCTCAGGCCTCCTTTGCTTTGCCCGCAGTTCCCTCTCTGCCGGTGTCGGCTTTGCCAACAGCAGGGTATTCCTTGCCCCTGGGGGACCATCTGGCCCAGTCCACCAAGGAAAAGATTTGGAGGGGCGAGTATGTAGATATCTTCTCCCTTCTAAATAGGGAACCGACCAAGGAAGAGAGGGAAGGGCTGGACGAGAAGGATAAGGAGCAGGCACGTCGTCGTAAGCCGCCACGCACGTGGGCTAATTGGTTGCCAGCGTACTTGATTTACATGGCCGTTTCCCTCAGGGCTAGGCCGGATTTGGCCATCCCTACGGTCCAGTATCTGGACAACATTTACCGGGCTATGGTTGACTTCCCGGGTCCGGCGTGGCTGGCTTACAACGAAGAATTCCGCATGAGGATTCCACTGCACCCAGAGATGAGGTGGGACGAGCCCTGCCAGAAGCTGTGGCTTCTGTATATGACCCCCACGCGCCCGGCGCCTGGGGAGAGATACCATTGTGGACATGCGGTCCAACGAGCGGCCCCGGTACAGGTCCCCCGCCAAGTGGCGGGGCAGGGGGTTCCAGCCCGCCTGCTGTGCTGGACCTTCTCGTCCAATGGTTCTTGCAACAGGAAAAATTGCAAGTACAAGCACGAGTGCCCCTCTTGTGGTGGCCCCCATGCTGCCTCCGCCTGTCCCAGGCCGGGAGGATATAGGGGCAGGGGTAGGGGCGGACAAGGGGCAGGTAGGACTGCCACGGAGGGAGCGGGTTCACCGAAAGGCCCCCTCCCCAATTAATGTCGACATGCTGGAGCGTTGGCTCGCATTGTACCCGAGGAGGGTAGACGCTGTGTACCTCCTTCAGGGTTTTCAGCTGGGTTTTCGTATTCCTTTCACGGGGGATAGGTCACCGCAGGATGCACCCAACCTGTTGTCACTTAGGGGAAGGGAGGAGGTGGCTGCTGCCAGCATTAATAAGGAGATTGCTGCGGGCAGGGTCGATGGCCCTTTCCCCGCGCCCCCGTTCCCCAACCTTAAAGTGTCTCCTCTAGGACTAGTGCCCAAAAAATCCCCGGGTGAGTTCCGCCTGATTCATCATTTGTCCTACCCAGCCGGCCACTCGGTCAATGATGCTATCCCTGATGACCTTTGTTCTGTCAGGTATACATCCTTTGACCAGGCATTGCGCATGGTGCGCTCATGTGGCCCGGGTGCACTGTTGGCTAAGTGTGACATTAAGTCGGCTTTTCGCCTCTTGCCCGTGCACTCGGGTGACTTTGAGTTGCTGGGTTTCAAATTCTGGGGTGAATATTATTTTGACAAAGCCATGCCATTCGGCTGTTCCATTTCCTGCTCGGCCTTCGAGCATTTCAGTACCTTCCTGCAGTGGGCATTTGTCCGTAGGTCAGGGTCTCGGTCTGTAGCCCATTACCTGGATGACTTTTTGTTCGGGGGTGAACGGGGCTGGGACACGTGCACACGTCTCCTCAACACATTTCAGACGCTAATGGAGGAACTTGGTGTCCCTTTAGCGCCCGAAAAGACCGAAGGCCCGTCTAATAAATTAGTGTTCCTGGGGGTGGAAATTGACACGGTGGCGCAGGCGTCTAGGTTGCCCGAAGACAAGGTGTCCAGGATAGTGGCCCTTATATCGGACTTGCTGGCTAAGCGCAAGGCATCCCTTCGGGAACTGCAGGTGCTACATGGACACCTCAATTTCGCTTGCAGGGTGGTCGCACCTGGCAGGGCATTTGCTCGGCGCTTGTGCGACGCCATGGCAGGCTTATCCAGGCCCCACCATAGGGCGAGATTGACACGGGGCATCAGGGCAGATCTGCATGTATGGCTACGGTTCCTGAGGGAGTTCAATGGGGTCTCATTTTGGAGGTCAGACCTCCTGGCTTCGCCCCAATTTCAAATTCAGTCTGATGCCTCGGGATCCCTTGGTTATGGGATGTACTTCAATGGGAAGTGGGCATATGGTGGATGGCCACCAGCCTGGTCAGGCACGGGTCGCCTGAGGGATCTCACATATTTGGAATTTTTTCCCATACTGGGGGCCTTGATGCTATGGGGTGAGGAGTGGGCCAACTCTGTGGTGCATTTCTGGTGTGACAATGCGGCCGTTGTCCACATTGTCAACTCACAGACCTCTAAATCTCCCAGGGTCATGGACCTTGTGCGCCAGTTTGTATTGCGCAGCCTGCGCCTCAATGTACTGTTCAGAGCCAGGCATGTCCCGGGGGTGAATAATGATATTGCTGACGCTTTGTCCCGCCTGCAGATCTCCCGGTTCCGTGCCTTGGCCCCGGATGCGGAGGAATTTCCCTCGCCACTACCGCAGGAGATATGGACCTTTGGCAAGGAGAGGTGAACCGGGCGATCGGCATGTCACTGGCGCCACGCACGCGTAAGGCGTATCACCACACGTTGGTTTCCTTTCGGACCTTCTGAACCCAATCTCACCTGCCAGATACCTGGCCGATCCCAGTGGCCCACATCCTCCGTTTCATGGTTTACCTGCACGTTCAGGGCCTGGCACCCCGCACCATAGTATCCAGGCTATCAGCGCTGGCTTTTATGGCCAACGTGGGGGGTCATGCGGACAGTACCGCTGATTTCCGTGTGAGACATGTTTTGGAGGGGTGGGTGCGGGAACGTGGGCGTTGCCTGGACGACCGTCACCCAATTTCCCCTGGGGTACTTACCCAACTGGCACGAGGCTGGCAGGACCTATGTTTCGATAGGTATGAGGCAGCCCTGTTTTGTGCGGCTACAACGGTGGCCTTTTTTGGAGCGCTCCGCATCAGCGAGCTTGTGATGCTGTCTAAGGCGGATGCAAGTCATAGGGCACTGGAACTCGAAGATGTCTATGTTTACAATGATTGGGCTCAATTGAGGATACGCTCCTCTAAAACAGATCAGCACGGCGTAGGCAGTGGAGTAAGACTGCTACGATGTTCCTTGGCAGACATCTGTCCGGTTGGTGCCCTACAGGAGTTCCTTGCACTGCGTGGCACGCACCATGGCCCGTTTTTCTGTCACCAAGATGGGTCTCCCCTCACTAAATTTTAGTTTTGGAAGGTGACTGGGAAGGCACTGGCTAGCGTCGGCCTCCCTGGGGCCCGTTACGGCACCCATTCATTTAGAATTGGGGCGGCCTCTACTGCGGCTGCTTATGGGTACTCCGGGGCTGACATACGCAGCATGGGGAGGTGGGGCTCACAGTGTTTCGAGTTTTATGTTCGCCCACTCCCACCGTGAGTACCTTTTGAGTCACCATGTATCTCTTCCTTCCCTGTTTTTCCCTTGACAGACCCTGGGTGTCGTATCACACCGGTGACAGTATGGCTGGTGGGCCATAGCTACGTGCACAGGGCAGCGCGTTACGCTGCGGCGACAGATTGGGGACCCCGACTGGGACTGGGTGCATACGCACATCTCACATGGTACGGTAAGCCCGGTATGTTGTGGCGGGAGCTTTTGCCATTCCTCTTTTCGTCGAGGAATGCCGACCCGCCCGACATTCTGATCATAAACCTTGGGGGTAATGACTTGGGTCAGGTCACTGGCTTATCGCTCAAGCATGCGATTTGCGGGGACCTTGCCTACTTACATTACGTATGGCCCGCCACAACCCTTGTTTGGTCAGATATGGTCCCACGGCACACTTATCGGGGAGGCTTTGACCTCCAGGCCCTGGACCGCGCTCGGCGCATGGTGAACAGGGCTGTGGCCCGATTCCTTTCGACCAAGGGCTGGGGGCGGGTCAGTCATCATCCCGCCATCAGTTTGCAAAATTACGGGCTTTATTCAGGGGATGGGGTCCATCTGTCACGAGGAGGTATGGACCTCCTGCTGGGTGATTGGCGAGCAGGCCTGTCGACCGAGCTGACGGTCTTGGGGGGGCGTCGAGCCTTTATTGAAGCCTCTCCGGGTGGCGGGTAGCACTGGTAAGGTAAACATTGATGACCCACAGGTATCCGGCAGGTTCGCAATTGACTGGACAACACTAGATAGGCATAAGTTGTTTAAACGTTGTCCGGTCAATGACGAACCAGGCGAGGGGGTGATGGTTACCACTAGACAGCTGGAATCACCCCCTGATTTTACGGATACACGTCAGAGGGTGGGGTCATTAGTTAGATATTGACTACGGTCAACAATTTGTTTGTTGTCAACAAACAAATTGATACAAATAGATACATTGTAACAATTGCCGTTGGCAATTTTGGGTGGTACCTTACCAGTGTTACTTCGGCCTGCTTGCCTTAAGAATTATGATTGGTCGTTTTACCAATAGAAATTTATAATTCGGACTAGGGCTTGAATCAATAAATGTGGCCCAATGCCGTTATCCACTTTCATTTGTGTCTGAGTCCATCATTGGGGGGGTGCGCCTGCAATGGAAGCGTGGCGCCAAAATGGCCGCCGCGCTCTTTGCGGGGCCCCCCCACCGGACGAAACCATCCGGGTAGTTAGGGGCGTGGCCAGCACCCTAATAAAGGGGCTGGCCACGAGGCAGCCGTGCTGCCATTTTGGCGAACCGACGGAGCGGAGAAGTTTTTCCCCTCCACCCCCTCCCTAGTTAACAGTGTGATTTCTTGGTCGCTTCGGGGCCGGGTGGGAATTTTTGGCTGGGACTCGCAATTGGCTCTTGAGTCCTGGCTTTTTCGCCCATCCCACACTGTTGCTATGGTTTGATATAGGGGTTTGTCTGTGCTACTGTTGACTTTGGTCACATTGGCGGGTAGCACTGGTAAGGTAAACATTGATGACCCACAGGTATCCGGCAGGTTCGCAATTGACTGGACAACACTAGATAGGCATAAGTTGTTTAAACGTTGTCCGGTCAACGACGAACCAGGCGAGGGGGTGATGGTTACCACTAGACAGCTGGAATCACCCCCTGATTTTACGGATACACGTCAGAGGGTGGGGTCATTAGTTAGATATTGACTACGGTCAACAATTTGTTTGTTGTCAACAAACAAATTGATACAAATAGATACATTGTAACAATTGTCGTTGGCAATTTTGGGTGGTACCTTACCAGTGTTACTTCGGCCTGCTTGCCTTAAGAATTATGATTGGTCGTTTTACCAATAGAAATTTATAATTCGGACTAGGGCTTGAATCAATAAATGTGGCCCAATGCCGTTATCCACTTTCATTTGTGTCTGAGTCCATCATTGGGGGGGTGCGCCTGCAAAGCCCTCCTGGCCACAGCCGCCACCTGATCTGCTAGTAACCCAAATAGGGTTGTCCTTTCAGTTCCTGTCAACCTAGCATTTTGAAAGCAGGAAATGTTTATTTATTTTTATTTTTATTCATTTATTTCTCCTACTTCTATAGCCGCCCAACTCACGAAGACTCTGGGTGGCTCACAATGTTAAAACCCACTAAAAACAGATAAAACCTCATTAAAATGAATAAGCCCCATTCAAAGTCCCACACATTAAAAAGAGAAGAATTGCACTGCTATTTAAACCAACCAGCAGGCGGGGGTCACCTCTCCTTCCGGACCCCACACCTGCCAGGTTTTAAGTTCTTTCCTGACGGGTAGCAAATAAATTGCAAATAAATAAATAGGTACTGCTCCATTAGAAATGTAAAAGCATTCTGTGTGCTCCAGCATCTAGCAGTGCCCCCTAGAGTTGTACATGACTGGCTTTCAAGCTAGGGAGGCCTTTACCTTTACCTTTACCTGAACAAAGAAAAATAACCAAAAATTTAAAATAGCCAACAGATTCTGGGACTCTTTAAAAGTAAAGTGGGGACTCTGTGACAGAGGAATTGCAGTGGAACAAAATGCTAGTTCAAAAAAAGTACAATTTTTAATGTGCACATAAAGTCAACATGCACAGCCTGTAAGAGCAGCTGAAAGAATAGATAAGCAAATGAGCAAATAAATCCACTTAAACATTTGCAAATATGACTAAAAAGGTGGAGCTAATCTGCACACGACACTTTCTTTTTTCTTCACCATGGACAATTTTCCTAGATGACATTCTTTTCCTTGTTACAGGTGCCAATGTTCACAATTTTTTTTTACAAAAGATAATGATGGATTTATAATCCCAAACAGGGATTACACATGTTGGTTTAGATTCAAAATCTGCCTCCTGTAGATGGAAAGTGTTTAGTGCAGCATAAACACAAAAATCCAATGAGTTATTTCTTCTGAATGCAGAGAAAATCTCCTATGGATTGTCATGAACAGTACAGGATATGGTATGGGACAGAGTGTAGAGGAGAGTGGGTATGAAACATGTTGGCCTCCATCAGCCATAGTTAAGGTGTCCCATGACCTCCTCTTTTTGGAGGTGTCTTGTTTTTTGGGGGAAGGGCAGAGTAGTCAAAAAAATCAAGAATCTTAAGGGAACATACAGCTTGAAGTTAACCATCATGCTGAGGATCTGGATAGCAGACTTGGCAAACACACAAGTCAGCTGGTCATTACCTTCCCTGCTTAAGTGAAATACACTGTTCAAATTCTGTTTGAATTATATAAACATTGTTTATTGGCCAAAATTCTGTGGCAGAGTTGCATTACTAGAAATATAATTGCTAGCTGGATGGTTAGCTAGCAAGCTGGACAGGCTCAGTGAGTAAGGAATCTAGTTGCAAAACCAAAGGCTGGGAATTCAATTCCCCACTGGGCATCCCAGAAGAGTCAGCCTGTGTGGTTTGGGTAAGACACACAGTCCCAGGGCAGAAGAAGGGAATGATAAACCACTTCTGTGTATTCTTTATCTGGAAAATCTTGAAAAAGGTTGCCACAACTCAGAAGTGACTTAATGGCACATTGATACTATTATCATTATTGTGGGAGCTGGCTGAATAACTCAATGAGTTACCTGGCTATGGAACCAGAAACAGAGAGTTAATTAGTTAGTACGTTTTTATACTGCCCATCCGGTTATTTTACCAACTTAGTTTTTTTGTTGTTGTTGTGCTTCCCAGGAGGACAGCCAGGCTTTGTAGCCTTTGAAAAGCTGCCCAGACCCAGGATGCCTCCAGAAGAAGTACTCTGTTTCTAGAAAAACCTGAAAAGGGTTGTCATGAGTTAGAATTGACTTGATGGTACATTATTATTGTTCTTCTTGTCAATATGGCCAGCAAAATATTTCTTGTCATTATAAACATATTTGAAGGCAGTCTCTTTTCTCCATACTATACGAAATTCCAGATACTAACATTTTCACACCTATCTGTTGTTGTTATTATTTAAATAACTTTGTTCAAATAATGCTCCAAACCCCAGCTAACATATTTTTTAAAAAGGATTGAAGTTACCAGAGGGGAAGAAAGGACTTCTGTTAACATTTCTAAATGTCCCTTAACCATGTACTCCTACTTACTTTCATAATGATTGCATGTTTTCCCTTTGGGCCCACTAAAGTATTTAATTGCAATTACACTCATTTACATAGCAGATGAGGCTAATTGCTGGTATTAGTTACCAAATGTATGCTTGCATTATGAGGGTACAAAAATGCCCTACAGAAAAGAAAACGAAGATGCCTCTAATTAAGGAGCTATGAGTCAAAGTGAGCTTGTTCACAGAAGTAAATATAGAATCAAATGTTGTTTTTTCTAAAAACTCTCTAGTGCAGTTGATTGCATCTCAACATTTCCCATATCCTACAAAGAATTTTGGTGGGATACAGGTGTGAGCGTTATAACAGACAGTGTACCACATACAGTAGGTGTTGTAAGAAAGAACAATTTCTTGGTCTACTGCTGCTAGGAATACTAAGGATTTATCCAACTCCAAATAGCTAAAATTTAAAACCAACAAAACTTGAAAAGTAATCATCTAAAAATGTATACATACATCTTCTCTGCTTCCTCTTTTACCCCATCGGGTGTCAAGGGAGTACTATACACATAAATAAACTACCTATTTACATATTCACACTCTACTTTTCGATATTCAACAGTTTGAATAGACCTGTCATTTGCTTCAAACAAATCCTTGATATCACACTGTTTAGGCAAGTTGCCACAGATTAGTAGATGTTCATAGTCTTGTCTCTCACCACATTACATTGTTCACCATCAACAATATATCCCAACCTCTTTAGGTTTGTTTTGCATTATGTCACATAAGTTATCAGCTTCTTCTGGTCTTCCAATAACTACTATATGGAGGGCCATATGATATTCTTTTCGATAGCTCAGTTTGATGAACTGTAGCTGTAGATGGAATTGGTGCTCTTATTTTTAGGAAGCTCTTCCTTGACTTCATCCTGCTGCTACTTGTCTTCTAACATCTGAAGGTGCTATACCCATGAGTGAGAAGATTTTATTACCAGGTGTCAGTCGTAAACAGCTTGTAAGTATGTGGCAGGGCCATAGCTAGGGGGCCCAGGGTGGGCTTCACCAACCCTCAGTTAGCAGTTTGCCCACCTTCAAACAGCTGGCCACTAGAGAGTGCAAAGTGTGGTTTTCCATAGGAATACATTGAAAAGAAGCTTTTGCCCACCCATATCTAGAATCCTGGCTATGGCCCTGGCTTGTTTCATAAAGGGCCACATTAACTTGACTGGCATGGGCAGAGTTTCTCCAGACTGGGGCAGCATACTCTGCAGTAGAGAAAGACTGGACAAGGGCAGGTGTACAGAGAACATTAGGTTGTACCTCCCACCCATGTGGTATTTGTAAGTTTGTGGATGAGATGGTTTCTGGCGCATACCTTCCACTTTATATCCTGACAATGATGTTTTTAAATTAAAACATGATCTGTTTTACTCCCAGATATTTTAGATTGTCATAATGGTTAAATTTGTGGCCTCTCCAGATTATGTTCAGCTTCTTTCTTGCCTCTTTATTTCATAAATGGAATCTACATATTTGTGTTTTTTTCCAGATTCGGTTTCAGGTGATGGTTGTCATAATAGGCAGCTTTCTTCAAGAGCAGATGCCAGCTTAGTCTCTACTTCCTCAGATGTTCATCCCTAAGCAGTGGTTACTGTGTCATCTACATAAATGAAGGCCCTAGTTACAGTATTGATTGGCTGGTCATTGGTATAAATCAGACATGCCCAAACTACGGATCCAGCCCTCAGCACCATTCCATCCTGCCCGCAGTGCCCTCGCTGCTCCCAGGAGTGTGTGGAGGATGCGCCCGCCAATGTGAATGTGCATCCAGAACCATTCCTGTAAGTGGTTCCGAATATCTAGGTGCATGCGCAAATATGGCGGTACCCTGGAAGTGGATGGGAACGCCCCTGTGTATGCGCAAATATGCCTGTGCATCTCCCGGAAGTGGTTCCAGACATGCATGCCCAAACATGCCTGCTTCCGGGGGCATGGTAAGGCCCGCTCAGTTGTTCCTGGGGCGTGATCAGGCCCCTGGCACAAAAAGTTTGGGCACCCCTGGTATAAATATTATACAACATAGGGGCCAATACACTTCTTTGAGGAGGCTATTTTTCTACACTCTCCAATGGCTGTTTTTGCTCTGCAGGTTGACAGGGTTCTGCAATAGTCATTGAATAAGCTGTATCAGTCAATAGTCATCAATTTCTTATGGTTCATTGTATTATATGCAGCTGTGAGATCAATAAAAGCTACTCCTGTAATCTGCCTCCTTTCAGTCCTAAATGGCCTACATTGGAATCTTCTCTTTGCATGCTTCTTCTTCTTCCATGTCTAGGCCAGACGTGAAATCCTGAGGCTGTTCATGCCTCCAGCCAGGTTTCCTTCGCCTCAGAATCAATCCTTCTTTTTCATCTGATCTTTCCTACCTCATTCTGTTTGCCCCTTCTCCACATTCATTGCATGCCTTCTTGCAACACACCTGCCCTCTTCTCTTTCATATAAACTGAAATGTCTATCAGATAACATATTAAGGCATGTATTTATTTTCTTCTCTTGCAGTTTTATCCCTCCAGGCATTCACATTATTCAGCCCTGAAACATCAAACATGCAAATTAAACATGATTCTTACAGCAGCATATGACACTGTCCACCCAACTGCTGCACAAAAAGTTTAACTCCTTATTAAAGATCATTGGCTAACAGAAATTGTTACTGTTCTACTTCAAAACTGAACAATTTTTGCTGAATTTCAAGGGAAGGATAGTTGCTGGAGGAATCAAAGGAACAATCGCCACAGGGTGATGGCATGGCACTATTACTTTTAAACATTTACACAAATGATCAACCAACTTCCTCATTCTTCAGGAGTTTCATCTATGCTACTGATCTTGCCTTGACATTCCAGAGGGAAACTTTCATGTCCATTGAGACCCAGCTAATTTCTGCCTTAGAAGATCTTTCCTTATATTATAAAAACAAGCTGAACCAAATCCTTTTTTAAGGCCTGTGCCTACTGTGTAAAGAATAGAGAAGCAGAGAGGAAGCTCCAAGTTAGCTGGAAACCAAGAGTTTGGAACATTACCTTATTCCAAAGTATTTGGGCTTTATTCTGGATTGAATCCTGAATTACAAAAATAATAATTTCTAAACCACAGAGAGTTGCTGCCAGATATAAGAGATACTTAAGATGCTGGCTGTGTCAGACTGGGGTGCACACCCACAAACAAAAAGAACAAAAGCTCTGTCCCTTTGCTACTTCTCAGCAGAATATGCTAGTGCTGTATGGTATAAATCAGTACATGCCAAACAAGTGGGTGTAGCAATAAATCATACAGGATTATTACTGGCTGCTTGAAACCTACCTCCACTGGAAAAAAACATTATTATTTGGCTTGCATTGCTCTTCTGTAATTACGTTGAGAGGTGCTAGCAAATACTGAATGAATTAAGGTAATATAGCAACCCACCCATTTTATGGAACCCCCACCCCCCAAATAAAACAGCTAAAATACAGGGGTGAAATTCTGCACACCTCTTAAGCTATCGATATGGAACCAGAAATAGCTGGACTAAATTTATACAGAACAAAACCTTGATGAATGCCAAAGAATGTCTTCCACCAGGGCATGATTCTGGCTGGACCATTTTGAAGTCATTTAATAGAAGTGGACTTGGTCCATGAAAGCCAACATTAAAATAAAACAGTTCATCTTAAACAGGGGTAGGAAACCTATGGCCCATGGGCCAGATCTGGCCAGTGGCACCAAATCATCTGGCCCATGCTCTCGTTTCAGCCACCACTGGAATCATTCATGGACGCATTGACAGCAGCTGTAAATGGCTGGGGGACCACCAGTCCAGCCACCTCAATTGTCTGAGGGAGCGTAACCCAACCTCTAACTTTAAAAGGTTGGTGACCCCTGATCTTAAAGGTCCACATTTTCTCTTTTTTTTTCCTTTTTCCTTTTGTTTGTTTTCTCTACTGTCTGATATGCTTGTGCAGACTAACACAACTACCACTTCAAAAAAATTCATTGTTGTTATAGGGTTATTATTCTACCCTTTTAGTTGTATTTCTACCCTATGTTTCTTCCAAACAGCTGAAGGTACTTGGTTCTCCTCTCCCCCTACTTTCGCCCCACTATAATCCAGAGACAAGCAACTAGCCCAAGTTCATCCAATGAGTTTCACATCTCACTAAGTACTTGAAACCAAATCTCCAGATTCCCCTGTAGTATATTAAATGCTATGCTACAGTGACTTTCTCTTTCCTTTAGCCTGCATCTTATACGTTTGTCACTGCTTCTGATGTCTTTTTTGCTTTGAGATTAATTTTGAATATAGAGGAATAACTCCAAGCCATCCAAAGAGAGGGAAATAGCTATGTTAAGTCCATTGCAGCAAAAACAAGAAAGAGTGTCATGATCCCATTGGGATAAACTTAAGCCTATTTCTTCAGAAGAACCAAGGAAAATTTGGACTTTGCAAGGAAGATTTTTGTATTTCTCTTTAAACTAAAAAGGAACATGGTTTATTGTTAGGTAGACCTATTATACAATTCTATGTTGATAACTGCACTCTACCAAATGCTGTCCAACTCTTCCTGAGTCTAGGGCAGAATCCTGTTGAGGTAACAGAGAGCATAATGCCCTATGGGTGTAACACTCCATGAGATATCTGCCCTGCCATTGCACGAGTTGGAGACCATCTCATTCAAAGTGACAGATATTCTGCTTGCACAAAGAGATAAGGAGTAACCCCTTGTGTAGATGTTAGGGATGGGGAGCAACCCAGTGTGCAATGGACCATGGAAAGGATATTGCCATTTATTTCAACAAAGTATCACACAAGTCCCATAGGCAGAGACAGTATCACTATTCAAGGAGCAGCAGTCAGTATGAGTATGACTAGGTTCACCTTGTCCTATGATTCACTGCTTCCCTTCCAAACAGTGGCTCCACAGTGAAGAAACAGGAAAAGGTACTCCTAGATCTGACAGGTCCCAAAATATCCAGCAGGAAACTGAGGCTATGCACATTGTTTCTATCCAGGAGAAGCCCTCTGCTTGTGGACTTCTTTCCAGTGAAAACTGTGTGTGTAAACGTCAAGTCATTTCAGTGGTGTTTGTGCAGGAAAACTTTCCATGGGATTTAAAAGTAGATTCTGGCTAGAGACATTGTCTCTGCTCCCTCTGGATGCTTCAAGTGCAAAAGTTTGTGTGATTTGATTTCTAGATCTGCTGTGCTGTCTTTCCTGTCACCCCCACCCCACAGACAACCTCTGCTGTTTTTCACACAATCACACATTGAATGAAACAATGTTAATTTTGACACTATTCAGCCCATGTCATACCCTTTATGCATGAGCACCTTCTCAAAGAAATATCGCATCTATGGAAGGTAAATGAATTGTTTCACTGCTGCATTTATTGTGCTCAGACAAAATGCAATGCACTGGTGATGCCTTACCTGCACAGGTCATTTCATGAAACAAAAATGGGCATTTAGCCAGGTATCATTTGGTGCTGATTTTATTTGCAAAAAAGAAAACAACAGAAAAGCCTTAGAGACAATCAAAAATCCATTCCTTAGATGCTCCCTGTGTTCCACTCTTATCTTATGTGTAATTCTCCTTTAAAGCCTATACCCATGATGGTGAACCTTGGCACTCCAGATGTTCTTGGACTTCAGTTCCCAGAAGCCCAAGCACCCTGTGAATCCACACAAATGGGTTTACTGTGATTCATCCAGCCCACGATGCCCTCATCGCTCCCAGAAGTGGAAGTAAAATGCGCCCGTATTGATGTGTTTACTTCCACTTCCGGGAGTGATGAGGGCAGCGCAGGCCGGATGAATTGCAGTAAACCCATTCATGTGGATTCACAGGGTGTTTGGGCTTCTGGGAATTGAAGTCCAAGAACATCTGGAGTGCCAAGGTTCACCATCACGGACCTATACCCTTGGAAAACTAGGTTCTCAATTTTGTGATGACAGAGGTCATGTAAGTGTCATTCTTCAAATTTGTGTGAAAATCCCTTTCAAGTACTCCTGGGCTCTTTTGTTTCATCTCACTTCTTGAGAACTCATGTAGTGTAATTACTTCGCTATAGCACAGAATGTAAACAGGACATCCTTTCAGATAGGCGATCCCAGCATGTTGTAAAGTAAACGTTGTAGTTCTCGTGCCTTTCTGGAAGCAGCCCCCGAGCCAAGTGTTTCACAAAATAAGAAGCAGTAGCTGGGAAGCTTGCCTTCTATTGTAGCACATAAACACAACCTTTATGTTTTCTTTCTTTTGTTCATTCAGATTTTTATATATATAAAAAGTTTTAAATTATGACTTGTGGCTGCAACCAGCAAAACCTATCCTTGTGTCACAGCAACCCCTGCAGGCTAAAGATTGTTCTAATTTTCCTCTGGACAAGAATTTATGATTATGAATTTAAAAATGAAGGGAGAATTACACGTGTGGTGCTTTTAGCTTTACAGCCTAATGACTCTCTGTTCCTCTTCCATATTTTGAGTGGGACTTTTGGCAGCTTTCTTTGCAATGGTGTTCATAGAATTTGCTTTCTAAGGAAACATAAATTGGAGGGCATTGAGGGGATTGTAACCCAAGGCGGCTGCTTCCTTGGTGTGTAGATAGCAGGGGAGAATAAATCCTCTTGCCGCTGTTTATAGTTGACGTAGAGATTTGTTTTGATGCGGCTCTTTGCTTGTGATTTTAAAAAACTCTCTATGAAATGTCTTTTTTTTTTTTTTGGTCACCTTTGGAATCCTGGGTGATTCTTGGGTGGATGATTCTTGGGTGCACCACCAGAAAGTATGTATACTCATGCAAAAATATAATATAATTTTGCTCATCCTCATAACCTACTTACAGTTGGATGCACCATAACCCATATTGTTCTAGAGAATCTTCTAGCCCTCAGAAAGAGATGGAGTGTGGGTTCAAAAGACCATAGTGGGCAAGGGAGGGTTGACGAAACCTTTATGTCTCTATTGAGACAAGTAGAAATATTTTCCGCACACAAAGAACTGTCCTTTACATTCTTGCATATCCAAGTCAAAGTTCAATGCAGAGTTAGGTATGCTTAAACATGTTGAAATCAGTGGACTTAAGTCTGTCTGCCTTTGCTTTGAATTTAGGCCTTAAGACTTGAATACAAGAACTGCACAATAAGCATGTTTGTTTAGCACATTCTTTTCTCCTGTAGCTTGGAAGCAATATCTTACTAGTAGCAGTGTAATAGCAAAGGAATTGGTAACATCCTTTTCGTCCTTAGTGTAATAGCTCAGGGGTGAGCTGACAATTTGATTCCCTACTGTGCCTCCCTGATGGGGGCAGAACTCGATGGTCCATTGGGTCCCCTTCCAGCTCTGATGGTGATGCTTCCCTGTCAGATTGTAGAATCCTTAACATCCCACTGAATGGATATGTAGCAAAACTGACATATTATCTCTTTGTCACATGGTAACATGCATGTGAGTTTTCTTACCATTAGGCTGAAAATCCATGTGTATCCAGTGGTCTTAGGGCCACTGAAGGGATATCTGGAAGACTTGGCTACCATGCTGAGTAAGTCCAGAAAAATGCAATTCTCTCTGTAGAGCTCATGAGTAAGTTTTACTCTTTTCAGTAAGGATTACTCTCAAATATGAGGGGAGGTAGGATGCAGCCAGCTTTAGTCTGTGTGTTCTTACTCCTCTTCTTTCTTTGTGTATGTGTGTGGCAAATATATTTATGAGCAAATTGCTTCATTGCAGACCTTAATAAATGTAAACTGAGATTTCAATTAACTGATAATCATCAGTAAAATATCTTCCATAGAATAGAGGGTTTCAGCAGAAAATGCTTCACAGCAGATGAAGCGCAACATTCCCATCCTTTTTGTGTCATCCCATAAAGATGGCTAATTAAGTGTAAATAAAATATGCAAATGAGCCATAACCCTCTGGCATGTGATAAAATTTCTGAGGTTCTTATTTCTGAATAAGTAGAGCACCCAGCTAACCTTGGCACCAGGGGTGCTTGCCGTGCTGTAGCTAAATACAATTATTGATATATGATCAGTAGTATAGGACTAAGATCTCTATAATGTGCCTAATCCAGAGCACAGGATTGCAAGAATGGGTGAGTCTTTTGATTTGTGAACTTTGTCACCTTTGTAAGTTTCAACCCATAATGATTGCAATTAATATGTCATTTCAGTGGAAGCCTGTAAATATATGGTTACTAATGTATATTTAATAGCTTATTTTCTAAAATATTTAGATCTATTTGTCTAGTTTGTTCATCTTCATACCTCATACAATAAAAATGAATGACAATCCAAGACCTCCAGTACATAGAATAAAAAAGCCTCAGGATAGGATAGAATAATGCATTTAAAATGAAGGAAGAGGCTGAGATGTAAAATTCAGTAAATTCTCCACCCCTTGACCACATGGAATAGTGTGTTCTAGAATGCCAAGGCATCATTTGCAATGTCAGAACATGGCATTTCATTGCATGCATTATAACCAGGAATGCCTTTGTAGATGATGTCAAGGGTATATTGGACATACAGTATATGCGGGATTCAGGGCACATCCAGACACAACATTTGCTCCTTCTCCCATTGTGCAGCTTGGTACTACTTCATGTTGAATGAATAAAAATGTTGCCATGGTTTCTATTCACACCTATTTATCAAGTCTTGTTTCTTTTCTCTCTTAAAAAAAAATCAGTATTTTTTAAAAAATTGTGCAAAAATATTTCAAAAACCTTAAAGAAATGTTTTCAAAATGATCTTTGCTGAATTTTTCTTTTCTTTTGTTTTGGTTCCTTTCTGTTTAGTAGGTTAATGCACTGAACGCATCCAGTGTGAGCCATTTGCAGCCAATCCAATTCAGAAATCAAATGTATTTCAAAACAACTTGCAAGAATGTTGAGGAAATATTTTCAAAATCATCTTCTCTGCTGAATGTTCAAACACTGCTCATATAAAAGTGAAACCCAACAAAGGGTAAGAAAACCTCAGGTTTTCTGGGATTTTTAAACCATCTTACGGACATGTTTTTGTTTGTTTGTTTCATTAGAAAAGAGGCATAGTTGGCTCACCAAACAAGACTAATAGTGAGACCTGTACAAATACCTGTTATTTCAGAAGGACTGAAGTCCCATCTAAAAAAGGTGAATACCCGAATACACAAAATGCACCTTTTTGTATGTTTCAAAATTTGAGATAACTTCATCACTACATTGGAAGAACAGCAAAACCCAGTGGATAAATTACACAAGCCCTTGAAAACTACTGATCAGTCCACTTCAGAAAGCCAAATGCAAGATTCAGTTCCTCAAAGATCTTTAGGATGAGTTCAGTAATACAGGCATTTGCTAGTACCAGGTCAAGAAAACATTGATGAATGGGCTTATTTAGGGATATAGACAAGACAGAAAAGAAGCAAGATTTTAGTTATCATCTTTCTCTTAATTTCAAGAGATACCAGTGATATCCCAAGTTTTTCAGCCATATGTCATCAAATCCAAATGTCATCAAAGCATGTACTGTATATTAAAGGACTTTGCAGGCGCACCCCCCAAAGAAAGACTCAGACACCGGTATATGGATAAAGGCATTGGGCCACTTTTATTGAATAATGCCCTAGTCCGAATTATAACTTTCAATTGGTATTCATCCAATTATAATTCTTAAGGCAAGCAGGCCGCAGTAACACTGGTAAGGTTCCTGCCAAAATTGCCAATGGCAATTGGCTACAATGTATCCATTTGTATCAATTTGTTTGTTGACACAAACAAATTGTTGACCGTAGTCAATAAACTATCTACTGACCCCACCCTCTGACGTGTATCCGTCAAATCACGGGGTGATGCATGCTGAAAAGCTCCTGCCATCACCCCTTGCCTGGTTTGTCGTTGACCGGTCAACATTATTACACCTGTACCTGTCTAAGTGGCGGCCAGTCAATTGCGAACCTGCCGGATACCTATGGGTCATAAATCTTTACCTTACCAGTGCTACCCGCCACATGGGGAGGCTTCAATGAAGACTCACCGCACACACACCCCCAGACCGTCAGCTCGGTCAACAGGCCTGCTTGCAAATCTTCCAAAAAGAGGTTCATACCTCTAGCCGACAGGTGGACCCCATCCACTGCATAAAGATCATAATTTTGTAAACTAATGGTGGGGTTTTGGATGACCATCCCCAAACCCTTGTCTGCCAAGAACCGGGCAACCGCCCTGTTCACTGAGCGGCGAGCGCGGTCAAGGGCACGGAGGTCAATACCTCCCCTGTAAGAATGATGTGGTATGATGTCCGACCATAGCAGCCTTGTGGACGGCCACACATAATGCAAATAAGCTAGGTCACTGCAAATCGTGAATTTTAAAGAAAGGCCAGTGACCTGGGCGAGGTCATTGCCCCCGAGGTGCAGTACAAGGACATCAGGCGGTTCAGCATCCCTGATGGAAAAAAGGAATGGCAACAGTTCCCGCCATGTCATTCCGCGTTTACCGTACCAAAGTATGCTTGCGGATGCACGCAGTCCAAGCCTGGGTTCCCACTCTGTCGCCGCAGCATACTGCGCTGCCCAGTGCACGTAACTGTGGCCCACCAGCCATACTGCCACCGGTGTGCGGGGACACACAGGGTCTGTAAGAGAAAAAGAGAACAGTGACTTACTGGTATTCATACCTGAAGAGGGCGAACATATAATGCAAAACGCATAGATCCCCATCTTCCCATACGGCATATATCAGCCTCAGAGTACCCAAATGCAGCCGCAGTTGAAGCAGCACCTATCCTAAACGAATGGGTGCCGTAACGAGCCCCAGGGAGGCCAACACTGGATAGTGCCATACCGGTCACCTTCCAAAATTGAAATTTAGTAAGAGGAGACCCATCCTGGTGGCAGAAAAATGGGCCAGGGTGCGTGCCACGCACTGCCAAGAACTCCTGTAGGGCACCAACCGGACAGATGTCTGCAATGGAACATCGTAGCAGTCTAACTCCACTGCCTACGCCGTGCTGATCAACTTTTGAGGACCGTATCCTCAACTGAGCCCACTCATGAGAAACATAGACATCGTCGAGTTCCAGTGCCCTACGAGTCGCATTCGCCTTAGACAGTAGTACCAACTCACTGATGCGGAGCGCTCCAAAGAAGGCCACCGTGGTAGCCGCATGAAAAAGAGCTGCCTCATACCTGTCAAACATAGGTTAGGCCAGCCTCGTGCAAGGTGTGTAAGCACCCCTGGGGAAATCGGGTGGCGAGTGTCCGGGCAGCGGCCACGTTCCCGTGTCCACCCCTCCAAAACATGTCGTATGCAGAAATCGTACATGCAGTCAGCAAAACCCCTCACCTTGGCCATAAATGCCAGTGCTGACAGCCTGGATGCTATAGTGCAGGGAGCTAGGCCCTGACTGTGTAGATAAACCATAAATTGTAAAACTTGTTCCACTGGAATGGGCAACACTTCGGGCAACTGGAGTTGCACGCAAAAAATTCTAAATTGAACAAAAGCATGGTGATACGCCTTACGTGTGCGGGGCGCCACAGACATGCCGATCGCCCAGTTCACCTCTCCTTGCCAAATGTCCAAATCTCGGCCGGGAGTGGCGAGGGGAATTCCTCTGCGTCTGGAGCCAAGGCGCGGAACCGGGGGATCTGCAGGCGGGATAAAGCATCAGCAATATCATTATTAATACCTGGTACATGTCTGGCCTTAAAAAGCACATTCAGGCGTAGGCTACGTAACACAAACTGGCGGACCAACGCCATCACCCTGGGTGATTTAGACGTCTGAGCATTAACAATGTGCACTACCGCAGCATTGTCGCACCAAAAATGGGCCACTGAGTCGGCCCACTCCTCGCCCCATAGCATCAAAGCTCCCAGGATTGGAAAGAACTCAAGGAATGTAAGATCGCGGAGGCGATCCGTGCCCCACCATGCTGGAGGCCATTGGCCATAAGCCCACCTCCCCTGGAAGTAAATCCCATATCCCAGGGAGCCGGAGGCATCCGACTGTACTTGGAACCTAGGGGAAACTAAAAGGTCAGATCTCCAAAAGGAGAACCATTGAATTCCCGCAGGAATTTGAGCCAAACCAAAAGGTCAGCCCTCATGCCCCTGGTCAGTCGGACCCTATGATGGTGCCTTGACAGGCCAGACATGGCATCGCATAGGCGCCGAGCAAATGCTCTGCCAGGCGTGACCACCCTGCAGGCAAAGTTAAGATGGCCATGTAGTACCTGAAGCTCACGAAGTGACACTTTATGTTTGGCCAGCAAGGCCAAAACCATCGCGGAGATCCTGGTGACCTTGTCAATGGGTAACCGGGATGCCTGTGCGACCGTGTCAATTTCAATACCCAGAAATGTGAGCATAGTGGACGGGCCCTCGGTCTTTTTGGGCGCTAAAGGGACACCCAGTTCCCGCATTAGCGTCTGAAATGTGGTGAGGAGACGCGTGCACGTGTCCAAGCCCCGTTCACCCCCGAACAAAAAGTCATTGAGGTAATGGGCTACAGACCGAGACCCGGACCTGCGAACAAAGGCCCACTGAAGGAAAGTGCTAAAATGTTCGAATGCTGAACAGGAAATAGAGCAGCCAAAAGGCATGGCCTTATCTACGTAAAACTTCCCTTGGAATCTAAAACCCAATAGCTCAAAGTCCCCCGGGTGCACTGGCAGCAATCGGAATGCCGATTTAATGTCACATTTTGCCAGGAGGGCACCAGGACCACAAGAGCGCACCATCCGTAGGGCTTGGTCAAAAGACGTGTACCTGACCGAACAAAGGTCATCAGGAATAGCATCATTGACAGAATAACCCGCCGGGTACGATAGAAGGTGGATTAAGCGAAATTCCCCCGGGGCCTTTTTGGGTACCAACCCCAGAGGGGAGACCTTCAGGTTGGGGAAGGGTGGTACAGAAAAGGGGCCCGCTACCCTCTTGGCCTCTACCTCTTTGGCAATACTCAGGGCAGCCACCTCCTCCCTACCCTTCAGGGAAAGTAATTGGGGGCATCTTGGGGTCCCCGCACTCCTTTGAATGGGATACGGAAGCCCCACTGGAAACCCTCCAGGAGGTACCTCGCGTCCTCCCTCCTTGGATAAGTTGAGAGCCATCGCTCCAACATATACACATTAACTGGGGAGGGAGCCTTTTGTCTGGCCAGCTCCATCAGCAGAAGCTCTGCCCGCTCCCTGTCCACCTCTACCTCTGCCCCGTGACCCACCGGCCCGTGGGCACGCGGCGGCGGCGTGGGGGCCAGCGCAAGAGGGACACTCGTGTTTCTATCGGCACTGCCGCTTATTGCACATGCCATTAGCCGAGAAGCTCCAACACAGCAAGCGGGCTGGAACCCCCTGCCCCGCCGGCTGGCGGGGAGCCTGTGTTGGAGCAGCTCGCTGCACGGCATGGCCACAATGGTACCTATCCCCAGGTGCCGGACACGTGGGGGTCATGTACAAGAGCCACAATTTCTGACAGGGCTCATCCCACCTCATCTCCGGGTGCAAGGGCACCCTCATTCTAAATTCCTCATCGTAAGCCAACCACGATGGGCCAGGAAAATCCACCATCGCCCTGTAAATATTGTCCAAATATTGGACCATAGGAATGGCCAGATCAGGCCAGGCCCTAAGGTACACCGCCATATAAATAAGATATGCGGGCAACCAGTTGGCCCAGGTGCGCGGTGGCTTACGAAGGCGGGACAGCTCCTTGTCTCTGTCGTCCTGTCCCTCTCTCTCCTCCTTAGTGGGCTCACGGTTCAATAGGGAGAATATATCCACGTACTCCCCCCACCAAATCTTTTCCCTCGTGACCTGGGACAAATGATCACCAAGGGGCAAGGAATAACCAGCCGTCTGCAAAGCCGTCACCGGCACATTAGGTACACGGGGCATACACAGCGGGATCTGGACAGCCCCTGCGATGCCCGGCACTGCCCCGGGGATGGAAACCCCCACCCCCAATGATGTGCCATTATGAAACCAAGGGGCACTGGGATAGGCTGGCAACTGATGCCCACTCGCCTCGACTTGACGAGGCCAGGGCCACTGAACCCCACCACTGGAAGTGGACTTTGATGTGGGTGCATTAATTTGAACCTGATACTCACTAGGTGCACCCCCGTGAGCCGCCCACACTGGGGGTTCCGGCCCACGGCGGGCATCGGAGCACGCAACCGGAATCGAGCTCTGGGGCCACACCTGACCGCTCCCCGGCTGCAGCTCTGGACGAACAGGGAGCTGCGAGACACCGGCAGGCGCAGGCCGGAGCGTCTCAAGCAGCTCAACCCGGCTGGCCGCCTGTTGCAGTGTGGCAGCCGTCGAGGTAGCCGGTGGACACGAAGGGCCCCCAGCAGAGAGAGTAGGGCCCCCTCCCATGGGGTTGTGTGCAATCCCCAAGGATGCCTCTAGCACAGCTAAACGTGTTAGTAACGCATCCACTGCCACAGATCCCCCAGCATAAGGCAGGCCAGGTGGGCCGGAAGGCCCACTAGGCATTTGACAGGGAACACCAAAGTGAGAGCCTGGGCCAGAATAGGGCCATGCCCAAAACTCCAGCCCATGAGGGGCCGGAGGAGGAACGTGTTGCGCACCCGCACCAGGCCCTCCCCCGCTATCCTGACCCATGGCCGGCAACTGCAGGCCGAGGGCCGAAGCCCCTGAGGGGCCGGCCAGAGGCTGGCCAGCTGAGGCCGGCTGCCAAGCACCAGCCTGCATCACCCCACCGGTATCAGTGGGTAGAGCTGGGGTAGTGCCCTGCCGCGGGGGCGCAGCCCTGGTCCTCCGACCTGAAGGCTGCCCCCCGCCCTGTGCAGGGCCTGCAAAAGTCCTCCCCTTTGTCCGCGGTTTCATTGCCGGGACCTTCCGTTTGGGAGGCATATCTTGCAGAAGGAGCAGGATCCCTTTCCAGGGGTTTACCTAGCGCCAAAAAGCACAGAGCAGCAAACAAGCTAAAGGCTCTGTGTGAAATCCTTCCTTCCCAGCCGGGAAGGACCAAGGGCTAAAGAGCCGAAGACTCGAACAAAAACAGCGATGGAGAAAACTTCTCCTCTCCGTCGCTATTTCTAAAATGGCAGCTCGGCTGCCTCGTGGCCACCCCTTTTATAGAGGGGTGGCCACGCCCCCTAACTCACCCGGATGTCTGAGTCCGGGTGGGGGGGGCCTACAAAGAGCGCGGCGGCCATTTTGGCGCCACGCTTTCATTCTCTTCTAAACAGAGGTAGGTACAGCATAGCTGTTTATTAGCTCCTATTTTACCTGTTCTACCTGTACCTCCAGATCTCCATGAGGAAAAAGATGGATGCCTCTCAAGTTCCTCTTTAGAATGAGATCCCTTTGCTAGTGTGATAGATCCTGATATCCTTCAACTTTGAAAGTGGTTGGTTTATATAGTTAATTATTCCTTTCCTTTGCTAATTGTGATTTACGGATGGATAACTGGATCGTTTGGCCAGGAGTTAATGGTAATTAAAAGGTCTGTTTCATGATCAGCCTGAGGAGAAATAGCTAAGCAATAAAGAGATCCCAGTGTAAGTAGAGTCATGTTCACCAAACAGCAGAGTCAGTCAGAGGCTTTGTTTGTAGAAAGACAAGATGCTCAGCCTGAAGGCAATCCAAAGCATCTTCGTATAAGATGTCACATTATTTGCCCAAATTTGTCTAAAACCGGAGGTGAAAGATCTGTGAACCTTTGGATGTTTTCATATATTGAAGGGAGTTTAAGATAGTGGTAGATAAGGAAAAGTTAGCTTTTATAGTTCATTCTATCGACTTAGGCCATGCTATGAATAATTAACTTAATTTGATTTAATTTAAAGACACCCATTTGGATGCAAACATTTTCCTTTACTAACCAAATCATTTAAGCAATGAAACAGATTTTTAAAAATGATTGCAGAATTTCTGTCCTTTTGGGTTTCCTGAATATAAGCATCTGTCACAGATAATTTCAGTGGAGAATCAGCTATCTTGCTTTAGGGCAGAAGGTTGGCCTTTCTGATCCCCTGAGAGTATCTTTCAGTTGTACACATATATTTGTTCTTTAAAGGCACAAAAAAAGTGCCAGGCTAATAGTTTTTTTTCTTATAAGTTACCCAGGGCTTGCTGTGGAGAAAATGCGTTTAGACTTTACAACACTGTCCTAGAGCAGCTCCATGGTTACTCAGAGGGTATGTTTGCTAGGGCAATTCTAAGCCTTTCTTTCATGTACTGACGAGCTATCTCTAAGGATGTGTGACTCCAAGGCTGCCTTCTTTACCTCATATCAGTCTGTAGCCTCTAGAACTTAGGAAAAACTTGTTAATGAAAAGTGTGGTTTCCTTCATCTGCCATACAGTAGATGGTCAAGTGACAAGTGAAGGATGCTTCAGCACTGTATTGACACCTGTCTGAACAACCTCTGATTAATAATAATTGAGAAGAGAGGTCTATATTTCCCTTCCTTGTGGCATAGAAGTAAATATGCAAACCCATATTTATGGGTAAGGATAGGTAAAGATAAAGGTCGCCCTTGCTCGAAAACCAGTTATATCCAACTCTAGGGTTTAGTGCTTATCTCTGTTTATAACCAAAGAGCCAGCACTGTCTGTATTTGCACACGTTTCCATGGACATTTTGAGGTCATGCCTTGACACCAGAGTGCACAGAATGATGTTTAAGGATACATATGTGCAAAATAAATAGTAGCAGTATCTATCCCATTGCAGCTTGGGGAAAAACAAATGAGAGGGAGAATTGAGCAAATGTAGGGTGCAAGCAAAAGGAGCCAGACTCAATCTTGGCATGTTCAAGCAGGGATGGAAAAGACTGTTGTTTCATTAGTCCTCAAAAGATATTGCCTGATCCTTTAAATCAGGGTTGTGAAATTCATGAGGTCTAAGGGCCAATTTGGACCCTTCTAGGATCTGCTGTGAGCCATTTTCCCTTTGAACCTGATGGCATTTGCATTTTTCCAACACTAATAGTAAGCTGGCATTTGTCAATACCTGAAAGGAACTTTGCATCTTTGAAAGACAGTTCAGACAAAAAGCAAGTACAGTGAACCCTCACTTAACAAATTTAATGTGTTCTCTGGGATCGTTTGTACTACGAAAAATTTGTAAAGCAAATTTCCCATAGGAATGCATTGAATAAAATTTTCCATACGAATGCATTGAAAACCAAAATTTGTTAACTGAAACACAGTTTCCCATAGGAATGCATTGAAAACCATTTAATCATTCCAGGGGAAAATGTTAACCGAGCCACTATTTTCTATGGATTTCCTTTTGTTATGTGAATTTTGTGTTAATTGAGCCGCTTGTTAAGTGAGGGTCCACTGTATTTAGCCATAGAAATAAGCCTCAAAGGGGGTTAAAATGGAGTCTGACTGTAGCCAGTCTCCTGTTTTCATTGTGAAAGGCACAGAGCAGAGTTTCCTCCCTCCCTGTTTAAAACAAGCAGGAAAAGGTTTTGTGACCATTCACTTACGTAACTAGAGTACAGTTTACAAAGCAATGTAATACAAGATGGAAACTAAACAGAAGGGAGGAATGGAGGAGATCGAAGGCTATAAAAGCCACACCTTTCCTTCAGTCAAATTGGAGTCATGATATTGAAAGCGCGGCGCCAAAATGGCCGCCGCGCTCTTTGCGGGGGCCCCCCACCCGGACTCAGACATCCGGGTAGTTAGGGGCCGTGGCCACCCCTCTATAAAAGGGGTGGCCACGAGGCAGCTGAGCTGCCATTTTGTAAAAGCGACGGAGAGGAGAAGTTTTTTCTCCGTCGCTCTTCGTCTCTCAGGGAAGCCTTTTCGGGGCTGCAGCCCCTTAGCGGGATCTTGGCTGCTTAATTTTCGGCTTCCCAGCCAGCGACAGGAGGCAGCGTTTTCTGATCCCTGGAAAGGGATCGCTCTTCATTATGCCTCCTAAAAAGAAGGCTCAGGGGGCGGCAGTCGGGTCGGAGGACCGCGACTGCACCCCCTCAACAGGACCTCTTACCGGAGGCTCCCACCGGGACCGGTGGGATGGGGCAGCTCAGGCCATGGCCCGCGGCCCTCCAGCATCAGACTGGCCCTACAGGGGCTTTGGCCCCCGGCCCGCAATTGCCGGCCATAGGTTTTGAGCAGGGGGGAGGGCCTGGTGCGGTTGCACAGCAGGGCTTACCCCGGCCCCTCATGGGTCAGAGTTTTTGGGCATGGCCCTTTCTGGGGCCTGGCTCTCAAGTAGGGGCCCCTGGACCATTGCCCGGTGGGCCGTCCGGCCCACCTGGCCCCCCTTATGCAGGGGGATTGGCGGCGGTGGATGCTTTACTGGCCCGCGTAGCGGCCCTAGAGGCATCCCTAGGGATCGACCCTTCAGAGGATCCGGCCCTCGGCCCACGGCTGCCGGCCACGGGCCGGAACGATTGGGGGGAGGGCCTGGTGCTGGCTCACAGCACGTTTTACCCATTAGGGGCCGGAGTTTTGGGCATGGCCCTATTCTGGCCCAGGCTCTCAAATTAGGGCCTCTGGCCCAATACCTAGTGGGCCATCCGGCCCACCTGGCCCACCTTTGTGTCTGCTGGCTACTTCGACTGCTGCCACTATGCAACAGGCGGCCAGCTGGGTCGAGCTTCTCGTGACAGTCCGGCCTGTGCCCGCCGCTGTCTCGCAGCTCCTCGTTTGTCTGGAACTGCGGCTGGAGTGCGTTGGAGGTCGCCCCAGAGCTCGATTTCAGTCGCGAGCTCCGACGCCCACCGTGGGCAAGAACCCCCAGTGGGGGCGGCTCACAGGGGTGCAACTTGTGAGTATTAGGTTCAAGTTGAATGCACACACATCACAGTCCATTTCCAGCAGTGGGGGTTCAGTGCTCTTTGCCTCGCCAATTTGAGGCTGGGGGGCATCACTCGCCATCCTATCCCAGTGCCCCTTGCTTGCATTCTGGCACGACGTTGGGAGTCAGGGTTTACGCCCCCGGGGCGGTACGTGGCGTCACAGGGGCTGTCCAGGTCCTGCTGTGTATGTCCGGTGTACATCATGTACTGGCAATGGCATTGCCGACGACTGGTTATTCATGCCCCCCCCCCCCAGTGATCATCTGCCCCAGATCATGAGGGAAAAGATTTTGGGGGGGAGTACGTGGATATATTCTCCCTATGAACTGACACCCCAATAAGGATAGGAGGTACGGACAGAGGAGGAGGACAGAGACATTGTGTGGTCCCGCCGTAGTAAGCCGTAGTAAACTGTCCGCCCCTGGGACAGTGTTGAGCATCGCAGGGGCTGTCTGGATCCTGCTGCGTAGGCACCTTTATACCGAACGTGCCGTCAAGGGCTTTGCCGATGGACGGCTATTACTGGCCCCGGTTGATTATTGGCCGCAGGCCATGAAGGGCAAGGGCTGGAGGGGGACATGTGGATATTCTCCCTATTGAACTGCGAGCCCACTGGGAGGAGAGAGAAGGACAGGACGGCTGAGACAAAGAGATGTCCCATAGTCGTTAGCCACCGCGCACCTTGGGGCCAACTGGTTGTCGGCATACCTTGTACGTATTGTGGTATGCCGCAGGGCTTGACCTGTTTGGGCCATCCTGATGTCGAGCGGATGGGCCCATGACAGTTGGCTCATGGTGAGGAATGTGGACGAGGGTGGCTCTATATCCTGAGGGGAGTTGGGATGAGTCCTGTCAGCAAGGGTGCTCGTGTACATCATTCCCACGGAACCGGTGCCTGGTGATGGGTACCATGGTGGTCATGCTGAGCAGCGGGCTGTTTAGACACTGGCTCCACGCAAACTGGTCGGGCGGGGGGGTTCCAGCCCGCCTACTGTGTTCGGCCTGCTCAGCTGATGATGTCTGTACTAAGCACCACGGTCGTTACCGACTTAGTGCCCCCTTTTTTGCGCCGGCCCTCTCGCCGCCTCCGCGTGCCCGCGGGTTGGTGGGTTACAGGGCAGAGGTGGGGGTGCACAGGGGCGATCAGAGCTCCGTCTGAAGCAGCTAACTTTGTCATAAGCCCCCCCCCCCCCCCCGCCCCAAGTACAGTCAGCCTGGAGGGATGTCACTCAGTTCATCCGAGAAGGGATGGGGCAGGAGACCTGCTGGAGGGTTTTCCAATGGGGCTTTTGTATCCATTCGGGGGTGTTGGCGGCCCCAGGATGCTACTAATCTGGTTCCCTTCCAGGGTAACGGAGAGGGGGCCCCACTGTCCGCAGTTAGGAAGTTGGGGGCTATGAGAGTAACGGGGGGGCCCTTCTTGGAACCACCTTTCCTTAGTCAAATGTATCCCCTTGAAGGTCATACCGAGCTAGAAAAAGGGTGAATGTAATATAATCCTCCATTCGGCTTACCCTGTGGGTGCTCCGTTCAGGGATGACCTTGTTCAGTCAGGTACTCGTAGTTACCTCGGCTACTATGGGTGGTGCGCTCACGCAATTCTGGTGCTGTTTTGGCACAGTGTGATATGCACTTGGCTTCCAGCTTTTTGCCAGTGCACATCATGATTTAGACCTATCGGGTTTTTAGGTTTTGAGGGGAATTTTAATAAGATAAGGCCAACCCCCTTTCTGACCACGTTAATTCAGGTTCAGCACCCGACCGATGTGGGACTTTCATTCAGTGGGCATCCGCTCACAGGTTGGGGCCTCGGTCTCCAGCCCATTACCTCGACAACTTTGGGTCTGGGGTTAAACGGGGCTTGGACACGTGTACGCGTCTCCTCATCACGATTCAGACACTCAGGTGGGAACTGGGTGTCCCCTTGGCGCCTGAATAGACCGAGGTCCCATCTTCTGGCATCACATTTACGCCTCCATGCTGTCGCGCGGGCTTCCATGTTAACCATGGATACGGTGGCTTGGATGTCCATGGTGATTTTGGCATTGATTGCCAAACATAGAGTATGCCCTTGGGAATTGTGGTTAATTCATTGCCCCATTAATTTGTTTGCTCTCGCTCAAATTACTCCTGGGTTTAGAGGGGTCTCTTATGGGAGATCAGACCTAGTGGTCTGCCCTAGATATCTAGCACGGTCAGATACCGCCGGCTCCCTGACTTATGGGGTTTACTCTGAGGGTGGGTGCACGGATTGTCCCCGCGATCACCGTAATCATGATTTCTCCCATTTTAGAGAGCACTGAGGCTATGGTGCAATGAGTGGGCCTACTCAGTGGTCCAATTTAGGCGTGACAATGCGGCAGTGGTGCACATTGTCAACACCCAGAAATGCAAATCACCCGGGTCCTGACATTAGTTTGTCTATTCTTTTGTGAAGCCTACGCCTAAATGTGCTGTTCCAGGCCAGACATGTGTTGGGTATGAATAATGACTCTACTGCTGCTTTTTCCCACCAGCGGATCACCCGTTTCCGTGCTTTACTCCCGAAGCAGAGGAATTCCACTTGCCACGTTTGGCCGATAGCTGGACGTTAGGTGAGCTGAAGGGAACCGGACATGTCATTGGCACCTCGCATGCGTAAGGCGTATCACTATGAGTTCATGTGTCGTCTCGGGGAAGGGTGGACACGGGAACGTGCCCGCTGCCCCTACACGCGTCACTCCTTTTCCCAGAATTTTGACCCACCTTGCACGAGGTGGCATTACTTATGTACAGATAGGTGGGAGGTGGCTCTTAGCCACGCAGATACCACGGTAGCCTTTTGGAGCGCTCCGCATCAAGGAGAGGGTGCCAGAGTTGGTACCACTTGTGTAAGGCGGAGGTGTCTCGTAGGGCACTGGAACTCGAAGATGTCTCTGTCACGTGAGTGGGCTCAAGTGGGGATACGGTCCTCACGGGTGTTTCAGCACAGTAGGCAGTGGTGTATACTGCTACTATGTTTTCGAGACATCTGTCCGGTTGGTGCCCTACATGATTTTTTGACAGTGCCTGCTGCACGCCCCAGCCTGTTTTCTGCCACCGGGATGGGTCTACCCTTACCATAGTACAGTCCCTGAGGGTGACCGGTGCCGCGTTTCGCGGTGTGGGGCCTGTTTTGGCACCATTTACTTAAGGTAGGTGTCGCGCTGATCGCGGCTACGTTTGGGGTACTACGAGGTGGATATGCGTCTATGTGCAATTTCAGATATGTACGTCCCCTCATTGTATGAGTACCTGTTTATGCCCTTCACCTTTTTTCTCCTCTTTTACAGATCCTAGGGGTCTCAACACACCGGTGGTGGGGGGCTGGTGGGCGGCAGCTATGTACACTGGGCAGCGGTATAGGCTGCAGCGACAGAGAGTGGACCCCGGCCGGGCTGTGTGCATCCGCACGAAGGCTATGGTATGGTATGCGCGGCACATGGGGGCGGGAACTGAGGCCATTCCTGCTGTCTGACAGGGATGCTCGACCGCCCTATGTTTTACAGGCACCCCGGTGGCAGCTATATTATACGGATCACTGCTGTTACTAAACCATCGGGGGGCTGTGACCTGGCTTTTTACATCACGTATGGCTTACATACGGTCGCTATGGTCTAACATCGTGCCGAGACACCAATTTCGGGGAGATGAGGATCTCCCTAGCTCGGACCATTCCGGCAGTCAGCGGATGGGGCTGTGGCTCCATCCCGTTCTGAGCATGGCTGTAAGATGGCCATTGGATACCGGATGATAGGATTAGACAAAAATTTTGCTGGTAAGCGGGAGAAGGGGTCCACCTGTCGGCTAGAGGTATGTACCTCGTTCTTGGTGTGATGCAAGCAGGCCTGGCGACCGAGCTGACGGTCTTGGGGGGGGCGGTGAGTCATCATGGATGCCTCCCCATGTGGCGGGTAGCACTGGTAAGGTAAATATTTATGACCCACAGGTATCCGGCAGGTTCGCAATTGACTGGCCAACACTAGATAGGTACAAGTTGGTTAACGTTGACTGGTCAACGACGAACCAGGCAATGGGGTGATGGCACGAGCTATTCAGCATGCATCACCACGTGATTTTACGGATACACGTCAGAGGGTGGGGTCAGTAGATAGTTGATTGACTACGGTCAACAATTTGTTTGTTGTCAACAAACAAATTGATACAAATGGATACATTGTAGCCAATTGCCGTTGGCAATTTGGGAGGAACCTTACCAGTGTTACTGCGGCCTGCTTGCCTTAAGAATTATAATTGGCTGAGTACCAATTGAAATTTATAATTCGGACTAGGGCATGAATCAATAAATGTGGCCCAATGCCGTTATCCACTTATACCGGTGTCTGAGTCCTTTTTTGGGGGATGCGCCTGCAATGGGCTTCTGCCCACTACATGCTACCCCAACTATGCTGGTTAGTCTGTATAATTTTATCATGCCTTGTAATTTGATACAGAGATAGGGCTGTCTGCTTCCAGACAAGAAGAAGCTTCTCTTGTGTCTAGAAAGTGCATTGCTGTTTGCCTTATAATTCTTTCACTATATTCTTGTTTAAAATAAGACTTTTGTTTAACTGTGTCTTTTTAAAGTTGTCTAATTGACAATGCCGAGGCTCCATGCTAAAACAACAGATGATGTTTTAAGTATGAAGCTTATTAATTGAGTTGTTTTGTGTTTTTCAGAAACATGCTTTCTTTGTCATTTTAAGCCATATAATCTATTGATTGTTGTTACCGCTTTACTTAATAATGATCATATAAGTGATCAATTGTCCTCATAAAGTTTTTTAAGGCTAATACATGCTTTCTTTTCTATTCTAAGTCATATACTTAGACTAAGCCATATACAGATGTTTTGTTGCTAAGGTTACAAATATATTCCTAATTGCTGTCCATTTACATCAAATAGCATGCCAATTGCTTAATTAATTGCATTTAAAACAGGTGCGGCCACCACCTCTGACCCACGCCTGCCCGGAGGGGAGAAAAGCCGCCATTGCTGCCGCGCCAGAGGACCCTCAGGCTCTCCTCAGAGCCTCACCAACACTCCAGGGATGGGAGCTAGGTGCGCCCACCACCACCACCGCCCCCTTTGAGCCACCCCTGCCTGGAGGGGATAAAAGCTGCTGCTGCACCAGAGGACCCTCGGGCTCTCCCCAGAGCCACGGCAACACTCCAGGGATGGGAGCCAGGTGTACCCACCGCTGCCGCTGCCTCTGAGCCACGCCTGCCCGGAGGAGAGAAAAGCCAATGCTGATGCCGTGCCAGATGACCCTCAGGCTCTCCCCGGAGCCATGCCAACACTCCAGGGATGGGAGCCAGGTGCACCCACTGCCACTGTTGCACCTGAGGACTTTTTGTTTTTTTCCCTAGAGCCACTCATGGGCCCGAGGAAGTGTACCTTGTGCTCTGCCTGGACTCCGTTGTGATGTAAGCCCAGGCTTTGTATTTGTTTCCTCAATCATATTGATCTTTATGGTATCATTGTTTGTATTTTTGGATATTGTATGGATTATGCTGTTTCACTGAACTCTGTATTGATATGTATTTATGTATTTTCTGTGCTGACAGTCATTGTATCACTTTTTGCTTTGTTGTGAACTGCTTTGAGTTGCCTTCAGGCTGAGAAAATGCAGTATACAAATAAAAATGAAATGAAATGAAATGAAATTTAGAACATAAGAACAGCCTTGCTGGAACAGGCCACAGTCCATCCAGTCCAGCATTCTGTCTCACACAGTGGCTCACCATTTGCTTCAGGGTATTCCCAAGCAGATGCCTTCACCTGCTTAGGATTCCCTGGAAATGGCATTGAGAGATATCCTGCCTATCTCTCCAACCCGGAGGTTGTCCTTAGGTATCCATAATTATAGCCATTGATACCCTTGTCCTCCATGAACTTGTCTAATCCTTTCTTAAAGCTGTCAAGACTGACAGCTGTCACCACTTCATCTGGCAGGGAGTTCCATAGACCAGTGATCCTCTGGGTGAAAAAGTACTTTCTCTTATTTGTTTGTTTGGTGTATGATTTGGTGTATGAGAACCAAGACACAGGACACAGCCTCGGGCTGGGTTAACTCAGGTTTATTGCATGGTGGTCAGAGGGAACATGAGGTAATGGCGGATCAATAGCTCTTTAAATACAGTAGTAACACATTTGAACGTGGTTCCATGATAGCCCATTGGCTACTGTCTGCGTGACGTCATTGCTGGTCACGCCCTTCTTGTCCAGGTGTAGGTGGTGGCGGGAAAACTTCCCGCGCTGTTGCCTTTGATGAGTTTGGACCGAGAGAGCTTGGACGCTCGCTGCTGCCCGCTGGTGGTCATTAGCTCGCGTCCTATTACAGGGTTTATGTGATACAGCTGAAGGTTACATTGTTGCCCATAGGCAAGGTTACATTGGTTCAGATACCTTGTTATCCATGAGGAAGGTTAAACCATTAGGACACAACACCCCTCCCCCCTAGGATGAGACGAAGTCTCGAAACCACACTCCCCCCCCCTATGATGAGACGAAGTCTCTCAGCCAAGATGGCTTATTTCGAACACGCTGGGGTCTCGGTGTGGGCTGCCTTCCCCTGGTTTTGCTACCTTCTCTTTGTCCCCTGGTTTCCTGCCCTGTAAGTGGAGAGGGAGACTCGTTAGTGACTTGCCGCGGCTCCGCGGCGTTGTTGGGAGTTGTGTGCTTTATTGGGGAAGAACCGGGGGCACTGGGGGCTAACGAAAAACCCCTCTTCTCGCTCGGACAGGTGGGGGAACACTCCCGAAAACCCCCCCGGCTCGCAAAATCAAAATCAGAATTAAATTCGGGGGCAGCGGTCGCGAACTCTTCTCCCCCTTCCCCAGCCTCTGATAGAACTGGCGTATCAAAAGGGTATGAGTCGGGGCTGCTGCTTTCCCCCCTTGATTGGGACCATTGTCCTCTGCTGTCTCCCCCTTGGGCTAAACGGGTGGGGGAGAACCCTAACGCTGACTCCTGTTGCTGAGCTCCACTGACCGGCCCCCCACTCACTCGGTGCCTCAGTTGGTCCGCGTGCCTCCTCCAGAGGAGACCGGTGCTAGTCTCGACCCGGTACGACACTGGCCCCGTCTGTTCCACAACCGTCCCTGGCACCCAGGCTGGACCTGCGCTGGCGTAGTTCCTGCAGTGAACAGGATCGCCGGCGGCGAAACCTTTCGAGACTGCCAACCCTATGTTTTTTCCTTTGTCCTCGACTCTCGTCGGGTCTAGCCTGGACAGGATCGTGGTCAGTTTTCGCCGCATCAACAGCTCTGCCGGCGAGTAACCTGATGCTAAGGGGGTCACCCTATACGCTAACAAAAACTGACATACTTGGTGATTTAGGTCCCCCGGGCCCATGCGTCGCAGCGCATCCTTTGTCGTACGCACCAGCCGTTCCACTTGGCCATTCGTGGCCGGGTGAAACGGCGCGGATGTGACATGCCGAATGGCGTTTGCCTCCATGAATGCCTTGAATTCAGCGGAGGTGAAACAACTAGCGTTATCGCTGACTAAAGTGTCGGGTAAACCGAACGTGGAAAAGACTCTCCTTAGCTGGCTAATTGTAGTGGCGGAGGACGTACTCTTTACTGGGATAACCTCCAACCACTTGGAGAATGCATCCACCACCAGGAGAAACATTGTTCCACGGAATGGGCCAGCGAAGTCTACGTGCACCCTGGACCATGGCCCCCTTGCTGTGTCCCATTCCCTATGCGGAAGAGGGGCCGCCTCTGGTCGGGAGCCCTGGCATGCCTCACAAGTGCCGACCATGTGCTCAATGTCCGCGTCCAGCTGTGGCCACCAGAAGTAACTCCGGGCCAGCGCCTTGGACCGGACGATGCCGGGGTGGCTGACGTGCAGCAGTTCGAGTACCCTCGGTCGCAGGGACGTAGGAACCACCACCCGTTGGCCCCACAAAAGGCAGCCCCTCTCTAGGGACAACTCTATTTTTTTTCGAAAAAATGGGTCGAATTCCGTACCTGGGGATGACGCTGGCCACCCCTTCTGCACCCATGAGCTAACTTTCTCTAGCGTTCTGTCCTTGCCTGTGGCCCTGGCAATGTCGGCTGGTACTATTGGGGGTGAGTCTAAAACCTCTATTAACAAAACCTGGTGATCTCTTTCTGCCCTTTCCTTTTGGACGCCCGACAAGGGCAAAGGAGACCTCGAGAGTGCGTCGGCATGGCTGATCTCCTTCCCGGGCCGGTATTCCAGCTCATGCTGGTATGCGTTGAGAAAAATAGCCCACCGCAGCATTCTTGGGGACAGGATCTGTGGCGTGGGCTTACTTGCAGTGAAAATTCCTAATAGGGGCTTGTGGTCAGTCACGATTTTGAACGGCCGACCATACAGAAAATCGTGAAATTTTTTGGTTCCCGCTACTATCGCTAGTGCCTCCCTGTCGGTCTGTGCGTAATTACGCTCTGCTTGGGACAGGGACCTTGAATAAAACGCTATCGGGGCTTCCCTTCCGTCGTCCAACACGTGGCAAAGCACCGCCCCCACCCCCACCGGGGATGCGTCACAGACTAAGACCACTGGCCGTTTGGGGTCGAAATGCGTCAGGAGTGCCTCAGATGTTAGGAGTTGCTTCAACTCTTTAAACACCCTCTCTTGCTCGTCGCCCCACATCCATGTTTCCTCCTTTTTTAGCAACCGATGGAGTGGCTCGGCCACGGACGCCTTCCGTGGAAGGAAGGTATGGTAAAAATTGAGGAGCCCCAGAAATGACTGTAGCTCGGTTTTGGATGTGGGGCGAGGGGCATTCTTGATGGCGGCTACTTTGGATTTGGATGGCTTAATACCCTCTGGCGTGACCCGAAACCCTAGAAACTCAACCTCAGTTTCGAAAAAAACACATTTGTCTTTTCTCAGTCGTAGCCCCGCTTTCTCGAAGACAGTCAGAACTTTATCCAATCTCTTTGCCAGTTCGGCCTCACTCCCCCCTGTTATCAACACGTCATCAAAATAAGGCAACACCCCCTCCAGCCCCTTCAGGAGGCGTTCCACAAGCGACTGAAAAAGGCCGGGTGCCGAGTTCACGCCGAACTGTAAACGCGACACCTGGAACGCTCCTTTATGTGTGACTATCGTTTGTGCCGCGGCCGTGGCGGGAGTTACAGGGAGTTGCTGATAAGCTTGAGCCAAATCGAGTTTAGCGAAACACTTTCCCCCATTCAGCCTGGCCAGCAGGTGGCTGACCACCGGCACCGGGTATGCATTAGGGCGGATCGCCTTGTTAATTGTACACTTATAATCAGCGCAAATGCGCACCTCCCCGTTAGCCTTCAGAGCGGTTACAATTGGAGTTTCCCACTCCGCGGAATCAACAGGAATAAGAATCCCCTGGCCCACCAGTTTGTCCAGTTCCGCCTCTATTTTGTCCTTTAGTGCGAACGGCACCCTGCGCGGTTTGAGTCTTATCGGGCGGACCTCCGGGTCTAGGTCGAAGGCTACAGGGGGTCCCTTGAACTTTCCAAGTCCTTTTTTAAAAACGGCGGGATGCGCGTCGCACACCGCTTGTATTGGATCCACCCCCACGGTATGCACCCCCCCTATGAACAAACCTAAGGGCTGAAACCACTGCGTCCCTAGGAGGCTACAACTACCCCCCTTAAGGACAACTAGGGGCAGTTCCGCAGAATGCCTCTTAAAACTGACCCGAAATTTCCCGACCCCCAACACTAGAATGCTGTTCCCCTGTACATCTCGTAGCGTGGACCTCAACGTTTTAAGTTTGGGTCGCACGTGGGGGTCGATTTTCAAGAACTCTTTCTGTGGAATTATAGAATAGGAGGACCCCGAGTCAATTTCCATCCTGATGGGGGCCCCTTGTACTAGTACCTCAACGAAGTAATGGGACTGTCCCGCGGACACGCTGAACACCGGAGCGTCGTCCTCGCTGTCGTCCGAGATGCGGCCCACGCCGTCCTGCTTCCTCGTGGTCTGGGCGCCATCTTTGGACCTTGCTGGACGGTCCGGTCTGGTCGAACGGTCTTGTGACTGCCTCTGGCCCTCCTTCCGTTTTCTGCACGCCTTGGCGATGTGCCCCCGACGGCCGCAGGTGTAACACTCGGCCTTCCTGAATGGGCATCTTGCGCGCTCATGGGCCGCTCCGCAACCATCGCAGCGGCGCCCCCCTTTTCGGACCTTCTGGACCTCCTCGCCGTCGCTGCCTTCCGTAGACGACTTTGAGGCCCTTCGGGTTGCGTGCACCGACTGTCCGGACTTTCCGTGCACCGAATTCTCCGCTTTGCCGGCTCTAGGACGCCACTCACGCCACTGGTGCATTTCGTCCACTCCAGCATTCGTGGACTCCGCGGCTTCCGCGGCCTCTACAACCTCTGCCAGCGTGGGTGGTGGCTCCTTGTTCATCAAGCTGCGCTGCACCTCCTTGTCCTTCAGGCCACACAGCACTCCGTCCCTGAGGGCCATCTCTAGGTCGTCCCATCTGCAGGGGCCGGCGGCTATCCTCATGGCTGTTACGAATGCCTCAACCGACTCGTCCGGCGCTTGGACTCGCCTCCAAAACGCGCTCCGAGCGGGAAACATTGCCCTCGAGGGTCGGAAACGCTCACGCAGCAGCTTCATGATGTCGTCTGCTTTGAATTCGCTCACCTTCTTCGGTGCAATGATGCCCACCAGCGTTCGCTTGGTTTCTATCCCAAGCATTCTGGTGAGGATGGCCCTCTTCCTCTCTTCATCGTCTTCTTTGACTTTGAGCTCCACCAGCGCCGCCTGGAAGTCCATCTCAAAAAGCTCCCAGTCTTGCGGTTTGGTGATGTTGAACCCGCTCGGTGCCCTGGCTGCTCCTTGGGGATCCATTATCCCACCTTCGTCGCCAATTTGGTGTATGAGAACCAAGACACAGGACACAGCCTCGGGCTGGGTTAACTCAGGTTTATTGCATGGTGGTCAGAGGGAACATGAGGTAATGGCGGATCAATAGCTCTTTAAATACGTAGTAACACATTTGAACGTGGTTCCATGATAGCCCATTGGCTACTGTCTGCGTGACGTCATTGCTGGTCACGCCCTTCTTGTCCAGGTGTAGGTGGTGGCGGGAAAACTTCCCGCGCTGTTGCCTTTGATGAGTTTGGACCGAGAGAGCTTGGACGCTCGCTGCTGCCCGCTGGTGGTCATTAGCTCGCGTCCTATTACAGGGTTTATGTGATACAGCTGAAGGTTACATTGTTGCCCATAGGCAAGGTTACATTGGTTCAGATACATTGTTATCCATGAGGAAGGTTAAACCATTAGGACACAACAGTTTGAGAACTAGTACCCAAAGGTTTCATGGAGTGCCCCCTAGTTCTTGTGTTGTGTGATAGGGGAAACAGTTTTTCCTTAACTACTTTGTCCATACCATGCATGATTTTATAAACTTCAATCAGGTCACCTTTTAGACGCCGTCGTTCAAGAGTGAAGAGGCCCAACCGTTTATTTATTTATTTATTGTTTAGACTTTTATACCGCTTTCCTCCCCATAAAGGGAACTCGAAGTGGTTTACAACAAGAATGCCAAACAATATAAAATATGATACAAATAATACAACAAAATACAGTTACAGTATGAATTATCAAAAACATATTCAATACAATATCAAAATTACCCTAACAATCATAAGAGTCAAACAAGTTCAATAATGCAAAACAAAATAACAAACCACAAACTCAAAGTCAAAGAGGGAACACCCCCCTCACACCCAACCCTTCTGCCACCAAACCGCACCTCCCTACAGTCTCGGTCCCAGTGGCGGGGAGCAAAAGCCCGGGGGTGTGGTGGCTCCACCAACACTGAAGCTGGCAGCGTCCCTTCCAGCCGCGCCACACTCCACAGCCTTTGTAGCCCCGATGGTGTGGGGGTGGGGGCTCGGGGGTGTGGCCGCTCACACACAGCTGCTGCTGGAGCCGGCCAAGCTCTCCTTCGCCACGCAGCTCCTCCCTGCATTCTCAGTCTAGGTGGTGTGGAGACAGAAGCCCAGGGGTGTGGTGGCTCCACCAACGCTGAAGCTGGCAGCATCCCTTCCAGCGTCCCTTCCAGCCGCGCCACACTCCCCAGCCTTTGTAGCCCTGATGGTGTGGGGGCAGGGGCTCGGGATGTGGCCGCTCACACACAGCTGCTGCTGGAGCCGGCCAAGCTCTCCTTCGCCGTGCAGCTCCTCCTTGCATTCTCAGTCCAGGTGGTGTGGAGACAGAAGCCCGGGGGTGTGGTAGCTCCACCAACGCTGAAGCTGGCAGCGTCCCTTCCAGCGTCCCTTCCAGCGTCCCTTCCAGCCGTGCCACACTCCCCAGCCTTTGTAGCCCCGATGGCGTGGGGGCGGGAGTTTGGGGGTGTGGCCGCTCACACACAGCTGCTGCTGGAGCCGACCAAGCTATCCTTCGCCGCGCAGCTCCTCCCTGCATTCTCTGTCCAGGTGGTGTGGAGACAGAAGCCCGGGGGTGTGGTGGCTCCACCAACGCTGAAGCTGGCAGCGTCCCTTCCAGTGTCCCTCTTGTAAGCTGCTTGGATGTCCGTACAGGTGCATTTTGCTTCCGCTTCCGGGAGCGACGAGGGCGGTGTGGGCTGGATGAATTGCAGTAAACCCATTCATGTAGATTCACAGGGGCTGGCGTTTCTGGGAATTGAAATCCAAGAACATCTGGAGTGCCAAGGTTCACCATCATGGGTCAACTGCAAGTCCAATAACTTTCATTGCTGTAGCTGTTGCAGCCTCAGATGGTAAGGAAGGTGTTCCATTCCCCTAATCATTTTTGATTGCCCTCCTCTGCACTTTTTCCAGCTCCATAATATCCTTCTGGAGAAATGGTGACCAGAACTGTACACAGTATTCCAGATGGGGCCTCACCATAGATTTATAAAGAGGCAAAATGACACTTGCTGACTTATTTTCTATACCCTTCCAGATGATTCCTAGCATTGAGTTTGCTTTTTTCACTGCTGAGGCACACTGGGTTGACACCTTCATTGAATTTAATCATGTAAAAGCTAAGTTAAATTTAATCATAGGTAACCACACAGTTAAGTACTAAAGAAGCATATAAGTCTAGGATTTCCTTTTGAATAACATTGTTATACTCTAACTCTGAAGTAATTCACTTTCTTAAGTATTTTTAGTTACATTTGATTGTTTGGTTAACCATTGATTTAAGCTATAAATGCTTTCTGATCACTGGCCAACAGTTGCTTTGGTGCTGGGTTTTTTTAGCTGATTTCATATGAATTTAATCTCCTGAATTCAAATATGGCATTAGTTTTTGCCTAGGAGCTCAAATTTCTAAGATATACGGTAACATTTTAGTGAAATATATGTTACACTATCTTAAATTAAATCCATGGATCAAATAAAAAAACTAAACACAGTATTTTTATAATTATATTATACAAATATTATTATATACAAGGATAGAGGAAAAAGTCATTGATGAAACTAACTAGTCACTGAACACTTCAGAAACTTCTTTTCCGTGACATTCTTGAATGTATTTTGGAACAGTCCCTTTTTAAATTCCAGCAGTAATCTGCCATCATGTGTGTATCCCATCATCCTTGGTAGCAGTCCTCCAAAGTTTTAATATCCTGGTAAAATCTTTCACCTTGTTCCTCACTGGTGTCTCCAAAATTTTTAGGGAAATGGTCTAAGTGGCTGTGTAAATAGTGCACCTTAATACTCATGTTACACCCAAGGGATTTGAAACTGTTACACATCTCGTTTACCAGTTCAACATAGTTTTCAGCTTTGCATTTGCCTAGAAAATTTCTGACAACTGCAACAAATGAAATCCAGGCTTTTCGCTCAGCCTCATTCATCAAATTTACGAGGCAGGATCCTTAATGAGTTGGCTTATTTGTGGGCCATCAAAAATTCCTGTTTTAATTTTTTCCGTACTCAACTGAATCATCCCCTCCCCTATATATTCAAAGCATGATCAATTCTTATCAAGAGCCTTTACAAACCACTTCATAAGGCCCAGCTTGATATGCAGTGGAGGAAAGCTGATTTTCTCTCGTTCAACTAAGGGGTCATTAATGACATTCTTTTCCCCAACGTCTATGTATTCTCTCTTAGGCCACTCTTTTCTAACCCAGTGGTGTGTTTTATCTCTGATATCCTAGAGGCACAAGAAGCAAGGATATTTGGTGTAGCCACTTTGCTGTCCAAGGAGAAAATTTACCATTTTTAAGTGGACACAAATCACCCATTGATGTTCATGATATTGTATCTTCTCCAAGACCAAACTATGGTGTTATATTCTTCTTTCATTTTCATTGAGTGAGCAATTGGTATTGAACTATATTTGTTCCCATTGTGTAGAAGAACACATTTCAAACTTCGCTTTGAGCTGTCAATAAATAGGCGCCAATAATCTGGAAAATATTCGGGAAGACCCATTTTTCCAGGAGTCCTCTAATTTCCTGACAAAATACAAGATTGTCTTCTTGACAGAAGAAGGGTAGCAGACCATTTTCTCTTGTACGGTAAAAGGTAATTTTGGTTCCTTGTTCCAGTAAATTTTTGTCATTCAACCTGAAAGCCAGTAATTCAGAAGCTTCTTTTGACAGGTGGAGATCTCTGGTGAGATCATTTAACTCATCCTGGTTGAAATGTTGAGGAATTGATGACACCCCCTCATAATCACAGTCACCTCATTAGTATCAGAAGGGTGATCAGAGGGACAATACTCGTCCTCACAGAGCTCTGGTAGCTGGTGAAACGATGGGATGTGCACTTCCTCTGAGTGAGGGACCGGGCATCTTGCAGAGACTAAATCAGAATAAGTCCACTTGCTACCGTTGTTTCAATTGATTCCATTAATATTTATTAGGCAGAAATAACAGTAATCAAAGTGGCTTTTGGGTTCTCTCCAAACCATCGGTACGCTGAATTTCAGACTTTTTCTTTTCCCAGTAGTCCACTGTTGTAAATATTCTGTACAAGTTTTACCGACCTGGTGCAGTGCCCAGGTTTTATCCTGAACACCAAGCCTAACACCAAAGTATCCAAGATAAGCTCTCTTTACAAAGTCACTAACAGTTTTTCTGTTTTCTTTTAACGTGTATTCTCCGCATATGTAGCAAAACACATCAGGATGATTTACACAACTTCTACTTGAACTCGTTTTTTTCTGTTCAACAACACAAATGCAACAATCTAGAACACAGTATGTTTTAGGTTACCTTTATAACAACTCTTTCCTAAACACAAATGTCACATGAGGCCAACTTCGATCTACCCTGCACAGCGAGAACTCACAAACTAACCTCAACTCTAGTTGAAGCGTTGAAGGTCAAATCAGTTACTAGATGCTTACTCAATTTTCCTGGAACTAACTGGATGGCACAATGACAATAGGGCAAATATATAGGAACCAATCCTTGTTAATGTGATTTAGAACTGCGCAAAATGGAGTTAGAATTGCACATTTCATGTAGAACTGTACGATAAAAAAACACTGATCTAAAAAAATAGAGCAGATAGAGAAAAACTGATTTCATATTTAGATTCAACGACCCAAATATAGCTAAAATCAGTTCTAAAATCCTAAGCACCAACAAAAAATTCTTGTAGACCTGTGTATTGTTTCAATGTTCATTTAAGATCTATGTTTTGATTTTCTTGTACTAATGTATCACACATATGTTAGTAGCCAAATGTAGTAAAATTACTTGAAAAGGAACTTTTGTCATCATTTGCCTCATAAATTAAAAAGGGTGTGCAAATCTATAAATATCTATACAGGTGAGCTGGGACATATATTTTCTTGGGGATTTTTTGGGGGGGTTGGGTTTTTTTAATAGAGCATTAATTTTTATTGTGCTTTTTGTATAGGAATGTTTGTTTCTCACTCAGATCTAGCACCTTACCTAAAACCATTTTCTCACACATTCACCTCCAATTTTGTTGATGGGGAAAGAACATTATATATATAGAACATATGCATATGCTAATACGGTACAGCTGTAGAAGCTCACTGTAGATCTAGAATTGGTAAAGCCTGATTATGGTCACTATAAATTTATTTTATTTTGACAGTACATAACAATACCAGCAAAATATTTCCACACTATGGTTATGTTGATTGTAGCTCTATATTGTCTACTTTTTGGTTCACAACTTTTCCCGTAGAGAGAGAAAGGTAACACAGCAGATCACTGACCTAATAGACAGAATATATCAGAATAAAGAATCCTCCTCTGATTCATAGGATTGAGTAAAAGCAAAAGAGCAGTTTGATTGACTGATTGTTTGTTTAATCCATCATCCTAATTATTTCAATTTCATTTTTTGAATTTCTTCACATAAGATATCTGTCAAATCTTTATCAAGGGAATAATCTCTGTCATATCTCCATTATTTTTATCATCATTTCTGCTGAATGGATTCTCATGAATCAGATGCATAGAAAACAGCTCTTAAAGTATATTCCATTGGATACACCCTTTCAGACTCTGAGCCAGACAGTGAAGAACTCTATAAAGCTGAGCTGAAATTTGTATTGCAACAAATCATCCACTGGTTTCATCATACATTATAGGGGTTCTGGAGGCTCATTGGTTGAGAAGCTCACCTTGTTAGCTGGAGGGCTGGTAAGTCAGCAGTTTGAAACCCAGGTACTGCATGACAGTTTGAGATCCCGTCTCTGTCCCAGCTCCTGTCAACCTAGCAGTCATAAAACAAGAAATTGTAAGTAGATAAATAGGTACCACTTTGGTGGGGAAAGATCTTGGGGACATGAAACGAACCCGTGAGCAGAGTTTCTCCAGCAAAAATCATTTCAACCCAGAATAATTTCTGACACATTATTATTATTATTATTATTATTATTATTATTATTATTATTATTATTATCATCATCATCATCATCATCATCATCATCATCATCATCATCATCATCATCATCATCATCATCATCTCAGAAGAAGCAATGGGGAATCCCTGGAACAAAATATCTCATGCATACTGAATGTATCTGCACTACATAGTTTACTACCAGTAATATTCCTGCCTTACTCAATGTGGAGCCTTACACTGACCGTAGGAATATAAACATTTCCCAGGTGAATAGTGAGCTAAAGGCACCAATGTTCTGCTCAGTATAGGACAGTTTGCCATATTCCCTTCAAGTCATTTGCTGAGAGGAGCTCATAAAAGCCCATCTATAAGGAGGGGGGAAATGCTGTGGACTCCCAAAAGAGTCAGAGAACAATGTCTAGCTTGCCTTGCACCCATCCTATCCACCCCAGTCTCTCAAGCATTCCCTCTCCAGATTCTTCCCTTTCACTCCAGCATATGTAATTATAAAGGCAGCAACTCCTTTGAAAAACAGGCTTCTGTGATTTAAATGACTTGAATGCGGTGGCTTAGTAGTTAAGACACTGAACTTGATGACTGCAAGGTCAGCAGGTCAGCAGTTCGAGACCCGAGTGCTGCATGACAGAATGAGTTCCCATCTCTGTCCCAACTCCTGTCAACCTAGCAGTTCAAAAGCAAGAAATTGTAAGTAGATAAATAGATATCACTTCGATGAAAAGGGTAAACAGTGTTTGGTGCACTCCGATGTTTAGTCATGCCTGCCACATGTCTACAGAAACATGTGCAGACACAGACAGCAGTGTCTCTTTGGCTATAAACAGAGATGAGCACCAAACCCTAGAGTCAGATATGACTGGCTTTTGAGCAAGGGCAACCTTTACCTTCACCTATTCACTATTAGCATGCTAGTCAGAGGCAAAGCAAAAGACTAGAGCTTGGAAAGGAGAAAGAGTTAGACAAGACTTCCCATCTTGGACAAATTACTGTTTTTCCCCCCTGAGAGATGCTGAGATATGCCCTCCCAGAGTATAACCTCTTAGCACTATCTTAAATCTCCATCATTCTTTCTTCCTGTTCCTAGGTTGTGTTGAAAGAAAAGATGGAGAAACTTCAGAGTAGAGTGATTGCTGGATGGAAGGAGAAGTTTCAGGGCCTATTTATTGTGATCATTGATTTGTAATAGAAAATAAATCCCGGTAATTCTCAGGACATTTTAAAATTAATTTGAATAATTTCTGAATCAGCTCAGAACAAGCAGATGTAAGAATGAATCATCAGTTCTTCTATAAAGATATCTCTCTCATCTAATCAAGACAAATACCATTCACTATCCATAAAAGTTTCGTTGGGAGAAAAGTGATAAGCAGAGCTCGGAAAGACTGGTCTGTAGGAATTTTGTTGTTGTTTACCTGAAGGGCAAACAAAAAGTATCTTTATTTTCTTGCATATTTGTAGATATTTAATTTTAGCTCACTTGAAAGCTCATTCTGTGCAAGATTATTTCATTTAACTGAATTGATAGACAGTACAAGTAGCTTGCAAATAGAAAAATGTTTTAAAACTTCTTTAGGATTTTGAACATTACACAACTGTATATCCAGTGCTGAAATGTGAAGATTTGCCGTTTGTCTAATATGGTCATTCTTCAGTACACGATACTGCTTTTCAGGCTAAGGTTTCAATGCAGCCTAATCTTTAGGCAACAGATAGGATTTTGGCCAACGGTGCTGAGATATTCAGCAAAGATCAAGGTCACAATCAGTTTTATATCTGATCTCTTTGCTATCTAGGGACTACAGTGTATCCGTCAGAAGCACACAGATAAGCCAGAAGATCAAACTTGCTCCTTCAATTTATCTAACCACTTTCAGTGAAAAACAATTAATAAATATACTAACAGATCATAGGAAAGAGGAAATAGGCTTTTGCAAAATAGCTTTATTTATAAATATAATTATATATATAATTAAATGAGAAGAAGCAAATCTAAAAATAAAATTCCTTGGGTGCATTACAAAATAAGATTGTTTATAGCCAAAGAACCAGTGCTTTCTGCATTTGCAGATGTTTCCATGGACATGTAGCAGGCATACCTAGACACCAAAGTGCATGGAACTGTTAGAGGAGTGCAAAATGGAACAAATTGCTTGGTGAGCATTCCAACACTAGAGGCAATCAAGACAAACATCTGTCGGATCTGCTTTTATTTGGATTCCTGCATGAAGCAGGGGGTGGATTTGATGGCCTCATAGGCCCCTTCCAACTTCATTATTCTATGAATCTATGATTTTAGGATTTAGTGTACCCGAGTCAAATCTTGGGTGACACAGCAGATGCAGAATCAATTGCAGTGACATAAAAGGATACTATAGGGCTTGGGAAAGCATAGGAAAGGAAACAAAATGCTCAACGGACAGGATCAGATGGGACTGTTGACTGCAGATGGCCATGATTAAGATGTACAATGTCTTTTATTTTGTATGATATAGAGAAATTAGACAAGTGGCTGTTTAATCTAAGAACCATATGATTATCCATTGTTCTCAGTGAGGATGGTCAGGGGGGAAAGTCTCTAACTGTGCTATTAGGAAGTGAGGAAAGAATACTAATTTTTGTGGGAATCTGCTCAGCAAAACCTAGTGTCACTGAAGCATGCCTTTTATTTTATCCAATAGTTCAACTTCTTCCATTTCTGTCCAATCAGTGAATAAATTGTTTATTGGTTGTACCAAGATTTGCAATGATACTAAACTTGTGTTTCAAAAGAACCAGCCAATTCAACCCAATGATCTGTTGCTTAAAACTCTTTAGTAGCATATTTTAGAAGGAAAGGGGAGGTGAAATTAGCTTATTCAGACATCCTTACATGTGCAAATACAGCAAACATTCTAGGACAGAAGTCCTCAACTGAGGCCTGATCTCATAATCCCAAAAGTCCTGATCATTTGCAGTGCTAACCAAGGCTTCTGTAACTCATAGCCTCAGAATACTTGGGTGTCTATGTTTAGGAACCATTTATCAAGAGAAACTGTTGAGCTACATCAAAATATGTGTGTCTGTCATATCATGCTGCTTTTAAAGACCTTTCTCTTCAGCAGGTCATGCCTGTGCAGTCCAGTGCAAAATGTGTCAGATTATGCAATTCATTTTTTTTGTGTTTATTCTCTGATATGGAATTCAAGAATGTGTTGGGCCAGGATGAAAAGCCAAGAGCCAAAAGTCAGCATAGGAAGAGATGTGGCTCTTAGCTTTTGTTTAAACAACACTGTTTCCATTCCATGGAATGGCATGGCTAGAAGCCTGCCCCCCTTCTTTTCTTGGAGGCTCCCACATGCATCAATGAGAGGAAGAATACATCTGGTCAAGCCATTAACAATCTCTAGCCACTATTATAGAGATTTCATGTTCAAAGTTTGTGGGCAGTTGCTAAATTCTCCTCACCAAACTGGCTCTAGCTACTTGAATGTCCAATGTAGTGTGCTGCTCGTACAATTCATTTTTAAATTTTGTCAAGCTTTCCCCTGACTTTTCTGGCCCCTTCAAAAGACAGATGAAATTACGGTCATGATCTACGATAGCTGTCTGTATGGTTTCTCCACATCCATAAACTAAAATGTCATCTGAGATGACACTTATCCCTGTGAGACCTGCCAACGCATCCCTTCAGTGGCATTGATACTGTGCCACTGGTTTTATTCCAAAAGGCAACCTCAGCCATCTGTAACAGCCTTCTGGAATCCAAAAAAGTAGTAAAATAACTGCCTTCTTCATTTAACAAGACTTGCCAGTATCCATCGTTTTACATCCAATACAGAAAATACTGTTTTCTTAGGCAAGATCAAACAAGATTTATCCCGCGGTGAGCATTTGGTGCTGAGCTCTTAATAATGCTTCTTTTGCCTTGCCTGGTCTATGCAAATGTGAACAGTGCACATCAGTTTTCTAGGCCTTGACAGTCATGGCAGCTTTTCCTCTCAGTGTAATCTGGACTCTATGCACTCTCTCTGCTCTGCTGGAAAATGCAGAGCTGGGAGACATCCAAGTTCTTCCAAAGTTTCACTGCAATGTGAACATTTATATGCTTTGATATGCCATTTGTATCAGTCCCTAAGCAAGGTTTCTGGTATCCTCTGCATGGATTAGTGTGAGTGGTTTGAGTATTGCTTTGAAAACTTACCCCAACAATCCTCCAGCCAGGATAGGCACTGGCTCGTGACCTACAAAATACAAGTTGTATCATGTGATTTTTCTTTTACTATGGAGAGCCACAAAGCAGTGGCACACGGAGCAGTGGTGCCTACAGTTTACGCTCTGATATTCTATCTGTGTATGATCTTCTGTCTGTAGTATGGACTGTCCATCAGCGTTAGAAAACAGGAGAATGATATAGGCACCTGAGAATTTAAAGATGTCCAAAAGCACAAATCTGCACTATACCTGTCAAGTATCCCATATTGGTCGGGATTTCCCGTATTTTGGCACTCGTTCCTCCCCTTTCCTGCCACCGTCCCGTATTTTGAATGGTGGGGAAAGGGGTTACTGCGCATGTGAGCATGCACAGAACCCATTTGTGCATGTGCAAACATGTTCTGCACATACGCAAACATGTACTGCGCATGCACAAACAGGTTCTGCACATGCATTCCCATGCATGCACAGAAATTTCCCATGTTTTGGGGAGCCGCACTTGACAGGTATGATCTGCACACCTTTAGGAACATCATAACTATTTCCATTTGGCTTTTTAAAGGGATATGTTAACATACTTGTCTTTGATAACATCGATAGTATTCTTGTAATGCATATGTTTACAAACAAATCGCAGTGTATGTTTGGCATCCAGTTTTTTGCTGGATCAAGAAATCCAACACTTACAAGATGCTGAAATAAACTAAACTAACAAGTCTCTAAATATACCATTTTGATGTCCTGAACATTGTTGGCATCAGTGTCTGAATTTCTGCAAAGATCATCACTACTAGCATTCACCTGCATGAGCTTTTTCTGCATTGAATGTTTATAAATTCTGACATACGTTCCATCTTTTGTGTGTGTTTTTTCTTGTCTGCTGCCAATGCTCGACATTTGCTAAGATCACGTCTTTTGCCACAATATTCTCAAATTTCATTATGAAATCTGGTGGTCTTTCTGCTATCCTTGTTTGATGATGCTGGTTGATGTTTCAGATGAGTTAACCACTATCATTTATATTTGAGTTTCTTCACCACCTTTTGACATATCTGTGGCTTCTTGAAAAGTTAATGGAGCCCTTGTGAACCTTTCTATATTGGTTCTCCTTTCCTTAAACCTATCAATGTTTTGACTCTGCATGTGTGTTCCTGGGGTCTGACCAGGTTATCCTGTTATGGTAATTGAGTAGACCCTACTTCCAGCGACTCAATGCTGAGTGTCAGGCAGCGGTTAACTAACCTGACAACTCTGAGGACTAACAGTTTGTGTGTTGAAGTCCACAGGGAAGTGTGATGGTCCACAAGTGGATTAAATCCCACTTGAATTCATCTTGATAGAGGGCAACAGTTTAATCAATCCTGGCCTGGGGCTGGTGAGGACTTTTTGCACCAAAAGAATTCAGGATCAGAAAGTGACTTGCGGAACTGGATCAGTGGTATGGGTATCATGCTGCAATGCAGAATGAAGATGAAAGGCCACTGCATTATAGTCTCAGGACAGTCTTCATGGTGGACTGCCATGAGGATTGCCAATATTCGGATTCGGATATGGTAGAACAATAATAATAATAATAATAATAATAATAATAATAATAATAATAATAATAATAATAATAATAATAATAATAATAATAATAATAATAATAATAATAATAATTGTTGTTGTTCAGTCGCACAGTCGATTCCGACCCTTTGCGACCCTATAGACCATTTTTCTCCAGGCGCCTCTGTCCTCCACCATCCCCCTCAGCACTCCCAGTTCTGCCCATTGTGTCTACAATCCCATCTAGCCATCTCATCTTTGGCCTCCCCCTTCTTCTTTTGCCCTCCACCTTTCCCAACATCAAGGCCTTCTCAAGCGAATCCTCCCTTCTCATTTGATGTCCAAAGTACTTCAGCTTCGTCTTTACTATTAGACCTTCCAATGAGCAGTCAGGGTTGATTTCTTCTAAGATTGACCTATTTGTTCTCCTCGCTGTCCAGGGTACCCTCAAAACTCTCCTCCAACACCACATTTCAAAGGCATCTATTCTTCTGCGCTCAGCCTTCCTAATGGTCCAGCTCTCACACCCATACATTACCACTGGGAATACCATTGCTTTGACTATTCTAATTTTTGTTTGCAATGTGATATCTCTGCTTTTCACTATGTTCCCCAGGTTTCTCATGGCTTGTCTCCCAAGAATCAGTCGCCTTTTAATAATAATAAATTTAAATTTAATACATTTAATAAATTTAATAAAAATAAATTTAATAATAATAAATGTCTAATAACTTCTTATTTGAAATATGATATGCACATAAATAATCCACTATTTTTCACATTCCAACAGCTTGAACATGTTTCCTAAAGATTCTTGCACATCTTTAAGACATATTATCACAGAATTGTACTACTGGAAGACTCATCCAGCCTAACTCAACCAAACCAAAAAATCCATACCTAAAGCATTCCTGAAGGTGGCCACCTGAACTCTGTTTAAAAACCTCCCATGAAGGAATCCATTACTCTTCAAAACAGTCCATTTCATTGTCTAACAGTTCTTACTTCCTAGAGGTTCTTCCTTAGGCTTACACAAAATCTCTTTTGTCATAATCAGAACCTGTCAGTTTGGGTCCCATCCTCTGGAGCTTTAGAAAACAAGCTTGGTTCATCTTCCATAAGATAGCCTTTCAAATGTTTGAAAATGACTGCTTTTTTGCTTTTCAATTTTTGCTTTTCAAATTCATATACTGTATTGGTTTATCCCATCCATTAGTCCAGGAAGTGGAAGAAGATTGGTTGCCACCATTGCAATATCTGTTTGATCAGCTTTTGATAAATGTTTTGATATTTATGTTCACGAAAGTACTTTCACTTTGGACACTCTGCATTAACCTTCTGTCATTTTTTGAGAAGACAAACACTTGTATACATCATAATTGTAACAAGTGTTACAACAGCATAGATTGCTTGCTAGTAATCAGGTTCTTCTCTTATATCTCCAAAGTATCTAACCTGTCACTCCACCACATAGTTTATGTTGCAGAAGTAAGGCTACTATAGTATATGTTTTGTTTTACAGAAGACAGCCCTCTTTTTGAAGGGCTAACCAGTCCAAGTTGTCTTAAAAGAGGTAAAGTACAATTTGTTATCTCCCAAAGGAGGACACCATACTGAAATAACAGTAATCGCCATTCCAACTCCAATTAACTATACGTGGGGAAAACAACTAAAGCATCTGTAGCAGGAAAGCTATAATTCTAAACACACTCACTAGGTCATAAATTACTCTATTGGGGGAAAAGAGAATTACAGGGAAATGTCTTTGGCTGATTTCTTCCTTATGAATACTAGTCATATGTAAAGCTCCTTGTGCTAATGTATCACATGTTCTAAATCTACTAGATTTGTGGTTTGTGATAGGTATCTTATTATTTAAATGTACATTTTAAAAATTATGTAGGGATATATGATAGCTAACTAGAAAATAAATACAGGGAGTGTCACAATAGTAGTAGAATTAATGAAAAGCTACCTAAGAGCTGATTATTAGTCAGACAACGTACAAAATTATGATGAGGTATATAGGGCCATTTCTCAGTTAAATGGCACAAAGCAGGGATTATGCTACATACAACCAGAGAGACAGGCCTATATTTTGTTTCAGTCATCTTTTTGTATAGTTCTTCCTTTTCTTGAACAAGCTAGTTCCGCAAAGTAGCTTGGAGGATTCTTTATTTATAGGCCTGCTAGTTCAGGGCCCACAAACCTATTCATCATGTTCCTGCCTTCTGCCATCTGTTGTAAATGAACAAACCAGCCTGCAACTTTCTCAAGTATCTGTGTTTGCTATTATGTAGATTAATGTAAAATGAGGGAGGGAAATAAATCTATCGAGTGTGTTTCCTATATGCCTAATGAACCTGCCTCAAAATTCATCACTTAGCATGCAGTAAATGAAAATAAGTCTCCAGTAATGCAAGGGGGGGACTCTCAACCTATCGTTTACTAACAACTGTATCAATTTGTTAACCTAATTAGCTGCCAAAAATGAGTTTATTAAGTGACTCACAATATCGCTTGCAATCATTAAAATGAGTTTCAGAATTTTAATTCAAACATATAACCTTGTCATTTTGATTCTCAGAGTAACAACACAATAGTTGCACCTTAAGTTTTGCAAAACTATGTAATAAATTTACATAGTTTATGTAAATTCTTGTTTGCACTCTTGTTAATCTGAGAATGTATGTGTGCTCCTTAGCTATGTGGTGCTTTTTCTGTGAGATGTTAGAAATTCAGGTTCATCTTTCAAATGAGAAGATTTCTTTTGTCTATGACCAGTCCATGCAGAAAATGGTACCTGGCTTTTTGAATAAAATCAAAGGCCCTTCTCATACACCATTTTAGGTAGGTCTTACTCAAAGTGACACTCACTTTATTCATTATGTCACATGAGTTGTTGCAGTACCAAAAGCATTGGCCTACAACTGGTGCATATACCGCAAAATGGTGCACCATTCCTATTACTTCCTTCCTGAGCTGTTAGGCATTTTCTCCTGGTCCCTGTGATTCCAATGGCAGAGCCCATGGGATCTCATATATGAGTAGCAGAAAGGTCTTTGCTTTCTGGTCGTAGTGATGTCCTTGTGAGTTGCCATATGAATACTTGTGAGGTCATGGATGTTAGTCCAACACATGAGCTGCACCCTTTTTTATTTTAAATTAATTATTTAATTGAATTAACACTGATACCAAACTCAGTGCACCATATAGGGAAGGTAAGGGAAACAGCAATGACAGCCAGGATACCTAAGAGACCGCATCGCCCCAAGAACGTCTGTCTGTCCAACCAGAGGGGCTCTCTGCTTGTACCATCTGCTAGAGGGGCCCGTCTCTCTAGCCTTCTTTTTGTCCGCTCCGGCCCTATGGAACCTCCTGCCAGTGGAACTAAGGCTGCAGACGGAATTGCTGCCCTTCAGGAAAGATCTGAAAACATGGCTGGCAGGGCAGGTGTGGGGTCCTGAAGATGTCATGACCCCCACCTGCTGGTTGGTTTAATATCAAAGTAATTTTCCTCTTTTTAATGTGTGGGGGTTTTAACGGGGTAATTTGTTTTAATGGGGTTGTTCTTGTTTTAAGGTTTTTTAAGATTGTATGCCACCCAGAGTCTTTGTGAGTTGGGCGGCTATATAAATATGAATATAAAATAAAAATAAAACAAAAAATCTGCTGAGCTCTGCATCTCCATTTTAGAGCCAACATGCATCTACACAATAGCTAAAAACGACACCAAAATGGATTGGAGAAATGGTTCATGTATGAAGTCTCATAACTGTGGGCATTTATGTATATCACACACACACACACACACACACACACACACACACACACACACACACACACACACACACACACACACACACACACACACACACCTTTAAAGCCAGATGGCATAGGAAAGACAATCAAACATTTTCAAAGAGGCAAATGAAGAATAATGTAATGAATGTAATTTGGGGGAAGAGAACATCTTCACTGATACATAGATTTTTTTAAAAAAGAAGAAGTTAAAACCCTTTTTGTGCATTCCAGATTTACTTACGTCTATCGGCTTTGATAAGCAGCCTTCCTCACTAACAAGAGTATAAGATGATAGTGTCATTCAATCACCCGCACACCCTTTCCTGCTATTTGTCCAAGGCAGGAAGCTATGGGCTTTCTTGTCGTGTGGACAGAAAGGAAATATCGAGCAAGCAAACATTGACCTTTGCATGCAAACAGGTCCTTATCCTTTTTCCGCTTGACAACTTCCTGCTTGCCTGCTAGGAACAAATCCACTCTTCATTTTTCCCCGGTGTCCTTTACACTGACTACTCAGAAAACCATTCTGTGTAAGGCAAAAAAATTTATTAAGGTAAACAGCTGGACAACCATGTAGCTATTCTTCTATTTGCACAACAGATGTGAGTGCTTTTTAAAAAAAAAATGACACTGCAGCTGAGTCACCAATTCTCCAATTTAAGCAGCTTCCTAATTCTTCTTACTTCTTTCCTTCCATCTCCTCCCTTCCCCTCTCCATATGGATATATTACCTGCTATTTTAAGAGAAGACTGTCCTACATTTTTGAAATAGAGATATGCAGATGTGTTGGGGGGGGGAGCTTTTTGGACTACATCTTCTAGAATTCTCCAGGCTGTCAGGCACAGGCTTGGAATGAAATGCTATTTGTTAATCAGTGGAAGTGATTGATACATTTCAAGAGTTCCTTAGAGCCTAATCTTTTTACATAGGGCCCAATATGATCAGTTTATTTAAATTTCCTACAAGTGTAAAATCCTTAATGTTCCATCTCTTGGTCTTTAAGAATGTGGTTGTCTTAAACAGCCTTTAAACTATGAGTAGGGGGCTGCAGTGGTTCACTGGTTAAGAGGTTTGCCTTGTTAGCTGGAAGGCCAGCAAGTCAGCAGTTTGAGACCTGGGTACTGCATGATAGAATGAGCGCCTGTCTCTGTCCCAGCTCCTGACAACCTGGCAGTTTGAAAGCAAGAAACTGCAAGTAGATAAATAAGGACCACTTTGGTGGGAAAGGATCTTGGGGACATGAAAGGAGCCTCATTCGGGTATCCCCTGAGTGGAGTTTCTCCAGCAAAAACCCTCTCAACCCAGAATAATTTCTGACATGAAATTATTATAGCTATGGGTAAAAGTAGAGACATCACCCTTTCAACAAAAGTCTGCATAGTTAAAGCAATGGTCTTCCAAGTAGTAATGTGCAGCTGTGAGAGCTGGACTATTTCTTCTGAGTGTAGAAGAATAGACACTTTCGAACTGTGGTTCTGGAGAACATTCTTGAGAGTCCCGTGGACTTCAAGGTGACCAAATCAGTCAGTCCTAAATGAAATCACCCCCAGCTGCTCCTTGTAAGAACAAAGATTGAAGCTGAAGCTCATGTACTTTGGCCACCAAATGAAAAGAGAGGACTCACTGGAGAAAGCCCTGATGATGGGAAAAATTGAAAGCAAAAGAAGGGGCGGCAGAGGATAAGATTTTATTTATTTATTTATTTATTTATTTTATTTTATTTTTCACGCTTATATACCGCCCACTCAGGTACAACCCAACTCAGGGCGGTTTACATAGCGGACAGTAAATACATAAAAAGACACATGATAAAACAAAGTTAAAAGTTAAAAAACCCACCCCTAAAAGGTGCGCAAGTACCGAAGGGACCTTGGGGGAAGGCATACTTCTCTATACCAACCACCCAACGGTACCCCCATCCCCACCCGCACCCCAAACTTGGCCTGCCAGCCAGGTCTTTAGTTCCTTCCTAAAGGGCAACAACTCCGTCTGGAGATGCAGTTCCACAGGCAGGAGGTTCCAAAGGGCTGGTGCGGACACGGAGAAGGCCCTCCTCCTTGTGCCAGAGAGGCGAGCCCCCCTGGCTGATGGCACAATTAGAGAGCCCCTCCGGTCCGCTCTGGTTGGATGGACAGACATCCTTAGGGCGATGCGGTCTCTAAGATACCCTGGCCCACTACCATGTAGGGCTTTAAAGGTCAAAACCAGCACCTTGAATTGCACCCGGAGACAAACTGGTAACCAGTGCAGCCCCCGAAGCAGTGGTGAGGCATGGGCATAACGTCCACACCCCATCACCACCCGGGCCACAGCATTCTGGACCAGCTGCAGCCTCTGAATAGTCATCAACGGCAGCCCCATGTATAGCGCATTACAGTAGTCTAGTCTGGAGGTCACCAGAGTGTGAGTGACCATGAGCAAAGAGTCCCGGTCCAGGAGCGGGTGCAACTGGTGAATCAACCGAAGTTGGGAGAAGGCCCTCCTGGCCACAGCCTCCACCTGTTCTTCTAGCAGCAGCTGCGAAGATGGCTAGATGACATCAATGATGTAATGGGCGCAGATCTGGGTGGACTACTGAGGATGGCAGATGACAGAAGAGCCTGGTGTACGGTGGTCCATGGGGTTGCAAAGGGTCGGACTCAACAAAAAACAGGTGATAGGCTGGTAACTTTTAGGATCAGAATAATCACCAAATTATCAAAAAGGTAAGGTTAAAGGTCACCCTTGCTCGAAAGCCAGTTGTATCCGACTCTAGGGTTCAGTGCTCATATCTGTTTATAGCCGAAGAGCCAGCGTTGTCTGCAACTGCAGACTTTTCCGTAGACATGTGGCAGGCATGCATAGACACCGAAGTGCACAGAATGCTGTTTTATCAAAGAGACTAGTTATTCCTTTTCCATCCATGCTGCCCCACCCTGGGACTCTTGCCCGTCCAAGGCCTGGGTGGGTAGAAGAGGAGCCGTTGGGGGGAAAGAGGCGGCTTTTCCATCCACACCGACCCACCCCCCCACCCCCGGGACTCTTGCCCACCCAAGACCTGGGTGGGCAGAAGAGGAGCCGTTGAGGCCCTGTGTATATCTTATCAAATGTAAACTGCCTTGAGTCGCCCCAGGGCGAGGAAGGTGGTATATAAATAAATAAATAAATTCCTTGTGTGTGTAATTCTGTAATAAGATCACAGTTGCGAAGGACTTTTTTTAAAACGTAGGCAAATGTAAGTGAGCTGAAGTCAATTTCTCCCCACCCCCCCCCCACCCACCCCCCAATGGCTGTGGATCTTATTCAATCAGGGAATTCCCAATTTTGTGCCTTCTCCAATGTCTCTATAATCTGCATGTTCATATTGGAAACAGGGGGTATTTATGTCAAATTTAGTGGCTCAGGAATACCAATTCAACCAATACTTCTCAAAATCCTTCCTAAGATGTAGAGTAGCATCCAACTAGTCTCCTGCTTGGGACAAACTGTAGTAAAATTGCTTCTGATTACTTTCAAAATGTATAGTCCTTCATCTTCCTTTTGGTAGCCTTCACATATATTGATAAGCAGACTGCTTTTGCCTTATGCATCTGTTTCAGTGAGTCAGGATACTCAGCAAGTTTAAAATGCTGAGCTTTATTCAAGTGTAGTGTTTCAAACTTAATGTCACGCTTTTAAAAGATAAGACCTATGTTCTTCTTAAGTTTGCTTTTGCTTTCACCTTGAAGAAAAACCAACGGTTGTTTTGTTATGCTTTTTTTCTGTTTAGCCTTGACAAGCAGGCCTACTATTGGCTTGCTCTTTCTTCGGTTTTGTGTTCCTTGATTGCAATAGAATGTGTAACAACTCATTAGAGACACTGGCTGCTAAGAAGAAAACTGTTGAGTGAAGTGAATAAAACAGTCATTCCTTCCATAGAGAAAATTATTCACAATCCAATTTAGATGTGAAATTATGTTATAAACACATTTATTTATTTATCGTATGATGAACTTCAGTTGTCTATATTAATGTTGATATATACGATAAGCACAACTTGTCCATCTCAAGTTCCTAGCTAGAGTTCCACATCCAGGTTTGAAAGCCATTGAAGGGCTTTCTCTGTGGCACTATGCAAGTCCTCCAATGTGCCTCCAAATGCATGTAAAGGACACCTAAATATAATGTGGTCCATGGTTTGGTCTTCTTCACAGTCACATTGGGGGACTTCCATCCCCATGTGAACAGAGTGGCTTCGCATCTACTACAGCCAGTCCTCACTCTCTTCAACATCCTCCACTGCTGTCTTGGGAGGGAAAATCCAGCTGGCCATTCACAGGGATTCTTGATTATGTGATGATGGGGAATCGGAGATAGATGTTGCCAGAGTTCCATCCAGGCATCTGAGATATTAAAATGATTATTCTGTAGGTTGAGATATTAAAATGATTATTCTGTAGGTCGATTGCAAAAGTAGATTAGCCTCCATGTGGTGCACTCCAGGCAACATGACATAGTCATGGCTACATAGTCTACACATTGACTGCCACATGCGGCCTCCCAGTCAAAAGCTATGTAGAAGAAGAAGAAGAAGATATAAACACACTTCTTAGTGTTTATTTTAGGGGAAATAGATTTTTCATTGAGCAGGTGCCATTAAATACTGCAAGGCTAGTACAAAGCAGTTTCTGAAAAAATTCTACCACCTTTGGACACACCTAGTAGCTAAAGCTTACTCTATGCTGTTGCGTTGATGGCTTCTTGCTAGAAGAATACATGATTTACTGGGGCTTAACTATTACACAGCAATGATACTGTTTTCTACATATATTGCTGCCCACTCAGTTTCTAACTTCATTTAAAAAAACAAGTGTTCCTACAAAAGTTGCATAACAGCAGAAATGTGAGAGATTTTTTCCTTCTGACATTCCAGCAAAAATTCTCATTTGTTAACTTTTAATGATCTTCAATATCACTGTAATCCAAGTCTATGCACCAACCACTAGTGCAGATGAAGCCACAGTTGACCAGTTCTATGAGGACCTACAACACCTCAAGAAATGATGTCCACATTATCGTAGGAGATTGGAATGCCAAAGTAGGAAATCAAAAAGTAAATGGAATAACAGGCAAGTTCGGTCTTGGAACACAGAATGAGGCAGGGCAAAGATTGATAGAGTTCTGCCAAGAGAATGCACTAGTCATAGCAAACACCCTCTTCCAGCAACACAAGACGCTACTTTACACATGGACATCACCAGATGGCCAGCATCAAAATCAGATTGATTACATACTCTGCAGTCAAAGATGGAGAACCTCCATTCAGTCAGCAAAAACAAGACCTGGAGCAGATTGTGGCTCAGATCACAACCTACTGATCGCAAAATTCAGGCTTAGACTAAATAAAATGGGGAAAACAATTAGACCAGACAGATATGACCTACACAACATCCCTAAAGAATACACGGTGGAGGTCATGAACAGATTTAATGTCCTGTACCTGATAGACAGAGTACCAGAAGAATTATGGACAGAGATGCAGGACATCATGCAGGAGGCAGCAAGAGAAACCATAACAAAAGAAAAGAAGCATAAGAAAGCAAAGTGGTTGTCTGATGAGGCTCTTAAAATAGCAGAGGAAAGAAGGAATGCAAAAGTCCAAGGAGAAAGGAAAAAATACAACCACCTGAATACAGAATTTCAAAGAAAAGCAAGGAGAGATAAGGAAAAATACCTGAACAAACAGTGCAAAGAAATGGAGGAAAACAACAAAAGAGGCAGGACTAGAGATCTTTCCAAAAAAAATGGGGAAATCAAGGGAACATTTAAAGCAAAAATGAACATGATAAGGGACAAAGATGGAAAAGAGTTAGCTGAAGCAGAAGAGATCAAAAAAAGATGGCAAGAGTACACAGAGGAACTCTACAAAAAGGACCTCAACACTCCTGATAATAACAATAATGAGAAATTTGAACTTGAACTAGACATTCTGGAGAGTGAAGTCAGAAAGGCCCTAAAAAGCACTGCAAATAATAAAGCTAGTGGAAATGATGGCATCCTAGTTGAATTTTTCAAAGCCCTAAAAGATGATGGAATCAAAAAAACTGCATTCAATATGCCAGCAAATTTGAAAAACAAAACAGTGGCCACAGGATTGGAAAAGATCAGTGTATGTTCCAATCCCCAAAAAAGGCAATGCCAAAGAATGCTCAAATTACCGAACAATTACGCTCATCCCACATGCCAGCAAGGTGATGCTCAAGATAATACAGGATAGACTTCAGCAGCATGTGGAGAGAGAAGTACCAGAGGTGCAGGCTGGTTTCAGAAGAGGCAGGGAGACTAGAGACCACATTGCCAACATACGTTGGATCATGGAGAAAACAAAAGAATACCAGAAACAAGTCTACTTTTGTTTTATTGACTACACCAAGGCTTTTGACTGTGTGGACCATAACAAAATGTGGCAAGTAATTAAAGAGATGGGAATACCAGAACACCTCATATGTCTCATGAGAAATCTGTACACGAACCAAGAAGCAACAGTTAGGACAGAACACGGAATGACAGAGTGGTTTGGAATAGGAAAAGGAGTAAGACAAGGCTGCATTTTATCACCCTGCTTATTCAATCTATACACAGAGCACATAATGCGCAATGCAGGGATGGAGGAATCACAATATGGGATCAAAATTGCTGGGAGAAACATCAACAATTTGAGATATGCAGACGATACCACCCTAATGGCAGAAAGTGAGGAAGACCTAAAGAACCTCTTGATTGGATTGAAGGAGGAGAGTGCAAAAGCTGGCTTGAGACTCAATATCAAGAAAACCAAGATAATGGCAACAGGTCCGATCAGTCCCTGGAAAATAGATGGGGAAGAAGTAGAAGCAGTGACAGATTTCACTTTCCTGGGATCTAAGTTCACTGCAGATAGCGACTGTAGCCATGAAATAAAAAGACGACTGATTATGGGGAGACAAGCAATGAGAAACCTGGGGAATATAGTGAAAAGCAGAGACATCACCTTGAAAACAAAAATTCGCATAGTCAAAGCAATGGTATTCCCAGTGGTAATGTATGGGTGTGAGAGCTGGACCATTAGGAAGGCTGAGCGCAGAAGAATAGATGCCTTTGAGATGTGGTGTTGGAGGAGAGTCCTGAGAGTCCCTTGGACAACAAAGAAAACAAATAGGTCAATACTGGAAGAAATCAATCCTGACTGTTCATTGGAGGGACAAATAGTGAAGATGAAGCTAAAGTACTTTGGACATCAAATGAGAAGGGAGGACTCACTTGAGAAGGCCTTGATGCTGGGAAAGGTGGAGGGCAAAAGAAGAAGGGGGTGTCCAAAGATGAGATGGATAGATGGGCACAAAGCTTGGCGGGCTGAGGAGAATGGTCCATGGGGTCGCAAAGGGTCGTAATCCACTGTGCGACTGAACAACAACAATTATTTTGGCAGTGTTCTGAAAAATGCCCTGTGCCTTTAAAGCTGCAGGGAGAGAGAGAGAGTATGGCATTTTCACTGGCTCCAGAAAGTATGAAGGTAAGAAGGAAATGGAATAATAATGTACATAGGCAGGTGCTTTTAAAACTAGCCAAAAAGATCCAGCAATTTTTCTGACTCCAGGAGATGCAAAGGAAAAGGAGAGGAAGACAGGGGGGAGGGAATGTAGTGTTTCCAGGTACTTTTTTCCTGATGCATTAGGCTAAGGTAAAGGTAAAGGTTTCCCTTGCTCAAAAGCCAGTCATATCCGACTCTAGGGTGCAGTGCTCCTCTCTGTTTCAAAGCCAAAGAGCCAGCGCTGTCTGCTTCTGCAGACGTTTCTGTGGTCATGTGGCAGGCATAACTAGACATCGGAGCGCACAGAATGCTGTTACCTTCCCACAGAAGTGGACTAGGAATTCCCATAATGTTAAACTGCTACCATAGTATAAACCAGTACCCAAAAAATAAACCTAGGATTGAAGAGGAGCAAAAATTTGTGGGAGCTCATGAAGAAAGTGGTACAAAATGAGAGAACAGGAACATAATCTGAATGTTGTGGGGGGTGTCCATTAACATCTGTTCAAAAATAGTGCTCTTTACAGATAAGTTGTTACCCTTTAATGCTTGTGTTAAATTACCAAAGGATTACTTGCAATTCTAGTCTGAAGGCTAGATGTAAAACTACAACATTTGCAAAATTAATATTCATTCATTCATCCAGTCCTTTTCTTTTTAAAAAAAGTTTGAACATGCTATGAGAACATAGGACACATAGTAGGAATATCAAAAACAGTGTTCCCCTGAAACACACAATTGGTCTATCTTTCTAGGCCAATATAGTTGCAATCAGCAGCACCTCCCCAGCCAATTGGAAAGACGTGTTACTGTCTCTCCCTGTACATTTTGGGAACTACACCTAGGACTTTGTGTATGCAAACTGTATGCTCTACTAGTAACCTAAAGCTTTTGCAGGTGTGTATTGGGGGGATCCATATTAATACATAGCTCATATGTTTCAGCATACAGGTGAACTAATCTATACCCCTCACCTTTGAAAGGTTCTCTATTTATGTTATTTAACTGTATCAGGAAAACATTGGGAAAATGTATCTTGCAGGAAAGAGATAACATCTCTTACTGATAATTTTTGAGGCTACATGAAGTAATTTGGGCATTGCTAAAAGGTTATCATAACTGAGGTACAGTATTTAGTCTCCTAAGATCTTTAATAGGCTACTGTTTCCTTTTGATGGTGTTAGCATAGAGGTTATCAGTATCATAACATGGCATGAGTTTCAAACAGTTGGAAGTATTTACATACATAAAATTAGCCAAAATGACAATTAGAAGAAATCATACATTATATTTCATTCATTGGAACACCTCATTTACATGTATCTAAACTGGTCATCATCTCCAGTTCTTACAGTGCAATCCTAAAATTAATTTATCAGGTTAAAAATAAGGCCTGTTGTTTTCAAGATGGCTTATTCCTAGGTGAGGGTATATGACGAGGTGAGATATAATTCATATCCATGTGCTACCAAGTCGAGACATTGTAACCCTTTTCTGGATTCTCTAGGTATACAGTACTCAAAAGTGGGTTCTCCATTCCCTTTCTCTGGGGGCACTCTGGAGGTGCACAACTTGCTCAAGGTTCTCTTCCTGGGAGGCACAGTGAGGAACTGAACTCCTGACTTTTGGTTTCATAGCCAGATACCCAACTCGCTGAGCCATTCCCCCACCCCACCCCATCATTTCAAGGTGCTGTTAGTTAATGATAACATTCTAAATTATCTGAAACTATGTTATTTGTAGATCTGTGATCCCCCACTTCAACTTGCTCATGAACTGTATTTATCTTCAAAGTAGTGGATTCATAGTCCCCATGGAGACATTTCATTGGATTCCCTTTCCAGAGCTTTCCAAGTATAAAAGTACTCAGGGGCCATTCAACAATTACATAATCATTGAAGGGGGAGGGGGTCTGCCATCTGAATTACAAAAAAATTACATGGGGTCAAAGATTATTTAATCCATTTAGAGCTGTTGTGCATTAGGCACCAATAGTGAAAAGCTCTAAAAATTAGAGTTTCAATACAAAGCTCTGGATTACATAATTTTAAAGGGGGGAGGGGGCCGAAGCTAAAATTACTGTTGGATTACATAGGAGGGAGGGGGTCAATTTTTCCCAAAAAATGGACCACATAATTGTTGAGTGGCCCCACAGATGGTTTACCCTGTCGTTTTCCTGTTTGCAGTTTAGAACTATGCAACCTGCCTAAGGCTTCACAGGCTGATTCTTCTCTTGATGGCTTAATGAAATCACACTGTGGATCTGCCCTCCTCCATGGAGCCTGCTAACCTGCTCTCTTCCATGGCAACAAAGTCTTGCTGCAATGAACTTCTAGTTAACGTAGCAACTATATGCTGTAAACTTAGGGACCAGTTCTTCACTGTCCTCTTCAAGTTCTCAGTCCTTAGCTCATCACACTCCTCACAAAAGTCTGCAGCTTGCCTAGGAGTCCTTATTGCAGCTTGGACCTGTGGGACCAAGGGGTCTTGACTTGCTGGGTAGCCCATATAGCCCATAATTCTGTTGTCGCTTGTATCACAGCCTTGGGAGCTCTCTTGCATGCTGTCATTGCCTCCTAGTAAGACACATTGTATGGCTTCTGGATTCCAGATGTTTGTGAGTTTCCATTGCAGTCACCCTCAGTTTGACCTCAGTGTCCATCCAGGGGTCTTCTTTGTAGATGTAGTCCCAGTCACCTCACAGAAATGGATATCTGACTTAGGGAGTGGTATCCAACTCTATACAGTAACTACTCTTGGGTTCCTCTAGGGGAGTTAACCCCATTCAGGCAAGGGCTTCCTCCTCCCACACCTGAGAAGGGAAATCTTGCCATTTTCACATTTGTCTCTACCTTTTCATTTCCTCTCTCTTGCTTACCTTGGACTTGGCTGTCCACCTGGGAACCTGCACTCAACACCACCTTGGTGCTCTCTAGGTGTTTTATGTGTCAGTCTCCCTCCTCTGCCTGTATCTTGGCATCCATATCCACGAGGGAGCTCTAAGTGTGATACTTCTGGACCTCTGAAGCCCTCACCAGTTTCCATCTCACACATTACATTCCACTTTAGTCAACCCTCAACTGAGGTACTGTGTCTAGTTTGGGCACCATAGTTTAAGAAGAATATTGAGAAACAAGAATTTGTCCAGAGAAAAGTTACAAAGACAACAAAGCATCTGGAAACAAAATCTTTTGAGGCAGGCTTGAGGGAACTTGATACATTTAGAGATGTTTGTTAGAATAACATAGTAACCATCTTTAAAATACAGTATTTGAAGAAATTATGTGGAAGATAAAGCAAGCTCATTTTCTGATGCTCCACAGATTATTATTCCACAGAGTAGGATTTCACTGTTCTGTGCATTATGTGAAATACAAACCATCAGAAAATTATTCCACAAAGAGAAATCCAACACCCTCTGTTTCACTGTCTGACAGATTACCTGTGAATTCCTCTTCATGAGAGGTCTGTATGCCACAGTAGGTTTCCCTTTGCGTAAAGCAGTGATTCTCAACCTGGACTTGGTTTAAGTATCAAAGGAGATATGACATTAAATATATAAATATGTTTTAGCTGTCTAGACCCTCTTTCAAAATGGGGGGGGGAGGTTTTTCTTCATTTACAATCTCAGTCCTGTTGTTTATTTTCTTCACAACCCAATGTTATTTACTAGAGATACTAAAAGCTTTGAGGGCTATGGTGGCTCAGTAGTTAAGAATCTCACCTTGTTAGGTGGAAGGCCGGCAAGTCAACAATTCAGGAGCCGGGTAATGCATGACGGTTTGGGTGGGAAAAGATCTTGGGGATATAAAAGGAGCCTCATTCGAGCATCCCCTGAGCAGAGTTTCTCCAGCAAAAATCCTTTCAACCCAGAATAATTTCTGATGCAAAATTATTATTATTATTATTACAGTATACTAAAAGCTTTAATGAATTTATCTTCATGTCTGATTTGGTCCTAGCAATTAAGAACCCCTTCTCCACAGATATGTCTTTGATTTCTACAAGCTGTAAGCAAGTATTTCATGAGTCCACGAGCTTAGGCACAATGATGAGAAGATTCCCCCATGAGCTGCCCAACTTTAGTATCACTAGATGTATCCGTTGAACAGGTTCTTCCTTCAGTATGGTAGTTTGCCTGAATACTGGACTGTTAATCATTAATAAAATGATTGTTACTGTTTCTGAGCTGCTAAGAATATGTGTCTCAGCAATAAACATGATTCCTCCTTTTTGCACAACCCTCCAAGATTTAATAAATGGGAAGAGCCATATGGACTAATTTTATAATGATCAATAAACATTTTTTATTACTTTTAAATGAAAAGAAAATGAAGACCTGGAATCTAGTGATGAAGAATTGATTTCTGGCAGACAAGCAAAATTGTTTGGTCTATTTTTATAGATGGCATAATTTTATCCAAAGCCTATAAACAATGAACATCCACTTCTGTACTTATTTTTTTCTGCACCGCTTTGGTCACAGAGCCAACCATAAACATGAATGAAATCAAAACATCCCTTCGGTAAATCAAAGGAAGTATCAGCAGAGTAACATAAACAGCAGAAGAAAGCTTGGAGTGTTTCCATACCAGTAAATACAACATCAAATGCTTCAATTCATAGCAGTGCCTTACATTTAAATTTTACTTCCATTCAAGACATGGACTGTTTATTTACCTTAATGTTTAGGCACCTTTATTTCACAGCAGGGGTTATGTAGATGTTTTAAGGCACATATAGATACTGGCTTGTGAAAAGTGTTCAATCCTGTCAACAAATTTATTTGACTTTTGTTCTGACTATCAGGATACATGTGTGTGCGTGCGCAATGTTGAAATTAGCTGCACAAGTCACATTGGTTTTAATATTTTTAGATGGCATTGTGAGGAGTAGAATATCTGAAATTTCATCACAGATCTATGTTGCGAAGCATGACTGTTACATTTCTTTTCTTTTTTTTTAACCTGATATAAATTCAAGTGATTCAGTCACAGTTAGAAATGTGCTGAGCAATGGGAATGGGAAGGTTTCTCCATTGTCCCATGTGGAGCAGACACTACAGTTAACCACCTTGTAGGATTAACTCCCATGTTTGCTGTTGACTCAGCTTGCAAGCACTCTGAACTTCTGTTACACCATTTTAATCCAAAAGCTGATGAATTATAAATTACAATTATAATCTTTGTTGTTTCTATCTATCTATCCGACTGGAAGGTCTGCAAGTCAGCAGTTTGAGACCTGAGTGCTGCACAACAGAGTGAGCTCCTGTCTCTTGCCCAGCTCCTGCCAACCTAGCAGTTCAAAAGCAAGCTATTACAAGCAGATAAGTGGGTACCACTTTGGTGAGAAGATAACAGCATTCCATGCACTCCCATGTCTAATTATGCCTGCCACATGTCAATGGAAATGTCTATCCATTTGCCTGTCTGCCTGCCTGCTTAAGGTAGTATGCAACCTTGTATCCTCTTAAAGTTCTGAACTTCAACTCCCAGAGTCCTCAGTTGTGGGCTGTTGGGCTGATGAGAACCATTGCACAAACTATTTGAAAGCACAAAATTGAGAATTCACACTATAGCACATCTTCAGTAGTACTTATGTGGGGTTTCTGTTATTCTGAATTCTCCTCTTGTAACTCAGAGGGCAGTAAATCCCTGCTTAGATGTTGCACTGGGCATGACCTTTATGCTCTATACCAGGGGTGCCCAAACTACAGCCTGTGGGCCAGATCCGGGCCCCGATGCCAATTCATCTGGTGCATACTGCCCTCGTCGCTCCCGGAAGTGGAACTAAAGTGCATGGGTGCATTTTACTTCCACTTCCGGGAGCAACAATTGCAGCACAGGCCAGATGAATTGGCGTTGGGGCCCAGATCTGGCCCATGGGCTGTAATTAGGGCACCCCTGGTTTAAGCAAAGAAAATGGCAGCTTAAAATCTGTCTCATCCTGTTGCAAAACAGATTGCAAAGTACATTTTACTTCTGCTTCTGGTGGGAGGAACCACATGACTGGCCCGCTGAACCATATGACCGGCCCATGGCCCAAAAAATTTGGGCACCCCTGCTCTATGCCAGCAATTTCTCCTCCTGCACTGTACAAGCTATCTGGTTCTTCCTGATAATGTGGGCCATATCTCCATGAGAAAGGTGTAGGACATGTTAGGTTGGCATTTGAACATTGAGAATGCTAAAAGATAACCTGAACTAGTATCCTTTTAGGGAGAAGAGCTCCCCAATTAATCTTCCCTGTGTTTGGCTTCACAATATGCTTTCTTCCTCTAAATATTCTAGCAAATGAGAAGGATTGCTGAGATATACTTCAATGGAAATAGTACCCAGTGGACAATACAAAAACAAAGACAAATGGTAATGTTTATTGGCTCATTACAAATTACGATTTAGCCCCTCTTGTACAAGAAACCATTTTTCACTGGCCACTGATCAGAATCAATGCCATTATTGGCAATATATGCATTTACTTCACTCTGAAGTTGTGGGATGTTTCCAGCTTTCTGATAGTTCAGAAATAATTTGTAATTAAATGTTTCAGAAAGCTTTATATGTTGTTAATTGAAGGAGCAGTTTATCCCTTATTTTAGAACTAATGTGCTGAAAGCTAAAGTTGTAACTTTTTAAAAAAGCATACATTCATCTGTCAAGGTCTCAGGAGTGTTACATTGATTCTCCATAATTGTATTAATATCCTTTTATGATCATCCACACCCATGGTTATCATTTCTTATGGCAGCAAATTCAATTTTCTCATTTTGAGCTGTTTTAAAAAAATTATTCCTTTTGCCTATCCTAAATCTATTGCTAGTCATTTGCATTACAGGACATAATTTATATTGGCAGAGGGAGACAAGAAATCTCTAGCTACTTTCTCTGCACGGAGCATAACTTGGTGCAGAATATAGCTTCTGCTATATCTATAAAACAGAGGTGTGGTCTTGTATGTGCTCTATAGGAACCCACACCTCTGGACCAATCTTGCTGAAAATTGACACACACCTACCTTGGACTTGCAAGATCAGCACTGTGGGGTCCAAAAGCCCATTTGGGGGTCTATGCCCCCCAACGTGGGACACAAAGGGGATCCCCTCCTGCCAGCCAGGAAACGTTCCATTATGGAGTGGGCGGAGCTAAAGGGATACAGGCCTCAGGACACACCCAGGTGTTCCGCCCTTACTAAAGATGGTGGCTTCACTCCCTCTTCTCTTCCCATCTTGCCCTGCGGCAACCAAAAGTAGCGGAGGGGTCAGAGCACAGAGACTGCACCGGAGTGCTGGAAACAGCACTGGCTGCAGTGAGGCATCTGAGCCAGGCAGATGGCAGCATGCGGGCCACAGCCGCTGGGGGATGCCCCGAGCCGTCACGAGAAGAGCCTTGGGCTCCTCACCATCAAATTTGTGTCGTATCTGCAGGAGAACAAGGACAGCATTCTTGACCTCAAGCTGGTGAGGACATGGGGATAGATTGGGGCAGGTGGGCTGGGGACTTGAGGGGAGAAGGAGCAGGAGAGGGAAAGGAATCCTGACTTCTTTGCTGTAGGGAGGGTGTCAGCGATGGATCGGGTCCTCAGGAAAATGTGAGGGGCTCCCACTTCATACACCTAGGGAGGAAGGGGCAAGGTAAGGGTCCTGAGGATGATGGGGCAGGATCAGGCCCTCTCCAGGTCAGGTGTCCTGATTGCCCCATTGGTGTATTGTAATTTCTCTGTGCACTGAAGGATAGTGCACAACAAGGAGATCAGAGGATGAGCCTTGAAAACCACTTCCCCAACCTAACGCCTTCCAGATGTGTAAGGCCAACTTTGGTGCTACTTTAAACAAAAAAAAAACCGAGCAAGGCCGGATAATCAGCTAGTTCTTCTTATAACATTTCTCCCTCACACACATTTTCTCCATAATAATGGGTTCTCCACCCCTTTACCATTTTTATTGAGAGTGGGCATCAAGCTGAGAGCTTGAAAGAGGATGGGTTGCACATGTGGGGCAAGGCCACAACGAGGATGAATGATGAGAGCTTGGGTTTAAAGGAGAAGAGGGGAAAGAAGGAGGTCATCACTATCATTGGGAATGGGTCAGAAATCTGATCTGAAGCTTGGGAAGAGTCTTTTCTTCTGTGCCCTGCAAGAAAACCAACACTTGTTTCTCCAGGATCTCTGGGCCAGAGAATGGACAGTTTTTCCCTTGGCCAGGGTTGAGGAGGGAAAGCATCATCTTATTCCCACAGGATCCTTGCAGTGGCATCTCAGCTTGCCCAGCCAAGCCAAAGCAGCTAAGGCAAGAAGTCCTTGTTACTGTCCCACATTGAGGGGTGTCAGATGAGTAGTGTTAGTGCTTGGAATTTGACCACACCTCTAGACTATAGACAAAAAAGGACTTAGTGCCTACAATTAAGTGAAGGAAATTAAAATCATAGTGAAGGAAATTAAGCCCCTCTACAGGAAGGGGAGAACATGTCACCTCCATATGTTGCTTTAACCTGCTTTGCTGTCCAGATAAAGAATAGTTATGATCAAGCTGAGTGTTAGTCCTTGGAGCACCTGGAGATACACCTGGCCACACTGCCCCTGGGTTGTGGTGGTGAAGGTCACAACTGGCATTTTTTTTAAAAAAAAATCACAATACTCCAAACCACATCATAGAATTAGAATTCTTTGCTGCAGAAACAAATATTTAAGCATTATGTTCATTAAATTTCATTTTCCACCCATGGCTCTCTTGCTTTTTTCTGAGTAACAATTACCACTTTATACCACAGAGCTATGTAAGTGGAGATATTTTGCCCCAGTGTGATTCTTTTATTTACCATGAACTTCATTCACCATTTTGTTGTTCGTTTGCACAGCGAAGAGAGATTCTTCTGGAGCTCCGAGTAGTAAATAGATTTATACCAACCTGAAAGATAATATGTTGTCTCGAGGATGATTCCCTCACTAGCACTGAAAGGTAATCAAAGTATAAATTAAACAGGATTATGGCCAATATGGGTACTTGGGACTTTACTACTGTTTTCTATTAGGCGAATAGGATTCTAGCCTGTGTGTTGAGGATGCATTCCATTCAACATTGTTTATCTTTATATTCCAACAGACTCATGGTTCCCCTTTGCAGTTGAGGCACCTAATTCCTCATGCTCAAATGATCACTGAAAATTAATTCCATCAACCAGTGCCACTAACTGGCATTGTGTTGGCCAGGGGGAAAAACCCCTACCATCTCAGTTATTAAGGAAGGCTCAGTGGTTTGTCACTTGTGGTTAGGATTTGCTTCTGAATATTTTGTTAACTGCTATTGAATGTACAATAGTACAGCTCCAGGTGTTTTATAGACTACACAGCAATGAACTTAGTTAACTAATGATAGTTGACCCCATGCTTATATATCAGAAATTCATACAATCAGAAGTAAGCAACGTCCACCAGAAGCAGCATCCCTGTGTTGAGATTTCTAGCTTTCTATTCATAACACGTAGGAAAGCAGACTTCACAATCCAAAGTGATCATGCAATGCATTTCACTGTTGTGGTGAATGATGCAGAGCAGGAGCTAGGAAGCACACACGATAATGTCAGGAGAAGGGTAAATTTTACTAGACATTTGTAGAGTAAGGGGGAAACCTAATATGGGACTGTCAGATTCAGTCGTGTAATGTACCATTCCTTTAAATCTAACTTACCTTGACATTTTATTTCCTGTACAGTCTTTGGCTCTCTTTTCAGACAAATGAAGCTTAGCATAGCTGTTGGCTTCCTCTGAGTTATTTTATGGCTATCTACATAACAAGCAGCAGCTCCAAACTGACGAATAGCTTGCAGCTCTGCCCCACCACTTATTTCCTATCTGTGATGGGAAGAGTTCTCAGGTCCTTCTTTATGAAGCTTGGCACAAGGAAATATAATTTCCTATCTAAAATAGGATCCAAAGATGAATGCCGGGTTGGATAACTCATTAAAATTTCTTTCCTCATGTTAGGGCACAAAAACCTGAACCATTTTGCCAATTTCCCAGTTTTGTTTAAATAGATAGATAGATAGATAGATAGATAGATAGATAGATAGATAGATAGATAGATAGATAGATAGATAGATAGATAGATAGATAAATAAATAAAGTTAAAGCGACCCTTCTGACAAATTGATTAATAATTCCGAGCACTGAAGTTCAGCCAAGTGAGCAATTAAACATTCCAAACAGCAATGAACCTTCAGAGATAATTTATGATAATTTTATGCACAAGAGCTCAGTGGCTTTTTAATTAGATAGAATGTTAGTAGCGGGGATTTCTAACAAGAGAGTGTCAGTGCTCCATACATCACTGAGATTACTTAAACATTTCAAACATGGTTGATGAATGAAGTTTCTTGAGATTGGGGAGATGCATAAGGTGTTACGGGGTTGAGAATATTCATCATATCAATTATTGAGAGTGGGTACACTGACATCCAACTCCCAGCTCATATTTTATAACTACTGCAAGATTCAGCTCTAGAGGAAACTTTAGCTCCATCTCTTTCCCTAGAGCCTAATTCTGTTGCCATAGAATGTCAGTTCCACTGTTTGTGGGATCCTGATGCAAGCCTATTAGAGATCTGGGAACCCTGAAAAACACATAGGCAATTATTCCCATATTAAATGAGAGGCTGAAGTTGCCTTATCTCTGTTCTTCTCCAGCAAAGCTCAGGCTATTACTAAACAAGCAAACCGTCTAAGCACTGCAGCAATGTGTGGTTGGGTGGGGAACAAACAAGGATTTGTCATGCTCCCACCCTTTGAATAGGTTGGAGTGTGGTACCATGACATGTTTCCTCATCTTAACAGTACCAACAGAACACCTGTGAAATTCTGTAAGTGGTAACTTAAGTGGTGACACAACAGCTCTAGAAAAATCCATTGCTAGAGAGGAACTCACATCATTTTACACTATTTTTGAAACATGTAGGTATCAGTCAAAGCTGCAGGACTGCAATGCTCATATTTTAATTTTCTGACTAGGCAGTGAAATGATAGATAGATTCCTTCATTCATAGGCACGTTCCAATGTGATCAGATTTCCCCTTCAACATTTGCCTTCATATTTTTTGATGCCTGCTGCATCTCACAAAGAATCGAGGGAGGCATGCCAATCAATTTGGAAGTAAAATGAGAGATGAGACAACATAAAATATGATGAGGAAGAAAAGGCTGCAATGAAATTCATCAGACAGCAACAAAATGAGAGTAGTGTCCATTTTGATTTTAGCTATATCTGAGTTTACTTATTTATTTTTAAATTTAGAAGCCCACTTTTCTGATTTAAAAAACCTTAAGACAGCCCACTAATATGTAAAATGTATACAAACAAAGATTTTAAATCCAGAAGAAAACAATATTCTAGACTACAAATATACAACTTTAATAAAAGACTCCAGTCTTGGGCAAATTTACCTATGAATGAGTGCCATTAGGACTGGCTTCCAATGGAAGAGTAGAACTCAGTTCCATGCAAATAAATGGACTGTGCCAGAATCCATTACTGTATTCACAAGCCTCACCCTACTAATAAAACACCTGTATTATTTAACTTAGGGTGCATCTTAATTTACAAAAAATATATATACAGTATCCTATGTTTGCATCAGTTTTTTCACCCTGATAGCTGTGCAGCAGAGTTGAAGGCAGAGGCAGTGACTACACCAGCAGCAGATCCTCACTTTAAAAAGGAAGCCAGTGGGAGAAGGGGTAAGTAAAAAAGAAAAGAAAAAACCCTACTGGGGCCTGGAGAGGAAGGAGAAATTGGAAGGGTGCTTTTAAGAGGCAGTTGCAGGGTTGCTCCAGTGTCAAGGCATGCCTGCCACATGATCACAGAATCGTCTGCAAAACACAAACAGCACTGGTTCTTTGGCTATATACAGAGATTAGTACTGAACTCTAGAGTCGGATACGACTGGCTTTCGAGGAAGGGAGACCTGCTAGGTTAAAAAAAAATCAGGCACATTTGGAGACAGTTCACTGGATATGTTTTATAAAGTGAAAAGGAGTTAGAATGGGGCAAGAATATCCAGATTTTTGGAAATAGGGGACATATACATATACATACACATCTACATACACATCTACATCTACACAGTGATGCACTGCAGAAAAATTACTACCTACTCTGTGGGCTGGCCAAATCTGTGGGCCAAACATCCTGCATTATGGGCTATGGAGGTGGGCGTGGCCAACCAAGTGGACATGGCCTGGGGAAATTTCCGCTACCGGTTCTGCAGAACCTGACAGAACCTGCTGCAGTGCATCACTGCATATGTTATATACATATACATATACATATACATATACATATACATATACATATACATATACATATACATATACATATACATAAATAATGTTATGTTTTGATAATGGGTTGAAGGCATATAATGTCCCATTGGTGATGAATTGATGTAATTGTCCATTTTATTCTTGTTTTTCTTAGTATGTTTTCATTGTGTCTGTTATTGTTGTTAGTTTTATTTGTAGTATGTTTTATATTTTGTGTTTTTAATTGTTTTTACATTATATTTTTAAAAATTTAAAAATCAGGCAATTTTTTTTCAAAAGATGTGGAAACCAGGAAAAGCACCCAATGACCCTCAAGTTGAAATCACGTTCCAGTGCTACAGGAAGGTCTCCCTCCAATGTATTTTCACACTGCTCCTTGATCCCATGTGGGCATGCATGGTGTTGCTGTGTTCCTTCATGCTAACAACCAGCTGAATGTGGGCCAGGTGGAGTGGGAGAATTGATGGGTTTACATAGCTGAACTCAACATGTTACTTAGAGCAGGGGTGCCCAAACTACAGCCCGTGAGCCAGATCTGGCCCCCAACACCAATTCATCCATGCCACCCTCATAACTCCCGGAAGCAGAGCACATTTTATTTTCGCTTCCGAGAGCAACGAGGGTGGCATGGGCTGGATGAATTGGCATCAGGGGCTGGATCAGGCCATAGTTTGGGCACCCCTGGTTTAAGCAGAGAAAATGGCAGCCTAAAATCTATCTCATCCTGTTGCAAAATATCTGTTGCAAAACAGATAGCAAGGCGCATTTTACTTCCACTTCTGGTGAGAGGAACCACATGACCAGCCCGCTGAACCACATGACTGCCTGCGGCCCAAAAAGTTTGGGCACCTCTGACTTAGAGCAAGGCTGGGAGTGGGGTATCAATGTCATAACTTGTGAGTCTTCTTTTTGCAAAGATCTTGGCAGGAGCAGTGCAGTGTTGTGAGGGGGAATATTCCCCATAGGCTGTCCCAGAGCTATCCAGAAGATCAAACAGTAATCTAAGGCCTTGAAAATGTCTCTTTGTCATGTGTGCTGTATATAAGGTGGTAGCAAGTTCTGTAGCTACCTAGCTAGCCTGGTTTTATCTGGATGCTGGGTCCATTCCGTTAGGTTCCCCAGATCTCCACAGTGACCTTGCTCAAATGCAGTTGCAACCCTCTTCCCAACACCTGTCTCTGTAATACCATAAGTACCCACTTCCTGGTCTCAATTTTTCACCCATTCCAAAAATGGGTTGCTACTACTCTGCCATTTCTGGGAAGAGAGAGAGGAAGGCAGATCTAGGCTTAAGAGGAAATAAATAAATAAAAAGATGAGGGATATTTCTGGGATCAGGATAAGTGAAGCTCATCAGCTAAACAAGAGCAAATTGATTTGATGTTAAGGACAAGGAGCATGTGCTGGTTTAAGGCCATGACACAAGTGAAAGTATTAAAAAGAGAGGTTGGCTTATTTCCAACTAGAGCTCAGCTGTCCCTCCTTTTTGTGTTGTGTACTGCGGTATTCCTCCATTCCCTATTCCCTTTTTAGTCTTTTATGTGGGGTGAGAGTGGGAGGGAGGGTTGGTGGGTGGTCGAGGGAGGGTTTTAATCTGTTTTGTTATATTTTATTGTATTTTATCTGTTTTTACTGTTGTGCGCCGCCCTGAGTCAGGTTTCCCAGAGTGGGCGGCATAAAAATCTAAGAATAAATAAATAAATAAATAAATAAATAAATAAAAATCATATGGTCAGAATCACAAACAAAGTTTGAGCAGCAAAATACAGGATGGGAGATTAACTTCCATGAGAAGACACTTTACCAACATACCTGTCAAGAATCCTGGATTGGCCAGCAAATCCCGTATTTTGCCGCGCATTCCTCCCCTTTCCTTGCACCGTCCCGTATTTAGAATGGCAGGGAAAGGGGTTACTGTGCACATTCACATCCGCAGAACCCATCTATGCATGTGCAAACATTTTCTGCACATACGCAAAGGGGTTCTGTGCATGCACAATGGAATTTTTCCTGCGCACGTACACCCAGGCTGGAGCAGTTCCCGTATTTTTTGGAACAGCGCTTGACTAGTATGTTCACCAATAGTACAGCTCTGAGAGAAAAATCTGTCTCTGTGCACATATTAAAATTAAAGCTGCAACAAGATGAGATTTCTTGTAACCATGTTGCAATTTTATACCCATTTACCTGGGAACAGGTAGGCATGTCCAGTATAGGATGGTGCTGAATGTCTATCACTTTTCAGCAACTTGCCACTTTAAACAGCCTCATTCTGCATCCAGAAAAATAGAGGCTAAAAGATAGATTTTAAAAAATAAATGTTAATAAATGTTCCATCCTCTCTTTCACACAACTTTTATTCTGTCAGTCACGTTCAGCAGTGCTGTCATTCAAATATCATTTCAGTCAGAAGTGGCAGCCATTTTGGGGAGGAGGGAAGAAACCTAAAATAGCTAAAAAGATAAATATTGTGGAAGCCTGGTTATACCTGATTCATGACTGTCAAAAATTGCCTTACTGAAGAAAAAAACCTGTCTTTTGTTGTGGTAGAAATCAGATGAACGAAAGGGTGGATGAGCGGAAGGAAAGATGGAAAAACAGATATTCAGATGACCAAATGAATGACTGAAGGGTGGAAAACATACGTATTCATTCTTGTAGTGCCCTGCTGAGTTTTAAATTTATCTACTGGTTATACAGAAAATGTGAGATTGCTTCCGTTCCTCCTTTTCTGCAGAATAAAAGTTAACAAGAAAGTAGTGGATGATGTTTTTGTTTAACTTTCTGCTGCAAAGAAGGTGTGACAAAAAAATGTCTATGCTGAAAAATAAAGAAAATAAAACAATGTGTTTATCAGGGAGAAGTGACAGATGGAACAGTGGGCAATCATGTAGTAACTGAAAAGGAGGAAATTGAATGTTTTCAAAGTGCCTTCTTTCCATTTTTTGGAGGCATGTTTATTTTCTCCATTGCCTACTTTTGCCCTAGCTTGAGAACCAGCCTCCAAGACAGGCACCTGCTCTAAAGTCAGACTTCTTACAGTTGCCCTGGCAACAGACATACATGAAAGATCTCACAGAAGATTTCAGTTTCCTGCGCTCCATGTTATGCAATCAGGTAAGACTTGTGGATGTCACAAAGATATCAGCCTGCTGCAATCCAGCTAAACTGACACTGTTCCATTCCGGAGTTATATAGTTTCTCATTCTGCTTTTTAGATCACCCTGTGCAGTATATAGACAGTGGGGTGGCTCTATCAGCAAATCCTCAATGTGTTGATTAGAACATACGTAAAAGCCCTAATAATATCCCAGGTGTGAATAGGATATAGGAATAGGGGTGCTTTGTTGACAAGGATGATTTGAAGAGGAAGCATGATAAGAACATAAGAACAACCTAGCTGAAACAGGCCACAGCCCATCCAGTCCAGCATTCTGTCTCACACAGTGGCTCACCATTTGCTTCAGGGTATTCCCAAGCAGATGCCTTCACCTGTTTAGTATTCCCTGGAAATGGCATTGAGAGATATCCTGCCTATCTCTCCAACCCAGAGGTTGTTCTTAGGTATCCATAATTATAGCCATTGATACCCTTGTCCTCCATGAACTTGACTAATCCTTTCTTAAAGCTGTCAAGACTGATAGCTGTCACCACTTCTTCTGGCAGGGAGTTCCATAGACCAGTGATCCTCTGGATGAAAAAGTACTTTCTCTTATTTGTTTGAGAACTAGTACCCAAATGTTTCATGGAGTGCCCCCTAGTTTTTCCTATACCAACTTTGTCCACACTGTGCATGATTTTATAAACTTCAATCAGGTCACCTCTTAGACGCCGTCATTCAAGAATGAAGAGGCCCAACCATTGCAGCCTCAGATGGTAAGGAAGGTGTTCCAGTCCCCTAATCATTCTGGTTGCCCTCCTCTGCACTTTTTCCAGCTCCATAATATCCTTCTGGAGGTATGGCGACCAGAACTGTACACAGTATTCCAAATGGGGCTTCACCATAGATTTATAAAGAGGCAAAATGACACTTGATGACTTATTTTCTATACCCTTCCTAATGATCCCTAGCATTGACTTTGCTTTTTTCACTGCTGAGGCACACTGGGTTGACACTGTCATTGAGCTGTCCACCAGGACACCAAGGTCCCTTCCCTGGTTTGTCACAGAGTTCCGACCCCATCAGTTTATAAATGTAATTGGGGTTTTTTGATGATGAAGTTTGGTTATATGGCACACAATTCCATTGCTTCCTTTCAGAAATGGGAACCCTACTTTGTAAGTGTCTCTCATTGTACAGAGCACTGTAGCAATGTTCAGTGGTTCAAATCTTTGTGTTGAATCACTTGGGTAGCCTGAACTAATTGAGGAGGCTCTCTTCTTCCAAATGTTGCCCTCCTCTTGTTGGAAAGACAACAGAAAACAAAGAGTCTTAAGCAACAGGAGAAATATGGATACTGCTCTTAATGTGTTTATTGCACCCAGATCAAAAACACATGAACAAGGTTCTTATGCTAATTAACCTGTGAACCACCCAGAGAGTGCACTAAGCACTATGGAGCACTATATAAGTGTGATTGCTTTGCTTTATGAGTAAACCTCATAGGTGTACAAATCTCTTTGTGATACACATGTTGTATATAATGTTGAACATTATGTGTGTTGGCACACATTCAACAACATGTGTGAATAATACTGTGTGTATGCAAACTGATCACACTGTGCACTGTTGTACAGATTGTAGCTATATTGTGTTCATTGTATGAACATTTAATTTTTCTCTCCTTTTTTTCTCCTGCCCATTGTAAATCATAATTTTAAAATCAAGTGTTTCAGGTGAAGAAATTGACCACGTTAAGTAGGTGAGTGTATGTACTGAACATTTTTGTAACAGAACACATGGTTAAAATGACACTTTTATTCAAAGTCTGTATCACAATTGAAAACATTCTAGGGGCTTTTGCAATGGAACATCTTTAAATATCATCAATTCTTTCAATAAATCGCCTAAAATACAGTATTCTCAATTTTGACACAGGCTTTGAATTAAATTTCAAATTTCACCATGTGTTCTGCCAGCTTAAAGACTAACAAGGTTTATTTCACAATGGCCTACTTCACCAGATGCCTCTGGCAATAATGTTACTTGTTTTCATTTTCAAAAGATGACCATTTCTTCTTCTTCATTCCAGGAATGGTTGCATTTCACAAATCAATTTTGCACAGGGCACATGAATAAATTAAAATGATCCACAGATCAGCCGGGATTGGTTATACAGTCAGAAAAGGGAACACTGATCCAATTGTGGGTGCAAGGCAAGTTGTTCCATTTGTATGATGTGTTTCTGGACTGTTACATGAAATTTTTCCTGGGAATGTTTTTCCCCCTAGGACACGAGTACACTGTTTCCAGTTGTGTTTCTCAGTATCCACCCAGGAGCACATGAGAAAGCTGTGTCACAGTGGGAAAGGGTTCATGGATATTTGCAATTGCAGCTTCTGTGCACTTATCAGCTACTTTAAAATGTGTTGCATAATTGACACTTTGTTACTTTTAGATTATGGCGTATTTTAATGATTTTATAAAGAAAATGACTTGCTGACACACTCAGAAAACAGATGGTGACCAAAAAAAAGTTGTATTTAATGTGCCAATCATTCTGTTTGACTTGCATGCTATCTAGTTTCATTCATGAGTCCAGTGCATGAAGACGTTCCACTGCTCCCTTTTAATCCTTATATTTGATATAATTTAGTTAATTCTTTTGCTTGTTTTGTTTTCATTTTAACTGGTATGCTCCCTATTCAGAAGTGATATAGAGGAAAAATTGGAAATGGAGGAACTCATCATAATAGCCCCCATAACCAGCAATATTCATTTAGAAAATCCAAAAATGCAGGGAACTATATCAGCCCTTATCAACAAATAAGGAGTTTTTTTAAAATAGATCTTGATTGTGTGTTCAAGATCAAGTTACCCACAAACATTTTACATTGAAACAAGATAGCCTGCAACACTATACTCTCTTGAGAAACACCATTTCTCTTCTAGCTCCTGAGAGGATTGCAGCTAAACTCAGAGGCAACAGAGAAACATGAGGTAGTGACAGGTGATGCTATATAGCAGTGGAGGCGAACCTATGGCACACATGCCAGAGGGGGCTCTCAGAGCCCACTCTTTGGGCATGCACACTGTTGCCCCAGCACAGAGTTCACCAGGAGGACAAGAGGCCGGGCTGCTCCCCCCCCCACATGTGCCTGAGAACATTTCTCACATCACCTGCCCCTCTGCCCAGCAGCCCAATGGGAGTGTTTCCTCCCTTCCTTGTCTGGGGCAAGGCGGGAGGCTTCCATGTGGCATCAGTATTATGTTAAATTGCCATGTTGGCACTTTGCGATAAATAAGTGGGTTTGGGGTTGCAGTTTGGGCACTTGGTCTCTAAAAGATTCACCATCACTGCTATATAGTGCATACTTCTCAGAAGGTCCCAGGATCTTCACCCTGCCAGCCCTGGATCCACTAGACCACACCTATTATGATAACTATCTGATTTCTTTCAGGCTGGGAGAAGAGTTACACATATTCAGTGAGCACTGTCATGACTGTATCTACCCTCACAGTATGCTTACCTTCACTTGTAAATGACATAAGATGGGGTACCCAAACATTTTGGGCTGCAGGCTGGTCATATGGTTGAGCGGGCTGGTCACATGGTTCCTCCCACCAGAAGTGGAAGTAAAATTCACCAGCACATGCACAAAATGCTACTGTAAATGCACCCACGGCTGTTGTGACACGTTTACGACACCCACGGGTACTTTATGACAGCATTTTGTACATGCATGGGTATGTTTAACTTCCACTTCTAGGAGCGGAAAGAGTGGCATGGGCTGGATCAGGCCCATGGGCTGTAGTTTGGGTACCCCTGGCATAGGACATTTTCTACCTAATTTACCTGTGTGTGGAGAGATGGGTTCCTTATCACTAAACAGTGACTTCATGTAAGGCTTGTACTGAACAGGTGACTTGTATAGGTTGTTGGAATGTACTTGTTAGAATGGAATCTTGAAGATCCATCAGTTATGTAATAAGTGTAAAACTGTATCTTGGGTTCTGCCTGGACCAAATAGTGAGAAATAAGGATAAATATAAGATTATTCTGAGAGTACATGAACACAACATGACCAATGTCAGGGGTAGTTTACCTATATGACCTTTTCTATATGACCTCCTCCTATATAATGACTGCTTGTTCCCCCCCCCTCCTCCTTTGCCTGTGGCAGTAACCTGGCAAATGGCCATTTAACATGATCACCATTAAGGCTGGCTCTGTTGTGAGGCAGAGTGGGGCAAGTGCTTCAGGTGGCACTCAGATGATGTAGAAGGCAGAAAGATCTCTCTGACCATTCCTCTTGTGCTAATTCCTTTCCTCTTAAAGGCACAGCTGTATGTTTGGCCTGGCCTGTTCCCACTAAACTAGCAAGCTCTTTCCAGGCATAAAGGAAGTCACTGTTCTATTATCATTGTTTAAGAAAATCCCCTTTCATTTTTATTTCTTGACAAATTTCTTCCATTGTCCTTTTTTAGGTGTGGACTTCACTGTGACAGGAATGTGTTTTTGTTTTTGTTTTGTGTATGCATGTCTGTACATTCTTTCAATCTTCATCCCATTTTTTTTAAAAAAAAACACTTAGAATTAACTGTCCTTAAATATGGAATGAGATGGGTATTTTATTTCTTCCATTAGCATACAGGTAATTTACATCTTTACCCTTAACTGTAAGGTGGACTTTGTAGATATCAATAACAAAGGTCTACACAGATCTTTGATGTTTATCCATAGTCTGTGGTGTACAAAGTGATTGTGACATAGCTCTTCCTCTTTGATAATGAGTAGTATGGAGGTGTACATGGATTTTGATAAAGAGGTGAAAAGAAAGAAAGAAAGAAAATCTTTCTCTTGATGTGTGTGTGTGTGTGTGTGTGTGTGTGTGTGTGTGTGTGTGTGTGTGTGTGTGTGTGTGTGTGTGTGTGTGTGTGTGTGTGTGTAAGAGAGAACTCAGGGGTTTGGTTTGATTAGAAAAAAATAGCATTTGAAATGGTGGGATATGGATGAAAGAAAAAAATAAATCAGTATAGACTAGAGGGAGAGCAGAAAAATAGAGGGGAGAGTGGCATCCAGATACAAACATTTGCACATATAAAGCTGTTCTAATGAGAGCCAAATTGATTTGACATTCAGTGGCAGTTTCAAGCCAAGAAAAGAAAAGCAGCCTACAAAAGGCCCAGCTCATTGTTTATGGAGTGTCATACTGCATCATCTGTGAGACCAATAACAGTGATGGGAAGACCTTTAAAAGCGGGGAATATGCAGAGGATGGTTGTGTGGCTACCATGGATGTCAGAACCAATAGGCAGGCTGTGAGCCATTTCCTGAGCTGCAATCTTGCCTGTCAGATGTGGTGGGTGTTCTCCACAGATTATGAAAGCATTAAACAGATTTTGTCAATTGCTGGAACTCTCCCAGCTGAGGAAGGCCTCTTGAGTACGACATCTAAGGCTGTGATAACTCATCAAAGCATCAATCTGATAATTCAGTTGCTTTTTCCATAAAACACCTGCTGAGAAACAACCAAGAAAAGCCAAAAGGGGAGAGGAGTGGAAACCATAATATGCAAAGAACTATGTAAACACAGTTATTTTCTCCCCAAAAAAATAGAGTTGTGAAAAAGACGTGTGATTCAATAGCAAGCATCTATTTTTATTCTATTGCAATGTTTTGTTCCTATGGTTATTCAGAATGAAGAATAAGTTAAACCAGGAGATTCAGTGGAGAGAGCATTTCCTTGGAAGCAATGGTGGTGCGTGCATTCACATTCATGACCAACTACACATATATTTGGGCAATTCACATGATACAGAAAATCAGCTAAAATAGATTTTGAGGATAACTGGGATGTACATTGGAGTAGTTGCATATTGATTGATGTGACAGTATCACAAGGCTTCCATAAGTTCCTCCAAGATAGCTTGAACGTTTCATCCTCTTTCTAATCTTCAGTTGCTGCTATATGTGTGAATGTTTGTCCCTTCACTCAGGCTCTTATAACACCCTTCACATAGCCAACCTTCAGGTTTTGAACTCACCACCATTCAAATTGAGTAGAACAAATGAGGTTTTGTTAAAATAAAAGCACATTGTTTACTAATAGGCTTCAAATTCTTGTTTTATTTATTTATTTCAAATTTTATGCCACCCACTCAGGTAAAAACCTGACTCAGGGCGGCATACAACAGTTAAAAACATATAAAAACATGTTAAAACACCCTCATCCTCCCATTCATCCACCCTCATTACTCCCACCCCATTTAAAACCAAACTAAAAGCTAAGAAGGAGGAGGGAAATGCAAAGACACAGAAGGAAGACACAACTGGGCTAGTTGGAGATGAGCCAGCAGGCCGGGGCCTTATTCCCATTAGGGCCCCACACCTGCCCCGCCAGCCAGGTCTTCAAACCTTTCCTGAAAGGCAGCAATTCTGTCTGTAGCCTCAATTCTGTTGGCAGGAGGTTCTATAGGGCTGGAGCAGACACGGAGAAGGCCCTCCTCTGTGTGCCAGAGAGGCGAGCCCCTCTAGCTGAAGGCACAACTAGAGAGCAACTCCGAACCGCTCTGGTTGGACAGGCAGACACTCTTCAAATTATTTAAACACAATCTCTCTCTCTCTCTCTCACACACACACACACACACACACACACACACACACACCCCTTCCCTGTCATCCTCTCTGATTTCTGTCTCAGACTCCAAAACCACATTCTGCATGATCTCTCCATACCAGACTATCCTATCAATTCCCTCTCGATTCTCAAAACTTCTCCAATACTCCACTCCCTTAAATTTCTTCCAGACAGTCAAAGTCGTTTTGTGATTGGGGCAGCATATAAGTACAACAACAACAACTCTCTTTCTAACATTACGTGCTCCTTACTCTCCCACTACCATTACATACTTACTAAGCCATATGATCAGACATTACACCTCCTTCCAACATTGAATTAATTCAAGGCATTGAGGAAGTTGAACTAAAACCCTTCAATCTGCGCTTTAGAAGTTGTCATTTTACTTCCCATAATGCCAAAGACTAATGGTACACCAGTAGCATAGTGTGGGGGGAGTCAACCAGTATAATCCAGCAGTACAACAGGGGTTCACTGGCACAGGATCTACCAGCGGGAACTTGGCTGATGGTCTTGGCAAACCTAGAACTGCCCCTAGTTTTTTCTTTCTTTCTCGTGACATAATACCTCAATACAATTAATAAATATATCAAATGAGTTTTTGTTCAATAACAAGCAATATCAAGAGCCTTTGGGGCAGCTCAGATCAATTCTTCTGTGGTACATGTTGATGGGCAAAGAGTACATTGAGAATAGGTATGAAGTTGCTTGTTCTCCTCTGCACTCACAAAGCACTGGGTTGGTGCAAATCAACTTTCTCAAGTTACTATTTGTTCTGCCAAATCCACTTTCTAAGTGACAACCATGTAACCAGTGGTGGGCTCAAAAAAAAATTACTACCACACTGTGGACGTGGTATGGTGGGCATGGCCAGGGGAAAACCCTGCATTGCACCCGAATTAGGACTACTTTATTTCAAAACTTGGATGGGCGTGGCCAGCCAGAATTTTTGCTACTGGTTTTGGCGAACTGGTGCAAACCTGCTGATGCCCACCACTGCATGTAACCCCATTCTCTGCATGACCAGAGGCTATATTTCCCTGGAATTCCATCTATTTTAAATAGATGCATAGTTCTTTCCTTTTACATTATAGTCCTGACATTCTCTATTGTTCCTTCAAAATTCACAGATGTCCAGAAAAAACTTTTTCTAGAGTTTGATCTGGTAGACTCAAGATGATAGCTGAAAAGAAGCTGTGCATTTACTGTAGATGCTCTGAGTCTTTCAATATTAGCTGCCTTCTCTCTGTATACATCAGTAGGTACAATGCCAACTAGGTAATTATTTTATCAGTAGGGCCTGGCATCTGGTCCTCTGAAGTGATGTGACTTAATTCCATGTAAACATACACAGAATCATACTGCAATAGTATATTATTCCTCCATTCTTCTTACCAGAAGAAGCAAAAATCCATGTCTATCTCTTTGCTCCAGAGCTGAAAATTGTCCCGTCCGATTATAAGAATATGGAGTGATGTGACATCCATGAGGAAGCTTGGAATGCTCCTCCCACAAGACTATATAAAACAGGAGTTCTCAACCTTTTAAAGTCAGGGGCCAGGTCACACTCCCTCAGACAGCTTTGGGGGTCGGATGGTCATTTTGACCTTCCTCAGACAACATGGGACTTCCTGGTGTGGTGGAGACAGTGGTGGGCCACATGAAATGGTGCCACAGGCCACATCTGGCCCGTGGGCCGCAGGTTGAGAATCCCTGATATAAAGCCTAATGATTTTGGAAGGTGTTGTTGGCAAAACAGGGGAAATGGATTTTTTGGTCTGAGTCCACCTTTGAGTCAGTAAAATTAAGGAAGAGCTGGTCCAAACAATTTTCTGCCTGAAAGGAAAAAAGGAAATGGTGTAGTGCTCACCACCTGCTTAGTCCAAAAATGCACCAAAAGCTAGTTGAATAATGTTGGAACATATGGCAGAAAATATGGCAAGGACTTCTCTCACTTCTTGAGAGTAAAAATACCACAATAACAAATAAACAACTAACAATTTAGTGACCTGTAATGTAGCATGACACCTCAAGTCCACCACCAGAAGCAGTTGTCCCACTTTACCTAAGAATGGAGGGGGGTGGGGAGTGGGACAAAGCTAGAGCTTCTGACAGACACCATGCTGCTGTAGTTATTACATCACATATACATTACCATACTATGAAATTACTGTGAAGTCTTGTCATTAGAAGTGTGTGCTTTGCTTGTCTGAGAACACCTAGTGGGGAGTGAAATTTTTATTAAATGTCAGTGTGTGCCAACAAGTATTAAACAGGCCTTCAAACAAGCTCACAAAATGCTATGGCAAAGAATATGTGTGTGTAAAGAAAGTGTCTCTTGTTTCTGCCTTCTAGCTATCTGCTCAGTTTGGATATCATGTTGTTGATATTAGCTGCTGATATGAATGTTTCTATTTGGATTTCACCAAGAAAATCTATTTATTTCCTGGGGAAAATTTTCAGCCATTTTCTGACTCTTGGGTCTCAATTCTCTCATGACTCATATGACTAGAAGTGTGGATTAACTCTGAATCATCTCCAATGCATTCCAGATCATATTTTACATTTTCTATCTAATGTGCATTACAACTTAAGTAACTGAGCTGTATCAAAGTTGGGATATAATAATAACCTCACAAAAATATCACAATGGGGGACAGGAAGAAGTGAATGGCTGGCCAAAGTCATGAATATGGGACTGGTCTCAGTCCATATAACATTGTTCAGTCTCTGGGGGAATATGTTAGATGTAAAACAAGATAAAAATCTTCTTGAAGGTGTTGTAAAGGTCCTCAGCATTTAGCAAAGAATTGTTAAGTACTTATAGGTCAAATAGCATTTTTGCTCGGCCTTGCCGGGCAGTTATTATCTGTGTGTTGGTGATTGGGGTAATTTGGGGGCTGCACCCCCCAAAAAAACACCCCAACCGCCAACACACAAATAATAACTGCCCGGCAAGGCAGAGGTGCCCGGTGTGTGTGTGTGTGTGTGTGTGTGTGTGTGTGTGTGTGTGTGTGTGTGTGTGTGTGTGTGTAAGAGAGAGAGGGGGAGGGGAAGTGGTGCTCCACATTCGGCCCTTGTCTGTCGGAGCTCGGAGAAAGCAAGCCCCTTCTCCGACAGGCAAGAGCCGAATGTGGAAGGGGCTTGCTTCCCTCCGGGAGGTGAAGGCAGAGAACGGAGTGCCATTCTCTGCCTTTGCTTCCCAGGGAAGTGGCTCACTTCCCTCGGTGGGAGGGGACAAAGGCACCAGTGCCTTCAGGCCACGCCCCCATGGAAGGGGCTCTCTTCCCTCCAGGAGGCGAAGGCAGAGAACAGAGAACAGAGTGCCGTTCTCAGCCTTTGTCTCCCTGATGGAAGCAGCAGGCAAGTGGGGAGAAGATGGGCTCTCCCCTCTTCTTCCCGCTACCCCGGTGAAGCCGCGGCGAGGCCGGCGTCAGCCTTCATCGCCGAGCTAGCGGGGAGAAGAGGGGCTCCCCCTCCTTCCCAGGACCTCACGGAAGCTGTGGCGAGGCCGGCGCCGGCCTTTGTCACTGGGGCAGTGGGGATGGCTTCCCTCAGCAGCCGGGTTTTTTTTACCCATGTGCCGGCTTGCCCGCTTCCTCAGTGCTCACACCCTTCAGTCTGATTGGCTGAGGGGTTGTGTGACATGGAGGACGCTTAGAACCATAGTCCTTTTTGTTGTTTGTGTTTGTGGGGTGTTTGCCCCACTCTCTGTTTCCGGACCCTTGTGGTGATGTTAGTTAGGTCTAAAGGTAAGTGTGGGCAGCTTGGTACAGGATGGTTGGGCCGGGTGTGGCCATGTATGCCGGACACGTACCACGCAACTCTCTTTTTATAGGTAAAGTTATAGTAGCAGGAGAAGAGTTCCAGCTAGCCAAAATTCCAGGCATCTATTATTGGCACTAAACAATGTGCTACTGAAAAACACAGAGGAAAATACCAGTAGATAATAATAATTTTGTGTCATAAATTATTCTTTGCTCAGGAACCCATATGAGGTTCCTTTCATGTCCCCAAGAGCTGGGACAGAGATTGGTGCTCAATCAGTCATGAAGTACCCGGGTCTTGAACTGCCAACTTGCCAACCTTCCAGCTAACAAGGTGAACTTATTAACCGCTGAGCCACCACTACCCCTATACAGGTAGATAAGAGGAATACCTTCAACAAATACTGGAAACCTCAGAGTGTCACAGCAACAGCAAACTACATTGCTTTGCTCTTGTGATTGGTCATTGGGAGGTAAACAGAAGCTTCATTTGCAAGTATGACTGCACAGTCCAAAAGTTCTGCCTGAATCCCATCTTTAGCACACGTGTTTATTTTATAATGGAAACACTCTGTCTTGAGTGTTGGCGGAATCTTCATATGCAGTGGTGGGATTCAGCTAGTACACCTCAGTAGTCCGTACCAGTAGCAGGAATTCTGGCTGGCCCTGCCCATCTGGTTGCCAAATCCTCGGGTTGTCGGCCTGAGCCTGCCTCCCGTACTGGTGGTGCAGCCTCCCCAGGCTTCCCCCATCCAGTTGCCAGAGCCACCTGGCCACACCCACCCAGTCACATGAACACATGGCCATGCCCACCATGCCACATCCACAGAGTAGGTAGTAAAAAAGATTGAATCCCACCACTGTTTATATGTCTCTTTTCTCTCTGTTATAGTGCACATAAGCGATTGAGTTTGAGTCCTTGAAGCTTCCTCTTTTTTGACTCTGATGTGGGTGTAAAATGGGGAGTGAGGAATTTCCTCCTTTTGCCCCCCGGGGTGACTCAAATTCCTGCTTCCCAAGCAATAAGCAGCAAAGCATCCCCTGGAGGTTCTTACCAGAAATATGAACATGTCCTCCTTTTTTTGTTCTTGTTATCTTGGGCCCTTCTTTGGGCCCTTAGTTGGATTTGTTCCATCGTGGGACTTGAATTCTTATTCAGGCTGATTCATCTGGCCTTCTTCTCAGAGAGCTCTGTGTGGGGTACTGAGCTCTGTCCCTTTCCTCCTTTTTAAAGTTGTGTTTAGCAAGGGAAGGGAATTTGACTTCAATTCATTTTTGAGAAGTATTTCCAAAACTGACAAATGTATTTTCCATTTCCCACCGTGACCTGCTATATGCCTCAGGAATGTCACAATACATGAAATCAACAGCAGCATTCCTCTGTGCAGCTGGCACATAGAGACATCTACAACCTCTAAATGTGAAGAAAAGAAACAAAGAAAGTCATGCAGTCCTTACACAATACAAATGCAGGAGCAGATGATATGTTTATTAACAATAATTGTATGCCTGAAGTCAGTCTGGCTGAAGAACAGGGCAACACAAAAACTTAATGAGCCTCTCTCAGGGAAATTTGAAAGTAAAAATTACCCAACATAAAGCACCATGTCTCTTCGAAATGTCTACCTTCTTCCATTAACATGACTACCACATATACTCAAGTATAGGTCAATCTGAATATAAGTCGAGGTACCTAATTTGGACCTCTAAAACTAGGAAAATAGATTGACCCGAGTATAAGTCGGGATGGAAAATGGAGCAGCTGCTAGTGAATTTCAATAATAAAAAACATGAAAATGCAGTAAAATTAATTAATTTAAACATTTGTGTGGGCATGTTTTTGAGTGTTTATGGTAGTTACTGATTTTTTTTTAAAAAAAAACCTGTATTTGCACCACCAACCAGTGGTGGCACTGCAGGGGAAATGGGCAGGCAGGCCAATTGCACTGAGGCAGGAAGCAATGCTCTAGCCTAGCCTCTTGCTCTCCCTGCAAGCAGGAAGCATGGCTTCCCGCTCCATCTTGGCCACATGGAGCAGGGACAAAGACACGAAGGTAAGTGAAACCCTTTCTTTTTATGCACAGGTTTGGTTTGCCACTGAAATGCATTAGAAACAAACAAATTAATTTCTTGTATTCTGATGTTTTTCTGTTTGTTTGTTTGTTTCCAATGCATTTAAATGGGAAAACATGATTTGTGCTCTCTTGTGGCCATATGTTTTCCTTTCCCCCTCTCCTGAAGCCGAAAGCCACATTTAAGCTCCCGCGGTTTTGGGACCCTCGTGGTGTATAAGTTGAGTCACCTTTTTGGACCTCATTTTGGGGGCTAAAAAACTCAACCTATACTCAAGTATATACGGTACTCATCTTTTAATTCCTCTTGACCTAATTGTCATCATCATACCTTATGGAAAAAATACCCATAAGTTATTATCTACTTCCTGTCATTGGACAGTAACTTCAGAACACATTGTTACTGGATATATTTAAAAAATAATAAGCCAAGCCAAGTGAAAAATACTTGGTGTCTGTGTTTCCCATTTTTTGTACTATATTTTGTACTATATTTCATTTCTTATTAAGAAACAATAAATACATATAGCTGCTGCTTTTCTGTATGATGTGAAACTGCCAAAATGAAGCCACCTTTTGTTGAATTCATTCCACAGTTCCTTTCACTTGACCTAGTGTAAGAAAGATTAGCCAACAGCACAAGGTTGCCATTTCCTGGGATACAACCAATTGTGGTCCAGAAATACTGCAATCTTCGAGGAGGCACTTTCTGTGTACCCCAATATATATAGCTAAATCTACACACACTTCTCAGAATGACACATCCACAATCGTAGCAATCCTTCGCCATCTGTGCTCTGCACAAAACTAACTAGTTTTGCATTGCTCCTATCAAACCTTACATTTCCCCTTGCACTTGGCCACTATTAGACAGCTCACAATTCAAGGGCTTTCAACCTGAGTCAGAAGAGAAGCCAGGTGTAAATAATTTCCATCTGTAAATAATTTTCCATCCAATAAACACCACTACTTTAAAAGCCATTAGCAGCATGTGTGTGCTCAGGAGGTTACGGCATTTGTTGACTGAAGCACCTATGAATTCCAGTCAAAAACAGATCAGGAATGTACACAAAATGAGCAGGACTGTTCTTCTGAAAGATTTTGTCTCTGAGTGTAAATAAATCTACAGATTTCATCCACGTAACACTTGAGCAACAATAGAACTGCAATCAAACAGTTTCCACTTCCCTCTGGATGCAGGGATTTCCTATTTCTCTTTTTGTTTTTGCTTTTTTGTTGTTTTGAGTTTGCACTTTTAAGAAGGGAATGATGTGAGCAGACTAGTTCAGTTATAACTTCCCCATAATTACTACAAACCGAATGCAAATGAACGGGTAGAATCTGTTCAATGTACATTTCTGTGCTTGCCAAATCATGCTTGGCAGTGTGGTCAAGCAGTAACAGATGCACACTGTGTCTAGATGTCTTGGGTTTTCCAATCATTAGGGGGGCTATGTATTATAATAAACTACATCCTTTTGGCTGGGAGTCGGATGCAAATTGCCCAGTGATTCACTTCCAAGTTTTGGGAATTGAACCAGAAGACAAGAAATTGAGGGACCATGCTATTGACTCCATAAAAAGCATGTGAAACTGAGAAATCTTAAGGGTATGAGACCTTGGTATGCTCTCCTTCCTTTTCCTGTTTGCAACTCAGTAATAACATACAAGAGTTGACAGGACAATTCTTAAATATTTCTTTCTTATGCATCTCTGTTGATCTTGTACTGAATGATCACTATCTTATTTTTCCTAATGAAATAAAGTCTTTTTAATAGTTGATAAATAGACACAAACAGACACACACTGTCACACAGAGATAATTTTATTTCTGATCAAATTCCAAATGAAAAATTTCTTGTTATGCCAGGAAGACAATACAAATGAATGAGCTATCCTGCCATATTCCTCAAATCAAGACAATTGTTATCACCCAATCCCAGAGACACTTGAGAAGTTACACTAGTTTAAAACTGCTATTATAGACATTTGTATCGGTCCTGATTTTGTTCCATGCCTATGCTCATAATAAGGGCAGTCACCCAATTTTCAGGGGGTTCCCCTTTTCATATGAACCATACATAGTTCACTCCAGAGGCTAAGGATTGTCATGAGAAAAGGAGTAGGTAAAGGTCATCCTTGCTCAAAAGCCAATCGTATCTGACTCTAGGGTTCAGTGCTCATCTCTGTTTATAGCCAAACAGCCAGTGCTGTCTGCATCTACAGACATTTCTATAGACATGTGGCAGGCATGACTAGAAACCAGAGGGCACAGAAATCTGTTTTATCTTCCCACTGAAGTGATGCCTATTTCTCCACTTGCAATTTCTTGCTTTCAAACTGCTAGGTTGGCAGGAGCTGGGACAGAAACGGAAGCTCACTCCACCATGCAGTACTCGGATCTCAAACTGCAGACTTGCCAACCTTCTGGTCATGAAGTTCAGGGTCTTAACCTCTAAGCCACCACAGTACCCAAGGAACAGGGAGGGACAAGGAAATATGTCCCTGCTAGTCTATCCATGAATGTGCCTAGATCAGGGTCGACCACCACTGCAATCAATACAAAATTAGGCTAAGATCCAGAACTCACAGAATGTGGTGTAAGAGCCATTGAACACATCTGAGTGCATATAAACAGAACTTCATATACCATGCAGAAGTCTCATTTCAATCTTGCAGCTAGTTCCTGCAATTTTTTGCACTGTGTATTTAACTGTGCTTCTGAAAGGAAGCTGTTAAATCTCACCACACTTTTTGTTGTTTCTTGTTTTATACTACCATTTTGAAAGCTGGTAAAATGAAAGGGTAATTTTTTTTGTTTAATTTTCTAGTAACAATACAATAGGCAAAGGTAAGGTCACCCTTGCTTGAAAGCAGTGGTAGACATCAGCAGGTTCACAACAGTTTGCCAGAACCGGTAGCAGAAATTCTGGCTGACCCTGTCCATACAAGTTTGGAAATAAAGGAGTCCTAATTTGGGTGCAACGCAGGGCTTTCCTCCTGGCCACGCCCACCATACCACGGCCACAGTGTGGTAGCAAATTTTTTTTGGAGCCTACCACTGCTCGAAAGCCAGTCGTATCTGACTCTATGGTTCAGTGCTCATCTCTGTTTATAGCCAAAGAGCCAGCGCTGTCTGTGTGTGCAGATGTTTCCGTGGACATGTGGCAGGCATGACTAGACACCGGAGTGCAAAAAACACTGTTTACCTTCCCACCAAAGTGGTGTCTATTTATGTGTGGGGGCCAAACCTAACTCAGATTGGCACTGCAGGGCCATGTGAGCTCTCTCTATAAACTTTATTAACCAATAATCACATTTTTTTGCTTGTCCAGGCAAGTTCTGAGGTGAGAGAATTGGCAGCCCTAGCACACAACAGAAGCCTATAGCAATAACTGAACCAACACCAGCCCTGGGGCCTGAACCATAAAAGTGTCATATCAGTCTTGGTTCTGAGGATGATCATTTTCCACTAGCAAAACCCACACATGAAGAAAAGCTGAACAAAATAGGGCCCATCTTATTGAAACAAATATCTCTTGAAAATGCTGTAGTGCCATTAAGACCTTAACTCTCCCCCCCCTCCCCAAAACATTCCAGAAGAGCCAGCCTGTGTAATCATGGACAGGCCACACAGTCTTAGGACGCCCCCAGAAGAAGTGAATGGAAAACTACTTCTGAGTATTCTCTACTAGGAAGCACTGCAAAGGGTCATCTTAAGTCAGAATTGACTCATCAGCATGCAGTTATTATTAACATTGGCTGCACTTGAAAGCAGCACTGAAAACTTCAGCGGGTCCCAAATGCAGCACCCAGACTGATTACTGGGACTAAGAAATCTGACAAACATCCCATCTGTCTCCATCCTTGGTTCAAGGCACTGGATATGACCTATAAAGCCATTAATGGTTTTGGACAGTGGTGGTGAACCTGTGGCATGCATGCCAGAGGTGGCACTCAGAGCCCTCTCTGTTGGCACATGCGCCGTCACCCCAGCACAGAGTTCACTCTCTGCCCAGCAGCCCAATGGGAGTGATTCCTCCCTCGACCAAACACAGAGTTTGCCCCATCCCTCTGCCCAACAGCCCAATGAGAGCACTTGCTCCCTCCCCTGTCTGGAGTAAGGTGGGCAGCTTGCATGCGACATGAGGGTGCGGTATGGACTGAACCTGTTGAGTTTGGACACTTGGTCTCTAAAAGGTTCATAAGAACATAAGAACAGCCTTGCTGGAACAGGCCACAGCCCATCCAGTCCAGCATTCTGTCTCACACAGTGGCTCACCATTTCCTTCAGGGTATTCCCAAGGAGATGCCTTCAGCTGCTTAGGATTCCCTGGAAATGGTATTGAGAGATATCCTGCCTATCTCTCCAACCTGGAGGTTGTCCTTAAGTATCCATAATTATAACCATTGATACCCTTGTCCTCCATGAACTTGTCTAATCCTTTCTTAAAGCTGTCAAGACTGACAGCTGTCACCATTTCTTCTGGCAGGGAGTTCCATAGACCAGATTCACCATCACTGTTTTAGGATCTCAGTACTTGTTGAAATGTCTCTATCCAAAATCAGCTATTCATCTCAACTCCTTCTCTAAATTCATTTCTAAAAGTGGCCACACTGAGGGAGGTCAAAAAGTTGATGACAAGGAATTGGGTCTTTTCAGCAGTGGCTCCCAGCCTCTGGAATAAGTTGCTACCTGAGATATACCAAAAAAATTGGTAAAAACAGAAATGTTCAAATCTGCCTTCAACAATTTAATCACCTGGATGTTGTTAACTTTATTTTTTTAATTAATTAATTTTATTGTCCTTTTTTCTTTTTCTTTCTTTGTGTATGGATTCTAGATGTATGCATGCATATCATCATATTGTTGATCGTACATTGTTTTGTTAGGTCTTGTGGGGTTTTTATATTTTAATTTGTAAACCACTCAGAGTAGTGCTTGCACTCATGGGACAGTAAATCAATCAATCAACTGAATAAACCAAATCATATAAACTTCAAATGAGGAATCTCACAGCACTTGAACAATTGGCAGCACAGCTAATACAGAGCTCCATTATCTCATGAGTGCTATTAGTGTGTTAAATTGAATACATTTGTAGTTTTGCTTCAGACCTGTGCATTCTTCATATCAAGTTTCAGTAACTTCCAAGTGAGTAGATGACATGGACATGAATGTTCCCAGCCCCGCCATGTTTTTTACAAGATTTCAGGTGTTAAAGCCTAACCAAGGCTGTGAAAGGAAGTGTGAATAGTTAATTGAATTATGAAACACTCTGATAGAGTGACAAGATTAAGAGTGACTTGACTACCTTGCTCTACAAACTCACTTTCGAAGGTATTTTAGCCTTTGTAGCACATACTTGAGGAGATCACACACAGTCTAGGTCTTTTGGAGTTCTAAAATAGAATCTCCTGCAATATCTGTTAATGATTTTTGTAGCCTGTTACAAAAGAGACTCTAATTTATATAAGTTCCTACTGGGTAAGCATAATGGTCTACAGGGAAAGACTGCAACCAAGTGGGAGGAAAATTTAAATTTAAATGACTCATTGGAGGAATGAAGTAACATTTGTGGGCAACCTACAGCAATATCAATTAATGAAAGACACGGATGGATTCTCCTTAACTGTAATTCACAAGGAGGAAAACTCCTTTTCAGAGACCTTCATCCAGTACAATTTATTTGATCAAATTAAAGTTCAAACATTTCACAGTGCTAGACAACTGCTAATCATTCATTTTTTACAACCACGATCTGCATCTGCTAATTGGTGAAACATGAAAAGCAGTGCTTTCCGCTACTGTTTCATTTCTACATGTGAAGGGGGTAAGTAGTAATAATAAGAGTTCTATTACTCCCTCTAAAACAATCTGCTCTAAATTTTGACTTTAACCTTGTCCGTCTGCTTATCTATATATTTGCTTGTTTATTGGGCTAGAGTCATTAGAAAAGAATTTATGTTTTTGTTTCTCATGACCAAGTAAAAGCAACAACTCTTGGGAAACAGTTTTGTACTTAACAGTAAAATTTATTCTGCTCTTTTGAAAGTTTATCACCCATTTCTACCTGTCAGATACCTCTTCAGTTACACCACAACCTGCAACATGGAAGCACTTTTAAAAACTATGTATACTCATGTAGGACATACTTTAAAGACTGTTTATAGCCATGCATGCCGACTGGTCTATTTATTTGTTTAAGGCAGTGATGGCGAACCTTTTAGAGATCAGGTGTCCAAACTGCAACTCAAAGAATGCTTAATTATCTCAAAGTTCCAACACAGCAACAGGCGAGGAAGGAAACGCTGCTGGGCTGCTGAGCAGAGGGGAAGGGCAAACTCTGTGCTGAGGGGAGGGAGGAAGTGCTCCCATTGGGCTGCCGGGCAGAGGGGCAGGGTGAACTCTGTTGTGGGGTGACTGCATGGGTGCCCAGAGAGAGGGCTCTGAGTGCCACTTCAGGCACATGTGCCATAGGTTCACCACCACTAGTTTAGGGGATCAAATGTGTGTTGGGGGGATGCAAATCCCAAGCATTTAATAGCTATATAATGGAGGGACACAGTATGATTATATTATGGAAAATGTAACTTGTTCAGCAGGTGAAGCCTGGCAAATTAGGCATGATAAATTTTTCTCCTTAACTGTTAAGGGCATTATATAATTCATGTGATACAGCAGCACTGAAGAAGTGAGGTAGGTAATCTGTCAGAGTTCACAAAAACTACTTTTTTTGGATTACAGCTCTGAGAAGCCTCTAGGCCATATGTTTCCAGAGATTCTGGTTTGGGATTGTGAAAACTTGTTGTGTATCGAGGCACTATTGCAACTTGTGTGGGTAGCGCCTTGCAAGGAAGAAAATGGCGGTTTCCCACCATCCAAATTAGGAGCCAAAAAGGGTGTGAAATCCCCATTCCAGGGTACGCTCATTATGCTAATCCTAGCCCTGTGATTGGTTACAGTTTAGGATCCTGTTCCTCATTGGTTAATTACATACATACCCTGTTATGATTGGTTAGTTACGGTTATCCGGTGGATCACTACTTTGTATCAAGGAGCCACCGCCGGGGAGACATTATATAAGCCCCATGAATAAACAAGGGTGGGGCCGGGGCAGATCTATACTACCCATTCTGCACAGGTAGCCAGCGACATGCTAAGCCTGGGTCTCCTCCACTATGCAACCACTTCTGGTGTAGCTAGTCCTTTCCTCCTACACGGCAGATTCTGGAGGGACTGATTACATGGGATTGTATAGCCATCTCTGTGTCTGGAGCACCTTGTAAGCATAACCTAAAAGGCTGTTGAATAAATACTTGTTGCTGTTCTGTTCGTCTGGACTGTTACGTATAAGGGCCGGATACAACAAAACTGTAATCCAGAAAAGTAACTTTCCCAAGCTCTAATGAGGTTCTTGTCAGCTTTTTGGATGTGAGAGCACAGAGTTCCTAGCCTTCCAAGATGGCCGCTGAGTAACATCTAGTTTCGGACGCTCGCGCTAAACAAAGTGGTAAATAATGTGACGGAGTGGATTGGAGAAATTTTAAAGTGGTAAATTCTAAAGATAAGATCCTTGCCTGTCTTCCTGAAAAGTTTGTTGATCTTTTGAGGCTGGATGGTCGAAGTTCGGGAGGTTTTCTGGTGGTTGAAGCTGCGACTGTAGTCGCGGCTTTTCTGCCAGGAGCCGAGGACGGGACCAGTGAAACTGCTGAGAAATGCTTTGGAATTGGCTTTGGAATCGGCAAGGAGCTGCTGGACGTGAAAGTAATTTATATGTAAGTGCTTGACTGGAGCTTGACTGGAGCTATAAATCTTAAAGCCGGCTAGGATTTTTTTTTTTAAAAAAAAAAAGGAGCTCGGACACTGAAATGGAAGAGGGGAGAAACGATTGAAAGTAAGAACTTGCTCTGTAATGGCGACGGTCCTGGAAAAATGAAAGGGACTGTGTTTGGGTGGTTTTTTTTCTTTTTCTACACGCCAGAAGACCGTGCCACGTTTTGACAACAAAGTGGATTAATTACTTTTGTCTGGGCTAGACTATTGGAGAAAGATTGTGAATTTCCCGGCTTCGCTCCTCAGAAGGAGAAAGGGGTTTTTTCTTTTCCCCACAAGTTCAAGCACTTGCTGGAAAATGGTGCTTTGACTGTCCACTTCAAAGGAAGGATTAGGTGGTTTTGATTGTTTGCTCCCTTCACCGTGTGGATTGCAAATATTTGTTTGCTTATTGTGGAATATACTGCCCCTCACCTCGTCCCCAAGCTGGTTGGATTCGGGTTTTCCTTCCTCCTGGTCTCCCCCCCCCCTTTTTTTTTTCCTTTCTTTTCTCTCTCGGTTGGCTCGGGTTTTTTTTAAGAAGAAACTTGGGCTGACTGTTCCCCTGAAGCTCCTTCACTGTGATTGGAAGACGCCTGATTGGATTATTTGCTTTGGGGAAACGGACTCGCTGTGGATTAATATTTTTTATTGCTCTTCCCCCCCTTTTTTTTTCTTTTTTTTCTTTCCTCTTTCTCAAACTGCCTGCTGGGAGAATTGTTTCCTTCTGTTTTATCGTTGTGGATTGCAGTAATTTTTGGATCTTCTGCTGACATAAGAACTTTCCTGCTGTATCTGTGGAACCAATGGCTGCAGTGTTGTAAGCTCTATTGCATTGACAAACTGTTACAGCAATCTGCAGCAGTGGGTTTGAAATATATTGCATTATTATGGATAAAGGTACAAGAGGGAAAGCGAAGGAAGAAGAACAAGTTGTAAAGCCTAAGAAGAATGAAAAAGCACCAATGGATGAATCTGCTCAGTCATCATCCCCGCCCACAGTGCCATTGGATCAGACTCAAATTATGGTGGAAATTGGCAAGTCGATGCAAAAATTGGAGAAAAATGAGGCTTCAAGGGTGAAAGACAGAAATGAAATATTTAAAAGGCAAGACAAGATGATGTCATCATTGGCAGACTATACAAAAAAGGTGGACCTAAGTTTGAATAAATTTGAGGGAATGCTGAAATTGGTTCAAACCGAAGTGGATGCTGTAAAGAAGGAAGTAAAAGGGACTCAGGAGGTGGTGCGGGAGAACAAGCTAAAATTGGAGGAACAGGAAAGGAAGATAGATGCTGTGGAAGATATGATGAGAAAGCAGAACATTCTGATCCGTCAGGTGCCGGAACGCACTCCGGATTTGTTAAGAGAGAGGGTGGTTCAGTGGTTAAATGGTTTAAAAATGGGGAAGGAATTTGTTCAGGAGGATCTTGTAAGTGTATTCCGGGTGGGTCCAAGAAGAGGGAGAGTGGTTCAAAGAAATGTGCTGGTTAAATTCGCAAATTGGGCAGATAAATTAAAAGTAATGGCTCATCTGAAACGAGTTGGTCCTGACGCGTTGAAATTTGATGGTTCAGATGTTGAAGTTTACAATGATATTTCATTAAAAGAAAGAACATGGAGGTATAAGATGAGGTCTGTTACTAAATTATTGATGAGTAAAAACATAAGGTACAACTGGAGATTTCCACAACAATTGCGCTTTTTCTATGATAAAAGAATGCAAGTTATTGATGAAGGCACTAATCCATTGGAATATTTGAGTTTGTTGGGATTGGTACAAGTAAACTCGGAAGAATGGAAAAATCTTAAGAAGGAAATGACGGATTCTGGAGCTTTGGGGAGGGAATATGGGAGGGAGGAGTCCGGTGGGGCAACAGGTGGAACACCACAGCGAGGGGAGGAGGAGGAGGAGCCGTCCTTGATCATGGTGGAGGAGGAGATAGGTAAGGAACAATGAGCATTAGATAGTAGTAATCTTAAGTACCTAATAGAGGTAGAATGGGTAAATAGCGCATAGTGCCGGCAGTAGGGCGCATCTTGCAGGTCCCCCCTCTCCCCTCTTTGGTTGACAGAGGCGACTTTTCGTTGGAAGGTGGGGAGAGTGAAAGTGTGTGTTTTATGTAGTTGGTATGGTGAAGGGTTGTTGGTGGCACGCCCGATGGAGAGTTTAAAGTTGGGAGAAGAATTTGGTTATGGGTAGTATTAAAATAATATCATGGAATGTGAAAGGTACAGGTTCTGTTCTTAAGAGACGGAGGTTGGAATCGGCGTTGAAAAAAGATAGACCAGATATTTTATTTTTACAGGAAACACATCAGAAATCAAAAGATACGAATAAACTTTATCTGGGTTGGATGCAACATTATGAGATGGCGTTTGGAACATCCAAAGCAAGAGGGGTGGCAACTATGATTTCTAGAAAGTTAGGATTTGAAATCACAAAAAAGATTGTTGATCAAGAGGGTAGGTATTTGTTGTTAAGAGGAAAAGTGGAGGATGAGGAAATATTGTTGGTAAATATTTATGCTCCGAATGACCACCAAGCAGTGTTTCTTGAAAAAATTCGGAAAATAGTGGAGTTGGAAAACGTTGCAAAAACTATTGTGGCTGGTGATTTTAATTTGATTAGGTCAGGATTAGATTGCACAAACATAGCTAGAAGTGGAATGGGTGTGAAAGGGAAGGCGATGGACAAATGGATGAAAGCTATGGGTTTGAAGGATTCCTGGAGAGAGTTTAAAGGTTTGGAAAGGGCATATTCCTTTTTTTCGCATGTACATGGGACCTACTCGAGAATAGATTACGTTTTTCTGTCGGAAAACTTAATTGGGGACATAGAAGGTACGGAAATTGGGATTATTAAGGAATCAGATCATGCTAAAGTATATTTGGAATTGAAAGCACAAAAAAATATTCAAAGAGTTAGAAATTGGAGATACGATCCTAATTTGTTTAAAGATCAGAAAAGCAAAGAGGCAATTATGGAAAGCTGGAAAGAAAGTTGGCAATGGAACGATAATAATGAGGTTAATTTTAACATTGTATGGGATACCATGAAGTCAGTTTTTAGGGGGGAAAGCATAAAATTGGCAAGCCACAAATATAAAAAGTATAAAGCAGAACACATAGAAAAAGAAAGGGAAATAAAACAATTACAGGAAGAACACGCAAAAAGTAAAGATAAAAAAATTCTCTTGAAATTACAAGGACTCAAGGCAGAAGTAATGGGTAAAGATATTGATAAAGTTAAACGAGATTTGATTTATTTAAACAGAGAATATTTTGAATTTAGTAATAAGAACTCAAAACTATTAGCAAGAGCAGCTAAGGTTAAAAGGGAAAAAAGAGAAATTGGGGTGTTAGTTGACAGGCAAGGTTCAAGGTGCAATAAGAATAGCGATAAATGTAAAATAGTTAGGGAATTTTACCAGGTGTTATATGCAAAGAAAGAAATAGATATGGAAAAGCTTAAAAGGATATTGGAGAGGCAGTTAGGGAATGGGATAAAACAAGAGCATAGGGAGAAAATGGAGGAAAAGATAACTGATAAAGAGGTTAAGGGGGTAATAAGCGGATTGAAGATAGGGAAAGCCCCGGGGGATGATGGATTATCAACAGAGTTCTACAAAGAATTTAAAGAGGTGGTGGTCCCGAAATTGGTGAAGTTATATAATTATATACTAGATGGAGGATCAATCCCGACTTCATGGTATAACACTACAATTGTTCTTTTGCCAAAACCTGGTAAGAATTTGGAAAGAGTGGATTCGTACAGACCAATTTCGCTTATAAATCAAGATGCGAAGATCTTCACGGCAATATTAGCTAACCGTTTAAATAGTTTTATGGGGGAATATATAAATGTTGATCAAGTTGGGTTTCTAAAAGGATGACACATGGCGGATTTGACTAGAAGGGTATTAGATTTAATAGACAATGTTAATCAAACAAAGGAAAAAGTGGGATTACTATCATTGGATATTTTTAAGGCATTTGATTCATTGCAGTGGTCTTCAATTAAGGAAATAGTTAGAAAATATGGGTTCGGGGATAAATGTAACAGGGTTATAGATTTACTATATCAAAAAGGAAATGCCAAGGTTAGAGTAAACGAGGAGCTTACGGATGTGGTAAAGCTAGAGGCTGGTACTAGGCAGGGTTGCCCATTATCTCCTATCTTGTTTATAATGGCAATGGAGATTTTAGCTAAAAGTATAAGGGAGGATTCAAATATAGAAGGGATTATGGGTAATAAAGTGAGTATGTATGCAGATGATACATAGCTTATGGTGAAGCACCCGGAGCAGGTGATGGATAGGATTAAAGATCATCTACAAGTATTTCAAGCTATAACTGGATTAAAGATAAATTGGGACAAATCTGAATTGATGTTGTGCAATTTGAAACCGAGCGAGATGGGTAGCACGGTGTTGACACTTAATATACAAATCAAAGATAAGCTGAAGTATTTGGGGATAATCATTTCAAATAAATTAGAAAAACTCAAACGATTGAATTATGACAGCTTGAGAATTGAATTTAAGAATAAAATACAAGAACTTCAGAAGTTAAAACTGTCATGGTTCGGAAGGATTGCCATGTGTAAAATGATATTGTTACCAAAGATTAACTTTTTATTCGATACACTAGCGATCCACTTAAAAGAGAAAGAAATTAATGAGTTTCAAAAAATGTTTAATGGTTTTTGTAATGGAGGTAAAAAATCTAGGCTTCCAAAGAAATTATGGTATTGGTCTCAGAAAAAAGGGGGTTTGAGTATGCCAAATTTGTTATTATATTATCGAGCATTTCAAGTTAAGAATGTTGTGAAGATCTTGGCAAGAGAAAAGGTAATTTGGGAACAATTGGAAATGAAAGAGTATAGAAATATTGGAAACTTGATTTTTTTGGGAATGAAGGATAAGGTGAAAAGGTCAAATAATTTTATGATGAAAGGTCTCATGGAGGTGTGGAAGAAGGTAAAAAAAGATATGGTTCCGAATCTCTCTCCAATTTTGGAATTGACTGATATGATGTGTTTCCCAATAAAATTAGACAAAGAAAAAATGGAAATATTGGATAAAAATGGGACGCTGTTATTGAAGGATTGGTTAAAAGCGTGTGATGTTGATGCCGAGCGGAAAAAAATGTTTGAGATATTAAATCTGAATTGGTTTCAGAAGTTAAAGGTGGACAATTGGAATAAAAAATATAAAAGAGAAATAGGGATAGATAGAATACATACGGAATTTGAGGAATTGGTAAGGAAGATTAGAAAAGGGGAAAGCAGTATTAAAGGTCTTGTAAGCAAGCTTTATAATATACAGAATAGAGGTGCAGATCCACAGGAGGACTTGAAACGGAAGTGGGAACAAAATTTGAATATAAAGATCGGGGAGATTGAATGGAAAAATAAATGGAAAAAGAGGATTATGAGAACAATGTCTGTAAGAATTAAAGAACATAATTTTAAAATGTTGTGGCAATGGTACCTGACACCATTAAGACTTTACCAGATGGATAATAAAAGAGATAAGTTATGTTGGAGATGTAAAGAAATAGATGGAACATACGAACATATGTGGTGGAGCTGTAAAAAAATAAGGGATTTTTGGGGAAGAATAGAAAATGAGTTTGGTGAAATATTGGGTAAAAGTGTTAAGTTGGTGTCGGGTACTATTCTTTTAACGAATGTGAAAGGCTTGGGTTTAAACAAGGAGGAAAAAGAATTATTGGAAATCGCACTGACAACGGGTAGACAATGTATAGCTAGAAATTGGAAAAACGATGTAGATATACAGATTGGAGAATGGTATAATGAAATGTGGAGTTTAGCATTGAACGATAAATTGACATGGGAGATTAAAGTTAAAAGAGATAATTTAAAAGAGAATAGATTTTGGAATATATGGAAACCGTTCGTGGATCACTCTATTATGGCAAATGATAGTTCAGGACCAGTACCATTTCAAAGAAGTTTTTGGAGTTGAGTAGAAAATAAACTCTCCGGGCATTGTACATATTCACAGGGTGATTATTATTTGTTAAAAAGATTTGTGGTAGTACAGAAAAAAAAAATTTTTCCTATCATTTTGGACTTTGAAACAATGGCTCTTAATATTTGGTAGTTAAATAGTAATTAATGAGTATAGATATTGTTATGTGCTAGCATACAGTAATGTTTGTTAGTAAGATACTATGGATTTGTTAGTGTATTGTATTGTTAATGTATTGTTAATGTTTTCTTTTCTTTTTTGTATGTTTATTAAAAACTTAATAAAAATTATTTAAAAATAATAATAATAATAATTTCTTTATTATTACATTTTTAATTAATATGAGGAGCCAGCGCAGAAGGCCACAAAAAAGGAACTAAAATGAAACAATAAAAGCCTATTGAAGTCACCACAGTTATTCACTGCAGTAAACATGAGAAGAATTAAAGCAGGGGTGCCCAAACTATGGCCCATGGGCTGGATCTTGCTCATAGTGCAATTAATCCAGCCCATGCCCTCCTCGCTGCTCCCGGAAGTGGAAGTAAAACACACATATGCAGAATACTGCCATAAATGACCTGCTGCCCAAAATGTTTGGGCATCCCTGAGTTAAAGGAAAAAGTGAGCTATTTTTCTTTATTATTATTATTATTATTATTATATTTGGACTTATATGCTGCCCTCTCGACAAGGCAACTCAGGGTGGCTCACAACAATACTACATCTAATACATTATACATATATCACAATACAGTAAAATAAGATACATTTAGCATACAATAATAGAAATAATATATATCTGTCCATCCCCTTTTTTCAGTCTTTTCTTTCTGATTTGCAAAGACCCCCAAACCTAAAGAAACAAACAGAAGAAAATTGTGTTGAAACTTTTGTTATGGGTCATCCTCTTTGTAGATTCTGAGATACAAGTGAAAGACTAGTTAAAGATTAGTGCAGATTCTAAAACTCAGTGTCTCAAATGCTCATAGACTAGAACAGCGATGCCAAACCTTGGCACTCGAGCTGTTCTTGAGCTTCAATTCCCAGAAGACCTGATCAGCAGGAGAGTTGACTTGGGCTTCTGGTAATTGAAGTCCAAGAACACATGGAGTGCCAAGGTTCACCATCATGGGACTAGAGTGTCAAGAATCTTGTTCATTGATTAAGCAGACTGACACTTCTGGGAAGTGTAGTCCAAGAAAATCTAATATGTACAGTTTGGAAAGCTCTGAAATTAAACATGTAAAATAAATATAGATACACAGGACTAATAGAAGACTGCCTGAATTCTTTTATCTTCCATAGTCTAAACCAGCCTTTCCTATCCTTTGGTTTTTGAACTTCAATTCCCAGAAGCCTAAGTCAATTCCCCAAAAACAATGATCAGCCAATGTACTGACTTAGGCTTCTGGAAACTGAAGTCCCTTTGTGGGGCATGTGCCCCATGTTGAGAACCACTGATCTAAACAAACAGTGGATCTTTCAGATGTTTTTGAACTGCAACTCCCATCATCCTGAATAGTTGTTATAGCTGATGGAATCTACTGGCCACTAACATCTGGAGGATCAAATGTTACCCACCCTAGCTTAAAAAGCCAAAAGTGTTGCTGTCAGGAGTGTTCATGGGGGAAATTCCATCAGGTAACACTGGAAGTAAAAGTCAGTGTTTTCAACCTCTTTACTTTAGAAGGTAGAAATTCCTCATTGTTTACATTTTCTATTTCACAAAGATGGGATGCTTTGCAAGTACACAGGCATCCCCTGGGCAACAGCATGAAGTTGGTTAATCTTTCCTATCCAGAAGCTTTGCACTGTAAGCTTATTGAATCCTTTTCAGTCAGGATTCACGCCCAGATATGGTACCAAGACTGCATTGGTCGCACTGATGGATGATCTCTGGCGTGAGTGGGATGGAGGTAATCCGTCCATCATGGCTCTTCTTGACCTCTCAGCGGCATTTGATACTGTCGATCATGGTATCCTTCTGGAACAGATTGGGGATCCAGGGCACTGTGTGATCCTGGTTTTCCTCATTTCTGAGGGGCCGGACCCAGTCAGTGTGGTTGGAGAGTGAGAGATCCAGCCGTAGGCTTCTTTAGGATGGGGTGTCGCAGGCCTTGGTGCTCTTGCCTCTCTTATTCAATATTTACATGAAGCCTCTGGGGAAGATTATCCATTCCCACTGGGTGAAGTACCATCAGTATGTTGATGATACTCAATTATACATCTCAGCCTGTGGTGATCCAAGCGATGCAGTTGAAGTCTTATCCAGGCTGGAGGCTGTGAGGGTCTGGATGGGGGACAATGGGCTACAACTGAATCCTGGCAAGACTGAGTGGCTGTGGGTAAGGGCCCCCTTGTTATCCTGAGAGTTACCACCTTTGGTACTGGATGGGGCTCTTTCGCCTCAGACAGACTAGTGCGTGATTTGGGGGTCCTCCAGGAGTCACGACTCCTGCTCAAAGAGCAGGTGGCAGTTGTGGCCAGGAGGGCTTTCGCTCAACTTCGAGTGATTTGCCAATTATGCCTGTTCCTGGACCGGGACTCCTTGCTTATGGTCACACATGCTCTGGTCACCTCCAGACTAGATTATTGTAATGCGCTCTACATGGGTCTGCCCTTGATGACCATTCAGAGTCTGCAACTGGTGCAAACTGTGGCTGCCTGCACAGTGATGGGGTGTGGCTGTTGTGCCCATGCCTCATCCCTGTTGCAAGAGTTGCATTGGCTGCTGGTGTGCCTCCAGGTGCAATTCAAGGTGCTGGTGATTACCTTTAAAGCCCTATATGGTAGTAGACCAGGTTACTTAAGAGACCATGTTACCCCAAGGACATCTGCCCATCCCACCAGAGCAGACCGGAAGGGCTCCCTAATGGTTCCATCGGCTAGAGAGGCTCGCCTCTCTAGCACTAGAAGGAGGGCCTTTTGGTATCTGCACCGGCCCTGTGGAACCTCCTGCCGACTGAACTACACCTCCAGGCAGAGCTATTGACCTTTAGGAAAGGCTTTAAAACTTGGCTGGCCCAGCAGGTGTGGGGTGCTGCTGGCTTATATGAAAAACCATTGGGGTTTTAGTTTTAATTTATTGTGAATGTTGGGAGGGCATTTTAATGACTTTTAAATGTTAAATATTTTTATGCTTTTAATTGCTGTAGGGATGTTTTTATACTTGAGTATTTTTATGGTTGATTGTAAGCTGCCCGGAGTCACTTCGGTAAGGGGGTAACAATAGAAATCAAATCAAATCAATAAATATTGATGAGCAAAATGGTCCTTTTTAGGACCACAAATGACAATAATTTCTATTAATATAGAGGGAACCTTTTCATACTAAGAGAAACTCTTGTTGTAAATGGAAATGTGGTGCCCGTTTTTGTGCATGAAGCTCACAGTGGAATTGATTCTGGGATGTATCTAATTGTTGAGAAACTCCACAAACAATACAAAATGCAATATTTAATTTAATTTAATTTAATTTAATTTAATTTAATTTAATTTAATTTAATTTAATTTAATTTAATTTAATAGTCATATTTATATATGCCGCCCACTCAGGCAGAACCCGACTCAGGGCAGCATTACAACAAGTTCTAAAAACACATAAAAACACTTTAAAAGACCCATATCCCACCCACTTTAAAAGACCCATTTCCCACCCACCCATCCCACCCACTATAAAAAGAAGAAGAGAGAGTTCTTAATTGTTTACATAAGCCAGCAGGCAGGGACCGTGTTCCCATTCGGGCCCCACACCTGCCCTGCCAGCCAGGTCTTCAATCCTTTCCTGAAGGGCAGCAATTCTCTTCGAAGTCTTAGATCTGTTGGCAAGAGGTTCCAGAGGGTTGGTGCGGACACGGAGAAGGCCCTCCTTCGGGTGCTGGATAAATGTGCACCCCTAGCTGATGGCACTATTAGAGAGCCTCTCCGGTCTGCTCTGGTTGGACGGGCAAACACTCTTGGGACGATGCGGTCTCTAAGGTATCCTGGCCCACTGCCATATAGGGCTTTAAAGGTTAAAACCAGCACCTTGAATTGCACCCGGAGACAAACTGGTAACCAGTGCAGCTCCCGAAGTAGCAGTGAGGCGCGGGCATATCGTCCGCATCCCATCACCACCTGGGCTGCCGCATTCTCGACCAGCTGCAGCCTCTGAATGGTCGTCAAGGGCAGCCCCATGTAGAGCGCATTACAATAATCTAGTCGGGAAGTGACCAGAGCGTGGGTGACGATAAGCAAGAAGCCCCGGTCCAGGAGCGTGCGCAACTGGCGAATCACCTGAAGTTGGGCAAAAGCCCTCCTGGCCACAACCGCTACCTGTTCTTCTAGCAGCAGCCACGAGTCCAGAAAGACCCCCAAGTTGCGCACTGGGTCTGTCTGGGGCAAAACAGCCCCATCCAGTACCAAAGATGGTAGCTCCCTGGATAACACAGGGCCCCTTATCCACAGCCACTCTGTCTTGCTGGGATTTAGCCGAAGCCCATTGGCCCCCATCCAGACCCCAACAGCCTCCAGGCATCCAGATAGAATTTCAACGGCATCACTGGGGTCCCCACAGGCCAAGATGTACAACTAATATTTTTAACACAAGCTATTATAGTCCTCAATAGACTACTCTGAAGAGGATAACATAGAAATCTTGTTGGTTAAACTGGCTGTGTGTTTAGTTACATCAATTTATAAACTACACTGCTTTAAAAAGAGGTCTAACATGGAAAACCAAAGCGCTCACTTTCTAGTTGGAAATCTCAACAGCCATAGCAACATGATGAAAATCGAGAAGCTGATATAAAATAGGTAGATGCCTTATACATGATTCTAAACTAGCTAATTCATTTAACAGTGACAGGTGACAGAGAGGTTAAAATCCAGATCTGATTTTTTGTTACTGAACCTACAGGTATAGCTCAACAGTGCTTCAAGAATATAGGTGATTCAAACCGAAACATTCAACACATACCCATTCTATATAGGATCTATTCAGACACCCAACCTCAATCCATAGCAGTGTTTCCCAACCTTTGGTTTTTGGACTTCAAATCCCAGAAGCCTAAGTCAATTCCCCAAAGCACTGATCAGCCAATGTAGTGACTTAAGCTTCTGGGAATTGAAATACCCCTGTGGGGCATGGGCCCCATGTTGGGAACCACTATTCTATAGAATTTGTACAATTTTAAAAACTAACTGGGACACAATTTTGCTTCAAATTGCCACTTAATCAAAGAACTAGGACTGCAGTGACTCAGTGGTTAAGAAGCTCACCTTGATAGCTGGAAAGTTGGCAAGTCGGCAGGTCAAGACCTGAGTACTGGATGATGGAATGAGCACCCGTCTCTGTCCCAGCTCCTGCCAACCTAGCAGTTCGAAAGCAAGGAATTACAAGTAGATAAATAAGGACCACTTTGGTGGGGAAATATCTTGGGGACATGAAAGGAGCCTCAGTCAGGTGTCCCCTGAGCGGAGTTCCTCCAGAAAATATCCTTTTAACCCAGAAAGCATCTTTGTGTGCTTCTGACTTGATTAAAAAACAACAACCAAAGAACCATGATCAATTTGTAATTTCCACTTTGGAATGTTTTCATGCCTCCATTCCACAAGGGTGCTGGAGCATCTACATCCCAGGTCTTATTACAATAAAACCTGGGATAAATTAGATCTCAACTCTTACAGAAATAAAAAGAACGCACTGAATAAATGTATAACAGAGTTTGACATGGCAAGAAGCAGCCAGAAAGTTCAAAGGCTACTGATAAGTCTGGACAATGATCCAAACAAAATATACTGTGTGCAAAGATAACCACAAACCAAATAGCAAATCAATTGGTTTTGGTAGGGAAGTGTAATTTGTTGAATTTCAAGGGAGGCACAATCACTGGGGGAAAAACAAAGGAGCAGACTTGGTCACTTGACATTTCCATACACCTGGAATTTCATCTATGCTGATGATTTTGCCTTGACAATCTGGGGGAAACTGTTTAAGACAAAGTCCTCAAACACCAGCTATCCTCTGCCTTAGAAGATATTTCCTTATACTGTATTATAAAAGCAACCTCAGCTGAAACCAAACCTTTTAAAAATACAGACCAGTGCCTTTCACTTAAAGAACAGAGAAGCAAAGAAGAAGCTCAAAGTTACCTGGGAAGACATGATTTTGGAACATTGCCCTATCCCAAAGTATTTGAGCATCACTCTGGATAAACTCTGACCTATAAAAATATGTGAAAACCCAAAACAGAAAGTTGCCACTAGAAAGTTGCCACATGGTGATGGGGTGTGGGCATTATGCCCATGCCTCACCCTTGTTGCGGGAGCTGCATTGGCTGCCGTTGTGCCTCCAGGTGCAATTCAAGGTGCTGGTGATTACCTTTAAAGCCTTACATGGTAGTGGACCAGGCTACTTAAGAGACCGCATCACCCCAAGGATATCTACCCATCCCACCAGAGCATACCAGAGGGGCTCCCTAATGGTATCAACAGCTAGAGAGGCTCATCTCTCTAGCACTAGAAGGAGGGCCTTTTCGGTATCTGCTCTGGCCTTGTGGAACCTCCTGCCAACCAAACTATGCCTCTAGTCAGAGTTATTAGCCTTTAGAAAAGGCCTCAAAACTTGGCTGGCCCAGCGGGTGTGGGGTGCTCCCTGTGTAGCAGCCCCCCCCCCCCCGGCTGGTTCATATGAATGGTCATCTGGGTTTTAGTTTTTAACTGTTGTGAAAGTGGAGGGGTATTTTAATGCTTTTTAATGCTTTTATGATTTTAATTGTTATTGTGGGGATGCTTTTATATTTTAGTGTTCTTATTGGTTAGACCATAAGCCACCCAGAGTCGCCTTGGTGAAGGGGCACTGATAAAATTCTAACTAAATAAATAAATAAATAAATAACTTTCTAAAGAAACTAGCTGGTTCAGACTGGGAGCCCATCCACAAATGATAAGAACAACAGTTCTGTCTCTGCTATTCCTTAGCAGAATAAGCTAGCACCTTAAAGTATAAGTCAACATGTCTTAAGCAAATGAATACATCTGGCTACCTGTAGCTTTCCTCCACAGAAAAAGTCTATTATTTGGCTGGCATTGCCACTCTGAAAGTACACCGAGAAGAACTAGCAAATAAGAAACAAAATGAAAGTGCGGCACCAAAATGGCCGCCGCGCTCTTTGCGGGGCCCCCCACCCGGACTCAGACATCCGGGTGAGTTAGGGGCGTGGCCACCCCTCTATAAAAGGGGTGGCCACGAGGCAGCCGAGCTGCCATTTTAAAAAAGCAACGGAGAGGAGAAGTTTTCTCCGTCGCTGTTCCTCCGGTTCTTCGGCTCTTTAGCCCTTGACTTTCCTGGCTGGGAAGGAAGGAGTTTCACGGAGCTTTTGGCTTGCTTGCTCTGTGTTTTTTGGCATCGGTCGATCCCTGGAAAGGGATCCTGCTATTCGATATGCCTCCCAAACGGAAGGCCCCAGCGACGAAACCGCGGCCAACGGGGAGGACTTTTGCTGGCCCTGCACAACGCGGGGGGCAGCCCTCAGGTCGGAGGACCAGGGCTGCGCCCACGCGGCAGGGCACTACCTCCACCGATACCGGTGGGGTGATGCAGGCTGCTTGGCCCTCGTCTAGCCAGCCTTCAACTGGCCCTTCTGGGGCTTCGGCCCTCGGCCCGCAGTTGCCGGCCATGGGTCCAGTCAGCGGGGGTGGGCCCGGTGCTGGTGCACAGCACGTTCCCCCTCCGGCCCCTCATGGACCGGAGTTTTGGGCATGGCCCTATTCGGGCCCAGGCTCTCATGTTGGGGTTCCTGGTCAAATGCCTGATGGGCCGTCCGGCCCACCCGGCTCACTTTATACTGGGGGATCTGTGGCAGTTGATGCATTGCTAACACGTTTAGCAGTGCTTGAGGCATCCTTGGGGATGGCACACAACCCCATGTCAGGTGGCCCTTCACTCTGCGGGGGGCCCTTCGGGTTCACCGGCTACCTCGACGGCCGCCACACTGCAACAAGCGGCCAGCCGGGTTGAGCTGCTTGAGACGCTCCGGCCTGCCCCTGCCGGTGTCTCGCAGCTCCCTGTTCGTCCGGAGCTACAGCAGGAGAGTGGTCAGGTGTGGCCCCAGAGCTCGATTCCAGTCGCGAGCTCCGACGCCCGCCGTGGGCCGTAACCCCCAGTGGGGGCGGCTCACGGGGGTGCACCTAGTGAGTATCAGGTTCAAGTTAATGCACCCACATCACAGCCCACTTCCAATGGTGGGGTTCAGTGGCCATGGCCTCGTCAAGTTGCCAGCCTATCCCAGTGCCCCTTGGTTCCATACTGGTGCAGCGTTGGGGGTGGGGGTTTCCGCCCCCGGGGCAGTGCTGGGCATCGCAGGGACTGTCCAGGTTCCGCTGCGTATGCCCCGGGTACCTAATGTGCCAGTGACGGCCTTGCCGACGGCTGGTTATTCGTTGCCCCTTGGTGATCATTTGTCCCAGGTCATGAGGGAAAAGATTTGGCGGGGGGAGTACGTGGATATATTCTCCCTATTGAACCGTGAGCCCACTAAGGAGGAGAGAGAGGGACAGGATGACAGGGACAAAGAGCTGTCCCACCGTCGTAAGCCACCACGCACCTGGGCCAACTGGTTGCCCGCATATCTTATTTATATGGCGGTGTACCTCAGGGCCCGGCCTGACCTGGCCATTCCTATGGTCCAATATTTGGACAATATTTACAGGGCAATGGTGGATTTTCCTGGCCCATTGTGGTTGGCTTACGATGAGGAATTTAGAATGAGGGTGCCCTTGCACCCGGAGATGAGATGGGATGAGCCCTGTCAGAAATTGTGGCTATTGTACATGACCCCCACGCGTCCGGCGCCTGGGGATAGGTACCATTGTGGACATGCCATTCAGCGAGCTGCTCCAACGCAGGCTTCCGCCAGCCGGCGGGGCAGGGGGTTCCAGCCCGCTTGCTGTGTTGGAGCTTCTCGGCTAGCGGTGTGTGCAATAAGCGGCAGTGCCGATACAAACATGAGTGTCCCTCTTGCGCTGGCCCCCATGCCGCCGCCGCGTGTCCGCGGGCCGGCGGGTCACAGGGCAGAGGTAGAGGTGGACAGGGAGCGGGCAGAGCTTCTGCTGATGGAGCTAGCCAGACAAAAGACCCCCTCCCCAGTTAATGTGTATATGTTGGAGCGATGGCTCTCAACTTATCCAAGGAGAGAGGACGCGAGGTACCTCCTTGAGGGTTTCCAGTCGGGCTTCCGTATCCCATTCAAAGGAGTGCGGGGACCCCAAGATGCACCCAATTTACTGTCCCTGAAGGGTAGAGAAGAGGTGGCTGCCCTGAATATCGCTAAGGAGGTTGAGGCCAAGAGGGTGGCAGGCCCCTTTCCCAACCTGAAGGTCCCCCCTCTGGGGGTGGTACCCAAAAAGGCCCCAGGGGAATTTCGTTTAATCCACCATTTATCGTACCCGGCGGGTTATTCGGTCAATGATGCTATCCCTGATGACCTTTGTTCGGTCAGGTATACGTCCTTTGACCAAGCCCTGCGAATGGTGCGCTCTTGTGGTCCTGGTGCCCTCCTGGCAAAATGCGACATTAAATCGGCATTCCGATTGTTGCCAGTGCACCCGGAGGACTTTGAGCTATTGGGTTTTAGGTTCCAAGGGAAGTTCTTTGTAGATAAGGCCATGCCTTTTGGCTGCTCTATATCCTGTTCAGCATTTGAACGTTTTAGCACTTTCCTTCAGTGGGCCTTTGTTCGCAGGTCCGGGTCTCGGTCTGCAGCCCATTACCTCGATGACTTTTTGTTCGGGGGTGAACGGGGCTCGGACACGTGCACGCGTCTCCTCACCACATTTCAGATGCTAATGCAGGAACTGGGTGTCCCTTTAGCGCCCGAAAAGACCGAGGGCCCATCCACTACCCTCACATTTCTGGGTATTGAAATTGACACGGTCGCACAGGCATCCCGGTTACCCATCGATAAGATCACCCGGATCTCCGCGATGGTTTTGGCCTTGCTGGCCAAACGTAAAGTGTCACTTCGTGAGCTTCAGGTGCTACACGCCCATCTTAACTTTGCCTGCAGGGTGGTTACGCCTGGCAGGGCATTTGCTCGGCGCCTATGCGACGCCATGTCTGGCCTGACAAGGCGCCATTATAGGGTCCAGCTAACCAGGGGCATGCGGGCTGACCTTTTGGTTTGGCTCTCATTCCTGCGGGACTTCAACGGGGTCTCCTTTTGGAGGTCCAACCTTTTAGTTTCCCCTAGGTTTCAAGTACAGTCGGATGCCTCCGGCTCCCTGGGATATGGGATTTACTTCCAGGGGAGGTAGGCTTATGGCCAATGGCCTCCAGCATGGCGGGGCACGGATCGCCTCCGCGATCTTACATTCCTTGAGTTTTTTCCAATCCTGGGAGCTTTGATGCTGTGGGGCGAGGAGTGGGCCAACTCTGTGGTTCACTTTTGGTGTGACAATGCTGCGGTAGTGCACATTGTCAATGCTCAGACGTCTAAATCACCCAGGGTGATGGCTTTAGTTCGCCAATTCGTGTTACGTAGCCTCAACGTGCTTTTTAGGGCCAGACATGTACAGGCATTAATAATGATATTGCCGATGCTTTATCCCGCCTGCAGATCCCCCGGTTCCGCGCCTTGGCTCCGGACGCAGAGGAATTCCCCTCGCCACTCCCGGCCGAGATTTGGACATTTGGCAAGGAGAGGTGAACCGGGCGATTGGCATGTCCTTGGCGCCCCGCACGCGTAAGGCGTATCATCATGCTTTCGTTCAATTTAAAAAAAATTGTGTGCAACTTCAGTTGCCCGAGGTGTGGCCCATTCCAGTGGAACAAGTTTTACAATTCATGGTTTATTTACACAGTCAGGGCCTCGCTCCCCGCACTATAGCATCCAGGCTGTCAGCACTGGCATTTATTGCCAAGGTGAGGGGTTTTGCTGACAGCATGAACGATTTTCGCATACGGCATGTTTTGGAGGGGTGAACACGGGAACGTGGCCGCCGCCCGGACACTCGTCACCCAATTTCCCCAGGGGTGCTCACACACCTTGCATGAGGCTGGCCTAACCTATGTTTTGACAGGTATGAGGCAGCTCTTTTTCATGCGGCTACCACGGTGGCCTTCTTTGGAGCGCTCCGCATCAGTGAGTTGGTACTACTGTCTAAGGCGGATGCGACTCGTAGGGCACTGGAACTCGACGATGTCTATGTTTCTAATGAGTGGGCTCAGTTGAGGATACGGTCCTCAAAAGTTGATCAGCATGGCGTAGGCAGTGGAGTTAGACTGCTATGATGTTCCATTGCAGATATCTGTCCGGTTGGTGCCCTACAGGAGTTCTTGGCAGTGCGTGGCACGCACCCTGGCCCATTTTTCTGCCACCAGGATGGGTCTCCCCTTACTAAATTTCAATTTTGGAAGGTGACCCGTATGGCACTTTCCAGTGTTGGCCTCCCAGGGGCTCGTTACGGCACCCATTCATTTAGAATAGGTGCTGCTTCAACTGCAGCTGCATTTGGGTACTCTGAGGCTGATATACGCCGTATGGGAAGATGGGGATCTATGCGTTTTGCATTATATGTTCGTCCTCTTCAGGCATGAGTACCAGTTAAGTCACTGTTCTCTTTTTTCTCTTACAGACCCTGTGTGTCCCCGCACACCGGTGGCAGTATGGCTGGTGGGCCACAGTTACATGCACTGGGCAGCGCAGTATGCTGCGGCGACAGAGTGGGGACCCCAGCTTGGACTGCGTGCGGCCGCATGCATACGTTGGTACCGTAAGCGTGGAATGAGATGGCGGGAACTGTTGCCATTCCTTTTCTCCATTAGGGATGCTGAACCGCCTGATGTCCTTGTACTGCACCTCGGGGGCAATGACCTCGGCCAGGTCACTGGCCTTTCTTTAAAATTCGCGATTTGCAGAGACCTAGCTTATTTGCATTATGTGTGGCCATTCACAAGGCTGCTATGGTCGGACATCATACCACGTCACGCTTACAGGGGAGGTATTGACCTCCGTGCCCTTGACCGCGCTCATCGCTCGGTGAACAGGGCAGTTGCCCAGTTCGTGGCAGACAAGGGTTTGGGGATGGTCATCCGACACCCCACCATTAGTTTACAAAATTATGATCTGTATGCAGGGGATAGGGTCCACCTGTCGGCTAGAGGTCTGAACCTCTTTCTGGAAGATTTGCAAGCAGGCCTGTTGACCGAGCTGACGGTCTGGGGGGGGCGGTGAGTCTTCATTGAAGCCTCCCTGTGTGGCGGGTAGCACTGGTAAGGTAAAGATTTATGACCCATAGGTATCCGGCAGGTTCGCAATTGACTGGCCAACACTTAGACAGGTACAGGTGTAATAACGTTGACCGGTCAACGACGAACCAGGCAAGGGGTGATGGCAGGAGCTTTTCAGCATGCATCACCCCGTGATTTGACGGATACACGTCAGAGGGTGGGGTCAGTAGATAGTTTATTGACTACGGTCAACAATTTGTTTGTGTCAACAAACAAATTGATACAAATGGATACATTGTAGCCAATTGCCGTTGGCAATTTTGGGAGGAACCTTACCAGTGTTACTGCGGCCTGCTTGCCTTAAGAATTATAATTGGATGAGTACCAATTGAAAGTTATAATTCGGACTAGGGCATTATTCAATAAAAGTGGCCTAATGCCTTTATCCATATACCGGTGTCTGAGTCTTTCTTTGGGGGGTGCGCCTGCAATGAAAACGCGGCGCCAAAATGGCTGCTGCACTCTTTGCGGGGGGCCCCCCCACCCGGACTCAGACATCCGGGTGAGTTAGGGGGCGTGGCCACCCCTCTATAAAAGGGGTGGCCACGAGGCAGCCGAGCTGCCATTTTAAAATAGCGACTGAGAGGAGAAGTTTTCCCTCCACCCCCTCCCTAGTGAACAGTGTGATATTTTGGTCGCTTCGGGGCCGGGTGGGAATTTTTGGTTGGAACCCACAATTGGCCCTTGGGTTCTGGCTTTTTTGCCCATCCCACACTGTTGCTGAGTTTTGATATAGGGGTTTTCTTTCTCTTGACTTTGGTCACTTAGGCGGGTAGCACTGGTAAGGTAAAGATTTATGACCCATAGGTATCCGGCAGGTTCGCAATTGATTGGCCAACACTTAGACAGGTACAGGTGTAATAACGTTGACCGGTCAACGACGAACCAGGCAAGGGGTGATGGCAGGAGCTTTTCAGCATGCATCACCCCATGATTTGACGGATACACGTCAGAGGGTGGGGTCAGTAGATAGTTTATTGACTACGGTCAACAATTTGTTTGTGTCAACAAACAAATTGATACAAATGGATACATTGTAGCCAATTGCCATTGGCAATTTTGGGAGGAACCTTACCAGTGTTACTGCGGCCTGCTTGTCTTAAGAATTATAATTGGATGAGTACCAATTGAAAGTTATAATTCAATAAAAGTGGCCCAATGCCTTTATCCATATACCGGTGTCTGAGTCTTTCTTTGGGGGGTGCGCCTGCAAAGGAATACAGCACCAAGTCCATCTATTTCATGACATCAACCCCCTAATGGCTAAAATAGAAGTTTTCTTCACACCTCTTAAGCCTGTGATGGCGAACCTTGGCACTCCAGATGTTCTTTGACTTCAATTCCCAGAAGCCCAAGCCCCTGTTAATCCACACGAATGGGTTTGCTGCTATTCATCCGGCCCGCGCCACCCTCGTCGCCTCCGGAAGCGGAAGTAAAACGTGCCTAGATGGAGGAAGGGTTAACCCAGAAGAGTCTTAACCGTATGGGCACATTTTACTTCCGCTTTCAGGAGCGATGAGGGTGGCGTGGGCCGGATGAATAGCAGCAAACCCATTTGTATAGATTCATGGGGGCTTGGGCTTCTGGGAATTGAAGTCCAAGAACATCTGGATTGCCAAGGTTCGCCATCATGGGCTTAAGCTCTAAATATGAAACCAGAAGTGACTAGGCTAAACCTATGGAGAGCAAAAATAACACCGCTTGCTGAATGTTTGGATGTCAATGAGTGCTTCTTACCAGGACAGGTTTTTGGCTGGACCATTTGGAAACCACTTAAATGACTTTGAAGCAAAGTAGAAAAGTAAAAAAATAATCAGGATAGATATTCTGTGAATGTGGAGAAATTTAAACAAAGCAGCATTTATGTGTATGCAATTTATGCCCTCCCGCATATACAAAAGACAATCCAATAAATGGCCAAGGCAATGCTGTTGAATTAGCCCGTTTCTGGTCAAAAAAAATCTAATTATTTTAACATCCATAAATCTAAATTGTACAAAAATAAAGCTCTTGATTTTTATACTTATCTGATTACAATATATATTTCAGATACTTTATTATATTTTTAAAAAGTTACATGACCAAACAATGGACAACTCAATCTCCAACTAAACTGTCTTGAATCCTTAAAGTTAGTTGTGGGGAAAAACCTATCTGAATATGCGATATACAGGTATATACAGTACAGTAAAACCCCTATTTACGGGAAAAAGTCCGTTCCGTAGGCTTTTGCTTAAATAGGTTTTTTATGTAACTCGAAGCAAACCCATAGGAAAAATTATTTTTTACGTAACTCGAAGCAAACTCATAGGAAATTGTGTAAATTGGGACATGGTTTTAGCACAAAATCATTATGTAAGTTGAATTTTCTGTAACTCGAGGCATTTGTAAGTCAGGTTTTACTGTACTACTATTTATACTATATTTTATCTCTACATGTGTGTATGTGTGGTTTCAGAGAGAAAGAGAGGCAAACAGTAGTTGGCTTCTCAGACGTTTAAGAAAACAGTAGCAAAAGTCTGAAGATTTCAAGTTGAAGAGGGGTTAATTTAAAATTGAGCAGAATCTATTTGATAGAGTCATTTTTTGTAAAAAAAAAAAAAGTGATTTGATCATTCTTGCATATCAAGGATTGCCCTTCTGCTCTAACAACTGAGCCAAGACTCAGTTCCCAAATACTATGATGGCTTCTGTTAATTAGATAGTTTGTCTATGATGGGTTGTTGACACTGAGTTGATTTGTGTTAAATAGTTTTAAGATATTCTGTAAGGCATTCACAGGCTAGTGGAAGCAATGTTCATTCAAATTCAGGGTATGATTTCTACCTAGATTGAAGCCAGCTTTTTCTCTCTACTTATTCTCTACCTGTCGATTAACAAAATTACTCTACATCTTGTCTCAGACATCTCAGCAGCAGACGTGTATTTCCAGATACTAGATGTAACATATCACAAGTAAAATGTTAGTAGTAATGTTACTTTGCAGAGCAATGAAGGCATCATAATGTTCTTGTTGCAAAATAAAGAAACAAATTAGTACTTACATTGACTTGCTTAGTGAAATAAGGAATGATTACTTGTCATTTCCAAAATATTCGTTCAGGGGTTCATTCTGAGGAGATGCTGTCAATTTGGGTTGGTTTTTTTTTTTTTGTATATTCTAAGTGTCTTTTTCTAAAATAATAACAATTAAATAAGAATTAATGATCAGCAGATTGCTTGATGTGTTATCTTTTTAAAATCATGTTTCAACATCTGATTCCTCTGGTAACTTTGTTTATATGTCACTAAATGCTTCTTACACAAACCCTTCTTCAATTAGGAACAAGATAGAAGTATTTTCATTTTTAATCACCTCCTCTGGTCAGTGTTTCCGCACTTTTTATGAAGAGTGTCACCTATCCCATTATATTGCCTTTTCTTGCTATCACTCTCAGTTGACCTCATTTGTTCTCTATGGTATGATTACAATCCCATGATCAGTTCTGATTAGCTGCATGGATGTTGTGACATTATTCTGTTAACCACAGGAGCTATACTAAATAGGATTATCCAGATGATTAATCCAGGAAGAATTGTGCTTTGCTAAATTGCTTCAAGCGGTGGCATTTTATATCCTTGTACATAATGTCATCCCATTGAGCCTGATTGGCTTGCTAGAGTGACCCATATGATCAGTCCAGGAAAGAGAAGAGAAAAGCAGATAGAGAAACAAAGGCTAACAGGTGAATTAATAAACAGGAAAAGTGTTGTTTACTGTAGTGCACAAAGGCACCAGTTTGCCGCTTTATAGAGCACAAACAGTGTTTCTCTGTTTGAAAGGACTTGGAATCTCTGGGCAGGGAAGCAAGAGGAACAATATGTGTTTCTTTCAGCTACATACACAGATGTCTTAGTTGCTCAGTGACAGAAGGGCACGGAATTAGATGGTTCTGCCAAAGGCTGCACAGATAAGAATAAAAAGAGATGATATCATACACAATTCTAATACAATTTACAAGAATTTTTAAACAAAAATCAGATAATACAGAAGAGCCGAAGTAGCATTATTTTACAATAATACCTGGATAAGAAAAACACACATTTAGCTTTTCTCCACTGGCAGAAAAATGAACAGTGGTAGCAAATCTCAGACTTTCCCACTTCTTCAGATTTTCATGTCCTCTAAACATTTGGTCCAGAGGTAAGGGCCCTGGGGCCTTGGGTTACTCTTTGGAAAGATTGGAAGGATGCAATCAAGATAAAGAGAAAGGATAATAGATAAACATTGCTTCTTCCTTTTTGCCAGAAGGATTCTTCATGGATCTAAAGCTTTCTGTAAATGGAAGGCATCCTTTCATTTGTGGGAGATATATTTATGATTCAAGCCAATATGGCATAAATTTGACTTTGTGTATTATATAAAAATTTGAGTGACAGACATTTCTTCGCTTGTGTTACTCAAGCAAGAATACCAGCCACGGCTTGTTTTCTATAAACTTCCCATTAAACATGCAATTATTTTTGCAGTCTTCTATTCCCTTCAAACATGCCAGTTTTGACAGCAAAGGGCATAAATAGGGAAAAGTTGAGTTCTTTCTCTTTATATAAGACAAGAGCTAGAATGATAACATGATTAAGGTGTTTTGTGGGGACCTGGCAGATCCAGGTCCAAGCCTCTGTTGAGCCATAAAACTCACTGTTTGGCCTATCATCTGAGAATGAAGTGGTGGAAAGCACCATGTCAGTTCTTCTTCTTCAGTGTGTAGGCCAAACGCGAAATTGCCAAAATGAAGCCACCTTTTGGTGAGTTCATTCTGCACTTCCTTTCGCCTGACTGAGTGTGAGAACAATTAGCCCTCAACACAAGGTTGCCATTACCAGGGTACGACCAATTGTGGTTCAAGAATACCACAATCTTCTAGGAGGTTCGTTTTGTGTACCCCAGGAATGTCAGTAACAGAAGCAGATTACCACTGAATAAATCCTTCCTTTTTCCATTTTGTACTGCATGCCACTTGTCTCATTGCACATGAGCTGTGTAGACATCACAATGAAAAAAGAAAGAAAATCTCTGATCAGTGTCCATCTGCAGCCGCTGATGACATTATTCTCTTTGCCCAGACAAACCTACACAACATGATCTTTGACTATGTATTTTGATGGTAAAAGCCAAAGAAATCTGGAAATGTTTTCAGATTACTCCACAATTAATCAATTTCCCACCTGTTTTCCATGTTTTATTTTAAAGTCATATTTTTAAAATCCCCATTTTCTTCTCAACCCTATTTCCATAATATCTGTCTGTTCGTAAGTAATTCCCATTTTGCTCCTTAATTCATGTATTTTCACCCCTTTTCCCATCTTGGATTTCTATTTGCTTATTGTTTCATATCTCTTTTCTCAACTTCATTCTCCACAAGTTGATGACAATTCTCCTTCAGCACATGGATATGTTGCTGAACTGAGAGAAGTCTTGATTTTTTTTCAAAAATGTTTTTTTAATGTTTTGTAAGTAGGAATAACACTTGCATATGTGCCTTTCTGGGTTAAAAGGGATGTCAATCATCATGCTGAGAATATAAACAGATTGCTAGCGTGGGTTGAAAAGGAATTTTCCCCCACAGATTTCTACAAGTTCGGGAAGAAAATTGACCAGTTAGGTCAAACCTATTCCTTTACCTTCCAAAGTGAGATTCTTTCCTCCAGTTCAATCCAGTTTTGGGGGGCGGTGGATTTTTTTTTTTTTTAAAAGCAAGCAAATGGTGAGCTATTCTTTGATAGAAAGTCTGTTTTCCAATTTTTTATACTATTTTACCATCAAGATTTTTGCCTTTATCTCCCAAACCAGTTCTATATTCTTTTATAAAAAGGACAAATATACCCATGGCATGACAAACTCTCTCTTCATGTCAATATCCTTATGATTTCAGTGGGGTGACACTAGTGTAATCAGTCAAGCTGCACTGAAGAAAAGTAGTAGTAATAAAACTGTAATTTTTTACCAGTTTAAAGCAAGTAAAACATGGCCTTGCAATTACACTCTTAGGGGACTGTGATGGCTTAGTGGTTAAGATGCTAAACTTGACGACTGGCAGGTCAGCAGGTCAAGTTTTGAGTACCGCACCACAGAGTGAGTTCCCATATCTGTCCCAGCTCCTGCCAACCAAGCAGTTCAAAAGCAAGAAATTACAAGTAAATAAATTGTTACCACTTCATTGGGAAGGTAAAGAGCGTTCCGCACACTCCAGTGTCTAGTCATGCCTGCCACATGTCAATGGAAATGTCTGCAAACACAGACAGCGCTGGCTGTTTGGCTATTTTTTTAAAAATATTGTTAGATTTCTATACCGCCCACTCGACCATGGCCGACTCAGAGATGAGCACTGAACCCTAGAGTTGGATAGGACTGGCTTTCAAGCAAGGACAACTTTTACCTTTAGTTACACCCTTAAAAATATATGTAATCACATACTTGTGATATAATCTATTTGCTTTTTTGTGTGGCCGTTTCTTTCATTTACTATTCATTTTTGAAGTCTTGTTAAAAATAATGGGCTAAACTAAATCAGTTGTACTTAGGTCTCTTAAAAATCAATTAAATGGTTTTAAATGGTGATATATTGCTGGATATCATAGTGGTGTGTTGTTGGACAGCGGCTTCGATGAGTCTCTCTAGGATGGTCCATTCCCCTATCACAGTTCATCGGGAGACGAGGAAGGCGGCCGCGACCGCAGGTGGCGTGCTCACTGCTTCCCTTCAAGTTCCCAGGAGGAGGAGGAGGAATTCAGCCAGTTTGACCAATTGTGATACCTAATTTTTTGTTCAGTTTGGTGAACCAGTTGTTAAATTATTTGAATCCCACCACTGGGCCCATTCCAGAGATTTTCTATAGGGCTAGAGACAAAGGTGTTCTGACCTCCCTTATTAATTCCAAAGAGAAAGCTAGGAACAATAGTTTATTCCTTATGTAAAGTTGAAGAGCTCCTGTGTTGCAGTGCTTAAGCTGCAGTACTGTAGCCATGAGCTGAGCTTGATCCCAACACGTTCAGCCATCCATCCTTCCGAAGCTTGTTGGGGACAAAATGCTAATTACCTTGTGATCCCTTCAGAGAGTGTTCTAAGTGCTAAGGATATGGTATAAAAGTGTAATTGCTACTGCTATTGTAGGACCAGTTCCGCTGTGTAAGCAATAGGTGTGTGTGTCCTTCAGGAGAATTGTTAGTGTGGCTTGGACTCACATGATGCTTCTGTCAATCATTCTTTTGACTCTTGTCAAGATCACTCATATTTCTGCATCACTCCTTTATCAGAGAAAGCATGTGGGACTGTGGACTCAATGTTTGACTTATGTATACATGGTTTAGAAACCTGCTTGTGAGATGTTCTAAATTGCATGTGGAGCATATGTGAATAGAACAGATCCCATTGCAGACTTTCCCCAACACTTGGAGGGTAGAGAGTCATATGAGAGAGCTGTAGTATACTACTACTACTACTACTACTACTACTACTACTACACACACACACACACACACCCCTCGTCCATATCCTGAAGGCTGTGGCAGTCCATTGCAGGCCTGGTGCTGAATCCTGCATATTTCATTTCATGTGTGCTGCTGGAGATGGCTCTGTGATCATAGTGTGTAACTTTATATATAGTTAAAACACAATTAAGCAAATAATACTAGTAAAAGTATGTTGAATTGAAATATAATTTTAAAAGACATCTGTTAAAAACAGCACAAGCAGCCTGCCAAAAGATTCCTACATGTCACACAGGTTCCCATCAAATCGCAATGGGTTCTAGGTCAGTTCTTGACAGAATTGTAGCTTAAAAGAGGTAGTTTTAATTTAGACATAAAAGAGAAGTTCTGAAATAGTTACTGTAAATATTCTAACAAAGCACTTTTTTCCTATTTCCTTGTTTTCTATAGCCTTTGTAGATCACAGTAAACACAATAAATTAATCATGAAGAGCAATTGCTGCAGAGTAGAAGATTCCTGAAACAGCATCTTCTGTCATTCCTGAACATTATTTATTATTGTCAGGCACTTGTCACTCACCTAATTAGGCTTCTCTGATACCTTGAGATTCAGGGACCAAAACCAGCAGTAGTCTACCTGTTTCCTGCAATTGATGGGGAGGAGAAATTACATCTGTTATTTGCACCATCAGGTGTTTGAATGTCAAGTGAACAAGAACAGGATGGCCACCTGGGATTCTGAGGCTGAAATACAAGTAGGAAATTATAGAAGCAGAAAAAGAAAACCAAAGCAAAAAATTTGAAAGTTTTTTAAAACCAAGATGGGAAAGAAAACAGAAGTAGAGCAATATGTGCTATGGAGTGGAAGCCATACACTCTGTAGCAGCTGCGTCATGCGATCTGGTACCTAATGGGAATCAATATAAATAAGATGTTATTTACTCACCTTCTTCCATAATTTAAAAAACCCAGAAGTCACAACCTTTGACATCAAACAACATGATGTTTTATTCTACACCATATCAAAATACTGAATGTCTTAACTATTTTTGAACTTCAACACTATCTATACAAGGTTTACTAATTCTCCTCACTGCTCCCCTGGGAAACGGCTCAGTCTTTTCCTTCAATGTCTTGGCCAAACTCAGTCTTTTCCAGAACCAACGTACATGTCTATGACAATGTAGACAAGTGGATAGACACTGCAGGTTGTGTTCCTCTAACCCATGCTGGCATCTAGTATCCTTTCCTCTTCTCTTATACCACCCTCATCTTAACCTATAAATCCAAGTGTTCACCGTTGGAACTGGCTATAGGTTGCTATGCGTCGCCCTACTGACCCGCACCCACCCTTCCTGCGCACGGCCGAATTGCCTACGCAGGTCAACGAAGGATTTAAAAATCCGGCACGGGGGCCTCAGCCCCACAAACGGCAAGAAAGGGAAAGAACTTCACTTCCCAACATTCCTTGCGCCGTGCCACACCAGAGCCAATCAGGCTGAGAGGCTCTCGCACGGCGCAGCGTTCGGAATCGCGCCGCAGCCAATCAAAACAAAACCATTTTAAAAAAACGCAGCACAAACAGAAAGCACCAACCCATTACTACAAGCCCCAGCGTCCTGCGCGCCATGAGCACGCAGAACGCTGAGGAAAACGGCGCCCGAAAAATTAAAAAGAAAAACAACTCACCGCATCACAGCCAAACACACACCAGCCGGCTTTCTTTCCCTCACCCATGGCGCCTGGAGTTTCCCCTTTAATATCAGTGGGTGGGGGCTGCGACCCCCCTCTCCGCTGGCTTTTCTAGGGTTGGGAGGTTTGTGGGGAGAAAAGGGGAATGTTTCCCAAACCCTTCTGGACTCAGGACACCAGGGAGAGGGGATCGATTCCCACCCCCCTCCTTAAAAAAACTCCGTCTTTTCTACTCTTTAAAAACGGAGTTGTTTTAAGGAGGGGGGGAGGGAAACGATCCCCTCTCCCTGGTGTCCTGAGTCCAGAAGGGTTTGGGAAACATTCCCCTTTTCTCCCGACAAACCTCCCAACCCTAGAAAAGCCAGCGGAGAGGGGGGTCGCAAGCCCCACCAACTGATATTAAAGGGGAAACCCTGATCTACTTTCACAACTCCACACAAACAAAGCACCATAAAACAATAAAGCCCCCCTCCCTACCACCTAGCCCACCCTTCGTAACCCCCAACGACCATGCCCCCCTCCCCACCACCTAACCCACCCTTCCTAACCCCCAACGACCATGCCCCCCTCCCCACCACCTAACCCACCCTTCCTAACCCCCAACGACCATGCCCCCCTCCCCACCACCTAACCCACCCTTCCTAACCCCCAACGACCATGCCCCCTCCCCACCACCTAGCCCACCCTTCCTAACCCCCAAAGACCATGCCCCCCTCCCCACCACCTAGCCCACCCATCCAAACCCCCAATGACCACGTACCTTCCCCACCACCAAATAAATACTTTTTTAAAAATTACTAAAAACACTCAAACACAGCCAAAAATACACAAAAACAAAAACACCAAAAACAATAAGAAGTAAACAAAGACACAATCAAAAACAAAACAAACAGACAAAAAATACAAATTCCAATTCCCCCCCCCCCCCCCCCCGCCCACACACACACACAAAAGAAAGAAAACAAGCAAACGTACCGAAACAGGTGCTACCTCCACCATGACTGGAAAAGAAATGAATACAGAAAGACCCTACTTACCAGAAGAAGCTCCACCCAGAGGCAAGGAGAGAAACAAAAGTCAAAATACAAAAACCCCTACCAGCACCACCTGCTGGCCACAATAGTACAAACAATTCAAAAACACACAACAGCCCCAAACAAAACACAAATTCACAATTATACACAAAAGGTCACACCAACAAAAACAAGTAAAAAAATTACACTAAACACACTTTCACACAAATCACAAATATATGTCAATAAAATACAATAGAAACTTTAAAAAATCCTGTGCTGAGTTATTATATCATACTTTCTTCTTTTATTAATCCTCAAAAAAAAACCAAAAAAGCAGATCACAGTTAATAACAGCCAAGCCAAACAAATTTAACATAAATAAACATTTAAAAAATTAAAATTACAGACTAAGCAATTTTAAAAAAAAACAATTTAACCTTCCAACACAATGTAAAACTATTGCAAAAATAAAATTGGCTCATTTCAAATTAAAAAACACGGGGGGAAAAGCCCGGCAACGCCGGGCAACCCTTGCTAGTTTCTTATACTCCCCACAATACAATTGTTTCTGTTCTCTGGCTTGTCAGTCCATCACTTCCTGTTGGACTCATAACCAGACCCACTCTCCTGTCCAAGTGTCCTGTTTGGTCACCCAAGCCCAACCAACCAGGGAGTTGGTTTTTCTCCTTTTCCTCATGTTCTTCTTTCTTTTCCTCTTGTTCCAAGCCCTCCTCCTGTTACCTCCTTCTCCTTTATCTCCTCTAACACCATGTTGCCTATCTATTTTTCTACTGCTTCCACTGTCAACAGCCTCTCTCCTTCTCAAACTTTCTCCTCCAGTCCTGCCCCTCCGCTCTGTACTCCAACCACTGACACATCAAATGCCCCAGCCACCTCAGTGTCCTCCCTTCCCTAGTTGTTGTTAGGGAACTCCAAGCCACAGTTGCCAGAGGGCTACAGGTCACCCTCTGCTTGTAGCTCCTTCTAACACATGGGTAAGAATGTGACCTGAATAACATTTGGAACCTAGAGTTCCAATATTTGATCTGCTTCCTATAATAATAATAATAATAATAATAATAATAATAATAATAATAATAATAATAATAATAATAATAATAATAATAATAATAATAATATTATTATTATTATTATTATTATTATTATTATTATTATTATTATGTGTCAGAAATTATTCTGGGTTGAAATAATTTTTGTGGAAGAAACTCCGCTCAGCGAATGCCCAGATGAAGGCTCCTTTCATGACCCCAAGAACTGGGATGGAGACGGGAGCTCAATCCATCATGCAATACCTGGGTGTCGAGCTGCCAGCTAACAAGGTGAGCTTCTTAGCCACTGAGCCACTGTAGCAAAATCTTCCTATGCTATGTATGTTTTTATTAGTGACAAACCAAATTGTCATTCAGAAAACAGGAAAGAAAGTATATCTGCAAAGATCATGATTATCAATCCATGTGTACTGTTTTATAAATGAAAGACAATAGACCTTATCCTGATGACGGCTCTAGAATGAGTTCCAGACTGGACTATTACAGTGCATTCTATAGTTCAAAACCAAAAATGTTGTTAACATGTCATTAGGAATTGAAGTCTCTTGAGATATTACATGTGGTTATTTTAATACAGTGGAATCCCGACATACAAACGGTTTGACTTACAAAAAGTTTGACATACAAATAGAAATCCTGGCTAAAAAAAGATTCGACATAAAAAATTTTAATAGGAAAAGTTCAACATATAAAAATATGGTGACATCTAGAGGCCTCTTCTGGTAATCCAATGTGTTTTTGACATACAATTTTTTGGACATACAAATAACCTTGTGGAACGGAAAACATTCGTATGTAGAGGTTTCACTGTATTATGTTTATGTAAGGTTCTTGAGCTTCACAAGTTTTCTTTTTTCCCCAACAACTTATCATGAGGTAAACATAGGCTTTGTTTGCAAGAACAGCTCACCAGTCATTAGGTTAAAGGTAAAGGTTGCCCTTGCTCAAAAGCCAGTTGTATCTGACTCTAGGGTTCAGTGCTCATCTCTGTTCATAGCCAAAAAGCCAGTGATGTCTGCATCTGAAGATGTTTCTATGGACATGTGGAAGGCATGACTAGACATACGAACGGTTTGACTTACAAAAAGTGCACAAAAGTGCACAGAACTCTGTTTACCTTCCCACCAAAGTGGTACCTATTTATCTACTTGCAATTTCTTGCTTTTGAACTGCTAGGTTGGCAGGACCTGGGACAGAGACGGAAGCTCACTGAATTGTGCAGTACTCAGGTCTCGGACTGCTGACTTGCCGACCTTCCAGTTCAGCTTCTTAACCACTAAAACACCACAGCCCCCTTCCACCCCCTTCCATATACTTTTATCAATTTTGTGTTCATAGGGCCTCATTTTCTGCAATGATAACTCTGTTACTGAAAATATACTTCAAGCTGGCACATAAGTTCTGGAAAGAGTGTGCCAGTTCTGTCAAGGCCAGAAAAAATTATGACCTAGTTCCAGGAAGAAAACCAATTGCTGAAATATCATTTCAAACAGGAGGTTCCAACTCACTGCAAATAACATGAAATGCTTCCCACTCTTTTTTACTTCAAAGTGAGATAAAATATTTTCAGTTGTCTAGTCAAACAAATGTAGACTAAAGCTTGTAGCTTCTGAGCAGAAAACTGTTGCTTAGCAGTTGGCCAGACGTGCACAAATACTTTAATCAAAACTTCACATTTTAATCAGCAGCAGTTTCAATCTATGTTCATATTTCATTCATTAATTCATTTGATTCCTATACCATCCATTTAGCTCAGGGGTTTCCAACCTTTTCAAGCCGGGGGCCAGGTCTTGCTCTCTCAGTCAGCTTTGAAGACTGGATGGCCATTTTGCCCTGCCTGCATGATGAGAATGGCCATTTTGTGCCAACATCTTCAAAGGGGTAGCCATTTTGTTTCTTGAATGCCCTTGGAGGGGTGGAGGCCACAAGAAATGTGCCACGGGCTGGATCCGGCCTGCAGACCTTAGGTTGTGCTCCCCTGATCTAGCTTAAAGCTACCCTGAGCAATTTATACAATTAAAAGCATATGAACCTATAAACATATAAACAATGCAAAAAATAGATTTAAAAAATCTATAGGCAGGTGATGATACAATAAATTAAGAAAAAATATTGGAAAGGGTCTCCCCAAAGGCTTCTCTAAAAAGCAAAGTTTCCTCTTGCTTCCTAAAGGAAAGGAGGGAAGGAAGCTTGCAGATTTCTTAAGGAAGGTTATTCCATAATGAGAATACTGCTGCTGAAAATGTCCAATTTCTTGTTGAGGATTTGTGGACCTCCCTTGAAGTGAGCATCTTCAACCACAAAGACTTGGTGAAATTAGTATGATGAGCAATCAAACCAGAATGGAGGCACTCCAACTGACAGCACGGTCTCAAACCATGGAGGCTTTTATGTGTTAGAATCAAAACCTTGAACCTGATGTGGTAGTGAGCAGGTAACAAATGCAAAGTAGCCAGAGTTGAGGAGATTTGAGAGAATTTGCTATCACCCATAACCACATTCTGGATCTATTGAAGTCTCTGTAGCAGCTTTAGTCTATCCTCGAAATTCATATTGGATGGACAAATGTTGTTAAGGACAGGCATCTACAGGTAAATAAGGTTGTAGCTAAGCAATGTTATGTAGGTGGCAAAGGGCCAATTGGACTACCACAGCTTCTCTGTGATGGTAAACCTTGGCACTCCAGCTGTTCTTGGACTTCAATTCCCAGAAGCCCAGGTCCCTGTGAATTCACATGAATGCATATGCACAGTAACCCCATTCGTGTGGATTCACAGGGACCTGGGCTTCTGGTAATTGAAGCCCAAGAACTGGAGTGCCACAGTTCGCCATTATTGAGCTATCTGATGTTCCATTTATAGTGCTGGGTCCAGAAGCATGCCAAGCTAAGAACCCAATCTTTAAGGAAAGGAACAACTCTATCCAAAGAGGGAGTGATTCCCCAATGGGCAGGTAGATGACTCAGCTATTAATACGATTATTGACTTGTCAGGATTCAGCATTAGTCTGTTTGCCCTCATCCAATCCTAGGTCACAGCCAGGCAATGTTCAAGGTTCTCAACAGCAATCCAGCTGGACCATCTGGAAGTAACTTCCAAGCAAAGTAGAAAGGTCAGAGAATAAACAAGTAAACTGTGGCTCCTTAGATATTAGGACACATTTACTGTGAATGTGAAGTAATATAATCACATGCCACTTTTATGTGCATTCAATTCATGCACTATGATACACTATGGAAGATGCCTCCTTCTGGTCAAAAATAGCCTAATCATTTTAACATACTAATTTGTTAGAGTTCTATCCATTTTTTTCATATTCATCCACAATTTTAATTTGTGCAGTGCTCTGATACAAATAAAGAAAATGTTACTGTAATAATAATAATTTTGTGTCAGAAATTATTCTGGGTAAAAAGGATTTTTGCAGGAGAAACTCTACTCAGGAAATGCCCAAATGAGGCTCATTTCATATCCCCAAGAGCTGGGAGAGAGACAGGTCATGCAGTACCCGGGTTTTGGACTGCCGACTTGTTGGCCTTCCAGCTAACAAGGTGAGCTTCTTAACCACCGAGCCACCACAGTCACTGTAATCTTCAATCTTTCACATGATTAGAGGAAGGAAGATGATCACATTTGCTTCCTTACAAAAAGAACACTGTGTCTGAAAAGAAGAATTGGCTCTATTGGTGAGCAAGAACCCAAACTTTATAGGATTCTTTCTCCTACTTAGAGTCTATATTTGAGCAGCAACTGCTTCTTTTTAGACTTCTTGCTCCTTGTCTAACCAAAACAACTGGAGGAGAGTAATTCTCCTTTCTAATGCTGTTGAAAATTCAGGATCACAACATGACTAAAAGAAGCTAAAGTCTCAAGAAGGTTGAAATTCAGGTTAACTAACAATAGATCCATATAATAGTATGGTCTTCAGTAGCTCTTAGAAAGAGACAGTACAAATACAAGTATGAAACTTTTCTTATCATTTCATTTTGTACAGATTCCTATTTTATTTGCCAGCTGATAATTGAACAAATCATCACACATAATTGTTGCATTTAGTTTAATTCTGCTTATATCAATGCTTACTAATGTATTTGTATTATTCCATTATTCCTGATCCAGAGGAGGATCAGACATATATTTTCTGGCCAAAACATATTGTAATCCTTTTAAAGAATGAAACACATTTTAATGTCCTTTAGATGTTATCTCCCTTTTACTACTGGGTTAATAGCTTTCTTTCCATGGGACTCTGTAATAAGTTTCTAGTTTCCTTTGGTTCTCATGTGAACTGGGAAAAAGCTGAGGAATATGTAACCCCTCAGTGTTGGACTAGAATTGGACTACAACTGGACCACAATTCTCTAAGCAGGCTTAGTCTAAGACTGGGTTTCTCAACCTTTGGCCTCCAGATTTTCTTGGACTTCAATTAACAAAAGCCTACATCAGCAGGTGTACTGACTTGGGCTTCTGGGAAGTGAAGTCCAGGAACACCTAAAGGTCCAAGGTTGAAAAATCTTGGTCTAGGACAGTGTTTACCAACCTTTGTTTTTTGGACTTCAATTTCCAGAAGCCTAAATTAATTCTCCAAACCACTGATCAGCCAGTGTACTGACTTAGGCTTCTGGGAATTGAAGTCCCCCTGTGGGGCCTGGGGCCTATGTTGGGAAACACTAGTCTAGGACATCTCAATGGCCACATATTCTCTCTCCCCCTACTCTAGAGTAGTAAGGCATTTACAAGGAAAATAAAAGCAAAAGGGGAATAGAGTCTGAATAAGCCCTAGATTAGAATAAGACAATATGGAAGCCAAAGCAAGCCTACATGATAAATTATCTTGTGAACAGATCCTTATTTTCTTTGCTGAATGTGAGTATTCTAGTTTTAGCTGTGGAACTAATTTTGGGCTCAGTTTTTTCTGAGAAATGTGGGTCATCTATTGCCTCATGGAGGTATTTTCAGGGACTTCAAGAATTTTGAAGTATACCTCACAGCTTTTATAGCCGTCTGACCTCAGGGCTTACTGTTTATACGCCAACACTTTCTTTTCAGAAGTGTTTATTGGCACCATAAACATTCAGTTTGTAAGGGTTGGAGCTGTGTAGGAAGCATTTCTTGTAGAGACATTGAGCTTAATCCCTCTTCTAAACATTTGCACTGGATTTAGAGCAGGAAAGATTTTAGAAGTTGCATTTGTTTTCTTGTCTTGACTGGAAAACCATTTGGCTTAGACTGTGTGTCTTGAACTACAATGTTCATTGGGGGGGGGGGGGGGGGACGGACAAGCTCTGTCCAGTAAAGGGACTGCTGAAATGATTAAAGATAATTTAAGATAGCAACTTTAAGAGGATCAGTGTGTCAGTGAATACAGACTCACGAAAGAAAAAGGAAGGGGAAAAGATTAAAGATGTCACCTAATCTAAAATCTGTGTAGAAATATGCTTTGGCCATCAGTTACTCAACACTCTTTTGTGAATTCACTGATGGCATCATTAGTGATAACTGCAATACAAAAACAAATAATTACCAGTTTATAAAGCTTATTGCATTCAGTCCAGACATTAACTTGGGAATAAAACTGTGGTAGCTGAGGCTTCAGGGAAATGTTGGCAGTGGAAAAACTAACCAACACCAGATGGCAGAGGCCAAAGAAATAGTATAAAATATGGCTACCATTCTTACAGTTCCCAGACGAGCAGGACCCTAAGCACAGAAAACCTGTGAAAGTGGCAAACCTTTTCTTTTGCTTACATTTCCCTTTGCTACTTAGCAAACCTGAGAGGTATTGTATCATCACATATCAAGAAAATAATATGCCAGGCTGTTGGAACAGGTGGAAAATGTTTATTTGTAACAACACTCTAAGGTAAAGGCAGAATGAAATACTCTGCTGTGGATTAACATGGATGCATTTGAGAATGTATTAGCATGTAAGCTTGTTTTCCATTTTTTAAAAAAAAAACAATGGACATTGACAAGTGCAGAATGGCAACTAGTCTTAATTTAACGTTTTGCCAAAGCTTTTCTATGATGCATACAGACTATGTACTTGCTTATAGAAATTAATTACAAATCTAATCAAGGTTTGAAATGATGTGGGGCGGGGGGAGAGAATTTGGAAAAATAAATTTTAGAATATGCATCTTCATTATATTTTGGAGAAGAATACTGATCTTTCATTAATATCTTATTATTTAAAGAAGGACGATAGGTTGCCTGAATAGAAAAGAGAAACCTTTTCATAGATGACTGCCTAAACTGTCCTAAGCAATTATTTGTAAAAATGTTTTAAATTAAATACTATCTAGTCCACAAAGACCAGACGAGGATCTTTGCTGGTTTTACTTAATTGGAGGATTTCCAATTAAAAAGGTGTTTGCAACGGTTAAATTGTGTTATTATTTCTGCTCACTATTCTTTCTTTCTTTTTTTCAAGAAACATGGTACAATTGGGTTTGTGAATGCAAAAGCCCCCTTTTATGGTTAAAGTCAGCATTTGCATTCCATTTCTTATTGCTAGGCAACGTTCAGTGATGCAAATTCATCATTTTCTACATAGTGCAACTTCCGAGTTCATCTCCAACTGTAAAAATGTAGCCTGCTATCTATTAGATGCCACCATGGTTGGATTGCATCCCAGGAAAGATATGACTATTATTGGCAGAGAAAGAGCCACTGGCACTGGGTACCAGATTTTTACATTTTAAGCCTAGTAAATTACTGATTGTTAAATGTACTGTAGTCTCTTTTTTTTAAAAAAAAAATGCATTTTATCAGCTTCAGATTCTTGCCTCTTGATAGCCTTTTAGATAGCTCTGAGAAATTTAGTTTGGTGGGAGGCAAACATCCATACAAAGGGATGCCTTAAAACTCAGCCAAATCCCTATCCTTTGCAATTCTTCCCCTCCCTATTAATATTAAATATACATCTCATACCCGAAAGCACTAGCATTAGCAGTAGAGAACATGAATAAGCAGTATACAACCTCTTTCATAAACTCTGCTAGGATAGCACATATCATGATTTGTTTAAACAACCTCCATTCACAGAAGAATTTGTAGCCCTTGTCAAGAGTGCAAGTTGGCCAAGTTACGCAACTTGTCTGAGAAGAAAATATTAAAACAATGCTCTGCTGGTTGTAGTTAATTAAATGCACATCTCAAGAATAATAGCGTGGAAGTTGGAACAAGACAAGGGGCTTCGGTATAAATCTTGATTCAGTCATGATTTCATCACATAGCCCAGGTTTTCCTATTTGTTCTTTCCCTAGGTCTCGGCAGAAAATGTATAAGACTAAGAACAACTGGGTATTTATTCTGACAGGAGAAGCTCTGGCAGCTAATCCAGGAAGCAGTAATTTGCTCTCCCATGGTACACTTGCAGTAAGACATTATCCCCCTGGCCCGAATCACCAAACACTGCAGCCCCTGGAACAGAAATTGCTTAGAATCCTATCAATGTTTACATATGATGTATGTAACTTGCTGCAGCTGATTGACAGTTGGATGCCTGGTATTATGCCATGTTGTGCCTCAGCAACTTGTCAATTAGCTGCAATTAACTGCAGCAAGTCATGCAAGCCTTATACAAACATCAACAGGATTTTAACTCTCCTCCTCTGTGTGTGTGTGTGTGTGTGTGTGTGTGTGTGTTTGAGAGAGAGAATGTGTGTGTGTGTGTGTGTGTGTGTGTGTGTGTGTGCGTGTGTGTGTGTGTGTGTGTGTGTGAGAGAGAGAGAGAGAGAGAGAGAGAGAGAGAGAGTTTTCCCTTTTCTTGGAATTGATGCATCTTCCTTCAGAGTGAGTACTCAGTTGGATCCTTGCCTATTTCAAATGCTAGAAGACTAATAGAAGTTGGCAGTTAGTGTAAATTATTCTGCATAACTAAAAGGTTGAAATAATTAAAGGGCAGTTATAAGTCTGACAATTTTGCTGTCTTTCCACTCACAGTGTTAGAGAATCACAAAAACACAGTAGGGCGTTTTCCCCCCACCCACACCATTTTATTTATCTTATATCTTTGTTTTAAAAGCCATTAGCCTGAATCCAGTTGTGTTTTTATCCCAATAGAATGGCTTCATTCAGTTGAACAATTACCACCTCCTTTGCACTCTTTCTATACCCTTTAAAATGCTGTTGAGGAGTGGGGAAAACCTTCCTAGGCAGATTGTCTGGTGGTACAGAAATTTGCAGAGCTGAGGGAGACATATCTGTTGCCATAATGTAAGTCCATTATAGCAGCATTAGATGTAAGAGTATAGAGATTATTTTTAAAATCAGCCAGAATTTAACTAAGTCTTGTTAACATTAAGTGTTTTCATATACATGACTCAAAGTGCCTTTTAAAATGGTGTCTACATAAACACAAATCTTAACCTACAAATGTTCTCTACAGAAACAACAGTCAGATTGAACTTTAGTATAAACAGTGTGAGAGTGGCTCAGAGTTTTCCATAAGGCAGCCATGTTAATTTACCTCAGCACAAACAAAACCAAAATAAAACCAAAAGTATTGTGGCACCTTTAAGGTTACAATAATTTATACATTTATTTCACTATGAGCTTTCGTGGCTTACACTCTACTTATTCACACATGGATTTAGGAAAATCTTAAATCTTATGGGACTATGTCATGGTGGTTAAGTGGTGGCTTATTAGTTAAGACACTGAATTTGACAATTGGAAGGTTAGCAAGTCAGCAATTCAAGACCTGAGTGCTGCAGAATGGAGAGATCTCCTGCCTCTGTCCCAGCTCCTGCCAACCTAGCAGTTCAAAAGCAAGAAATTGCAATTAGACAAATAAATAGTACAGACTTCCTCAACCTTGGCCCTCCAGCTGATCTTGGACTTTAATTCCCAGAAGCCCAAGCCAGTACTCCTGCTGATCAGAGCTTCTGGGAATTGAAGTTCAAGAACAGCTGGAGGGCCAAGGTTGAGGAAGCCTGAGGTAGTACTTCAGTGAGAAGGTAAACAGCATTCTGTGACTAATCATGCCTACCATACATCCATGGGAATATCTGCAAACGCAAAAAGTGCTGGCTCTTTGGCTGTAAATGGAGATGAGCATAGTATTGCCATAATTCTCTCCTGCCAAACCGGGACTGCCACGTGACATCATTGCATTCTTCAAACTGTGCATGCACCGGACGGGGCTGCCAGGGAGACCGTGGCTCTAAGACCTTGCGGAATCCCCATCCAGGGCGGACAGCCTTCATCAGTTTAAAATAAACTGTAGTCAAGAGGTTTTCCCCCATGTAATTATTCTTGCAAAATACTATTCTTGATGGTTCTATTTTTATTTCTTATTTCTTGGGCCACTCTTGAAACCACCCTTCCTCCCCCTGAAGTCACCCCACCCTCCTCTTCACACACACACGCACACACACACACACCACTGAAATAGACTCACCTCCAAACCCCACACAAAGATCCCTTGGAAGAAAGTTGTAAAGAGGGCCCCATAATTGTAATTCCATGGCGCCTCAGTTTCCCTCCGAAAGGAGAAAAGCAGGAGACAGGAAGGGACCTATTTTGGAGGAGGACCTTTGAGATGGAAGACTCTTCACGTTCTGTCCACCCTGTTCTCTTCCTCTCTAGAAATACCAACCCTATGCAATTAACTCTTTGTGGTCACGTGAAGAAGGAATCCTCCATCCCAGTGTATGGTGGAGGTTTGGCTTCTTAGATATGGGTATTTCTTGCTCTCTCCCAGCTTTCGAGGAAAAGGGCTGAGGACGACTCCTTGTCCCCCAAACTTCAAGGTGAGCCAAGGGATTTTTGCAAAGAGTTATTTCACTGTCTCCATGCCTTTCTTTCAATTGTCTCGCTTGCAAGTGTCTCCCCTCCCCGGACGGCTTCTCATGTGCTGTTTTGCCTTTGCTGCTTTCAAGCAGGATAATTGAAAGAAAGGCAGGGAAGCAATGAATTAACTCTTTGCAAAAATCCTTTGGTGAGGGGTGATCTTGCTTCCTTCGTTCAAATTAAACAAATACTGGACTTTTATATGTTTTTTCTTGAACCGGCCGAGATAGCTTGAATCCGGGAAAATCCTGGAAAACCGGGACATATGGCAACCCTAGATGAGCACCAAACCCTATAATCAGATATGACTGGCTTCTGAGCAAGGGTGACCTATGTCTTAATCAGACATAACCTAAAACACATTCTACCAAAATAATTCAAAATAAACAAAACAAAAACACATTGGAATGTCCTTTATGTACAGGTGCCATCTTAGTCAGCAAAATAAGTATAGAACTTTATATTTCATACGGGTGAAGAACCAATAAGAGGATCCGCTTTCCAAGACGTGGTCCTCACCAACAGGGAAGAACTGTTTAATAGCTTAGGAACAGTAGACACATTGGGTGGAAGTTACCATACCCTTCTGGGATTGTTTGTATCAAGAAAAGACAAAGTGGAAAGTAGCCAACTTGTACTCGAGACTTTAAGAAAGCTGACTTCAGCAAACTTAAGGAAATATAATGTGAGAAATACTGAAAGAGAAAGAAGACTGTAAAGAATGGGGATTTCTTACAGCTGAAATACTGACAGCATCATCATATCTAATTCTTATGAGGAAAATAATGAGAGACATCTAAGTAGAATTGGATGCATAAGGAACTACAAGATGTCCTAAGATGCCATATTTGCTGGTGTATAAGACATGCTTCCCCGCTTTAAAATACACCAGAAAAACAGAGTGCATCTTATGTGTCGGTAACAGCCCCCCCTTCCCCGGAGAGGTGCAGTCAGTGGCTACAGAGAATCAACAGCTGGAGACAAGAAAGCGCTATTTTAAAGCCACCCTCACATAAACACACACACACCTGCTGGTGCAGTTCTTTGGAAGCCAGGCAAAAGGTGGCTTCCAAAGGAGCGATCTTGCCCGGGTAAGCTCATCCTGCTCGCTTCCTGATGGCCGTCAGGAGGTGGGGAGGGAAAGGAGGTGAGATCGCTCTCAAAGGATTCCTTTAAAAAGTCTATAAAAATATACCTGCCTGGGAGAGTGTCCCCCTCACCTACTGATGGCCTCCTGCCAGGGAGGTGAGGATCCGCATGGAAAGGGCATTTCCAAACCTGGTGGGCCAGCTGCAGCTGCTGATGATGGCTGGAAGTCAGGTGATGGGTAAAGGATTTCACTTCCCTGCACATCCTGCCAGGGAGGGCAGGATCCAGAGGAAGAGAAATCCTTTACCCATAGCCCAGCTTCTAGCTTTCAGTGGCAGCGGCCGCTATGCCACCGGGAGGGGTTTGAGGGTGGCTTGAAAAAGTCCTTTCCATGTGGATCCTAACCTCCCTGGCAGGATCCGCAGGGAAGGGAAATCCTTTATCCATTGCCCGGCTTCCCCCACCAAGTTGCCGTGGCTTGAAAAAGCCCTTTTCATGTGGATCCCGACCTCCCAGGCTCATGATGATTGCTCGTGCCCATCACCCGGCTTTGGCAGGAAAGGGCTATTTTTCAAGCCACACACACACAGCCCAGCTGCAGCCACCACTGAAGGCTAGAAGCTGGGTAATGGGAAAGATTGTTTGCTTCACCCACCAAGTCCCCCTCCATGGCTATGGGTCATCAGCTGCTGTGAGTTCTGTGGGTGAAACAGGCTGGCAAAGAAGCCTGATTGCCTGTAGCCATGGAGGGCAAGCTCACTGGCAGAAGGAGGCTGGAAAGTTTGCCTTCTTCCACCACCAAGCTTGCCCTCTGTGGCTATGGATGGTCAGCTACAGCGGCTTGGCGGGGGAAGCATGCTGGCAAAGAAGCCCACTTATCCCACCCTCCCAAGATCCAGGTGGTCAACCATGGCAGGGGAAGTTGCGGTTCAGTAGTTAGAGAGGATCGGCAGCTGATATACACACACACACATTTTTCATACAATAAATAATTTTGGAAATTCATGAAAAATGTAGAAAATTATTTTTTCCTTTAAAAAGTCTATAAAAATATACCCCTGTGTGTCTTATACACCAACAAATATGGTATTATGAACAAGGTGAAAAAAACAAGTAGTCAATACTTATAGGGGAAGCTGGACTGAAGCAAAAAATGCTGATGTTGAACCTTCGATCTTGATGGGACTCAGCCTTCCAAGGTCAGTAAAATGAGTATATTGGGGCAAAATGCTAATTACTTTATGAATCACCTAGATCAGGGATTCTCAACCTGCAGCCCCTGTGCCAGATGCAGCCCACAACACCATTTCATGTGGCCTCCACCCCCTCCACCACACCAGGAAGTGTTCATGTGGTGGAGGAAGGGCAAAATGGCTGTCTGGCCCCCAAAGCTGTATATATGTTCTATATATATATACGGTGATATATATATACAGTTGCATTATTGTAAGGTGATGTGATATTCTGTGATTTTTTTTTGTCAGCCGCCCAGAGCCGCTGTGCGAGTGAGGCGGCATACAAGTTGAAAAATTAAATTAAATTAAATCTTATTTATATTATTTACATGTCTCCTTTCGCCACACAAGGGCCCAGGTTAGTTCACAACAATTAAAATTATACCAACCTAATAAGTGTAAAATACTTTTAATCTTGGTTTTCATATATATATATATGAAAACCAAGATTAAAAACAGTGAAATGATGATGATGTCCCCCAAATCCCCACTTATCAATTAAAAGCTTGTCTGAAAAGGAAATGCTTTGCCTGACAATGAAGAATAAGAGAGAGAAGGCTCATATACGGTGATACAATCCCTCAAATAATCTGGCTCCGAGCCATATAGTGTCCAAATCAAGTATAAGGTCCAAAACAAGGGAAGTGATAGTGCAACTCCATTCTGTTTTGTTGAGATATCACCTGAAATACTGCACCCAGTTCCTTATAGGACAGTTTGAGAAGTATATTGAGAAGTTGGAATGTGTCCAAAGGATAGGGCTTGGAAGTCAAGGCCTAAAAAGAACAGATGAGGAAGTTTGGCATGATTAGTCTGGCGAAAATAAAACTGAGAAGAAATATGGATAGCAGCTTGAAATATCTGAACAACTGTCCACACCAAAGATGGGTTAAGTTTGGCTTCTGCAACTCTAGAAGGCAGGGCCCAGAGTAAGGGATTAAAGGTAAAAGAAAGGAGATTTCAAATCAACATGAGATAGAACTTTCCATACCTCCAGAAGGATATTATGGAGCTGGAAAAAGTGCAGAGGAGGGCAACCAAAATGATTCGGGGACTCTAACACCTTCCTTACCATCTGAGGCTGCAACGATTGGGCCTCTTCACTCTTGAACGACGGCGTCTAAGAGGTGACCTGATTGAAGTTTATAAAATCATGCACGGTGTGGACAAAGTAGATAAGGAAAAACTGTTTTCCCTATCGTACAACACTAGAACTAGTGGGCACTCCATGAAACTTTTGGGTACTAGTTTTCAAACAAATAAGACAAAGTACTTTTTCACCCAGAGGATCACTGGTCTATGGAACTCCCTGCCAGATGAAGTGGTGGCAACTGTCAGTCTTGACAGCTTCAAGAAAGGATTAGACAAGTTCATGGAGGACAAGGGTATCAATGGCTATAATTATGGATACCTAAGGACAACCTCCGGGTTGGAGAGATAGGCAGGATATCTCTCAATGCCATTTCCAGGGAATCCTAAGCAGGTAAAGGCATCTGCTTGGGAATACCCTGAAGCAAATGGTGAGCCACTGTGTGTGACAGAATGCTGGACTGGATGGGCTGTGGCCTGTTCCAGCAGAGCTGTTCTTATGTTCTAACAGTGAGAGCTGTTTGACCATAGAATGGACTACTTTCAAGGGTCATGGGTGACAAATAGAATTTGCATGACTACCAGCTAGGGATGCTTTGGATAGTGACTTCTTGTTTTGGTGCCGAGCTGGACTTGATGATCCTTCTGGTCCCTTCCATGATTCTGTAAATGTAAGTCAAACTTTGATTCAGCTATCCATTACCTAAAATAACTTTACATGTACCTTTTATATTTAAAGGTTTTTGCTTCTCTGAGTGAAACAGATATCTTCATGCTGTTTATCATAAGGTCATTGCTAGAGGGACTGCAGTGGCTCAGTGGTTAAGAAGTTTGCCCTGTTAGTTGGAAGGTTGGCAAGTCGGCAGTTCGAGACACGGGTACTGCATGATTGATTGATTGATTGATTCGATTTGTATGCCGCATACGCCGACTCAGCATACGCCGACTCAGGGCGGCTCACAACAATCACAACATAAATCAACAATACAAAATAAATACACAATAATACAATATTTAATGTACAGAAATTCAATCTACAAAAGCAACACAGTACAATTTATACAATAAAACACACTTGAGCACTAAAATATCAATGGAAAATAGATAACAAAAAGTCCTTAATGGAGCCCAGTGACGTTGACCGAATGAGAGTCTATCTCTGTCCCAGCTTCTGCCAACCTAGCAGTTTGGGTCAGATAGAGAATACCTCACTGTCCTTCATCACCAATGACCATAATGCACCATTACCCTCTGACCTCACCCGTCCTCCTGACCTCTCACCCTAACCCCTCTTACCCAAAGGGATATAAAAGGAAGCTTACCTTACCACGAGGCACCCAGATTCACGGCGTCCTTCCAGGGGATGGTATAAGAGAAGAGATATGTAACCAATAAACCGTTTAGAATATATTCTGGCATCTGTGGTCATTTCAGCAAAACCATTCTTAAATCCTTGCAGTTTGAAAGCAAGAAATTGCAAGCAGGGGTGTGCTGGGCACCTTGGGAGGGTGGTGGACAGGAAGTGATGGGGGCATCTATTGGGGAGGGGGAGAAATCCCATACATTCTCATTACCTCTGCCTGCCTCTGGGGGGTGCCAGTCACTGGGGTGCACCAGGATGAGTCCCTGTATTCCTGTGGGCCAGCACATCACTGATTGCAAGTAGATAAATAGGAACCACTTCATCAGGAATAAAATAAGGGGCTGGAGTGGCTGGACATTGGCCTTGTTAGCTGGAAGGTTGGCAAGTCAGCAGTTCAAGACCCAGTCGGCAGTTCAACACCCGAGTACTGCATGCAGTGCCGTAGTCAGGATTCTAGATTTAGGGGGGAGGGGAATATTTTTTCATGAGGGGCAACAATGTCACACACATAGATATAACATTGGCATCCTGAGGTAGGATGGGGGGCGGGCTATTAGCTCAAGGAGGGCTGGTCCCCCCTGGCCACGGCCCTGACTGCATGACGGAATGAGCAGCTGTCTCTGTCCCAGCTCCTGCCAACCTCCGGAAACCAACACCCCCAAGACAAGAGGCAAGTGCGAGTCCGCCCGTCACAGTCTCAAGATCCCCCGAACGAATAGCAGGAGGTAGCGAGACCACAAGGGCATCCTCGTCGGTCCCCAGATTCGTAATGGGGGGGGTCCCCAGGGTCCGCAGGCAACAGGCAGGGGTTCACTTCCCAGCTGTTCATTCCATTCCCATCCCCCAGCGCAAGGCAGGCACGGACGCCCCACAGAGCCACTAATGAATCCCCGTTTTCCGTTACAGGACAAGCACCCATGGAGCCAGGGATCACAGGCTCTCCTGTACTAGGTCAGGCGCAAGCACGCCCCAAGCGCACGTGCGGCAAGCCACAATGGTTGCGGGACTTCGTCCCATCCTAGGGGGGAGGGATGTTATGTATGCATGTTCATTGTACTGTTAAGATAAGAATGTAACCACTCCAAATACAATGTATCTCAGCTGTAAAGGAACGCGAGCAAGCAGCCCATAGAGGGCAGCTGCGAGCGTTCAGTCTCACATGGTTCACATTGCTCAATCACGGACAGCCGCGGGAAAACCTTCCCCGCATGATCAGGAGGAGAAAGAACTACTGAAGAGAGGCGTGCCTGGGCGAGGCCACGCCAGTAGCGACCAATGAGCTACCGTGCTGCAAGATTCAAATGTACAATGCTACTGTATATATTGAGATGTATCACCGCCATTACCTCATGCTCCACCGGATCATCATGCAATAAACCTGTGTAAGCCAACCCTTCGGCTGTTCTGTTGTCTTTGGTCCCATACAGTAAAAGTTCCTCCAGCAGAAATCCTTTCAAACCAGAAAGCACCTTTGTGTGCTTCTGACAAGAAAAAAACCCCATAAGGCCATTGCTAGAGTGGGTGAAGAGAGGTGTTTAAAAAACTACAGTGAAAAGGTATGCAAATAATGTTCAGCAATAAGCTGCAGAACTTTTCTCCTCTTTAAACCATTATTCATCTACCAGGACAAAGACATTCAATGTTTTTAGTTGAATAGTGAAGATATGTAAAGGGAAGATATTTGTCAACAAATGAAACAGATGTCCTTTTTAAACAAGATTAATCTTTTTTTAAAATCACTGCAGATTAAAAATGTTCTCAAATGTCTTGGAAATTTTTCATAATTTTATTATTAGAAAGATGCCAAAAAAGAGAGCTAGGAGTATTAATAGAGATTCAGACTTTGCATGCATTCCCCAATGCACTGGAACAAAAGGCGTTTCTGTTAAAGTGTGAATGAGCCATGGCATGCGCATGTTCTTTTAAGAAAGGCCAAGGGTGCAGTTCTATTTTCTTAGCTCTGCTTTCATATTTATGTGTCTCATTTCCAGCTCATTGCTGATGCCTCAGTTGCGCTATCCATCAACACTTTTATCCTCCTTGTTCCTCAAAAAGAACATAAAATCCTTTTTTATGTGGTGGTAATATTATTGCAAATAAAAGCAAATACCAAAATCTTTATTAGTCTGCCAAAATAATAAACTATTTAATAAAAGCATGCTGTAAAAATAAGGTCATTTGCATCACTCAAATTTCTTGCAGGAAATACGGAGAATTATTGGTCAAAAAGGATAAAGTGGCATCAACCCGTTCTTGCTGTTGATGTAAAGCAAGCTCGAATGAGAGTTACGAATGTACCACACTTTGCATATTTGTGGCCTTTAAGTGTTTTTGAACACCGGCTGCCCACCAAAGGATGTTGAAGAAACAACATTTCAGTGTAGTGCTGCATGTTGCGATTCCCCAAGTGGGAAAAGGAATGGCTGCATTGGCTGCATTTATTCTGTGTAATGAAACCATTTCCAAAGCTCAAGCTGACCTCATAGTTACCTTAGTTACACATGACTTATTGTCCAAATACCATTTTTTACATCACATATTAATTGTATTTGGTTTGGATTTGTGTCAAAGCTTCAGTAGTAAGCTTTATTCATGATTTCTCCTTCCTCCTTGCTCCAAGTCACCTGCATTTAAAGAAATATTTACAGCTTTATTTCAAAACTGGTTAAGTGCTGAAAGAGAAGACATTTCTTATTCCTAATTTACAATGTTTAACTTTCTGCCCAATGCAGTGCAGTTCTAAACTTTGGCTTTTTGATTCCCCCCCTTCCAAGGTTTTCTCCTAAACAGCCAATGTATAATTTATACAGGAGACGTTTTAAATTAGGATTAAAGACTTTTCACAGACAAATACAGTACAGTATAAGGAAAACATTTCATTAAAAAAATCAATTTCTTGTTCTAAAATAAGATTAAAATCACAAACATATGAAGGACTTAGATTTCCCACTGAATTGCTGAATATTTGAACTCTTAAATGGCTGTTATAGGGAAGAATTATAGGTTGTGGAGAACTGAAAAGCCATTGGTTGCAAAGTATTTCATCATTCCCTGTCCACCACCCTCCCAGCATACCCCTGATCCGACCCACTGGCTACAGGTTGAGAATCCCTGGCTTAGAGAATCTAAATTGGTACTTTGAAGGTCTACTGAGAATTACATTCAAATCCCCAGTAAATCATTTTCTGAAATCAAACCACCACCATCCTATCAACTTAATCTGTGATCATTGATCTACATTTATTTTATTCTTCAGTAGAATAACTGAATGCCCAGGGTTGCAATCCTGTCAGATGTTCCATCCAACACTATGCTTCCTTCTTTGGGATGCAATTGCTAAGCAGCTTGCCCTCCTATTGTCTTTATGGAAAACCAGATGTGTGAAAAATATTTATTGAAAATAACTGAGAACATCATCAGTCATTGCGCTGGTTATGAAGGGCAAATAGGCATCCAGTCAAAACTTCTCTCCTGCAGCCTAAATTATTCAGCTCTTCGTCACTGTCAATGTGGTCTGCAGCAGTACACAACAAGTATCAAATTACTGGCCAAAGAAATTACTCGTACTTGATGGTGCGATGTTTCTTGGCCTCTTCACTTTTCCAGTTTAGCGGACAAATGTTGAAGTGGGAATATGGCAAGCTGGTGTTTGAACAGTATGTATATCCAGAATAATTTATTATTTATTTTAAAATTAGTCTTCTATACTGTCTATCCCAAACAGTGGTCACTATGGGCAGTTTACTTGGGTTACAAACATAAAACTTCAAATATTAATCAGGTGGATGTAATAAACAGAATAGAATAACAAAATAACACTATGGTGGGCAATAGGCATCATTCCCTGTCCACCGCCATCCCAAGGTGCCCAGCATACCCCTAACCTGGCCCACGGGCTACAGGTTGAGAATCCCTGGCTAAGAGTGGTTCTCACCAAAGGCTTCTCTGAAAAGCAGAATTGTGATTTATTTTCTAAAGACAAGGGATGGAGCTTCATGCAGTAGCTTGTTCCATAACAAGGGTGCCACCACTGAAAAGGCCTGATTTCTTGTTACCAATTTATAGGCTTCTCTTAGGGTGGGCACCCTCATCCACAAAGGTTCACCAGATATAGTGTGATTGGCAGATATCCACATAAGAAGGTGTTCCATCAAGTAACAAAGGTGTTCCATTAAGTAACCATGGAGGCTTTTACATGTACATGTTAAAGTCGAAACCTTGAACCTGATGCAGTAGCTAATAGGGAACCAATGTAAGGTGCCCAGAGTTGGGGAGATGTGAGAATATCTATACCCGTAATCAATCTGGCCACTACATTCTGTGCCTAGTCCACAGCAGTCTTAAGGGAAGCTACACATAGAGAGAACTGCAGGAGTCAATCCTTGAAATTACTTGTGCACTGACCAATGTTGTTAGGGCCCAGCTGTCTAGAAAAGGTTGCATCTGGGTCAGTGATGCACTGCAAAAAAATTTACTACCTACTCTGTGAGCTGGCCAAATCTGTGGGCGGGCCAAATTTGTGGGTGTGGCCAAACGTCCTGCATTGTGGGCTGAGGTGAGCATGGCCAACCAAGTGGGTGTGGCCTGGTGAAATTTCCGCTACCAGTTCTGCTGAACCTGCTGCAGTGCATCACTAAGCTGGGTGATATAGGGTACAGTATATGGAAGAAGGTCTAGTGGACCATAGCAGCTATCTGATGTTCTATCAATAGAGTTGGGTCAAGTAACATGCGAAAACTGCAAACCTAAACTTCAACTCCACATGATGGTACAGACCACATAGCTAGCAAATGTCTTGTATTCATACCTGTGCATATTTTCAACGTAGGTAGAAGAGCAGCAGAGCTGTCTATGTGCATGTTCCCTGTATTACTGGAAGTGGTAAAAATGAGATGGAAAGAATAAGCATTGACATCTTGGGCATCAGTGAGCTAAAATGGACAGGGATGGGTGAATTCAGCTCTGGAAACCATCATATCTACTACTGTGGACAAGAAAACCTTAGAAGAAATGGAGTAGCCATAATTGTCAATAAAAGAGTGAGAAAAGCAGTAATGGGATACAACCTGAAAAATGACAGAATGATGTCAGTCAGAATTCAAGGCAAACCTTTCAATGTCACTGTGATCCAAATATACGCACCAACCACTGGTGCAGATGAAGCCACAGCGGACCAGTTCTATGAGCACCTAGAACACCTCATAGAACAGACACCAAGAAATGATGTCCAAATTATATTAGGAGACTGGAATGCCAAAGTAGGAAATCAAAAAGTGGAGGGAATAACAGGCAAGTTTGGTCTTAGAGTACAGAATGAAGCAGGACAAAGATTGATAGAGTTCTGCCAAGAGAACGCACTGGTCATAGCAAACACTCTCTTCCAGCAACACAAGAGGCGACTTTACACATGGACATCACCAGATGGCCAACACCGAAACCAAATTGACTACATACTCTGCAGCCAAAGATGGAGAACCTCAATACATTCAGCAAAAACTAGACCAAGAGCAGACTGTGGCTCAGATCACAACCTACTGATTGCAAAATTCAGGTTAAGACTAAAGAAAATAGGGAAAACAAGGAGATATCACCTAGACAGCATCCCTAAAGAATACAAGGTGGAGGTGATGAACAGATATAATGGCCTAGATTCAATAGACAGAGTGCCAGAAGAATTATGGACAGAGATAAGGGACATCATGCAGAAAGCAGCAAAGAAAACCATACCAAAAGAAAAGAAGCGTAAGAAAGCAAAATGGTTGTCTGATGAGGCTCTTAAAATAGCAGAGGAAAGATCGAATGCAAAAGTCAAAAGAGAAAGGAAAAAATACAATCTTTTGAACACAGAATTTCAAAGAAAAGCAAGGAAAGATAAGGAAAACTACCTAAAAGAACAGTGCAAAGAAATGGAGGAAAACAACAAACGAGGCAGGACTAGAGATCTCTTCAGAAAAATCGGGGAAATCAAGGGAACATTTAAAGCAAAAATGACCATGATAAGGGACAAAGATGGAAAAGAGCTAGCTGATGCAGAAGAGATTAAGAAAAGATGGAAAGAGTACACAGAGGAACTCTGCAAAAAGGACCTCAACACTCCTGATAATCACAATGATGAAAAAATTGAACTTGAGCCAGACATCCTGGAGAGCGAAGTTATAAAGGCCCTAAAGAGCAGTGCAAACAACAGATAGTGGAGATGATGGTATCTCAGTGAAATTTTTCAAAGCTCTAAAAGATGATGGCGTCAAATTACTGCATTCAATATGCCAGCAAATTTGGAAAACAAAACAGTGGCCACAGGATTGGAAAAGATCAGTATACGTCCCAATCCCAAAAAAGGGCAATGCCAAAGAATGCTCAAATTACCGAACAATTGCACTCATCCCACACGCCAGCAAGGTGATGCTCAAGATAATACAGGATAGACTTCAGCAGCATGTGGAGAGAGAATTACCAGAGGTGCAGGCTGGTTTCAGAAGAGGCAGGGGGACTAGAGACCACATTGCCAACATACGTTGGATCATGGAGAAAACAAAGGAATACCAGAAACAAGTTTACTTTTGTTTTATTGACTACACTAAGGCATTTGACTGTGTGGACCACAACAAGATGTGGCAAGTAATTAAAGAGATGGGAATACCAGAGCACCTCATATGCCTCCTGAGAAATCTGTACATGAATCAAGAAGCAACAGGTAGGACAGAACACGGAATGACAGAGTGGTTTGGAATAGGAAAAGGAGTAAGACAAGGCTGCATTTTATCACCCTGCTTATTCAATCTATACACAGAGCACATAATGCGCAATGCAGGGATGGAGGAATCACAATATGGGATTAAAATTGCTGGGAGAAACATAAACAATCTGAGATATGCAGACAACACCACCCTAATGGCAGAAAGTGAGGAAGACCTAAAGAATCTCTTGATTGGGCTGAAGCCAGCAAAAGCTGGCTTGAGACTCAATATCAAGAAAACCAAGATAATGACAACAGGTCCAATCAGTTCCTGGAAAATAGATGGGGAAGAAGTAGAAGCAGTGACAGATTTTACATTCTTAGGATCAAAGATCACTGCAGATGGAGATTGCAGCCATGAAATAAAAAGGCGACTGATTCTTGGGAGACAAGCCATGAGAAACCTGGGGAACATAGTGAACAGCAGAGACATCACATTGCAAACAAAAATTAGAATAGTCAAAGCAATGGTATTCCCAGTGGTAATGTACGGATGCGAGAGCTGGACAATAAGGAAAGCTGAACGCAGAAGAATAGATGCCTTTGAAATGTGGTTTTGGAGGCGAGTTTTGAGAGTACCCTGGACAGCGAGGAGAACAAATAGGTCAATCTTAGAAGAAATCAACCCTGACTGCTCATTGGAAGGTCAAATAGTAAAGACGAAGCTAGAGTACTTTGGACATCAAATGAGAAGGGAGGATTCACTTGAGAAGGCATTGATGTTGGGAAAGGTGGAGGGCAAAAGAAGAAGGGGGAGGCCAAAGATGAGATGGCTAGATGGTATTGTAGACACAATGGGCACAGAACTGGGAGTGCTGAGGGGGATGGTGGAGGACAGAGGCGCCTGGAGAACAATGGTCCATAGGGTCGCAAAGGGTCGGAATCGACTGTGCGAGTGAACAACAACAACAAATGGAGAAAGGAAGACTACAACAGATCGTAGCACAACACTATTGAACAACATAAAATATTTCATATTCATTAGTGGGCATCACTCTCCACTGTCTCCTTTGCCGTCTTTCAGTCAAAGGTTGATATAAATGCATTTTTTATTTATCTGCCACCATATTAATATCATGGCAATTTCTTGGTAACTATGGTAGAGGCTTTCTGTCATATGGTTTGTAGAGTAACAGCATCTGCAGTCTCTTCTTCACCTCAGGAAGATGATTATATACAAACATTATTAGCGTTAATAGCCATAATTCTGTTTGAAATGACATTTAAAAAGGATTTTAGAAAAATAGAAACTAACCGGCTAGAATCACAACTCTAACCAAATTCTCAATGAAACCCATTAATACATCCAATAGAATCAAATGGAAAAGCTTGTTTGTTTGTTTGTTTATTTATTTATTGAATTTATATCCTACTTTGTCCTACCTAGAGTAATTTTAAATTAAAGGGAAAAGTGGCATTTTCCTATTAAATGTTCCTTCCTCTTCAATCTGCTCATTTGGCAAAATGTTGCCTGAAGATAATGTTCTATACCAGCTGGTGGAAGGGCAGGAAGAAGGGGACCAACCTAGCTTCCAGTGAAATGTACTTCCACAGTATAGGAACGGCAGCTCAATAGGCTGTGTCCTCACTGTGAGATTAAGGGGACCAAGAGAAGGCCTCCTCTGAAGATAAATTTTGGGTAGCTTATGTGGGGAGATTTAGCCTTATAATAGCTGAGACAAATCATTTAAGGTTTTATGGGTTATACCCACCATTTAAAATTGAGACTGGAGGCCTGTGGTGCTCTTCTAACAGAGACGATATGTGATTATGGTAATAAACCCCACTTAATGTTACAGCTGTAGCATTTTGCACCAGCTAAGATTTCTGAATGCTCTTCAAAACCAGTCCCTTGTACAGTGCATTCATCCCAGCAGGATATAACTGAGGGTGCAACTAGATGGCCAAATTATCCTGGTCTGGGTCACAACTGGATTGTTCTTAACAGAATCACTTTGTGGTATGGAATGTAATCTGGGGGATCCTTGCACCCAAGTACAAGTATCAATTGTGCCACACCTAAAGTGACCCTATTTAACCCTTATTTCCATTTAAAGGGAAAGGGGAAATAATAACAAAAAATACCCTCCTTGTCCCCTTCATGAATATGGGAAATTGAATGCTTCCTCCCTTTCCCTACAGAGGGGTAGAGACAGGAAGCTTTCAATCCTCCTCCCCAATTGCCTAAGCATTGCATTGGGCTTTTAAAAGAAATTGAAACTTTGGCTTCATTTATCTCCCTCCCTCCATGGTGGGAATTGGATAAAACTTTCAATAGCTCAGTATTGTCAAATAGCTTAAGCCAGGGGTGCCCAAAATTTTCAGGCCACAGGGCAGTCATGTGGTTCAGTGAGCCAGTCACATGGTTCCTCCCATCAGAAATAGAAGTAAAATGCACCTTGCAATCTGTTTTGCAACAGGATGAGATAGATTTTAGGCTGCCATTTTCTCTGCTTAAACCGGGGATACCCAAAACTATGGCCCACAGCCTGGATCTGGCACTCCTGGAAGTGGAAGTAAAACACGCCTGTATGGACGCATTTTACTTCCGCTTCTGAGAGCGATGAGGGTGGCGCGGGCTGGATGAAGTGACATCAGAGGCCATATCCAGCCCGTGAGCCATTGTTTGGGCATCCCTGGCTTAAGCCATCTACTTTGGTTTGAACTCATTGATCACACACACTGGAACTGAATCAAAACTGAATGATCCTATCCCCACTAAAACAAAAAAGAAAAGAAAATAAACACATAGTATTACCTGATAGGGACTCAAAAAAGTATGGATAGGCAAAGATCAGCTACAGGCTGGATTGTGATGTCCCCTATTACATGGGATTGCTGAGAAATGAAGCAAAGCACACCAAAATGCAGTACAAATCCCCATTTAATCACACCCTGAGGAACCAAGTGCCCAAACTGCAACCCAAAAACACTTAGTTATTGCAAAGTGGCAACACAGCAACAAGGGAGTGATTAAATGCTCCCATTGGGCTTCTGGGCAGAGGGACAGGGCAAACTCTGTGCTGAATTGACTGCACTAGTGTGCCCACAAAGAGGGCTCCAAGTGCTACCTCTGGCACACGTCCCATAGGTTGGCCACCGCTGCCATAGTGAAATCAGCCATCTCAAGGCATGGGCACTGCACTCAAGTATGGCAACGTTTCCCTGGAGTCAGATTTGGCATAGTCCAGGCAGTGCTTTATCTTAATTTTACTACATGTCTTTCTTACCTTGTAGGAATCAGGGCCGCTGGGCGGCCGTTAGGTCCCGGAGGAGACTGATCAAGAAACGATACGAGGCAGTATGGAGCGAGATCAGATCAGTGGTTTATTGAGGAAAAGACATCATCATTTATAGATCAGAAGGCAAGGCAGGAAAAAACCGTCATCTGACAGAAAATCACATCACCTATTTACTCGGGTTAATTAGGAATCTCGCTTGGGGAAGTTAATTAACGTGGGCAAACATTGACAGGGGAAACACCATTGTCTAGGGCTTAGACCGGGGTAAACATGGCTTCTATTTGCGCCAGGGATAAGGCTTGACTCGGAGATGAGTGATTACCTTAATGGATAACAGAGTCTGGAGAAATGCCCTCTCAGCGGAACCGTCGGTCAGGTCATTAATTGGGTGAATCAAACCCTATCATTAATCCACCCCCCTTAATTTCCGTACTGGCAAGGGCCAGCGGCCAGGAGTGTGCTCAACTGGTTTAACCTCTGCCAAGGTCCCGTGCCAATTGGGCATGGGGAATCCACATTACCTGGGCCTTATTCAGCAACTTGTGCAAAGTAAATGAGTTTCTCCTCTCTCCTTTTTCTATATTTAATGGAAACACTCTATTATAGCTAAAAGCATTTTATGTGTGAGAAATTCTTTTTAGGTTTTCCAGACAAATCAGAATTTTTCATTTGGACTTTTCTGTACAAGATGCTTTTAAGCAACAATCCCAGTGGTTTGAGGCCCCATCACCTAATAATTGACCATGACAGGAGTTATATATCCAGAGCCAGCGGGAAGAATGAATTGTATATGTCAGGCTCAATTACAAGGTGGAAGACCCAGCAACAAAAAAGACTGAACTGATTAAAGCTTGATGTTGACAAGAGAGCTGACATATCAGACTTATTTTCAAAAGATGCCCTCTCAGTATTCCTCCCGGATGCCTCAACAGTCAATATCCTGGCCACTTTGTCTTCCCATATTGCTGTCCATCGGGCTGGCATGCCATATATTGTTCTGCTCAGGAATTTTTGCTGCAATGATGCTTTCTATCTCCAGGCCAAACCCATGAAAGAATAGCAAGAGAAACAAAAAATGTCTTATTAAAGTAGAAACATACAGATAATTGGGCTAGAGGCTTGCTAGATTTACCAAAATAATAACAATCTAGAATTTTCAAAAATGTATCCTGGCAAATGTGAGATAAGTGAATCAATGGATATATAATTTTACACTGCTAGTTCAATGTGGAAGAATCACTATACTGTAATGTAATACTGAAATGATAAACTGCTTTGCAAAAGTAATACTCTCCTGACACTTACCCCATCATTAAATTCTCAAATTATCAGGTCAAAGAAAATGCTTTTCCCCTGGAATCTTTCTGGCAAGTTGAATAACTGTTGCTTATGTTCCCTGAGCGGAGTTTCTTCCACAAGAATCCTTTCAACCCAGAATAATTTCTGATACAAAATTATTATTATTGTAAAAGATTTACCAATTACATCACTCTTCGCATAGTCTGAGTCTCTGTCTTTCATATTCCTTACTTCATCCAACAATAATTCTTTGGCTGATATTAAATATAAACAAACTGATGATTCAGCTGTAAACAAATATAAGGTTGAAGTGAATTAAAGGATTGCTATTTTATTTCAAAATTTTCTGAACTGCTTTTCATAACAAATGTTGAACCAATTATCACTATGATGAGTACACAAACACCATGAGGTAGCAGAAAGCGCTTTCTTCCTGATTTAAAAATAATAATAAAAATATTGTTTATTGTTCCAATGAGGTTGTTGCTGCTGATTTTTCCCTTCCAGGCTCCAGATATTCCTCCAATCTTCAAGACCAGTGAAGAATTAAGGGTTGTAATATGGATTCCAGTAATCTGCACCCTAATTGTTAGGAAAAAAATCACTGCCTTGGGCAAACATGCAACCTCTGTCTAGCTCCGTGGTTCCCAACGTGGGACACGTGCCCCATGGTCTGTGCGTGTTGATTTTTAAGGGGGCAATTTGAGAATGAGTTATATTCTTGGAATCTTGTTTTGACCAAATTAAGGGCCTTTTAGGCTTCCTCCATATGAATATCTGATATTAACAGAGGTGTTAGTTTGGGCAATCGTATTAATTAATTAATTAATATTTCTATATTACATTTCTATACTGCTCATTTGGGTAGTATTCCACTCTGGGCGGTGAACAAGCAGATATCAAATAACATGACAGGACACGCAACAAATCAAAACAGACAACCAACAAATACGTCTCAATAAAATAAAATAAAATAACTGGCATCTGAGGGCATAAGGGATCAACCTCAATGACTAATTTCTAGCTAAATTTCTAGCTATTAATAGCAGAACCTCAAAGGAAGGAAAGCAGCAATTTCCCAGTTCTTTTGAAAATGATGCTAACAAAGGAAGAGTACAGTGCGCACACAGCTGTTGTTATAAACACTGTGTGGAATAGCCAGTTTTCATGGGCTTTCAAGTTCTTCCAAAGAAAACCGAACACATTTATTTACAAGGTTCTTCTCAGGATTTCCTCAAACTATTTTAATCATGTTACTCTAATAGGTGAAAAATATATCTCATTATCATAGTAAAGGACATAATCAAATAATATAATAAATAATATTTCACCTATGGTGTCTTTCTTTTAGGTCAAATCTGAAACATAATGCATATTTGTCCACAACTGCGTGGATTACTGCAGTTTGAGTTTAAAGTGTTTTTAAAACACGTTTTCTCATTTTATGGTATTTCTGAGTGGATGATTATTTCTCATCAATAGACTTTACTAAGCATTTTATATCTCAAACTTCTACATATCCTCTGGACTTAGTGCTTTAATTAAAAACAGGTCTGCACTGCTCTTTTTTCACAGCACAAACTTTAAAAAGGATACAGTCTTTCACTTTAGGCAATGACCAGGTGTCACAGCACATAATCTGGTCTGGACCATCCCCTTTGTTCACAAGAGACCTACAAAGTAGAAGAGCAACCTTGAATATTGTAAAACTATTAATATTTATGTTTTCTTAAAAATACACCCATAAATGCATGCATGCATTTACACACTGTATCACAAATTTTATTGGCTGGAGACAGTTGAACATTAGCCCTAAAGAAAAAATTACAGTAGTTACCTGACACAACCCATTGACTTCAGTTTGCAGCAAATGCTGACACCCTAAATAAACTTACCTGGAAGTACTGTATATTCTGTTGGTCTGAATCCAAACAGTAGCTGCAAGCAAAGTAGAACTACTGAGTCAATGCAATTTGCATAGGAGTATTTAACTACTCAGCAAGTTCTTCTTCTGTGTTTAGGCCAGACGTGAATCTGCCAAAATGAAGCCACCTTTCGGTGAATTCATCCTGTAGTTTATTTCACCTGACCTAGTGTGAGAAAGATTAGGTAGCACAGAGTGACTGTTACCCAGAGTATGCTTGATTGTGGTTCAAAAATACCACAATCTTCGAGGAGGCTTTTTCTGCGTACCCCATCTCAGCAAGTGATTCAGTTGGCATAGTCTAATTGAGGCTAGCCAATGAATTTAGGTCATTGACCCAAACAGAACGTACTTCTGAGCAGAGATGTCAAAGTTTGCTTTGTTGAGCTGCAATCCTCTGCATATTTGCCTGGCAGAAAAGACTATAGCACTAGATTGGCATGTTTGCTGTACAGTCTTTACTCATCCGTATTTATATCTTGTCCCCTTTTTAAAATTAAGCATATTCATTCCTACCTTATGTTAACAGTGCCAAACAACAAAACATTAGCAAATGTTGGTCATCACGGAAATGAAATATCTGAGGAAGGCTGCTGGAATGACTAGGAGGGATAAAATCAGGAATGGGTTATAAAGGAAAGAATTGGAACAAAACTAAACTTGCATTACATATAGAGACAACAAGTAAAGTGGTTTGACCATCTGGAGAGAATGTCTTGGAATTCCATACATTACAGGGCATATGTAAAAAGAGGAGAAGGACAAAGATCACGAGGCAGACCCAGAGGGAAGGTGGGGATAACATCAAAGAATATTACAAAAATAACAAATAACACCGGTGGAGGCCATTAGAAGTGCCAGAACAAGAACCTTGCATCTCCCTCAACACCTGATGGGGTAAAAGAAGAAGAAGGAGCTTTAAAGTTCTGGTCACCATACCTCCAGAAGGATATTATGGAGCTGGAAAAAGTGCAGAGGAGGGCAACCAGAATGATTAGGGGACTGGAATACCTTCCTTACCATCTGAGGCTGCAATGGTTGTGCATCTTCACTCTTGAACGATGGTGTCTAAGAGGTGACTTGATTGAAGTTTATAAAATCATGCACGGTGTGGACAAAGTAGATAAGGAAAACCTGTTTTCCCTATCACACAACACTAGAAGTAGGGGGCACTCCATGAAACTTTTGGGTAGTAGTTCTCAAACAAATAAGAGAAAGTACTTTTTCACCCAGAGGATCACTGGTCTATGGAACTCCCTGCCAGAAGAAGTGGTGACAGCTGTCAGTCTTGACAGCTTTAAGAAAGGATTAGACAAGTTCATGGAGGACAAGGGTATCAATGACTATAATTATGGATACCTAAGGACAACCTCCGGGTTGGAGAGATAGGCAGGATATCTCTCAATGCCATTTCCAGGGAATCCTAAACAGGTGAAGGCATCTGCTTGGGAATAACTTGAAGCAAATGGTGAGCCACTGTGTGAGACAGAATGCTGGACTGGATGGGCTGTGGCCTGTTCCAGCAAGGCTGTTCTTATGTTCTTAAATGGCTTATGTAAAAAACAAACTTCCTAGATAGACTTTGAGGATTTTTATTTTATCTCTGTTATTTAACTGGGCCCCTTCTAGATGTTAATTCTGCTTCTTCCAGATGTTAGAAGAAGCTGCATCTACTCCTTGAAGATTTAAGTCAAACAAGCAGGAGTGGCATTGTGGCAAGCCCCTAATTTCATGCATTCACTAGAAGGCATGCAGTGAGCCACTCTATGTATTACAGGTATTGTATACACGGGCTGCGGTGGCTCAGTGGTTAAGAAGCCCGCCTTTTTAGCTGGAATGCTGGCAAGTCGGCAGTTTGAGACCCAGCTACTGCATGACGGAATGAGTGCCCATCTCTGTCCCAGCTCTTGGGGACATGAAAGGAGCCTGACAGAAAATTATTATTATTACACGGGTGTCCCAGTATATCTCTTACCATTTGTCCATCAATGGTAAGAGCCATTGGTGGACTCTTGGTGCCATAGGGCTACTTTCTTTTGTACACTCATGCTATTCTACATCTCAAAAAGACTCTTATCTCAAACACTGCATCAATCCTTGTTTTCAGCATTTCTTCCACTTCCAGTCTGCTCCCTTTCCTGCAACATTAATCTACCACTAATTACACAGTAATTTGATTTGTATGCCACCCCAATTAGTGTAAAACACTACTCTGGGTGGCTAACAAGATCCAAAAACAATATAACTAGAACTCTAAAATAAACAACATAAAACCAATATAAAATGATATACAAAAACAATTTAAAACAAGAACTGACAAAAACAAAGAATATAAACCAAACAAACAGTATAGAAACTGAGATGGCACCCAATGCCTACAACAAATTAAATTCCAATTAAAAATCTTGCGTTAAAAAGAGCCAGAAAAAGGAACCCGTTCTGTCTAAGAAAATGGAAGAAAGTGATGTGAAGTCTTCCTTTCCTCTGCTATACAGTAGTACCGGTATATCTTAAGTAAAGGTAAAGGTTTCCCTTGCTCGAAAGCCAGTCGTATCCGACTACATTCATATACATTCATATATCTTATGAATGCATAATTGCGGGCACAGAATCTAATCTATGATCCAAGTCAGAGCTTATTTATTTTATTACAGAGAGCATTCTATTTATTCAGAAATTAAAATTTATCTTCTGCCAAAGCATTCAAACATCTGCTTTCACCTTCTGTTTAATTCTCATGACCACTCATTGTATAGAAGTGGGGTTAAAAGAGTGACTGAACCAAGATTATGTAGTGTGAACTTCATAGCTGAGCAGGCATTTTCACTTCGCCATCTTCCATCAAATCCAGCCTGGTTATTCCATCTACCATAAAACACAATTTTTTTTAAAAAATCAAGAATTAAGTACTTTGATGCAAATAGCATATTGCTTCCAACAGCCTAGTCACACTGCATTTCTTTCTTAGCTCTATAATTTCATTAGAAATCATATTTTGGAACAAACTGTCCCTGTCTAAATTTATCAAGTACAGTATGGCTCAATGTCTACAGGAAAATACCATGAGCAGGGGGGGGGGGGGGGGGGGGGACATTCCAATGGTTCAATTTTTAAGGTGCAACCAAACAATTCCTCCTTATTCTCCAGCACACTCAATCTTACTGAAATTATATTATGGCGCAAAATCTGTCCTATTCATCTAACAAAAGTATCCAATGTTTTTACACTTATGTGCTGAAAATACTGAACAATTTGAGAGTCCAATGGAAAGCCAGGTCAGGAATTTAAGAATTCTTTCAGGCTATGCCTTCCTGGAAGAGAGATATTAAGGGAACATTTTGACTGGAAGCCATCTAGACTACATAGCCAGAGCTATGCAGAGAAATGGCCAATTGTTAGAGAAAAGTGAAGTTTCTAGGGAAGGAAAATTTATTTCACCCCATTTCTTAACTGGGCAGGATGAAGACCAGAGATTGCTTTCCTACAATAAAAAATGACAGGGATGTCTTTCAAGTCCTAAGAATCTAAGGCAGTGGTTCCCAATGTGGGTCACAGGCCCCACAGGGTGACTTTAAATCCCAGAAGCCTAAGTCAGTATATTGGCTGATCAATGCTTTGAGGAATTGAAGTCCAAAACCTGAAGGTTGGAAAACACTGAAAGAGGTTTTGTTGTTCAGTCGCACAGTCAAGTCCGACCCTTTGCGACCCCATGGACCACAGCACGCCAGGCTCCTCTATCATCTGCCACCCTCCATAGCCCTCACAGATCAATACCCACTGCATCAATGATGCCATCTAGCCATTTCATTCTCTGCCACCCCATTTTCCTTTTGCCTTTGATCTTTCCCATCATCAGGGCCTTCTCCAGTGAGCCCTCTCTTCTCATTTGGTAGGGTTTACAGGACAATAATTGTAGATGACAGAAGATATGAATTAATTTATTATGGTCAGTGTCCAGCATTGATGTTAGGAGATAGATTTTGTTGTTACACATGTGCCTTCCATCTGTATGTTTTACAGAAATTTTACAACCTTCTAGCCATACTTTATCTTGATTTTTCTTCTAGTAGAAAGACTTTAAAAAACCATATAAAATCCACCCCAGCATCTGGAAACGGATCAAGTAAAATTTTATACTAATTCTAGTCCTTGACCATTTGGGGTACAATAAAATAGGATAAATATTGGTTATTTAACCTTTTATTTTGGTAACGTAAAGGAGGTAGCAGTATATTTTATAGAAAGAAAACCCATTTTCAGCAGGTCCCTGTATCATCTGAGGATTCGTCAGACTTCAGGTATGTCGGCAGGTGGGGAAAGTATTGGAAAAGAAGGCTGAGTGGGAGGTTTCCTGACAATGACCAACTCCAACGTATTTGGGCATCACTCTGGATTGAATCAAGTCACCAAAAAAAAAAAAAAAAACATGGTCTCAACACCAAATAGAAAGTTGATGTGAGAAGTAACATACTTAGGAAATGTTTGAAATGGTAGCCGTGTTAGTACTGTATGTGCAAGCATATCAAACAGTAAACAAAACAACAAAGGTTGTGGCACCTTAGACTAACTTCTGTATTTAGATCCACGAAAGCTCACATGTAAGTAAGGTACCACAACTTTTTCTTTGTCTTTTTTGTTTTGTTTACTCTCTGATATAGTTAGGAAACTGGCTGATACATAAATAACAAACAGGAGGGGGAGGTAATATAGCATCAAACCCATCCCCTTCATGAATACAAACCTCCAAGATAATGGCTAAAGGTGAAGACAAATTTTCTGTACACTGTCAAACTCTAAATATTAATGCAGAAGTGGCTGGGGCTAGGCTAAATCTGTGGAGAGTGAAAACAAACCTTGCTGCATGGATAAGAGTATCTCCTACTAGAAGATTGTGGCTAGAGTACACCATCAGAAGATAGGCTTCTAAGCAAAGCTGGAAATATCACAGAATAATCAAGTGAAATGGGGCAACCTGGATAAAAGACAAATTTTATGTGAATGTGAAGAAATTCAGTTACAGTATTCATCATTCACGCCCCACTGCGATTCATGCGGCCCGCGCCGCCCTCATCGCTCCCGGAAGCGGAAGTAAAATGCGCCCGGATGGGCGCGTTTTACTTCCGCTTCCGGGAGCGATGAGGGCGGCGCGGGCCGCATGAATCGCAGTAAACCCATTTGTGTGGATTCACAGGGTGCTTGGGCTTCCGGGAATTGAAGTCCAAGAACATCTGGAGTGCCAAGGTTCGCCATCACGGAACTAGAGGAAAGAAAGCACAGCGCAACTTCCGCAGAGTGAAAATCTCCTTTAATTTCCTAGTGGCGCAGTGTGTGTAAACTGCTGTACTGCCGCCAAAACGTTGCAAGTTCGATCCTGGCGGGAGAAAGGTTGATTTAGCTTTACGTTCTTCCGAGGTTGGTAAAATCAGTATCCAGCATGTTGGGGACCAAAAATGCTAATTACCCTGTGAACCGCCCGAGGAGTGCACTAACTAAGCGCTATAATGGGGCGGTATAGTAGTGTCATTGCTATAAAATAGCAGCTGCCGAGGCGCCGGGCAGCGCCGTACCCACATGCGAGGCCCCTCAGCCTCCACCGCTTCATTGCCCTTCTATAGCTGTCTAGGTGGTGCCCGCAATTTAACCCCACTTTAATTTCCACTTTCGTCAGTTTGCCGCGGCATGTTTTGTTTCAAACTGCCTGGAAAGTAGTTAAACGGCGCCGTGGTTGCGCGGGAAAAGCGGCGGTGACCCATCCCACCCGGCATTGCCGTTTGTAACAGGCAGGCATCTTTCAGGACAGAGGCTTTTGAGGCGGGACATCCTCGGGAAGGAAGGGGGCCTGAAAAACAGCAACAAGCCGGTGGGAGCCGCGTGGGCTTGGGAATCGCGTGTCTCTCAGTCCCTCTGCAAGGTTTGGGCTTCCTCGTTTCCCACTTAAGCACCGGCCCACGTGGCTCTCTGTGCAACATGAGAGTAGTGGCTTTGATCAGGTAAACATTAATTGCGGGAGAGAGAAAGACAGAGAAAGAGCGAGGCGTTGCCCTCTTTTGAATCGTATTTGTACTGTGCGTTTCCTTGCTGGAGTCCCTTTTAGTGGGGCAGTGAGTATAGAACAGGGGTGGCCAATTTTTGGGGGCTGTGGGCCGGTCACGTGGTTCAGGGGGCTGGTCCCTATCGCCCAGGGGCCAGATCCGGCCCCTGACGCCAATTCATCTAGCTTACGAAGCCCTTGTCGCTCCCAGAAGTGGAAGTAAAACACTCCCGTATGGGCACGTTTTACTTCCACTTCCGGGAGCGATGAGGGCTTCGTGGGCCGGATGAATTGGCATCAGGGGCCAATTCATAGTTTGGGCACTCCTGGTATAGAGCACAGCAGGGAGTGAGGAACACGTGGCCCCTTCAGAGCATGACGGGTTGCAGTTCCCATCAGCCTTGGACAATTTAGTAAGTCGGGATGGATGATGGGAGTTGCAGTCCAACAACATCTGGAGGGCTGCATGGTTCCCCATTCATTGGAATGAGGTGGGGAGGAAGGAAAAGACCAGCCTGCCTCTTTCCAGTCCTCTATTCTTAGTTGACAGCATGCTTTACCGTTTGAAGTGGTAGCTATGTTAGTCTGTGCAAGCATAAAGGTAAAGTTTTCCCTTGCTCGAAAGCCAGTTGTATCCGACTCTAGGGTTCAGTGCTCATCTCAAAGCCAAAGAGCCAGCGTTGTCTGCTTCTGCAGACGTTTCCATGGTCATGTGGCAGGCATGACTTGACACCGGAGCACACAGAATGCTGTTACCTTCCCAATTTCTTGCTTTCGAACTGCTAGGTTGGCAGGAGTTGGGACAAAAACGGGAGCTCATTCCATCCTGCAGTACTTTGATATGCAAGCATATCAGAGAGTAAACAAAACAAAACAGCAAAAAAGGAAAAAGAAAGAAAGAAAAGAAGAGAAAATGTTGTGGCACCCTAAAGACTAACTCCTGTATTTAAACCTGAGAGTAAACAAAACAGAAGAGCAAATAACAAAAAGGCAAAAAAAGTTGTGGCACCTTAAAGACTAACTCCTGTATTTAAATCTAAGAGTAAATAAAGCAGAACAGCAAAATAAAAAATAAATTGTTGTGGCACCTTAAAGGCTAACTCCTGTATTTAAATGTGGACCAAGTCCACTTTGTCAGACATAAAAGTGAAGGCTTATGGCATCAATTTATACACACATCAGGTACAAAGGCCAGCCTAACGGAAAAGTAACATTGTAGTTTTTTACAACTGACAATAATGAATGATCCCTGGTTATTCAAACCTGCTACAAATGATTGTAAAACAAACTTCTCTTGCCAGCTTGATGCATCTTTACTGGTTTCACTTGATCTTTCCAAGCAGATTGATTTTTAAAAATATATAGTGAAGTACTGGCAGAAATATCAGAGTGTAAATGAAACAAAAAAAAGACAAAAAAGGTTGTGGCACCTTTAAGACTATCTCCTGTATTTTAATGTTAGCTTTTGTGGATCAAATCCACGTCATCAGACTTGGTCTTCATGGAGTTGATCTACGAAAGCTAACATTAATCTTCAAGGTGCCACAACGTGTTTTGTCTTTTTGTTTTGTTTATTCTCTGATATGCTTGCACAGACTAACACGGCTACCACTTCAAAAATTTCAAATATCCTGGCAGGATGTCGTTGTAGCATGATATTGATTTTGCTTGACTTTCAAACCAGCATAATTGGCTGTCCAAAGGTGGGCCTTCATAGTGTAATTTGAGAAGTGGTTTGGTTTGTCCATCCCAGGTTATTGTTTTTAATAGAAAATCTGTCTCAATTGTCACCCTCCCCTCCCCACCCCATCCACTGCTAGAAGGGTAGCCCTCAGGCTTGGCTCTTCTGCTATTTAATTAATTAATTAATTAATTTAAAAAATATTTTACTGGCACTCTGAAAGCCAAATAGAATAAAATAGGAGCAAGGTACATACACTTATAATTGAGGAACGAGATATTTTCAACCATGTACTCAGCCCACATATTTATTTGAGTAGTGTCTAGAAGTGAGCTTGGAGTCTTTTTCACATTTCGTTTACTTTGTCTCTATTTTAGCAGCCTCGGTGTGGGGATGGGGTGGGGGGCAGGACAGGACAGATGACCTCTGTGCCTTTCTCCTACCCTGCAACCTCAACAACTGGTTCACTTAGACACATATTCCATGTTGCTCCTGTACTCCTCGACAGTGTCATGCAGACAGCATGCATACCTGTTACTGACTCCCCTGTTCTATATATGTCACCTTTTTGTACAATTTAGGATACTTCCAGATGAGACTTGTATTGCACAATCATTTTGCCTCATTCAGTGGTTTTATGGGGCATCTAGAGATCATCATATTTCACTTAATTGTCCCAGATTCCCTAGTGCTGCTCTTATCTTTTTGTTGTTTTGTACCATCAAATGGCCTCCAACCATCCTCAACAGCTCTGCTCAATTTTTGTAAACTCAAGGTAGTGTTTTCTTTATGGAGTCAATCTATCTTGTATTTGAGTTTTCTCTTTTCCTACTACCTTCAAACTTTTTGTCAGCATTACTGCTTTTTTCAGAGAAATAGCCTCAGTTACATCCTGTTTGCCTCACAAGATAGTTCAGGCTTGTGGTCCCACTTGTTCATCTTTTTGGCAGTCCAGGGTACCCACAAAGCTTTCTTTTTAATTTTCATTAAAATATCTTTTATGGTGGAAAAAAGTGGAAGTTGTGCATAGTACCTTTGGAAGTTGTGCATAGTACCTTTGGATGGATAAACTAGTCATGGTCTGTCTACCAACTAATCTCCAACCTGAGATAACCATTCTCAGATGCTAAGTACTTGCACCTTAAATCTTTCATTTATGCTCTCAAGATCTGTATTTATTCTGTTCTTCAGTAGAAAAGACTCAAAGTATGTACAGTAAAACAAGATTATGCTTTAGACTTGCAATCTAAAATGCATGGCATAAAAAACCCCCAAAGAAATAAGGTGGATAGAGGAGAAAAAGCAACCAGGCACCATTTAAATCAGGGGTTCCCAACCTTTCAAGCCAGGGGCTGGGTCACGCTCTCTCAGCCAGCTTCAAGGGCCGGACTAACATTTTGCCCTGGCTGCATGATGGGGGTAGTCATTTTGTCCCAACAGCTTAAAAGGGGCAGACATTCTGTTTCTCATATGCCCTTGGAGGGATGGGGGCCCACATGAAATGGTGCCATGGGCCAGATCCAGCCCACAAGCCTTAGGTTGGGAACTAGAGATGTAAAATTTCTGGAAATTTTGAAGCTCGGAAAAAAACCCGTTTTTTCCCCAGGAAAACCCCAAAAATTTTCGGAAAATTTGAAAATAATCTGATACCATACATATTTTTTTTAGAAATGATTTATAAAATATTTGAACCTGGCCTTATCTTAAAATATTTTATTCATCATGTTAAAATAAAACATTCCATAATATATTTTTTATTTTTTCAATTTTTCCAATTTTTCAGAAAAAAACAAAAAGGCTTCAGGAAAAAAAAGAACAAAAAAACCAGCCCCCCCCCCCCCCCCCGAATTTTTCCAGTTTTTTTCCGGGCCTTCACATCTCTATTGGGAACTCCTGTTTTAAATGGTAGTTGGTATAATAAGCAGATGGAAACATTTCCGAAACAGGTTTTCCCCCTCACGTCCACAGGTTCTGTATCCACATTTTCAGTTAACTGCAGGTCTCAAAATATTCAAGCGGAAATCTTGAAATACATAATATGTATGTATTCCTATGGTACATTAGCAGAGCTGGCCACTAGAAGCCACTCTCTGCAATGTAAAATATAGGGTTCTTTGTTATCTGCAGTTTCAGACATCCATATTAGGTCTCAGAATGTATTCCCTAAAGTTATGTGTGAGCGACCTGTATTTGACTTTTTGTAATGGCATGCAGGTGCTATCCCTGACTTCTGCTAATGGTGGTGGCAGCGGGAGGATTTTAGAAGAAGCAGCAAAAAATCCCCATTTTATCAAACTTGCCAACCTTTTAGAGCAAAGGAAACTTGAAGTTGTATGGAGGAGAGCAAACATAGTCTATATTACATTTTCTCCCCATGGTAGCTCAAATTTCTGTAGTAAGCAGTTTGATAATACTGTATATTAATGGTTTTATTAATAGATTTGTTCTGTTGAATTTTTCAGGACTAAAATAGATTAAATGGTGGGGGGAGGTGGGGGGGTAATTTAGGGGTTTAAATTGTTTTTTATATGTTTTAGCCTGCTGTAAGCTGCCCTGAGTCGGGTTCGCCTGATTGGGCGGCATAGAAATTTGAATTATAAATAAATAAATATTTATTTCGATTGGTCTTTTATTATTTTTGCACTGCATACATGCTTTATTTTCTTTAAAGAGCACAGTCATCCTGATGCTCTGAAAAGTCACAGCAAATTGAAAATTTTTTTAAAGCTGGAGAAATTATCTGTAAAGAATCAAGCATTTGTGCATTGGTATTTAGTAGCTTTCATTCTATCTAATGTCCTTAGTAGCAAAATTGTCTTTGATGGCAGTCTTGCACCCACACAACATTGTTTTGCATTTGAGTTTCACCCCATGAGAAGTCAGTGAAAATGGGGGTTTAACATTAAGTGCTTTTCAAGCTTGTTGCTTTGATTGCAGAAAACTATCTTGTGCTGGTAGTTTGTTTTTAATAATTGCACTCAAGCAGAATGGCATAATACTAGCTCATTTTTATAGAACTCAGGATCACAAAAACTAAGACATTTTACTCTTCGCAATACAATAGACTTTTAAAAATCTTTAACCAATCTTACCTATTTTTCACATTGTTAGAGTAGCAGTTGCCAGTTAAACACCTCAGACAATCCTTTGCCAGCCAAATGTAAAATTTGTATATCAAGGTAGAGACAAACTTATGGAGTAGATTTTTTTGTAAGTATCTTAAAGGAGATGACTAGCATTAAGAAACAAAAAATGGTAAACTGGAAGACATTGGTCTTAATCTGGAATTCCGTAGTGCTCTTGTGTGGAATTCTCCATAATTTCCCATTTTACATAGAAGATCTCTATGTCAGGTCAGGTGCCTGGACACCCTCCTAAGGACCCTATTGAACTTTATAGATTGTCAGGGAAAAGTTAGAAGCCTGTGTTCATCACAGCTTGCATTCACGGAAATAAGGGGTTAATTCCAGAATGAAATTAGGCAATCATTCCCAATCATATCAAAATTATTTTCAGTAGCTCATTGGTTTAGGTATCTAGCTGCAGAGTCAGAGATGTGGGGTTTGATTTTTCGCTGTTCCTCCTTAACGGGTTGGACTTGAGGGTCCATAGGGTCCTTTCTAGCTCTGCAGTTCTAAGATGATGATGATGACTGTTATACTACTACTACTACTACTACTACTACTACTACTACTACTACTACTACTACTACTACTACTACTACTACGACTAGTGATTCCAGGCAACAACTAGTCTATTTTTGCAAGCTTTGTTTACGCACATTGCTTATATCAGGGATTCTCAACCTGCGGCCCACGGGCCAAATGCCGCCCGTGGCGCCATTTCATTTGGCTCCCCGCCACCTCCAATCACACCAGGAAGTGTCATGTGGTGGAGGAAGGCAAAATGGCCATCCGGCCCCTGAAGCTGTCTGAGGGAGTGTGAGCTGGCCCCCGGCTTAAAAAGGTCGAGAACACCTACTTATATGTTCCATATACACAGAAATACTTCAAAGATGTTGAAAATGTACTTATTTGTTGTTTGTTAGTTTGTTCCAGTTCTTTACTACTCATCTAACATGGTAACTACTCCGGGCAGTTTACAAACAGTGAAACAAAACACACAACAGTGTAGATACCAACAGGAGACATTAACTTACAATACTTCCTTAGAAGCAACCTGAGGAAAATATAAACTCAATGACAGTAGCCAAAACATAAACCAATCAGCAGTGGAACAAGAAGGTTAACAGAAATTAAATGAACACAGCGGTCATTATGGACTTATGTAGTTGTTCAGTCGCACAGTCGAGTCCGACCCTTTGCGACCTCATGGACCACAGCATACCAGGCCCCTCCACAGTCTGCCCAGATCTATGCCCACTGCATCAAAAATGCTGTCTAACCATCTCATCCTCTGCCACCCCCTTCTCTTTTTGCCTTCGATTACCCCTAGCATCAGGGCCTTCTCTAGTGAATCAAAATACTTGGTGGCCAAAATATTTGAGCTTCAGCTTCAGTATTTGTCCTTCCAAGGAAAGTCAGAATTGATTTCCTTTAGGATCGACTGATTTGATCTCCTTGCAATCCAAGGGGCTCTTGAAAGTCTTCTCCAGCACCACAGTTGAAAGGCATGTATTCTTCTATGCTCAGCCTTCCTTATGGTCCAGCTCTCAGCCATACGTTACTACCGAGAAAGATGGGCCTATACACTTCCTTACATAGCTCATGAGTTTATGGAACAACTGATGGGCGGGAGTCTGGTGAACATGGGATGGAAGGGTGTTCCAGGGAGATGCCACTACCACTGAGAAAGCCCATTTTTAGTTGAAACGTTCTAGGCCGCCTTTGGGGTAGGTGTCTGCAGCCCTCATGTATCCAAAAGTCTTGCAGCTATGAAAAACTATGTATGTATTACATTTTGCTTAAAAATATAGAAAAACTAAACTTAAGTTACAGGCAAATACTTAAATCAGAAAGTGCAGATGCATAAAAGGTAGAATAAAAATTCAAAAAAGAATATTTTAATTACATTGTGAAAATGCAGAAACCTATCCTAAAGTGCACATAGAAAAAGCAGATAATACATCTCTAAAACTATCATTTGAGAATAAAGCGCATCATAACTTTTAAGTAATCTTTAGCCTTTAAGCAGGGGTACACAGAAAGAGCTTTCTCAAAGTTTGTTGTATTTTTGCGCCACAATTGAGTGTACCCCAGGCAATGACAACCTTGTGCTGGGTAATCTTTCTCATACTGTGGTCAGGTGAAAGGAACTACGGAATGAATTCACCAAAAGGTGGCTTCATTTTGGCATTTTCACGTCTGACCTCGACACGGAAGAAGAAGAAACCTTTAAGCAAATTCTGATAACAGACACCGAAAATTACTCTAAGTGCTCACCCAGCCATAATCTGAATCTATGAAAGGAAATCTCTGTTCTTGTCTGCTGTCACTACTGCTGCTACTTGATCCCTAACACTCCCTGTTATCTGTGCATGAGTGATCTTCTGTGGCCACTGAAAATGGGGCATTTTATTCAAATTAAACATTTATCATCCTGTTGAAGCCTCAGTATGCTTGTACCTAGACAGGAGATTAGGCGCCTTGTGCTTTAAATCCAGATTACAAATTCACTATTTGTGAGCATTCTGGAAAGTAGCCTGTTATGTACAACAAAGGAAATTTGAAGAGAAAAAAACTGGTGCATTGTACAATGAAAATTTTCGTTGTACAATGCAGTGCAACCCTATGAGAATTACTTCATTGTACGATTGTTCTCATAGAGATTTTCATTGTATGATTTTTTCCCATAGGGATTTTTGTTGTATGATGCATGCTTCGTATAACGAAGAAATCGTATAACGAAGTGCCTAGTGGAACCACAGTTTCTTTATACGGGGTTCTACTGTATGTGCATCAAAACTATGATTTTAAAGCTGTTCTTATATGAGCCAATTTTATGATGAAATTAATTAAACAAATACTTTTTTCTTCTAGTGGTGGGAAAGACAGCTGTTACAATATAATGCACTGTGTTGCTGCTGGGCATCAGATTGTTGCCTTAGCCAATTTAAGACCAGCTGAAAATAAAGGTGAGAATGACATACTGTATTTGTACTGTATTTGAAATTAATAAATCCACATCAGACATGTAGAATGCATGGATAATACCGTAAGACTTTAGAATAAAGAAAAGAATGTCTGCATAATTATTTGGAATAAAGCTTCAGATATCCCTTGAATTCTTGTAGTTTTCATGTGTATTCAGTGTTAATCAGTGCTCATAAGAGCACATGAGGCTGCATTAGAGGTTTATATCTTGTTTCAGAATGAGGGTATTTTAGATATTTTAAACTTATTGCTGTATTTGCAGTTGGGAAATACTGGGAGGCGGAAGGCCAGCAGTTCAATCCCTGAGTACTGCAGGATGGAATGAGCTCCCGTCTTTGTCCCAGCTCCTGCCAACCTAGCAGTTTTGTTTTGAAAACAAGAAATTACAAGTAGATAAATAGGGACCACTTCGGTGGGAAGGTAACAGCGTTCTATGCACTCCGGTGTCTAGTCATGCCTGCCACATGACCACGGAAACGTATGCAGAAGCAGACAGCGCTGGCTGTTCGCCTTTGAAACAGAGATGAGCACTGCACCCTAGAGTCGGATACGACTGGCTTTCAAGCAAGGGAAACCTTTACCTTTCATTGGATAGTTTCATTAAGAGATGGTTAGTGATGATATTAGTTTAACACTTATAGAGATGTCTGCAAATTCTTCAAGTTTAGATGTGCAAACCAGCTGGTAGATATTGGACATTTACTATCAGTTAGCCGGATTGGTGTTCTGAACTGCAAGGCAGCCAGCATTCTTATGTGTTAAAGAACATGTCTCTTTAGGATGACATATTGGATGTAATTTGAACATATGTCTCCTTATGGATGGTCCTTCAGATTGGTTTAGGACAGCGCTTCCCAACCTTTGGTTTTTTGACTTCAATTGCCAGAAGCCTAAGTCAGTTCCCCAAAGCACTGATCAGCCAGTGTACTGACTGAAGCTTCTGGGAATTGAAATCCCCCTGTGGGGCATGGGCCCCATGTTGGGAACCACTGGTTTAGGGCAGCGTTTCCCAAACTATTTTCTGTGGAACACTGGTGGACTTCAATTCCCAGAAGCCTAAGTCAGTACATTGGCTGATTAGTTGTTTGGGCAATTGACTTAGACTTCTGGGAATTGAAGTCCAAAAGCCAAAGTTTGGGAAACGCTGCGCTAGAGGCAGGGCTGATTCATAAGCAAAGCAAAGCAATGACACTTTTATATATATCTTAATATATATAAAGTTGGAATCGACTGTGCGACTGAACAACAACAACAATAATACAGGTTTGTTAATTTTTAACCTTTATACCCCAATCCTTCTGGTGCATGCACTACTCAGGATGCTTTACAAAATATAAAAACATCACAACCAACAACAAATAAGCAATTAAATAAGGCACAACTAGCAACATGAGAGTACAACATAAAAGCATTGAAAAGGAAAATGTGAAAACCTAAACACCAACGTACAAACCTATAGCGTCAGAAATATATCAAAATATTATTTTGACTATAATCCACATCTAGTCATGTTATTGGTGCAGTAGTTAAAGCAGCTAAAGCGTATTAGCTAATGTTGTTTTACTTTTTGTGTGTGTCTCTTTCAGAGGGGATTGATGAACTGGACAGTTACATGTATCAGACAGTGGGGCACCATGCCATAGATCTGTACGCAGAAGCAATGGGTTTGCCTCTTTATCGTCACACCATTAAGGGCACTAGTGTGAATACTGGCAGAACATACACGAGGTGTGAAGGAGATGAGGTTGAAGACCTTTTCCACCTTCTGAAACTTGTGAAGGTATGTTGTGTGATAATTCCAGTTTTTTTAAAAAAGAAACATTAAATATATACTAAGACTGGAGATGTGAAGTCTAGTCACCGTTCATTTTGTATTCATCTCTATTTATTGCTGTATGTCCTACTATCCATTGAGAATAAACTTTGATGAAATGGATCTTAATTTATAACTTATTCTGCACTTCATCGTTGCTTCTTGCCTTTAGGCTAAAGATCACATTACAGCAGTAAAAACTGATTTATGCTAAGAACTACCAAAGATAGACATAAAAAAGAATTCTCTGCTTCTTGTGGTTCAAAGTCTTCCAGGTTTTCCGTTGCTGATAAAGTATATTTTGCTTCCAATTTCTTAAGTTTTGTATCTTTTGTTTCTGTGCCAAACTATAGGGAGCACGTATTCTTCATGAAGAAGCCCATGAATTTTAAAGCAAAATCAAAGAGGACAGAATATATTATTTATATTGTATTTCTTCCTCAGAGCATTATACAGTACTTTGTCGACAGCAGTTTTGCTTTGGTGATATTCTGAATTGTCATTGATAGTTTCACCGTGGTTTTAAAAAAGACAACAGCAAGGCATTAAAAAAGTGAATATATTGGTCTTGTTCAAATATAACATTAACCATAATTTATTGTTACATAAATAAGATGCAGGGAACTTTGGACTTCAAGATTCCTTTTATTCCCTTCCAGCTCTACAATTTTAAGAAGGTGGTGGTGGTGGCAGTAGGGGTGATGTTGATGATTTCTTCTGGAACTAATTTTTTAGAAACTTTTGCTTTTGTTCTAGATTAAATACTAGAAGAAATTAATGTAGGCAGGGATAATGTTAGAGTAAAAATGCTTGTGTAACAAATATAGTGTGAGAAGCTTGGGTTTTTTGCTGATTGCACAAGGAAAAGTCTAGAACCTGCTGGTACAGGTAGACACCAGCTATTCAGAATCAGAGAACTGTAGATCTGGAAGGAATCCTATGAGTATTGAGTACAGTCTTTCAAGAAGGAAACAGTTTGTTATTGAACCTTTAGTGTATGAGAACCAAGACACAGGAAACAGCCATGGGCTGGTTTAACTCAGGTTTATTGCATGGTGGACAGAGGGAACATGAGGTAATGGCGGATGCAAAGCTCTATATATACAGTGGTAAACATTCGAATGTGGCTCCACGATAGCCGGTTGGCTATTGTCTGCGTGACATCATTGCAGGTCACGCCCTTCTTGTCCAGGTGTAGGTAGTGGCGGGAAACTCCGCGCTGTGGCTATTGATGAGTATGGACCAAGAGAGCTTGGACGCTCGCTGCTGCCCACTGGTGGTTATCAGCTCGCGTCCTAATACAGGGTTTATAGTGATACAGCTGACGACTATATTGTTACTTGTGGGAAAGGTTACATTGTTAAGATACATTGTTATCACATGAAGAAGGTTACACTAATAGAACACAACACTCCTCCCCCCTAGGATGAGACGAAGTCTCTCAGCCAAGATGGCTTATTTCGAACACGCTGGGGTCTCGGTGCGGGCTGCCCTGCCCCGGTTTTGCTACCTTCTCCTTGTCCCCTGGCTTCCTGTCCTGTAATTGGAGAGGGAGACTTGTTAGTGACTTGCCGCGGTTCTGCGGCTTTTATGGGAGGTGTGTGCTTTATTTGGGAAGAACCGGGGGCACTGGGGGCTAACGAAAAACCCCTCTTCTCGCTTGGATGGGTGGGGGAACACTCCCAAAAAACCCCCCGGCTCGGTAACGCAAAATCAAATTCGGGGGCAGCAGTCGCAAACTCCTCACCCTCTTCCCCGGACTCGGATAGAGCCGGCGTGTCAAAAGGATCTGAGTCGGAACCGCTGCTTCCCCCCCTTGTTTGGGACTGTTGCCCTTCGTTGTCTCCTCCTTGGGCTGAGCGGGTGGAGGAGAACCCTAACGCTGAGGCATTTTCCATGCCATCCGTGGATTGCTTCCTGGGAACCCGGCTCCTGAGCTGATCTGCATGTCGCCTCCAGAGTAGACCGGCGCTCGTTTCCACCCGATATGACACTGGTCCCATCTGTTCTACAACTCTCCCTGGTACCCAGGCTGGCCCTGTGCTGGCGTAGTTCCTGCAATGCACAGGATCACCGGCGGCGAAACCCTTTGACACCGCTACCTCTACGTTCTTCCCCTTGTCCTCGACCCTCGTTGGGTCTAACCTGGTCAGAATCGTGGTCAGCTTTCTCCGCATCAGCAGCTCTGCCGGCGAGTATCCGGATGCTAAGGGGGTCACCCTATACGCTAATAAAAACTGACATACCTGGTGATTCAGGTCCCCCGAGCCCATGCGCCGCAGCGCATCCTTTGTTGTCCGCACCAACCGCTCCACTTGGCCATTCGTGGCCGGGTGAAACGGCGCGGATGTGACGTGCCGAATGGCGTTTGCCTCCATGAATGCCCTGAACTCAGCGGACGTGAAACAACTAGCGTTATCGCTGACCAGAGTGTCGGGTAAACCGAACGTGGAAAAGACTCTCCTTAGATGGTTAATTGTAGTGGTGGAGGACGTGCTCTTTACCGGCATCACCTCCAGCCACTTGGAGTACGCATCCACTACCAGGAGAAAAAGGGTTCCTCGGAACGGGCCAGCAAAATCTATGTGCACTCTGGACCACGGCCCCCTTGCCGCGTCCCATTCCCTATGCGGGAGGCGAGCCGCCTCTGGTCGGGAGCCCTGGCATGCCTCACAAGTGCCGATCATGGCACCCTGCGTGGTTTGAGTCTTATCGGGCGGACCTCCGGGTCTAGGTCGAAGGCTACAGGGGGTCCCTTGAACTTTCCCAGTCCTTTTTTAAAAACGGCGGAGTGCGCGTCGCACACCGCTTTTATTGGATCCGCACCCACAGCATGCACCCCCCCTATGAACAAACCCAAAGGCTGAAACCACTGAGTCCCGAGGAGGCTACAATTTCCCCCTTTGAGAACAACTAGAGGGAGTTCCGCAGAATGTTTCTTAAAACGGACCCGAAATTTCCCGACCCCCAACACCGGAATGCTGTTCCCCTGCACGTCTCGTAGCGTGGACCTCAACGTTTTAAGTTTGGGCCGCACGTGGGGGTCGATTTTCAAGAACTCTCTCTGGGGAATTATAGAATAGGAGGACCCCGAGTCAATTTCCATCCTAATAGGGGCCCCTTGTACTAGTACCTCGACGAAGTAATGGGGTTGTCCCGCGGACACACTGAACACGGGGGCGTCGTCCTCGCTGTCGTCCGAGATGCGGCCCACGCCGTCCTGCTTCCTCGTGGTCCGGGCGCCATCTTTGGACCTCGCTGGACGGTCCGGTCTGGCCGAACGGTCTTGTGAGTGCCTCCGGCCCTCTTTCCGATTTCTGCACGCCTTGGCGATGTGCCCCCGACGGCCGCAGTTGTAACACTCGCTTTTTCTGAATGGGCACTTCGCGCGCTCATGGGCCGCTCCGCAACCATCGCAACGGCGCCCTCCTTTTCGGACCTTCTGGACCTCCTCGCCGTCGCTGCCTTCCGTAGACGACTTCGAGGTTCGTCGGGTTGCGTGCACCGACTGTCCGGACTTGCCGTGCACCGAATTTTCCGCTTTGCCGGCCCGAGGACGCCACTCACGCCACTGGTGCATTTCGTCTACCCCAGCATTCGTGGATTCCGCGGATTCCGCGGCCTCCACAACCTCTGCCAGCGTGGGTGGCGGCTCCTTGTTCATCAAGCTGCGCTGCACTTCCTTGTCTTTCAGGCCACAAAGAACGCCGTCCCTTAGGGCCATCTCGAGGTTGTCCCATCTGCAGGGGGCGGCGGCTATTCTCATGGCTGTTACGAAGGTCTCAACCGACTCATCCGGCGCTTGGACTCGCCTCCAAAACGCGCTCCGAGCGGGAAACATTGCCCTCGAGGGTCGGAACCGGTCACGCAGCAGTTTCATAATGTCCTCGGCTTTGAAGTCACTCATCTTCTTCGGTGCAATAATGCTCACCAGCGTTCGCTTGGTTTCTATCCCAAGCATTCTGGTGAGGATGGCCCTCTTCCTTTCCTCGTCGTCTTTGACTTTGAGTTCCACCAGTGCCGCCTGGAAGTCCATCTCAAAGAGCTCCCAGTCTTGCGGTTTGGTAATGTTGAAACCGCTCTGTGCCCTGGCTCCTTGGGGATCCATCATCCCACCTTCGTCGCCAATTTAGTGTATGAGAACCAAGACACAGGAAACAGCCATGGGCTGGTTTAACTCAGGTTTATTGCATGGTGGACAGAGGGAACATGAGGTAATGGCGGATGCAAAGCTCTATATATACAGTGGTAAACATTCGAATGTGGCTCCACGATAGCCGGTTGGCTATTGTCTGCGTGACATCATTGCAGGTCACGCCCTTCTTGTCCAGGTGTAGGTAGTGGCGGGAAACTCCGCGCTGTGGCTATTGATGAGTATGGACCAAGAGAGCTTGGACGCTCGCTGCTGCCCACTGGTGGTTATCAGCTCGCGTCCTAATACAGGGTTTATAGTGATACAGCTGACGACTATATTGTTACTTGTGGGAAAGGTTACATTGTTAAGATACATTGTTATCACATGAAGAAGGTTACACTAATAGAACACAACAGAACCAGAATGGTTTTATGATCTGCCAGTGCACAACAGGATCCTGGCTTTAGTCTTCTCTATGATTAGTTGAAACAAGCCAGTTACACACCTTGAAACTGGCTTTTTACAATTACTGTAGCTGTGTTTATGGTTCTGACATAATGCTAACCTGTCCTTCAGGAAAATGTAAACCAAAAGTTTATAGTCTTCATGCAGTTGTATCTGAGAAGAAAAGGTGGAAAAATTTCATTAAGATTTATGCACATCAATATGGTTTGTAACCATTTCATTTCATTGTCTTAATCTGATGTTTTGCTTTTATTTTGCTGTGCCAAAACATCTAGTAGAATAATATTCTCATCCATTTCAGTGGAGACAGCATATCTTTCTATCTATTGACTTCTGAAAGCATTCCTGAAGTGAATGGGGATATCCATGAAAACAGAAGGTTGATTGCATGCTTCTTTGTGGACGAGGAATGGCTGAATTTGTAATTGGTTAAATATTATTCTGTGGCAGTAAGAAGACTTGCGAGTCCTGACACTTGAGGCAAAAATAAACAGATTTATTTTAAAGCTTTTAATCGATGCTTCATTATAATCTGAACTATTTCAGTTCTGTTTGCATGATGGCTAACTCTGGTTGAAACTCAGTTGCTGAGCAGTAGAGGAGGGCTGTTGAATCAGTAAGGATTTGGTAAGTCAACTTCTTCATTAGAGCAGTCCCATTTGAATCAATGGAATTTATGAAGGCATTAACTCACCAAATCCCTAATAATTCAACTGGCCTAATCTAGTGTATTTTACTATGCTGAGTAACAGGCTTTCGGCCATTGTCATTGTTTGTGTTGCTTCCTTGTGAGGCACTGCATTGTTACTGATTTTATGTTGTAATAGTTGTATCTCTTAGAACTGTTAAAGTTACAGTTACTATTACATTGATGGATGGCCTGTAGAAGATGAATTTTAAATTGAATGCTCTTTGCCATTGCTTTGCAAGGAAGTATTTCTTTGCTGAAAATCAGTCAGAATATCATTCTCTGTTGTTTTTCAACATACATTTCTTTTGCAGAACAATAAAACTTAAGATACAACCAAAAGTAAGAGATAGTGATGAGTCTCAGCATAATATTTTTAGTGGCATATAGAATCAAGGAAATGTAGATTTTTAAAAACTGAGGGGGACGAACAAATTGCAGCATGTTTATTCCACTCCTTTTCACAAATACAGACTCTCACTTAATCTACTGGGTGTTATAAGAGCTCTGCCGCTCCAAATTCTTTTTGAATCATCCTTTCTTTAACGTTTAGAATTGTACAATGTGTTCATGGAACCCCTCTTTGTCTGCTGAATAAGTGTCAGAGAGATTAGTTCTGCAAATGTTGTTTATCAATTTGCAATGTGCTCCTTGGAACACACCTGGTTTTGAAAATTAAGTAGAACTGGCCCTTGTTAGTGTTTAGGTAACCACTAGATCAGTGTTTCTCAACCTTTGGCTTTTGGACTTCAATTCCCAGAAGCCTAAGTCAATTTCCCAAAGCACTGATCAGTGCTTTGGGAAATTGACTTAGGCTTCTGAGAATTGAAGTCCAAAAACCAAAGGTTGAGAAACACTGCACTAGATCATACCAGGGATCTCTGGGTAGGATGAGGAAAGACTGCTCTTTGAAACTTTGAAGAGCTGCTATCATTAGAGTTGCAAGTACTACTATAGGCAAGATATACCAGGCAGCCTCTTGTCTTCTTGTTTGGGCTGTGAGGATAGGATTTCATAAATACAGCAGATGAGCTTGTGGATCTTTGGAAGAGGGTAAATGTCACATAAGAAACACAGAGTTTGTGCCAGACAGCCTCTTACATGTGAAGTAGAGGTGTGATCACACATGGGAAATACATTGGCACCTTTCATTCCATTTTTCCTGTTTCTTCTGATCTATTTTCTATGACAGGATGCTGCCATTTTGTTTTCACTGTAATGGGAGGAACACTTTGAATTACATTTCTACTTTAGCTCCACTGTAATATTTTCAGTTCCATGGGAAACCTGAAAAAGAAATTTGAATTAGTTAGTACTTGTGTGTGTGTGTGTGTGTGTGTGTGTGTGTGTAACTTGCATTGCTATAAGGCAGTGGTTTTCCGACTGCTCCAAGTAACCCTGGAATCTTATCAGCAATTCCTTGCTGAGCGCCTTTAATATTAATACGAGAGAATTTTCCTTATCTACAACTGCTAGTCTTACTTTGTAAAGTGCAGCTGGATTTAAAACGCATGCATGTGTGTGTGTGTGTGTGTGTGTGAGCGCACGGGCATGCACACACACACGTTTTATGGAATACTTTCATAGTATCATTGTATGTATAATGTAAGGGCAAAGAGGAAAATTATAATTCCGGGATGGGATTAAAGGAAATAACACTAACAAGATGATTAGGCATAGGAGGTGATCATACTGTCAGTTGAAGCACAGACAGATGGGTATACAAGAGACTGCTATCCAGAGTTTCTGTAGTGTATGTTGAAGCACATGGTCAGTTATTCTGTCCACTGCTGAATGGAAGGTGGTCATTGTTCTTTTTCAGTCTGCAGGAATTTGTTCTTTGATAAACTTTCATGTCTTGTGGTCCTAGTGAGAGATATAATGTTTGGCAAACCAATGTGAAAAGGTTTCCTCATGTATAGAAGTTTTAAAAGTTATTGCTCAGTATAAGCAAAATTGTGACCGTTTCAAATTCCTCCCCAGGAGCATTATATCATAAGGCAGTGATGGTGAACCTTTTAGAGACTGAGTGCCCAAACAGAAGGGTGGGGTGAAATCTGCTGGGAGGAGGGAAAAAGCACACCCATTGGGCTGCTGTGCAGAGGGGTGAGGCGAACTCTGTGCTGGGGCGATGGCACGCATGGCTACAGAGTGGGCTATGAGTACCCTCTCTGGCATTCTTGCCATATGTTTGCCACCACTGTCATAAGGCATCTTGGTGATCAGGAGGGCAGGGGACTTTCTGATTGGCAAATGAAAATGGACATTACAACAATAATTATTCTTACGGTGACATGGATTTGCTGCTTTTATCCTGAAAGACTTAAGTATCTATAGGTAATATGAGATAACTGGCCAAAAGAAGTGGTTGACAGCTTTTTGTCTTTAATTTAATTTATATACTGCCCTATCCATTGGACTCTGGGCAGTGTATACAAGTTAAAACCAATATAAACAATTAAAAACCCTTAAAAACATACCATATTACCCCCTCCTGCTGTGCCATTTACTATCTAAAAACAAATATAAAATCTCCAAAGCCTTAACATTAAAAAAATTAATTGCAGGAGGGGGTAGCCTCAGATGAGCCAAAAAGGGGAGGTTGTTCACAATCCCGGCCCCCAGACCCATTTTGCCAGCCACGTCTTCAATTCTTTCCTAAATGGTAGCAACTAGCCCTGGAGGCGTAATTCTACTGGGAGGAGGTTCCATAGTGTGGGGGCTACAACCGAGAAGGCCTGTTTCCTCGTGCTGGAGAGGCGAGCCTCCCCAATGGATGGTATATGGAGGGTGCCCTCTCAGTTTGCTCTTGTGGGACGGGTTGATGTCCTAGGGATGATGTGGTTCCTGAGGGTGAAGAACACCACTAGTAGTTTTCATTCAACTTGGCTCTGCTGATGAGTGGAGGCATCTATAGATGGCAATTTTAGAATATGGTTTTGTGGCAATATGCAGCTGCTACAAGCATAGTTCCTAGTATACTTCTAATATTTACTGTGCTAGCACAATAGATCTTAGGATCACACTGTTAAGATGTGTGGAGAGACTGCATTATTGACCAATTTAATTAAATGATTGGTGACAGGACAATCATTCTTTTCATTTTCCTCCAGACAGCATGGACTGAATACTTTGCTATTATCCAGAGAATAACAGTCAGTTATGACATAAATTAATGCTAATGTTAAATCTTGACAACTTCTACTTTGGAAGTTTATGTGTGATATTTATAACTATAGTTGAAAAAGATGTTATCAAGTTGTCTTGGACTAAATAAGTGAGGTGGTTTTCTTTTGTTCCGAACAGATATTAATTTCAATGCAAATTTTTAAAAAAGATATAAATATATGGAATCAGTTGCGTTAATGATATACATTTTGTAGCCATGCTTTTACAGCTGAATTCGTTTAAAAACTGTTGGTTCTAAAATTGCACTTGAAAACTTCCATATGTCAATAAATAATTGGGTAATTTACAGAGAAAGAATGAATGTAAAAGAGTTTGTCGTTTTAGTGTTTGATTTTTCTTAGGCAAAGAATGAAGGCCCTGGTGATGTTTTGTCACAGGCAACCAGTTGCATGTAATAACTGGTGGTCTAGGATGGAGATGAACATCCCATTTAATAGTAAGGGACACATCCTGCCACTTTGGATCCTGGATAAATATTGTACTCCACATGGATAACTGCATTTGGAGTTGCTATTCATAGAATCAAAGAGTTGGAAGGTCCTTTAAGAATAATCTTGTCCAAGTCCTGTTTATGCATTGGTATGCTTGGCAAGTGACCAGCTAGTTTATATTAGAAACCTGATGAAGAAAAGTCCACTACCCTTGGGAGCTTAATTTTTTTAAAAAAGCTTGTGCTTTCAGAAAGGTTTTGGTAATATTAATTCATCTGCCAGTGCATCAATCTATTTATCTGTCTAAATATCTCCTTTCTTCTAGGGCTGAGAAGTTAAAAACAAGTTAAAAACAATGTAGGGCTCTTCTGTTTGCCCTTCTCATTCTTGGCTTGTTGGGTCTGGTTAGCTTAAATATAGTCCCCTGGTATGTCCAGAATTGGGTGTGGGTGTCATCGCTTTATCCTAAATTTTGAGGTTGCTGTTGAAGGAGAAGCAGAATAGTTTCCATTTGACAAAGGTATTATACAAGAGTGTGCTTTATCTCACTCTTCAGTCTGTATGCAGAAAATATCATTGAGAAAGCTGGTTTTGATTCAGATGGAGGAGGAATGAAAATTGATGGAATGAATATCATTTTAAAATACTTTTGATAAGTATAACAATAAAGTATGTATACGAGTTGACACAACTTATCCCATTAGAAGGTAGTTTCCCAATACTGCATGTGCACTTAAGTAAAATCGGAGAGACACATGAATGGAGATGAAGGAGGCTTCAGCCAGTCTCTTGTTGATCAGGCATTGTGAATAGCAGACATGGGACTCTGATTCTGATTAAGTCAGAAGTATGAGCAAATACTTGCAGCCCTGCTGTCTGCTCTACAGAGATCCTGTTCCAACTCATTCCATCCGTTCAACGTTTAGAAGACAACTGTTTAATAAGGGTAAATTATATAAAAAACTAGCAGGGGTGCCCGGCTTCTCCCGGGGGTGTTTTGTGGAGTGTATGTCATGGCCGAACGTGATGGGTAGGCGACGCTGTGTCTGACAGCAGCTGTGGCCGTTTGGGGTGTGTGTGTGTTTGGCATTGGTGGGCAAAGGAGGAGGACCAGTTGGAGGAGTGGGGGCCCCTTCCTGCCCACCGTGGCCACCCCACTTCTCAACACCACGGGCCCGGGGGGGTCTGCCTACCTATCTCTGGCTTGGCGTTGCCTCCCATGTTCTCGCCTCACCTGGGGCTGGCCTTTCTTCCTGGTGTGGCTTGTTCTGCCCTCATCGTCCTTGTTTCTCGCCCCCTGCCCATCTCAGTCTGCTCCCTTGGCGGCTTTCAGCGTCCGCTCGGTGGCCTCTGACGGCCGCTGCTTTTCCTTCTGCCTCTATTCTCTATGGCCCCATTTTCCCTGTCTTGTTTCCAATGCCTCTGTTGCGAACTGTCCCGATGTCTTTTTCTTTCCCGAACTGCGTGCCTGCGCAGTCCGCATGTTCTGTGTACACCGCTCAATGGTTCAGCGCACGCCCAGTCTTCCCCTAGACCTGTGCACATGTGTAGGACTTTTTCCCTGGATTGATGCCTTTTCCCTTCCTGAACTGTGCGCTTGCACATTTTGCATGTTCTCTGCATGCCGCTCAATGGTTCTGCGCATGCCCAGTCTTCCCCCAGACCTTCGCGCATGCGCAGTCCTTTCCCCCTGGAGTGTTCCCCACTGCCGTCCCCAGGACCCCAATGTTTATGATGCTGGACACCCAAGGTAGGTGTGTGCCAACTTTGACGTGGATCTGTCCAGGGGTGTGGAAATGCATGCAGGACCCACAAACACTTCTCTTCTATACCTATAAGGAAGGGGTGTGGCCGTACGTGTGTGGAATGCGTACCTATGCCCCAGGAGCCTATCCCGTAATTCTCCGCACACACCTACCTTTCCCCCCTGAGATCAGCGCCGTGAGGGTCCGGGGGCCAAGAGTTGGGCCTAAGCCCCACAAAATGAGAAAAAGAATGGAAACTTCAACTCCCATGGTTCCATGGGAGAAAAAACAGCAATTTAACAACCAGGCCAGGAAACAGAATGTTGGAGAGAGCTGATTTACATGTTGGACAGTGATTGGTAGAGAGTGAATGACTGACGGAGAAAGGTCCTGATGCGGATGAAACAAACTCATTCCATTTAAGCCTCTACAGCCCTGGAATGAGACACTTTTAATGTACATCAGTGCTGTGTGAATGAGAGACAGGGAGTGTGTGTGTGTGTGTGTGTGTGTGTGTGTGTGTGTGTGTGTGTGTGTGTGTGTGTGTGTGTGCAAGACAATGCATAAGACAGTGTGTTCTGGATCAGTCACTTGTGGGTGTGTCTGAATATGAGAGAGAGTGAGAGAGTGAGTGAGTGAGTGAGTGGAGAGAGAGAGAGAGAGAGAGAGAGAGAGAGAGAGAGAGAGAGAGTCTGTCTCCAAGGTTGGGTAATTAGCTCTCATTCTTCCAGCCAATTTTTCATAAGAACAGCCTTGCTGGAACAGGCCACAGCCCATCCAGTCCAGCATTCTGTCTCACACAGTGGCTCACCATTTGCTTCAGGGTATTCCCAAGCAGATGCCTTCACCTGCTTAGGATTCCCTGGAAATGGCATTGAGAGATATCCTGCCTATCTCTCCAACCTGGAGGTTGTCCTTAGGTATCCATAATTATAGCCATTGATACCCTTGTCCTCCATGAACTTGTCTAATCCTTTCTTAAAGCTGTCAAGACTGACAGCTGTCACCACTTCTTCTGGCAGGGAGTTCCATAGATCCAGTAATCCTCTGGGTGGAAAAGTACTTTCCCTTATTTGTTTGAGAACTAGCACCCAAAAGTTTCATGGAGTGCCCCCTAGTTCTAGCGTTGTGCGATAGGAAAATGAGTTTTTCCTTATCTACTTTGTCCACACCTTGCATGATTTTATAAACTTCGATCAGGTTACCTCTTAGACGCCTTCGTTCAAGAGTGAAGAGGCCCAACCATTATTTATTTATTTATTTCTGCGCATTTATATCCCACCCTCCTGGATGGTACACCACTCAGGGCGGCTAACAACATAATAAAAATTACAATAAAAACAATAAAGCAACAATAATTAAAACAGGTCTAACAACCCCAATTAAAACCAACATTAGAAACACAAACATATCATTATTATCAAACAACCCACCCCCACCCTACCCCCATTAAAACAGAATAACCAAGCCAGGGAACAGCCCACCACATAGGCTAAATCAGTCACCGGGCTTGACTGGTAGAGTCAAGCGTGCCCCAAACCTGCTGGAAGAGCCATGTCTTCAGCATCTTCCTAAAGGGGAGTAGTTCTGTCTGGAGCTGCAACTCAGGTGGTAAGAGGTTCCACAGGGCTGGGGCAGACACGGAAAAGGCTCTTTTCCTAGTCCCAGTAAGATGTACCTCTTTCACTGATGGGACCACCAGTGAGCCCCTCCTGTCTGCCCTAGTAGGATGGGCTAAATTCCTTGTGGCAACGTGGTCTCTTAAGTAGCCTGGTCCAATGCCATAAAGGGCTTTAAAGGTCAAAAACAGCACCTTGAATTGCACCCGGAGGCCCACTGGCAACCAGTGCAGCTCCCGGAGAAGTGGTGAGGCCTGAGTATGACGCCCGTATCCCATCACAACCCGGGCAGCCGCATTCTGGACCAGCTGAAGCCTCCAAATAGTCACCAAGGGCAGCCCCATGTAGAGCACATTACAATAATCCAATCTGGAGGTGACCAGAGCGTGAGTGACCATGAGCAAGGAGTGACCATGAGCAATTGGCAAATTACACAAAGCTGTGCAAAGGCCCTCCTAGCCACGGCTGCTACCTGCTCTTCAAGCAGTAGCCGCAAGTCCAGGAGGACCCCCAGATTGGGCACCAGATCTTACTGTGGCAAAGATGTTCCAGCCACGACCAAAGATGGTAACTCCCGGGATAACATGGGACCCTGCACCCAAAGCCACTCAGTCTTGCCAGGATTTAGCTGAAGCCCGTTGTCCCCCATCCAGACCCGAACAGCCTCCAGACACCTGGTCAGGACTTTGACTGCATCACTCTGGTCCCCACGAGCCGAGATGTATAGCTGGGTATCATCTGCATACTGATGATACCTCACCCCGTGGGAACAAATGATCTCACCCAGCGGTTTCATGTAGATATTAAATAGAGGTGAGAGTACTGAGCCCTGAGGCACCCCACATGGAAGCAACCTAGGGCTGGACAACCCACTCTCTAAAGACACCGACTGAGTCCGACCCGTCAGAAAAGAGGAAAACCAGGACAACACAGCACCCTGGGCCCCACTCCTTGGAGCCGGCTCAGAAGGATACCGTGGTCGATGGTATCAAAAGCCGCTGAGAGGTCAAGAAGAGCAAGGACCGAGGGGTTGCCTCGATCCCGCTCCCACCAAGGATCATCCAAGAGTGCGACCAATGCCGTCTCGGTACCATAACCAGGCCTGAAACCTGACTGAAACGGGTCCAGATAATCCGTATCATCCAGAACCCCCTGGAGCTGCCGGGCCACTGCTTTTCCAAAACCTTCCCCACAAAGGGAAGGTTGGAGATAGGTCTGAAATTAGAAATAACAGTAGGGTCGAGCAATGACTTCTTCAGGAGAGGGTGAACCAGCGCATGTTTGAAAACTGGCAAGACTCCGCTCCAGCCCCCCCCCCGGCAATCAATTTCCACGTCAGGATTAAACCCCGAGTGGATGTGAGCAACTTTCTCTGCAAGATGGTCAGCAAAATTGTCAGCTGATCCCTGCCACCCAGGACCAGGCCCCGCCTTACCCAGAAGGGACCTGGTAACCTGGAACAGGGCCGCTGAACAATTATCAGCAGAGGCAATGAGGAAGGTGAAGTACTGACGCTTTACCACCCTCATCGCCACAAGGTAGGCTTTTATAGCAGCTCTAACTTGTGTTTGGTCACATTCACACATTCACACCGGGTCTTCACCCTACGGCGCTAAAGGTGTCTACTAACCCGCTTCAACTCCCTCAACTCATCGGTATACCAGGGAGAGCTGTGCGGTCTGCGAGAAGGGAGAGGCCGTATTGGTACGATTGTATCCAAGACCGATGCCGCCTCCTTTTCCCAGAGGGCGACCAGGGTCTCAGTTGAATCGTCCAGCCTGTCCGGAGGAACAAGCCCCAGCTCCGTCTGAAATCTCTCGGAGTCCATAAGTCGCTGGGGTCGGAGCCTCCCTACAGTGAGACGTCGCTCCCCGAAAATCAAGAGAGACCAGATAGTGATCTGACCATGGCACTGGTGTTATCTCTATATGATGTAATATCAGATCACTCAGCCACCGCTCTGACAGGAAAACTAAGTCAGGGGAGTGGCCGCTACTCCTGGTGGGACTGCCAATTACTTGAGTCAGGCCCATAGATGCCATGGAAGCCATGAACTCCTGAGCCGCCCGAGAAGCCGGCCCCAGCAATGGCAAATTGAAGTCCCCCAAGACCATAAGCCCCGGGAGCTCTGACGCCAATGCCGCAATCGCCTCAAGCAGGTCAGGCAGGGAATCTGCAACTCTGCAACCGTTGCAGCCTCAGATGGTAAGGAAGGTGTTCCAGTCCCCTAATCATTCTGGTTGCCCTTCTCTGCAATTTTCCAATTTTATAATATCCTTCTGGAGGTATGGCAACCAGAACTGTACGCAGTATTCCAGATGGCAGGGCTGCCATCAGAAATTTATGGGCCCTGTATTGCGAAATCCTATTCCCCCCCACACCCACTTTTCTCTCTCCTCGCATTGGGGTGGCAGTGGCTGGAATACACAGTTTCCCAAAAAAATCGATGGGCAGTTGTATCCAACTTTAGAGTTCAGTGCTCATCTCTGATTACAGCCAAAGAGTCAGTGGCCTTGATTCACAAAAGCTCATATTGAAATATAGCATAGTCTTTAAGCCTTGCTTGAAAGCCAGTTGTATCCAGCTTTAGAGTTCAGTGCTCATCTCTGATTACAGCCATAGTCAGTGGCCTTGATCCACAAAAGCTCACATTGAAATACAGCAGTCGTTAAGCCTTGCTTGAAAGCCAGTTGTATCCAACTTTAGAGATCATTGCTCATCTCTGATTACAGGCCAAGAGCCAACTATGTCTTCATTCGCAGATGTTTCCATGGACATGTGGCAGACATGACTAGACACCGGAGCGCATGGAACACTATTTACGTTCCTAATGATGAGCTCCCGTCATCCCTCCCAGCTCTTGCCAACCTAGCAGTTCAAAAGTAAGAAATTGCAAGTAGATAAATAAGGATATCTACTAGCAATGTCTTGCTTTCCAACTGCTAGGTTGGCAAGAGCTGGGATGATGAGAGCTCATCATTACACACACACACACACACACACACACACACACACACACACACACACACACACCTTCCCCCTCCCCCCCAGAGAGAGAAAGAGGAAGAGAACGAGACTCGCCGGAAGTTACAGCTTTGCCTCCTGACAGTCAGGAGCTCTGCTGCTCTGGAGCTGAAGCAGCCGCTGCCGGGTGGCCTCCCTCCTTCCTGTGCCGGAGAGGGGGAGCCATCACTTCAACCACCCACTGCCCTGCTGCCGCTTGCCTTGCCCAGAGCAGCGTGGCTAGGAGGGAACTTGCCGGGGTGCGCGCTTCTTTAGGCTCAGCTGTACTTCCTTTCTGCACACGTCCTTCGGCAATGCTCCCACACACACCTTGCTTGCCCAGGTCCAAAGCCCAAAGGTTCCTGGAGGAAGCAGCACCGGTGTGCGTGGTTTCTTTTAGACCAAGCCTGGCGCAGCCCGCCTCATGGTCAAGGCTTCAGCCCATGATGCGCGCCGGTCCCGGTCCGGAAGAGACTGTGCACTGGGGCTGCTTCCTCCAGGAACCTTTGGGCTTCAGCCCTGGGCGAGCGAGGGTGCGAAACACATGCAGAAGCAATTGATGAAGGCCGTGCGCACGCGCAGAAAGGAAGTACAGACACAGACAGATCCTAAAGCGCGCACCCCGGCAAGTTCCCCCTAGCCATACCCATGCTGCTCTGGGAGGAGGAGGAGCCCTCTGGAAGTGGCAGGGCATGCGCAGTGGCACCGCACGCTGCGCATAAAAAAAGTAAAAATAAAATAATATATATATATATTAAAAATATTAACTTAGTGCCATCGGGCCTCTGCCAGCTACGGGCCCGGGCCGGCAGTCCCCCCTGTACCCCCCCTGACGGTGGCCTTGCCAGATGGGGCCTCACGATAGATTTATAAAGAGGCAAAATGACACTTGCTGACTTATTCTCTATACCCTTCCTAATGATCCCTAGCATTGAGTTTGCTTTTTTCGTTGCTGAGGCACATTGCCAAAAATTTAGTGGCTTCTTCATGGCTGATGTAAATGTTATATTCTTTGCATAGATAAGATCGAGGTGGACAATTTGGCCTGGATTATGTACTGGTTTGTGCTCTCTTGATACAGTAGTCTGCATCCACTCTTCCTCTTACCTCTTCCTTATTTTATACTTTTGTAAGTCTCTTTTTAAAGGGGTGAGTTGGCTTAGTGGTTAAGACACTGAGCTTGATGACCAGAGGTTCGGCAGTCAGCAGTTTGAGACTCAAGTACTGTGCAACAGAGTGAGCTCCCATTGTATATCCTAGCTCCAGCCAACCTAGCAGTTTGAAAGCAAGAAATCGCAAGTAGATAAATAGGGACCACTTTGGCAGGAAAGATAGCAGCATTCTGTGAGCTCCGGTGTTTAGTCATGCCTGCCTCATGATCATGGAAATGTCTGCAGATGTAGACAGTGCTGGCTCTTTGGTTGTAATTGGAGAAGAGCACCACCAACCTATAGTTGGATATGAGTGGCTTTCAAGCAAGGGAGACCTTTACCTTTAGGGCCCTTTAATGCACAACCCCCGTGTCTTCAAAAAACACATTACCCAAATTTGGCAGCAAGTTATGAACACACATTTCTGTGGCAACAGAAAACTCAATTTAAAGAAAGCATTTTGCTAACTTGAGTTTTCCTTTTTGCCACCAAAGTTCAGATTCAGTCCTCTGCACAGAATTTCCTGTGCACAGAATTTAAGCAAGCAAAGTGCTTGCTTTAATTGGGATTTTCCTGTGCTGGAGCTGAAATTGTGAGTCTGTTTTCTGCTGGATTTTCATAGCATGGTTTTTGAGGATGCTGGAAGACACTGGGAAAATGGCCTTGGGGTAACATATAGCCCATTTGTTGCTTAATTGGAAGAAAAATTGTAGGATATGTGAGTGATTTGGGGCCCCAAAACCTGGTCACTCTAACTCCAAACCTCACCAAGCCTGGAGAGGCTTGAAAAGAGAGTCAGCAGAAGACACTCTTCAATTTTGGTATGTCTAAGTGACTTGGGGGATGAGTTATTCCCCTCATCACTCATTTAATTTCCCCCTAACTAGCTGGTGGTGGCCTAAGGCTTTGCACAGTACTGTATATATATAAAATAGGCATATTAGCCTGAGAAAGAGTTCGAAGGCCTTGAATTTTGCAACTACTCCATTATAGCTAACATTTCAAGCCAGAACTGTCTACTGTTCATCCCACTGGGCTTAAAACATGCCTTAGCTTTCAGGATTTTTGTTTAGGGTCAGGAAGTGCTGTGAACTATATATCAGGCATATCAAATAAATGAAGGTTTTCAGAGAATGAAGCCATAGGGGGAGCAGAATTTCTTAATTAATAGTACTATGTCATGGTCAACCATCCCTACAGATCTTATTCCAACTTTATAAACTCTTGCTCCTAAGATTTCTATAATAAAGCTATCAGAATAAATAGATCTTGCCATTTAGAAGTGAAGCACATGTAACATTATAGAGTCTTTAGTTATAATAGTTGACTTGGTATGTTGAAGAGAAAATGCATTTGTTCTTCAACTTCATTTTATTGGGGGCGAGGGTGGTTGTCTGTGTATAGTATTTAGTACTAATATCCTGCACAGTTACCCTTTTGTCTTCCTTGTTTATACATTATCTGTCAAAGAAACCAGGACATAACCAGTCTGTGTGTTCAGTGTTAAACTTTTAATGTGTTTTCTCAGCCTATAAAACCATTTATAGAATTTGCTACTTGTCATACATACATGGAAAAAAATATACTTGGCATTGCCAGTGGAATGATTGCTTCTTTCAGCTGTCATTACTCTAATAGACTTCACTCTAGTAGTACTGAATGATTAATTTTGAATTTTTTGAAATATTTATTTCAACTCTTGTGCAGTTTTTAACTTTTTCCGTACTTGCTGCATTAGTTTAAGTTCAGTGAAAATGCAGCTGGTGAAAGCACAAAACATTTTGAATCAAGGCCTTTTTTGGCATTGGTTGGGAAGATCTGGTCCTTTGGACTTCATAGGACTGAAGTTTCCCTTAGCCCTGGCCAACATAGACCCTGGTGAGAGGCAATAGGAGTTGGGAGTTAAGCAACATCTGGAAAGCCATACTTTGCTTCAGAAAGTGGTTTGTCCTCACCATAAAGGGATGGACCATAAAGGGGTGTGACAAAGTAACAGGGCAGTTAGGGACCTTGAGGTACACAAGAGCAAAACCAAATTAAAGATGGAGGAAGGAGCTCACTGGGCAAGGAACATAATTAAAGGAGGATATAGCTGAGGAACTCAACCTCTCCTATGCCGTTTGGAGGACCCGGAATAGGCTGAGGGTTAGAGTCCCTAAAAGTGGGGGCTGCTGGTGGACAACAACACAGAATCCTGCTCATTTACTGGTCTGCCAATTACTGCGAGAAACATTCATTGATGAGGACTTAAGTTTGTCCAATGACAAAGCCAAGAAAGCGGCTTCATTTTGGCAGTCCATGGTTTGATCGGTACATGAAAGAAGAAGATGAGGAAGAGGGAGGAGGAGGAGGAGGGGTTTTGTGCTACCATATGGAAAGTTTGAATAGCCTTTTAGGTCCAAGCCTCCCTATTCTTGCTTTATTGTTTATTTTAATGTTACATAAAATTCTTCTGTGAGTTTATTGGGCATTTTTAAACAGAAGTGGAATTTTTATTTTTAGCAAAAGGCTATAAATAATAGTTTAGTAGAAGCAGTCGGACACTTGATGTTGTTATTTTTTGTTTTCTCTAATACCAGCAGAATAATAAAGTAATAAAATGTATTCCTTATATTTTACTGGAAATAGTCCACTTTCCCCCTTTGTTAGGTTAAGAAATTCTATAATCTATCACTGGAGTACACAGAAAGAGCCTCCTCGAAGATGGTGGAATTTTTGAGCCACAATTGGGCGTACCCTGGTAACGGCAACTTTGTGTTGCCAGCTAATTTTTCTCACACTAGGTCAGGCGAAGAGAACTGCAGAATAAACTCACCAAAAGGTGCCTTCATTTTTGAAGTCTCATGTACCCCATAATCACCACATAATCTCATGTATGCTGTATACCATGATCACAATTAGTATAACGAATTAAGACATGACTTCTCGCTTTGCATGTAGTGAGTCTATCTCATATATTTCACCTTTTAAGTGAAATGAATGAACATTTGCACGATATTCTATTTTCTGAGTTTCACCTGTATATAGTCATAGACCTGAACAAAATAATACAGGAATAGTATATGTAAAAATGGTGTAACATATAAAACATTAAAGATAATCTGAAACAAACAATATTATCCTTTTTTCTTCCGTGTCTAAGCCAGACGGGTAAATGCCAAACTGAAGCCACCTTTTGGTGAGTTCATTCTGCAGTTCCTTCCACCTAACCTAGTGTGAGAAAGATTAGCCGGCAACACAAAGTTGCCATTTCTAGGACATGCCAGACTGTGGTTCAAAAATACCAAAATCTTCAAAGAGGCTCTTTCTGTTGTATCACAATATTCTCCTTAAAACCATAATATATTTTACCCATGGTAATGTATAACAATATCTTCCATTAAAAAAACAAAATCTAAATGTTATGACCACATTCCCTAAGCAGGCTAAGAACTGAGAAACTAAGATGCACTATAAAAATAAATCAGGTTTATTGTTGTTATATGCCATCAATTTGGAATCACAGTGACCCTAACAGGGCTTTTAACATAAAGAAGATATTCAAGGAGCAGTTTTACAAATTCCACATTCCCAGTAAGTTTCCATGGCTGAGCAGAATATGAACCCAGACCTCCTGAACCGTAAGTCCATCACTCTATCCACTACGCCGCACTGTGCATCTAAATCAGAATTGGGAGATAATACTTCTCCGTGTTTGCTGTTTGGAAAAGGAATCTGGCCCTTTCTCTGTAACTGATTTGTACAAGTCTGTCAAATGTTATGTCTGGTAACAATTGGAGATCCTACCAGGATATTGATGAAGGTTATCAGTCTGGTTCAGTTATCCATATGGAAATTATACACTCATAGGATGTTAATGAAAGGACAAAACCTTTCACTATAAGGGATACCAGAAAAAATGGTCTTCCCAAAAAGCAGAGGGTAATCCATAGTTAAATTGTTGAGATACTTAGTGTGTCCAAATAGGAAGTAACAGGAAGAGCAAACTTCTTTAATGTGCACAATGGAGAGATGAACATTGATATCCGCAATTCAGAAAGCAAGCCGTTGTCTCACCTATTGATGGCCCAGAGAAAGTGAAAGTTCTGTACTCACTAGAGCAGGGGTTTGCAAAGTTTTCCCGCCAGGAGCCAGACCCATCACCTACACTCCCCACCAGAGACTGGAGGTATGGTTCCTCCCTGGACTTACATTTTCATCATTATCAGCGGTGGTGGCGGGAATAATGTGATTTTTCCAGCTTCTTGCACATCCTCCGCTGCTCACCACAGTGGCAGGAGGCTTGTCGGAGCACAATTACTCCATTTTGGGCTGTTTTCACTGCGTACCCGCTCCGTTTCGGCTGCTAGAAAGTGTCACTGAGCGACTTCCTGGTTCTGGTCCAGCCACTAATGCAGGGTTGGCTCGTCACTGGAAGTCGCCCAGTGGTGCTTTCTAGCAGCTGAAATGGAGTAGGTACATGGCAAAAACAGAGCAATTATGCTGCAACAAGCCTCCTGCCACCATGGGGAGCAGTGAAGGCTGTGCAAGAAGCTGGAAAAACCGTGCGGTTCCCGCTGCCGTCATGGTAAATGACGTATTGTGACTTCCAGCGGTGGGGGGGGGGGCAGGTCTAGCAGTGCCCGGGTTCTTACTGGGCTGGATTGATGAGATGCATGGGCCAGATTAGGCCCACGGGTGGGGGGTTGCGAAGCCCTGCACTAGAGCCTTATACCATAAATACTTTATATCATAAATTAGTACAGTATGTGGATACTGCTGAGCAGTAAATAAGTCTGCATGGTGACTTTGTGGATGGCATTCACAATGGTTAATCACTGAAGGAACAGAAATCCAGGGATGGTATTGGTTTGAAGGTTATTTTTTTAACTTACCTGAAAGCTCAGTTCAGACATGGGCTAACTAAAAACAAAGATACTGCAATAGGATCCACTATTGTACTGAAAACAACATAGTGTTCAGCTTCAGAAACAGGTATGAGAGGCCAGTTGTGAAAAGGCTGTTTGCATTGTAACATAGAACCTCTTCTGGTGACTCTGTCTTTCTTCACTCTATTTTTGTATTTATTCTTTATATTTTATTGTTGGTTCTTTGACATTTTGATATTTGATACTGGTCGATTTATTTATTTTAGTTACAAAGTCTGTAAGTTGATTGTTGTTTCAATGTTTGTAAATATTTGCCAAATGAATGGTATAGAAACATCTTCAATAATATTTAAAATACTTTTGTAACATGACTAAGCAGGTCACATGTCACAGGGGCGATGTCAAGTTGCCCCACTGCTATTTCACCTTAAGATTGTTTTGAGTTTAAAAAGTATAGTTGTGTTAAAGAAAATCTAGATTGTTTTTGATAGCAGGAGAAGCTACAAGATCTCCAGCTGTTTTAGTTGTTACATTGTGGTTTTGTTCTGTTCATTGTTTGACCAATATGTTAATAACATGATCCTGTTTGTTTTTCTACCTTCTCACTTTGAAGGTTCAAAGCTGGTAAAACTATTAAAGAAGTGTGTACTGTATAAATAATTGTGCTTATCTGCAGGACTACTGAAGGAACATCACATGTTATAAAGACCAGTTTGTTGTTCAGTCACACAGTCGATTCCGACCCTTTGAGACCCTATGGACCATTGTCCTCCAGGCGCCTCTGTCCTCCACCATCCTCCTCAGCCCTCCCAGTTCTGTGCCCATTGTGTCTACAATACCATCTAGCCATCTCATCTTTAGCCTCCCCCTTCTTTTTTTGCCCTCCAACTTTCCCAGCATCAAGGCCTTCTCAAGTGAATTCTCCCTTCTCATTTGATATACAAAGTACTTTAGCTTCATCTTTACTATTTGACCTTCTAAGGAGCAGTCAGAGTTAATTTCTTCTAAGATTGACCTATTTGTTCTCCTCGCTGTCCAGGGGACTCTCAAAACTCTCCTCTAACACCACATTTCAAAGGCGTCTATTCTTCTGCGTTCAGCTTTCCTAATGGTCCAGCTCTCACAGCCATACATTACCACAGGGAATACCATTGCTTTATGCGAATTTTTGTTTGCGATGTGATGTGTCTGCTTTTCATTTCATTCCCCAAGACATATATATATACACTCTTTTCTCCCTTCCCTGCCTTATAGAATGAAAGATGAAGTAAATACTGTATATCAAATGCAGCTATTTCTTGTTAAGGGTGAAAGGAATGGATCCCTAGGACAGCAATGGCGAGCCTTTTAGAGACTCAATGCCCAAACTACAACTCCAAACCCACTTATTTATTGCAAAGTGCCAACACAGCAACAGGGGAGGGAGGAAACACTCTCATTGGGCTGTTGGACAGAGCGGTGGGGCGAACTCTGTACTGCTGGTAGGGAGGAAGCACTCCCATTGGGTTGCTGAGCAGAGGGGCGGGGCAAACTCTGTGCTGGGATGACTGCATGGGTGCCCACAGAGTGCGCTCTGAGTGCCACGTCTGGCATGCGTGCCATAGGTTCTCCACCACTGCCCTAGGAAATAAGGATGAATAAGTCAAAGTCTGTGTACTTACAATCTTTGATTTATTTAGAAGTAAGTGGCATTGAAATTATGCAAATTATTTACAGGTAGAGCTTGAGTTCCAAACACCTATTTCATTTCCTAAAGAAGGCTTTTCCAGATGTGATAGATCCCCTATTTCTAGAGGCATTGTTTAGCATCATGATGCCATCAAATTCCTGTGACTCTTCTGAAAATTTCAAAATTTCAAATCCTTGAGTTGGTGGCTTTTTAGGATGGCAGTTTTCTATAAACAGTGATTTCTGTGAAGTTGGTGTTTGGTACTGTTTTCTTTGCCTCCAGTGAAAAAGCAGAGACTGAAAGAATTGTGGTAATAATAATAATTTTGTGTCAGAAATTATTCTGGATTGAAAGGATTTTTGCTGGAGGAACTCTGCTCAGGGGATGCCCGAATGATGTCCCCAAGATCTTTTCCCACCAAAGTGCCCCCTAGTTATCTACTTGCAATGTCTTGCTTTTGAACTGCTAGGTTGGCAAGAGCTGGGACAGAGACGGCCACTCAAACCGTCATGCAGTACCCGGGTCTCAAACTGCCGACTTGCCGGCCTTCCAGATAACAAGGTGAGCTTCTTAACCACTGAGCCACTGCAGCCCCCTAAAGGATTGTGGTGAAAGGTGGCTTGAAAGCCGGAAGGGTCTTCTATGGTCAGCCGTAAACCTTTGATTGCCAGGTTTTCCTAATTTCCCATTTCCAGGGCAGTGCAAGCCTGACCTTGCTTGCTGAATACAGTGTTCTGGATCTGCAAAATTCTCACATGTATTCGGAAATGGGCAACGAGGCATTGTTTACAGGACGCCAAATGAACTGTGCACTCGCAGCACATTGATAAACACACATTTCCTTCTTTTATCAGGGAGATTGCACAATGTGAAGTATGAGTTTCCAGTTGTAGTCGTTCCTTTCAAACCTTTTCCTGTTTAAAAGTTGGCCTTTGCTAATTGGATGCTGATCGGTGGCTAGATCTCACTCACACCCCCCCCCCCCTCTTTTAAAGTCTTCTATCAACTGAAGTCCAGATTTAGTTCAGGTCTGGCAAAGCTTCAGAAACTTTCTATTTATTCATAAAGGAGCGGCTCATCCCTCTAAATGCAAAGTGAGCACTAATTAACAGTAATGATTGCTAATCACTTTGCTTTTATATTCCTTCAGGAGGACATGCCATTATCCTTAAGTGAAATGCTTGCATATGAATAAACGATGCTGGGTTTCTTTCTAGCTGTAACTAAATCTCAGTAAATTAAATGTTTGAAAATATTGCTGGGTTCCATGGGTAACACTAGGTTTTAAAAACATATTTTGGGAAATGATCTTCATAGATTATCTTAGTGATCTTTTTCATGTACAAAATATACAGTGAATAGTGATCTTTGTCATATACAAAATATACAGTGAATGAATAAAATACTTCCCCTAAAATTGATAAAAATATATTTTTCTTGGTTTGCCAAGGAATAAATATTTTTGTGACACACTCTGGTATGGATTTCTACAACTGGAGTCAGATAAGCATCTGAAGAAGTTATTCTAAAATAGATGTAGAAACATAATGTATTGAAAAAGACTTTAAGAACTGCTTTTTATTTTTGTGATTGAACTCTAAAGAGATCTGCTAGAGAGCTATTCTCAATATGCCACTAAAGTTGCTGTGTAGGTTTAGCCTTTTTACTCAGTAAACAAGAAATAGGAAAAAATTAGATGTTGTTGTTGTTGGATGGAGGGTAGTTAACCAAGTGTTTCGTATTCCTTTATTAGCCACAGAAAGAAGTAAGAATTTAAATTTGTATGTGTATATGTTGTTTTTAAAAACTGACCTGTAATCATCCTCTACTGTTGCCTTCTTTGCCTGGGCCTTGTTGAAATAAATGGGAATTATGTGTTTGCAAGAATGTGCTGTAAAGCTATCCAGCGGCTGTGCTTTTATACAGAAATAAAGCTGCATCTCGTTTCACAGGGAGTACATCTGTGACAACTCTGGTTGTTGCCTAAGGGTGTGAGAAAAAATATTTTGCATAGATGTGTAATATGGTTATGTCCATGAAAAACACAGAGCATTCATGATTTTTTGAAGTAAAAAAATTATATCTTTTGCCCTAAATGAAAAGGGAAAATGTATAATTAAAACAATTTAAAGACAAAAATTATTTCCTTTTCCATACTAATGTTTTGGGCATATTTTAATAAAATATTGTAGCATCTATTTCTTTTCATTGAAATGGACAGTGGCTTTAGCCCTATTTTTAGATTTGTTTTCTTAACAGCAAACCGAACCTTATGTTTTTAGACTCCCAGTAAAACTATTCAGTTATGTTCCTCTGTGGTTTAGGACAGGGGTTCGCAACTGGAGGGCCAGACCCAGGCCCCGACACTCTTCCATCTGGCCCAGAGCAACAACTCGGAAAGCGGACACACCCGTGTATGCGCAAACGCGCCTGACGCCATTGCGTCTGGGCCACGGCATGGTCTTAGGGGGAGTTGTCCGGCCCGTGGCACGGTAAGGTTAAGAACCCCTGGTTTAGGAAGATACAAGAACAGAATAGGTCTTTTGAGTAAACTGAAAACAACAATGTACTATTCCTAGTTTCATTTGTAGTGGTCATAACTTGCAGTGCAGTAATGAAATGCTGTTTGTGAAGAGAAAGGATGTACAGTACTGTGATGAGATACCTATTTTCTATGGGCAAGCAACTACAAAGGGAAATTTCGTATGTGTGTCTACTAGCAGTCTTTTTAGCCTGACAGTCTGTTATGTGACACCCCCCCCCCCCCCACTTCCCCAGTCCAGTTGCCTTTAGAAACCTTGCTTTAGTTTTTCTGGCTTACAAATGTATTAGGCCAGTACATTTGCATCCTTCCTACTCTGTAGATTGGATGTTTTTGACAGATTCCCTTAGCTTAGTAATGTAGCTGAAGAAAAGCTCTAAAGCTGATACAACACTGCCCTCCATTGGTTGCACATTTGCAATATGTTGCAGTAGCAGTCTTTTAACATTCATGGCAAAAGGTAGGATGTTAAGATATAACTTGTTCAGAACCTTGTTTCCTTAAATGTTTTGATTTCAAGTGCCTACTTTACTTTTCAGAGAACTTCTGTGCATCTTTACTTTTGAAATGAAATAATGACAGTAGAGACTTGCAGATTTGTTTGTTGCTTCTAATAATCAGATCAGAACTAATTTCAAATTGTAATAAATGTTTCTCCCCACTGCTGAGTTAAGTTTAATGGAACCCTCTAAGTAACATAATCTATCTTTAAGTTGTTTTTAAATAAATTTTCGCGTTTAATGGAACACATCATCAAGCGGTCAATTTGCACTCAAAACATTTTGATCATGCAGTTTTTGCGTTGCTGCCTCCTCTCAACTCGGTCTTGGAATAGCTCAGTAAAATTTATGCATGTGTAGTCTAAGTAACTCACATGTATGAATATCAACATCAGATGTACATAATGGTTTTGTGCAATAGTACTAACTGTTTCCCACACTTGTCTATAATTCAAGTTCTTTGTGTGTTTTGTAGTGTAGATTATCCAGATCACTTAAATGCATAATCTGCTCTTTTGAGGGCACAGCTTTGCCCAGGGAGGAAAATGCTGTAGGAACTAGAGAATCCCTGCTTAGGTGCCCATAGGTTATAGTATGTCAGAGTGAGTTATTTTATGTTGAGTAATGTCAGTGTATGTGTAGAATATGCTCAGATGGTCTTCTGAGCAACAGAAAATTCTACATCATTACAGTATATTATCTTTAGTGAATAGCCGTTAGTGGCTTGTCAGACTTCTCCAATGACAGAAGAAGTGAGACACCAGGAATTACAAATTGATAGTGAAAATTTGTATAAGCATACTTATACCTCAGCACAGTAACAAACTGCATAAATTAAGAAAAAGTAGCATGAAAGCATTTACTCTTTAAACGCAATGTATGAGACTTTATAGTCGTACATGAGTCAACTAAAGCAGGAAAAAACCCTACTCAGCACGGCAGTTAAAAATTAAAAAGGGAGGGGCTGAGACAGCCCACACATGCCAGAATTGACCCTGCCAAGCAATGCTTAACTGGCTAAACTATGCCCAGCCAGGTAGCCCGATAAGTGAATTGTGTGAAATACATCAACCCCTCAAAGTATAAATGCAAGCCTCTTTAAGATTTAAAACTAGCAACTTGGTTCTGCCAGTTTTGCTCAGACACCCAACCAGTTTACAGACACAGATCATCTTGGCACTCTACCAAGAGAGGGTATATTCCAAAACAATAGATAAAAGGTCTCACTGAGAACAGAGATGACTTTACTTTTAATTCACCTAATTGTTCTATGATTAAGTTCTCTCTTGTAGTTTACAATATTTATGCATTCTGTTTCAAGTAAAATAAGCCAAATGCTTTATTTATATTTTAAGTATTGAAAATATTAAGTCTCTTACTCTAATTGATTTTATTGGTCAATCAGAATTCTTTTTCCGGTTTTGCTTTAAATTTTAAACACATAGTGCACTTGTTGTGACTAGAAGCTGTGTTAACTCTTTCTTAAGTGTGTAACTGAGAGTATAGGTTTTAATAATGATATATTTGAGTCATCACACAGTTGTCACACTGTTTTCCTGTTTTTAAATAAACATGCCTCCAGTACTGTATGAATGTATTGATGAATCTGATATATTTACCTTGAATGATACATTATTCCTTTTGTCTTCCATTTGTTTAATTTTGGAAATTTGAAGTTTGCCACAATGCACTGCACTAAAGAAGTTAAAACTTTTCTGTGCTACTTTGTTTCTGTGTAGTTTGCCAATAATAATAATAATAATAATAATAATAATAATAATAATAATAATAATAATAATAATAATAATAATAATAATAATAATAATAATAATAATAAAGTTTAATTTCTATCCCGCTTTCCTGACACAAGTGCCACTCAAAGCGGCTCACAACATATACAAATACAATAAACAGAGCAAAATATACAATAAGCCATAAAAGACAATACATAATTAATGCAATCAAAACATCAGAATAAGCAAAAATACAATACAAAATATAAATAATTAAGCAATACCACAATGAGAAATTACACAGAAAAATCAACCTCAACCACGCAGCAGTCACAAAGGCACCCTATAGTTCAAAGTCTGTGAGGCAGCTGCGTCGGCGGCAATGGCTGCCACCTGTCTCTCCCCAATGGGGCCGATGGCATGGGCTCCCGGGGTGGGACAGGGAGCTGCTCGAGGCGGCTGGCATCATCGTCCCTTTCCTGCTTCCCATTCCCGGGCCGAGCAGCGAGGGCCCCGGGAAGAGGCAACGCGGCGGCGATGGCGGGGCTCCGGCGGCGTCTCCTTTTGAGCCCTCTCTGCAGGCAGGGCTCGGAGGGCGGGGAGACGCACCTGCCTCCCATTCCCAGGCCGAATAGCGAGGGCCCCGGGAAGAGGCAACGCGGCGGCGATGGCGGGGCTCCGGCGGCGTCTCCTTTTGAGCCCTCTCTGCAGGCAGGGCTCGGAGGGCGGGGAGACGCACCTGCCTCCCATTCCCGGGCCGAGCAGCGAGGGCCCCGGGAAGAGGCAACGCGGCCTCTTGTATGTTAAGCCATTATGTTATACGTACTTATATGAATTTAGTAATTACACCATATATCCATATATTCTTGCTAAAATATACAAGTGTTAAGTGTTACATTTACACTGTTTATCATAGTTTTCTTTCTACAACTAATATAAGTAATAAATGTTTTCTAATACTGTTATTTGTCATTTAAATGAAATCTTGCTTTTAAAATAATTAGTTATGCTATATAACATTTGTTATGCTTATTGTCTCCCAGTAATTGTAAAAAGGGTGTGCACCTGCAAATGCTTTATGCAAAAATGGTTGGATCACAACATTTTTACTTTTAGAATTTTGGATTTTTACACATAACCTAGAATCTGGTTTCTAAAGGCAGAGAACAAGTGTCTACAATGTGTTGTTTATAGAGGTGCTATTTCCTGTTCTCTGTCCAATGACCTTGGCAAAATCTGTTCTCACAAAACATAGATTGAAATAGCTATAAACGGTATCTGTAATTGAGGTTGTATAATTTATATGGTATGAAATGTTTAGTTCTCCAGTTGTTCTTGATGTTCTAACTACTGGCCATATTGGCTGGGCCTGGCGGTATGAGGAGCTGAACCACATCTGAAGGGTGGCCATTATCTACTCCTGAGTTGGAGAATTCTGTAGATTTCTCACAGAATCGTATGCTGGCATATAAAATGCCTTAATTATTTTCTGCTGTACTCTGCACAAGTAAGGTCTTACATTGTATGGTCCATCATCTGTGCTTCTGTTTACAATGTCTTAAACCTTGCTTTAGTGCTCTTGCTGAAGTTAATTTGTGAAAAGATAATTTCTTCGCCTTTGTCTTTCATACTTCAAGAGCTGATGGTTGGGTCTCACCTCTTACTGGTATAAGAAATCCACAACAAAGCATCCTTCACGGATGTTTATCCATCCTATTTTAAGAACTTTTAATGACAAAGAGACCATCACCTGAAAGTAGCTTGTTCCCCTGTCATAACAGATGTCACTGTCAAAAAGTTATTTCTGGTTTTTTAGCTTATATCTCCTTTCTTGTAGTTTGAATCAATTAATTTGAGTTCTACCTTGTGAAGCTTCCCCCATCTTCAGTGTTACTGCTCTTCAAGTATTTGAACAGTGCACATGATGCCCTTCAACATGCACTGAGGAAGACCTTATGTTGGCAAGAGGAAATGCTGTTGAGGTGGCCCCATATTGGGCGAATGTCATCTTGTCCTTTTAATTCCTTTTTGTTTTAGATATGTTAATTTTAGTTTTGGATGTTATTATATGCTGGTAGTGCCTCTGACACAAATGAAGAAATAGGTATTTGAAGAGGTGACTATTATATTGGATTTCTTCATGCTAAATGTACCCTGCTTCCTCAACCATTTCTCTTAAAACTTGTTTTGCAAAACAATTTTCATTTTGGCCATCCTTTTCTGGATATATTCCAGCTGCTCAATATTCTTCATAAACTTTGATATCCAGTACCAGGCACAGGATCTCAGGTGAGGTCTGGCCAAAACAGAATACAGTAACAGTGTTACTTCTTTTGATATGGACATTGTATGTAGAAGATCTGGTATACTTTTCCACTAGCTTTTTTGTTGTTACTGCTGCATCACACTAGCTTTAACTCCTTACATCTTTTTCATAGGTATTACTGTCAAACAAGAGTTGCCTATTCTGTATTTCTGTATTTGATTTTTCTAGCCTAAATGCAATCACCTTTCTCCTGGTTAAATACATTTTGTGTATTTTGACCTAATACTTTAGGTTGTTGAATCCTGATTAGGTTGTTGAATCCTGATTCCATCTTCTGAAGTATTATTAGCTACCCTTTCCAGTTCGGTCTGATCTACGAATTCAAGAACATCCTCTCTTTTCTACCCAAGTAATTAATGAAGTTGTGGTGCAACACTGAGCCAACGACAAAGCAGTGCAACAACCTGCTTGTAATTGCATCTTCTACCCAGCAGAAGAAGGAGTACACAGCTGTTTGGAGTCCGGCGGCTGATGAAACCAGCCTTCCCGCTACCACCGGAATCCCGCCCCCAGCCTATCCGGCAGAAGGAGGAGGAGGAGGCAGCTGTTTGGAGTCCGGCAGCCAATGAAACCAGCGTTCCCGCTGCCACTGGACTCCCGCCCCCAGCCTGCCCGGTGGAAGAAGGAGGAGGTGGCAGCTGTTTGGAGTCCAGCGGCCAATGAAACCAGTGTTCCCGCTGCCACTGGACTCCCGCCCCCAGCCTGCCCGGTGGAAGAAGGAGGAGGTGGCAGCTGTTTGGAGTCCGGCGGCCAATGAAACCAGTATTCCCGCTGCCACCGGACTCCCGCCCCCCACCCGGTGGAAGAAGGAGGAGGATGCAGCTGTTTGGAGTCCAGTGGCCAATGAAACCAGCGTTCCCGATGCCACCAGACTCCCACCCCCCACCCGCCTGGCGGAAGAAGGAGGAGGACGCAGCTGTTGGAGGCCAATAAACTGCAATATAAATTATGTTGCTGACGCCGTATAATAACTTATTGTACTGTTATATTTTATTGTTATATTTTATTGTATGATGTTCTATTGCACTGTTCTATTTATTGATATTTTCATTGTATTCTACAGTTGATGTGTTGAGATTTCTGTGAGCCACCCTGAGTCGCGTGTGTCGAGTGGGCGGCATACAAATCCAATCAATCAATCAATCAATCAATCAATTAATCAACCAATTTTTCTCTAGGATAACAAGGACCTATATACACATGAGAATCACATAGGTATGTGATTTATGTTATATGGTAATGCTGCACATACTTGGGTAGGGAAGAGTACCTTGGCAGGATCTATTATTGAGTAAACATATGGACTAAGATTGTGTTTGAGAGGAAATGCTATAAATCAAGTTTTATTTATTAGGACTTTTTTGTCCTATAGAACTCAACCATACTCTGAAGTAAACCCGTGAAGGCACATGGCAGATGCTGAGCTTGATCTTACCAATGAAACTTAGATTAAAACATGTGAATACTTAGTTGGTATTTGATGTTCAGTTTAACAGAAAAGAAATATTTTAGAGCTGTGATATCTAAGACCGTATACTGTCTGAGAAAGTGATAAAAAAGAGCAAGGTATATTTTCTTGAAGTGAAGATAGCGAATTAAGGTTCAGTTTAATTAAAATAATGATAGATGTAGATTACATTACCAGGGACAATGAGTTATAGCTGCTCTGCCTAGTGAAAGCTTGTGTAATTTACTTAGACTCTACAAAGAAGTGACAGAGCACCCAATGCAGAATGTTATGTTTATTCTACATACATTTCTTTTTTTAATTAAAATGTCAATGATAATTTTATAGCATTCTAAAAAACAACCCAGAAAACAACCTTCTTTGATTTTCCTTTTAGATGGGTTATGAAAGGAAATTCTTGTCGTTTCCAACTGAAAGGAATATGTAACAAAGAAAATAAATTTACTCAGTGTACACTTTAATATTATTGGCTGTTTTGCCCCTTGTTAAAAATAGATAAAGTTTTAACACTAAATCATTTTTATATGTGCATTTATAAAATCTTTGATTTTGTTTGGCATAATTATTGAGAAAAGAGGGAAGGGTTTTTTTTTCTTTTGCAAGGGGGGGGGAAGTGCTCTAGGATAAATAAAAGATGGAGTTTTCCAGTTTGCATTAAATTCTGATGATGTGGTAGTTTTCTTTACAGTCTCAAATTCCTTGTGTACTTGGTATAACTCAGTCCATTGTACATAGAGTTATATCTATAGCGATGGATCCTAGTCATTAGTCCCTGAACATTTTTCATAATGGCTTTAAAGTGAAAAGTTGGGGTATTTTTTGTTTTGTTTTGGGAACAGTAACATCACCATCTTTGAATTTCTTTGAAGCGAACAGTACAATTAGAACAATCCCATTGAACCCCATTTGTAGTAGGGAACACCTGTATTTGAATATAACAATGTTAACATTCTAATTTATTTATATTCATATTTATATAGCCGCCCAACTCACGAAGACTCTGGGCGGCATATAATCTTTAAAAACCTTAGAACAAGAACAACCCCATTAAAACAAATTACCCCACTAAAACCTCCACACATATTAAAAAGAGGAAAGCTACCGTATTTTCCGGCGTATAAGACGACTGGGCGTATAAGACGTCCCCAACTTTTCCAGTTAAAATATAGAGTTTGGAATATACTTGCCGTATAAGACTACCTCTCTTCCAATGCACACCAAATAAAAATTAACCCACACTCAACCCGAAGACGCGCAGCCCTCCGAGTCGAATGAGCAGGTTCTGGTGGAGAGCCAATCCACGCTCACGTTCTCCACCTCGAGGTACAGGAAGATGTGTGCAGCTTGCTTCCCCTTGCTTCATACTCCCCACACAGAGCAGGGACTTGGCCGCGGCACCCCCTACCATATGCGCCGGACATATGAAGCAAGGGGAAACAAGCTGCAGTTAAGTACCTGTCCTATAAGATGACCCCCGACTTTGGCACAGATTTTTCGGGGTTAAAAAGTAGTATTATACTCCAGAAAATACAGTACTTTGATATTAAACCAACCAGCAGGTGGGGATCACTGCATCTTCAGGACCCCACACCTGCCCTGCCAGCCATATTTTCAGATCTTTCCTGAAGGGCAGCAATTCCGTCTGCAGCCTTAGTTCCACTGGTAGGAGGTTCCATAGGGCCAGAGCAGACACAGAGAAGGCCCTCCTTCTTGTGCTAGAGAGCCGGGCCCGTCTAGCAGATGGTACAAGCAGAGAGCCCCTCCGGTCCACTCTGGTTGGGGCAATGTAAATTTTTACATAGAGAAGAACCCCTGTAAAAGTGCTTTCAGACATTTTGGAATTTACTTATATCCTCAGAGTTGTGAAGCATCTGACAGTTTTCATTGCCATTCTTTACGTTGGTCATGAGAGTGTTAAACCTGATCCATACTACTGTTACTGTAGTGGAGAGACAGCTAAGTGAAAATGTGTTGTTAGCCATACAGATGCTCACTGTTTGTGCTTAATTGCAGTCTGGTACTGAACTGCAGTTAGAGACCTGAGTGCTGCATTTCTCCTCTTGTTTCTGTTTCTCTTCCTTTATTTTTGTAGTGGCAGGGGCTAAAGCTTCCCTGACACCCAGGAACAGGGTGTAGGAGCATGTGTGGCTTAGTCTTCCAACGTCTACTTCTAGAGCAGTGTTTCCCAACCTTTGGTTTTTGGATCTCAATTCCCAGAAACCTAAGTCAATTCACCAAAGCACTGATCAGCCAATGTACTGAGATAGAATAGAATCCTTTATTGGCCAGGTGTGCTAACACACCAGGAATTTGTCTTTGGTACATATGCTCTCTATATACATGAAAAATTAAATTACATTTACTAGATCGTCTACTACACTTAATAATAGGTGTTAATCATAATACTAACAACAATCTCACATATCCTTAGAGAAACAATAACAATACAGTAAAATCATACAATTTAGTTATTCAGCAGATTAATAGTATTTGGAAAGAAACTATCTTTGTATCTGGTTGTTTTAGTATGTAATACTCTAAAGCGTCTTTCCAGAAGCTGGAACAAGTTATTTCCAGGATGTGTGGGGTCTTTGTATATTTTCTCCGCTCTCTTTTTAGTTCATGTAGTATGTAGATCTTCAATGGAAGGTAGATTAACAGCAATAATTTTTTCTGCAGTCCTAATTACTCGTTGGAGTCTATGTTTATCTTGTTGAGATGCAGAACCAAACCAGACAATTATAGAGGTGCAGATGATGGATTCTATGATCCCTCTGTAGAACTGGATCAACAACTCTTTTAGGCAACTTGAGCTTTCTGAGTTGGCGCAGAAAGAACAGTCTTTGTTGTGCTTTCTTAATGATGTTCCTAATATTAGATGACCACTTTAAATCTTGAGATATGGCAATACCTAAGAACTTGAAGGACTGCACTATTAATACTGGATTATTTAGTATTGTAAGTGATGAATATGGGGATCGAATCCTCTTAAAGTCCACTATCATTTCTACGGTTTTGCCTGCATTCAATTCAAGATTATTTCGACTACACCACAAGACTAGTTGTTCAATCTCTTTTCTATATGCAGACTCATCATTGAAGTCTGGGAATTGAAGTCCCCCTTGTGGAGATTGGCAGGATTTCTGGCGATTGGCAGGATATGTTAAAATTACTTGGATGTACTAAAAGGAACTGTTGTCCCCCTTTTCAGTCTTAGTGCTTGTAGGCAGTAGGGTTGGTAATCTTTGGTGTAGGCAGGTGAAGGAATTGGGTGCAAGATTTCTAATAGACCCACAAAAGTGTTCAAAATGGACCATGAAGGCTACACTTATTGATGTTGTTTTTTAGATAAAAAGTTTTGTGAAATGTTTGACTAAGAAAATTATGAATATAGTGGTGAAAAAGTCAGAAATAAGACCTCCTCCACATTTGAACACCTCAGTGTCTTGGGTTGTTCCTATTCTCCCCTATTGTTTGTTTACATCCTCTCTGTTCAGAATTCCACAACTCTTTTTATGCATCAGTCTCACCAGAGGAGGGGACCCGGCATGGTGTGGTGCAGAAGTGGCCAAACTTTTTGCGCCATGGGTCAGACCACACCCCCAGACTGCGGACTGGGCCAGTCATGTGTTTCCTTCTGCTGTAAAATCCTCCCATAAAACACATCCGCGGCTGTCGTAAACATGTTTATGACAGCTCCAGATGCACTTACGGTAGCGTTTACAGCAGGCACGCGGGCACACTTCTGCATGCACGGGTACATTTTATGGCTGTCATAAACACTTCCACTTCCAGTAGCTGCGAGGGTGGCGGCAGGCCACATGAAATGGTGCCATGGGCCACATTTGGCCCATGGGCCATAGTTTGGCCACCTCTGGTGCAGTGGATAGAGTCACAGACTGGGTCTCAGGAGACCTGGGTTTCGTTCCCTAACTCTACAATGGAAATTCATGGTGGTTTGTGTGGAACTGATAAAACTTCAACCTCACTTGAAAACCCTAACAGAGTCATGGGCAACAGATATTTCATGGTGCTGAATTCCACCAGGCTTTCTTCTTGAAGCTATCACTGCATCCCAGTGCAATGCCTGGAGTGCGATACAGTATCACATTTAGCTTTGTTATTGTCTAATGTGCAATATGTTTTTGTGTGCCTCCAACATACTTTCCAGTCCTGTCCTAGTACAATTTGTTTAATGCAGCTCTCACGTAGCATTTTGTTAGCAGTTATGATTTCATCAATAGGAGGAGCAGAAAATGAATGAACCTCTGTAGCTTGAGCTTCATAAATGTAATTTTGCTTTCACAGCTGTGCAAACCAGTAAAGTCGGTTTTCAATTGATACTGATATTCCTTGTTATTGACAGTTGCTGTAGAAGCATGAAGTTTTCCCTCTGCTAATACTTCCACTGTTGTCTAGATTTTACTCTACCCATCACAATTTACAAGTTCTCCTCAAAATCAAACCAACACAAAAGAGTGGCTGTCTTAAATTTCTAAAAAAAAAAAGCAAAAACAAAACAAAACCCCACACACCCTAATATAATTACTATACAGGTACATTTCTTTTGTAATCCACACTTTCCTGGGGCTGTCAGTGAATTAGAGCACAAGTAGAGAAATATATTTTAATTTGTCATGTAAAATGCTATTCATTTCTCTTCTTCCCCACTTCCCAGCAATGTTATTTCAGTTCACTCCCAATTGTACTCCATATTAAATATACTGTATTCTAGCGTTGTAAGTATCCTGTTTGCCAGCCTTCACATTATACCAGTGGAAATGAGAGCTATTGTTGGGAAAAGTGAGTCAGTCATTATTTATTACCCAATTGCTAGGGTGACTTATTCATTGCCCGCACCATCATCCCCCAAAGTACTGCTTTACAGAATAGTGAATTATGTTTCAGAAGAAGGATCAATAAATGCTTTCAGAGCAACATTTACCATGAGACTCATCTTATTTTATACATATACGTGTTGCTCTAAAAGGTGGGTTTAGTGTAATTAAGGAAGAGAAAAATATGCGGTAATAAGTGATTTATGTAAGGCATTTGTTTAGATCTGGAAAGTAGGCTCAGATACAAATTTATTTGCAGCTGATTAAATATTCTTTGGTGACAGGGAAAACAATAGGGATGTTGCCTTGCTTCTGGCCAAGTGCATTTGGTGTTGATGTAATACAGTCTGTACACTACACTATACAAGGGGAATCTTTTCACGTGTGACTGGATGAAGTTTAAACAGATGAAGAATTGCAGCTGCGCAGAAACTTTCTTGTGAAGGGCTTCAACTTATATCTACTGTATGCAGAAGAGTTGGGGTGGAAAGGAGGGACAAAATCATTTAGACAGTGAGGCTCCCTTTTTAAGTTTGCAGTTTTTGTTTTAATAATTCATCTGTAGGCTAAACACAGGTGAGAAGCTATGTCACCTGTCAGCTGCAGAATCTAACTGCCTGTAAAAGCAGATTTCATAAGTTCTCCAGCGGTGCGCTCATTATATTTCTTTACTGCCACTGTTTTGTAAAACTGAAGATTCATTTTTAGAAGGAAAAATTGGTTACAGGTTCTGCTCGTAATATATTTTCTGCTGTTGGAGTTTAGCATCTCTTGTTATACAGTAAAACCCTGACTTACATGTGCCTTGAGTTACATAAAATTCGACTTACATAATGATTTTGTGCTAAAACCATGTCCCGATTTACACGATTTCCTATGGGTTTGCTTCGAGTTACATAAAGATTCTTTTTCCTATGGGTTTGCTTCGAGTTACATAAAAATTAATTTCTCTATGGGTTTGCTTTGATTTACATAAAAATTTCATTTTTTCAATGGGTTTCCTTCATGTTATGTAAAAAATAATTTTTCCTATGAGTTTGCTTCGAGTTACATAAAAAACCGATTTAAGCAAAAGCCTACGGAACAGACTTTCCCCCGTAAGTAGGGGTTTTACTTTACTTCTGAATCGGTTACTAATGAATGCAAAAGTTTCAGTTTCTCCGTCACTCTGTTTGTACCCATTGCGCATTCTCACACTATCTTTAAAAAACAGTCAAAAGATGAGAGACCAAAGGAGATGACAGGGCTGAGTTTACCCGTATTACTACCTCATTATTATTATTTTTTAGCACAGCAGGAAAAGCAATATTCTTTTTAGGTAAGGAGCATGAATTGGGCTAATTGTATTCTTCTTTCTTCTCAGTTCCAGCCCTGTGATTGTAGCTCAAGTAGACAGGCACATTAACTCACCACTCCATTCCACAGCTTTAGCATCTTGTCAGGATGATTTGTGGACTTCTGGGGTTGTCTTTTCCTCATTAAACCTTTGTAGTGCCGAGCCTGATGAAGTATCCTGCAGGACTGAAAAGCATACTTGCTTGCAGTATTTTATTGGTATAGTACAAGTATTACACACCCCTGTTTGAGGATTTCCCACCATTGACTGTGTTTTTTATTATTATTTAGATTTCATGATCTTTACTCAGGTGTGGTCCCATTGCTGTTAAATCTAGTACAGTGTTGCTGATGTAAAAATGAAAACACAGAAACATGATAGGTACTAACATATCAAAATCTGTACATCTGGATCAGTATATGATTAGCTGAATGGGAGTCATTAGTGCAGATTGTTACAGTTACAATAAAATACTGCTTCTTCCTGATTCAGCAAGAAAGAGCATATGCAGAAGCAGATATTGTATATGGATTTCCTTGTTTGATCAGGAAATATCAAATCAAATCTTTAGTATGGTCCAAGACCAGCATAGAATAGTAAAAGGAACAGAAGTTAAAATGGAGTTACTTAAAATATATCAAGAGACAAAAGTTAAAATGTGGGTTCTTAAAAGGGAGCGTTTTTCAGTTTAGGAAGAGGGAAGACAGCGTTTGAAAAATACTTTGTAAAATAAGAAAGGGTGAAATTGTGATAAAGGGTCTGGTGAGTAAAATTTATAAAATTTTAAATAAGGAAGATAAGTCACAGGATACATTGAGAACAATATGGGAAATGATTTAAACATAATTTTTTTGGAAGCAAATTGGAAAAATAAATGGAGGAGAAGAATTATGAAAAGCTTGCCTGTTAGGGTAAAGAGCATAATTATAAAATGTTATGGAGGTGGTACTTGACTCTGGTTCGATTATATCAAAGGGATAGTTCTAAAACTGGAAATTGGTGGAGATGTAAAGATAGCCTGGGGTATGAACACATGTGGTGGGGTTGTAAAGTGGTTATGGCCTTTTGGACAAAAATAGAGAAAAGAGATCAGGGAGATTTTGGATTTTGATGAGAAGCTGGAGTCAAGTGCCGCCTTACTGACAGAAATAGATAGCTTGAATATGGATATAAATAAAAAAAGACTTGCTGTCCATAATGTTAACTGTGGCAAGACATTGCATTGCAAGAAACTGGAAAAATTATTCTGTGTTAAAATTGGAAGAATGGTATAAAGAAATGTGGGAAATTGCACTAAATGATAAACTTACATGTGAGTTTAACAAAAAGAAAGTAAGTTTTGTGAAATATGGAGACCCTTTGTGGAACATTTAGGACATTTTCCACCTTTATCCCTGCCGCAGAGCCCCCTAAGCTCCTCCCCTCAGCCGGTTTGAGGGGAGTGGGAGCGACCGTTGCTCTGTGGCAGGAGGACATTTTCCACCTTCATCCCTGCCACAGAGCCCCCTGAGCTCCTCCCCTCAGCCGGTTGAAGGGGAGTGGGAGCGGCTGTTACCCATGATACGGGCCTTAAGATGCCCAAGGATGTTGCAGAGGATATTGAGTACCAGGCTCCGCCACTGACGTTGAGCCTGGATGTCATCTATTAGGCTCCCTCGGATGTTCAGCCACAATGATTAATTGTATTTCAAGTTTTATGTAATTTACCATCTTTGTTTGTCTGTAAACCGCTTTGGGTCACCAATAGGTGAGAAAAGCGGTATAAAAATATACTAAATAAATGTAAAATACATTGGAGAAAGATAAAGGTACATTGGAGAAAGATAAAGGTAAACCAGTACCAGATCAAATGAGTTTTTGGAAGCGATAGATTTGTGGCAAAACTGTGATCCTCAGGGCTTTGTATATATCACTGGGCGGTATAATTGTTATTTTATTAGTAGTATTGTGTATTTAGTTTACATTTTTGATGAAGGAGTTAAAAATGAGACTAGTTTTGAAATTATGAGTAAAATAAGTTTTATTTTTTATTACATATTGTCTTGTATTTTGTATTGTATGAAATGTACTGTGTTTTATAATTATGTTTTATTAGTGTTTTTCTTTTTGGTATTTTCTTTTTCTTTGAAAATTAATAAAAATATTATTAAAAAAGGGAGCATTTCTGCTCAGAGTTAAGGAGTAAAAAAATTAGTACTTAGATCAATAGTGTTACAGCTATTACTAGGCCTATGCTGTGGTGCTAGTAGTTTATTTGGCTGAAGGTCCTGCCAGGATTGTTCTTCTGATCTTACATTGCTGTGGTGCAGAACCTGTTAGCGTTGTGAGTGAAGGTGGGTCTTTCATCAGATAGCAGCCAGTGGGTGGGTGTATGTTCTGTTTGTCCGGCCAGGATACTTGCAGAACAGCAGAGATATGAACTGGTTCCAGATGTCTATAAAAAAGACAGCTGCAGAGAACATGCTTTGTTGTTTCAGTTTTTCCAGTGTTACAGAAGCATTTTCTCTCTGTCATTGGTGTCCTTTGGAACTTTCCCTCGAGAACACAGAAGGGAGGGCCTGGCAGCGGGGTAGCGTAAATTCCCTCCGGTGACTTGGTGTCTCTAGCTGGAGCAGGTATGGGGCTGGGGCAACAATGTGACTCCAAGACTCTGGAGCCAGAAAGGTAGGGGCCCTGGGTAGGTCTTCTTGCTTTTCCATGTCTAGTGTTCTCTCTTTAATGGCCTGTTTTGCCTGGTTGTGACTCATGGCCTGTATGAGAGGTTGGGAGAGGCCAAGATATTGCAGTCTGGATTGGATTGTTCTTTTCCATGGTGATTGGAAGCTGTGCTGGAGAGCTAGAGGTGCCAAGCCATTGGGAATAAACAGAATTTTGAGCCAAAGGTTGAGAGTAGCTTGCGATGTGAGGATGATCTGGCTGTGGCATCTGTCACCCCATTGATTGCTAGGGTTGATTTGGCTGATCTGGCTGGCTAGGCGGGTGTTCCCTTCTTCCCTCACTGCTCCATGTACATCCCTCCCGAAGCTGCATGCTTGGTAGAAGAGGACGAACGTCCCAAATAGAAGGAGTATACCGTTCTTCGTTCAAGTGTATACGATAGCTGCGCTCCCCTGCTACAACCTCTAAACAAGCTCAAGATCAGGAAATATGTATACAGTATAGATGAATAGGAACATACATTTGGGCCAGTGCTTAGAAAAGTCACTTTTTTGGACCATTCCCAAGAACCCGAAGACACCTGGGCTATTGGCCATGCTCTTGAGAATTTTGCATATTATACTCCAAAAAGATAACATTCCTTTCATCCAGATGCACATTTGTGATATTGTGCAAGTTTAGGTATGAAGTCCTCAGTATAGCTTCCTGTTTGCCTTACAGCATACAAATGGTATACATACTTTTGTCATGTAATGGGAAAGTATATCCAAAGCTGTTATTATAAGTTGCATGTGCATTGTGACTAGTGATGTTTTGGATCCCTGTTAATTTAAATGGATGCCAAAATCAGATCAGTTGTGTTTGGCTGATTTGAAAAATTGTGAATAATTGTTGGAAGATTGGAAAGCATTGTTAACTGGTTTAATGTGATTTGAAAAATAGAAAGTACCGTAGATATCAATTTAGAAAAATCTTTTTCAACTCTGAGCTATTGCACTTGGTTTTGTTTTATTTTGAAAATCACTATTTTAATTTATATGCACACTTTACAATGAAGTTAGTATTTTGGGGTGTCTGGGAAGGGTTGTGGAGAGAAGAGAACAAGTGTTAAACCCTGAAAGAGAAAGAAATCCTTTGTAAACAAAGTATGTAATCTCACAAAATAGTGTCCTGTAATAGAAGGAGTGACATAGGTTCAATTATGTTACTTTATGGCAGTACAGCATAGTGTGTTATTGATGATATACTGTATAATATAAGCCATGGACATTTGGTCCCTGTTCACTGAATTTTAAGACACCCAAACCAGGAAAAGCTTTTGAAAATTGTCAATAAAAGGAACTATTCATGCACAAATTCTATTATCACATTTAGTCTCCCTTCTTCCAGTGGCTGAGACAGGGACTTCTGTGTATTTATGGGGATAGCAGGAGGGTGAAAAGACTGTGCAAATAGAAAGAAGCTAAGTAAGAAATGCTGACAGTGTAGTTATTGTGAGGTGTATTGATGAGGTGAAAGGTGTGTAGAAAAATGAGGCGAAATTAATACTGGTGAGTGCCTTTGCTTTTTAACATTTTTGGAAAGGAATGATAAAATGCATTCTTGGGTTTCTTGGATACATGCATATAAAATAAATAGATGTCTGGCTTGGCTTATGTCTTGTGCAAGGTGTGTAAGTGCCAAGTTTCAAGAAAATACATTCCATATTACATATGCCCCCAATGACACATGACCACAAAAACGTTTGCAGAATCAGACAGCACTGGCTTTTTGGCTATGAAACAGAGATGAGCACTGAACCCTAGAGTCAGATATGACTGGCTTTTGAGCAAGGGTGACCTTTACCAATGCCTTTTGGAGGTGTTTATCTATGCACAACCTTGTCTGGCTAGGCATTCCGCTACCGGAATGGAGTAGATCCTACAGCCAGAGACTCAACGCTGAGTGTTGGGCAGCATTAAATAACCTGGTCCAAGGGACCAATGGCTACGGGCAGATGAGCCCAGTGGTGGGCTCCAAAAAAAATTACTACCACACTGTGGGTGTGGTATGGTGGGCGTGGCCAGGGGGAAAGCCCTGTGTTGCACCAGAAATTAGGACTACTTTATTTCAAAACATGGATGAGTGGGGCCATCTAGAATTTCTGCTACCGGTTCTGGTGAACTGGTATGAATCTCAGTGGAGTTGGTATTTAGTCCTCTTCTATTCAGAACCTGGGTATTTACTACCTGTTTATTTACAACTACTGAGGCTGCATTTTTTTGTCCATTCTTTGCTGCATGACAGATTAGTATAGCTTCATTTTGCTGTTTCTGTTTCCCACAAATTGCAGGTTTTAAAAGGGTAGATATATAGCGCAGGATGCTAAAATAGAAAAAAAAAGCCCCACCTATTTTACAAGTCCTTTTCTTTTCAAATCCTCACCCCAAGTCATTTTTCTCTCCAAATCCTTCCTCTTACTTACAACTTTAAACAAAGTGTTTTGGGTTTCTATGAACTTTTATGCTTTTAATACAACAGTGTAATGTAGTGTGTACGATTGCTGTAGGATGAGTCAATCTCTCTGTGGATGTCCAGTTTGTGAAGTATCATAAAAAATTGAAAAATGCCAAGGTATAATTAGAGACAGTTTTGTTAATAGCAACTCCGTTTTTGTTAATAGCAACTTGACATGTACAGTCCTTTCCAAAGCTTCTACCGTATGAGTCATAAAATTTTTCTCCATTATTCTCAGAGAGAATCAAGCTTGAAATTAAGGTTCCACTCAAACACTGGCTCCTGTCTTTTACAATATCCTCTTCATGGCTATTTTTAAGGTTCTTGGAATGGAAAAGAATTTTCATTTATTATTTAGCTGGATGGTGTAATAGTGGGTGTCAATTTTTTGAAGGTATTTCAAAAATGTGATTCTTCCCAGTTTTCCGATAATATTCTTTAGAATATTAGCATATTGCTTTGTGCAGTCAAAAGTGATTTTATGTCACGATGATCTCTGAGTTGAGTTTTTAATTGGATTTTAAAAATGTGTAGCTTAATTAGATTAAATAAATATCAACTTAAAACAGTAGCAGCAAAAGTTGAGCAATGAATCTGCCCCACAGTTTGCTAATGCCTTGCATTCTGTAATAGAAAGTGGCTTTCTGAGTTTTGTAGAGTCCCTTTGTCAACATTTCTGTAGTGGTTCAATAGTTTTGTTGGCCATACAGAATGTGTTGTACACAAATGCCTCACTTTTTGCATAGCTGCCCCTCTGTTGCCTGTTTTGCATATATTTTACCTTTGAGCGTATCAAGTAAAGATTGATGGTAACATGATTTATTTTTGTATTCTCACACACACAAAAAGGATATTTGAGTTTTTTATATTGTTGAAGAGAGAAGTTGCAGTGTTAATAAAACAAAGAGAAAATCATATGGCCAATTTAGTATCAAATAATAAAAATAGCTTTACTCTTATTCAGTTAAAATAAACAAGATTTGTACATAGCAGTAAAAATTTAGCAAAGAGCCTGGATCACTAAATAGGTATTTTGCTGAGTCCAAAAGATTTATAATGCTTGACACTGAAAGTTCTCAGTGCACATTTTCCCCTTTACCCGTTAGGTTTGATTGGACATCTGTCAAAATTACTTCAGTAGTTAACCACTAAGGTTAAATAACTAAAAGCATTACTTTATTACAACTGTATGAAAACGAGTGATCTATGTTACAGAAATACAAATGAACAGTTGAAACAGTTTATTATAGCAATGTTTTACTTTGCTGTTTTACTTTATTTATTTGTAATATCTATATCCTACCCTTCCCTGCAATGGTGTACAGTATTACTCAGGGCAGCTATTATTAAAACAGAGCAAAAACAAATTTAAAACATATGAGACAGTAAATCATCAACATCGCCATATTCAAAGCATTTACAATCGCCACAATAATTAGTAGAAAAGTGTAAAAGGCCACTTTTTGAAGAGCTGTATCTTCATAACTTTCCTTCATAACAGTGAGCGTGGCATTTGATCACAGTTCTAATACTGCAGCCAGGGGCCGGATCGCTCTCCCTTAGACAGCTTCGGGGGCCAGATGGCTATTTTGCCTTTCCTCCACCACATGGCACTTCCTGGTGTGGTGGTGGTGGTGGTACTACATTAAATGGTACCACGGGTCGTAGGTTGAGAATCCCTGGTCTACAGGGACACGAGAAAACCCTTTTCTGTGTCACCATCAAATATTAGTGCACTCTCTGGGTGGTTCACAAGTTAATTAGTATTTTGCCCCCAACATGCTGGGTACTCATTTTGCCGACCTTCGAAGGATGGAAGGCTAAGTCAACCTTGACCCCTGGTCAGGATCAAACTCACAGCCTTTTGGTTGCAGTATAAAAGTTTAACCATTGCGCCACCAGGGCTCCTCCTCCATTGTGGGCCTCTCTTTGGGGCTCTTTTTGCCCAGACAGGTATCTAACATCCATTACATAGCCAGCTTCTATGCGTTTAGGGCTTTAAAGATGGACAGTGGTATGTTACAATGAACAACTAGTTCAGGGCGTTCAGTACTGGGGCGATCTGATCCTGATATTGTGCACTAGTTTGCAGTTTAGCGGTCATGTGTCCTGCCATTTTACGTTCCTGCACACTTTTCAGTGGCACCCCATGTTGAGTGCGTTGCCATAATCAAGAAACAATATAACCAAGCCTTGGATGATGGCTGCCCACTCAGAAAAAGTAATACAGTAGTTGGAGCACTAACCAGATTTGCCTAAAAGTACAATTTGCTACTGATGCTACCAGAAAATCCAGAGAAAGTCCATGGTCAAGAAGTACTCTGAGACTTTCCGAGTAGTACAATTCTTCCCTGCTGGCATAGTGGTTAAACTACTGTCCTGAAACCAAAAGGTTGTGAGTTTGATCCTGACTGGGACTCAGGGTTGACTCAACCTTCCATGTATGCCAGTTTCTGCAAGAACACAATGAAGGAGTCTCTTATCTGTGCCAAAACTGACTGAAAAAAACTTGTGAGACCATGATGAGATCCCTGTTCATCGCTAATCTGATATTGAAAATCACGCTTTCGTATGTTCTTTAGACTTTTGGTAAAATAGTTGGCTCAATCTGAAGATTTTGTGTGTTGTACCCGCCAGTGTCTTCATCCTGGGAGTATAATCATGAATTGGTTGTTTAGATTTAGTAAGCAGTCTAGTACAGTAGATTGTTCCCTCTCAGATTCCATATGATTAAATTTGGCATAAATATGTATCTTTAATTTAAGTGAAGTCAGGTCCATATCCTTAATTAGCAGATTGACCAAAGCTTTACAATATGAGTAAAGGTCTCAAACTGTTGACTCGCCTCATTTCATTCTGCGAATTGGGCAGACTTATTTAGGTAGTAGAATGGGAGATCAGTGGTGAAGTCTTGGGAACTAAGCTTTTAACCCATTTGATTCAAACTTCCTTAAATATATTCTAATGGGAGAAAGGGTTTTTCATAATTCTATTTAAATATAATGTTGGAATTTTAGAGATTATTGTTAATAGCCTCAGATTCCTTGAATTTTTGTTAAAGGTGGTTATTGAGGAGGAACCACCTATTCAGAAAAAGTCCTTATTTGCAATGCCCCTCCCCCATTTTATTACAATACATAAATGACAGCTCATTGTTAAACTCATTTTTTATTTATCACAGCTAATTGCATTCATTTTTCATTTTATTTATACTTCAGAGATTTTTTTTTGCTCTGCTATTAAAACTGCAATTTATAAAATCCTTTGTTAATGATCATTTGAGCAACTCTTTAGTAATTGGATCCTTTTCTTAGTTGAAAGCAATTGCCTCACAGCTTGCACTAATATGCAAGGTAGAACACATGCTTGTAAGATTCATGTGCTTCCAGATGAAGTATTTGGTGGAAAAAAAGCTTAGGCTTGTGAAAAGATTCATACTAGCCAGGTGCTTCTGGGTATCTCTAGTCCCTGCCTGACAAGTTCTGACTGAACCTCTTTATAGTTCAGTGATTTCTTTTTGAAACATGGGTGGTTGTGATAAAAGAGCAGAGTGAGACCTATGAAAGACAGATCTGGATTTTGTCATTTAAATGTGGAACTAACATCCAAAGTTATTTACTTCTTATGCCTAGGTTTTTTACCATTTCATGCTCTATTAAATACTCAGCATGCTGCTTATCTTTTAACAGTAACGTAAATTCCATCTGGTTTTTTAGTTAAAATCTTGTGGAACAAGGGCTAAAAGATACTTATTCTTACCAATGGAGGTTTTTTTTAAAGGTACATGTGGGTTCTGTGATATCTCTCTTAGCCTTTTCTCTCCCTATGCCTGTAAAATCCTCTCCTACCCATGTTCAGATCTCAATTGGGCCCATTGGAACTTGCCTACATCTGAAATTGAGAAATATTAAACTGTACTACTTACTTGGTTACTTGGTTGATCCGTGTTTCACATGTCAGGTTGATGTGGCGGATCAAAGCATTGTCTTCCACTGTTTCCAATCCCATTCCAGTCTCATCCAGGGCTTTGGGAAATTTGCCCTGAATTGGTCTTCCCATCTGGTTGCTGGCCTTCCTAGTGGTCGTTTTATGTCAAGTGGTATCCATTCTGTGATATCTTTTGTCCATCTGCCATCTTTGAAGCGGTACACATGCCTGGCCCACCAATGTCTTACAAACTCAATCATCGTTGATGCTTGTTTTGCCCCTGATGCTTCATTTGGTCAACCTATTGTATCCTTTGCTTGGCTGCTCTTTGTGTTACATCAAATTTTTTTATGTCAGCTTTTGTAGGTGCCTGTGTTTCACTGCTGTATAATAAAGCAGGCAGAATGGTGATGTTGACTAGTTCAGCCCGTAATTTTCTCGTTTTTGCTTCACTAAGCACATCCTTTATGTAGTTAAAAGCGACCCATGTTGCTTGCCTTCATCTTAAAATCTCTTTTGTTAGACCATGCCTTAGGTTAATCTTGCCCCAGGTATACATATGAAACTATACTCTAGCCTAAAATCTAGCTGCTTACTGTAGTAACTTGTCCAGTTGAATAATGGAATTTTGATGAGTTAACTCCTCCATAAATTCCATTGATTCAAATGGGCCTACTTTTAGCATCACTTACTTTACTATAGTTAGTAAAAGATTAGGCCCATTGTGCCTTACTTACAAAGGAGTTGGCTCACTGGATTCTCATTATTCATTGGGCTTACTGATTGATCTACTACACTAAGAAACAGGATTTTGTATATTTAACCTCAATTTTGACTTTTTCAGAGTAAAGCAGTCATTGAAAACATTTCTACGGAAATAGCAAAATTGGCCAAGTTTTTCAAGAGTCTATCAAATCAGGCCATATTGTTACTAGTTTTCTAGAGTGAAATGATTAGAAATAAATTGGGTCCAGAAGTAATTTTCTTTTCTTTCTTTTCCCCAAATAATTTTTATTATTATTTTACAAGTGAAAACATATACATATACAGTAATACCTCATACAAAGTCCGCTTCATACAACATCGAATTCATACAACATCGCCTAATTTCTTGAAAAAAGTTGCCTCATACAAAGTCGCTTGACTTTGTATGAGGCATTCAGTTTTCCCCAGGTTGCATTGTGCCTGGGCAGTATAAAAGACAGGACACATGCGTGCATTGCTCTTGTGGGTTTTGCACAAGGCAAAGAGTGTTTAGGAGTGGTTTTAAGTGTGATTTTGGATTTTTTAAAATTTTTCATCAGAATTTTTAGAAGCATTCCTGGGATTTTTGCAGCATTCTTCAGGTTCTTGGACAATCAGGGTTGTTTGACATGTTTTTGTAATGTATTTAGCCTTTAGACAATGTTTTCTTAAAGTTCTGTCAGTTTCTTTGACTTTGCCCTGAAGTCTGTGCTGTTTCAGTACAATGTATCTCTATGGAAACAACGTTGTATGAGGCATCTCGGCAAGGATTTGGATGTTGTTTGAGGCATCGCGGCTAGGATTTTGCATGCCTCATACAAAGTCCAAATCCGTATAAAGTCCAAACTTGTGGAACCAAGTTTGGACGTTGTATGAGGTATCACTGTACAAATAAAAACATGTGCATTTAATAATAAGAACATATGTGTAACTCACATTCATACCCTTGTATCTTGTCCCCTCATGCCCCTCACCCCCGCCCACCAATTCCACCCTCAGTTCCTTCCAAAATAACCTCTTTCCTCCAGTGCTGTACAATATCGGAAGTTGCATTTTATCTCCTTTAATTTTAATGTTCCCAGAACTTTCTTGCATCTTGACTAGGTTTGATACCTTCTCCATGAGTTGTAGCATAAACCACAAATGGGTTCCAAATGTTCCAAAAATACCTATGTTTATTAAGAAGTACTTTTCTGAGTATGAAATGTGTTTTCACTGGCCAGAAGGATCATTGGGTAATTTGTGTTAGAGAATGGATAAAAATTTCTGATGATTTTACGAGTGATTTTGGCCTGTAGTGGACTTTACTTTTCCAGAGGCTTCTGGGAAGACAATTCTCCTTTTAAAACAGTGTGTGTGATCCTCACTCACCTTGTTTTGCGCATTGAACTGTCAAGTCCAACAACAGGATTTGTAAAGTACAGAAGCAAGTCAGGTGGAGGTTTCTACCACTGGGTTAGAAGGCAGCTTCTTTCTGATTTCTCTCTCCTACTTAGCTTCTTGTACAAATGCATGATAACTGTTATGGACTATTACAGTGCTGTGGACTCTTTTCCAAGCTCTTGCACAAGTGTTTATGAACCAATAATTTGTTTCCTTTCTACACTATGTTTTACATCCTGCTCAATATTATCTCCCAGCTGCTGGTATTCTTTGTCCCTTTAAAACAGGGATCCTCAAACTACGGCCTGTGGGCCAGATCTGGCCCATGGCATCAAATCATCCAGCCCATGCTCTCACTATGGCTGTTGGTGGCACTGTGGGTGCTGCCTCAATCCTTGTCCCCTCCTTCGCTTGGCGTGTCCCTCCTGGCGCTAAGTAGCAGGGCGGATGTTGTGCTGGCAGTGCCTCCTCTGCACCACCTCTGCACCGCTGCTGGTGGTGCTGCCGCCAAAAGTGGCAGGACCACCAGTCTGGCCCGTCAACAATCTGAGGGACCGTGAACTGGCCCTTAGCTTAAAAAATTTGAGGACCCCTGCTTTAAAATGCCCAAGACTTCAGAATCCATGTATTATAGACCTTTTACAGCACTAGTGTTTTGTGTGTCTGTGAAGTTGCATAAATTTGAATCATGATAATAGGAAATACCTATATTGCATGAGAAGTTGTATACGGTATTCTTTTTCTGTATTGGGCCCAGGAGCGGAGTGTTGTAGATGTTTTTCCTAATGTCTTTGGAAATGGTAAATGTTTCATTTCATAAAAGGATTTTTTCTACTACTTAAGTGTGTTTGAAGCTTGGTAAAGATTTGACAAAGTGAGGTTCTAATAATTAGCTTCATTATGTCAGTTGTTTTCTTTAAAGTATCAAGTTTAAAGGTATCCTGACAACTGTGTTATGGACATGGTCATTAAATCGCTAGTTCATAGCTACACATCGAATGCAAAATCCTTTGCCATTACGGAACAGTTTAGTGGGCCCCTTTAATGAGCTCTATATATTTAAAATGCCTATTTCCTGTCTGAAGCTAGAAAAACAGTAATGGCAAAGACTGAAACCTTCTGCTTTTGTTTAGTCTGTGGTGGAATTATTGATGTTGCTTTCATGATTGGTGATTGATTTAAGAGTTTTTCCCCCCCTTTGTATTGTGTTCAGCATTGACTTCTGTAGCTAGAGCTCAGTTATTAGACCACTGACTGAACTCTATTTTGCCCTACACGGAATCCACTGTGTAAGCATGTTTTAGGCCAGTAGTTAGTATCTGTTTCACTGTGGGCAGAACAGTATTGTACCTGCAGAACTTCTGCAATCTCTATTTTACCACTGTGCAAGCCCAAGAATGCCACTGTTGTTTTCAATTGGGTTAAATCAGTGTTTCCCAACCTTTGGTTTTTGGACTTCAATTCCCAGAAGCCTAAGTCAATTCCCCAAAGCACTGATTAAACAATGTGCTGATTTAGGCTTCTGGGGATTGAAACCCCCTTTTGTGGTGTGGGGCCCATGTTGGGAACCACTGGGTTAAATGCTTGCGCAAAGAGATGCTCCTTTCCTTTTTCTATAAGGTATAAATAAATCCCATACCGTACAAAAAAAGGGCAACAGGAAAAGAGTCCTTGTGGTGCACTGGTTATTGCAGGCGCACCCCCCCCCCCAATAACGGACTCAGACAACATTGAAAGTGGATAACAGCATAGGGCCACATTTATTGATTCAATGCCCTAATCCGAATTATAAATTTGTATTGGTAAAACGACCAATCATAATTCTTAAGGCAAGCAGGCCGAAGTAACACTGGTAAGGTACCACCCCAAAATTGCCAATGGCAATTGGTTACAATGTATCAATTTGTATCAATTTGTTTGTTGACAACAAACAAATTGTTGACCGTAGTCAATATCTAACTCATGACCCCACCCTCTGACTCGTATCCGTAAAATCACGGGGTGATGCATGCTGGCTAGCTATCGCCATCACCCCGTCGCCTGGTTCGTCGTTGACCGGACAACGTTTAACTAATTTGTTCCTGTCTAGTGTTGTCCAGTCAATTGCGAACCTGCCGGATACCTGTGGGTCATACTGTTTACCTTACCAGTGCTACCCGCCAATGTGACCGGAGTCAACAGTAGAAATGAAAGGAACCCCTATATCAAACCATAGCAACAGTGTGGGATGGGCAAAAAAGCCAGGACCCGAAAGCCAATGTGGGTCCCAACCAAAAATTCCCACCCGGCCCCGAAGCGACCAAAACATCACACTGTTAACTAGGGAGGGGGTGGAGGGGAAAAACTTCTCCGCTCCGTCGCTTAGGTAAAATGGCAGCGCGGCTGCCTCGTGGCCACCCCTTTTATAAGGGAGCTGGCCACGCCCTAAACTACCCGGATTCTTCGTCCTGTGTGGGGGGGGCCCGCAAAGAGCGCGGCGGCCATTTTGGCGCCGCGCTTGCATTGCAGGCGCACCCCCCCAATAACGGACTCAGACAACATTGAAAGTGGATAACAGCATAGGGCCACATTTATTGATTCAATGCCCTAATCCGAATTATAAATTTGTATTGGTAAAACGACCAATCATAATTCTTAAGGCAAGCAGGCCGAAGTAACACTGGTAAGGTACCACCCCAAAATTGCCAACGGCAATTGGTTACAATGTATCAATTTGTATCAATTTGTTTGTTGACAACAAACAAATTGTTGACCGTAGTCAATATCTAACTCATGACCCCACCCTCTGACTCGTATCCGTAAAATCACGGGGTGATGCATGCTGGCTAGCTATCGCCATCACCCCGTCGCCTGGTTTGTCGTTGACCGGACAACGTTTAACTAATTTGTTCCTGTCTAGTGTTGTCCAGTCAATTGCGAACCTGCCGGATACCTGTGGGTCATACTGTTTACCTTACCAGTGCTACCCGCCACACGGAGGGGCTTCAAAGAAGGCCTGACGCCCCCCCCCAGACCGTCAGCTCGGTCAACAGGCCTGCTCGCCAATCACCCAACAGGAGGTCCATACCTCCTCGCGACAGATGGACCCCATCCCCTGCATACAAGTCGTAATTTCGTAGGCTAATAGCGGGGTGACGACTGACCCGTCCCCAAGCCTTGTCGGCAAGGAACCGCGCCACCGCCCCGTTGACCGCGCGCCTAGCGCGGTCAAGGGCCAGGAGGTCAATGCCCCCTCTATAAGAATGGCGCGGGATCATGTCCGACCAAACCAGGGTTGTGGCAGGCCAGACGTAGTGCAAGTAAGCAAGGTCCCCGCAAATCGCATGCTTGAGCGATAAGCCGGTGACCTGCCCCAAATCATTGCCCCCAAGGTGTATGATGAGAATGTCAGGCGGGTCAGCACTCCTGCTGGAAAACAGGAAAGGCAGCAGCTCCCGCCACAACATCCCAGGCTTACCATGCCATGTGAGACTGGCGTGTTCACCCAGTCCCAGTCGGGGTCCCCACTCTGTCGCCGCAGCGTAACGCGCTGCCCTGTGCACATAGCTGTGGCCCACCAGCCATACTGTCACCGGTGTAACACGACACCCAGGGTCTGTAAGAAAAATTAAGAAAAAAGGAAGGTAAGGTGATAGGATTGGTACTCACGGTGGAAGTGGGCGCACATAAAACTGAAAACATTGCGAGCCCCACCTCCCCATGCTGCGTATGTCAGCCCCGGAGTACCCAAAAGCAGCTGCTGTAGAGGCTGCCCCAATACGAAATGAATGTGTGCCATAACGGGCACCTGGTAGGCCCACCCTGGCGAGGGCTCTGCCTGTCACCTTCCAAAACTGAAATTTAGTAAGGGGAGACCCATCTTGGTGACAGAAAAACGGGCCATGGTGCATGCCACGCAGTGCCAGGAACTCCTGTAGGGCACCAACCGGACAGATGTCTGCCAAAGAACACCGTAGCAGTCTTACACCACTGCCTACGCCATGCTGATCTGACTTGGAGGAACGTATCCTCAACTGGGCCCAGTCTTTGGCAACATATACATCTCCGAGTTCCAGTGCCCTACAACTTGCATCCGCCTTAGACAGCATCACAAGTTCGCTGATGCGGAGCGCTCCAAAAAATGCCACCGTTGTGGCTGCATGAAAAAGGGCTGCCTCATAATGATCAAAACAGAGGCTTGGCCAGCCCCGGGCCAACTGGGTAAGAACCCCTGGGGAAATAGGGTGCCGATCGTCCGGGCAACGCCCGCGCTCGCGCACCCACCCCTCCAAAACATGTCTCACACGGAAGTCAGAGGTGCTGTCCACATGACCCCCTACTTTGGCCATAAAAGCCAGCGCCGAGAGCTTGGATGCTATGGTGCGAGGTGCGAGGCCGAGAGCATGCAGGTGGACCATGAACCGCAGAACATGGTCAACCGGGATAGGCCAGGTCTCTGGCAGGTGAAATTGAGCAGCAAATGCCCGGAAAGAATTAAATGCTTGTTGATACGCCTTACGCGTGCGTGGCGCTAGTGACAGGCCAATCGCCCGGTTCACCTCTCCTTGCCAATGGTCCATATCTCTTCCGGGAGTGGCGAGGGAAATTCCTCCGCATCCGGGGCCAAGGCACGGAACCGGGAGATCTGCAGGCGGGACAAAGCGTCAGCAATATCATTATTAATCCCTGGGACATGCCTGGCTCTGAACAAAACGTTGAGGCGCAGGCAGCGCAGCACAAAATGGCGCACTAGGTCCATAACCCTGGGCGATTTGGAAGTCTGTGCATTAACAATGTGGACAACAGCAGCGTTATCACACCAGAAATGCACGACCGAGTTAGCCCATTCCTCGCCCCATAGCATCAAAGCCCCTAGTATAGGAAAAAATTCAAGGTATGTGAGATCACGCAGGCGATCCGTGCCTGCCCAGGCCGGTGGCCACCCACCATAGGCCCACTTCCCATTGAAGTACATCCCATAACCCAGGGATCCTGAGGCATCAGACTGGATCTGAAAATTGGGGGATGCCAGGAGGTCAGACCTCCAAAATGAGACCCCATTGAACTCCCTCAGGAACTGTAACCAGACAAACATGTCTGCCCTGATACCCCGGGTAAGTCTAACTCTGTGGCGAGGCCTGGATAACCCTGCCATGGCGTCGCATAAGCGTCGAGCAAAAGCCCTGCCCGGAGCGACCACCCTGCAAGCGAAATTCAGGTGACCATGTAGCACCTGCAGTTCCCTCAGTGATGCCTTGCGCTTGGCCATCAACTCCGAGATAAGGGCCACTATCCTGGACACCTTATCCTCCGGTAACCTAGAAGCCTGCGCTAACGTGTCAATCTCCACCCCCAGGAATACTAACTTGGTAGATGGGCCCTCGGTCTTTTCGGGCGCTAAAGGGACACCGAGTTCCTCCATTAGCGTCTGAAATGTGTTAAGGAGACGTGCGCACGTGTCCCAGCCCCGTTCACCCCCGAATAAAAAGTCATCCAGGTAATGGGCTACAGACCGGGACCCTGACCTGCGGACGAAAGCCCACTCTAAGAAGGTACTAAAACGCTCAAAGGCCGAGCATGATATGGAACAGCCAAAAGGCATGGCCTTATCAAAATAATATTCGCCCCGAAATTTGAAACCCAGCAACTCAAAGTCACCCGGGTGCGAAAGGCCGACTTAATGTCGCACTTGGCCAGCAGGGCACCCGGGCCACACGAGCGCACCATGCGCAGCGCGTGGTCAAAAGACGTATACCTGACTGAACAAAGGTCATCAGGGATAGCGTCATTGACCGACCGGCCGGCTGGGTAGGATAAATGATGAATAAGGCGAAACTCGCCTTGGGACTTTTTGGGAACCAAGCCTAGGGGCGACACCTTAAGGTTGGGAAACGGGGGTAAAGGGAAAGGGCCGGCGACCCTGCCCGCATCTAACTCCTTTCTGATACTGGCAGCAGCCACCTCCTCCCTCCCCTTGAGGGACAAAAGATTGGGGGCATCCTGAGGGGACCTATCACCCATGAAAGGGATGCGGAACCTGTACTTAAAGCCTTGAAGGAGATACTCCCCATCCTCTCCCTTCGGGTACACTGTGAGCCAACGCTCCAACATGTCCACCTTAATTGGGGAGGGGGCCTTTCGGTGAACCAGCTCCATCTGTGGCAGCCTTGCCAGCCCACTGTCCGCCCCTTCCTCTGCCCCGTGTCCCCCCAGGCCTGGGACAGGCGGAGGCTGCGTGGGGGCCCGAACATGTGGGACACTCATGCCTGTATTTGCAATTCTTCTTATTGCAGGAACCATTGGACGAGAAAGCCCAGCACAGCAGGCGGGCTGGAACCCCCTGCCCCGCCGCTTGGCGGGTAACCTGTGCTGGGGCAGCTCGCTGGACCGCATGTCCGCAATGGTATCTGTCCCCTGGCACGGGGCGCGTGGGTGTCATGTACAGGAGCCAAAGCCTCTGGCACGGCTCGTCCCACCTCATCTCCGGGTGGAGGGGAATCCGCATATGGAATTCCTCGTCATAAGCAAGCCACGAAGGGCCCGGGAAATCAACCATTGCCCTGTATATGTTGTCCAAATATTGGACCATCGGAATAGCCAACTCCGGCCGCGCCCTCAGATACACTGCCATGTAAATTAAATAAGCCGGCAGCCAGTTGGCCCAGGTACGTGGCGGCTTACGACGACGCGCCTGCTCCTTATCCTTCTCGTCCAGTCCCTCCCTTTCCTCCTTGGTGGGCTCTCTGTTCAGGAGTGAGAAGATATCTACATACTCCCCCCGCCAAATCTTTTCTTTGGTTGCCTGTGCCAAGTGGTCACCCAGTGGCAAGGAGTACCCCGCAGTTGGTAAGGCCGAAAAAGGCACCACAGACACCGGGAAAGGGGCCTGAGCTAACCCAGCCACCCCCAGTACATTCCCCGCATTGTGAGAAAAACTACCCACCCCGGTGCCCTGGGTGGCAGTTACCGTCGCCGAGTGGAGTGCCGGCTGCTGTGCCACCGCACCACCCGAGCGAGGCCAAGGCCATTGAAAAGCTCCCCCCATAGAAGGAATGTGTGTAGGTGTACTGGCTTGGACTGCATACTCACATGCTGCACCCCCGTGGGCCGCCCCCACCGGGGGTTCCGGCCCACTGGGGGCGTCGGAGCTCACGACCGACGTAGAGCTCATCATCGGGGCCTGACCTGCACTCATCTGCTGGCTGGGGAGCTGCGGGGCAGTGGCCGAAGCCACGCCATCCGCCTGAGGCAGCTCAACCCTGCCTGCCGCCTGTTGTCCTCCCGCCGACGGCGCCGCAAAAGGGACGCCAAAGTGAGCCCCAGCCTGGCTGGCCCGAGCTAACGACGCTTCGAGGGCCGCAAGGCGGGCCAATAAGGCCTGCACGTTGATCTGGGGCCAAGGGCCGGCCGGCCCGCCAAGTCCAGGCGCGGGTACAGGTCCCTGTACCCCAGGACCCGAATAGGGCCATTGCCCAACACCGAAGCCCGGTAGGGTCGGTGCAGGAACCTGCCAAGGTAGGGGACCACACCACCCGCCCAGGCTAGAAGGCCCAGGAGGAATAGAGGCAGGCCCAACAGGATGGGCAGGGAGAGTAGCGGTGTCCACCGCTCGCGGGCCGCGGGCCGAATCCCCTGCCGCGCCCGCATTCCGATCCCCCGCGTCCGGCCAAGGGGCGATAGACCCCATTCCGCCGGGCCGTGCAGGGGCCTGGACAGGCGGCTGCTGGGGAGGCGCAGCTGTGGTCCTCCGACCCGGGTTGCGCCTCCTCACAGCTCGAGCCGCACTCGAAGCTGCCTTCTTCTTCGAAGGCATCTCAACGCAGGAGAGGGAAGCCGAAAAGAAGATTCGCCGCCAAAAGGCTTCCCACAAGGTAAGGAGCGACGGAGACACAGGGGAAAAACTTCTCCGCTCCGTCGCTTAGGTAAAATGGCAGCGCGGCTGCCTCGTGACCACCCCTTTTATAAGGGAGCTGGCCACGCCCTAAACTACCCGGATTCTTCGTCCTGTGGGGGGGGGGCGCAAAGAGCGCGGCGGCCATTTTGGCGCCGCGCTTGCAAACTGCTATATTGCAGCCCAAACTGTTGACATTGTAAATTCAATCCTGACCGAGCTCAGCCTCCCATCATTCCGAGGGTCACTAAAATGAATCCCCAGCATGTTGAGGGAAAAATGCTATTTATCTTGTGAATTCCCCAGAGAGTGCACTAAATACTATGGAGTAGTAAGGTAAACGTCTCCCTTGCTCGAAAGCCAGTCGTGTCTGACTCTAGGGGGCGGTGCTCATCTTTGTTTACAGCCAAAGAGCCAGGACTATCTGCGCCTTCAGATGTTTCTGTCATCATGTGGCAGGAATGACCAGATGCCAGAGCACGTGGAATACTGTTATTTTTCCTGCAAGAAGCAGTACCTCTTTATCTACTTGACATTCTTTTTAAAACTTCTTGGTTGACAGGAGCTGGGACAGACACTAGGGGCTCACACCATCACGCAGCACTCCAGTCTCAAAACGCTGACCTGCTGGCTTTCCGGTTGTCAAGCTCAGCGTCTTAACCACTAAGTAGCATATAAGTGTAATTGCTATATTTCTAATATAACCTCTACATTCACTAAGATAATGACCATGAGTAGGATGAGCCCTCCTGTATATTGCCATTTTACTTTGCCAAGCTGCTCCACCACATTAGGAAACACAACAGAGGGATACTCCAGATGAATTGCATTTGAAATAGGAAATGGTGGAATTTCTACCATGAGTACAAGGTTTTCTTCTTAGTGCTGTAAAATTTAATTTCTGGAGCTTACATGAGTTCTTCAACTGGACCGATTATGCTGCATGAGCCTGAAGCTATGTTAAAATGGATCAGAGTTGTTTTTTCATTACATTAGTGGAGACATTAAGTACAGGAGGATTTTATCCAGTCAGACTATCTTGCCTTGCATTCAGAAATAAAAGAAATACTGTAGAAGATTTCAATACTGGCAGAAAATGTCTTGCATTGGCACCTAGGTTGGGATCGAAATACTCAATCTGGCCTGGCACTACTCACCGTAGAACCTTTGTTCTAATATTAAAAACATTTTGTAGCCTGGGGACTGCCAGTTCATGTTGCAGATGTGCCTGTTTGAATAGATATTATAGAAAATAGATATGGATTAGGTTGTGTCAAAAATAACATTTTAATGAGTTAAATTGCTGTGATCTATGCTTTACATTTTTAAAAATAAAATTAGAAGTTACTGGTGATGTGTTAATTTATTGTTTTGTTTCCAAGCTCTGGTTAATGTAACTAAGTAAATAATTACTCAACAGATGAAAAAGTTATTTAACAGGCCACTGTATTAGATGCAAACCAACTACTGAATAGTGCTGAATCAAAAATTTAACTCATGAAAATTTCCTCCATTATTGAAAATAAATTCTTTTTATAAAGAAAGACGTTAAAAGGAAAACATTTGGAGGTACAGTATTCTCATAGGTAAGATTTAGGATTTCTGTGCTTACTTTACCAATGAGATGGCTGAGGGGTTGAAGCTCAGGTGAAGACCATACCTGTCAACCATCCCTATTTGGCCGGGATTACCCCGTAATTCGGTGCCGATTTGCGCCATTTCACGACCCGCGCTGCCAAAACCCCGTAATTTTGCAGCGGGGGAAAGGAGGCACTGCGCAGCCCATCTGCGCAGGTCGCGTTGCACGCATGCGTGGAAGGGCTCTACACTTCTGTAGCTCCCTTCCTCGCATGCGCAGAAGGCTATGCCGCCTGCGTAGAAGGCTACGCAAGTAGCGTAGCCCTCCACGCGCATGCGTACAACACGACCTGGGCAGACTCGGTCTGCGCAGGTCCCGGATTCGTCTGAGCCGCGGTTGACAGGTATGGGTGAAGACATCACAAAGTAACTCCTTTAATATGGATTGTTCATATAAGAACATATAGGCAGCCAGAGAAGTTAAGGGAAAGGTCTGCCTCAGAAGCAGAAATCTATGTTACTATCTGCAGTCTCATAGTAAGCACAAAAGTAGTAAGCACAAAAAATAGAAGCCTCACTAATGGGGGAAAACAATTTCAGGACAATTGGAGGATAAATTGTGGTAATATTACCTTATACTTTTTCTTGAAGATACATCAGAACTCTCCCTCATACCTGCTGTGGACTTTCAAAGGAAGTACAGTATTAGAGTATTTGCAGCAGAGATGTGACCTCTCCCGTAGCGAAGTTTAAGAGGACCTGGTGGAGATGCTGAAACCTGAATAACGACAAATATGGAGCCAAAATTTCTAAGAAAACATTTTTCTGAAATGCATTGTGGAATTTATAATTTTTCTTAGGTAAGGGTAAAGGTTTCCCTTGCTCGAAAGCCAGTCGTATCTGACTCTATGGTTCAGTGCTCATCTCTGCTTCAAAGCCGAAGTGCCAGCTCTGTCTGCTTCTGCAGACTTTTCTGTGGTCATGTGGCAGGCATGACTAGACACTGGAGTGCACGGAACGCTGTTTACCTTCCCATCGATGTAGTAAAGGTAAAGGTTTCCCTTGCTCGAAAGCCAGTCGTATCCGACTCTAGGGTGCAGTGCTCATCTCTGTTTCTAAGCCGAAGAGCCAGCGCTGTCTGCTTCTGCAGAGGTTTCCGTGGTCATGTGGCAGGCATGACTAGACACCGGAGCGCACGGAACGCTGTTACCTTCCCACCGAAGTGGTCCCTATTTATCTACTTGCAATTTCTTGCTTTCGAACTGCTAGGCTGGCAGGAGCTGGGACAAAGATGGGAGCTCATTCCGTCCTACAGTAGGTTACTTGCTTCCTTGTAACCATCACCGTTGTGACTTAAAGTAGAGAGCCCTGTGGAGGAAGCAAAATGGTAAGCAGGCTGCTGACACAATTATTTTTTCTGCCACTTACAGCTGTGAAGCATAAAGTCAGCAGAATTTGAAAAGAAATAGAGCAAAGTTGTGCTGCAACAATTGCAAATGGAAGGTTAATTTATTAAAGATTGTTGGAAATCCCACCTACCCCAGTTTCTCAGGCCGCAAATAGGATAGAGAAGTTTGAAAGGTTATTTGTAAATGGTAAAGGCTGCCTTTGTTCGAAAGCCAGTCATATCCGACTCTAGGGTACAGTGCTCATCTCCGTTTACAGTCAAAGAGCCAGTGCTGTCTGCACCTGCAGATGTTTCCGTGGTCAAGTGGCAAGCATGACTAGACACCGGAGTGCACAGAACGCTGTTACCTTTCCCACTGAAGCGATACCTCTCTATCTACTTGCAATTTCTTGCTTTCAAACTGCTAGGTTGGCAGGAGCTGGGACAGACAATGGGAGCTCACTCTGTCATGCAGCACCTTAACATACCCCTAAGTTCAGCATCTTACCCACTATGCCACCACAGTCTGTAGGTCATTTATGCGCCCTGAGTAGCATCTGCAAGTGGGTGGCAATAAGTCAATAATAATAATAATAATAATAATAATAATAATAATAATAATAATAATAATAATAATAATAATAATAATAATAATAATAATAATAATAATAATAATAATAATAATAATATACACACTACTCTAAATAAAAGTTCTTTGTACCCATCCAATGAGCAATTGAGAGTTGGCCAGTGTAGCATCCTTTAATGCTATACAATTTCCTGCCAGCCACACCGTTCTCAGGCCGTGAGGTATCGCACTGCACACAGGCAGGGGCAGAGCCCCTGCTATAGTAAAGCATTGTGGAGGAGGGCCCCGGCCACCTGCCTATCTGCTGTGTCTGAAGCCCATGCTCTCCCTCTTCCACTGTGGCAAGATAAATAGAAGAGTGTTCCTGAACATCTTAAAAGCCAGGCAGTCATGTATGTGGGAACAAAGTATTCCAATAGTCTTGAACCAAGATGTATAGGGCTTTCTACATCATAACCTGATGTCTGAATTGTGCACAGAAACAGACCAGTATTCAATGAAGCTGCTTTAGTTAGTGTACATGTAGTCATTTACCCTCCAGTTGTCCAGAACTAGTACATGTTTCCAGCCCTGGAACAGCTAGGCATTTCTTACATGAAAAAAGTTACTTGACTATATTCTTGATATACTATGTTATACTTCTATAAATTTTGTCTATATGACATGATATCATTTCTTATCTGCCTCTGCATTATTGTACTTTGTGCATATTTGATTTTCCTCTACGAAGATTGCTTACCTAACTCATTGCTCTGTTACGACTTGAATGCAAAGTACAGTGGAACTCCAGATAACGACAGCATCGGATAAGGAAAAATCCGCATAATGACGGGTTCATTATGCACCACGTGATGCTCCGCATAACGATGAAAAAACGCCAAAACCCGCCGTTATGTAGGGCATTTGGTGTTCCAGATAACAACGGTTTTTGGCTCTCCCCCCTGTCCTTATGCGGAGCATTTCCCATAGGGACCGCATAGTGTCAAAATCCGGATAACGACACGACTTGTGGAACTAAATTTTGTCGTTATCCGGAGTTCCACTGTACCTTTGTCAAGTTTGTTCCATTCAAGTAAGCTATGATACATTTCATTCACATAGTTTGAACTACAGTATTTCTCATATCTACAGTATTTTTCTTACCACAGAATCAAGGTATTTGATGACATCATGATAATTTTAGGATAAAATGTCTTGCATAACAAGATAAGTAATGTTTGGAAAAGTAATTTATTAAATGGAATCACTCCCTTTAACGTTGACTAACCTGGCTTGAAATGCAGTTAAAACAGGTTGCCGTGATGGTGAACCTTGGCACTCCTGGTGTTCTTGGACTTCAATTCCCAGAAGCCCAAGCCAGCACTCCTGCTGATCAGAGCTTCTGGAATTAAATTTCAAGAAAGCTAGAGTGCCAAGGTTTGCCACCACTGTATCAGAGGCACAAATGTGGAGGTCCTGCTAGGAGCTGAGGACCTTTTGGGGTCATGTATTTCAGGAAATCAGTAGAAGTGCAAACAAAAGGATATAATCTCCATTGATGTGTTTACTGTTGTTATTATAATTAATAATTCTGATGTATGCCTTTTTTTAGATAGAAAACACGCAGAAATGGCTTACCATTCCCTTCTTCTGGGGGTGCGCTGGAACTATGCAGCTTGGCCATGGATACATAGGCTGGTTTTTCTGGGATACAATGTGGGATATTGAACTCCCCATTCCTGGCTCCATAGCCAGATACCCTAACCATTGAGCTGTACAGCCACCTACTGTTATTATGTATGGAGGATGAGGTTATCCTCTCTATACCTAGATGCAGATTATTACTCACACCTATTTATTGCATTGTGTCTAAATTGCATGCATCCCTAAATCAGTGAAGATTTACCCCTGCTGATGACATCAGTCTGCTAGATTATGTGGTTAGGTAGATTTTTAGCTGGTTGACATGTGACATCCAAAGAGTGCTCACTAGGATCTGTTCATCATTCTGGAGAAGAGCAACAATTGCACCCCACACTTGACCTAGGCCAAGTGGTCAGTTGACCTTACTTGCCCTCAGACGACAGGTATTTTATTTTTTATTTTTCAGGCATTTATTCCATTGTTTATTTTATTTGTTTGGTTCTATTATGCTGCGTTTATTTATTTGTCTGTGCTCCACCCAGAATGGGAAATATCCCAGATGAGTGGTATGAAATGTAATAAATAAATTAAATAAATAAGTGTGGTTCAGTATACAGTATTTTTAAGTGGCTTCGGTGAGGATGTCGATGATATGTTTATTAATTGTGCAGATGCCACCAGACTTGATTAGCTATTTCATCAGATGTCAGAATCAGTTCAAAATGACAATCATAGAGTGGGAACAGGGTCAGTACAGGGGGGAAATTTGAAGTGTTGCACTTAGGCAGTGGTTGAACTGCATTCCTTCTGCTGCCAATACTCTACTCATAATCTGAGTTTTGATCCTGATGGGCTCAAAGTTGACTCTGCCTTTTGTTCTTTTGAAGTTGGTAAAATGAGTACCCAGGTTGTTAGGGTAGAGCAGTGGTGACGAACCTATGGCATGCATGCCACCTTTTTGCCTTGGATTTGGTCTGAGATCAGTCTTTCATTTTTGAGAGTGTATTCCATTATGGCTTTCCACACTTTTTTATTAACTATAAGGGCCACTCCATTTTTTACGAGGGATTCTTACCCACAGTAATAGATATAATGGTCCCCTGAGTTAAATCCGCCCATTCCCATCCACTTTAGTTCACTAATTCCCAAGATGTCAGTGTTCAGTCTTGCCATCTAATAGAGAAACATTTCAATAATCTCAATGTTATCATTGCAGAAATAGTTGAGCCATAAGGCGAGAAAGATAACGCAGAAATATAACCTGATTAAATGGACAATCACTTTTGCTATTTTGCAGTGTTGCACATGAATGTAAAATTTCAGCTTGTTGACATAGCTGTTTTGTTAGCCAGATCTAAAGATTGTTTCAAATATACCAAGTAAAAATGTGTATCTTTCTGTAATATGCTTGTGAAAGGAGCTTCTGTTTTTGTTAGAATATTCTTTCACTTCCCCCAGTGCATGTTCATTTTAATGGTGTATTGGCATAGTAGCCTATTTTCTAATTGCTTTTTAAAAAATGATAATTTGACTGTTGTATGTAACGGTTCTCCAAACATAGATATTATTAAGGTGATGAACAGCTCTGTTTGGCTTTATGCTTATCAGTAACCTTTACTCATAATGTGATATTGTCTGAATGTCTTATTTTGTTCAGCTTTCCCTGGCCCTGATGAAGCCTTAGGCTGCTGTTTCTTTGAGTTACTGATAATTTTTTATCTGATTAACTGACACATTTAGTTGAAATCAGACACAGCCCTTAGGCTGGGCATGGATTTAATTTAAAAAGTATCAAAGGTTTGCACTGTGTGCTGCTTAATCATCATGTTTATCAGGCAACGAAAAATTACCGGAAGGACCATAGGGAGAGAGGTTATCTTGAGAAGCAGTAGCTTGGGAAATCGACAATAACTACAACGTAATTTATTGGTAACTTTCACTTTCATTAATATAACATTCCCCACGAATAATTACAGTGCATGTAATATACCATTTAAATCCAAATCATTATCACTGATTTCCTCCTGCTGAACTAAAAGAATTGGGTAACAAGAGGATCAAAAAGCACATCTAGTAATACTCTTTTTAATTCTGTGAATTTATTTATTTTTGGTGTGTTTTTTTTTTTTTAGAATCCTTATGGTTTCTTCTAAAGAATTCTTCCTAATCATTCCAATTTGGCAGCAAACCATTGGTGTTTTGGGAGGATATATCAGGCAGCTCCAGTTTAGCAGGATATAGAATGCATTCATGGTTACTGCATTCGAGTGTCATTTTAACACTGCTCATGTTGCCATCATTTAGTTTTTTGGTGGGAGAGCATTCTGGAAACTGTAAGAGATGAACCTTTCCCTCCATGGTCATAGAAGAACCTCTAGAGCAGTGTTTCCCAACTTTTTGGTTTTTGGACTTCAATTCCCAGACGCCGCAGTCAGTGCATTAGCTGATCAGTGATTTTGAGAATTGATTTAGGCTTCTGGGAATTGAAGGGTGGAAAACTGTTCTAGAGTTTCTCGGTTGACCAAAAATTGTGCTTTGAGGCAATAGGCACAAAGCAGAATTTATTCCTTTTAAAAAAAAATTCCAACATGACATACAACAAATGAATTTTAGCAATAAGATAAATAATTGTAAGCACTTCCAGAGCCGCTAAGTGCTGGTGCAGAAGGTAAGACTTCTACTAATATGGCGTCCATGAATTCAAGTCTTATAGAACTGTTCAAACTTAATTTTATTGAGGTCAGTGAGTTGGGTACATACAGAAACAGTAATAACCTCCCCCCAGTCCATTGGTCCTTTGGGGGGCATGACCCCCTGGGTTGCTCAATCCACTCCAGGTTGTCTTCACTGGGGCTGGGATCTTGTTACTCTGCTGCTGGCGTGGCTCTAATTTTGGGCCCAGCCAGCCAGTGCTTCATAGAGACAGCTTGTAGTGCTGACTCCAAGTCACGGCCTGAGGGTCCCAGACTCCTTTTGTAGGCACCGCCACCACACTATGTCTATTGTGCCTCTAGCATCTCTGGGTTGGAGGGGAGGCAGGTGTCAGTAGGGTATTGGAGTGGTTGAGGAGGGCACTCCTTCTGCATTTCCTTCCTTGCGGTACTAGATATCTACCAGGGAACTCATCCAAGATCTTCAATGTATGCATAGTCCATACCTGTCAAGCGCCGCTCTGGAAAATATGGGAACTGCTTCAGCCTGGGTGCGCATGTGCAGGGAAAATGCCATTGTGCATGTGCAGAACCCCTTTGCGCATGTGCAGAACATGTTTGCGCATGCGCAGATGAGTTCTGTGTGTGTGCATGCACAGTAACCCCTTCCCCCACTGTTCTAAATACGGGACGGCACCGGGAAAGGGGAGGAACGCATGCCAAAATACGGGATTTCCCAGTGAATCTGGGATATTTGACAGGTATGGCATAGACCACCAAATACGTGGCACATAGGATAGTATCTAGCTCCTTGGTGACAGCAGCCCAGGCAACCTCCTCTAGATTTTCTTTCCTGATGTCCTCCTCTGTCCTCCACTTCTCCTCTACCCACTTTATCTCCCACTCCTTTATCATTACTAGTTGCCTGCTTGGTCCATCCCTGTCTCCTTGCCACCTTCTCCAACTATGGAACTGTATCTGTTCCCACTTTAGAACCTAATGTGGTGTAGGGTAAGGGAACAGTTATAAAGAAAGAAAGAATTCTGCTCCAATAGTTTCTGCCATGAAGACTCAAGAAGTTGCCAGACATCTGTCACAAACATCCCTCATGTGATCTCTATAGTATTGCTATTTTACTGGCCAGAGCAGAGGTGGGTGGCCTGGTGCTCTATAGATGTGTCAACTCTCTCATAGACTGTCAGATGTCAGATCAATTCAGTGAACTTCCTAAATATAAGCTCTAGTCTAAGGTCTACTTTGCCTCCAGCTCCTAGTGAGAGGTAATGCACCTGGTTCATGTTGATCATATTGCTATCACTATGAATCTTTAATACATTTATATCAATTTATTATTTATTAAATGGGAAATGAAGTCCTTCCTTAAGAATGTGGTTACTGTAATGCTGTAGTCCTAAATATATCTATTGAAAGATAAAATTTGTTGAGTTCAGCTTAATTCCAAAAATCTGATTATAGTATTAAATAAAAGCCTGTGATATAAAGGATATTTAGTTGTATGTGTTTTGCACACAAGCTGTTCATGTGTACAGTAAACTGCTATGACTTTGTAAAATACTATAATTTGCATTCTGCTACTGATGTAGTGTGGTTTTAGTGAGTTGTTTTGCAATGCCTGTATATTTTAGAAATATCATAATTCTTTTAGGAAGGGATTATACTTGTTACATGTTTATCAAATCTTACACAGAGAAATAAGTAATGCTTTGGTAACACAAATTTATAAAATAAATGGTAGAGTTCCCTTTAAACGAATGATTTTCAGCAGAACATCCAGTACTTCCCTGATTTCTAAAACAGAAGCCATGGAAAATTGTAAATGGTCAGATAATAATTTTACTATAGCTTATGTGCTAAGTAATATTTTCATACATACATAGCACAAATTGATACTCAAGGGGCAATAGTGCTGTAGTTATCAGTATAAACTAAAGTTAATCTATACCTTTAGATTATACACTCCTTTGGAACAAATTTACGAAAGTGAACTCTTCTCCCCACCCCCCACCCCGCCACTCTTGAAATCAACCCAGCACTCTAGACCCTGTTCAATGGCAAGGGCTGCCCCATGTTGAGAGCATTATAGTAGTTAATTCTTGAGACTACCAGTGCATAGACCTGTCGGCACCACCCCGCCTGTGCCGTTCCACGTGGTATGACCACGTGTTGGCACTCTAACCTGATTTACCCTTAATTAATTTTCTGCTAGCCACCCCGGGTCTCATCAGTTAGGGGAACGGTGGAACTTTCAAAATGCCCAGTGCATTGACCTTGCCTTGGTAGCTTCTGCTCTGGCCTGTAGTAGATTATTGGGTGAGAGAAGTGGCTCCCCTGCTTCTCTTTATTAGCTGGGTAATGGGTGGCTCTATAAATGAAGTCAGTTTCCTTTGACTCCTGTAAGTAAGCGCCGTCTTCCCTATCACCTTGCTGCACTGGGAAGAATAGAAGGTGAATGAGTATGTCCTTCTGAGATAATTGGGTGCCAAGTTGTGGCCCCGTGCCTTCTTTGAAGTTTCCTCCTTCACTTTGTCCCCTTACTCTTAAAGGGCAAAGGCAGGCTCAGCTACCCTTCTTAGGACTTCTGGTTTCCAAGTCTTTGGAAATTAAAGGAATAGTCTCTTTGTTTAGAGCTTGTTAAATTTCTTATCTCATCTTCCACTCTCAATTTCCTATTTGCTTTGAAGAAACACACTGTTGCATCAGCATAGGATCTCTTTATTAGCAAAAGAGCTATTTTCTATAAAATAGGCATTTGAACATTTAAAACTTGCTTCTTAAAATCCTGTCTCTCTCCTCTCTGAGCATTCAATGAGTGCAAGAAATAAACATAATAAATTCAGCTTTCATAGCTACCTGTTTTCTCTGGCAAATTGGCTTCTTGGATTGGGCCTGAGGCCCCCATGAAGTTTGCATTGGCATCAAGTCATTGGCATTTTGACGAGACTTCTCCTCATCGGAGCTGTGAGCTTCTCAGCTTTCTCCTCCCCCCAGCTGTGGGCTGTCAGCTGCTTGTGTATTTTATAAGATTCTGAGCCAGACTATCTACGTCATTTATCTTATGGCTAATGATATAGATTGTTTACGTTTGTGTGCCAGACTGAGCCAAATATGGTAAATTTCAATGCATGGATGCCCCAAGGCAAGTGTACATTGAACTCCCCCTCCCATCTAGTGGGTGAGGTCACATATACATTGATTCTCTCTTCCCCCGTCCTAACTGTGAGTCTGAGGTGAAATGTTCGACTAATTTAATTATTTCAGGTTACTGTCCCAAGTAAAGTGTGTAGGCTTATGCCAGCTGTTAGAAAATGCTGGATTCTCAACATTTAAGCAAAATGCTTTCTATGAACTACAATAAAAGATTATTTATGATAAGACCAATAATAATTATTACGTGTCAGTTATTATTCTGGGTTGAAAGGAGTTTTGCTGGAGAAACTGCTCAGGGGGACACCCTACCCAACAGTTGAGCAAGTTTGTCTAGACTTGATATGCATGTTTTTGCAGACTTGTCTGGCTTCTGGCAGTAGAGCCTTTAACCACAGGAGTGAACAAAAATATTGCTCAGGTTAATGGATACTTCACTATTTTTTTTATTCCATCTCTCCACCATCATCCAGGATAAAGAAAATGTGGATGCTGTTTCAGTAGGAGCCATTCTTTCAGACTACCAACGAGTCCGTGTGGAAGATGTGTAAGTAAAATTAGCTTCTGCTAATTCTAGCACTGAAGATGGAAGTCTTAGTATTTATTAATGATGTTGTTGACTGTGAGCTACACCCGTTAACTATAGCTTAAGTAAACACATTTCAGCCATATTAGCATAGTGTAAGACTTAATTTTTGCACACTCCTTAGATGTGCTGCTCATGCAGAGTTCAAAAGTTATACTATATATATATACATACATACATATATATATATATATATATATATATATATATATATATATATATATATATATATATATATATATATATATATATATATATATATATATATATATATATATATATAAAATCTGGCATCCAATGACTAAGCATCAAACCATCATCATCAGTACATTTACAGTTCAATCCTAGGCATGTCTGCTCAGAAGGAGGGACTGTTTAATGTTCATGGATCTGTATTCTTGATGACTTTATGTGCTGTCTTCCATATTAGGATTCTGTGTAGCATGCCTCCTTATTTATTTTCATTGGCCTCTATCCTATACAGTATTTATATATGCGTAGATTTCCAGCTTCAGAAGCTGCCTCGGATGTCTAAAATAGTGCAGTTTGTGTATGACCAACACAACCAATAATACTTCAGATCAATGTAGCAACTTCTGCAGTTGGAGTTCCACAGTCCTAAATCCTGAATAGAATCCTGAATTGTTTGAAATCAGTTGATGCCTTCACTGGAATCCTGCTGAGTAACTATACAGTACTTGGATAACTCATAAGTGGTAGTACTCGTTGCACTAAGGCAAAAGTGTTATTTATGAAGGTGCATTGCATAGTTGGTTGAAATGGGAACCATGTGATTTGTCACAAAATTCCATTATTCAGCCCTTGTGGTGCAATTGGTTAAACTTCTGTACTGCACCAAACACTGCTGATGTAAATTCAATTTTAATGGTACTCAAGGTTGATTCAGCCTTTCATCATTCTGAGGTCGGAAAAAGGAGTACCCAGCAAATTGGGGGCAAAATGCTAATTACCTTGTGAACCTCCGGAGTGCACAAAGTGCTATGGGGTGGTATATAAGTGTGCAATTGCTATTGCTGTTATGCAGATTAAAGTTACAGAGTGCCTCAATAAGCAGGACTCCAACCTATATATGGTATGTTAGGGTTTTATCTGATTTTAGGTTATTACTATGATAGCAATTCTTAAGGCATCTTATGGGTGAAACACTGAAGAAATTCAGTCGAAATACTTTAGAAATTCTTCAGAAATGAATAAGAAGTTCCAGCTAACTCAGCCAGTCTCATTGTGACCGATTGCTGATAGTGCACTATGGATATAAAAGGAGATTATTATTTTTTAACTAGAAAGCTTTCTGTAAGCTACTTTAAACTTCTGAAAACATTTCACAGTTTACAATATTTTTGTTTTATTCACAGTGGGATGTGTGAGATGTATTTTTCAGGGATTTATGTAACCATTTCCAAATAGACCAGACCTTTTCAAGGGTTGCAGTCAACCCTTGCTAGTTATTTTGAGAGATTTTTAGTCCCTCTTTTTCCTTAGAAGAAAAAGTGGTAGTTTCTTTAGGTAATTTCAGGTGAAGGAGTGATTTAATCAAGTGCAATTCACTGTCGCCTGTTTTCGTCATATTACATGTAACTGTTAAATCAGTTTGGCATATGCTCCCATGTCCTGCTGAAATCTGTGATGCTTAAGCCTTGTAATTTTCAAAGTTGTGTCTAGAAGATGTGTGGGCGTACTTTTGCACTTTATATCTACTGTAGGTTGCAGTGCTAAACAACAAAACTCCATTTAATTTTTGGTGGCTTAACAAGGCATTTTAATGATAAAATTGCAATACAGTAATTTACATGATCTTAGTTGATGGTGTTTTAGACTTTTAAAATGATTATTTACTTATTCTATAATATTTTTGGAATAGTACAGATAATCAAAGATAAAAACACTTTTGGGGTAAAGTGCTACTGAAAGGAACTGAAATTACACTCAGTACTCAGGAGAACCATATGAGTTTCATCTGGTACTAAAGGAATAATGAAATTAGCATTGGTCAAACTAGTCTTCAATGCCATTATTTAGGAGCCACCACAGAAAAGGCTCTCTGCACTAATCCTCTGTTTGTGAAAATAAATTCAGATTAACTTGGGACATATGATGCTTTAGGTGTCTCAGCATCAGACTGTTAGAGTGATGGGATGTTCTCCCCTGAGATTCATTGCACAAGTTCTGGGTTAACTTTCAGAATAATTTTCATATTAGGAGGGCTAGGAGAAGAGATCCATTCTTCGTTGATCTACAAATATACTAACTAGATAATTATTATTTTTTATTCAAAATACAGAAATTTATGTTTTTCCATGGCACAGTGGTAGATCTGCAGTATTGCAGACAAAACCTTATGCACTATCTGAGTTCAATCCCAATGGGTTCCAGTTTGATTCACCCTCCTTCTCCAGTAGTTAAAATGGGTACACAGCTTGTTGTGGGCCAAACACTAGTTGCCTTGTGAACTGCCCTGACTATGTTCTAAGTACGATGGTGCAGTATATAAGTGTAATTATATATGCTGCTCAAAAAAATAAAGGGAACACCTAAACAACACAATGTAACCCCAAGTCAATCACACTTCTGTGAAATCAAACTGTCCACTCTGGTAGCAACACCAATTGACAATCAATTCCACATGCTATTGTGCAAATGGAAGAGACAACAGGTGGACATCAGAGGCAATTAGCAAGGCATCCCTAATAAAGGTGTGGTTCAGCAGGAGGTGACCACAGACCACTTCTCAGTTCCTTTGCTTTCTGGCTGATGGTTTGGTCACTGTTGAACGCTGGTGGTGCCTTCACTCTAGTGGTAACATGAGACGGAGCCTACAACCCACACAAGTGGCTCAGGTAGTGCAGCTCATCCAGGATGGCACATCAATGCGAGTTGTGGCACGAAGGTTTGCTGCGTCTTCCAGCGTTGTGTCCAGAGCATGGAGGCGCTACCAGGAGACAGGCCAGTACATCAGGGGGCGTGGAGGAGGCCGTAGGAGGGCAACAACCCAGCAGCGGGACCGCTACCTCCGCTTTTGTGCAAGGAGGAACAGGTGGAACACTGACAGAGACCTGCAAAATGACCTCCAGCGGACCACCAGTGTGCATGTGTCTGCTCAAATGGTCAGGAACAGACTCCATGAGGGTGGTATAAGGGCCCGACGACCGCAGGTGGGGGTTGTGCTCACAGCCCAACACCGTGCAAGACGTTTGCCATTTGCCAGAGAACACCAAGATTGGCAGGTTCACCACTGGTGGCAGGTTCACCACTGGTTCACACTGAGCACATGTGACAGACGTGTCAGGATCTGGAGACGCCGTGGAGAACGTTATGCTGCCTGCAACATCCTCCAGCATGACCGGTTGGGTGGTGGGTCAGTAATGGTGTGGGGTGGCATTTCCCTGGAGGGCCGCACAGCCCTCCATGTGCTCACCGGAGGTAGCCTGACTGCCATTAGGTACTGAGATGAGATCCTCAGACCCCTTGTGAGACCATATGCTGGTGCAGTTGGCCCTGGGTTCCTCCTAATGCACGACAATACTAGACCTCATGTGGCTGGAGTGTGTCAGCGGTTCCTGCAAGATGAAGGCATTGAAGAAATGGACTGGCCCACCCGTTCCCCAGACCTGAATCTGATTGAGCACATCTGGGACATCATGTCTCACTCCATCCACCGATGCCACATTGCACCACAGACTGTCCAGGAGTTGGGGGTTGCTTTAGTCCAGATGTGGGAGGAGATCCCTCAGGAGACCACCCGCCACCTCATCAGGAGCATGCCCAGGCATTGTAGGAAGGTCATACAGGCACGTGGAGACCACACACACTACTGAGCCTCATTTTGACTGGATTTAAGGACATTATATCACAGTTGGATCAGCCTGTAGTGTTTTCTTCCACTGTCACAACAATAGGAATACAGTATTTCAGTCATTCAAATCATGGGATGCCTTATTTTTGTTTGCCCTTTTTATTTTTGTTTGATTTGGAAAACAAAACAATGGCCACAGGATTGGAAAAGATCAGTATACGTCCCAATCCCAAAAAAGGGCAATGCCAAAGAATGTTCAAATTATCGAACAATCGCGCTCATCCCACACACCAGTAAGGTGATGCTCAAGATAATAAAGGATAGACTTCAGCAGCATGTGGAAAGAGAATTACCAGAGGTGCAGGCAGGTTTCAGAAGAGGCAGGGGGACTAGAGACCACATTGCCAACATACGCTGGATCATGGAGAAAACAAAGGAATACCAGAAACAAGTTTACTTTTGTTTTATTGACTACACTAAGGCATTTGACTGTGTGGACCACAACAAGATGTGGCAAGTAATTAAAGAGATGGGAATACCAGAGCACCTCATATGCCTCCTGAGAAATCTGTACATGAACCAAGAAGCAACAGTTAGGACAGAGCACGGAATGACAGAGTGGTTTAGGATAGGAAAAGGAGTAAGACAAGGCTGCATTTTGTCACCCTGCTTATTCAACCTATACACAGAGCACATAATGCGCAGTGCAGGGATGGAGGAATCACAATATGGGATTAAAATCGCTGGGAGAAACATCAACAATCTAAGATATGCAGACGATACCACCCTAATGGCAGAAAGTGAGGAAGACCTAAAGAATCTCTTGATTGGGCTGAAGGAGGAGAGTGCAAAAGCTGGCTTGAGACTAAATATCAAGAAAACCAAGATAATGGCAACAGGCCCAATCAGTTCCTGGAAAATAGACGGGGAAGAAGTAGAAGCAGTGACAGATTTTACTTTCTTAGGATCAAAGATCACTGCAGATGGGGATTGTAGCCATGAAATAAAAAGGCGACTGATTCTTGGGAGACGAGCAATGAGAAACCTGGGGAACATAGTGAAAAGCAGAGACATCACATTGAAAACAAAAATTAGAATAGTCAAAGCAATGGTTTTCCCAGTAGTAATGTACGGATGTGAGAGCTGGACAATTAGGAAGGCTGAACGCAGAAGAATAGATGCCTTTGAAATGTGGTGTTGGAGGAGGGTTTTGAGAGACCCCTGGACAGCGAGGAGAACAAATAGGTCAATCTTAGAAGAAATTAACCCTGACTGCTCATTGGAAGGTCAAATAGTAAAGATGAAGCTAAAATACTTTGGACATCAAATGAGAAGGGAGGATTCACTTGAGAAGGCATTGATGTTGGGAAAGGTGGAGGGCAAAAGAAGAAGGGGGAGGCCAAGGATGAGATGGCTAGATGGCATTGTAGACACAATGGGCACAGAGCTGGGAGGGCTGAGGGGGATGGTGGAGGACAGAGGCGCCTGGAGAACAATGGTCCATAGGGTCGCAAAGGGTCGGAACCGACTGTGCGACTGAACAACAACAACAATACTTTCTATTATATACTTTCTATTATGTTACCAGAACACCTTATACTGTATGCCTCATGAGAAATCTGTACAAGAGTCAAGAAGCAACAGTTAGGACAAATATGGAATGACACAGTGGTTTGGAATAGGAAAAGGAGTAAGACACGGCTGCCTTTTGTCACACTGCTTATTCAACTTATACATAGAGCACATAATGTGCAATGAAATGCAGGGTTGGACGAATCACAAGTTGGGATCAAAATTACTGGGAGAAACATCAACAACTTGAGATATGCAGATGACACTACCCTAATGGCAGAAAGGGAGGAAGAACTAAAGAAGCTCCTGATTAGGTTGAAAGAAGAGAGTGAAAAAGCTGGCTTGAGACTCAACATCAAGAAAACCAAGATAATGGCCCTCCAAGTCCCTGGAAAATAGATGGGGGAAAAGTAGAAGCAGTGACAGATTTTACTTTCTTAGGATCTAAGATCACTGCAGATGGTGACTACAGCCATGAAATAAAAAGGTGACTGATGCTTGGGAGACAAGCTATGAGAAACCTGGGGAAGTAGAGACATCACCTTGCAAACAAAAATTCACATAGTAAAAGCAATGATATTCCCGGTGGTAATGCATGGTTGCGAGAGCTGGACCATTAGGAAAGCTGAGTACAGAAGAATAGATGCCTTTGAAATGTGGTATTGGAGGAGAGTTTTGAGAGTACCCTGGACAGTGAGGAGAACAAATGTCGATCCTAAAAGAAATCAACTCTGACTGCTCATTAGAAGGTGAAATAGTAAAGAATAAGCTAGAGTACTTTGGACATCAAATGAGAAGAGAGGATTCATTTGAGAAAGCCTTGATGCTGGGAAAAGTGGGGGGCAAAAGAAGAAGGGGCGGCCATTTTGGGGGAGGGGAATATGCAAATCATGGTTTCCTGGTTCTAAATTTTAAAAGGATGTAAGCTCCTTTTTTATTCCTGCTGTTTTCCCATTTTACATCTAAGATTAAGCCTGGCTGGACTACCTATTCCAGTGATGGCAAAACTGCAACCCCAAACCCACTTATTTATCACAAAGTGCCAACACAGCAACAGGGGAGTAAGGAAACACTCCCATTGCGCTTAGAGTTGCCATAATTCTCTCCGACAAAACCGGGACAGAAGTATAGTTGACATACATGGGCAGGTTATCTACAAAATAGCCTTTTAAAAAACAAACATAATATAATGACAGCTATAAAACACTTTCACATTAAATATATCAATACATAAATGAATTTATTTACACCAGTTAATTCTTACTGTAAGATGATCTGTTGTCCTTCTGAGAAGTCGCTTCGCGGTCCACTCTTAACATCCTCAGTTCCAGGAAACACACTGGTCACACTTATCAGGCTGTGGTGTGAGGTGAGGACGCTAAGATTTGTCTCCATGTATACTCCAACTCCAATGTGGCAGGAAATCACTTGTTTGATGGCGAGAGTTTGAATTTTTTTTAATGGTGTGTTATAATACACAATCAGTAAATTTTAAAAATCCGGAACTTTAACATTATTTTTATTGAACTGGTGTTGTGTCCAAGTGTTATTTATTAAAACCGCTATTGGTGCTGTAAAGTCTACGGCGGAATAGCGGCCTTTTGGCAAAGGCGCCATTTTCAGACTACTGTCAAAATAGCTGATTTGTCAGTACAAACTTCCCGCTTCTCCAGAAGCCCACCAAAATGTATCCACCTGTGTAACTGCCTTTCTCACTGTATATAAGCTTGTACATGTTCCCCAGTCCGGTATCTATGAGCTGAATAATAAATCACTTGTGTTTCACCCGATCCTGCTGGTCAGAGTACTTTTTAAGCGCCGGACTCAACAACTGGCCAGGACAATTTTTCTGACCTTGAATCCAGAACATTCCTGGTTTTTCGGGACATATGGCAACCCTAATTGCGCTGCTGGGTAGAGGGGCAGGACAAACTCTGTGCTGGGGGGAGAGAGAAATAATTTCCATTGAGCTGCTGGGCAGAGGGGTGGGGTGAACTCTGTGCTGGGGAAGGAGGAAGCGCTTCCAATGGGCTGCTGGGCAGAGGGGCGGATCAAACTCTGCTGGGGAGAGTGCACAGGTGCCCACAGAGAGGGCTCCGAGTGCCACCTCTGGCACACGTGCCATAGGTTCGCCACCACTGACCTATCCCATGCCACATCAGCCTGAAGAAGTAGTAATGAAGTACCAAAGTTTGCTAAGTTTTGAATATTTAAAGTGACCTGAAAGAGGTATTTCTTTCCTGCAGTTGTTTGAGTAGGAGACTTGTTAAGACTCTTGAGTGGAACATATCCTCAGTTGATGTAGCTATTAAAACAAATTTATTAATTATTGGTGGTTTGTTATAACTCAGTGACTCAGAGAAAATGTTCAATTTTATATTAAATCTATTATTTATTTGATTCTATTATTTGAGGCAACTATGTAAACTCATTTTTACAATACATTAGCTGAAACCCTCTTGCATAATTTTATACCATGTAAATGGTATGCCCGTCATCTGGTAATGAGACTATTTAATTTAAACTAATGGAAATCTTTCTTTTGCCCTGCCATCTTCAGGTTCCAAAGCTCCCTGGAGCTTTATGTTGTCCTGGTGAAGCTTTTGTGAGCCTCAGGAGGGTGGGGAGAGCCCTTAATAGCTACAAATTGCCACCACCAGGATCCAGCACTGTATTGCCTACATCTCAGTTTATGCAGCTTCAATTTCCAGCAACAGGGTTTCAGCCATTGAAACTGTACCTTAGAGTCATGTTCCATAAAAAACATTTAAAATTAGTTGTTTCAAATGTCAGTTTGAATGCATATAGAAGTATCATGCTTTCTCCTCCACTAAATCCACTTCCTTTCTTTTTATTTGCAACCCCGGTGTATGATTTGAGAGAGAGAGAGAGAATAGGGTATTTAGCTGGTTTATATGTATATTTGATTCTTTGAGGAGGATATGCTTGAAACCTTCAGTTCCTTAGATTTAAATATTTCTATGGCACTAAATATATAATAGGGGGTGTTGTCAGAGATTTACAATCAATGAAATAAAAGTTGAACTCTTAAGGAAATGCATCCTCCCAAGCAAAGAGAAGATAAGAAAGTAAATGTTCATTCTATAACTCATCTCTCGAACAATGCTTAACGAAAGCCCATTCTTTCCTGTTAAGTGTTGGAGTTAGCAAATATGGCTGGGTACAGTAACTCCAAGTGGAGTTTAGTGCTCTAGTTATGTATTAAGGACATATATAACAAAACTAGACATATTGATTTCGCTTAGAGATGTAAAATTTCCGGAAATTTTGAAGCTCAGAAAAAAAACCATTTTTGGGGGGGGGGGGGACGACGACGACGACGAAAATTTTCGGAAATATTGAAAATAATCTGATACTATACATATTTTTTTAGAAATGATTTATAAAATATTTGAACCTGGCCTTATCTTAAAATATTTTATTAATCATGTTAAAATAAAACATTCCATAATATATTTTTTATTTTTTCAATTTTTCCAATTTTTCGAAAAACACACAAAAAGGCTTCAGGAAAAAAAGCGAGGAAAAAAAACAATGTTTTTTTCCAGGCCTTCACATCTCTAATTTCACTGTTTGGACTTTTCTTTCATTTCTTAGCAAACTTGCCACATATTACTGTTATTCTTCTTAGGGTGACATTTTCTGATATGTCACAAATTTTGACATCATTTTGGTCATATACAGCCCTGAGAGACACACTGACATTTTTTCTCTTTTAAAACAGCTATCAACAAGTAAAATGACTTATGAAATTTTATTGGACTCTTTTGGTTAGCATTTTTTAAACCTGGAAGCATTCTAGTGATAGGATTTGAATGGGACAAATGATAGACAAACCTGTTTGATATCCAGAAACCTCTCTGTTGTCTTGTTGTCTATGTATACAAAACATAACTTACATTTGTTGAGGAAGTGCACAGATTATACAAGTTGATACTGTAGTAGTGCTAATATCAGGTAGGTACTCTGAATACCATTTGAAAAAGTTAATGTGACCACTAAGCATTGATACATGTTACAATTTTAAATATCCGATTCAGTCTAACTAAGGAAAGCAATCACACATATATAGTGCTTAGTGCACTCTTTGGGCGGTTCACAAGCTAATTAGCATTTTGCCCCCAACATTCTGGATACTCATTTTACCAACCTTGGAAGGATGGAAGGATGAGTCAGCCTTGAACAGGATTGAACTCACAACCTTTTGGTTGCAGAGCAGCAGCTTAACCACTGCGCTACCAGGGCTCCTAGATATGTCTTTTTTTATTTCCGCTGCTAAGTATATGGATGGACTGTCATAATTTGCTAGGTTAAAAAGATAATGATAATAGGAAATGGCAGAAACTTGCTTAAATGATCTGAGTTTGGATGCACTAGTATCAATTTGGATTAAAAAAATGTTAACTAGTGTCTAGAGTACAATAACAGATCACTTTTTTCTTTTTTAAATAGGTGCAAAAGACTTGCCTTGCAGCCTTTAGCTTACCTTTGGCACCAGGATCAAGAAAGGTTGCTCAAAGGAATGATATGCTCAAATATGCAAGCTATAATCATAAAAGTAGCAGCTTTTGGTAAGCAACCAAACTGTGGTAATAACTGTGGTGAACCTTACTTTGTTAAGAAGAAGAAAAATATATCAAATTGTTGTGGGAATATGTCTGTTTTGCACTTAAGCTGTGGTGAAATAGAGTAAGAAATACCAGGTAGAAGTGGTGTATGGTATACAAATATAAAGAATTTCAGTTATATGAGTTTGAGCAATTAATGACAAGTATTTTTCATGCTAGATGTTGAAAGAAGTGAGAAACAATTTTCATGACCATCATCAAATTTGCTCAGTAAAGGTTCATACATAATACAACTGCTTACAGTTCTATCATATACTGTATGAGTTGTACAAATGGACTGCTAGATGCCAGACCTTTATCACCATAAAGTGTAATCAATTCTGATGAAAGTGTTTAAGTTAAGCATTTAGCTGTATGTTTACTGTACAGAAATGGAAAGACTCAGTAAAGGAACCCTCAACCTTTATTTTGCAAGACCTGAGCAGGGCTATTAACGACATGACATACTGGAGGTCATTAATTCATAGGACTGCCATTAAGTTGGCAATGATTTAATGGCATATAACCACAACAGATAAACAGGGATGACTTTGGTGGGAAAAGATCTTGGGGACATGAAAGCAGCTTCATTCGGGCATCCCCTGAGCGGCGTTTCTCCAGCAAATATCCTTTCAACCCAGAAAGCACCTTTGACACAATAAAAAATGACAACACAACAGTAACTTTACTAACAGCAATAAATATGTAAATTTGAAAGAAATTGAATAGCCCTGCAATTAATTTGTTACAGGAGAGAGGCCAACTCTTGTTTTCATCATTCTTTTTATGCATCTTTTATTTCCTCTCTTCCATTCTACCGACTTCTTATCAGATTACATTTGAGGTTTCGTTTCAGTTCCATCATCAAGAATAACTGTCCCTAAACCTAAATTAGAAGGAAGACACTTTTAACCTGAACGTCTGTGGAATAGCTTGCCTTGGCTTCGTAATGGATGAAATCCAGTAGTTCAGTTTTACCCTGAGTAAACCCATTGGCTCAGTGGAATTTGCAAGGGAGTTGAGTCACCAGATCCTCACTGATTCAGTGGTCCTACTCCAGATGTGACTCACGGATTTCAGTCAATGTATGAATATGGCTTGTTTCTGGCCAGTGCCAGCTACCATTCTGGGTCTGCTACATTCTCTTCCTGGAAAGTGCAAATATGCAGCACACCAATCCATTATAGCCATGGTGGTGAACACTCCAGGTGTTCTTGGACTTCAATTCCCAGAAGCCCAAGTCAGAACTCCTGTTGATCAGGGCTTCTGGGAATTGAAGTTCAAGAACAGCTATGATTGCTTTTGTTAAAGATGAGTGAAAATAGCCTGCAAATAGCTCCTTGTAGTGTTGTATCAAGAAATTTTGAATAAGTTTCACATGCAGTACACAGTGGCCTAAATGCAGTTGTTCATTCCATCTAGAGTAGATGCACTGAATTAATTAATGATAAATTGATTTTTGTATAAATTGTGTTGATCTAATATGTCTTTTGTAGATGGGCGTAATAATTAGGAACGTTAGATCTCTTTCTCTGAATATATTTATGTGAGTGTAATCTCAGACAAAGTTCTGAATCAACACACTGTTTTACTTTCAGCGGCTTTACTGTGATTTTAACATTGAGCCGACCTACTACGGAAGATGGTTTGACCGGTCACAAAGATCTGTCCTAGCACAATATTGAAGTCAGGTTTTATTGAATGGTGTGTGGGTTCTCTAACCACACAAACTGATGAGAAACATATTAATAGGTCAATACATCATTTTGGAATTACAACCCTCTAAGCTGTATTTCACATAAAAGTATTAGATGAGGTTTTAGGTGTAAAATCTGATAAAAGGACCTTTTTCATTTTGGGGTCAGTAAAGGTTTGTGGCCCATTAGACCAAAGAATGACCAGCATAATAGAAAAGAATCTGTTCTACATGGATGGATAAAAATACATTTCTAATAAATTGTGTTGTATAATCTTAGCATGAATCAAGTCTCATCATCTTCTGTGAGGTGAACCATTCGTGTTAAGCATTTAATGGTTTCTTTCTGGTACTTTTAAAGAAACAAAACAAAAGGGTTACATTGGTAAGAGCTAAGAGTAGAATTTTCAGCTTCACTGCTATATAAAAATATATTATGCTGGAATTTGAGTATCTATTAGAAGAAATAATAAAATATTAATTCTTCCTTGACTGTGATGCTTTGCCAGAATAATTTTTTTTATTTTTACAGCACTTCTGGTGTGAACTGTAAAATGAGACCATTCTAGGTTCATTATGTACATTTGAAATGTTTATACAGAGGAGGGGGAAATATTACAAAAAAATCTGTCTTCAATCACAAATTACAGCAGATTCTTTTAGATGGCAAGATTTGATGCTGCTTTTTTAAAAATAAAAATAAAAGTACCTATACTCTGCAGCATGCTTCCTGGATTTTGTTACATCTAGTGTTTTGAAGGATCAAGACAGTATCTATTGCTTAGATTCAAGGAACTGAAAATGCTGTTTTATAGTATAATACCACAAAGCAGAACCACTGTAAAATGTGGCTGTGCTCAGAATATCTATTGAACCCAACATTCTTAATGTTTATTATATGTCGCAATGTTGCTGTTGCCATCTTTCTAATGCATTTCCAATTCCAAACCTGTTTGTAATCTGTGGTTTCCCTCTGTCTGAAGAAGTGGTTATATCCGCAGGAACTTGCATTAAAATATCATATTTAGTCTTCTAGGGTGCTACAAGATTTTTTTTCCTATTTCTTGATTCCCCCCTCCCCCCTTTTTTTCTGGATAGGCATGCAGAGACTAACATGGCTGCTCCTTGCAAAGTTTCATAATAGTTCAATAGTTGTAATCTGGTTGTAAAGATGCATTGGGTGGTTGTTCTCTTGATTGTAATTCCAGCAACATGTTGTGCATCTTTGCCCATCCAGGCAACCTGGCATCTTCAGACAGCACCATATCTGTCAAGTATTCCAGATTGGCGGGGATTTCCCGTATTTTGGTGCCGATTTTTATCCTTTCCCGCCCGGAGCTGCCGCTATCCCGGATCTTGGCAGCGGGGGAAAGGAGTTACTGCGCATCCCTTCTGCGCAGATCCTTTTATGCATGCATAGAACCCTTCTATGCATGCGTAGAAGGGTTCTGTGCAGAAGGGGATGCATAGAACCCTTCTATGCTTGCGTAGAACCAACCAGCGCAGAACATTTTTGTGCAGGTCCATTGTACGCATGCGTAGAAGCCTTCTACGCATGCGTAGAAGCGACCTGCACAGAACGGTTCTGCGCTGGTCCGTGTTATGCATGCGTAAAAGCTGTTTACACATGCGTAGAACGGACTTGCACAGAACCGTTCTACGCAGGTCCCTTATTGTCCGGAGCTGCGCTTGACAGGTATGGGCACACAGAATATGCATGTGTAATCCCCAAAGCACCCCCAAATTCTAACTTTGCTCTAAAATACTGAGCTTGACTACTGGAAGGTCGACAGGACAGCAGTTTGAGACTTGATTGCTGAATGACAGAATGTACCCCCCTTGTCTGTCTCAGCTCCTGCCAACCTAACAGTTTGAAAGCAAGAAATTGAAAGTAGATAAATAGGTACTGCTTCAGTGGGAAAGTTAACAGGTTATTTTGCATTTTTTTAAAAAAAGATTGTAGGGTGGGTTTCTATCAGCTAAAAGGCATTACTACCTTTAAAAGGTTTTTTTTAAAAAAGCTGCTTTGGCAACTTCATTATTTTTAATTTATTTTGACCATTTTTTTTTTAAAAAAAATGTTATATAGGCCCCTTTGCAAACCCTACAACATTTTCTCCATGCTGTGTAGAAGGCATGGAGAATATGGATCTGTGTAGAAGGCAAAACTTGTTTTTCCCCTCCAGATATTTGCTAGAAGCTTTTGGAAGGTGTGGAGTTCTGCCTGGGGACACACAAAGAGACTGCATGGGAACTATAGTCAGTTCATTGGTTACTCCAGTGCAGAGTTTTTTTGTACCATTTTCTTCAGATTTTGCCTCTCCAACAAGATTAAGCGAGTGAGGGAGTCATACCTGTCAAGCGCAGCTCCGGAGATTACACGACCTGTGCAGAACATTTCTGTGCAAGTCCGTTCTACGCATGCATAGAAGGCTTTTACGCATGTGTATAATGGACCTGCGCAGAACCGTTCTACGCAGCTCACTTCTACGCATGCGTAGAAGGCTTCTACGCATCCCCTTCTGCACAGAAGCCTTCTACGCATGCGTAGAAGGGTTCTACGCATGCGTAGAAATGACCTGCACAGAAGGGATGCGCAGTAACTCCTTTTCCCCCTCTGCCAAATTAAGGCGTAGCAGCAGCTCCGGGCGGGAAATGGCGAAAATCGGCACGAAAATACGGGAAATCCTTGCCAATCTGGGATACTTGACAGGTATGGAGGGAATAGCTTTTTAAAACTGAATGTTACTTTCAGTTCTCCTTCGTATAGTTTGTGAATCCCCACTATTGGGTTATGCGGCTGCGCAGAACGCCGATCGGAGGCTTGAAAAGCTATTGGTCAAAAGTTTTGGCGGTAAGACCGCCCACCGTACCGCCCTCCCTGAGGCGCCCGCGCGCCATTTTACCTCAGTTCTCTTCTTTCCGCCGTAGCAGCAGGACGATCGTTGAGAGCTTCTCAATTTTTCTCGCCCTTCTGAGGGAAAGTCTTTGGCAATTTCAAACAATTTTTGCGGCGATCTTGTCCTCCGGGCAGGATTGCCACCCCGGCGCTGTTTCTTCCTTCTGGTGGACTCATTTGCCTACCCGCTCCGGTCACCGTTTCCCCCCTCAAGGGGGTGGTGGCTGGCCTGCCCTTCGGGGTACCCGCCTTCTGGAACCTTCCGCTGGAAGAATTTTTTCTTTGATGGCTGCAGCCTTCAAGCAGTGTTCTGCTTGCCTCAAGAAGTTCCCTGCTTCCAACGGGCATAGCCTTTGCCTCTTCTGCCTGGGGGAGTCTCAACAGAGCCAGTCTTGCCCTCACTGCAAGAAATTTACCCGCCTTGCAGTGCAGAACCGGAGCAATCGGCTCAAAGCCCATATGATGGAGCTCGCTTTGGCCCCCGCCTCGGCAGCCTCTACCTCTGCTGGTGCCTCTCAGCCTCCCCCCGCTTCTTCTTCCACTCTCGCCATCAGGAAGAAGAAGAAGAAGGATAAGAACGGGGAAAAGAAAAAGAAACACGGGTCGGAGAAGAGGCGATCGCTCCCACCTACTCCTCGCCCGCCCATTTCTCCGGGACCCTCGCCTCCGTTCTCGGTTGCAAGATGTCCTTCGCCCGGGTCTTCCATCTGGGGCGGACGGTCCTCCTCGGGATCGCCTGAGAAAGGTCGCAGGGCTGGGGCTCCAGCTCGCCCACTGCAGGTTCTCCCGTCTCCTCCTCGGGGGAGGGGCCGTTCACCCATGAGGCAAGCGTCCGTCTCCCCGAGGCCGAGGACTCCGACTATTGATGAAACGGCAGTCACCATGCCGGCCACCGTTTCGTCTCCGGTCCTCCCAACCACCGTTTCGTCGGCCACCGTTTCGTCCCAACCATCGGCGGTGGATGCATCCCAGATGGAGTTTTTCAAGGGGATGTTCGAAGCCATGGCAAAGTCGTTTGCCCAGCAGTTTAAGACCTCCATGCCTGCGGCCTCTGCGGCTCCGGTGCCGACCACCGCAAGCCCCAGGGATGTTGGTCCTACTGTGGCCCCACCGGCCTCACGAGGGTCGAGTGTCCGCTCCGCTGGCCCACCCATATCGTCTTGGTGTGGTCCAGACGTCGATGCAGTGGACTCCCATCCCATCGACCCGCCCAGGCCGTACTGGCGCGGTCCCGACGTGGATACCAGGGTTCCTCCCTCGTCTTCCGAGGACTCCAGTGCGTCGTCGTCGGAGGACGAGGGAGACATCGACGCCGAAAAGACGCCGGACCAAGCCATCGGCGCGGTTGACCCACCGCGTGGTGAGGATCAACGCTCGCTCACGGCTATGCTGACACACTTGGGGACCGCCCTGAACCTGAAGGTGGACCAGCCACCATTGGAGGGCGAGGACCAAATGACCGCCAAGCTGGACAGACGAGCGATTCGGCCGGTCCACATTACCATGCTTCCGTCCATGTTGACGTCAGCGAAGGCGACATGGAGGAAGCCAGTGTCAGCTCACTCCGTTTCGTCCAGGCTCGACGGCATGTACAGAGTTCTGGACGAGAACGTGGAGTTCTTGCAAGCTCACCCCTTGCCAAACTCGTTGGTGGTCAAGGCCTTCCAGCATAGGACGGCCACCAGCGGTTTTCCGGTACCTTCGACTCCGGAAGGGAAGAAGCTGGACGCGGTGGGCCGAAAGTTCTACGCCACCGGTTCCCTCTTCCTCTGTGCCGCCAACTACTCGGCTGCCATGGGCCTCTATCAGTCCCACCTCTGGGAGCAGGTGAAGGTCGTGGCAGCTACGTTGCCCGCTGACGCCCAGAAACGGATCGACGCGCTGGCATCCGAAGGGGACTTTCTGTCGGAGCAGCAAATGAGGACGGCCAGGCACATCAATGATTCCGCGGCAAAGGACATGGCTTCCGCTATTCTGCTCCGTAGCCATGCCTGGCTCAGGGGCACCTCCCTCGATGATGCGATGAAAAAGCTCATCGAGGAGTTCCCATTCGACGGACAGGGCCTATTCGGGCAGGACACCGATAAGGTCCTGAACGAAATGCGGCAAACAAACTCCACGGCCAAGTTCCTGGGACTTACCACGCCGGCTCCGCCTGCCAGGCCGAGATTCCAACCTTTCACGCGGCGGTATCAAGGAAACCCGCAACAACAGGGCGGCCCGACGGAACAGCCCAGGTCTGGTCACTACAAGCAACGGCGCCAGCACAAGCCCAGTTACCAGCCCTACGGGCAGGGCAAGCGTTCCGACGCGAAGTCCAAGTCCCGTGTTTGAAGCTGCGACGGCCGAGTCTCTCTCGCTCCACATCCCGTACCTTCCCCTCCGGAATTTCCTCCAGGTGTGGTCGGGCATCACGGACGACCAGTGGGTCTTAAAGATCTTGTCCTCTGGCTACGCCATCGAGTTCGTGCGGGTGCCTCGGGTAGGAAGACATCGTTTCACCACCTCGTCCCCCCATTTGGAAGAAGAAATATCGACTCTTCTGTCCAAGGGAGCCATCGAGCGGGTAACGCCGCCCGACTGGGACAACGGCTTCTACTCGAGGTACTTCGTGGTTCAGAAGAAGGACGGAGGACTTCGCCCAAATCTGGACCTATGTCGCCTCAACAAGTGTATCCACACCAGGAAGTTCCGGATGGTGACCCTGCAGACCGTCCTCCCCCTCATCAACAAAGGGGACTGGTTCACAGTCATAGACCTCAAGGACGCTTATTTCCATGTTTCCATCCTCGAGGAGCACCGAAGGTTCCTCCGTTTCCGCATCGACGATTCCGTGTACCAGTACCGGTGTCTACTGTTCGGTCTGGCCACGGCACCACGGGTCTTCACCAAGTGCATGGCTCCAGTGGTTGCCTTCCTTCGTCAGCGGGGAATCAGGGTCTTCCCGTACATCGACGACTGGCTGATTGTATCCCCCACCAGCTTGTCGGCCATTCGGGACACACAATTCACGGTCCACCTCATGGAGAGTCTCGGCCTCAGGATCAACTTCACCAAGTCGAAGTTGATTCCCTCTCAACGCGTCGAGTACATTGGAGTGGTACTCGACTCGCTTGCCACCAGAGCCTTCGCACCCCAGAAACGCTTGCAGGACATTGCGCAAGGGGTGAGCGACTTTCGCACCAAACCGTGCATCCGGGCGAAAAAGGCTCAGAGACTTCTTGGCCTCATGGCCTCAACGACAGCGGTGATCCCTCACGCCAAGTTGAAGTTCCGGTCCCTACAATCGTGGCTCCTTCACGAATTCGACGCGCTCCGGGAGAGCCAGTCCAAGCGATTGACCCCTTCTCCGGAGCTGAGGGACCAACTGCTGTGGTGGACAACACCACTCAATGTGGCAACGGGGAAGAGCTTTTACCCCCTGCAACCCTCGTTGCAAATATTGACCGACGCAAGCAACCTCGGCTGGGGGGCTGCCTGCGCGACTCTCACGGTCAACAACCCTTGGTCACCTCAGGAGATGGTGCACCATATCAACTACTTGGAACTTCTGGCCGTTTGGAAGGCCCTACGTTCCTTCGAGTTCCTACTCACCGGCAAGGCGGTCCAAGTAGCCTCGGACAATACCACAGCGGTGGCATATCTGAACAAGCAGGGAGGAACGCGATCCACCACCCTTCTTTACCTCGCTGTGCAGCTCTGGGAATGGTGCCTGGAAAGGCACATCTTCCCGATTGGAGTGCACATTCAGGGCAAGCTGAATGTCTTGGCTGACCATCTCAGCCGCCTCACCTCGACGACCCACGAGTGGGAACTGGACGACGAGGTATTTCAGTCGCTTTGCGAGGCCTGGGGGACGCCGAGCATCGACCTCTTTGCATCGGAGTCCAACAAGAAATGCCACAGGTACTGCTCCAGGACAGGCATCGGACTGAACTCCGAGGGCGATGCCTTCATGAAACGGTGGGATCAGGACTATTTCTACGCCTTTCCTCCGTTTCCTCTGGTCCAGAAGGTCCTCACCAGAATGTACCAACACAGGACCAGCGCAATCCTGGTGGCCCCAGCATGGCCTCGCCAGCCCTGGTTTCCGCTGCTGTTACGCATGTCGTCACAGTATCGCACACTGCCGGAGTCACCGACGCTTCTCCAAATGGAGCACGGCCAGCTTCACCATTCGGACCTACCCAGCCTCCACCTCACCGCGTGGAGGATAACCCCAGACTGTCCAGGATCCTGGAACTAGCACGACGCCCTTCCACAAGGAAGTCTTACGCTTCCAAATACTGACGCTTTTGTGCTTTTCTGGCGTCCCGGCAGACGTCCTCTCCACAGGTGGGACTACAGGACGTCTTGACCTACCTCCTCCATCTGACGGAGTCTGGCCTTAGCATCACATCCATCCGAGTCCACCTCGCAGCGGTGGTGGCTCACTCTCCGGCTGGTTCGCCCGCTTCTGGTGCCTTTTGCGACCAAACGGTGAAGCGTTTCCTAAAGGAACTACGGAACGCCTTCCCTCCAGTCAGGATTCCGACGGCACAATGGTCACTTTCTGCCGTTCTCAATGCGCTCACCAGGACTCCTTTCGAGCCCATGGCCACCGCGGATGTTCGCCTCCTCACGTGGAAGACGGCGTTCCTGGTTGCTATCACGTCTGCTCGACGAGCTGGTGAATTGGTTGTTCTACGGGCAGACGCACCATTTCTTCAGTTCTTCAATGACCGCGTGATTCTCCAAGCGGATATCACCTTCCTTCCCAAGGTGGTCTCCCAGTTTCATATGGCACAAACTATCTCCTTACCAACTTTCTTCCAGAACCCCACTAACGCCCAAGAAAGGACTTGGCACACTCTGGATGTGAAATGAGCTTTCTTGTTTTACACCAGCAGGACAAGGGAGTCCAGGAAGTCCCAACGCCTTTTTGTGGCTTATGGAGGAAAGTCCAAGGGTGAACCCATCTCTGCCCAGAGGTTCTCCAAATGGATCACGTCTACCATCTACCTGGCCTACGAGTCAGCCTCGCTGCCACCTCCACCGCATGTCAGGGCGCATTCCACCAGGGCTTTCCTGGAGGGCACACCGCTCGAGGACATATGTAAGGCTGCCACATGGTCCAGACCTTCCACATTCGTCCAACACTACAGGGTGGACACCAGACACTGCGGACGCCAGGCTTGGCCATGTCGTCCTCACCAGGGGGCTCCGAACTCAACGCCCTTGACGGACCAATTCTACTGGACCTTCATACTCATCGTGGGATCATCTCATCCGACTGCCCACCGACCAAGTGAATGTGAGCTTACTAATCTCCCAATAGTGGGGATTCACAAACTATACGAAGGATAAAGTTCGGTTTCACTTACCAGTGATAACTTTCGTTCTTCGAGTATATAGTTTGTGAATACACACTACCCACCCTGCCTCCCCTCTTGAGCTACACGGATGAGATCGATTGGTTTATCCTGTGCTTGGCTTAAGTATGGAACTGAGGTAAAATGGCGCGCGGGCGCCTCAGGGTGGGCGGTACGGTGGGCGGTCTTACCGCCAAAACTTTTGACCAATAGCTTTTCAAGCCTCCGATCGGCGTTCTGCGCAGGCGCATAACCCAATAGTGTGTATTCACAAACTATATACTCGAAGAACGAAAGTTATCACTGGTAAGTGAAACCGAACTTTTCACACACAAAGTGTCTGCTAGCTCAGGAGTAGTGAACTGTCGGATGGCTTTCCTTTCTGTCACTAGTAAAATATAATATTTGCAGGGATTTGTAGCAGATGTGTCTCTCAAAGTTTCCAAGTGTGTGTGTTTGTGTGTGCGTGTGCGTGTGCGTGAGAGATAGAGATAGAAGGAGAGAAAGGTTTTCTCCTCACAAAATCTTATTTGCATACTGTGCTGCAAGTATGAGAAAGCCCTTCTCTGCCATAGTACCTTGTTTATGCAGTGTTCTTCCCAAAAGAGATACAACTGTAACTCTCTTTTGTATCCAAATCTTCTCGTTTGCTTGGGATTTAAAGACAGTTAAAGTATCCTGTTGCATTTTTCTTATCTCTAAAATACATTTTGCGATTGCACTTTAACGCTTTTGTTGTGCCTTTTGGGATTATATGACCATTTGGGGTTGTACTACATTCTTCCTCAATCTGATGAAAGCGTGATTCATAACTGTTGTAATGGGGGTGGGGGAGGAGGAGGAGAGTTTAAAAGAAATAAAACATAGCGGCCAGTTTGATTTTCATCATTGGCTTGTTCTTTAATGTGCTTGAGGATAGCGGTAGGACTGAGCCCAAATTGTTTAACAGCAAGATACATTTCAACATAGAGACCAACACTCATTTTAGAGAGAGAGAGAGAGAGAGAGAGAGAGAGTGTGTGTGTGTGTGTGTGTGAGAGAGAGAGAGAGAGAGAGAGAGGTTTTCTCCTCACAAAATCTTATTTGCATACCATTTCCTCCCCTTCTATAAATACATGTGTATATACTGTATATAAAAATTCATGTGTGTATTACACACACACACACACACACACACACACACACACTATGTAAAAATACATATAATTAGTTAGAAATGGGTAAAATTAGAGTGATATAGGAAATGACTGCAGGGTGATATTGCTTGTGACCTGTGTCACCCCTTAAGCAAGATAAACCTGCTTTTGTATCACTGCAGCTTCAAACAAACTAGAATGGGCTTGCTGGTACAAAAGAGCCCTTTGTGGCACTTGAAGAGAAAATACCATAAATAGTTGTAGATAGTAATTAGAGAACGGCTGCCTCTTTCTCTCTTTTTTTTATTTGGCTGCAGGTAGAAAAAGAAAGATCTTATCAGCCTAAATTTCTCACCTGCCCAAGGCAGGCATAATTAGATGTAAGCAAATTTAATGGAGCTTGTATGCTCCTGAGGCCATTCCGCAATGCTTTAATAACTGTGTGCTTTATTAAAGTAGGTTTATGGTATGACGGCTGTTTAACGTATCAAATGGCAAAGAAGTTAAGGTATGGGTTATCACTTTACCTTTCAGATGAATAATCAAAGCTGCTTTTAAGCTAAATTGCAGTAGATGTATTTGGAATAACACATTTAAAAGTTTGAGAGGTAATGTATTAGATGGCACATTGAGCAGATGTGAAAGGAATAAGCAAATATGTAACTTCAGTGTGACATTTATTAACACCGGCAAGCTCAAACAACCTCCTGTAGTTCTGTTTTCCATTAGGTAAATTGCATCGGTAGGAAGGTGCAAGACTGTAGATAATGCATAATGATACAAGTAAATACACATTAATTTGGGAACACTTTTCTAAATCTGCAGTTACAAATTAATATTTGGTGGTGAGTTTTAGTTCTTAGGAGGCCAATGGCTTTCCTCCATATTACTGCTAACTAAAATTCTGTGGATCATCCTCAAAGCAAGTGACTTGTTTTCATCGAAGTATCAAGTATGCACTAAGTAGAAGTGGCAGGGTAGTGTACAACACAAGAGGATTTACCTGCCTCATGAACAGTGATAGTAATTCTGTTCTTTAATTGTTCAAAATGCTTCTCATGCATTACCTTGTTTCACATTCTTTTGATGTCCTGAGAGGTAAGCCATCGGTATTAGTCTGAGGATGGGAGAAGGGCTTGCCCAGGGCCCTGAGTAAGTTTGTGGTAGTATTCAAACCAGGGATGTGACTTGGGGTCTCATCTGCTCTTCTACATCAGCAGTTTACAGGAATAAGCACTGTCTTATTTTAAATGATTTGGTACACTGTTTATAGAAGGAATAGCACTAGAATACAGAGGGAAGAAAAGATCACACGTCAGAAGATAAATCAACCGAGCTGGGGACAGTAGTAAGGAATAACATAATTCAGAAAGCAGAGAATGTGGGATCATGTTTTAACTTCTTGGGTCTGGTCAAAAATGACAGCAATCCTGGAATTACATGTCAGTAATTTTCCCTTGGATTCATATGGAGAAATGTCTATTTCTGTGGATGGAGAATATTTTGCCCATTTATGAGTACCACTTTATAAACAACAAAATATTTTATTCAAAAATAAGAATGTACAGTGATACCTCATACAACATCCAAACTTGGTTCCGCAAGTTTGGACTTTATACGGATTTGGACTTTGTATGAGGCATGCAAAATCCTAGCCTCATGCAATGTCCAAATCTTTGCCACGATGCCTTGTACAACGTCGTTTCCATAGAGATACATTGTACTGTAACAGCACAGACTTCAGGGCAAAGCCAAGGAAACAGACAGGAAACTGACAGAACTTTAAGAAATCATTGTCTAAAGGCTATATACATTTCAAAAACATGTCAAACAACCCTGATTATCCAAGAACCTGAAAAATGCTGCAAAAATCTCAGCAATGCTTCTAAAAATTCTGATGAAAAAATTCAAAAAAAAACCCAAAATCATGCTCAAAACCACTTCTAAACACACTTCACCTCGTGCAAAACCCACAAGACCAATGCATGCATGTGTCCTGCCTTTTATACTGCCCAGGCACAATGCAACCTGGGAAAACCCCAATGCCTCATACAAAGTCTCAGTGACTTTGTATGAGGCAACTTTTTTCAAGAAATTAGGCGATGTTGTATGAATTCGATGTTGTACGAAGCGGACTTTGTATGACGTATTACTGTATTTGTAAGGCAGACTAGTAGGAAAAGTTTTCTCTAGCACTAGTTTGTCCTGTGATATATGTGGTCAGTTTATCAATATATGCTGAGGCACTGCATCTTGAAAACAACTGATTTCTTTACCCATTGTGAGATTACAAGCCTCTTTTTTTTAAAACAACATCACAAAACTGCGTGGCTCCTACACAACACAGATGCAGGAGGAGGTCTTGCTTTATTAGACCTTTATGAGACCAGTGGTACCTTGGTTTACAAATTTAATGCGTTCTCTGGGACATTTTGTATTGCAAAAAAATCTCAAACCGGTTTCCTGTGGGAATGCATTTCGTGGTTTCCCATAGGAATGCATTGAAAACATAAATTCGTAAACCGAAATGCAGTTTTCCATAGGAATGAATTGAAAACCAGTTAATCCATTCTGGGGAAAAATTGTAACCCGAGGCATTATTTTCAATGGATTTTCATTTGTAGACCAAAAATTACATTAACTGAGGTGTTCGTAAACCGATGTACCACTATATATATCAAACAGTGAGCTTTTTTGGGTCAAGTCCACTTCTTCAGGCCATGCAACAATATTTAATGGATAACAACTTAAAGTGCTTCTGTTCAAGGAGGCATTTGAGTAGGGGCATTTACCAGACTAGTGTTAGGCTTTTATTTGGTCCCCTGGTTTTAATTAGGTTCGAGATTTGTATTTTACTAGCAGAGTTGCCCGGCTTCGCTGGGGGGCATGGCTGTGTGTGCACACCTTGCGGGATGGTGGCAGCTCCCTAGGTGGCGTTGGCCACGCATTGCGTGGGCTTGCCCCTGCCGTGTTCTCCTGTTGGTGAGTGTCATGGTTTGCCATTGTGTGGACACACACACACACACAGAAACACACACAGAAACACACACCAATCCTGAGAGAGATAGAGCTAGAGAGCCGAGTAAGCCCCGTATCCTTGCCCGGTAGTGCATGCATACACACAATCATGCACACACAGCGAGCGAGAGAGGCCCATTGAAGCAACGCATGTTCACCCCCATTGACTTTATGGGGTGAGTGCCTCACCCGCGGCCCTGGGGCACCATCCACGGCACACCGGAGCACTGAAGGTATGTGTGCCGAATATTAGGGGATTCGGTGCAGGGGTGTGGGAACGCATTCGGAACCCACGGACGCACACTTCTGTTTTATTTATATAGATTAGGTGATCTATTATGTGATTTTATTATGTGTTTTAGTGTGTTGTTGTTAGTCGCCCAGAGTGGGGGTAATGCCAAATGGGCAGGATATAAATGGTAGTTAATAATAATAATCATAATAATTGGGTGGGTTATAAATGAGAGTCCCAAAAATTCATGGCAGGTGGTTGTGCTGGTCTCCCTCTTAGAGGTGAGTTGAAAATTCATGGCAAAAATATTCCAGGTATGCTTTTTAGGGTGAATTCAAAGGCTGGCTACAGAGTTAAGATTCACTCCCTCCCCCTCCTCCCCTTTGCCCTGTAGCATTTAGCTGGAATTTTACCCCAAATTCTTCAAACAAAGGACTGCCAATTAATCTGCATGTGAAACATCTGCAGACAGTGCTGCTCTTCGGCTGTAAATGGAAATGAGCACTGACCCCTAGAGTCGGACATGACTGGCTTTCGAGCAAGGGAAACCTTTACTATCCCCCCACCCCGCTGCTGCCTCCTTGTGAAACATAAGATTCCTGTTCTGCTGAGTCGATAGAGAAAAGGCAATAAAGAAATGTGGCAGCTTCTATCAGATAGCTGGAGTCAAACTTTTCTCTCTCTACCAGGCAGGGGAAGCCAGTTAAAACCAAACTAAAGCCAAATTAATACTGTTAGCTGGTGAGTGTAAGCAGATGTTTTCTTCAGTCTGCAGGCTTTGCCTGATGTTAAGAGTCCATGCTGTCTCCTTGGTGGTGTGGTGGAAGTACAGTTTTGTCTGGTATCCTTGTAGTTCCGGGAGGGGGGGGGAACCAAAGCTGTGTAGTCCTCCTCCTCCTCCTCCTCCTCCTCCTCCTCATCATCATCATCATCATCATCATCATCATCATCATCATTATTATTATTATTATTATTATTATTATTATTATTATTATTATTATTATTATTATTATTATTATTATTATTATTATTATTATTATTTGGATTTGTATGCTGCCCTCTCGACAACGCGACTCTGGGCTGCTCACAACATATACCACATCTAATACACATAAATACAGGAGGAGGTGAACCCTTTGTCAGATAATCTTCAGAAAAAGATGCACTTGGTTATTAAAAGAAGTAAAATCACACTGCCTTGGATGTAATCGCTCCACTACGGCCTCTCAGAGCCCGTGGAGCTAGGTCATCCCCGTGGTTCACTGAAGAACTATGGGAGCTCAAACGGGCAAAGAGCGCCGCTGGGTGAAGACCCAGAGCGATTCCGATTGGACACTAGCTAGAACCGCTATTAGGGCCTACCTAGTGGCGATGGGGGTGGTGAGGAGGCAGTACTTCACCTCCCTTATTGCCTCCACTGATAATCGCCCAGCCACCCTGTTTCGGGTGACCAGGTCCCTCCTGGGTAGGGCGGGGCTTGTGCCTGGTTGGCAGGGATCGGCTGAGGACTTTGCTGACCATCTGGTGGAGAAAATCGATCGGATCCGCTCGGGGTTCAAACTTGGCGTGGACGGGGAGGGTCCGGGGGGAGCCAGTGCGCAGTCTTGTGGTGTTACCTGGGATCGGTTTGATCCTGTTGCCCTGGATGAAGTGGACAGGCTCCTTGCAGCGGTCCGTGCCACTAATTGTCCATTGGATCCCTGTCCCGCCTGGCTGGTAAAAGCCTCTAAGACGGTGACAGGTGGCTGGGTTGGGGCTATAATTAACGCGTCTTTTCGAGAGGGGATATTTCCTGCACTGCTGAAACATGCTCTTGTGCGCCCCCTCCTGAAGAAGCCATCCCTCGATCCAGCAATCCTAACCAACTACAGACCTGTATCCAACCTTCCTTTTTTGGGGAAGGTTCTGGAGAAGGCAGTGGCACGTCAGCTGCAGGGGGTGCTGGATGAAGCGGAATATCTGGACCCATTCCAGTCAGGATTCAGGATATGGTACTGAGACTGCATTGGTCGCGCTGATGGATGATCTCTGGCGAGAGCGGGATGGCGGTCATCCATCCATCCTTGCTCTTCTTGACCTCTCAGCGGCCTTCGATACTGTTGACCACGGTATCCTTCTGGAACGGCTCCGAGGATTGGGGATCCAGGGTATGGTGTGGTCCTGGTTTTCCTCATTTCTGAGGGGCCGGACCCAGTCGGTGTGGTTGGAGAGTGAGAGGTCGAGTCCTAGGCCCCTAAAATATGGGGTGCCTCAGGGCTCTGTACTCTCTCCTCTCCTATTTAACATCTACATGAAGCCGCTGGGTGAGATCATCCGTTCCCACGGGGTGCGGTACCACCAGTACGCGGATGACACACAGTTGTACATCTCGGCCCGTGGGAACCCCAGTGATGCAGTCAAAGTCCTTTCCAGCTGTCTGGAGGCTGTTGGGGTCTGGATGGGGGGAAATGGGCTACAGCTGAATCCTAGCAAGACTGAGTGGCTATGGATAGGGGGTCCTGTGTTATCCCCTGTCTCGCCCGGGAGCCCACGCCACCGGCTCCCGGGAGTGGAGACAGGTGGGAGAGCCACCGCACCCCCCACAGCTGACTTCGCTCTCTGGGCCGGCCCGCCCAGAGTGCAGAAAAGGGAGACGCCGCCGTCGTGGAGAGGGACTCCCTGTCTCGCCCGGGAGCCCACGCCACCGGATCCCGGGAGTGGAGACAGGTGGGAGAGCCACTGCCCCCCCCCCCCACAGCTGACTTTGCTCTCTGGGCCGGCCCACCCAGAGAGCAGAAAAAGGGGAGACACCGCCGTTGCGGAGAGGGACTCCCTGTCTCACCCGGGAGCCCACGCCACCGGATCCCGGGAGTGGAGACAGGTGGGAGAGCCACCCCCCCCAGCTGACTTCGCTCTCTGGGCCGGCCCGCCCAGAGAGCAGAAAAAGGGGAGACGCCGCCGTTGTGGAGAGGGACTCCCTGTCTCGCCCGGGAGCCCATGCCACCGGATCCCGGGAGTGGAGACAGGTGGGAGAGCCACCGCCCCCCCCCCCCACAGCTGACTTCGCTCTCTGGGCCGGCCCGCCCAGAGAGCAGAAAAAGGGGAGACGCTGCCGTCGTGGAGAGGGACTCCCTGTCTCGCCCGGGAGCCCACGCCACCGGATCCCGGGAGTGGAGACAGGTGGGAGAGCCACCGCGCCCCCCCCCCCCACAGCTGACTTCGCTCTCTGGGCCAGCCCACCCAGCGAGCAGAAAAAGGGGAGATGCCGCCGTCGCGGAGAGGGACTCCCTGTCTCACCCGGGAGCCCACGCCACCGGATCCCGGGAGTGGAGACAGGTGGGAGAGCCACCGCCGCCCCCCCCCCCACAGCTGACTTCGCTCTCTGGGCCGGCCCGCCCAGAGAGCAGAAAAAGGGGAGACGCCGCCGTCGTGGAGAGGGACTCCCTGTCTCGCCCGGGAGCCCACGCCACCGGCTCCTGGGAGTGGAGACAGGTGGGAGAGCCACCGGCCCTCCACAGCTGACTTCGCTCTCTGGGCCGGCCCACCCAGCGAGCAGAAAAAGGGGAGACGCCGCCGTCGTGGAGAGGGACTCCCTGTCTTGCCCGGGAGTCCACGCCACCGGCTCCCAGGAGTGGAGACAGGTGGGAGAGCCACCGGCCCTCCACAGCTGACTTCGCTCTCTGGGCCGGCCCGCCCGAGAGCAGAAAAAGGGGAGACGCCGCCGTCACGGAGAGGGACTCCCTGTCTCACCCGGGAGCCCACGCCACCGGCTCCCGGGAGTGGAGACAGGTGGGAGATGCTGCGGGTTGTCCTGGTTGGCCCCCTGGGATGCTTCGCTACCATCTTCTTGTTGTTGGCTAGGATTTGGGGCTAGCCGCGGTGGGCGGCTGGACTTGCCATGGTCTGGGCCTCGATGGAGGCGAGGAGGCTGGTCGGCTTGGAGCTTCAGGACTTGTGCACGCTTTTGTTCCACCCACCCCCCTTCTGGAAGGACTAAAAGGACTGTGCTGGGTATAATTTTTATATTGTTATTTGACATTTTGAATTTTTAAAAAAATATTTTGTACTCTTTGATGTGATTAACTGATGTTTAGGATTTTATTGTATTGCACCTTATTTGATGTATTGTTAGAAACTGTATTGTAGTGCACATGTAGTGCATATTGTAGTGTGTGTGTGTGTGTGTGTGTGTGTGTGTGTGTGTGTGTGTGTGTATATATATATATATATATATATATATATATATATATATATATATATATATATATATATATATATATATATATATATATATATATATATATATATATATATATATATATATATATATATAATTTTTGCGGACAGGGATTTGTAATTGTACTTTTGGTGATTGATTTTTTGCTGTATTTATTGTATGTTATGTTACTGTATTTCGTATTATTGTCCGCTATGTAAACCGCCCTGAGTCGGGTTCGCCTGAGTGAGCGGTATATAAGCGCGAAAATTAAATTAAATTAAATTAAATTAAATCCCGGGAGCTACCATCTTTGGTTTTGGATGGGGCTGTTTTGCCCCAGACCAACCCGGTGCGCAACTTGGGGGTCCTCCTGGATTCGCGGCTGCTGCTAGAAGAACAGATGGTGGCTGTGGCCAGGAGGGCCTTCGCCCAACTTCGGGTGATTCGCCAGTTGCGCCCACTCCTGGACCGGGACTCTTTGCTCATGGTCACTCACGCTCTGGTGACCTCCAGACTAGACTACTGTAATGCGCTCTACATGGGGCTGCCCTTGATGACCATTCGGAAGCTGTAGCTGGTCCAGAATGCTGCGGCCCGGGTGGTGATGGGGTGTGGACATTATGCCCATGCCTCACCACTGCTTCGGGGGCTGCACTGGTTACCAGTTTGTCTCCGGGTGCAATTCAAGGTGCTGGTTTTGACCTTTAAAGCCCTACATGGTAGTGGGCCAGGGTATCTTAGAGACCGCATCGCCCTAAGGACGTCTGTCCATCCAACCAGAGCGGACCGGAGGGGCTCTCTAATTGTGCCATGAGCCAGGGGGGCTCGCCTCTCTGGCACAAGGAGATGGGCCTTCTCCATGTCCGCACCAGCCCTTTGGAACCTCCTGCCTGTGGAACTGCGTCTCCAGACGGAGTTGTTGCCCTTTAGGAAGGAACTAAAGACCTGGCTGGCGGGCCAAGTTTGGGGTGCGGGTGGGGATGGGGGTACCGTTGGGTGGTTGGTATAGAGAAGTGTGCCTTCCCCCAAGGTCCCTTCGGTTCTTGCACACCTTTTAGGGGTGGGTTTTTTTAAACTTTTTAAACTTTTAACTTTTTTATCATGTGTCTTTTATGTATTTACTGTCCGCTATGTAAACCGCCCTGAGTTGGGTTGTACCTGAGTGGGCGGTATATAAGCGTGAAAAATAAATAAATAAATAAATAAACCTGTTTGGGGAAGACAGTGTTAAAAGAAGACATCTTAAAAGGCTTCTCATTAGGTAAGTTTTTCAGTGGTTCCTGTCCGGCAATCATGCTGTTTGGGCCAGGTGACTATCATATTGTGATAAAATCAAATGTTTATGGCCTCTTCAAGAACCTAATTCTAACTTCATCTTTGTGTTCATTTGTGCAAGATTTTCTTTTACTAATTTTACCAACGTATAGTAGCTTTCATCATAGACAAATAAGAGAGAGACCCATGCATATACTGAAGTCTCTAGCTTAAGGGTCATAAAAGGACCCTGCATTTTTGACTCAAACTTTTAATTCAGCCTAGCCTAATAGCCATGGCTGTATTGTATAAGGAAGTTAAGGCTAGACACTTCTTATTTAAGCAGATCAGTTTCTAGTCCATCATAGTTTAAGGGACCTGTTCACAAATTTGTAGATGTGTAAAATGTGGTGGGGTCCAAAAATGGAACCGTACCATGTTAAATACATTTTGATTATTCAGGACAAAAAGTAGCTTTTGGTGAGTTGTTTTATCTTAGAATATTTTTTTTAGTTTCAACTTCTATAATGTCAATTTTCACTTGAAGTGTTGAAGAAACTGCACAGTGAAAATTTACTGAATGATAGATATATCAGATTTTAAAAACATCCTTAGCAAGGCAGCACAGAATCACTAGATTATTTATCCAAAGTAGTCACTTTGATCCTCAATCTATTTGTGGAACTCAAATCTTCTACCAGATCGCTATAATTTGGAAAGAACCACCCACTTCTTAAAATAGGAATCCAAAGAACGCCCTTGGTCTCATGGAGAATTGGGTTACTTGGAAGTCACTTAATAGGCTATGGAGTGGAGTTGGCAGAAGCAAAATGATTCTAAGATTTTTTTTTTTTTTGCATTAACACTCCTTTGTGAGTGAGGAAGAATAGGGAACTTCACATCTATGTCAGTGTACTCTGTACCCTTCAACATTTACTGTGGAAGACAATGTTAGCTGCTTCATATGCTTTAATGTTGCCTGTTTTGGGGCAAAACGTATCTGATATATTTATTAATTGAACTGTGGAGCTTGCAGAATGAACAAAGAAAGATTGCCCTAAGTATATACTGTTTTGTTACCTAGAAATATTCATCCTCAGATAAGAATGGTTTGTTAAAGTACTCTGTTTTCCTTCTAATATAGATGTTTAGAACTTAAAAAGTAGTATGGAATCTTATTATAAGTTTAATGTATTTATATAATAATATACCATCTGTTTTACCAATATGAGGATGTCTTCAAGGCATTATCAAACTTGGTGTCAGCCCTGATGTATCTCAAATCTTTCAGCTAAACCCAACCCCCACAGTAGACTCACTAATCCTGCACTTTTTGAATGTATGTTGGCTCAGTAGTTATCTTCTAGTTGGAACTAACCACTGGATTTGTCCCTTTCTTGTTTGCTTGCACTTTGGTGTGTTTGTTTGATAGCTTTTCATACGGTTCCATGATCAAGTGGTCTGATTTTCAACCACATATGAAAACAGATAATTTATAGAGATCTGAACTTGGGTAGGTGGGCAGTACAATTTGTACTACCTTATTTTTGAGGTAGGAACTGCGGTGGCTCAAGTGGTTAAGACACCTACTGGAAGGTTGGCAGGTCATCAGTTCGAGACTCGAGTACTGCATGACGGAGTGAGCTCCCGTCTCTGACCCAGCTCCTGCTAGCCAAGCAGTTCAAAAGCAAGAAATCGCAAGTAGATAAATAGGTACCACATCGGTGGAAAGGCAAACATTTTTCGGTGCACTTTGGTGTCTAGGCATGCCTGCCACATGTCCATGGAAACATCCGCAAACACAGAGAGCGCTGTCTCTTTGGCTATAAACAGAGATAAGCACTAACCCTAGAGTTGGATACAACTTGCTTTCGAGCAAGGGCGACCTTTAACTATTTTCAAGGTACATAAAACAAGTTGGCGACAAGAAATGCAAGGTGGAGGAGATTAGATAATTCTCTTCTTTGTAGGTTTCCCCATCTGAATATATCTTTTATATTTAATTAACCAAGAAGGAATTTTAATGAAATAAGCCTGCTTTTGCATTGCTTGATTATAAAATAGTCATTGCATATTGAGGCAGACACAATCTTTTGGGTCCTAAAACATTTCATTTCATTGTTTGTTTTTTCACTAATGGGAAATGTTTATCACAACTTTTTCATTGGCATATATAAAATTAATTGCTATAATATATATTTTCTCTTTCTTCCCAATAGTTAGCTTGCTGAGAAATAAGAGAAGACATTTTAATATGTGGCTTTTTATATGCGGAGAGCCTCCTATTTTCAATAAAATTAGTTTGAATGATTTGCCCTGCATGCATATCTGACTGCTTTTAACTCCTAGTTCCTATTGTATTCTCTTGTTAAACTGTGTGGATGACTGGAAAGGCTAGCATGTTACTTTCTCTCATTTTCCCTATCTAAAAATCTCTTTGTTTGCTACTTAACCAGCACATACTTTAGTAATTACATTGGTAGGAGTTTCACAGTCAGTTCTTGTACTGTGGATTGTAAATGTACTTGACCCTTCTTGTTCCTCTATACTGTAGTCACTTTACTTCATTTAGTACTACATTTTACATTATTATTAACAATAAGGAAGATTTTGTCACAGGTGTTTGTGTGTTTGGGAAGAGTACTTTAAAGGCCATTTTTCATCTTTATTCTAATTTTCTTCTGTATGAGATCCTCCCTCCCTCCCTTTAGTTCCTATACCACCTATCTAACAGAAATGGTCACTCAGGGTATTTAATTTTAAAAAAACATACACAACATATAAAACGAGTAAACAATAAAGAAGAACAACCCACAGATGGCAATAATAGGACAATAATAATTTCACATCATTCTAGGAGCAAAATATAATGAAATCCATCATAAAACAACTCTGTTTTTAGGTAGAGGTAAAGGTCACTCTTACTCAAAAGCCAGTCGTATCCGATTCTAGAGTTCGGTGCTCATATCCATTTATCGCCAAAGAGCTAGCGCTATCTGTGCCTTCAGATGTTTCCATGGACATGTGGTAGGCATGACTAGACACCAAAGTGCATGGAACGCTGTTACCTTTCCACTGAAGTGGTGCCTGTTTATCTACTTGCAGTTTCTTGCTTTCGAACTGCTAGGTTGGCAGGAGCTGGGACAGAGACGGGAGCTCACTCCATCATGCAGTACTCTGGTCTTGAACTGCTGACCTGCCGACCTTCCAGTTGTCAAGTTCAGCATCTTAACCACTAAGCCACCGTAGTCCCTCAGTCTTTACAAGGTTGCAAAAAATTAGCAGTGTTGGGGCCTGATGAATATGATTGGGTAAATTTTCCACTATATCAGGGCCAGAACAGAAAAGGAATGAGCTCTAGTGGTAATTTTCCAAGCTTCTGAGTTAGGTGGGCACTCTCAGTCTTCCTCTCTTGGGAAAACAAGTTGTTCAGGCATGTTTCATCAAGGAGAAACACTTTAGCAGATATTGAATTTGTATACCATTTAGGGCAGTGGTTCCCAACATGGGGCCCATGCCCACACAGGGACTTCAATTCCCAGAGGCCTGTCAGTACATTGGCTGCTCCGTGGTTTGAGGAATTGACTTAGGCTTCTGGGAATTGAAGTCCAAAAACCAAAGGTTGGGAAACACTGGTTTATGTCTTTGTATGATGTTACGGAGACCTTGAATTGAACGTGGTCCTGTCTTCAAAGGAAGCCCCGCATAGAGCACATCAAAGTAATCGGTTCTCAAGTTTACCACTACATGAACCAGTGTCAGGAGAGATTTCCTATACAGGAATGGGTGGATTTGGGCTGTCTTTCTTTTTTTCTTTTTTTTTAAAATAATTTTTATTAACTTTTTAAAAAAGCAAAAATATAATAACAATACAAAAAAAGAAAGAAAGAAAAAAGATACATAAACAAAAACATACTCTATTATAATGGCATTGTGAACAATACCAATTATTGAACCTCATTTATATCATACCTTCTTACAACATATACCCGACAACTTAGGTCCTTTCATATATATCTATACTATATATCACTTTTCAACAATTATGTTCTCATTATTTCATTATTCTTAATTATGTTTTTAACATTCCAAAAATTTATAAGGTTCAATCTAATTTATTACAAATAATATTTATAACACCCCGTGATATATACAAGCCATGAGGATCAGATTTCTAATTTAATCTTTCCAGAAACTCATATGTTGAGGTACTGGTTTGTCTCCTTTATCCCATACTAGCAGAGGTTGCCCGGCATTGCCGGGCTGTTTTAAATTGTGTTGTAAGGTTTTTCTTTTATGTTTATGCAAATGAGGTTAGTATGTAATTGTTTTTTTAAAAAATGTTTATTTATACTCATGGATTGTTTTAAACTGTGACTTTTTTTGGAATTTTAAAAAGAGGAAACGATATAATTTTTTTCAATTATTGTATTTATTTAAAAAAATAATGTGTTAATAGGTGTACCTTGGATAACAATTTTAAAAATGTGTAAGTATGTTTTTTTAAATTCAATGTTTTTTTACTGTGTTTAGATGTTTGGTTTTTTTGTGAGAACTTATTTATTTATTTTTGAATTATTTTTTGATAATTGTGGATATTTTTGAATGTTTTTTAAACTTATTTCCTTCTTGTTTTTAATCTTTTAGATTAATTTTAATATTTTGACTGTTATTTCTCCTGTGGCCACTGGGTGGTGCTGTTGCGTAATTTTTAATTTTGGCAGATTTTTCTCTATGGCCTGTGGGTGTCGCGTCTTCTTCCAGTTAGTAGTGTCCTCGTTTTCTCATTTCAGTTCCGGTTGTCAATGAGTGAGGATGTCTCCTTGTAAGTTCTCTGGTTTATTTTTGTTAGGGGGGTTTGTTTTAGGTTGGGGGGGTTCTGTGTGTTTCTCCTTGTTTATTTTTGGTTGTTTTTGTGTTTTCTTTTTCTGTTTATTAGTTTTTGTATTTGATTATTTTTGAATGTTCTTGTTTGTGTTGGGGGTGGGGGTATTTCCGTGGGCTGGCCTCGGTGGCTGGCCCATGGCAATACCATGTGGGCAGCGGTGGCGGGTGTGTGTGTCTTTCTGTTTTGGGTTGGGGGGAGGTTCTGTGTGTTTCTCCTTGTTTATTTTTGGTTGTTTTTGTGTTTCCTTTTTATGTTTATTATTTTGGTTTTTGATTTTTTAAATTTAATATTCTTGTTTGTGTTGGGGGTGCGGGTATTTCCGTGGGCTGGCCTCGGTGGCTGGCCCGTGGCAATACCATGTGGCGGTGGACAGCAGCGGCGCGGGGGGTGTCTTTCCTTCTTGCGTTACGGGCTCGAAGCCTGGCCCATGGGAAGGAAGGGCAGCCGCAGCGGGGGGGGGAGTTCCTTAACGCGGCGTGGCCTCTGTTGCCGGACCGCGTTAAGGAAGGCCATCTGCGGGGTGGTGGATTTCCCTAACGCGGCGTGGCCTCTGTTGCCGGACCGTGTTAAGGAAGGCCATCTGCGGGATGGCGATTTCCTTAACGCGGGCTGTGTTTCTCTGAGGCAGTGCGTTTTTTATTTTAATTTTTCGTGCAGCGCATTTCTCCCCGTTCTGTGTGCTCATGGCACTCAGGACACTGGGGATTGTAGTTTTTCCATTTGTGCTCTTTTTTTGGTGCGGGTGGTTTTTGATTGGCCGCGGCACGTTTCCGCATGTTCTTTGTGCTCCCGCCTCTTAGCCTGATTGGCTGCGGCGTGGCGCAAAGAACGTTGGGAAATGAAGTTGTTTCCCTTTTTTCACGTTTGTGGGGCTCTTGCCCCCCTGGCGCAATTCTCAATCCTGCGTTTACCTGCGTACCCAGTTCAGGCATGTGCACAAATGGAGGGTGCGGGCTAGTGGGGCCTGGCTAAGGAGCCTATGCGAAGTTCCAACGGTTAACCCTCAAATTTATAGGTTAAGATTAAAAACATGGGCAGTCTTTCTGAGATAGAATAAGACAGACCTGGCAGGATTCTCTCTGAAAAGCAGGGTCTCTTTCTTGCCTGGATTTAGCCTCAACCTGGTTCATTGGTAGCCCTTATATGGTTCATTGTCAAGGTCAGGCAGCAGTCTTATACAGCACTGTCCGATAGTGTGTATATCAAGTGGATAAGATGCTGACTGGAAAGCGGGAGGTCAGCAGTTCGATTCCCGAATACTGCAGGATAGAATGAGCTCCCATCTTTGTCCCAGTTTTTGCCAACCTAGCAGTTAGAAAGCAAGAAATTGCAAGTAGATAAATAGGGACCACTTAAGTGGGAAGGTAAACAGCATTCCATGCGCTCTGGTGTCTAGTCATGCCTGCCACATGACCATGGAAACGTCTGCAGAAGCAGACAACGCTGGTTCTTTGGCGTTGAAACAGAAATGAGCACTGAACCCTAGACTCGGATATGACTGGCTTTCGAACAAGGGAAACCTTTACCTTTACTAGCGTGTATTGTCCTGATGACAGTAGAGAAATATCTATTTCATGTGCAGACCTGGTTTTGAATAAGTCTTTTTTAAATGAGAGATTCTGTCTTTATAACTCTTAATAAGCCTGATCAGCATGCTTACTCAGAATTAGGACCTCTGAATTTTAAAACATGTATATCTAGTTAAGTATAAAAGCAACCTGTAATTAGGCTTGTGAGCCATAAATAGATTTTGTGGCCAGAAAGTTCCTCTTCTTATTTTGGATAACTTTGGCCTCCTTTTTAAATTTTCCCCATTTGCTCAGAGACTCTTTTTTCTTTTTTCTTCTAATATAGAACGAAAACAGATGGGATAACGCGAGAAAGACGTGCTTGCAATTTGCTTTTCATCACTTCCTTTTCTATATGAAGGTCCTTGCTTTTGTTATGTATGCATACATTTGAAGAACTTGGAGACTATATATATTTCCCATGGTTAACCATATTGTCTCCTTCTGCTTTGCCATTTGCTGTAGAAAAACTTGTTTGTATAGTGAAACAGTAGAGTGATACCTTCAAAAATATATGAGCTGTACTATAATTTGCTTTATACAGTATATTACTTCAGCCCATGTTAATAAGTATGTTTTCATGTGTCTTGCAAGGTAAAATAAAGACGTGAAGGGAGCAATTTCTTTTCCTTTCCTGAATAACATTGAGCTGACTTCTTTTTTAAATAGTTTAACTGTCCTGAAACCATTTAAATTGTGTTACAGAGTTTTAAAGTTTCATTCCATTATGGTGTGTTAGTAGAATGAAAGAGTGCTGGCTGAGTAAAACTGAAATGATTTATCTGTCTGTTTCCTGATGGACTTTGCTTATATATAGATTTTAAAAACCGTATGTATACATTTTGAAGTGTTAGCAATAATTGTCAAAATGAACATATGTGATGTAGCTGACCTCTTTTTTTCCTTCCTTTTATTCATCTTGCACAAGTGAATTTTTCTCTTATGTATATTTCACTGCTTTTATTGATTTGGAAGAGAAATAAAATATGAGCTCTAACTACCATGGTTGCTCTGTCACTGACATCCTCATTTCATATGTATCCCACTTCACATATGGATCACATGAAGAGCATAATGTATAGAACATGGGTTTGGGACTATGTTATCGGCTTCATCGCTGAGATGAAATGGCTTTCCGTCTCTTTCCTAGTATTCACACAGAAACATTTGCAAAGCAAAGACTACTCCCACAGATCTCTATGCAAGTTACTCCTCCCCCCCAATAGTTGGGTTTCAGTTTGCATATACAATAAAATCCCGGGTTATGACTGCTTCAGGTTACGTTTGCCCTGGTTTACGATGGCAAATCCTATCGAAATGCTGTTTCGGGTTACGAGTGTTTAATGGAATTTTTTCAGGTTACAGTGGCCATTCACGACTGGTTTTTAAATTCTCAGTGCATCCCTAGGGATGCTTTGGGTTACATATTTTTCATGTTACGACAGAGGCTGTTGGAACGGACCTCCGTCGTAACCCGGGGTTTTACTTGGTAAAAATTGTGTGCCTACATGAAGGTAACTATAAGAAAATACCTACTGTATGGGCATTGGCGCTGTTTTGGGGCAGAGCCTGTGTTCTAGTTCTGCAACTCATTTCTAAAAGAGATTGCCCTTTGCATGAAATTCGCATACAAGTAACAGATTCTGAACTGTTTTCTTCAGGAATCTCACTTTGTATATTTTGGGCCACAAAATACACCCTCAACACCCGTTTGCTTTGAAAAAGGGAAGGCCTTTTTTCAACTGTGATGAATGAATTTCAACTGTAGAACTAATCCAAAGTGACTTCCAGTTTAATGGAGAAGGGCCATTATCGGGATAAAATAGTATATTAAAGGTAAAAGTCACTTTTGCTTGGAAGCCATTCATATCCAATTCTGGGGTTCAGTGCTCATCTGTTTATAGCCAAAGAGCCATCGCTGTCTGCATCTGCAGAAGTTTCTGTGGACATGTGGCAGGCACAGAATGCTGTTTACCTTCCCACCGAAGTGGTATCTATCTAGGTACAATTTCTTGCTTTCAAACTGCTAGGTTGGCAGGAGCTGGGACAGACGGAAGCTCATTCCATTCTGCAGTACTCGGGAATTGCCCTGCCGACCATCCAGTAGTCAAGTTCAGCATCTTAACCACTAAGCCACCGCAGTCCCTAAAATAGTATTCAGAGTGTCAAAAGTGTAGTGATGCTGCCTGCATACCTCCTAGAGAGCATGAGAGCTTTATGCTTAAGGAAAGAAATGGGACCTGTGGTTACAGTATTTTGTGCCCCCTTCTAATTTACATGGTATGTTTTCAGTTTTGGGAAATTTCACTCTCCTCCATTAAGCCTATCTGAAAGCTAGCTCCAGTGATGAATCTTCATATGGAACCATTCACTAGAATCACAGTGTGTTTGGTTTCTTCAGCGCTGTGTAGCATATTTTCCAATTCATCAATTTGTTGGGTGGGCGATCAACCATGACTTTGTTTCTTATACATTTCTTGATTTGTGTCATTTGATTTGCCTGCTTCATCACAGACTTTTCTGAGAAGGAGACAAATGCAGCTTTTAGTCTTGCTTCTTTTTGCAACATACAGCATTTAATACTGAGAAGCAGCTATCCCATTCATCTTTGATGTAAATACTTGTTTCCTTAAAAGCCAGCAACAATTCCACTAAATGGGCTTTTTCTCTTAAATGGCAAGTATTTTCAGCTTGAGTGACTTCCAAGGGCTTCTTTCCTTCCTGTCCTTCAGGGATATTCTTTGTCGTCTGAAACATCACGACTTTCTGATGCCTTCTGTCATAGTCCCTCTATCTGTCATATCAGCTTATCATCCTCCCACAGAATTCTCCATAGTGTTTTCACAACCCATCACTAGACACATTTTCAAGGACCTCTGCAGTTTTTCTGCTTTTTGTTGATGTTGTTGTTCTCCACCTACACAGGGCCAGAATCATCTTCACTTTCAAATGATTATTGCCCTCTGTTTTGCAGATGAACAGTCTTGTTCTTCATCTTCTTGACTTTCTTCTTCAAAATTCTTTCAGGGCTTCACTTCAGATTAGGTGATAGTTCATTTTTACACTCATTTTTCATAAAGACAGGACACCTGGTCTACACCAAGCTTACCCATTCTAAATAGGTAACACATGGGAAATTTTGTCAGATCAGGCGTCAGATGGACAGACAGTTTTCTCTCTCACTACTTCTGAGTGGATCATGGGCAGCATCGCAAATTTTTTAGTTGTACTTATAGCTCTTTATACCAGAAATTAAAATTTTTTCTTAAGAAACATATTACTTATATTTGTTGGGTTGGCCTTGGCCCTTCAGAAATGCAAACCTCTTACTTGTCATAGACCTTCATAGGTATATTATTGGATCAGGTTATCTAACCACCTGAGCATACCCGTTTGCCAGTAGCCTTTGTCTAATTTCTTAGAAACCAGTCAATGGACTATTCAATGTCTAAGAGCATTATTAGAAAACAGTTTTGACATCTCAGTGCTGTGTGTGAAGCTGCATGCTTGTGTGAATGCATTAAGATTTCACTTCAGATTAAAATGTGAGGAGTCAAATAATATAAATTATTCTGTGAGAGGCATAGATATATTTATTTTTCTTAAAATCTAGGTAGCTCACATCTTATGTTGTACCATTCCTTTGTTTTGAATATGCTGTGCCTTTGTGAACTTTTCAAACTTCATAATATAACATAGTGTGTAGAGCTGAAGTTCATTAAGCTGTTTATTGCATTTGTTAAAACATTTGTTTCTTACTCTAAAAGGTTTGTAAATCTCAGCATCAATTTGATGAGTTCAGCCTAGATTAGTTAAGGATATGCATTGACTCCAGCTAACTATTCAGTCAAGACTTACTAGGTTTTCAGCAACATGCTTAGAAAGGAAGGACTAATTCTTCTATGTATTGTTGCTTTCTACGTGTGAAGAGTGATGTATTCAAAGAGGATAGTTTCCCTGCTTTTACACTGGGTCCAACAGCAAAATGAGCAGAGGAGGAACTCTGATTCCCAATGGTCATGGAGATGGAAGAGGCCATGCCAGATGGACTGGCTGTGAAGGCGCAGCACACTTTATCCAAATCCTCAAGGCTGCAGCAGTCCTGGTGTTAAATTCTGCATGTCTCATTTCATATGTGCCACAGGAGATGGCTCAATGATCACAGTATGTGGCTCACTTTGTGGTAGGTTGGGATCCACCTTAAACAAATTGATGCCAGTGGCATTTTTCCTGATTGCCTTGGAGGGTGAAAGTGGCCCAGAACCAGCTGGCCTCCAAGATCAGGCCTCCCAGTGCCTTGGGTCAGGAAAAAAAGTATACTTGGATCAAGTTGCGGCCAACGACGATACTCGAACAGGTGTGCCAGTTTCCCAGGAGTTTTGTTTGTGTGTATAACCAAGATATGATTAGGGGACCTTTTCTTTTTGGATGCATCATTCTTCATATGAAAAAAAGTGATGGAGGAGAGAGAAGCATATGTCCGCTCCTCTAAGCATGTTACAGAGACCCAGTGGGTTACACAGAAAGAGCCTCCTCGAAGATTGTGGTATTTTTTATCCACAGTTGGGTGTACCCTTGTAACAGCAACCTTGTATTGCCACCTAATCTTTCTCACACTAGGTCAGGCAAAAGGAACTGCAGAAGGGACTCACCTAAATGTATCTTCATTTTGGCAGTTTCACGTCTGGCCTAGACAAGGAAGAAGAAGTAACTGGTACTTCATTTTGTGTTGTATTAATCTAATGTGCAGAACTGAAGCTCTAAATTTTGAGATGTTTCAGAAAATGGGTTTCATTTATTGAGATAGTGTCAGTTACTTAAAACCCCACTGTGTGAACATATGTGATAGGATAGTTCTTCTTTCTAAGTATCAGTTATCTGATAGTTTTATTTTTGTAAGAGAAATCATTCTAAACTTTTGTTTAAATGGTGTGCACTTATGTTTTCTTATATGGTTCCTGTGTCCTGTTTTCCTTTTTTAAAAAATTAGTCTAATTACATTCACCGCTTCCATGGTTGTTTTGAAGTATGGCTGAATTCTCTTCAATGGCCTCAGTTACTGAGGAATTTGAGGGAAATGTATTGTTACGCAATGCTGTTGTAAGCAAGGAGGTATATAGTCCCTATTAATGGATTTGTCAGAGATTAGACAGGGTAGAAATTGCTTTTTTAAACTCATTAAGCAACTAATACCAGCCTATACTGATTTTACCGTAAAACTCTAGGCCATAGATGTCATGAAGTTAGTCCAATTCATCTTACTCGGCACTGCAAAACAGTATTTTCAAGCCTCTTGTGATGTTTCTCCTATCATGTGTAGGAATTCTCTCCAAGAAATAAAGCTTTGCTTGCTTTCATGACAGTGGATAATAAATTGACTGATATAATTCAGTCAGGGAGTTGAAAAATGCACTGAAAATAATGGGGCATAACATGCTAGGGTTAACATTTATTCATAGATGATGCAATTAAATAAAATGGACATTAACTTCAAGGTCAGTCACTAAAGTAATAAAATGGAATATTTTAATTGAATCATAATTGCTTCCCGTAGATACATGCAAGTCAAATAAAATAGATGTCAGCACTGCAAATTATGATTCTTCCTCTGAATTAATCTTCTAATTCAGCATGGAGTTTTCTAAGGCCTGGGTCTTGTTGTCGGTTTATTCACCCATCCAAGGTTGCCGTTTCTCTCTCCTGCCCACTTGGGAATATCCCCAAAAAGTGGAAAAAATACTCATTGTGTGATTGATTTTTATTCTACTGACTTCTGTTTAGTTCCTTCTTTGCTTTATTTACATAAAATAAGATCCTATTGCAGTGTAATTAAGAGGAAAATAAGGATTAAAAACTAAGCAATATTCTATAATATTTTTTAAAAATCATTATGATTGTGATTGCTCAAGTTTGAACCAATGGATAGAAACAGCAGAATACAAATAATATATTGTAATAATACTAGTAGAACAGTAATACATTTCTGGAAGTCTGTAGTATATGTACTAAGAAAAAGAATGAGTTGAAGTATTCCATGGAAATAAAGTAAAAGCCAAAGGTGGGCAATATCTTTATTAAGATTTAATTTAATTTAATTTAATTTAATTTAATTTAATAGTCATACTTATATATGCCGCTCACTCAGGTAGAACCCGACTCAGGGTGGCTCAATCACGATGTATAAAAATTGCAAAGTTTTGAATTTTTTGACACTTTTCATGAGGCTAGGAGGTAAAAATTAGAAAAAGCAAAAGCATGGAAGCCCTAATTTTTTAGGCATTACAAGCCTTTGAGTTTCAATACTTTTGAGAAATTTCAAGTCTCCCCTCCTAGTGAGAAGTGATTTGAACCCAGGTCTCCTGGTTTCCAGTCTGTCACTTTATCAACTACACTACAAAGAGTATCACAGCGACTCCTGCAGAATGGAAAGTCAGAGAATCATACAGAGGTAATATATTCTCCATTAAAATCCCTCTGAAAAGTAGACAGTGCAGAGGTACAACATCTCTACTAATAGCTGGAACATATATTTGCTTCTGGCCATGGGAGAAACACACAGTTGCCTTTGAAGGCTTTTGCAAAAATGCACAGGAATTACAACCCTTAAACAACAAGACTGGAAATTAAATATTAATGGTAGAAGTAGGCACCAGTAGATAATGTAGATTGTATAAATTTAGCACAAATTTATGTCAGAAGGGAATAGAAACTATATCATGTATCTCGGTTAAAATTGGTCTTAAGGGGACAAAAGATACCTTTGGATGCCATAAACAGTAGAACCCCGTGTAACGAATGCATCATACAGCGGGGGAAAAACTTACAATGAAGAGGATTTGAAAAAACCATTGTGCACCATATAACAATTTTTTTTGTTATATAATGCAATACATCTATGGGGAAAATCGAACAACAAGAATCTCTATGGGAAAAAATCATACATTGATTTTTTTCTCATTGTACAATTTTCCCCATAGAGATTTTCGTTGTACGATTTTTCCCATAGGGATTTTCGTTGTACAATGCACGCATTGTATAATGAAAAAAATCATATAACAAAGTGCCTCATAGAATGATTTTCGTTATACGGGGTTCTATTATACTACATATAGCATACAAGGAAAATTTAAATTATGAAGATTTTTGAGTAAGGATGTAATGAATATTTGCAATTCCTACAATTGAAAAACTTGAATTTCATATAAACAGGGGTCCCCAAACTTTTTACGCTGGGGGCCGGTTTACACTCCCTCAGACTGTTGAGAGGCTGTACTGGTGGTCCCCCCACCGCTGCTGCCACCAAAAGTGGTGGTGACAGCAACCACTCCAAGGCCACCACATTCCCCACACATACTGCCACTGCCGCTGGAGACCACCCTGAGCCCACCACGCTCCCGCATACACCGCTGCTGCCATTCCCACCCCAACCCCACTGGCTGCCCATCACCACCCATGGTGGCTGCCTTCTTCCCCTTTCCTCCTGAAAGCCTCCCCCTGACCAGGAGGCACCTGACTCCCTTTTTCCCCTGAGGCCACCCCCCACCCCCCCCCCACACACACACACACTGAGCCAGTCACCCTCCCTCCCTCCCTCCTGAACTGCCTTGGCAGGCAGCGACTGAAGTGAGGTGAGGCAAGGAAGGAGATGATGCAAAAGTGGTGCCTGCCTTGCCTTTCCAACCCTCACACGAGACACCTGGGCTGGCGAAAGGTGCCCCTCATGGACAGGGTCCCCCCGCCCACGCCTTCTTGGCCGCTGGTGCTGCCATTCCGCACACCACACTTTCTGCCTCAGACCCCTGTAAGTGGGATCTCTGCGCTTTGGCTTCCTTGTCAGCTCAGTTCTGTCTTTCCTTGCCCTTTGGTCTTTCCCAGTAGCTGAGGCTCCGGTGCTGAAGTGAGCCAGTGCAGTCTGAGGCCGCCTCAGGCTGGCTGCAAGACAGGCAGGCAGGCTGCAGGCAGGTGCTTCCTCTTGACGGAGACTGGCCTACATTGGTGCAGAAGCTGATGAGATGGAGGAGAATCAAATCATCCAGCCCATGCCCTTGTTCCACTCGCTGCTTCAGACACCATCACCTCAACCCTTGTTCCGTCCACTTGGCTTGGCGTGTCCCTAATGACGCTCTGTAGCAGGGCTGATGTTGTAAGCTTTACAACATCCTCCCTACCACAGTGCACTGGCAGAGACACGCCATGCCAAGTGGAGGGGACAACAATTGAGGTGGTGGTGGTGGTGGTGGTTGTGGCGGTGGCGGCGTCCAGAGTAAAGAGGTAGGCCAGATGTTTTGATGCTAGCCTGCAGGCTGTAGTTTGGGGATCCCTATATAAAATAAAGGTTCTTTGTGCAAAATGCAAATTTAATTATGTACAATATTTTTAATGAATTTTTGTTTAAAATGTGATTTTTTTTTATTTTATTGCTAATGCTTCTGCTGTTTCGCTCACAGGTTTGCAAAATCTTACAGTGGTAATTTTTTAAAAAAAATGGTACTTTGATGCGCAGGCATTTTTTGTATTTATATTTCTGGCAAAATGAAGCTTTGACTCCTGGTTTGCAAGACCTTAATGGTAGGCCTTTTTAGAGATTAATAATTTGTAGGATTGCAGTACATCAGATGTCACCTTGATGATACATTGTGGGAATGTATCTGGATTCTGTCAGGCTGTCTCGGACACATTTTGTAACCAAAAGCCTCTTTGCTTGCATGCGTAGAATAGTGAAAAAGTATTCTCCTTATTTGGGCTCTGACACTTCTGATTGGCTGTATGCCTTAGGTTTTGTTTCTGTTAAGTTTCGTTTCTGGTATACTCTGTTTGCTTAAGTTTCGTTTCTGTTATTCTCTGCCTGAATAAAGAGTAGGATTAGTATCGTTTGTTCAGCCAAAGACGGGAGTCCTGTTTTCTGTCTCTCTCTGTTTTTTCCTTACTCTGAGCCTAATGAAGCTGGACTTCGTGGACTCTTAAGTTTCTATCTTAAAAGATCTGAGGATATAAATTGCTGCTTCATGAGACTGAATGAGAAGAGAGCTTTACATGAATCAGATTCCAACAAGTGGTGCTCCGTGGTGAGGCCAATTGAATGAAATTCAAAGGAATGCTTTGAAGAGATCTGCTTCAGCATTTAGCACCTAATTATCACCTCATCGACCGGGGACAAGGTCTTCATTCACCTCCGACCAGAGGAAAGGTCCAATCAAGCGCTTGAGAATTACAATAGGGTGAGTGGATCATGGGGTGTGTGCTTACATCGCAAATGCATGAACTTTGTAAAGATATCTCAGATCTTTTGAATAACAATGGGCGAAAGGCTGATGAGAAGGAGATACAAAAGCTAGTTAAAGCTATAGAAAAAATTTGTCCTTGGGTTAAATTTGATGAATGTCTGGACTTAAAACAGTGGAAACAGATTGGGAGAGAAATGCAGAAGCATAATGGAATTTCTGTATCAGTATTATTTACATGGGAGGAAGTTAGAGACTGCCTTCAGAGACTCACTCCAAAGAATATGTTATTCTCTCAGAGGCTTGATGGCCCCCTCACACAGCTTTTGCCTCCAGCCAAGGCGGGGGCTATGGCAACTGCCCCTCCATCATATGAGCAACAACAGCTTAAGCCCCCTGATGGGGGTGGAGGTGGAAATGGAGATGGGACATTATATCCTGCCTTGCAGCAATCAAGCACTTTTAGCCCTACAAAAGACCTGTTCTCTGCTGCTTTAACTGCAGCTGTGCTGGATATGGAACCTGTTGATGTATATCCAGTGAACAGAGAGCCGCTTGCAAATGGGAATGCTGCAATACTGCCTGCCGAGTCTAAAAAACAACTAGTGCCAGCTGATGGGGAACAAATGGTGGGGACCTCATCACAGATTGAAGCTGTTAATGCATGCAGAGTGGCAGGAAGCAAGGAGTGTGTTTCAAAGAGCAGCTTAGGGGATCTCAGCCCCCCCGTGAAGCAACCCTCATCACAAAAGCAGGAGAAGCTGAGTAGTAAATTTGATACCTCATGTTTGGGCAGGAAGATCCTGCAGAAATGGAAGGATGGCCCAAAGGAGGAATGCACAAAACCCAAGACAAAAAAGGGGTGCAAGTACAAACTAACAGATGCAGTTTGGCATAAGGTTGAGAATCAGATGCTGGAGATGAAAGAAATACAGAGGAAGAGGGGGGTGAATCTTTCCTCGATGGACAGCAGGCTGTTGCAAAAATACAAGGAGTTTTTGGCTGATTTTGAACTGCCCAACCCTCAAACAAAGAGATCAGAGTGGGCTGTCTCAAGTTTCCAGCATCAGGATGGCAGGGAAAGCAACAGGAAATTCCCTGTACTATTCTTCTGTGTGAAAGCTGCTTGCAAATTCTGGAGAAGTTCTTTGTGCTTTCACACCTCATCGGCCTGCCTTAATGCAGATGGGTGTGACTGGAGCAAGAAGGAATGTGTGTTTGCCTGAAAAGCTGAAAAGGTGGGTTGTGTGGGATTGTCTTGTGAATTCAGTGAGACTTAATTTATGGCTTAATTTCAACTTGCCATGCCAAGAACTGTGCTGGAGAGAAGATAGTGTTTAAGAAGAAAGCTCAATCAAGATTTGGACTTTTAATTTGGACATTTTAATTGGACTAAAAAGAAAAAAAGTTTGTGTGGACTTTAAAGAAGAATTGGCTTTGTTTGCATTATAAAACCTGACAGCCTTTTTAAGAAATTGTCTACCTGCTCATGCTAATGAGATTTGTACTGTATTTGAGTTACCATGCTATGCTGATTATAAGTTATTGAATGCTTCTTTCACTTACACCAGTGGGAGAAGAAGAAATTTAATGCCTTACTCATGTAATTGGGGAAGTGAGAAATGCCTTCTAAAATGCAACCAGACCTCCTTCATGTAAGGAAGAAAAGAAATGTTCATGTTTTGTTTATGCTTAAATGTTTGCTTATTCTCTTGCAGGAGAAAGACCTGTCTTTGCTTATGTTATGTATTGTCTTATGAAACTGCATATCTCAAGGTACCTTCAGAAGTACATGGAAGAGTACCCTACACATGTAAATGGGTTTGTGATATTGCATTTGTGTTATATGTCACTCATGTTTCACGTTTAGTTATATGGTACTAGTAATAACAGGGCATGCTCCTGTTTCTTAGGGGAGTGTCTTCCTAAGCCATTGGTCGTTTATTGGCAACAAGGGGATCCTGAGTGGAAGGATTCCTGCTGGAGCGATCCGCCCATGGAGAGAGAAGAAGGTTACTCAGCTCCAGGATGGTGGTTCACCAGTAGACTAAATTTGCTGACATTTGTTCTTTTCTTTCTTACTGTGCTTCCAGCTGTAAGAACAATACCTCATGGGGGCAACCCCAACTTTTGGATTCGTCATGCTAACTATATGTTTGAAGTTCATGGTAAGAATGCAACGTTATACTATGAGCATCCACTGGCAGTGTCTCAAATGGCCTTTCTTCCGGCATTGTTCAACACGCCAGAGTTGGTTATTGGACATTTGCAACATATTGATAGGTCTACACTCTTCTCTAATCCTCCAGAACAATTTAACAACACCCGCTGGCGAAGCATGACATTCAAGAAATACACTAAAGGACTTTGTTTCTGCTGTCATAGTTCTGGAGTCTGGAATAGTAAATGGAAGCACTGGACTCAAGCAAAAAGGGTTTTGCAGAATGTAGGCAATTATACGGGTTGTGATGATTATTTTTGGTTATGGGGTAGTTATAACAGTTCTTATAAGCTTAATTATACCTTGTTTAACACTACTATTGAAGATATATATGATGTGTTTCCTATGTTTACTCCTGATTATTCTGCTATAGATAGTGGTTTAAATTGCAATGGATGGCAAATCAAGGATCCTAACATGTGGTTCTTTTTTAATGGAGTTGCCACGAATTTCCATCCAGGACAATATCAATGTGCAGCATTGGGTTATTTTACCTTACCCGTACAAGTGCAAATGCCGCCTCAGGCACATGCACGGCGCCGGAGAGCTGCTGCCGGCCCGATGGGTTCTGGTTGCAATGATAAAGTGATAAACGATGTTCAGCTGTCTGATGGTAGCTCCTGGGGGAGAGCTATAGGGAGTGCTATCACTGGAACACTCACATTGGGATCATACCCAGGTGTCATTTCCCAGGAGAATAGAAGGTCCATTTTGGGACTCACCTGTAGGCTGGAGAAATCAATCAATGCCACAGGGAGGGTCATACGGGATCTTCAAATGGAAATCACTGAGCTTCATCAAGACCAAATGCAGGACAGACTAGCCATAGATTACCTGTTAGCAAAATCTGGAGGATTTTGTAAACTCATCGGGAACCAGGGATGTCGGGTAAAATTCCAGGATCTGAAAAATACTATTGAGAAAGAACTTCAGAATTTACAGGAGAGCATTACTAACAATGTACGCACTGATGTTAATCTCTTTGATTGGGTGACTTCTTGGTTGCCTGATTTATCTGTCCTTAGACAAGTTTTCTTTTATGGGTTTATTATTATTATCTGCTTTATACCTTTGTGTTTTTGCATTAATTGTATTCCTAATCTTATTTCTATGTGTAACACATGTCCACTGCGTAGAAGGGAGACATCGGGTTGTGCACGACGGCAATTGTACTCAATGAGGTATCATCCTCCGGAACAAGGTACCATGAGTCAGGAGGGGTACGATGTTCAGGAGGACAGTGATGATGTATATGGAGGAGTAGTTATGGAGTATGATGACATGCAGGGGTATGATTAGCCGTCCCTCTCTCAAATTTAAATGAAAAAGGAGGACATGTGAGAATGTATCTGGATTCTGTCAGGTTGTCTCGGACACATTTTGTAACCAAAAGCCTCTTTGCTTGCATGCGTAGAATAGTGAAAAAGTATTCTCCTTATTTGGGCTCTGACACTTCTGATTGGCTGTATGCCTTAGGTTTTGTTTCTGTTAAGTTTCGTTTCTGGTATACTCTGTTTGCTTAAGTTTCGTTTCTGTTATTCTCTGCCTGAATAAAGAGTAGGATTAGTATCGTTTGTTCATCCAAAGACGGGAGTCCTGTTTTCTGTCTCTCTCTGTTTTTTCCTTACTCTGAGCCTAATGAAGCTGGACTTCGTGGACTCTTAAGTTTCTATCTTAAAAGATCTGAGGATATAAATTGCTGCTTCATGAGACTGAATGAGAAGAGAGCTTTACATGAATCAGATTCCAACAATACATAACAACAAACGATGGAGCTTTCAGAAAATACAGATTTCATACAAAATATAGTTTGAGCAAAGAAATTCTGTGAATTTTTCACAAAAAGTTTTAAAGTGTTTTTTAAAAAAGCAAAATAATTCTTGTAATTATTTCCATTGGGGCAAAGCATTTAAAATGTTTTGTTCTGATCTAGATTATATTTATATCCCTGACATGGAACATTTTCTTTACAAGGAAGACCTTAACAAAATAGACCTCTCAAATCTAAAAGAAAGCATGACTATGGAGGAACGTGAGAGGAGCTTATAAAATATAAATGGTGTATTTAGAATAGGATTTATCTTTTTTCCTGCAAAATTAGAGCTCTGATCATGCTATGAAATTAGCACCTTTAAAAAAGTATCTATTTTCAGAGGCAGAATTCCTGTCTTTATGAGATGCTGGAGACGAAACAGAAGGAAGAATTGTGCTTTACTGATAAGCTTTGAGAGAGGCATAGTGGAGGTAGGTTTAGAGGTGGAGAAAAATGGTGGCCCAGATGCTTGGACCTTTAGTCTGACCCAGCAAGTCAATTTGAGTGTTTGTTGTCTGGCTAACAGTAGTGGGAGGAACATTATGACTCTCGAAGAAAACCAGGTTTAGGCTGAAATCCTATATAGTGGTTGTCTTCGATGTGACCGTAAGTTTTAGGGCAGAGAGGCTAGTTTCGATCACGAGGCTATCCCAATTTTCCTCATTCAGCACACTCCCATGATAGCCATTGTCACCTCTCAATCCACAATTCAGATCAGCCCAAAGAACTTCACCTGTCTCCTACAGGGAGTATGCGGTTCTTTCAATTTTGGTAGCATGATTAAGCAGAGAGCAAGGTACTTGGATAATGCCTGATAAACAACCATCACTCCGTTGGTATTAAACTCACAAAGAGCTTTTATTTTCCATTAACATTCCATTAAGGGAAAGCATAGTATCTGAAAAAGAACAAAGACAAAACATAGACAAAATACACAGTAATAGTTAGAGAGATTCCCTTGGAGTAGTCCTGGTGGGTGCATCTCGAGTATGCATCCTCCCAGGAGGAAAATTCTGAGTCCAACTGATGAAGCATGGGATGCCTGGAGTCAGAGGACCAAATTGGTGTTGGAAGGCTGCTCCTTTTATAGCAGAATGAGCACTCTTCCTCCCACCTTTGGAATTAGGGACTTTCCCCCTTCTTCTTGCAGGTGGCTGTGCAGCTGGGAGAGCTGACACCCCCCTCCCACCTTTGGAATGAGGGACAGACCCTTATCTGCAGGTGTCCAGGCAACTGGCCAGTGCAGCTGTTACTGTCCTGGGAAATTCCAGTCTTGGGGACTCGTTCCCCCTCCCAGAAGATTGTCTGAGAGATAAGGAGTGAAGTTATGCACTAAAGGTCTGATAGAGACCTAGAAATTGAGCTACAGCTAATAAGGTCACTCAAGATTATGACAGTGGTGGGTGTGGTGAATCTGTTAAACCCCTGGATCTTATTGGTCAACAATCAGTTATGATGGAAATTAGTCCAGCAACATAGATTTGACTATAGGTTTTCTCATTGCAACAGTAAAATAATTCTCTTCTTTGTCTCTTTTGCTTCTGAAGCTGTTCAGACTTCTATTTATGTAACAAAACTGCTTGTAGGTTAATGGTGTGCATTCATTTTAACCACTCCATCTACATTAATCCTGGAGAAAGACCTAGGGGACGGATGAGCTAGAAAGAACTTTTATCAAATACTTTGGAAAACTGTTTGCCATAGATAAGTGTTCTGTTCTGGCTTCATATTTTGCAGAGGTTTACCACTCTGAAATCAGTTCCACTGTTTGACACAAGGTAAAATGAAAAGGTCCTGTGGGTTTTCATTTTTAATGCGGTTTATAGAGTTGTCAAACCCGATCAAATTTTTCCATTATCATAATGGCACAGGCCATTTTCCTTTTCTGCTTGATGATTTTTTTCTGAACGGAAAGCAGGCAGTGAAACAATGTTTTTCAGTTAGTGTGCAAGGCAAAGGAAATGAATTTATTATTTTCCCAAGGATGGAAATCAGTTGTTCAAAGGGAATAAGAGAGTGAGTTCTGGCTAAGAATGGCTATGTTTGTCTCAACATTATTTTTTTGATATACAGGAATTGTTTTCGGTTTCTAAAAAAAGTAATCTCCAACACCCAAGCTGTACTTTGTTCTTTTAAATATATTTTAACATCTCTTGGCAGGTTTAGATCCAGATAAACATCTAGGAAAAACACTGGATGAAATGGAACCTTATCTTTTGGAAGTAAGTATTATTGAATGTGTACATGAAACATTTTGTGCTTACAAAAAACAAAAAAAAATAAGTGAAAGAGACTAACAGTGCTTTCTTTGTTTTTAAAATGCTTGCTTTTAGAAACAACATTAGGCCAGAATTTATTGTACAAAAAAAAGATAAACCATCTCTTTTGTCCATACATTTAAAATGTTCCATTTGACAAATGCTACTTAATCTCTTTTTGAGTCTAAACAAACATGTTTTGAGCAACCTCCATTGACTAAATCCACTTAAATCACTAGAGCTTAACTTAAGCATGCCATTCTTGTCCTATTGGAATGATCTTGATTGACCCTGTTATATTTTTGTCTGTGTGGAAAGTAATCTGCATTTTGGGTGAAAAATGCGTTATTTCTCAAATGTATAAAGTGTCTAGTGACATCATCATAAGAAGTCCCGTTACAGCAGCTGTTGCTCATTAACTTGCATGTACTGTAGATAACTACAAAGCAGACTTCTCTCCACATAACACCAGGCTGGGAAGCCTTTTTCATCTATGGATTCAATTTTCTTTCAAAGAAATTCTCTGAAGCGGCTACATTTCCGTGCTGGGTGGAGCCAAAGACAAGAGAACAGAGTACATAAGAACAGCCTTGCTGGAACAGGCCACAGCCCATCCAGTCCAGCATTCTGTCTCACACAGTGGCTCACCATTTGCTTCACGGTATTATTCCCAAGCAGATGCCTTCACCTGCTTAGGATTCCCTGGAAATGGCATTGAGAGATATCCTGTCTATCTCTCCAACCCGGAGGTTGTCCTTAAGTATCCATAATTATAGCCATTGATACCCAATGTATCAATCAAAGTATTAGCATATTTTATCTTAAAGCTCTTACTGACAGCAACTGAATGTTAGGAGTAGCATTTTGCCCTTTTCCAAAGGTGGGATGCCTGAAATTGGCAAACAATGTAATCCTGAGGATGCACAGAGCTGGGAAACTCAGAAGCACCACATATGGACATTCTTTAGAGCCAAAGTTGACCTTGAGGCACCTAACCTTTGCTGCTGTTGTTCATGTTGGTGTGCCATCAATTTGCCTCCATCTACAGGTGATCCATGCCTGCCATGTGTCCATGGAAACGTCTGCAAATGCAGACAGCGCTGGCTCTTTGGCTATAAACAGAGATGAGCACTGAACTCTAGAGTCGGATACGACTGGCTTTCGAGCAGGGGCGACTTTTACTGGTGATCCTATGAATAAGAGAAATCCAAAACATCTGTCCTCCACAGCCCTGCTTAGGTCTTGTAAACTTAAGCCTGTGGCTTTATTTAGGATGTCAGTCCACTTCATATTTGCTTCCCCCCCTGCCTGCTGCCTTCAACCTTTTCCAGCATTATCCCCCCCCCCCAAAAAAAAAAAATCTTCTCATGACATGCACAAAGTATGAAAGCCCTAGTTTCATTACTGTTGCCTTCAGAGATACTTTAGCCTTGATTTACACTTGTTTGCCTTTGTGGCAGTCCAAAATATCCACAAAGCTTTCCTCCAGCACCATATTTCAAACAAGTCAAATTTTTCCTGTCACTTTTCTTTTCTGTCCGTGGTGATTGGGAATACAAGAGTGAGGGTGATCTTGGTCTTGGTCTCCAGTGATACTTCCTTACATTTGCATTTTTTTCTTGTTTCTTCATTGCTACCTTTTCACGTATCAGTCTTTTGATTTCTTAGCTGTAGTTTTCATTTGGATTGAATATATTAATAGTTCATAGTGTCTGGCCAGGTTATCCTGCTATGGTAATAGAGCAGACCATACTGCCAGCGACTCAACACCGAGTGTTAGGTGGTTATTAACTAACCTGACAACCCTGAGGACTAGTGACCTTGGGTGGTGAAGTCCACAGGGAAGGGTGATGGTTGCCAAATGGATTAAATCCTACTTGAATCCATCTTGATGGAGGGCAGCAGCTTCATCAATACTGTCCTGGGGTTGATGAGGATTTTGCATGCCAAAAGGACTCAGGACTAGAAAGTGACTTGCGGAACTGGATCAGTGATATGGGTGTCATGCTGCGCTGCGGAAGGCAGAGGAAAGGCCACTGCATTATATTCTCCGGACAGTCTTCATGGCTGATCACCATGAGGATCGCCAATATTCGGATCCAGATATAGAAGAAGAATAGTTCATAGTACCACAACTGTTTCTGATCTTGTATTGGCAAAGAGAATACAACTTGTTCAAAGCATGCATTTGTGATAAACAGATTCCCAGCTTCACAGAATTCCATGAGCAATTCTCCTGCTTAATTTCTAAACCTAGGCCAAATTTTCCAATAATTTTTGGTTCTTTGTTCACTACTTTTGCATTACTGTCCCCAATGAGTATAAGCATGTCTTGTTTTGAAGTGTGATGACTTCTTTTCTAGGTGCTTGCATAAAAGCTTTCAATTTCATCTTTAACATGAGTAGTTAAAACATAGACTTGAGTGATGGTTATGTTGATAGATTTCCCACATAGTCTGATTGATACTTTGCAGTCAGATCTTTCGCTATGGCTCCTTATGGACTAGTGCAGCTTTTGTATTATATTAGAGCTCATTGTGGTACTCTGAGATAAATGCTAGTAAAGTTGCAGGCATCTGCATTGTGAAATATGGCTTCTCTTCTGATGGTAACAAGGCTCAGATTTAGCAGAGAAATCCTGTTCTGTTTTGCATAGTAGTTTGAAGAAATAGTTAGGTGTATGAGGGAGCATTGGATTGTAGCAGGGATTTTCAAATTATGGCCCATGTTGCATAATAATTTGGCCCACACCGCCCTTGCCACTTCCGGAATTGGAAGTTAAATGCGTCTGCACATGTTCAAAGCGCTGTCATAAAATACCCGCCACTGTCGTAAATGCATTTACAACAGCCACAGGTGCATTCATGGCAGTGTTTTGCGCATGCGTAGGTGTGTTTTACTTCTGCTTCCAGTGGGAGGAACCACGTGACCAGCCCGCAGCCCGAAAAGTTTTGGCATCCCTGGATTATAGGGAGAAAGACACCCTGAATGCATTTTGAAGAGAACTTAGCCCTGTGGTGCCTTATATCATGTGAGATGGTAAATTGGATGATTATCCTATATATGGAGAAAGGAGTAAAATAAAATAAACCTAGTTGCTCCTGGTTTGTAAAATATTCCAGAGGATTAATGGCCACAATAACCTAACTAAGTCAAAGAGGAAGACTTCATTATTTATTAATTAATTATTAATTAATAAATAAGACTTCATTATTTATTAATTATACAGTAATACCTCATACAACATCCAAACTTGGTTCCACAAGTTTGGACGTTGTATGAATTCTGAGGCATGCAAAATCCTAGCCGCGATGCATCATATAAATAAATAAATAAAAATATCACGTCAAAATCATTGTCGCGATGCTTCGTATAATGTCGTTTCCATAGAGATACATTGTAACAGAACAGACTTCAGGGCGAAGCCAAGGAAACAGACAGGAAACTGACAGAACTTTAAGAAATAATTGTCTAAAGGGTAAATATATTACAAAACATGTCAAACCACCCTGATTTTGGGGGAGGGGGGACCATACAATACTGTACAACAGTTTTTACAAACACAACTCTACGTTGCAAAAAACACGACAAAACACAAAACATGGAACATTTTTAAACTTTATTAAACTTTATAAACTGAAACCCCACATGTCCCATCATGCAGCACAGTGTTAATCAGCAGCCATGAGGAAGAGCATCCATTTTGCACAAGCCCAACATGTCCCATCATGCAGCACAGTGTTAATCAGCAGCCATGAGGCAGAGCATCTATTTTGTACAAGCCCAACATGTCCCATCATGCATCATGGAAGTGGTGAAAGACTTTACTTTCTTAAGATCTAAGATCACTGCAGATGGTGACTGCAGTCATGAAATAAAAAGACGCTTACTCCTTGGGAGGCAAGCTATGGCAAACCTAGGCAGCATAATAAAAGTAGAGTCATTACCCTGCCAACAAAAGTCCACATAGTTAAAGTGATGGTCTTCCCAGTGGTAATGTATGTATGTGAGATGTGGACCATAAAAAAGGCTGAGTGCAGACTAGACACCCTCAAACTATGGTACAGTAATACCTCATACAACGTCCGCTTCATACAATGTCGGATCCATACAATGTCGCCCAATTCTTGGAAAAAAGGTGCCTCATACAACGTCGCCGGACGTTGTATGAGGTATTAGGGGTTTTGTAGTTTTGTTGTTGTTGTTCTGTCGCATAGTCGATTCCGACCCTTTGCGACCCTATAGAACATCGTCCTCCAGGGATCTCTATCCTCCGGGACGCCAGAGGAGCAGCCGACAAGCCTTGCTGTGACTCTCCTGGGCCCCCGCCATCAGCCCGGGATGGGAGTCAGCTGCGGCCACCGGCCCCGCCTCCCTTCAGCCCTGCCTCACCTCACCTCCACCGACGCCAGGGAGGCGGGGAAGAAACAACTCACCGGAGAGGCAAGCCCCAAGTGCGGCGAGTTCTTTCTTTCCCCGCCTCCTCTGGCCGGCTGCCGGTCGAACTCCGTGGGGCCTCCCAGCCCCGGAGTCGGTGGGCATCCATTGGAGGCAGGGAAAGAAAGAACTCGCCGCACTTAGGGCTTGCCTCTCCGCGGCCCCAAAAGCGGCTCCCCGCCTCCAACGGACCCCACCGACGCCGGGGCTAGGAGGCCCCACGGAGTTCAACTGGCAGCCAGCCGGAGGCGGCGGGGAAAGAAAGAACTCGCCGTACCTGGGGCTCACCTCTCCGCAGCCCCAAAAGCGGCTCCCCACCTCCAGAGATGGGAGCCTGGTGCGTCCGTTGCCTACCGCTGCCTCCGTCCCCTCTGAGCCCTGCTTGGCTAGAGGGGAAAAAAGCCGACACGGACACTGCACCAGAGGTAGAGAATTGCGGTATTTAAATTATTATTATTATTAGTTGCCCTGCTCTGGCGATGATCCTGAGGACTTGGAGTTGGGCTCCGACGTGCTTGTCGATCCCGCTCCTTGCTAAATCCTGTTTAAGTTGTTGAGCCGAAGGCCCCTCTTAAAGTTCTGTCAGTTTCCTGTGTTTCTTTGACTTTGCCCTGCAGTTTGTGCAATGTATCTCTATGAGAATGACGTTATACAAAGTATCGGTGGCAATAATTTGGATGTTGTATGAGGCATCACGGCTAGGATTTTGCATGCCTCATACAAAGTCGGAATTCAAACAACGTCCTAACTTGTGGAACCAAGTTTGGACATTGTATGAGGTATTACTGTAATGGGGAAGACTTTTGAGCGTCCCTTGAACTGCAAGGAGATTAAATCAGTCAATCCCGAAGAAAGTCAACCATAATTGTTTCATGGAAGGACAGATACTGAAGCTGAAACTCAAATTCTTTGGCCAACAAATGAGAAGAGAGGACTCGCTGGAGAAGGCACTGATGTTAGGAAAGGTTGAAGATAAAAGGAGAAGGGGGCAGCAGAGGATGAGATAGTTAGAGAGTATTATTGATGTGGTGGGTGTGGATCTGGGCAGATTCTGGAGGATGGCAGACGAGAGAGGAGCCTGGCATGCGGTGCTCCATGGGGTCGCGATGGTTGGAGTCAACTGTACAACTGTACAACAAAATTGTAAGATACCAAAAGAACCAGAAGTTAACTAGTGTTAGTACTGTAATTTAAAAGACTTTCAAACTGGCCTTTTGGCTGAAGAGGCCAATAGAGTCCAGTAAGCATAGCTTCTGACTGCTCTGGCCCTTTATTCACTTTAATAAAAGACTGTGGTCACCTTGCATATGAAATTGATGCAGTAGTGTAATCTGTTTTGGGGTGATGAGCAGGGTTGACAGGATGGTCAACCAGCACTCTTTTTTAGCTTAGAGAATAAGTAATACCATGTGTCTGGTTGAAACACAGGCCATATGTTTACAAAGTGTATGCATTGGCCCCCATCTTTCTATTTTATTGTACTTGTGGTATAAAAATCTGTTTTCAAGTGGTGGCGGTGGGCAGTTTGCTAAAGGATGCTGTGAGCAAAGTAGTAGATGTACAGATCCTTGGATTGGAGCCCTTCATAAAGGTGGGCTAGTTCAAGGGGGCTTTCGCTTAAGATGTAACTTTGACTCACACATGCATGATAAGTATAATTAGCAGGATTACTTTTTATTGGCACTTGAGATACTGTCCTCGCTGTGCCAAGACAAAGGTTTTTGTGTGCTTTATGTATTTGTGGAATTTCAAAGTTCATGTATTTTCCCACTGACTTTTACATTGGGCTAGTTATAGGTTTCCCTTGCTTCCTAAATCGTCATCTGTACATGAAATCATTAGGCATTGAGGAATTGGTGCTATAGTTGCCCAAATAACTCCTAAATATTGCCAAGGTTATTCTGTAAGGTGTGGTGTTGATTTCTCACCATTGTTACTGATGATGATTATTTATTTGATTTGTATGCCGCCCACTCAGGGAATATTTCCAACTGAGTTTTTACACAAATTTAGGCTTGACCAGGAAGCAAAACAGTTGGCAATTTACTTTGCTTTCTAATTAGTGGGGCAAATGGAGATGTTTCTTTCTGCACCAACTAGTTGCAACTTACTAATACAGTAAGACACACTTGAATAAGTGGTACCTGTAGAGCAATTGATTCAACAGATCCACACTGATGCACTAAGCAACATGATTTCATCTATTATAATTAGGTTATATGCTCAACCTCTTCAGTTTCTATGAAAAGCTTTGGCAGTGCTGTTGTATCATCTGTAGTACAGATGGCTATGTTACATCCCTTTCACCTCAGAAAAAAATCTCACTTTGGCATTTTTCCCCTCCTTAATCAAATGTGATAGAAATATAAGAAGTAAGCTGAGATCCACATGAGCTTTTAACGTTACATACTTTTGCAACTAGTAAAAGAGATGAAATTACTTACTGTTTACTATAGACTTTATCATAGTTGGACAATTGCAACAATAACCAACATTTTTTTCTTCTTGATTTGGTTTCCCTAGCAGTGCCAAAGGTGTTTAAGTAGGGTAGTGTGAAGGAAAGTTACTCAGTGAATACGCTTTCTTGTCGGTAAGGTTTTTGTGTTTTGCTATAAATGTCAGCATACATAAATATTTTACTAGATATTTAGCTTGCTTTATAACTTAGTGAAACTGAAGCATAAACACCAGCTGCAGAGAAAGTTGAGGCTATAGCGCTAAAAATATTTCCTTTGAATTCTGACGGGGTGGTGTGTGCTTGTGTGAGGGAGAGATCAGAAGGCATTGGACCAATTTTAGAATTGTTCCCTTATTCGTTTATTTATTTTTAAGTTCCTGGTTTTTAAGTATGTTATTACTATGGTAAAGTTTACCCCCTTTTTATTAAAACAATTTAATCCAGGTAAACATAAAAATATATATTCATTATTCAGCCTTTTTTTAAAAAAAATATTTTGGTCCATTCTCTGGGAAGAATCTGGGCTGGTAATGATACCTGTACAACACAAAAAGTGGAAGCTTTTTAAAAAAACATGCAAGAAACTTTCAGTTCTGTCTCCGTAACCAAAAGGTTAGACCAACCCTCTGTTTAAAGTTACCTTTGGTTCTTGTTTGGAAGCTTCAATTGGCTGCTCCTTCAAGATGGTGGTTTCAACGGGAACGTACTAAACCAATATGAAAGTATCTATAATATTCTACAGACATACATTTCTGCTTACTGTTTTTGCTTAAAATAATTTGCAACAAATTTAAACTACTTTCTCCCTTCCATCCCATTGTTGTTTGGTGCATTGGCTGTGCTTGAATTTCATGCTAGGTAAAGGTAAAGGTCACCCTTGCTCGAAAGCCAGTTGGATCTGACTCTAGGGTTCAGTGCTCATCTCTGTTTCATAGCCGAAGAGCCAGCGCTGTCTGCTTCTGCAGATGTTTCCATGGTCATGTGGCAGACATGACTAGACACCGAAGCCCACAGAACGCTGTTTACCTTCCTACCAATGTGGGCTCTATTTATCTACTTGCAGTTTCTTGCTTTTGAACTGCTAGGTTGGCAGGAGCTGGGACAAAGAGGGGAACTCATTCCATCCTGCAGTATTCCGGTATCGAACTGCTGACCTGCCGCCTCCCAGTCAGCGTCTTAGCCACTTGAACCACTGCAGTCCCTGAACTTCATGCTAAGTTACAGTTTGTTGTGAAATGAATTAATTGCATTCAGCGATTGATGACACACTCCTCCTGTTTTCTCTAGTTTTTTTTACAAAGAGAGAATAATACTTTGCTTCCCTTATCAAAGTTTGCACTATATCCAAACTTTGAATTTGATTAGTTCTTACTTTGCTTTGCCTCAAACAAACCAGTTGCATAAACCATAGTTTTAAGTTCACAAGTTCCAAACTGACTGAAACTATGCTTAACCAGCTTTTAAGAGTCCATATACAACAAGAAGCTGCAAAATAACAGTTAATGATGTGTGCCACAGCTTCTGCATCCTTGCAGCCACACTACCAGGAGATGGCAGGAAAGGGAGTATGTGAGTTACTGCAACATAAGAACATAAGAACAGCCTTGCTGGAACAGGCCACAGCCCATCCAGTCCAGCATTCTGTCTCACACAGTGGCTCACCATTTCCTTCAGGGTATTCCCAAGGAGATGCCTTCACTGCAAGTACTCTTTGTGTTTAGAAACCATAGTGAGGAACTTCATAGAGAGCCAGTATAGGTAGCTGTATGAGACAAAAGCCAAGTCAAAGCTGTGGTCAAACTAGTAGGCCAGGTACAGGAACATGGCAATAGTTTGGACCACTGATCAGCAAACTTGGAGTTCTTGGACTTCAATTACCAGAAACCCAAGTTAGTACACCTGATGATCAGGACTTCTAGGAATTGAAGTCCAAGAACAACTGGAGGGCCAGGTTTGCTTACCCCTGGTATGAACAGAATGGCAGAAAAAAGATCTAGAAACATGTCATAGTTGGAGAAGACGTCATTGCTTAATTAAGGTTTAATAGGTGATTGTCTGTCAAGAGTCCAAGGCATGGACAGCCAACTAACAATACAGGCATCAGGACCCAGACCACCTAACCTAAGTTGAAAGAGCAATCCTTTTTGTTCAGTCGTACAGTTGATTCCGACCCTTTTGCGACCCTATGGACCATTGGCCGCCAGGCACCTCTGTCCTCCACTGTCTTCCTCAACCCACCCAGCTTTGCGCCCATTGCATCTACAATACCATCTAGCCATCTCATTTTTGGCCACCTCTTCTTCTTTTGCCCTCAACCTTTCCCAGCATCAAGGCTTTCTCAAGTGAATCCTCTCTTCTCATTTGATATCCAAAGTACTTTACCTTCATCTTTACTATTTGACCTTCTAAGGAGCAGTCAGGGTTGATTTCTTCTAAGATTGACCTATTTGTTCTCCTCTCTGTCCAGGGTACTCTCAAAACTCTCCTCAAACACCACATTTCAAAGGCATCTATTCTTCTGTGCTCAACTTTCCTTATGGTCCAGCTTGCACAACCGTACATTACCGCCGGGAATACCATTGCCTTGATTATGCGAATTTTTGTTTTCAAGGTGATGTCTCTACTTTTTACTATGTTCCCCAGGTTTCTCATAGCTTGCCTCCCAAGAATTAATCTCCTTTTTATTTCATGGCTGCAATCTCCAGCTGCAGTGATCTTGGATCCTAAGAATGTAAAGTCTGTCACTGCTTCTACTTCTTCCCCATCTATTTTCCAGGTGCTGATAGGACCTGTTGCCATTATCTTGGTTTTCTTGATATTAAGTCCCAATCCAGCATTTGTACTCTCTTCCTTCAGCCTAAGCAAGAGCTTCTTTAGGTCTTCTTCACTTTCTGCCATTAGGGTAGTGTCATCTGCATATCTCATATTGTTGATATTTCTCCCAGCAATTTTTATTCCAACTTTTGATTAATCCAGCCCTGTGTTGCACATTATGTGCTCTGTGTATAAGTTAAATAGTCAGGGTGACAAAATACAGCCTTGTCTTACTCCTTTTCCTACTCCAAATCACTCCATCATTCCGTATCCTGTCCTAACTGTTTCTTCTTGACTCATGTATAAATTTCTCATGAGATATATAAGCAGTGATGCACTCCAATTTTTTTTACTACTACCTCTGTGGGCGAGGCCAAATCTGTGGGTGGGACCAAATCTGCGGGCATGGCCAACACAATGGGGTATGGAGGTGGGAGGGGCCAGCCAGGTGGGCATGGCCTGAGGGAATTTCCGCTACCGGTTCTCCCGAACAGGACAGAACCTGCTTCAGTGCATCACTGCATATAAGGCGTCTGGTATTCCCATCTCTTTAATTACTTGCCACATTTTATTGTGGTCCACACAGTCAATGAAATAGAAGAAGACTTGTTTCTGATATTCCTTTGTTTTCTCCATGATCCAACGTATGTTGGCAATGTGGTCTCTTGTTCTCCTGCCTCTTCTAACCCAGCCTGTACTTCTGGTAGTTCTATTTCCACATCCTGCTGAAGCATGTCCTGTATTATCTTGAGCATGTGTGGGACGAGTGTGTGGGATGAGTGCAATTGTTCGATAATTTGAGCATTCTTTGGCATTGCCTTTTTTGGGGATTGGAACGCATACTGATCTTTTTCCTGTGGCCATTGTTGTATTTTCCAAATCTGCTGGCATATAGAATGCAATGCTTTAATTCCATCATCTTTTAGGGCTTTGAATAATTCAACTGGAATACCATCATCTCCACTAGTTTTGTTATTAGCAGTACTTTTTAGGGCTTTTCTGACTTCACTCTCCAGGATGTTTGGCTCCAATTCAAAGCTCTAATCACTGTGGTTGTCAGGGGTGTTGAGGTCCTTTTTGTAAAGTTCCTCTGTGTACTCTTGCCATCTTTTCTTTATCTTTTCTGCATCAGCTAAATCCCTGCCAATTTTGTCCAAGTCTAAATCCAAGTCAAGGCTATGGGTGGACAGGGGAACAAGGCAAGTCCAGTCCAGTAGAAAAGACATAGTACAGGCAGGCCAAAAATCAGACAACCTGGAAATCAATATGAACAGGAGCAGAGTACTGTACCTTCTTCTTCTTTATCTGCCATATCCAAATCCAAATATTGGCAATTAGCCATGAAGACTGTCTTGAGAATATAATGCAGTGGCCTTTCGTCTGCCTTCCGAATCTCAGTGTGACACCTGTACCACTGATCCAGTTCCACAATTCACTTTTTGGTCCTTAGACCTTTTGACACACAAAGTCCTTATCAGCCCTTGCCATTATTGATGGAGCTGCTGCCCTCCATCAAGATGAATTCAAGTGGGATTTAATCCACTTTGGGACCATCACCCTCTCTGTGAACTTTGGCATCCAAGGCTGTAAGTCCTCAGGGTAGTCAGGTTAGTTAACTGCCACCTTACACTTGGCGTTGAGTCCTTGACAGTATGGTTTACTATATTACCATAGAAGGATAACCTGGCAGACTAGATTACTTTAGGGCTACAAATGGAGCAAGAGTGGAACTTAGAACTAGAGCAGGTCCAGAAGGCAGAGTTTGTAGGGTGCTGTGCAGGATGAAGCACCACAGCAAGTCAAGAGACTCATTGCTGAGGCAGCTTCTGGAAAGAAGAGCCAATTCTTACATAGCTCCCCAAGATTCCTAGATAGCATTCAGGAGGGCCCAGCAGTAGGCTGTGGGTCTAATCCTGTTCTTCTGGCATTCATCCAGCAGATGGAGCTCTGAAGCTGCCTCAGAACCTGACTGCCTTTATAAAACACCCTAGCAACTGCACACTGGTTCATCATTTTGATCAAGCTATCTACCACAACCCTAAGGTCACTTACTTGTTTAGTTGCTTGGTCCATTCCGTCCCCTCAGTAACATATATTTGAAGCTAGGCTCTTTTGCCCTCATATGCATTACCCTTGGGGACTGCCGTGGCTCAAGTGGTTAAGACACTGAACTTGCCGACTGGAAGGCCGGAGTTCGATTCCCGGGTACTACATGACAGAGTGAGCTCCCATCTCTATCACAGCTCCTGCCAACCTAGAAGTTAGAAAGAAAGAAAGGGCAAGTAGATAAATAGGGACCACTTCGGTGGGAAGGTAAACAGCATTCCATACACTCCAGTGTTGAGGCCTACCTGCCACATGTCTACGGAAATGTCTGTACCCACAGACAGCGCTGACTCTTTGGCTATACAGATATGAGCGCCGAACCCTAGAGTTGGATACGACTGGCTTTTGAGCAAGGGCGACCTTTACCTTTACACTTATTTACATTGAATCTGATCTGCCTTTTTAATGTCCACTCTACTTTTGGAGGTACTGTATTAAATTCTTCTTTTGCTCTAATGACCCAAGATGTCATAGGTTCACCAACACTGCACTAGGAGGTCTACACTGTTTGATGTTGGTGTCCAGGAAGGATTTGTGGCATCAAAGAGGCAGCATTAAAATAAGCAAGTTCAGAAAACTTGTATACAGGTATTTGCTCAAATTTGAGATATTTGTTGACATAAGAAGAGCAAGTATCTATATTGTTGTTCTAAGTACTGTGCTGTATAATAATAATTGTGTGCCATCAAGGTTTTCAAGGTTTATTCTGGGAGTGCTCTGGGACTGTGCAGCTTGCTCAAGGCCACACAGGGTGGCTTTTCTCTTGGGAAGCACAACCTATGGCTTCACAGTCAGACACTTAACTCCAGCCAGCTTGTCCTAAATATAAGCCTTTTAAAATGGTTGTTCTAACTCTTTATACCTGGTAGAGGTCTCTAGTTCAAGTGGCTTTTCAGCTGTAGTTTTTGGCAGGAAGAAGAATAAGCTGTTTTGACTAACTGTTTTGTAAGTTGTCCATTCTTATTCCATCAGCATTAATTATTCTTGATGGATTTGTGCTACATGAACCTTACAGCTACTTCTGACAGGTGGAGCTATCTTTTATGTCAGCTGTGTGAGCTTTGGAAGTGAAAGCTTGATTAAGTGAATGTTTGGTTATTTTTAGACAAAGAGATATTCTCTCATTAAAAGGAAAATGTCTGATAACGTAGGCCTGGGAAAGATAATTTGATCTTTATTTGAGAGAAAAAAAAGATTTCAATTTAGCATCCAAAATGGGTAAACAGACATGATTTAATTGTATGACAGATAACATCTTCATTTGAGCTATATATATTTCCCCAAAGTAAAAAGTTGAAGGGGAATGAAAGCTGAAGAGTCTTCTTAAATATTTCAGTTTAGTCTGGTTGGTAGATTAAAAATGTGATCAGGAGTAAAAGGAAAAAAAGAATTAAATTCAGGTGTACTTTTTCTGCATTCAAATGTCATGATCATACCTGTCAAGTTTTGGATTTGAAAATAAGGGAAACACTGTGGGTGGGGCTAACTCAGTGGGTGTGGCCAAATCTGTGGGTGTGGCCAAATCTGACCATGTGACTTGCTGGGCTCTAGTCATGCCTGCCACATGACCATGACAATGTCTGCAAACAGACGCACTGGCTCTTTGGCTGTAAATGGAGATGAGCACTGCACCCTAGAGTTGGATACGACTGGCTTTTGAGCGAGGAAGACCTTTACTAAGCACTTGCATAAACAGGGCCAAACTTCACAGCAAATTTGAATACCATTCAGGGATTTTCTGTTATTAGGTAAAGGTAAAGGTTACCCTTGCTCGAAAGCCAGTCATAGCCAACTCTCGGGTTCTGTGCTCATCTCTGTTTATAGCCAAAGAGCCAGTGCTGTTTTCTGTGGTCATGTGGCAGGCATGACTAGACACTGGAGTGCACGGAACAGTTTACCTTTCCTCCAAAGTGGTTCCTATTTATCTACTTGCAATTTCTTGCTTTTGAACTGCTAGGTTGGCAAGAGCTGGGACTGAGATGGGAGCTCATCACACACACACACACACACACACACACACACACACACACACACACACACACACACATGATTTGTGCAGCCATGTAAGCAAAACCCCTTCCTGCTCCTTCTCTCTCTGTGCCGTCCATGTCCAGCTTTTCCCCCCAGCACTGCAGTCCCTTGATCTTTCTCTCTCTCCTCCTCCGTTTCCTCATGCTGCCCAATGGAAACCCAAAGGCCACTGGGAGGTGTAGTCCTGCTCCTTATGCATCTCATTGGGGCTGCCCACCCAAAGACCTGCGGCTCCCAGGATGCACTGGGGCCGCTTTGCCCCCAAGGACAAAGGGTACTGGGAGCTGTAGTCCCGCTCTCCATTCTCCTCAATGGGGGCTACCCACCCAAAGAACAACAGCTCCCAGGATGCTCCGCTGCACTTTCCATGCCAGGGAAAGTCTGTATTGATCATGTGCCAGCAAAATCGCCATCTTGGAACGCCCCCCCCTTCTTAAAAAAAAATAAATGAAAATATTTTAAAATACGTGCAGCCAGGAAGAGGACTGAATTACGGGGAAATCCCGGTCAAAATGGGGCACTTGACAGGTATGGTCATGATGTTTTGCTGCTTCTATAGTATGCTGTCTTCACTCTACAGAGATTCCATACTATTGTTTATGGAGGCATGTGTGAAGTGTATTCTTTTTCTTACCCATCTAGAAATGCACGTACATAATGGAATATTACTATTCTATACTTATCTGGTACTACTTGGTACTTAATTTGAATACAGTAAAACCCTGGATAACGACTCAGTCGGATAACACTAAAATCGTATAGCGTCGTAAAGTTTTGAAAAAAATGTTGCATCGGATAACACCATTTTAGTGTTATCCAATGCATCATGTTTGATCTCCTACCTTTGCATGCTGTTTGGGGACAAAAAAAAATCACCATCGTCGGGTGCATGTTTCTGGCTCTTCGCCTCCCCTGCAGCCTATGGGAGTGTTGGAGGACCTTTTTCACGCTATTCCTGCCTTCCTAGGTCATCCCTTGGCCACACAACAGCTGAAAACAGTGTGGCCGCCATTTTGTTTAAAAATGTTATGTTCCGACCGAAGCGGTACCTATTTATCTACTTGCAATTTCTTGCTTTTGAACTTGCTTTCACTCTGTCTGCAGCACTTGGGTCTTGAACTACTGACCTGTCAACCTTCCAGCTGTCAAGTTCAGCGTCTTAACCACTTAGCCGCCATATTCCCCCTACGTGTAGTGGGACATAAATTGCACTTAAATACCACATTGATTGAATTTCTCCACATTCACAGAAAATTTGTTGTGTATCCAAGTAGTACCATTTTACTTGATTATTTTTTCATCTTCCTACTTCTCTTTGAAGTCTATTAAGTGACTTCCAGGTGATCCAGCCAGAATCTTGTCCTAGTGGGAAGCTCTCTTTTGCATTCATCCATTCAGCAAGGTGTGTTGTTTTTGTCCTCCATAGATTTACCTTAACCTCTTATTTTTTTACTATTTAGAGCTTGAAAGGTATACATGTCAGGTTATAAAGATTCCTATCATGGTGCTAATGGCCCTGATATAATCAAACAACCTCTATGTCCAAATAACTGGACACAGCTATTGCTTAACCTATATCTTAAGGAATCTCTGATTCAGATAATCTACAATCGGAGAAACTTGTCAATGCTTGACAAGACATGGAAAACTTTTCTTCAGTTTTAACTAATGTCTATGTGGGTTTGGTATCCATGAAGTGGATTGGTTTGGTGTTGTATTATTTTTTTTCATTTGTTATTTACTAATACTTCTTGAGGTACAGTACTTCCAAACGAGCAATGTCAGGCCATAATGAACTTATTCAGTGGGGGTAGGTGTCAGGCAGCCAGTAATAAATCTTCATGATTTATTAAAAGCTATATTTGCTTGCTTGCAATTGTTGGTTTATACTGTATGGCATATAGCATATTTTGCTGTGGAGTAGCGCAGCGATAGAACTTTTCTACTTATTGTTTATGGATGTGCATCCCAGTCTGACAGTTTCATATAATTCATTCAAGTAAAGGTTGCCCTTGCTCGTCGTATCCGACTCTAGGGTTCCCTGCTCATCTCTGTTTATAGCCAAAGAACCAGTGCTTCAATCACTTTGTATAAATGAGAGGTCCGCAGCCAGCTTGCTTTGTGCAGCCCTCTAACCTCCTTGTTCAGTGCTATCATCCTCAAGACGTTCCTCCATGAGTATAAATTTAAATATACTATATACTCTCTTTCCTCTGTTTGAAATGAATTCAGTGAATGCTTTACTGGTGTTGCTGACCTGTGTGATTTATATGCAGATGTACAATACAAGCATTACTTTCTTTATCCTAAATCTTAGAAGGAACCATTAACAGATTTAGTATTCTAAGAAGCTTTTCAAAAGCATGTGTTGTTAAAAAAGTGATGGCACAGAATTAGGTTACAGTTGTTACGTTTTACCCTATCCCGAAGTTCACCCCTGGATTGTTACTTTCTACTCTCTCATTGTTAGAAAAACCTAGCAGCTTTAGTAATTTCTAAGGCTGTACACTTACCTGGAGATTTGCAACTACTTAAGCTTGTGTTAGCATTTGAGTCCACAAGATTTAAACCTCTGCTACTGGTGCAACATAAATCTGAGTGCTACACATTCTTATAGGTTTTTCTGTTTTATTTTTATTTTTCAGCTCTTTAAGAAGTATGGAGTCCATATATGTGGAGAAGGTGGAGAATATGAAACGTTCACATTGGATTGCCCTCTATTTAAGAAGAAAATAGCTGTGTAAGGACCTATGCCTTCCCTTTCCTTTAAATTTTCATACTGAGGACATATTAAAGTTTAGCTTGAGGCCACTTCTGTTGGCAGCCAAGGAACATGTCCTCTAAGTTCACAAACACTCACTTTGTTCACCACTGGCAGAGTCCTCCACTAACCTAAATCAATGCCTGACAAGGCGAGGCCTTCATAGAAAGCTATAAACTTTTTAGACATTTGCACTTTCGTTTACTTGCTGATTATGGCCTGCAGTAAAACTGGTACCTACACACTGACACTTTTATCCTTTCATGAAGTGCGAATTGCCTGTAATATTTATCTTTCATTACAGCTACATTTGATAAACTGCCACATCAGTAGCCTGTGGGTTCCATTAACTCTGTTTCCCTTTTCTCTCTTTTTCTCTTTTCCCCTTTCCCCCTTTTAACATTAGCAATTTAGGATGATAATGCTAAACATTTTGCTTGAATTACTAAAGGATGTTTTTTAATGTTAAATGCTTTGAATGAGTCCAATTTGTACTAAGTTATTTCTTTACCATAAATTTGTGAAACGTATGTGTAGAGGCATGAGAAATGTCTTTATCCCCATGTAGATTTGTCAGTACAATTATGGTAAATAACTTGCCCTGCATGTATTAAAGTAGATATTTTGACTGCTGTTACTCCTTTTTCATCTGGGTATACAGATTGTCTAATAAAATGGTATCACTGTCTACTCCATACCACTTTCAGACCAATAGTCACAGTGAAGGCGTAATTTGATTATAGTCTTTAAATGGTTTGCTTGGGAGTAGCCCAGTTGACTACACTTGGGAAAAATGTTGTAAGAATCATATTACTTGGAATATTTCAGGCATGAAAGCCACTCTCCCTATTAATGCAGAATTGATCTGGGTGGAATTTGTGCCAGCTGAGAGTGCCCTTAAGGGCTATAGCTGTATAACCAGTGACACACTGCAAAAATTTTTACTACCTACTCTGTGGGCTGGCCAAATCTGTGGGTGAGGCCAAATCTGTAGGTGGGATCAAACATCGTGCATTATGGGCTATGGAGGTAGGTGTGGCCAACCAAGTGTGCATGGCCTGGGGGAATTTCCGCTACCGATTCTGCAGAACCTGCTGCAGTGCATCATTGTGTATAACCCTATGCTATTGCCACGTAAAGATCTGTGAAAAAGCAGAGACAGGCATTGGCTTCAGTTATTCTTAAAAGCCATTGAAACCTAGATCTAATTTTTGATGTATTTCAGAGTCTTTTCAGATATCTATGACAAAAATCATGACTGCAGAAAAATTACATAATTTTAATGTTTACAGTGAAAAAAGATAAAAACTGTTAAAGACTATGTATACCTGCAGTGGCTCAAGTCGCCAAGACGCTGACTGGGAAGCGGAAGGTCAGCAGTTCGATTCCCGAGTACTGCAGGACGGAAATGAGCTCCTGTCTTCATCCCAGCTCCTGCCAACCTAGCAGTTCGAAAGCAAGAAATTGCAAGTAGATAAATAGGGACCACTTCGGTGGGAAGGTAACAGCGTTCCGTGCGCTCCGGTGTCTAGTCATGCCTGCCACATGACCACGGAAACGTCTGCAGGAGCAGACAGCGCTGGCTCTTCGGCTTAGAAACACAGATGAGCACTGCACCCTAGAGTCGGATACGACTGGCTTTCGAGCAAGGGAAACCTTTACCTTTACCTACCTTGGTGCAGTCATCAGTCCAAATGGAAACTGAAGGCAATAAATCAGAAGGGTGAAACCTTGAGGGCAGCTGTAAGAGAATTAGAAAATATCCACAGTTGTATAGCTGTACTAGCAAGGGTTGCCCGGCGTTGCCGGGCTTTCCCCCCGTGTTTTTTAATTAAAAATGAGCCAATTTTATTTTTGCAATAGTTTTACATTGTGTTGGAAGGTTAAATTGTGTTGTTGTTTTTTTAAAATTGCTTAGTCTGTAATTTTAATTTTTAAAATGTTTATTTATGTTAAATTTGTTTGGCTTGGCTGTTATTAACTGTGATCTGGTTTTTTGGGTTTTTTTGAGGATTAATAAAAGAAGAAAGTTTGATATAATAACTCAGCACAGGATTTTTTAAAGTTTCTATTGTATTTGATTGACATATATTTGTGATTTGTGTGAAAGTGTGTTTAGTGTAAATTTTTTTTCTTGTTTTTGTTGGTGTGACCTTTTGTGTATAATTGTGAATTTGTGTTTTGTTTGGGGCTGTTGTGTGTTTTTGAATTGTTTGTACTATTGTGGCCAGCAGGTGGTGCTGGTAGGGGTTTATGTATTTTGATTTTTGTTTCTCTCCTGGCCTCTGGGTGGAGCTTCTTCTTGTAAGTAGGGTCTTTCTGTATTAATTTCTTTTCCAGTCCTGGTGGAGGTAGCACCTGTTTTGGTATGTTTGCTTGTTTTCTTTCTTTTGTGCGTGCGTGTGGGTGGGGGGGAGGGGGGGTTGGAATTTGTATTTTTTGTCTGTTTGTTTTGTTTTTGATTGGGCTAGGTGGTGGGGAGGGGGGCATGGTCATTGGGGGTTAGGAAGGGTGGGTTAGGTGGTGGGGAGGGGGGCATGGTCGTTGGGGGTTAGGAAGGGTGGGTTAGGTGGTGGGGAGGGGGCATGGTCGTTGGGGGTTAGGAAGGGTGGGCTAGGTGGTAGGGAGGGGTGCTTTATTGTTTTATGGTGCTTTGTTTGTGTGGAGTTGTGAAAGTAGTTCGGGGTTTCCCCTTTAATATCAGTGGGTGGGGCTTGCGACCCCCCTCTCCGCTGGCTTTTCTAGGGTTGGGAGGTTTGTGGGGAGAAAAGGGGAATGTTTCCAAAACCCTTCTGGACTCAGGACACCAAGCACAGTGGATCAATTCCCTCCCCCCCTCCTTAAAACAACTCCGTTTTTAAAGAGTAGAAAAGACGGAGTTTTTTTAAGGAGGGGGGTGGGAATCGATCCTCTCTCCCTGGTGTCCAGAGTCCAGAAGGGTTTTGGAAACATTCCCCTTTTCTCCCCACAAACCTCCCAACCCTAGAAAAGCCAGCGGAGAGGGGGGTCGCAGCCCCCACCCACTGATATTAAAGGGGAAACTCCAGGCGCCGTGGGTGAGGGAAAGAAAGCCGGCTGGTGTGTGTTTGGCTGTGACGCGGTGAGTTGTTTTTCTTTTTAATTTTTTTGGGCGCCGTTTTCCTCAGCGTTCTGCGTGCTCATGGCGCGCAGGACGCTGGGGCTTGTAGTAATGGGTTGGTGCTTTCTGTGTGTGCTGCGTTTTTTTAAAATGGTTTTGTTTTGATTGGCTGCGGCGCGATTCCGAACGCTGCGCCGTGCGAGAGCCTCTCAGCCTGATTGGCTCTGGCGCGGCGCAAGGAATGTTGGGAAGTGAAGTTCTTTCCCTTTCTTGCCGTTTGTGGGGCTGAGGCCCCCGTGCCGGATTTTTAAATCCTTCGTTGACCTGCGTAGGCAATTTGGCCGTGCGCACAAAGGGTGGGTGCGGGTCAGTAGGGCGACGCATAGCAACCTATAGCCAGTTCCAACGGTGAACACTTGGATTTATAGGTTAAGATTGCTGGAGACCAAGGCATAATACACTATGATATTCCCAGTTATTATGAGCCATTCTGAAATCTGTGTAAGTTGGGGGAGGGATCAGTTCATTTGAAACATAAAATATTATGGACTGCCAGAAACACAAATAAGTGAAGTGAAGGGAATTTGGGCTGTCCTTGCTTGATCACATAATGAGACTACAAAGCTCCTGCCAAAGCTTACAGTGCTGGCAAAAGGTGAGCAATGTTGAAGTACTCCTAATTCTTTAGTACTATGGTGGCCAACCTTTTTGCACCGTGGGCCAGACCACATCCTCTTTGACAGCTGAGTGGGCCAGAGGCATGGTTCCTCCTGCTGCTTCTGGTGGCGGTGAGACGGGGGTGGTGTGTTTTTGCCGCATTTTTAACTTTTCGGCACTTCCCACGAGATTTATGTGAGATTTCAGGACTTCGCATGAGATTTTGGAACTTCCTGTGAGATTTTGGCACTTACCACATAAATTTGGTGCTTCCAGTGTGTCTTCAGCACCAGTGTGTCTGGTGGCAGTGGCGGGATCCTTAGTGTGGGCCTAATTAATTGGCGCTGTGGGCCACTTCTGGCCTATGGGCTGTAGGTTGGGGTTTTCTTTGTGGCTGATTGGCTGTCTCCAAAAAGTTGCCTGGCAGCTAGTGTGTCATCCTTCCAATGGTTATTTCAAGTTTGTAAAGATGCTGATGATGGTTTTGTGAATCTTCCATTTTTTAAGGAGTGTAACCAAGCAAAAAGACTACCCTTTCCCCATCCTCAGTGTTCACCTTCCATCTTCTCATCTTCATAGAAGCTCATCACTTTCTGATAATTTTAGGAACCAAATGGAAGAAAGAAGTTTCTTAATTTCATCCTCAGCATTTTCCCTCCATCATCCATTCTCATGGGATATCAATCTTGGTACAATGACAATCTGAATATTTCTGCCTCTTTATTCTCTGTCATTGTACACTGTTCATCAGTAGAACATAACATGGTTGGAATGCGAAAGATTTTTGTTCTGAATAAAAAGTCAGTTTTTAAAAAGAAAATAGCACAAGCAGTGCTCTGTTGGAGTCTGAATGAAAAGTAAACCCGCTGAATTAATTGTATGATATTTCAAACCTAATGTAAGTCCTATTAAACTGGTGAGTCCATTTGTGTTGTAGTTAATGGTAGGAGCCTTACCAGAGTCTTGGTTCACTTTAGGTCGCCCTTGCTCGAAAGCCAGTCGTATCTGACTCTAGGGTTCAATGCTCATCTCTGTTTATAGCCAAAGAGCCAATGATGTCTCTTTATGCGGACATTTCCCTGAACATGTGGCAGGCATGTCTCAACACGTGAGTGCATGGAACACTGTTTACCTTCCCACCAAAGTGGTCCCTGTTTATATACTTACAATTTCTTGCTTTCAAACTGCTTGGTTGGCCGGAGCTGGGACAGAGATGGGAGCTCACTCTGTCATGTAGCACTCAGGTCTCGAACTGCTGACCTTCCAGTCATCAAGTTCAGCATCTTAACCGCTAAGCCACCACAGTCCTTGTGTCATTTTAACAAATCTTATTTCTCATAGATTTTGTGAACTATAATGTGGGCTGCTATCCATGAAAACTTGTTAGTCTTTCAGGTGCAGAACAACTGAATGCAGTAGAAGTGGGATTCTGCAGTCCTAAAGACTGGCTCTAGAGTTGACTTTGGCATAGAACAAAAAGTATAAGAGAGAAGGGGAGAAAAAGTAGTTTCCATTGCTGTTGCCAGCACAGCGTTGAATTTAGTTCTTAGTTGGTACCTCAAGGCAGCTAACAGTGAAATATAGATAAAATAATGAATTTATAATTAAAATTCATCAAATAAAAACATTCCAATAAAACCCCTAATAAAACACACCAACAAGATAGAAGAAAGAAATGCTATCTTTCCATTGCATCCCTCAAGGTAACAAAGTCAATAAAAAAGTAATAAAAAGCAGCCAGCTTGAGAACAAAAACAACAGCCAAAAAGAGGAATGAGAACAACTGGAGCGTAATTACTCCCCCTCCGCCATGTGTTATTGCTGCCAGCAAAAGTGGAAAGTGGGCAGGTTGGTTTTATGTTCTAGTTGGTAAGAGCACGTGATGATTTGAAAGAAAGCAGGCCAGATAGTGCAGTCATTGGCAGAACTTTTACTGAGCAACTTTCTGCAAGAAGGTTTGTGGCCAAGCTAAAACCTTTAATCCTTCAGACTAGAAGTCTTCTCTCAGACTCCACCCTTACCTACAAAATAGAAATCATGAAATTGAGAACTTGCGAGTCTATCTTCCCTCCTCAGTCCTGCTGAAGAGAATCCGCTATTAGTATGCCATGGTCCTAAGGACCATCAAATTAAGAAACTGTCTTCCATTTGGTTCCTAACACTATCGGGAAGTGATGGGCTTCTCTATGAGCTTCTCTCATGCTAATTAGCATTTTGGCACTCTCTGTGTGAAATATTCCTTCATGTGATATTTAACATGCTCCAACATTTTTTCTCCGTACACATATGTTGAAACTTTACCTCTTTTTTTCAAGCCTTCCAATTTACCAGCTATTTCATGGGAAATGACAACACTGAATTCTAATTGTGTGCATTATTCATGTTGTCTATTTTTTATTGTTGTACAAAGCTTTGGAAAAACAATAATAAAATGAATATAAAATGCTAATTATTGAAGTGTTCTTTGTACTCTCAGATAAATGTCTATGATTTTGTGTTGCAGGGATTCATCAGAAGTGGTTGTGCATTCAGCAGATGCATTTGCCCCTGTAGCTTACCTTCGGCTTTCAAAATTGCACTTAGAAGACAAGGCAAGTAGGAAACCGTAGTTCTTCTACACATTTAAAAAAGTCTATATGATTGCAAGGTTTGAGGGCAAGTAACATTGATTAAAATACATATGCATAAACATAAGAACACACCATATTTAGAATCTAACAAATACAGCTAAAAATAATTGTACTAGACATTAGATGTTACCACTTTAATATATAAGGAAATCCATATTTAAAGGTCTAGTAGGATTTCACTATCCTGGTTTCTCTCCTTTGGACATCTTTCAATTTGTCAGTATCTAGTGAGGAAAGCAGAATAGAATGACACTATTATTTCCTTTCATCTTCATACTGTTTTTCTATTTGTTGCAACCTAGTATTGCATTATCTCTTTTCCCTGCTGTATCATACTGTTGATTCATGTTCCACTTGTGTTCTACGAACATCCATAGATCATTTTCACGTGAACTAATAATGCCAAGCCACCTGTCACCCATCTTATGTTCGTGCATCTAAATGTAGAACTTCACATTTGTATCTGCTGAAATTCATTTTGTTGGTTTCGGCCCAACTCTCCAATGTGTTATGGTCATTTTTAATTCTAATTCTATATTCTCAAATATTGGCTAGCCCTTTACAGGGCTAGTTTCACCTATAAATTTGATAAGTGTGAAGAAACACAGAAAACCTGGTTTATTAAGATTGTGAATTATGAGTGTCAGGGATAGTAAACAAATAGATTTCTGTTCACACCCCAGCATAACATCCTAGCAGTGAGATAACCCCATCAAGCTTCAGGAAGAGCAACAGGTACATTTCAAAGGAACACCATTTTGTGTTTAGGAATTGTTTAAAAAAGATTCATTTGCAGCTCTGTAAGATGTGTATCAGCATGGATGCCTTTTGTCCTCTGGAATTTCAAAGGGAGATTACGACTCATTGAAGGCTGATTTAATAGCTAATTGAAAGAGTTAAAACACGAAAGGCTAAGATATAGCAAGTAAAATTATTTCCAGTTTCTATTGGATGGATGGTACATTTCCACCAATAGTCCATTTTTCATCAAGTTTCATTAGCTTGTAGGCAAGGCAAACTAGCATAGGATAATTGTAATGCATGAATTCTACATAAACCAGATGTGTACTTGTCAAAGATTTTGGGACGTTTATCAGAAGTAACTGTTGAGATATGACCTGTTTGTTTAGCATTTATTCTTTTCTTTTAATATTCAAAAAACCATTCTATGATTTGGTTGGATTTGTGTGAAAGGTAATTTTGGCATTGAATCTAGTCTTTTGCCAATCATATTACTTGGACTTATAGAAATAGGAATGTTGGTGTCAACAAGTCTTGTTCCCTGGAAAGGTCTGCTACAGTGGGCATCTGATGTCCCAGGAGGACCAGACAAAACCTGCCAGGCTGAATAATCACCCCTCCCCATGCATCATCCCTGAGTATTGCTGTCCTAAGATTACAAAGAGGGTCCGGAAAGAGGAACATTACTGGGTGAAACCTAGACAGGGGTTCCTTGACATTGAGTGTCACCTTCAGGCTCTCCTCTAAGTAGTTTGCAAATATATTCTTTAAAGTAGCTAGGTGTTCTTGTAACCTCTTCACTTACCTTGGACAGCATTCCCCCCTCTTCCTCCTTTATTCTATTTGCACTAGGCTGAGCACTGTTTTCTTTTATCCTTTCTCTCTAATGCCCCTTAGCTTTCCTCTCTCCTCTCCTTGCAGTGGATCTACTTTTTGTTGTTTTAAACCCCTTCAGCTAATTTCGAGCATTACCCTTCCTATCCTTCCTACAAGGACTGACTACAGATTTGTACTCTAGCCTTTTCCTTCATATACTTGTCCCTTTTAAAACATAGCTCATCTGAAAGGTCCTTATGCAGCTACCCTCATTCCTTTAGATACCTCACACCTTCAGTGTCTGACCCTTAAGAAACTTCTATTCATTGTGGATATTTTTTTTTGAAATGTTAGCTGTGTTAGTCTGTGTTTCAAGCATATCAGAGAGTAAACAAAACAAAAAAATAAAAAATACTGTATCATGGCACCTTAAAGGCTAACTGCTGTATTTTAATATTAGCTTTCGTGGATTGAGTGGCGAAGTGGATCTGATCCATGAAAACTAACATTAAAATACAGCAGTAAGTCTTCAAGTGCCACAATGTTGTTGTTGTTGTTGTTTACTCGCTATTCATCATGAACTCAGATATGATCTAGTATTTCCTTATTGAAATCAGCTTTCCGAAAGTGCAGGCTACTCATTCTGCTCTTTTCAGGCCTCCCATTCCTAAGCGAGTATGATCACTTTCACTGGAAGTTCTATTCCCCCCCTCCCCTATGGAGCTTTAGATTTTTGGCAGAGTTAGACTTCCATAGATATCATGTTTGTTTGTTTGTTTGTTATGGTAGAGACCCCTAAACTATGTCTAATCTGGGTTCAGATGATTCTAAAAATGTGAATGTTTGTATTGAATGAATCTATGTTTATGCAGTTCTTTCAGTTTGAATTGTTAAGATACTTAGAGATAATTAGTAGCTTCTTCCAAGTGATTTATATGTATTGCCAGTACTGTTTAACTGTAAGCAACAGTTGTCAGACAGTTCCAGAGTTAGTTAGTCTTTCTTACTACTGCTTCAGTGATCAGCAGATACTCTAGTACAGTGCATTTAAGAGTCTTGAATGAAAGGTCAGGAGGATTCAGTGGCAGTAAAGCAGAACGCTACTGTAGTGGTAAATGATACATGTGCCCCCAGTTAAGGGAAAATTCCTGCTCTGTAAAGAGAACTGGAAGAAATCCAAAGATCTTACAGAAACAATTATAGTTTCAAAATAAAGGCATTCATCCACAAAATACACATTTCACACAAATGCACATTAAAAATCAGTACATCTAGGGGGAAGAAGTCTGCCTCCAATGGAGGCTTATTGGACATGGAAAAGCAACAGGATATCATGTCACCATTTCCCCTTTCCAGATCTCTAGCCAATGGAAATCTAAATGAGTGGGGGAAATGTGTATTAAAGAGCCTACTAGGGCAGTGGTAACCGCAGCAACTTTAGGAAAAACCTTTGAGCCAGGAAACTGATATCTCTGGACCTTCTCTTTAATTTTTTGGGCATGAATTGTGTTAAATCTTAAATGTCATTTAATTATTTGGTTATATTTTTACACACATGCACCAATAAATATAGGAACATCGCCGCCCAAGGACTCGCTTTGCTTCTCCCTGAGACTAGCAACACCTGGTCCCGGTGGATTGGAGACCAGGCGCCACCGCTGCGTCCCCACCTTCTGAGCCCTGGAGGGCTCAAAGGATGCTACCCCACGCCGCCTGAGGACTTAGTCCTCTTTCCCGGCCTGGCATTTGCCGCGGGGAAGAGTGAAAGTGAACTCCTGGGCTCATATCGGCACGTTAGAGACTTTGTACAGTCTAGCGCCATTGCCGCATTGTTTTGACCCGCTTCCCTCGCTTGGTCTTGGCCGTGGGAGTCCTTTTCTTTTCTCTCATGCTTTTTATGTTATATGCTTACTGACATTGTATCTTTTTTTCCTGCTGCTGCCAGCTGCAGGCAGCATGCCCCAATGTGAATAGCTTGGAGTCTCCTTCGGGAAGAGACAAGCGGTATATAAATAAAGCTTTATTAATAATAATAATAATAATAATAATAATAATAATAATAATAATAATAATAATAATAATAATAATAATTATTATTATTATTATTATTATTATTATTATTATTATTATTTACTTTCCGATGCTTGCAAGGTGTTGCGCCAAAGCATTTTATCTTATATGGAGTGAGTAATGCCTTATGTTCAAGCTGAATTCTGAAATAAGAGGCACCTGAGATCACATTGTGAATATCTAATACATATTGAGGGCACCAAAGAATTTCAAATCAGTCTGTGCTTAATAGACAATAAATAGCCTTTGAATGTGTGGATCATTAAAAATAATGGACTACAGTAAAACCTCGACTTGCATATGCCCTGAGTTACATAAAGTTCGACTTACATAATGATTTTTGCACTAAAACCATGTCCCGATTTACATAAATGTATTGATTTACATAACACAACTTCTTATGGGGTTGCTTCAAGTTACATAAAAAATTTGTTCTTCCTATGGGGTTGCTTCGATTTACAAAATATCATTTCTCTATGGTTTTGCTTCGATTTACAAAATATCATTTCCCTATGGGTTTGTTTCGAGTTAAGTAAAAGTTAATTTTTTCTATGGGGTTGCTTCGAGTTAAGTAAAAAAACTGATTTACATAAAAGCGTACGGAACAGACCTTTTACGTAAGTAGGGGTTTTACTGTATTCTGAAAGCAATGGGTGTGCCTCATCACTTGATTTTACTGATATGTAACCTATATTGAAGATATGAAGTACTACATAATGATTTCCTAAAGACAAAAATGTCAGACAGGGGTATATTTTATCCCCATCTCTATTCAGTCTGTAAAAGGGATGAAAATTTGTGGAAGAAACATAAGTAGTAAGATGTGCAGATGACATCATCCTATTGGCAGAAAACAGCAATGAGTTCAGTGACTTTTAAGGAAAGAAGGAAGTGCCTAGCAGGACTGCAGTTGGACAGCAAGAAGACAAAAATCCTAACTAGAGAAGAACTACACAACTTTAACATTGTCAATGAAGAAATTTAAATAGTGAAATAATTTGTATACCTTGGTCCAGCCATTAACCCAAATGGAGACTGCAGACAAGGAATCAGAAGAGGACTCAGACTGAGAAGGGCAGCAATAAAAGAGTTAGAAAAGATAATCAAATCTATAGATATGTCACTGGATACCAAGACCAAGATCATCCATACTCTTATATACCCCATCAGCATGTATGGTTGTGAAAGCTGGACAATAAAGGAAGGCGAGAAAAGGAAAAAATTGACTAATTTAAAATACATTACTGGAGGAGAGCTTTGTAATTACCATTGCCAGAAAGACGAGCAATTGGGTCCTAGAGCAGATCAAGCCTGAACTATCTCTGGAGGCAAAAATGATGATCCTTCTTTGGTCAACTCATTAGAAGGCAAGATCCTCTGGACAAAACAATAATGCTAGGAAAGTTTGAAAGCAGGAGAAAACAAGGAAGTCCAAAAGAGAGATTGATTCCCAAAGGGAAGCTACAGGCTATCATTTGCAGGAGTCGAGCAGGTCTGTTGAGGACAGGGCATTTTGGAGAGCTCTCATTCATGACTTGATGGCATGTAGCAACAATAACAACACCATTAAAGACCTTTGGTTTATATCTCATTTAAAGCTGATATTGTTTTGAACATATTTAGGCGATTGTCACATTGGATCTTTTTAAGGAAAACCTTCACGTATATTTATCAGAAAGAGATATAATTGTCCATTTGAAAATTGTTGTTCCATAGAGATTTTCCCTCTTTCCCATCACCGTGTTACCCATTCTCAGATGTGCTGTTTTAGTGCATGCCTTGGTTGACAAGTATCCTTTCTTTTAACAGTGCAAAACCTTAAAATATTACCATGAGCCTGAAAATTATGCCAGCCGACTATGTGAAGTGAAACCAAATAAGCTGAATAAGGGAACACTCTTGGTGGTGGGGGGAGTGGAAATATATTAATATTTCTTAGGGGCACTGACTTTATTGCTCATGGCAAACTTGATGCTAAAATGCTCAATACATCACTTCAATGTGACAAGCCAGGGAAAATGAAAAACACAAAGCTTTACATAAATCAGGGAAAAATCATATTAAAATGCATAACATTTTATATAAGAATCAAGATTTTACTTTTATCTATTCAGAAGCTCTTTCCCTCTTCTTATGTAGATATTTAAGATTTTGTTAAAGCCCCACAGTTTCAAGCAGTTTATAGCAAATAATATTTCAAATTCATTGTAGACAAAGCTGTCACATCCTTAAAGAGCTTGCATTTATGGAATTGTGGTCTAGATTTTGGTATATACACTTAATGTCTTGTAGAGTTCAGGGGGAAAATAGTATGTTTTGTGCTGTGATGGAATCATGGCAAAAGGTATTACAATCTTCAGATTAATTTATTTTCTGTCATGTTATAATAAGCTATGTTTTTAATAAATTGTAACTGTGGAAGTGCCTTTGGTTTTTCAAGAGCATAATGCAACACTGCCTTAAGAGTCTAACCCTAGAAGACTGAAGACCAGCATTTACATTGGAATAACATTGATTTTTCTTTTGGTAATCCTTTTCTCAAACTCTTCAACTTGTGAAGATATTGTAACTCTTTTTCTTGTAAAAGATTGAGTGACCCCGAACTAAACATATTGAATGATGAACAGAATTAAAAGTGGGCTTAGTAGGTGAGTGCTAGAGTGAAACAAATATGAACAGCTTTGCTATATGTTTCTATAATGCCATGAAGGCGAACCTTGGCACTTCAGGTGTTCTTGGACTTCAATTCTCAGAAGCCCAAGTCAGCACTGCTGCTGATTGTCTTCCCCTCAGAAATCAGCTCGCATCACTCGTTCCTCCCAGATGGCTCAGCTCCAGGTGCAGACCCCAAGATTAGCAAGAAAGGCCATGACTTGGAGAAGTGGTAGCACACTTTGTGGAACTCTCCTCCAGTTGAGCTGTGCCAGGTTCTTTTAAGGATATATTGCCAATGGCCGAGCGTTACCAGTAGTCCCCCCCCTCCACGGTCACCAATAGGTTTTTTGTTTCTGCCATTTTAAAAAAATGTGTGGGTGTTATTTTCCTTTCTTGATATTTATAATTTTATTCAATTTGTCTACATTTTTATTGTAAATACTTTTATTATTATTCTGTTTTACACTGCCCAGAGTGGGAAAATATCCCAGATAAGCGGGAGAGAAATGTAATAAATAAATAAATTTTACTCTCTTGAAAAATCCAAAAGACAATTATGCATTCTTTTTAAAGAATTGATGAAAGAATTTTTAACATGCCTAAATATCACAGAACACATTCAGAGATTTAATGTATGTGTAATTTACATTTTTTAATTGCTCAAATTATGTGTGTGTATAGATTGCTTCTAGTTTGATGGGTTGAATCTTGTAAGGATTGTGCAACACAAACCAGCTATCTTATAAGAGTCATACATGATTTTTGCCTTTTTGCCAACTCTTTGTCACACATTTAGTCAGGCTCAGAGTATATACTATTGGTTGCACACTTAGTTGTATACCCAATCACATAAAAGGCAACCAAAAACATAGCTGCAGGATTTCTCTGACACGTGACATTTCAGAATCGTTTTTTGCTGATATGAATAATAAAGCGTTGATGCAAATTCTGTTTCATCACCTCCAGCTTTTCTCCTGTGCATAACTGCAGTATTGTTCCCTTTATTTCTTGTTGTGAATGCCAGTGGAGAATTTTGGCTAAACATTAGTGTATATAGATTGTAGAGACAGAAGGCAAGTAGGCTTTTGAGTCTATGAATAATGTGCCACAGGACTATATGACCAAAGAAAATCCAAAGATCTTGGTCCGCGGGGCCAAATCATCCGCCCCCATTCCCTCACTCCCACCGCTGCCAGAAGTGGCGTAAACAGCTGTCTGCGACTGTTGTAAACACTTTATTACTCATATCAGCAAAAAAGACCACCTATTATGAAATATTACGTGTCAGAGAAATCCTGTCTGAAGGAGCGTGGCCCAACCCCTGGTTGGCAACCCCTGATCTAAAGAAAGTACAATCAAGGATACTATCCTATGATGTACAGAAAAATAGACCTGAGCATACAGGATTGTGCATCACAGTGCACAGAAACTGGGATCAATCCTTATTTTTCATGGGGAAAATCTTTCCCAGCCTGATCAGGTAGGTATTTGTTAAGTGCACTTGCATGTTGAGTTCAGTGTTCAAACATGTCATTCTTGTTACTTGTGCTACACTGGTGCTAATTTTACATTCTCCCAATTGAATATTTTATAATTGTTCCACAATTTTGGCTAGTCTTCCTTACTGTAATAATATGCCTTTGCTGTCTTCTGCTGTTCTGTACTGCATTTTCTTCAGATAAATTACTCCATGTTTAAATACAAAGGCTCACTGGAAATTTTTGTTAGATCATTTCTGGCAGCACAATGAGCCCCGTTGCCTCAGGGAGAATAGCATTTTATCACTGTTCTGGATTAATACATTACTGTACAACTTCAAGATGCATTTTTGCATAATATTTGAACAATTATTGCACCGTTTTTCATTTTAAAAAACAAGAACATTATTTTGCCCAAACATTTTATACACATAAAGTATAGATATTGACATTTGAAGCAAACTTGGCTTTCTTCGATAAGTTAAAAACTTTTGTTAAAATTATACATTAACTAAAATTCATGGCTTGGATTTCTTTATTAAGGAAAAACAAGGCCATTATGGTATGAAATATAAGTGCCACAATATTTTACTTCTCGTATTACCATATGATATGGTGTGAATAGAATTTGAAGCTTGCAACTTTTCCTATATTCTGCAATTGTTTAACCTGAGTGCAGTTTTTCATTCAGCACAGATGGGTCCATGTGGTGGTATATTATTTAACTGAATATGTTGTGAAGGCTAGGTTTATAGATTAACTAGCATCGGTTGCCCAGCGATGCCGGGCTGTTATAAACTGTGATCAGCTTTTTTGGGTTTTTCTTGTGGATTAAAAAAAGAACAAAGGATGATATAATTGTTTCAAATTGTTTTATTTAACCAAATAATGTTTTAGTGTGTGGTGTTGTTTTTTTTGTTAATAGTTGTACCGTAGGTAATATTTTTAAAAATGTGAAAGTACATGTTTTTTACATTCAATGTTTTTAAACTGTGTTTAGATGTTTTGGATTTTTATTTGAGTTAAAACTCAACACATGATGTTATAAATCTTTTTATTTTATTTTTTTGACATATGTTTGTGATTTGTGTAAAATTGTGATTTATTGTTATGTTTTTGACTTGTTTTTACTCTTGTGGCCTCTAGGTGGGGCTGTTGTGTCTTTTTGAGTTGTTTTTACTATTCTGCCCTGCAGGTGGGGCTGCTAGTGGTTTTGTTTTACTTTTGCTGTTTTTTCTCTCCTGGCCTCTGGGTGGGGCTTCTTCCGGTAAGTAGTCTCTTTGTTTCTTCATTTCTGTTCCGGTCGTCGTGGAGGGAGGACGTGCTGGTGAGTTGTCTGGTTTTCTTTCTTCTGAGGTTTTTTTTGTTTTGTTTTTGTGGTGGTGGGCTGGGAGGTGTTTCTGTTTGTTCTTTTTTTGTTTTGGTTGAGTTTTAGGTTTGTTTATTTGGTTTGGTTATTTCTGATTTTGTTTAATTTTTCTTATTTCATTTTTGTTTATTTGTGTAATTAGTTGTTGTTTGATTGTGTAATTTGTAGTTTTTTTCGTGTTGTAGTTAGGTGTTTTGTATGTGGTTTTGTGTTGTTGTGGATGTTTTTGTTTGTGTATTTTGTGGTTTTTTGTTTATTAATGGTTTTTTAATTATTGATTTATTTTTGTTTTATTATTTTTTAATGATTTTGGTGTTTGATTTTGGTGGTTACTTTAGCTTGAAGAATGGGCTGCCTGTGGGTTTCTCTTTCCCCATTGCTCCTTTGAATTTTGGTTTAGATGCAGCAATGGGGGAAAGAAGGAGGAGGCAGTCAGCCCATTCTTCTCCCGGGAAGGTTCGTTAGGTAGGTTGGGGGAGAAGGAGGAGGCAGAGAAGAGCTTTCTCTCCTTAACGATGGTTCTCTCCTCTCTGTCTCCTTTTTCTCCTGGCTCACCTAACCGGAGATTGGCAGGCAGCGATCTGTAAGGGGTGGGGCTCTTCCTTGCGGATTGCTGGCTGCTGCTTTTGTATTTGGAAGTACAAAGGCATCAGCCAGTTATCCGCCACGGAGGATGGTTCCCCTGACAAACTGCTGTCTGTTTTTGTTTTCCACCCAGGCTCAACTTTACTTGAGGCTGGTGGTGTTTTCGCCACGTCTTCGGCGGGGTCGCGTGGAGGAGAGGGAGTTTCACCATTGCTCTGGCAAAGAAGGATGGTGGGTGTTTTGCGGTGGCGTTTTGTGGCTTTTTGTTTTGCATGGCTGTGAGGTGCTGAGTCTGCCTGCTGGGGACTTGCGCTCCCGTTGCGTTTTGTAAGTTTATTTTTGCGTGCTGGCTTTCTCAGCGTTCTGCGCGCTCATGGCATGCAGGACGATGGGACTTGTAGTTTTGCGTTTGTGGTTTGCTTTTGTGCGGTGTTTTTTTTCCTGCACCTCGATTTCAATTGGCCGTGCCATGTTTCTTTCCCAACATTATTTTTGCTTGCGCCTCTCAGCCTGATTGGCTGTGGTGCGGCATGGCGCAGAGAATGTTGGGAATTGAAGTTGTTTCCCTTTGTTCACGTTCATGGGGCTCTTGCCCCACTGGCACATTTCTCAAACATTTTGTGACCTCCGTACCGGTTTCGGGCGAGTGCAGGAGGCTCGGTATGGGATAGTGTGGACGGGTGCCGGAGCCTTTGTCACATTCCAACAGTTAATGTTTGGATTTATAGGTATAGACTAGCATATTTTGCCCGGCAAGCCGGGCAGGTTTGGGTTGTACAGCCCAGCAGAGGTGTGTGTGTGTGTGTGTGTGTGTGTGTGTGTGTGTGTGTGTGTGTGTGTGTGTGTGTGTGTGTGTGTGTGTGTGTGTTTATACTCAACACAAACACACACACAACTCAACTACACACACACCACAACCTCACACACAATATATACACACACAACTACACACACAATCACACACTACACAAACACACAACTCAAACACACACAACCACGCACACACATGTCGTAGCTCCGTGGGAGAGGAGGTGCTTGCCCCGAAGCCTCGGTGAACACACACACACACACACACACACACATTTGCCAAAGCTGTGGGGGGAGGAGGGACACCCTGAAGGGCGCGCCGGGGAAAGGGTCAGTCGGCAAAAGGGTCAGGCGGTTCCCTATGAGAGATACCCCACATAATGAGAAAGAAATGTCCGTTAACCAGGGTTCCCATTAAGCGGGTATACCCTGGTTACCAAAAAACCCACATAACAAAAAAAAGGTTATGCGGGGTATTGCCATTGCATAACGAATGCTTCGTTGTGCTAATTTTTCGCTATACGATGCGTTCGTTATGCGAGGTACCACTGCATTGAAAGTATTATGTCACACAACCAATCACAGGTTGCTCTTTCTGCCCTAATTAAATGGAGGAATATTTCTATTCAATGCGCAACATTTTGTGCAAAACTGCTGAAATTGTGGGTGCTGTTTTCCACACACACACCAAGGATACGTGGCAAAAATGTTTTCTTCCTTATCCTATGTGTTTTTTAAAGAGAGGATAGCCTAACAATTAATGATATAAATATGCTAGCTTAGCATAGAGAACAACAATGCAAAATTAAGTCATTTTTCTTCAGTGGAACATAAGCCTTATGGACTGCACAACGGTTTTGACTGTGTAGATCAGGGATTCTCAACCTGTGGCCTGTGGGCTAGATGTGGCCCACGGCACCATTTCATGTGGATCCCCACCGACTCCACCACACCAGGAAGTGCCATGTGGTGTAGGAAGGGCAAAATGACTGTCCGGCCCTCGAAGCTGTTTGAGGGAACGTGACCCAGCCCTGGGCTTAAAAGGGTTGAGAACTCCTGTGTAGGAATTCATCTGGTTTCTGTCTTGCCTGTCCTCTGACACATTTTGTATACAAAAGCCTCTTTGCTTGCTATTCTCCTTATCTCTCTTTCTTTGGGTTCTGACACTTCTGATTGGCTGTAAGCACTCAGCTTTGTCTCTGTGAAGTTTCGTTTCTGGTATACAATGCTGGCTAGTTTCGTTTCTCTCTCTCACTGCCTAAATAAAGAAAAAGGCTTCAGTAGCATTTGACCAGCCAAGGACTGCAGAGTGCTTTCTCTCTGTCTCTCTGTTCCTCCCTACAAAAAGCCTAAGGAAGCAGGACTTCTTGGGACTGATTGTTATCTTAAAGATCTGAGGATAAAGAGCTGCTAATGAGGCTGACTGAATAAAGAAGATATCTTTACATGAAGCAGAATCCCATCAAGTGGCGCCCCGTCGTGAGGCCAATTGAATGAAATTCAAAGGAATGCTTTGAAAGCTGCTTCAATAATTAACACCTCATCGACCGGGAAGGTCTCATTCACCTACGACCAGGAAAGGTCTAATCGAGCGCTCGAGAATTACAACTAGGTGAGTGAAAATGGGGTGTGTTTTTTCTTCGCAAATGTATGAACTTTGTAAAGATATCTCAGATCTTTTGCATGAGAATGGGCGGAAGGCTAATGAACAGGAGATACAGAAACTGGCTAAAGCTATAGCAAAATTCTGTCCTTGGTTTAAATATGAAGGTCTGGACTTAACAGAGTGGAAACAGATCGGGAATGAATTGCAGAAGCATAAAGGGATTTCTAGATCAATATTATTTACTTGGGAGGAAGTGAGAGGCTGCCTTCAAAGACTTACTCCAAAAAATATTTTATTGTCTCAAAGACTTGATGGCCATCCCCTCCCACAGCTTTTGCCTTCAGAGAAAGGGGGGGCCATGGCAACCATGGCAGCCATGGCAACTGCTCCTCCATCATATGAGAAACAACAGACTCCTGATGGGGGTGGAGGTAGAAAAGAAGATGGGACATTATGTCCTGAATTGCAAAAATCAAGTGCTTTTAGCCCTACAAAAGACCTGTTCTCTGCTGCAATATTGCCAGCCGAGCATAAAAAACAGCTAGTGCCGGCTGATGGGGAACAAATGGCGGGGAACTCATCACAGATTGAAGTTGTTGATGCATGCAGAGTGGCAGAAAGCAAGGACTGTGTTTTAAAGAGCAGCTTAGGGGATCTCAGCCCCCCCGTGAATCAACCCTCATCACAAAAGCAGGAGAAGCTGAGTAGTAAATTTGATACCTCACGTTTGGGCAGGAAGATCCTACAGAAATGGAAGGATGGCCCAAAGGAGGAACGCACAAAACTCAAGACAAAAAAGGGGTGCAAGTACAAACTAACAGATGCAGGTTGTCATAAGGTTGAGAATCATATGCTGGAGATGAAAGAAATACAGAGAAAGAGGGGGGTGAATATTTCCTGTATGGATAGCAGGCTGTGGCAAAAATACAAGGAGGAAGAAGACATACAGTTTTTTGCTGATTTTGAACTGCCCAACCCACAAACAAAGAGATCAGAGTGGGCTGTCTCAAGTTTCCAGCATCAGGATGGCAGGGAAAGCAACGGGAAATTCCCTGTACTATTCTTCTGTGTGGAAGCTGCTTGCAAATTCTGGAGAAGTTCTTTGTGCCTTCATACCTCCTCGGCCTGCCTTACTGCAGATGGGTGTGGCTGGAGCATGAAGGAATGTGTGTCTGCCTGAAAAGCTGAAAAGGGGGGTTGTGGGGGATTGTCTTGTGAAGTCAGTGAGACTTAATTTATGGCTTAATTTCAACTTGCCATGCCAAGAAATGTGCTGGAGAGATAGTGTTTCAGAGAGCTTCAATCAAGATTGGGACTTTTTAATTTGGACATTTTAATTGGACTAGAAAGAACAAAAGTTTGTGTGGACTTTAAAGAAGAATTATAAAACCTGACAGCCTTTTTAAGAAATTGTCTACCTGCTCATGCTAATGAGATTTGTACTGTATTTGAGTTACCATGCTATGTTGATTATAAGTTATTAATGCCTCTCTCACTTTTACACCAGTGAGAGAAGAAAAAATATAATGCCTCTTTCACTTTACATCCAGTGGGAGAAGAAGAAATTTAATGCCTTACTCATGTAATTGGGTAGTAAGAACTGCTTTCTAATATGCAACCAGACCTCCTTCATGTAAGGAAGAAAAAAAAAATGTTCATGTCTTGTTTATGCTTAAATGTTTTGCTTATTCTTTTGCAGGAGAAAGATCTGTCTTTGCTTATGTTATGTATTGTCTTATGAAACTGCATACCTTCAGAAGCACATGGCAGAGTTTCCAGTACTCTACACATGTAAATGGGTTTGTGATATTGCATTTGTGTTATATGTCACTCATGTTTCACGTTTAGTTACATGGTACTAGTAATAACAGGGCATGCTCCTGTTTCTTAGGGGAGTGTCTTCTTAAGCCATTGGTCATCTATTGGCAACAAGGGGATCCTGAGTGGAAGGATTCCTGCTCGAGCGATCCGCCCATGGAGAGAGAAGAAGGTTACTCAGCTCCAGGATGGTGGTTCACCAGTAAACTAAATGTGCTGACATTTGTTATTTTCTTTCTTACTGTGCTTCCAGCTGTAAGAACAATGCCTCATGGGGGCAACCCCAACTTTTGGATTCGTCATGCTAACTATATGTTTGAGGTTCATGGTAAGAATGCAACGTTATACTATGAGCATCCACTGGCAGTGTCTCAAATGGCCTTTCTTCCGGCATTGTTCAACACACCTGAGCTGGTTATTGGACATTTGCAACATCTTGATAGGTCTACACTCTTCTCTAATCCTCCAGAACAATTTAACAACACCCGCTGGCGAAGCATGACATTCAAGAAATACACTAAAGGACTTTGTTTCTGCTGTCATAGTTCTGGAGTCTGGAATAGTAAATGGAAATACTGGACTCAAGCGAAAAGGGTTTTGCAGAATGTAGGCAATTATACGGGTTGTGACGATTATTTTTGGCTATGGGGTAGTTATAACAGTTCTTATAAGCTTAATTATACCTTGTATAACACTACTATTGAAGATATATATGATGTGTTTCCTATGTTTACTCCTGATTATTCTGCTATAGATAGTGGTTCAATTTGCAATGGATGGCAAATCAAGGATCCCAACATGTGGTTCTTTTTTAATGGAGTTGCCACGAATTTCCATCCAGGACAATATCAATGTGCAGCATTGGGTTATTTTACCTTACCCGTACAAGTGCAAATGCCGCCTCAGGCACATGCACGGCGCCGGAGAGCTGCTGCCGGCCCGATGGGTTCTGGTTGCAATGATGAAGTGATAATCGATGTTCAGCTTTCTGATGGTAGCTCCTGGGGGAGAGCTATAGGGAGTGCTATCACTGGAGCACTCACCTTGGGATCATACCCAGGTGTCATTTCCCAGGAGAATAGAAGGTCCATTTTGGGACTCACCTGTAGGCTGGAGAAATCAATCAATGCCACAGGGAGGGTCATACGGGATCTTCAAATGGAAATCACTGAGCTTCATCAAGACCAAATGCAGGACAGACTGGCCATAGATTACCTGTTAGCAAAATCCGGAGGATTTTGTAAACTGGTCGGGAACCAGGGATGTCGGGTAAAATTCCAGGATCTGAATAATACTATTGAGAAAGAACTTCAGAATTTACAGGAGAGCATTACTAACAATGTACGCACTGATGTTAATCTCTTTGATTGGGTGACTTCTTGGTTGCCTGATTTATCTGTCCTTAGACAAGTTTTCTTTTATGGGTTTATTATTATTATCTGCTTTATACCTTTGTATTTTTGCATTACTTGTATTCCTAATCTTATTTCTATGTGTAACACATGTCCATTGCGTAGAAGGGAGACATCGAGTTTTGCACGACGGCAATTGTATTCAATGAGGTATCTTCCTTCGGAACAAAGTACCAGGAGTCAGGAGGGGTACGATGTCCAGGAGGACAGTGATGATGTATATGATGACATGCAGGGGTATGATTAGCCGTCCCTCTTTCAAATTTAAATGAAAAAGGAGGACATGTAGGAATTCATCTGGTTTCTGTCTTGCCTGTCCTCTGACACATTTTGTATACAAAAGCCTCTTTGCTTGCTATTCTCCTTATCTCTCTTTCTTTGGGTTCTGACACTTCTGATTGGCTGTAAGCACTCAGCTTTGTCTCTGTGAAGTTTCGTTTCTGGTATACAATGCTGGCTAGTTTCGTTTCTCTCTCTCACTGCCTAAATAAAGAAAAAGGCTTCAGTAGCATTTGACCAGCCAAGGACTGCAGAGTGCTTTCTCTCTGTCTCTCTGTTCCTCCCTACAAAAAGCCTAAGGAAGCAGGACTTCTTGGGACTGATTGTTATCTTAAAGATCTGAGGATAAAGAGCTGCTAATGAGGCTGACTGAATAAAGAAGATATCTTTACATGAAGCAGAATCCCATCAAGTGGCGCCCCGTCGTGAGGCCAATTGAATGAAATTCAAAGGAATGCTTTGAAAGCTGCTTCAATAATTAACACCTCATCGACCGGGAAGGTCTCATTCACCTACGACCAGGAAAGGTCTAATCGAGCGCTCGAGAATTACAACTAGGTGAGTGAAAATGGGGTGTGTTTTTTCTTCGCAAATGTATGAACTTTGTAAAGATATCTCAGATCTTTTGCATGAGAATGGGCGGAAGGCTAATGAACAGGAGATACAGAAACTGGCTAAAGCTATAGCAAAATTCTGTCCTTGGTTTAAATATGAAGGTCTGGACTTAACAGAGTGGAAACAGATCGGGAATGAATTGCAGAAGCATAAAGGGATTTCTAGATCAATATTATTTACTTGGGAGGAAGTGAGAGGCTGCCTTCAAAGACTTACTCCAAAAAATATTTTATTGTCTCAAAGACTTGATGGCCATCCCCTCCCACAGCTTTTGCCTTCAGAGAAAGGGGGGGCCATGGCAACCATGGCAGCCATGGCAACTGCTCCTCCATCATATGAGAAACAACAGACTCCTGATGGGGGTGGAGGTAGAAAAGAAGATGGGACATTATGTCCTGAATTGCAAAAATCAAGTGCTTTTAGCCCTACAAAAGACCTGTTCTCTGCTGCAATATTGCCAGCCGAGCATAAAAAACAGCTAGTGCCGGCTGATGGGGAACAAATGGCGGGGAACTCATCACAGATTGAAGTTGTTGATGCATGCAGAGTGGCAGAAAGCAAGGACTGTGTTTTAAAGAGCAGCTTAGGGGATCTCAGCCCCCCCGTGAATCAACCCTCATCACAAAAGCAGGAGAAGCTGAGTAGTAAATTTGATACCTCACGTTTGGGCAGGAAGATCCTACAGAAATGGAAGGATGGCCCAAAGGAGGAACGCACAAAACTCAAGACAAAAAAGGGGTGCAAGTACAAACTAACAGATGCAGGTTGTCATAAGGTTGAGAATCATATGCTGGAGATGAAAGAAATACAGAGAAAGAGGGGGGTGAATATTTCCTGTATGGATAGCAGGCTGTGGCAAAAATACAAGGAGGAAGAAGACATACAGTTTTTTGCTGATTTTGAACTGCCCAACCCACAAACAAAGAGATCAGAGTGGGCTGTCTCAAGTTTCCAGCATCAGGATGGCAGGGAAAGCAACGGGAAATTCCCTGTACTATTCTTCTGTGTGGAAGCTGCTTGCAAATTCTGGAGAAGTTCTTTGTGCCTTCATACCTCCTCGGCCTGCCTTACTGCAGATGGGTGTGGCTGGAGCATGAAGGAATGTGTGTCTGCCTGAAAAGCTGAAAAGGGGGGTTGTGGGGGATTGTCTTGTGAAGTCAGTGAGACTTAATTTATGGCTTAATTTCAACTTGCCATGCCAAGAAATGTGCTGGAGAGATAGTGTTTCAGAGAGCTTCAATCAAGATTGGGACTTTTTAATTTGGACATTTTAATTGGACTAGAAAGAACAAAAGTTTGTGTGGACTTTAAAGAAGAATTATAAAACCTGACAGCCTTTTTAAGAAATTGTCTACCTGCTCATGCTAATGAGATTTGTACTGTATTTGAGTTACCATGCTATGTTGATTATAAGTTATTAATGCCTCTCTCACTTTTACACCAGTGAGAGAAGAAAAAATATAATGCCTCTTTCACTTTACATCCAGTGGGAGAAGAAGAAATTTAATGCCTTACTCATGTAATTGGGTAGTAAGAACTGCTTTCTAATATGCAACCAGACCTCCTTCATGTAAGGAAGAAAAAAAAAATGTTCATGTCTTGTTTATGCTTAAATGTTTTGCTTATTCTTTTGCAGGAGAAAGATCTGTCTTTGCTTATGTTATGTATTGTCTTATGAAACTGCATACCTTCAGAAGCACATGGCAGAGTTTCCAGTACTCTACACATGTAAATGGGTTTGTGATATTGCATTTGTGTTATATGTCACTCATGTTTCACGTTTAGTTACATGGTACTAGTAATAACAGGGCATGCTCCTGTTTCTTAGGGGAGTGTCTTCTTAAGCCATTGGTCATCTATTGGCAACAAGGGGATCCTGAGTGGAAGGATTCCTGCTCGAGCGATCCGCCCATGGAGAGAGAAGAAGGTTACTCAGCTCCAGGATGGTGGTTCACCAGTAAACTAAATGTGCTGACATTTGTTATTTTCTTTCTTACTGTGCTTCCAGCTGTAAGAACAATGCCTCATGGGGGCAACCCCAACTTTTGGATTCGTCATGCTAACTATATGTTTGAGGTTCATGGTAAGAATGCAACGTTATACTATGAGCATCCACTGGCAGTGTCTCAAATGGCCTTTCTTCCGGCATTGTTCAACACACCTGAGCTGGTTATTGGACATTTGCAACATCTTGATAGGTCTACACTCTTCTCTAATCCTCCAGAACAATTTAACAACACCCGCTGGCGAAGCATGACATTCAAGAAATACACTAAAGGACTTTGTTTCTGCTGTCATAGTTCTGGAGTCTGGAATAGTAAATGGAAATACTGGACTCAAGCGAAAAGGGTTTTGCAGAATGTAGGCAATTATACGGGTTGTGACGATTATTTTTGGCTATGGGGTAGTTATAACAGTTCTTATAAGCTTAATTATACCTTGTATAACACTACTATTGAAGATATATATGATGTGTTTCCTATGTTTACTCCTGATTATTCTGCTATAGATAGTGGTTCAATTTGCAATGGATGGCAAATCAAGGATCCCAACATGTGGTTCTTTTTTAATGGAGTTGCCACGAATTTCCATCCAGGACAATATCAATGTGCAGCATTGGGTTATTTTACCTTACCCGTACAAGTGCAAATGCCGCCTCAGGCACATGCACGGCGCCGGAGAGCTGCTGCCGGCCCGATGGGTTCTGGTTGCAATGATGAAGTGATAATCGATGTTCAGCTTTCTGATGGTAGCTCCTGGGGGAGAGCTATAGGGAGTGCTATCACTGGAGCACTCACCTTGGGATCATACCCAGGTGTCATTTCCCAGGAGAATAGAAGGTCCATTTTGGGACTCACCTGTAGGCTGGAGAAATCAATCAATGCCACAGGGAGGGTCATACGGGATCTTCAAATGGAAATCACTGAGCTTCATCAAGACCAAATGCAGGACAGACTGGCCATAGATTACCTGTTAGCAAAATCCGGAGGATTTTGTAAACTGGTCGGGAACCAGGGATGTCGGGTAAAATTCCAGGATCTGAATAATACTATTGAGAAAGAACTTCAGAATTTACAGGAGAGCATTACTAACAATGTACGCACTGATGTTAATCTCTTTGATTGGGTGACTTCTTGGTTGCCTGATTTATCTGTCCTTAGACAAGTTTTCTTTTATGGGTTTATTATTATTATCTGCTTTATACCTTTGTATTTTTGCATTACTTGTATTCCTAATCTTATTTCTATGTGTAACACATGTCCATTGCGTAGAAGGGAGACATCGAGTTTTGCACGACGGCAATTGTATTCAATGAGGTATCTTCCTTCGGAACAAAGTACCAGGAGTCAGGAGGGGTACGATGTCCAGGAGGACAGTGATGATGTATATGATGACATGCAGGGGTATGATTAGCCGTCCCTCTTTCAAATTTAAATGAAAAAGGAGGACATGTAGGAATTCATCTGGTTTCTGTCTTGCCTGTCCTCTGACACATTTTGTATACAAAAGCCTCTTTGCTTGCTATTCTCCTTATCTCTCTTTCTTTGGGTTCTGACACTTCTGATTGGCTGTAAGCACTCAGCTTTGTCTCTGTGAAGTTTCGTTTCTGGTATACAATGCTGGCTAGTTTCGTTTCTCTCTCTCACTGCCTAAATAAAGAAAAAGGCTTCAGTAGCATTTGACCAGCCAAGGACTGCAGAGTGCTTTCTCTCTGTCTCTCTGTTCCTCCCTACAAAAAGCCTAAGGAAGCAGGACTTCTTGGGACTGATTGTTATCTTAAAGATCTGAGGATAAAGAGCTGCTAATGAGGCTGACTGAATAAAGAAGATATCTTTACATGAAGCAGAATCCCATCACTCCTGGTGTAGATCATGAGAAACTATGGGCTGTTTTGAAAGAAAAGGTTCTACTTCAACACTTGATTGGCCTGATGCATGACCGATATTGTGGATAAGAAGTTACCATTGGGACAGATTATGAAAAGACAGAATGGTTTACTATGGGAAAAGGTTCAGAGAAGGGTGCATTTTAACCACTTATATGTTTAATCCACACACAGACTATATCATACAGAAAGCCGGTGTGGGTTCAGATCAATTGGAAGTGAAAACAGGTGGAAGAAACATCATTTATTTAAGACTAGCAAGGGTTGCCCGGCGTTGCGGGCTTTTACCCCCGTGTGTTTTAATAAAAAATGAACCAATTTTATTTTTGCAATAGTTTTATATTGTGTTGGAAGGTTAAATTGTGTTAATTTTTTAAAAAAATTGCTTAGTCTGTAATTTTAATTTTTTAAATGTTTATTTATGTAAAATTTGTTTGGCTTGGCTGTTATTAACTGTGATCTGCTTTTTTGGGGTTTTTTTTGAGGATTAATAAAAGAAGGAAGTATGATATAATTTTTTCAAATTGTTTTATGTAAGCGAATAATGTTTTAGTTTGTTGGTTTTTTTTAATTAGTTGTACCGTAGGTAATAATTTTAATAATGTAAAAGTAAATTTTTTTTACATTCAATGTTTTTAAAATGTGTTTAGATGTTTTGAGTTTAAATTTGAGTTATAACTCAGCACAGGATTTTTAAAAATTTCTATTGTATTTTATTGACATATATTTGTGATTTGTGTGAAAGTGTGTTTAGTGTAATTTTTTTACTTGTTTTTATTGGTGTGACCTTTTGTGTCAAATTGTGAATTTGTGTTTTGTTTGGGGCTGTTGTGTGGTTTTGAATTGTTTTTGCTATTGTGGCCAGCAGGTGGTGCTGGTAGGGGTTATTGTATTTTGACTTTTTTTTCTCTCCTGGCCTCTGGGTGGAGCTTCTTCTGGTAAGTAGTGTCTTTCTTTATTCATTTCTTTTCCAGTCCTGGTGGAGGTAGCACCTGTTTTGGTAAGTTTACTTGTTTTCTTTCTTTTGTGTGTGTGTTTGGGGGGGTGGAGGGGGGGTTGGAATTTGTATTTTTTGTCTTTTTGTTTTGTTTTTGATTGTGTCTTTGTTTACTTCGTATTGTTTTTGGTGTTTTTTTATTTTTGGATGTTTTTGAGTGTTTTTAGTAATTTTTAAAAAAACTTTTATTTGGTGGTGGGGAAGGTGGGCATGGTCATTGGGGGTTAGGAAGGGTGGGTTAGGTGGTGGGGAGGGGGCATGGTCGTTGGGGGTTAGGAAGGGTGGGCTTGGTGGTGGGGAGAGTGGCATGGTCTTTGGGGGTTAGGAAGGGTGGGCTAGGTGGTAGGGAGGGGCATGGTCGTTGGGGGTTAGGAAGGGGGGGCTAGGTGGTAGGGAGGGGGCATTGTCGTTGGGGGTTAGGAAGGGTGGGCTAGGTGGTAGGGAGGGGGCATGGTCATTGGGGGTTAGGAAGGGTGGGTTAGGTGGTGGGTAGGGGGCATGGTCGTTGGGGGTTAGGAAGGGTGGGTTAGGTGGTGGGGAGGGGGCATGGTCGTTGGGGTTAGGAAGGGTGGGCTAGGTGGTAGGGAGGGGGCATGGTCGTTGGGGGTTAGGAAGGGTGGGCTTGGTGGTGGGGAGAGGGGCATGGTCTTTGGGGGTTAGGAAGTGGGGGTAGGGGGGGCGTGGTCATTGGGGTTAGGAAGGGTGGGTTCGGTGGTGGGGAGGGGGGCTTTAGTGTGTTATGGTGCTTTGATTGTGTGAATTCGTGAAAGTAGATCGGGTTTCCCCTTTAATATCAGTGGGTGGTGGTTGTGACCCCCCTCTCCGCTGACTACCCTAGGGTTGGGATGTTTGTGGGGAGAAAAGGTGTATATTGCCCCAACACTTCTGGACCCACAGGAACAGGCAGAGAGGATCGATTCCCCCACCACCCCTCCTTAAAACAACTCCATTTTTAAAGAGAAGAAAAGACGGAGTTGTTTTAAGGAGGGGTGGTGGGGGTTCGATCCTCTCTGCCTGTTCCTGTGGGTCCAGACGTGTTTGGGCAATATAGACCTTTTGTCCCCACAAACCTCCCAACCCTAGGGTAGGCAGCGGAGAGGGGGATTGCAACCCCCCACCCACTGATGTTAAAGGGGAAACTCCAGTCGGGACCTTCAGGCGCTGTTGGTGAGGGAAAGAAAGCCAGCTGGTTTTTGCTTGGGTGTGAAGCGGTGAGTTGTTTTTCGTTGGGGGTTAGGAAGGGTGGGCTAGGTTGTGGGGAGGGGTGGCATGGTTGTTGGGGTTAGGAAGGGTGGGCTCGGTGGTGGGGAGGGGGGGCATGGTAATTGGGGGTTAGGAAGGGTGGGCTAGGTGGTGGGGAGGGGTGCTTTAGTGTGTTATGGTGCTTTGTTTGTGTTGAGTCGTGAAAGTAGATCGGGTTTCCCTTTTAATATCAGTGGGTGGGGGTTGCGATCCCCCTCTCGGCTGGCTTCCCTAGTGTTGGGAGGTTTGGGGGGAGAAAAGGGGTATATTTCCCCCACACTTCTGGAAACAAAAGATCAGGCAGAGAGGATCGATCCCCCACCCCCCCTCCTTAAAACAACTCCGTTTTTAAAGAGAGGAAAAGACGGAGTTTTTTAAGGAGGGGTGGTGGGGGATCTCTGCCTCATCTTTTGTTTCCAGATGGGTTGGGGCAATATAGTCCTTTTATCCCCACAAACCTCCCAACACTAGGGTAGGCAGCGGAGAGGGGGATCGCCACCCCCTCCCACTGATGTTAAAGGGGAAACTGCATTCGGGAGCTTCAGGCGCCGCAGGTGAGTAAAAGAAAGCCGGCTGGTGTTTGCTTGCCTGTGAGCTGTTTTTCTTTTTAATTTTCCGGGCGCCGTTTTCCTCAGCGTTCTGCGTGGGCGCGCAGGGCGCTGGGGCTTGTAGTTATCGGTTGGTGCTTTGTGTTTTTGCTGGGTTTTTTAAAAATGCGTTTGTTTCGATTGGCTGCGGCGCATCTCCGAACGCTGCGCCGTGCGAGAGCCTCTCAGCGTGATTGGCTCTGGCGCAGCGCAGCGCAAGGAATGTTGTGAAGTGAAGTTCTTTCCCTTTCTTGCCATTTGTGGGGCTGAGGCCCCCGTGCCGGATTTTTAAATCCTTCGTTGACCTGCGTAGGCAATTCGGCCGTGCGCACGAAGGGTGGGTGCGGGTCAGTAGGGCGACGCATAGCAACCTATAGCCAGTTCCAATGGTGAACACTTGGTTTTATAGGTTAAGATATGCAGATGGACCATCTTACTGGCAGAAAACAACAATGAGCTGAAATTATTTTTAGTGAAAGAAGAAAGTGTCAAAGCAGAACTGCAGTGAACATTAAGAAGATTAAAATCATGACTATAGAAGAACTTTGGAATTTTAATGTTTACAACAAACAAACTGAAATAGTGAAAGATTTTGTAAACCTTGGTTCCATCACCAATCAAATTAGACTGCAGCCAAGGAATCAGAAGAAGATGGAGATTTAGAAGAGCAGTAGCAAAGGAATTAGAAAAGATAATCAAATGCAAGGATGTGTCACGTGAGACTTAGATCATCCACACTCATGTACTCCTGAACAGTATGTGTAGATGTGAAAAGAAAACTGAGAGAAAGGAAAATGACTTAAAATATGATGCTGTAGGAGAGATTTATGGGTCCCCTGGACTAACAGAAAAAAGAAAAAGTAGGTCCTAGAACCATGATGGCGAACCGACACTCTAGGTGTTCTTGGACTTCAATTCCCAGAAGCCCAAGTCAGCACTGCTGCTGATCAGGGCTTCTGGGAATTGAAGTTCAAGAACAGCTGGCATGCCAACGTTCACCATCACTGTCCTAGAGTAAATCAAACCTGAAATATCTCCAGAGACAAACATGATGAAACGGTGACTGTCCTACTGTTGGAAACTCTTTAGAAAGCAAGATTCTCTGGAAATGACAATAATGTAGGGAAATGTGGAAGGCAGCAGGAAAAGAGAAAGACCAAATATGAGATGGTCTGACTGCCTAAAGCAGTGTTTCCCAACCTTTGGTTTTTGGACTTCAATTTTCAGAAGCCTAAGACAATTCCCAAAGCACTGATCAGCCAATGTACTGACTTAGGCTTCAGTGAATTGAAGTCTCCCTGTGGGGTCTGGGCCCCACGTTGGGAACCACTGGCTTAAAGGTAGCCAAGGATTGAGTTTTCAAGAGCTGAACAGGGATGTTGAGGACAAGACAACACTATTTATGGTTCATCGTGTCAGATGCACCACCAGCATATAATAACATACAAAGCTAAAATTAACATACCTAAAAATAGAATTAAAAGGACTAGATAACACCCACCCAATATCAGGCCACATCAGCAGCATTTCCTCTTGCCAACAGGCCCTCCTCATTGCACGTTGAGGGGCATGTTGTGCATTGTATCATACAGGAGAAAGTTTGTACTTCTCTGCATTCACACAGGGTTGCCATGGATCAGAGATAACTTGATTACATGTAACAACAAGAAGATAGAAAGCAAGCAATAGTGTGTATATTTCTGGTTTTTACTATTGTATACTGCCCAGAGTGGGAAAATATCCCAGATGAGTAGTATAGAAATTTAATAAATAAATAAACAGTTCTGCAGTATGTAAAGGGGAGATGTTTTACATAGTTTATGTTGGAACTATGACCTCTGGCATTTACCGTAGATTATAATTGGTTGTCAAGCTTGAGTACGTCAAGGTAGAAATGAGACATTTGGAATTTGTAACTATTTTTGTAAGCTTTATTTCCATATAAAATGCAACACAATCTTTCAAGTAAATCAAATCAGAGATGAACTGATTTGCTAGTAGTAAGAGGATATGTGCCTAGCAAATAATACCAAGTCTTATGGATTTATGGAGCAGATTGCTGCATATAACATTTGATTTACCTTTAAAAAAATAAAAACAATTCTTATCCAACTTCTTAAAGACTTTAACTTTCTGTTCATCTCTGTAGGATCAAAGTCACTGAAAACTTTGGAATACTATTTTATAAAAAAAAGTTTAAAAGAAGAATTTGCATTTTATTTGTGAAGTGTAGATTAAAAACATTACCTAGATAGACTGTAGGTTTTCTCATGTTTGGGTACATAAGCTATCAGTATAGGAGAGGGGTAAACAGAAAGAGCCTCCTCGAAGATTGTTGTATTTTTGAACAACAATCGGACCTACCCTGGTAACGGCAACCTTGCATTGCCGGCTAATCTTTCTCATACTAGGTCAGGCAAAAGGAACTGCTGAATGAACTCACCTAAAGGTGCCTTCATTTTGCCAGCTTCGTGTCTGGCTTAGACACGGAAGAAGAAAAAGAAATTGGAGAGAAATTGGAAAGTGTGGATAAAATAGCCTAGTTCTTAACTGATATCCTTGAAATGTTTGTGTTTCTGCTAGCCAATGGTAAAGGTAGCCCATTATTGGTGAGATTTTGCAGATGGTGGTATACTGTGTGCCACTTGAAAAATGCACTCACAGATGCTTCATGTTGCCTGTAAAACTTTCACTCATGAGTACTGAATTTGCCCTTTTACTTTAAAACCATGTGTTGTAATAGTCTTTCTTTAGGAAAAAGGAATCATATCATTTTCTTCCAATATTAATTCTAGTTCTAACCCACTCTATTTCTTTCTTTTCTTCCTTCAAAGAAAGAGAAAGAAGTTGTTCTCTGCTTGATACAACAAGCCTGTTCCCTACCCAAAATAATATCTGTCTTACATATATGTATTCACAGCACAAGAAGCTCCATGGGGTCTCACTCAAAATGTTGTTTTAAGAGGATAGGTGATCAAGGGAGAAAACAAGAAGCAAAGAAATTATCAGAGCTATTTCCTTCTACCGTCAGATTTTCATGCTCTGTTCTATTCTGAGAACTGCTCAGTGGGAGAACTGCTGTCAGTTTTTAGAGTTTTGTAACAGCAACTTTCCTCTGCGGAGGAAATGAAGATCTCTGACAGGTTAGACACTGAGGCTGCTAATTATGGTTGTTCTTTTTACAGTGTACATGAAACTTGGGGCATGTAGGAAAATGCAGTTTTATTCCAAGTTTACAGGGGCCCAATCCTGAACACATTTGCAGCCACGTTTGACTGCATTTTAACTGGGCTGAAAATATGTCTGACACAGAACTCAACACAATTTATGGTTCATTTCAGCTTTGGCAGAATGGCATGAATGTCAAGGTAGCTCCTGCAAGACATTGCTATTTCCTGGCTTAGGAACAAGAAGAAATGATAGTTAAGTTGCTGTCTTCAATAATAAATCTTATAAGAAAAACTTCTGATAGAAACATAAGTATTTTTCTGTACTAGAACCCATTATCATTGCTATTTGGCAGGATTGGATGCAGGTAGAAATACACAGAGGTTTCTCTCTTTCTTTTTTAAAGGCTATTTTATGCTTTGTGTAATAGTTTCCTAAAGAAGATAAATTGACTTTGTTTTTGAGCTGAAAATAATAGGTTTATAGCAGGGGTTCCCAAACCTTTTGTACTGTGGGCCAGTCACGTGGTTGAGCGGGCTGGTAACATGGTTCCTCCCACCAGAAATGGAAGTTAAATGTGCCCGTGAATGCACAAAACACTGTCATAAATGCACCCACAGTTGTCGTAAACACATTTATTTACGGTAGCGTTTCGTGCATATGCAGGTATGTTTTACTTCCACTTCCAGGAGTGGCACAGGCGGTGTGGGCCAGATGATTTTGGTGTTGTTGGCTGGATCCAGCCCACAGGCCATAGTTTGGCCACCCCCGGTCTATAGGAAGCTCTACCTTGGTTAGCACAGATGTGCATAGTCTGAGGGAGAGTCTAAATTGTAATCATGTTCAATCCTGTTACAGTCATTAGCAGCAATGCCCCAGCTCCACCGTCGGGAAGCCAGGGGCATTCCATCTCCCCCGGCGTCTTTGGACCCCGCCCACCCCCCTGGAGGACTTAAGGGCTGCGGGGCTGGCAGGACTTCCAACGCCGCCCCAGCTCCACCGCCGGGAAGCCTGCGCAGCGCCAGATGCCGGGGGCATTCCATCTCCCCCGGCGACTTTGGACCCCGCCCACCCCCCTGGAGGACTTAAGGGCTGCGGGGCTGGCAGGACTTCCAACGCTGCCCCAGCTCCACCGTCGGGAAGCCTGCGCAGCGCCAGACGCCGGGGGCATTCCATCTCCCCCGGCGTCTTTGGACCCCACCCACCCCCCTGGAGGACTTAAGGGCTGCGGGGCTGGCAGGACTTCCAACGCTGCCCCAGCTCCACCGTCGGGAAGCCTGCGCAGCGCCAGATGCTGGGGGCATTCCATCTCCCCCGGCGTCTTTGGACCCCGCCCACCCCCCTGGAGGGCTTAAGGGCTGCGGGGCTGGCAGGACTTCCAACGCTGCCCCAGCTCCACCGTCGGGAAGCCTGCGCAGCGCCAGACGCCGGGGGCATTCCATCTCCCCCGGCATCTTTGGACCCCGCCCACCCCCCTGGATGACTTAAGGGCTGCGGGGCTGGCAGGACTTCCAACGCAGCCCCAGCTCCACTGTCGGGAAGCCTGCGCAGCGCCAGATGCCGGGGGCATTCCATCTCCCCCGGCGTCTTTGGACCCCGCCCACCCCCCTGGAGGACTTAAGGGCTGCGGGGCTGGCAGGACTTCCAATGCCGACCCAGCTCCACCGTCGGGAAGCCTGCGCAGCGCCAGACGCCAGGGGCATTCCATCTCCCCCGGCGTCTTTGGACCCCGCCCACCCCCCTGGAGGACTTAAGGGCTGCAGGGCTGGCAGGACTTCCAACGCCGTCCCAGCTCCACCATCGGGAAGCCTGCGCAGCGCCAGATGCCGGAGGCATTCCTTCTCCCCCGGCGTCTTTGGACCCCGCCCACCCCCCTGGAGGACTTAAGGGCTGTGGGGCTGGCAGGACTTCCAATGCCGCCCCAGCTCCACCGTCGGGAAGCCTGCGCAGCGCCAGACGCCGGGGGCATTCCATCTTCCCCGGCGTCTTTGGACCCCACCCACCGCCAGGGAGGTCATATTCATTGTTGTTCTCTCTTCTTCTCTGGGACTTCATGTTTTGTTATTTTTGCTTTTGACATTGTATTGTAGTGCATATTTTATTTATATTTTGTTGTAACTGAATGGTATTTTGTGTAGTCTGAAATTTTGTAACTGTATTTCTGGAGATGTGTGTATTGTATTATTATTATTATTATTATGCATTTATTGTCTGCCATGTAAACCACCCTGAGTCGGGTTGTACCTGAGTGGGCGGTATATAAGTACGAAAAATTAAATTTTAAAATTAAATGCTGATAGTGACAGATTCTCTTTATTGTTAGAGTAAGTTAATGTTCACAATTTTTATTAAGGAAAACACAGCTTTTTGAACAAAATATTGTTGTAATAAAAACAAATCCATTATTCTATTATTTAGGTTTTCATGGTTCTTTTGTGTCCCAATCAAATCCTGGACTACCAAAATGAAGCCACTTCTTGGCTTTGTCATTGGCCAAACTTGAGTCCTCATTTGTATATCTTTCTGGTAGTAATCTGCAGAATAGCAAATGAGCTGGATTCTGTATCTCTACATTCAAAGCACATGATGTTGTCTGCCAGCAGCCCCCAATTTAGCATGTTGGTCTTACCTTTAGGCACTCCAACCCTTAGCCTATTCATGGTCTTACAAGTGACATAGGTCAAGCCAAGTTCCTCAGCCATATCCTTCTTTAATTTTATTCTTTGTTCAATGAGCTCCTTCTTCCATCTTCTAATTTGATTTTGCTCTTACGCACCATCAAGAATGTTTGTTCTTGCCATAAAGCTCTTCCTGGATCTGAGCCGGTGGTCCTGAGGCTCATAGCTGTTCAGAGGATGTCAAGGGCCATTCTCTTGCTCTTTTCATGGTGATCCACTAAACCGTCTACATTATTGGGAGGGGAGGTTGGACTAGATGACTTTTGATACTCCTTTTAATGCTACAGGTGTATGGCAACTGCTGGATGTGAAATGAATCCCAAACAGCAAGGTTGCCCAAAATTGTCACAGGTAGAAGAACTGGTAAATCAGAAGGAGTTGTGAATTATTTGAGATATAAACAGACATTAACTAATCACCTATCTATTCCCAGATTAACCATTACATTCAGATATGTGTTGTCTATATGTTTTTGCTGTTATTTATTATCTTTGCATAGTCTAATCAGCTTATCTTTTGTCCTGTTTGTAGCCCTTCCAAAACATTCTTGAGTGACAGTGTTTTGCGCATTCACGGGCACATTTAACTTCAACTTCTGGTGGGAGGAACCATGTTACCGGCCTGCTTAATCACAGTTAAAGCAGCTTTAGAAATGGATATCAGAGAGTAAATAAAACAAAACAAATAGACAAAAGATGTTATGGCACTTTAAAGACTAACTGCTGTTTTTTAATGATAGCTTTCGTGAACTATATTTAGAAATATTTAGAAACGAAAACTCTGTCTTCCAGCCCCATCTCCTTTCTGGACTAACTCCCACCTCCTGTTTTTAATGGATTTGTCATTGATGGACTTCTTGTCTTGATCTACAATGAAGTAAAATAGCCTGTATTCTTTTTTGCTTCAAAACAGGTACAGTCTTCAAGCAAAATCCTGGATGGGATGTGTTCTTGTGATATAAAGCAGTTTGAAAATATTGCTTGGCCTTCAGTGGAAGAACAAAAAAAGGAAAACCTGTACATCACCTGGTGCTCTTCCAAACATGCCTTTGAAAAATCCAGTGAGTTTTTGATTTCTTGCCTTTGTTACGGATATAACGGCAACATGCTGCTTACTGTAGGTTGCGTGAAACATATCATTCCACCCAACAATGACCTCTAGTTTGCCATTGCACAAGTTGGAGATTGGCCTAGTTGCCTCAGGAAAGAGTTATGCTTGTGGAAGGAGAAACCTTCATGTGTGGATTCTTGACGAATCCTCCTGGGCACAAAAGGGAGTTGTAGCACACATGGGAACGAGGCAAGAGGATTTTATAAAGTACTGTATAGTTCTTTCCTTTTTTCTGGTTAAAACAATTTTCTATTGAGACAAATGAATAGGGGAAAAGGTTTCATTTTTAAAACCTGCTGCATTCAATAACATCTAAAGCCCACTAGCAGTCTACTAATTCTGTTTTTAAAATGTAACTCGTATCATGGCGGGATCTCGCAGTTAAAATCTTTTGGCTTTTTGTTTTCCTTCACTCTGCCTTCAGAATTTATTACAGGTGTCAGCATTTTTCTTAGCTCAAAGGTAAGTTCAGGATTCTAACGGGACTCTCCTGCATGGATAAAAGATTTATGCCTGCTAATTCCCATTCATGTTAATAACGATTATGCCTTGCCAGTGTTGATCTTCTCTCCAGTCATGTTTCCTCTTTAAATTTTAGGGATAAGGCTGAAATTTATTTATCAGCATAGATTAGAACAGGAGTTCTCAACCTTTTGTTAAGCAGAGGGGTGGGACACGCTCCCTTAGAGACAGCTTTGGGAGCTGGGTGGCCATTTTGCCCTTCCTCTACCACATGCCACTTCCTGGTGTGGTGGAGACGGTGGGGGCCCACATGAAATGGTGCCGCGGGCTGCTGGTTGAGAATCCCTGGATTTAGAACTACACACCAGAGAAAGGCACTTCATTTGAGAAGTCCTGTTTGTTTCAACAGCATGCTGTAGTGAAGAATAATATCCATATTAGGAAATATAGGATAAGGATGTTTTTCTTTTCTTTTCTATCAAGCATAAAGGCCAAGGTGGGCAACCAGCAGCTTACAGAGCTATGGAAAATTCTTACAGGAGCCCTGGTGGCACCTGCTGTTCTGCAACCAAATGGTTGTGAGTTCGATCCTGACCAGGGCTCAAGGCTGACTCAGCCTTCCATCCTTCCAAGGTTGGTAAAATGAGTACCCAACATGTTGGGGGTAAGATGCTAATTAACTTGTGAACCACCCAGAGAGTGTACTATGTACTACAGGGAGGTAATAGAAGTGTGATTGCTTTGCTTTTGCTTTACAGTGGTCAGGTGTTTTATCCACTGTATTCTGTAGCTGCAGTAGCTTACTTCAGAACCACAGATAAAATCGTTGTTTTGTTGCTTTGAGCTGCTTGTTTAAAGCCATCATTTTAAATCCCAGTCTTGAATACCACAAATGTTTTTACCTGCAAATCTAGTGTACATTGTTGTTTGTACTGGTGCATAGGGACAGATTATGTGGCCAGTGGCTTGAATATTAGCTATTTCAAACATAGATGCCCCCCCTTATTCGCCAGCTTTTCCTTCTGCCTCTTTCCCACTGCAGCCCTCTGTGCTGATCCTCTGAAAATAACCCCCCCCCCCCCCCCCCAATTCCTGTCCTGTTTCACTGGAGCCTTAGGAGATGTTCAGGCATCCTTTTATAGAAATAGGATTTATTTCCATTGATGGTAATGATTGTAAGCCTGTAAGCTTTTGTTTGCTTAAGTGCAACTAATTACTCAGTTTCATTTTCTACTTAAGGCTGAGAAGTTTTTATTCAGATGAAAAGTTATGACCTACAAACAGTATAGCAGCATGGTTCAAAATAAAACAAAAAGGCAACATTTCTAAAATATCATTTTGACAAAATCCTCCTTTGAATACATGCACTCTGTCAATGGGAAGATTTTGTCCCAGTGGAGCTTTTCTCCTAGCTGAAGTATGGATGAAGCTGTCTTCCTTCATTCTCCCTTCCCAATGCTACCCTTTGTGTCCCCAGAAAAATCTACTCCAGAAGATGAGGGAACCCTCTGGAACCGTGATAGAGGGAATAGCAAAAAATGTTTCTCTCCTTCTTTCAGTTAGCAGGAGCATATCCAGTGTTGAATTCCACTGGTAGAATAAAAATTCTGTATCCAGCCTACTGTATATACACTGGAACTTCGGTTAACGTAATTAATGTGTTCTCCGGGACGTTTCTTACAGTGGAAATTACTTTAACCGAACTTCCCATAGGAATGCATTGAATTCAGTTTCCATAGGAATGCACTGAACACCAAATAAATTAACCTAAACACGGTTTCCCATAGTAATGCATTGAAAACCAATTAATCCGTTCTGGGAAAAAATTGCATAAACTGAGCCATTATTTTCTATGGATTTCCTTTTGTTATGCAATTTTTATGTTAACCGAGCTGTTTGTTAACCAAGGTTCCACTGTAGTTTCTTTTTATTAATTACAAGAAATACTAGGTTTCCCTTGCTCGAAAGCCAGTCGTATCCAACTCTAGGGTTCAGTGCTCATCTCTGTTTCAAAGCTGAAGAGCCAGCTCTGCCTGCTTCTGCAGACGTTTCCGTGGTCATGTGACAGGCATGACTAGACACTGTAGCGCATGGAACGCTGTTACCTTCCCACTGAAGTGGTCCCTATTTATCTACTTGCAATTTCTTGCTTTCGAACTGCTAAGTTGGCAGGAGCTGGGACAAAAACGGGAGCTCATTCCGTCCTGCAGTACTCGGAAATCGAACTGCTGACCTTCCGCCTTCCAGTCAGCATCTTAGCCACTTGAGCCACTGCAGTCCCCCAAGAAATACTATATACCATAAAATAAACATACAAATCACAAAATTAACACCAATAATAGCAAAAACAACAACAAAAGAGAAAAAAAATTATATAACCTAATATGTGCTATCACTACCAATGGGACTCTATGTACTTTCAATTCATTATTAATATATAACATTTCTTTTATAAATTTGTCACCTCTTTTCAAAAGGATGCATATTCTTTTCTTACTCCTTTCGCTTTCACTAGAACATACTCAATAATTCACCTCAAATATCTTTAAAATCATTCTTTTTTATAATCCCTGATTTATCTTTAAATCACATGTTAGTATTTGGTTTATTGCTATATTCCATGATTCTTTAAACCAGACATCCAGGTAAAATATAGTTTCTGCAGGTTTAAAATGCTGGATTTGAACGAGTATGTTGTGTAAATAAGAATCTTTGCGCACCTCATACTCAAAATACTCATTATACTGACTCAAAATACATTAGCAGAGAGTCAGTGTGACATAGTTCCTAGTCACTAACTGAGTACAGCATTTTTTAAAATATTGCAATAGCATTGATGATTGTTTTAAACCTTATTCTTTTTATATATAGAACAATGAAAAAGCAATACTTTTTCTTTCAAGAGTTATGGATAATAACTATTATTATGTTATTTAAGTTAAGTTTACATTAGTAACTTTTTGTTTTATTGTTGTTAATACTACGTTTTGCCAATGTAATCTTACATTTTAACTTTTTTGGAGGTGAGACTGTTGAATGCTCAGGGAAGTCTCCCAAAGGTTACCAGTGGATATCAGGCATCAACGCTTATGTTAGTCCATCGGAAGGAGGAAATGTGCTAGAATCTGCTAAAGGTGTCTTCTCATCATTGCAAGGTAGTTTATTTTATCTTTAATAATATATTGTCATGTATGGAAAAAAGGTAGTTTTAATTTGGATTGCAACTTTAAAACAAGAACCATTGTAATTTAATTAATGAAGAGCATTGATTTTTATACTTTGCAGTTTGTTTAAGCAGCAGAAAAGGAAGTTAAGTTATTTTAAGAGAGTAAGGAATTTAGTTTCCTTTAAGAAGCTGGACTGATTACTTACAAGCAGTATATACTGTATAGCTGCAGTTGCTTCCAATCTTCCCCATAACTTACCAGCTAGCTGAGAGCATCTTGCTTTTTCTTGTTTTTAGACTTTATCCAGTTATCACATGCAACTATTTTTCCCCTTGCTCAAAGCACCTCCACGCTGGGGAATGAGGAACATGTGGCCCTCCAGACATGAGTCTGGAACTTTTCTCATCCCTTAGGACAGCATTTCCCAAACTTTCATTTGTGGACTTCAATTCCCAGAAGCCTAAGTCAATTCCCCAAAGCACTGATTAGCCAATGTAAAGACTTAGGCTTCTGGGAATTGAAGTCCACCAGTATTCTGCAGAACATAGTTTGGGAAATGCTGCCTTAGGATATGGTGTTGAAAGAGCTGCAGTTCAACAGCTGAGTACTAATCAAAGTATCTTTGGGGTGGGGGTAGGGGGGAAGAGAGACAGGCTAAAGAAACTGTAGCTGTAAAACCCTTGTATTGGGAAGAAGGAAGAGAACAGAGATAGGAGATGGCAATAAATGACAGGAGATGGTACAAGAGGGAGGAAGCCATGAAACAACCTACGTATCCCACTATATCATACCTGTTAAGTATCCTGTATTGGCCAGGATTTCCCGTATTTTAGCGCTCGTTCCTCCCCTTTCCCACCGCCGTCCCGTATTTTGAACGGCGAGGAAAGGGGTTACTGTGCATGCGCGCCCATTGCAAAGGGGTTCTGTGCATGCGCAAAGGGGTTACTGAGCACATGCGCAGTAATTTCCCATATTTTCCGGAGCTGCGCTTGACGGGTATGCAATATATGCCCCATTATTACAAACATTTAAATTGATTTTAAAAGTGAACACTAAACAAGACAGTCAAGAAGACTAGTGATGGTATACAGTCATTTAAAGTTGTCCTAAACATGGTTATATTCTTGGGCTAGTTTGGGCACATATTCTTTTTTGTTAAAAGTTGTTGCACTGCCCTGAAAATGTTCATTCGTTTTCAAGAGGGAAGGCAGTGGGCGGGCTCCAGCAACAAATGTCTACAGAGATTCCTTAACTGATGGCAATTTGGTTCAAAAAATGTCACCATTTGGATAACTGCTCAACAGGATTTCAACTACTTTTTAGTAGCAAGAGCTTTCAGACTATTAGACTGATTTCTGAAACATTGTAATAAGGTTTTCTTTCTTGTTTTGTTTATGTAAAATTGGAACTTGTTTTCCTATTTGTCCTTTTGATTTGCACCCCCTGTTGCATATGCTTTTTGCTCGCTGAATGTCCTTTATCATCATAATTTTAAATTAAGTTATCTGGAAAGCTGTTGCTGTGGTGCATTTTAGCATGTAGGATTAGGTCAGTAGCTTGAAATTTCATTTAAGTGCTTAATGCAAGGTGAGAATTGCCATCTTGGGAATTGTGGTAGCTGGGTTTCTTACTATCAGACCCTTACAAGATATTGACATATAAAACAAAATGTTTCCAATTTTTCCTGCATCTTTTCTCATTTTCACACTTTTAAATAAAGAAATGTTTATGCAGACATCTTTTTCATTCATAAAAATGGAAATTGCTCTCAGAGGCAGCAATGGGCAAGCTTGTATTCCTGCTCACGAATACTTTTGATATATTGGGTCGTAAAATCCCAACGTTTGGCTTGTGCAGCTGAGTTCATGACTGAATACAGAATGATAAGAAAGCAGGAGTGATTTTGCAAAGTGAAAAGCCTCATTCTTTCTAAAGGGCCCTTAAGCTAGTTCTTAACGACCTGGAAATCAGCAAGGAGGATGTAATCAGACTTGTAGAGAAAGGCATCAGTGTTCTACCTAGATCTTTTGGGTATTAAATGGAAATTGAGGCAATAAGGCTCTGTAATATTTGCTTGGTTCTTGTCATATTTCCATGGGCCACAGCCAATCCAAATACTGTACAGTACATCTTCGCCATTCTTTTTAATAGAATTAAATGAAAAGTAGTGGTTGTGGTTTTGGCCTGATATTCTACAAGCTTGTTGCTTTTGGCAGATTACCTGCCTTTAGAGTATTGTTTTCCATTTTTGGCAGACATTTAGCATTTGGGCCTCAGGTAGTACTTGCAGTTCCTGTGGGAATCTGTTTTTGCTTTCTGACCCGGGAGTGGAGATACTGAAAGGAATTAAGGTCCTGTCATCTTTAAAAAGAGCACACACCTAACAGGATAGGTTTCTTTGCCAGAAACATTCTTAGACTATTCAGGTGTAACCTTTTCCTAGAAAGTCTGTACCTGCTGTTCATTTTTTTTCTTCCATCCTGTTCTTTTTTTTTAATGGCATAAAATTGAAGAAAGAAAAAGCCTTGCTGTAAGGCTTTTGTTTTAGTACTTCTGAACAAGCATGTGGTTTGCCAAATGGAAATCTGCTAATTGAATGCAAAACACACACAATAGACCTGACTCTTGATATTAAGGCTGCAAGCCTTTTAGTTTATCAAAGTTTCTCAAGACAACACTGCTAGCCTTCTTTCTGATTTTATATACTGCAGCATTTAAAAATTGAATAGTGTTGGTGTAATAGACAAATCAAGGGACTTATAGTACTCCAAATACAGTTTTAAAGGCATTTAATGCCAAACATGTTGCAATCACATTTGTAAGATGAACATACTTCTCTTAAATGTAGCTTAGTTTCTCTTTGTTCCTATCAGAGCTTTGCACAGTTCACAATTATGGTTGTACTAGTGAAACCTTGTATAACAAAGGGCTCTTGTAGCAAAAAACAAAACAAAACTCACATAATGAAAGGAAATAAAAATAGCGCCTCGCATAATGAAAACTTCCATTATGTGAAAATAGCGTCCCTATGGGGAAAGTTTGTATAACAAAAATTCCTATGGGAAAATCCTCATAGTGAAAATTGTATTGTTATGTGAGTTACCCCATGGAAATTTTCATCATACTGTATGAGTTTTCCCATAGGAATTTTCATTATACAATTTTTTCCTGTATTTTTAATGAAAAAATCACATAGTGGACAACCTTGTGGAATGGATTATTTCCGTGATATGCGTTTTCACTGTATATGAAATATATGTAAAAATTCAAAACAAAATGTTAAAATAATTAAGCTATTTTGATCAGGAGTGGGCTATTTCAATCACATTATCACAGCCATTTACTATATACTCTTTTGTGCATGTACAGTAGTAGGGCATAAATTGCATACACGTAAATTGATTGGAATTCTCCAAGTTTACAGAAGATTTGTCCTGTATCCAAGTAACCCCATTTTACTCGATTATTCTTTTATCTTCCTTTTTCACTTCAAAGTCTATTAAATGACCTCCAGGTAGTCCAGTCAGAATCTTGCCCTGCTGGGAGACACTTTTTCACATTTACCTATTTAGCCTAGTCTAGGGGTCAGCAAACATGGCTCTACAGATGTTCTTGGGCTTCAATTCCCAGAAACCCTGATCAATACTGGCAATATTCCTTCCATTCACAATTCTTTGCCTTCAGTTCCTTATGTTTGTAATTCATTGTGATTGCTTCACCTCAGAACATATAAGAATGTCATGTTATACAAAAGTGTTTTGGAAAGTAGAAACAATATCACTGGCAATGCAGTATATCAAATTCAGGCACTGTATTATTTTCATAACACCCTAATAAGATTACTGCAGTTTGAGAAAGGGCTCAGTTGACCTAGGAGAGTGTTACGCTGTTCTTTATTTTTCTTGAGGAGATTTTTTTTATATATGTCATTCTGTACAACTGTAGTGTTATCTGTCTTTAAGATCTGTATTATTTTTTTCTCATGCAGCTCATCTGAACTCAAAGGGATTGGAATGGACAGATATTGTATTGGTCCATCTATATATGAAGAACATAAAAGATTTTGAGGTGATAAATTCAGCCTATGTGACAGCATTTGATTTGTGTCCCCCAGCAAGGTGGGTTCATGGTACTGTTGCCTTATATTTATGATACACTAGAATATAATTCGTTAATACTATTCCTTTATTTATAGCTTCTGGTTTCTTTCTATCCATCAGCTTATCTTCCTTTCACCCAACTATGTCTCTTTTCAAAACCATGATATTTTACTCTCTGTTTTAGAAGCTGACTCATAGGTTTCACATGAATGCTTGCTTTTTCAATAAGGTCTTGTAGAATAACCGTCCTAAGCTTATATCCAGAGTCCTCAAAATATCTGAATGGCTCCTGTTGAGTCCAGCCCCTTTACTATTATCTCCCTGCAGACCTAACATCCCGCTTCACAAACATATAATTGTCACATAATTGCCCAATTGCTAGTGAACTCATGGCATCCTGCTAAAGGCTAAAGGCATGCAAGGAGAGACAAGACATTTGAGTAACAGATGAGCCTCTTCCATTGGCTTTTCTCCATCTTAAATATTTAGTGAATACAACTCAAACAGTAAGGTTGCTAAGCGATGTAGAGGTGGGTGGGGGTCTCAGCATGTTACTCTAACTCATTGTTTCCCAACCTTTGGTTTTTGCACTTCAATTCCCAGATGCCTAAGTCAGTACTTTGGCTGATCAGCTCATTGGGGAATTAACTTAGGCTTCTGGGAATTGAAGTTCAAAAACCAAAGTTTGGGAAACAACTGCTTACATAGTTATTAGATGTGTCTTTTTTCAACAACATAGTTATTAGATGTGGGGTTTTTTTTCAACAACAACAAAAAGGAATTGCAGCTCCTGTGTGATTCTCCTTTCCAACAGGTTACAGTCCTAATCTGTACTGTTTAACACCCACATTCAAAATTATTTATCAAAACTGGAATTGGACATTTAGCCACCTTAGGCTCAATTTTTGGCAGTCAAAAAACTAAACTTGTTAGATTTGTTCCACCCAGTTCAGAATAAGTACAAGTAAGGCATAATATAGATCAAGGCTCTTGATTGGAGGGCTCCTGCTTTTCCCCTATTGTGGTCCCAAATGAGTTGTCCGTCCTTACCCACTGACCTGTCTGCATATATTGTCAAATATTGATCTATCATTTAGAATAGATCAATGTGTTGCAAGAGAAATATCAAGTGCAGGGTTCCTGAACTAGACTTGTACCAGAATATATTGGAGCTGGAAAGGTTCAATCTCTCCTAACCAGGTTTGAGTAGGGATCCCTTATTCTCACTTTACCGGAAAATAAAGAGAAAAAGTATTTGCCAGCTATATTTTTGCCACCAAATGTATACTTGAGGCTTCAGAAAGTTCCAAATCTATGTGTGCTCCTTGTAGAAAAATTTATGTACCATGAAAATTTATTCCTCTTTCCCCTGAACCTCAGTGCCCCATGTTGTAGCCTACTCTTATGAGATTGAGGGGTTGGTTTTACACAGAAAGAGCCTCCTCAAAGATTGTGGTATTTTTGAACCATAATCAGGCATACCCTGGTAATGGCAACCTTGTGTTGCCGGCTAATCTTTCTCACATTAGATCAGGTGAAAGGTACTGCAGAATGAACTCACCAAAAGGTGCCTTCATTTTGGCAGTTTCACATCTGGCCTAGACATGGAAGGGGAAAAAATGAGATTCAGGAAATATTCTAAAATCGATTACATCTTAATATTAATGCTGGTCAGGTCATGAAAAAATATGATCCACAGTTTACCTGTCTTCCCATGCAGTTCACAAATTAATGCTAATTAACTTGTGAACCGCCCTGAGAGTGCACTAAGCGTTAAATGGGGCGGCATATAAGTATGATTGCTTTGCTTTGCTTCATGCCGTAATATTAGATATTTTCTCATGCTTGTTTCAGCTTAGCTAATTGCAAAGGCGTGCCCAGTCATGTGTGTGTGTGTTTGTTTTGATCATTTGCATCATTTTCATTCCTTGATTTAGAACAGTCATACTGGGGCTTTTCATTGAATTCAGAGCAAACATGTTTTCCTTCTCGTGCCTTCATTTGAAATCCTCTTCAAATGTATTTCATTTCTAGTTTCTAAATGCAAATGTTAATATAGAAAGTTAATGAAATGAGATCTCTACAATTAAAATATTGTTAATGCTGCATAAAATCTTTTATAAGAAGAGTCTTTGTGAATTTCTTGTCTTGTTGAGGGCTTTATTGCTTATTTCAGTTAATAAGCTATATTTCCCTGTACTTAGTAATAGATTTACTAGTAATTGGATCTCTGTGAAACTCATTGCATTGAAGACTTTCTTGAGATAAATATCCAATGTTCCTTATTAATGTCATGCCCCATAATTTACAAGAAAGAAATCTGTGTGTCATCCCAATATATAATCAGTAAAGGCCCAGAAATAATTGAATTAAGTTTCAATCCCCATGTTACAGAAAAAGTATATCGCAAGTAGTAAACTACTGAAGAGACCTACAGAGCTTGAAAAAGTCAGTTCTTTGGGCTACAACATATGGAATCCAGACAGCATGTCATTTGCTATCCATCTTACAAAAAACTAATAATTTGTTGAAGCTGAACACTGAGCTGCATCCCCACAGAGTCAGTAGACAGTTGAAATCTCCATGCATGAGTTCTTCCTTCACTAAGGCAAATTCCTTACTAGAAGCCCTTCATTTTTAACCTGTTGAGTTTAAGGGTTTTGTGTGGTCATTCAAGCTCAAGGTTGCTGGGAAATTGCATCTGCTAAGGTTGAAACCCCCTAACAGACATATTGTTCAAACAGTAAAGATATGCTGTGGTATCCTATGCATGCTTCACCACTACTCTGGAATATGAGGGCTGCAAGTAGCAGAGTGGCATTTCTAAGCATTTTGTAGTTGTTCAGTCGCACCCTCCAGGCACCTTCTCTCCTCCACCATCCTCCTAAGCCCACCCTGCTCTGTGCCCACTGCGTCTACCACACCATCCAGCCATCTCATCTTTGGACGCCCCTTTCTTCTTTTGCCCTCCACCTTTCTAAGCATATTGGAGCTTAAATGAACAGAGAAACCCATCCACAGTGTATCTTATCCTGAATGATTGTGGTGTTGGTCGTGGTTCTTAAGTATTTTTCAACCACAATCGGGCATACCCTGGTAACAGTAACCTTGTGTTGCCGGCTAACCTTTCTCACACTAGCTCAGGGGAAAGGAACTGCAGAATGAACTCACCAAAAGGTGCCTTCATTTTGACAGTTTCACATCTGGCCTAGACACGAAGGAAGAAGAAGTGAATTTGATCACATTTTGTGAAGGCTATGTGATTTTAAGCATGTGCAGAGAGGAGCTGCACAGAATGGAGTGGAGAGTCTGTATGTTTTGAGCACTCTGCAGTCTGAGCCAGAAGGAAGGACAAGATATTTTTTTAAAAGGATCAGTTTGATGGTGGTGGGGTGATGACAGAAGGGCATTTTTATGTTATGCCGAGTTTCAATTTAACACATGCTTTAAAAACACATTTGTTCCAATACAGAAATATTATGATAGATGTATTTTAATATGAAATGATAATTATTATTTCAGGAACCGCAATACTAATTTTAAAATACTCTGAATTTTTAAAGTAAGTTTTAGCACTACATCCCACTGGCATACGTGCCTGGCAGATTTATACATGTATAAATTAAGGAGAATTTATTTACTCACGTATCTTCTGAGGCTGAACTTTTAGCAGCAGAAAGGGCTTCCTCCCATTCTTACAGAAATCAATAGGCTGAGTTAGTAGTGGGGAAAATGTGGCCTTATAGATGATAGATATTTATTCATTTTTAAGTATTATTTATATACCTGCCTGAAGAGGAAGGTCCTTGTTTGACAATGGAAAGGCAATTTGGCTTCTGGGGGCAGTTCTTTCCATAGTCATTGAGCAGCTGCTGAGAAGGCTCTCTTACATGTCTTCACCAAATGAGCTTGGGATGATGGTGGAACTGAGAGAAGGGCCTTCCCAGAAAGTCTCAAAAGGCAAGAAAGTTCATGTGGAGTGATGCAATCCTTCAAATTTAGAGTGCTAGTTCCATCAGCCCCCCCCCCCCCCCCCCCAGCAAGCAGTGAAGAATGTTGGGAGTTATAGGACAGCAGGAGCTGGAGGGTGGCAATTCACCTGCCCCTAGACTCAACCAGTTAGTCCTAATTATAGTCAGTCTTTTTGAAACCCTGGGTCTTAAATAAATTCTGACTCATCCAAACCTCATTGATTCAGTGAGTCTTCTCTACTTGTAGCTAACAATAGGAAGTCAACCTGTAGCCTCTGATTATTTGTGTTTCCTCCTCCTCTATTTCCAACTGGTTGAAAGGCATGTAAAATATCAGTACAGTCTAGGGAACTCAGAGACTTACAATTCTAGAGCTTAGTCTCAAATATGAAAGGTCTATGGTTCAGACACACATAGAATCCACTCATTATACAGCACCATGCTACAACCAAGGGGTTCTGAAATGTCTCAACCTGAAGGCCTCTTAGAGAGACAGAGAAATGAAAATAGCTGATGCCCGGTTATCAGTAAAAGAGTTATGTCTGGCTGGACATCCCGCTACACTAATGGAGTAGACCGTACAGCCAGTGACTCAACGTCAAGTGACAGGAGGTGGTTAACTAACCTGACTCCCTAAAGGGGCCATCAGCTATGGGCGGATAAGCCCCTTTAGGCGGGGTGATGGTCCCCCTCAATGGAGGAAATGCCACTGGAAACCATCATATTGGGCTCAATGGCAAAATGAGCGGAGGAGGAACTCTAATTCCCAATGATCATGGAGGTAAAACAGGCCATGCCAGATGGACTGGCTATAAAGGCAGTCCATTGCAGTCCCGGTGTTGTATGAAAAAAATCACTATACGATACATGTATCATATACCGATTTTCTCTATGGGATGATTCATACAACGATTTTTGTCCTGCTTTTCCCCTGGGAAGCGTGTTCCCAGGGCAAAGGTGGCCCTGCAGGGGTGAGGGAAGGCATCTGCAGAGGTCCCCTTCCTGTTTTGAAGCAAGGGGACTTCCATAGATACCTCTCCCGAAAAGCGCTGGGCTGCTTTCCCCCTGGGAACACGCTTCCCAGAATGAAAGCTGCCCTGTGCTCTTAGTGAAAGGGATCTACGGACCCCTTGCCATTTCAAAATTGTAAGCAGACCTCCGAGAATCTCTTTCACTAAGAGGGCTGGGCTGCTTTTCGACCTGTAAACGCGCTTTCTTGGTGAAAGTGATTCACGGTAGTCCCTTTGCCATTTCAAAATGACGGGTCCGTGGATCCCCTTTCACTAAAAGGGCTGGGCTGCTTTCGCCCTGGGAACGCACTTTCCCAGGACAATAGGAGCCTAGCGCTCTTAGCGAAATGAATTCCCGGTGGTTCCTTTGCCATTTTGAAACGGCAAGGGGTTCATGGGTCCCCTTCACTAAGAGGGCTGGGCTGCTTTCGCCCTGGGAACGCGCTTTCCCAGGACAAAAACAGCCTAGCGCTCTTAGTGAAATGTTTTCCAGTGGTTTCTTTGCCATTTCGAAATGGCAAGGGGTCCGTGTATCTCCTTTCGCTAAAAGGGCTGGGCTGCTTTCGCCCTGGGAATGCACTTTCCCATTTCGAAATGGCAAAGGGACCATCCCAAAGCCACCTGGCTTTTGCCTTTAAAAATAAAATAAATTATATCGTACAACTATGAAAATCGTTGTATGATACAATTTTTAAAAAAAAGGCAATCATTGTACGATTTCATCGTTGTGCGATGCAATCGTTATACGGGGTTTTACTGTAGTTGCTTGCTATACCACGTAAGTGAAGGAAATCCTGTGGCTTCAAGAGACTGGCTGGTGTAGTTAGTCTTGCAGCTTTTAAGATAATGGTCCAGATGCTCCTTTTAGACTGCAGGCAGTGAAACTAAGGCAACTTCAGTAGACACTACCAGTTAAATCAGGGGTTGCCAACTTTTTAAAGTCAGGGGCAAGATCATGCTCCGTCAGACAATTGAGAGGGCCAGACTGGTGGTCCCCCCTCCGTATACAGCTGTCGTAAACAAGCCTGTGGCTGATTCCGGTGGTGGCAGCAGCAATGGTGGTGGCTGGAGTGAGGACGGCGGCTGAATTATTTGGCACCATGGGCTGGATCCAGCCCACAGGCTGTAGGTTGTCTATCCCTGAGTTAAACTAAAGAATTGCCTCTTACTTTGTTTCAGGATGGAGCATGAGGCCATCAGTCATGATCACTACTTTTTTCATTTCCTTTTTGCTAATGTTTCCCTATTATCAAATGCAAACAAATATATACATAGGAATCAGGACAAAAACAACATCATCAAAAATTCAGACATTTCACCCCAAATTGTCTGAAGCACTTACATTTCACAGGAAAATACACACATCCCGTGTGATCCAAGTGAATTGTACATAACTATTAATTAGATTCTTCTGCAATTTGGGAATTCATTGAGGGTAATATTCAAAATATTGTTATTCATTTTCTTATCCCATAGAAATCTGAGGTGGGGGCAGGGGTGCTATTCAGAATATTATTACTAATGCAGGTCAGGAAAAAATTCATCCCTTTGCCACAAGAATCCAAAGTTGCCAGCAAAAAAAGCACAATCAAAAAATGTCTCTGTGCTACTCACAAACCTACACACTTAAAATTAAATTTGGGGGAGGGGTGCATTTTATGCTTCTTCCAACCAACCTCTCTGTCAGCTCTCCATCCCACACAGCTACTTTGACACCTGCCTGCCTTAAATAGAAACATAGAAAGTATGAAAAAGCACTGTAAGTCAATTTCTATGCACCTGTCTCTTAAGTATTTTAAGAATCTACCAACATTGTTATTGGTTTTTAGAGCATCTGAGATACTGCCCACTTGCATTTCTTTTTACTGGATATGAAGAGAAGTGGAAGTATATTATTTACACTTACAGCAAAATGTTTATCTTGCCGAGAGATGGACCTTTTATTTTGCCCATCCTCTAGCTCAATGTTTCCCATCCTTTGGTTTGTGGACTTCAATTCCCCAAATCCTAAGTAAGTTCCTCAAAACACTGATCGGCCAATGTCCTGTTCAGTACTCGGCATGTGTAAAGTACTAGTAGCCATTATTTATTTATTTATGTATTTATAATTCAAATTTCTATGCTGCCCAGTCAGGCGAACCTGACTCCGGGCGGCTCACAACAGAATTAAAGCATACATATAAAAACCAATTAAAACCCCAATGTGCCAGAAAGGCGAGCCCCTTTGGCAGATGGAACAATTAGAGAGCCCCTCCGGTCCGCTCTGGTTGGACAGACAGACACTCTTGGGATGATGCAGTCTCTTAGGTATCCTGGCCCACTACCATATAGGGCTTTAAAGGTCAAAACCAGCACCTTGAATTGCATCCGGAAACAAACTGGTAACCAGTGCAGCTCCCGAAGCAATGGTGAGGCGCGAGCATAACACCTGCACCCCATCACCACCCAGGCTGCCACATTCTGCACCAGCTGCAGCCTCCGAATGGTCGTCAAGGGCAGCCCCATGTAGAGCGCATTGAAATAATCTAGTCTGGAGGTCACCAGAGTATGTACATTAAGGATTTGCAAAGACAAGGAGAGGGCAAATGTTCTGGCATCATGCCCTTGTACTTAGCTTTAGTACTTATCACTGGACATGTTAAAAATAGCAATGGCAATTTGGAGGCAGGGATACAAATTAAGCCATAAGTTACTTTGGTGCAGCAGGATACAGAGAAAAGTGAAGATGTGTACTCTTGCAGATTCTCTACTCATATATTGATTTTTTTTCTGGGAGTTTAGAGAACATGCCTGAATTTTGCTTGTCTTATATGACCAACCTACACTGGTAGAAGAGCAAACTTAGATACAACCTGCCCCAACAGCAACTTCCATATCTCATCTGAAAGGATTCTCGCGGAGCCTCTGCTGCTTATATACTTCTTATTACTGCTTGCACATTTCAAAGCATGCAAGCAATGGTAAGAAGAGCAAAGAAAAGGAGCTGTTTCTTTATTTCTCTTACATTCCCTGGGCAATCAGGCCAGGAGGAGAGCATAAGTGGTGGTATGTTGTGCAACACATTTTAAAACTGGAATTTCACATGAGAAGTAGAGGAGAAAAGAATAGCAGTTGATGTCCAGCCACAGAATGAGGAGGGTTTGTGTAAGGTAAAGGTCGCCCTTGCTCAAAAGCCAGTCGTATCCAACTCTAGGGTTCAGTTCTCATCTCTGTTTATAGTCAAAGAGCACCCGCTGTCTGTATTTGCAGACGTTTTCATGGACATGTGGCAGGCATAACTAGACACCTGGAGTGCACAGACTGCTGTTTACCATCCCACCGAAGTGACCTATTTATCTACTTGCAATTTTTTTCGAACTGCTAGGTTGGCAGGAGCTGGGACAGAGACAAGCTCACTCCATCTTGTGGTACTCAGGTCTCAAACTGTTGACCTACCAACTTTCCAGTCGTCAAGTTCAGCATCTTAGCCACTAAGCCTCTGCAGACCTGGTATATTCCCCTCAGAATGCCACCAATAAATAACATATCTTCCTGTCTTGTGGTTTCAGAGTATGCGTTGAAGCCCCTTTGCCTGAAGGAATATTGTTTCAGATGGACTACCTTGCATATCGATGTGATAGGATGATTGGTGGTGTAGCCAGCTGTGAGAAGCAAGTTATGCATGTGCAAAGCATCTCTCACTGGGCGCCTGCCAGCATAGGACCTTACAGTCAGTGCATACAGGTATGTATTTTGTTTTCTCCGTGGATTGTCATCACTGCAGAGAATTCATGGTTTTCATAGTTGCAAAGCCACCCAGTTTAAGAGAAATTAATATTGTTTTTTTGTTTTTATTGCATCAGAATATATAATTTTATAGTTTGAAACAGAATGATATAAAATAGTTGCTGATCACATGAATGTTCAATGATTAAAAAAAAATTTTTTTTTGGAAAAAATGCTTAAATTTCTAAATGTATTCTTACAGCAGAAGGATGTCCAAGTGTGGAGGGTTCTGGGGCATGGAATCTGTATTGAATGAATGTTTATTAATTGATTAATCTTACAACCTTATCAATAACATAACAGAAGAATTAAAATCATTCCAATACAATGGAATGCAATAAAATACAATAAAAATACAATAGTGTCTGTAACAATCCCTGTGGAACTAGAAGTTTAAAATATGCACTGTAAAAAACTAGCTAAGGGGTAAGGGGAGGGGCTTTGGCATCGCCATTGTAGCCAGAGAGTCATTGGGAATCACAAGAGCCATGGCTCCACAAGTTCTGGGTTGTGAGGCCCTGTTCCTTCGTTTGGGCCCTAAGGGTCAGTTGGGAATCTTGCTCCTGTATCTGCCTCCCTGCAGTGTAGAATATTCCCTGCCTGAGCTCCTCGAGGCTGTCGCTATGTTGGCATTGGAGCTCCCCAGATGATCTCTGGCGAGAGCGGTACAGAGGTCATCCATCAGTCCTTGCTCTTCTTGACCTCTCAGCAGCCTTTGATACCGTCGACCACGGTATCCTTCTGGAACGGCTCCAAGGATTGGGGATTCAGGGCACAGTGTGGTCCTGGGTTGCCTCATTTCCGAAGGGCCGGACCCAATCGGTGTGGCTGGAGAGCGAGAGGTCCAGCCCTAGGCCTCTCCAGTATGGGGTGCCTCAGGCCTTGGTGCTCTTGCCTCTCCTATTTAATATCTACATGAAGCCTCTGGGGAAGATCATCCATTCCCACGGAGTGAGGTATCATCAATATGCAGATGATACTCAGCTATACATCGCGGCCCGTGGTGATCCAAGCGATGCAATTGAAGTCCTATCCAGGTGTCTGGAGGCTGTAAGGGTCTGGATGGGGGACAATGGGCTACAACTGAATCCTGGCAAGACTGAGTGGCTGTGGGTCAGGGGCCTCTTGTTATTCCGGAAGCTACCATCTTTGGAGCTGGATGGGGCTTTTTTGCTGCTGATAGACCAGGTGTGTAATTTGGGGGTCATCCTGGACTCCCGACTCCTGCTTGATGAGCAGGTGGCAGTCATGGCTAGGAGGGCTTTTGCACAACTTCGTATCATTCATCAATTACGCCCGCTCCTCGACCAGGACTCCTTGCTTACGGTCACACATGCTCTGGTCACCTCCAGATTGGATTATTGTAACATTCTCTACATGGGGCTGCCCTTGATGACTATTCAGAGGCTGCATCTGGTTCAGAATGCAGTTGCCCATGTAGTGATGAGACGTGGGCGTTATGCCCGTGCCTCACCACTGCTATGGGAGCTGCATTGGTTGCCAGTGAGCCTCTGGGTGCAATTCAAGGTGCTGGTAATTACATTTAAAGCTCTACATGGCAGTGGACCAGGATACTTAAGAGACCGCATCACCCCAAGGACATCTGCCTGTCCCACTAGAGCGGACCAGAGGGGTTCTTTAAAAATACTCTCTAGCACTAGAAGAAGAACCTTTTTGATATCTGCTCTGGCCCTATGGAACCTCCTGTCAAGACAAGCAAAGAGAAAACCGTTTGCAGCAGAGTCCATAAACGTTATCACAAAAAGATCTCTGAGTTAATGTGGTTTTTTATTGTCCTTGTAAATGTGAAAAATCAACAAAAATCATTCCAAACTCCTTAATTGTATTCATCAAGTGTTATTGAACATGAAAAATAGTCATAGTTCATTGATGAGCAACTAAATACACAAATCTTCAAACTGATCGAAGCCTTTCCGGTAAAGCTAGGCTTTTCGAACCTTCATCAGGATTGCTATTATATCTACAAATTAATAAAAAATACTTATTATGTATTACCAAAGGGTTCTAATATATATCTCTACAACATGTTACAAGACCAACACATAATCCTCCATATATGTTAATAATGCTAAAGATACAGATCATGTTCACACAAAAGGGGCAGTTGTGATCCAGCTAAAAAAGACAATGAATAACCATACCTGTTTTATTCTCGTCTCTAGCCTCTATGGTAAAATTCCTCTTGTGCTGTGAGATAGGTAAATATTTATGCAACTGAAAAGACTCCCACACATGTCTCTAATGATGCCTGAATGCTGTAACAATGAATCCAGAAGCTATAACAACAACTTACTAAGCTAATGGGGTATGTTAAAGAAAGCACGATAGCTCAAATTCTTGGTTCAAGCCCCGTGGCCCGTTCGTGTTAAACTTATGAATGAAAAATGCTTCCCTCTGTAGTAATTTCTTCTCTAAATCACTTCTTTTGAAGGGAATGGATTGAATAGCCTCCAAGACTACAAATGTGAATTGATCTTCTGAATGATTACATTCTAAGTAATTCTGTCCTCGAATTCTTGATCTATTTTCCCTTATGCGTACTTTGAGAGGTCTCGTCGTCTTACCAATATACCTCATACCACAAGGGCATAACCACATGTAAACACAGTATTTTGTGTTACAATTTGTAAACTGTTTGAGTCTCAGCGTGAAATTCCTTTCTGGGCATGGCACCTCCTTGGTCTCCCAGCTGAACCTGCAAAACACACAGCTGTGACATTTGAAATGACTGGACACAACCCTGCTAATAGAATTCATATGAGAGTGTAAATCCGTGTGGGTTAGAATATTAGTGAGGGACCTGGTTCTTCTAAAACCTATCATCGGTGTCTTACTGCACCCAGGTAAATCCTCCACAATGTGCCAGTGTGTCATGATAATTTTCTTGATTTTCCTAGCTAGCGGTGAGTGTTCAACTGACCAATGTAATTGGGAATTATCAACTAACCGCCTCCTTCCTAATAAATCTGATCTAGCAGTATGATCCACCTTCCTAAAGGCTTGCTTTATAATATTAGGAGGATAACCTCTATGAGAGAGGTGTTGTTCAATGGTTTTAGCAGTGACTAAAAAGTCTTTGTTAACAGTGAAATTTCTCTTAGCCCTAGAGAATAACCCAAAAGGAATATTGTTTTTAAGATGGAACGGGTGAAAGGAACTATATTTCAAATATGCATTCCTGTCAGTGGGCTTTCTGTACAATCTCATGTTCAATCTTCTGTCATCAGCTATGTAAGTCATAATGTCCAAAAATGGAACTGCATGGAACTAATTTGTAGATATAATAGCAATCCTGATGAAGGTTCAAAAAGCCTAGCTTTACCGGAAAGGCTTCGATCAGTTTGAAGATTTGTGATTTTAGTTGCTCATCAAAGAACTACGACTAGGTTGATCAGTTTGAAGATTTGTGTATTTATTTGTTCATCAATGAACTACGACTATTTTTCATGTTCGATAACACTTGATGAATACAATTGAGGAGTTTGGAAGGATTTTTGTTGATTTTTCATGTTTACAAGGACAATAAAAAAATCACATTAAGTCAGAGAAGATCTTTTTGTGATAATGTTTATTACAGTTCTGGACTCTGCTGCAAACAATTTCCTCTTTGCTTGTCTTGACTGCTTCACCATTTCGCCCTTTATTTTTGCCCTATGGAACCTCCTGCCAGTTGAACTGCATCTCCAGACAGAGCTGCTGCCCTTCATGAAAGAGCTGAAAACCTGGCTGGCAGGGCAGGTGTGGGGAGGTGGAGAGGGAGCAAACCCCCCCCCCCCCACTGGCTCATTTAGAGAAGGATCACTCATGCTTTTAATAGTTTTTAACTAGATTTTTAATTGGTGCAGGTGGGAGGTAATTTTTCAGTGTTTTTAGGAATTTTAAGGGTTTCTATAGTTTAAACGTTGGGGATTTTATGTACGCCGGCCAGAATCACACATCAATTGGGGCGGCTATACAAATTGAATGAATGAATGAATGAATGAATGAATAAGCAAGCAAGCTCGTAGTAAGTCATACTCTGGGATTCATTCCTGCTTGGACTGAGCTGGAATGCTTGCATTTTGAGTAACTTAGGTACTGCAGTGTTTATTGTTTTGTCATTTAAACAGTACAAAAAGGTGGCAAAATTCTTACTGCATGGGTTGTACAAGGCCAGGATGGTATGTCCTCACTACCACAATCTGAACATGCCATGCACACTAGAAAATGAAGTGCTCTGCTGTTACCTGTCCTTTTTACACAAGTCTTCCTCATGTTGGTACAGATCATTGTGATCAACAATACAGCTGGCCAAATTAATCCTGGCATGACAAAACTAAGATGTTGGAGAACAAAAGGAAGATCCACACTCAAAGCTGCCACTTGAAAATTGTCCTACCCTCTTTTCCACCTGTCCTTACCAGGTGTCTGGAGGCTATTCAGGTCTGGATGGGGGACAACGGGTTTCAGCTGAATCTCGGCAAGACTGAGTGGCTGTGGGTTAGGGGCCTCGTGTTATCCCGGGAGCTACCATCTTTGGTCCTGGATAGGGCATCGATGCCCCAGACAGATCTGGTGCATAATTTGGGGGTGCTCCTGGACTCGCGGCTGCTGCTTGAAGAGCAGGTGGTGGCCGTGGCTAGGAGGGCCTTTGCACAGCTTCGTGTCATCTACCAATTACGCCCGCTCCTGGACCGGGACTCCTTGCTCACGGTCACTCATGCTCTGGTCACCTCCAGATTGGATTACTGTAATGCGGTCTACATGGGGCTGCCCTTGATGACCATTCGGAGGCTTCAGCTGGTCCAGAATATGGCTGCCCGGGTGGTGATAGGGTGTGGGCACTATGCCCATGCCTCACCGCTGCTTCAGGAGCTGTACTGGTTGCCAGTATGCCTCCGGGTGCAATTCAAGGTGCTGGTTTTCCCCTTTAAATCCCTTTATGGCATTGGACTAGGATATCTAAGAGACTGCATCACCCCTAGGTATTCAGCCTGTCCTACGAGGGCAGACAGGAGAGGCTCCGTAGTGGTCCCATCCCCAAGAGAAGCTCAGTTGTCCAGGACCAGAAGGAGAGCCTTCTTGGTGTCTGCCCCGGCCTTGTAGGACCTCTTTCCATCTGATCGTCACCTACAAACTGAGCTCCTCCTCTTCAGGAAGGCACTTAAGACATGGCTATGCCAGCAGGTGTGGGGCATGTCGGGCACTTTGGCCCAGTCCCGCTGGGTGTGTAGCCTGTGCAGTTTATGCAGCAGCCTTAGATAATTGTAATTCTGTCACCTCACCCCATAAACCCTACCCCAGTCTACCTTCTACCTTGTCCTTTTTAATGGTTTAGGGAGGATTTTAGATGTTAGGAATTTTTAATCTTGTGCATTTTTCGTGTTTTCCTGTGCTTTTAATTATGTTTTTAATTGATGTTTCTGCTGATGCTTTTTAACTGTTGTTTAATTTGACAGTTTTAATTTCTTGATGCCGCCTTGAGTCGCCTCATGGTGAGTAAGGCGGGGTAGAAGTATCGAAATAAATAAATAAATAAATAAATAAATAAATAAAATAATACTTAGTAGAACTCACTTGGTATTCTTGAGCAATTCGTACTAATTGCCTGCCAATTCCTAATCCCAGAAAACTGATGGATGCCGGTTGGAGTCAAGGAAACATGAAGTGGAATACTGTGTTGACAGGAATAAATTTGACAAAGAGATAGGATTAATTCATGTGGTTGCCATTTTCAGTAGCAGCCATGTTATGATATTTGGTTTTATTCTTTAGTCTGTGTTAACCTAATTGTAATCCCTCTGTCTTAAATCCAATGTTAGCTTGATTTGGAATGAACTCACTGCATTGAATTGGTGTTGTTCGTAATAATTTACTTAATCCAACAGGTTTGTTTCAGGTAGGACTGCCATTGTATGTAGTCCTCTGAATTCAATAAATTGTGGGTTTTCTTATGAATGCTCTAAGCTTTCTGCTGTTTTAGAATATTTGAACAATAGTTTTTATACGTAGTTCTGCTTTTACTGAATTCCTATTGTAACACAATAGCAACACAAGAGGCGACTTTACACATGGACATCACCAGATGGCCAACACCGAAACCAGATTGACTACATACTCTGCAGTCAAAGATGGAGAACCTCCATACAGTCAGCAAAAACAAGACCTGGAGCAGACTGTGGCTCAGATCACAACCTACTGATTGCAAAATTCAGGCTTAGACTAAAGAAAATAGGGAAAACAAAGAGACCAGACAGATATCACCTAGACAGCATCCCTAAAGAATACACGGTGGAGGTGATGAACAGATTCAATGGCTTAGACTCAATAGATAGAGTGCCAGAAGAATTATGGACAGAGATGAGGGACATCATGCAGGAAGCAGCAAAGAAAACCATACCAAAAGAAAAGAAGAGTAAGAAAGCAAAGTGGCTGTCTGATGAGGCTCTTAAAATAGCAGAGGAAAGAAGGAACGCAAAAGTCAAAGGAGAAAGGAAAAAATGCAATCATTTGAACACAGAATTTCAAAGAAAAGCAAGGAGAGATAAGGAAAACTACCTAAAAGAACAGTGCAAAGAAATGGAGGAAAACAACAAAAGAGGCAGAACCAGAGACCTTTTCAAAAAAATCCGGGAAATCAAGGGAACATTTAAAGCAAAAATGAACATGATAAGGGACAAAGACGGAAAGGAACTAGCTGATGCAGAAGAGATTAAGAAAAGATGGAAAGAGTACACAGAGGAACTCTACAAAAAGGAACTCAACACTCCTGATAGTCACAATGATGAAGAAATTGAACCTGAGCCAGACATCCTGGAGAGTGAAGTCAGAAAGGCCCTAAAGAGCACTGCAAACAACAAAGCTAGTGGAGATGATGGTATCCCAGTTGAATTTTTCAAAGCTCTAAAAGATGATGGCATCAAATTACTGCATTCAATATGCCAGCAGATTTGGAAAACAAAACAGTGGCCACAGGAATGGAAAAGATCAGTATATGTTCCAATCCCAAAAAAGGGCAATGCCAAAGAATGTTCAAATTATCGAACAATTGCGCTCATCCCACACGCCAGCAAGGTGATGCTCAAGATAATACAGGATAGACTTCAGCAGCATGTGGAAAGAGAATTACCAGAGGTGCAGGCTGGTTTCAGAAGAGGCAGGGGGACTAGAGACCACATTGCCAACATACGTTGGATCATGGAGAAAACAAAGGAATACCAGAAACAAGTTTACTTTTGCTTTATTGACTACACTAAGGCATTTGATTGTGTGGATCACAACAAGATGTGGCAAGTGATTAAAGAGATGGGAATACCAGAGCACCTCATATGCCTCCTGAGAAATCTGTACATGAACCAAGAAGCAACAGTTAGGACAGAACACGGAATGACAGAGTAGTTTGGAATAGGAAAAGGAGTAAGACAAGGCTGCATTTTGTCACCCTGCTTATTCAACTTATACACAGAGCACATAGTGTGCAATGCAGGGATGGAGGAATCACAATATGGGATCAAAATTGCTGGGAGAAACATCAACAATCTGAGATATGCAGACGACACCACCCTAATGGCAAAAAGTGAGGAAGACCTAAAGAATTTCTTGATTGGATTGAAGGAAGAGAGTGCAAAAGCTGGCTTGAGACTCAATATCAAGAAAACCAAGATAATGGCAACAGGCCCGATCAGTTCCTGGAAAATAGATGGGGAAGAAGTAGAAGCAGTGACAGATTTTACATTCTTGGGATCTAAGATCACTGCAGATGGGGATTGCAGCCATGAAATAAAAAGGCGACTGATTCTTGGGAGACAAGCTATGAGAAACCTGGGGAACATAGTGAAAAGCAGAGACATCACCTTGAAAACAAAAATTAGAATAGTCAAAGCAATGGTATTCCCAGTGGTAATGTACGGATGTGAGAGCTGGACAATTAGGAAAGCTGAACGCAGAAGAATAGATGCCTTTGAAATGTGGTGTTGGAGGAGAGTTTTGAGGGTACCCTGGACAGCGAGGAGAACAAATAGGTCAATCTTAGAAGAAATCAACACTGACTGCTCATTGGAAGGTCAAATAGTAAAGATGAGGCTAAAGTACTTTGGGCATCAAATGAGAAGGGAGGATTCACTTGAGAAGGCCGTGATGTTGGGAAAGGTGGAGGGCAAAAGAAGAAGGGGGAGGCCAAGGATGAGATGGATAGATGGTATTATAGACACAATGGGCACAGAACTGGGAGGACTGAGGGGGATGGTGGAGGACAGAGGCGCCTGGAGAACGATGGTCCATAGGGTCGCAAAGGGTCGGAATCGACTGTGCGACTGAACAACAACAACATTGTAAATTAAATTTTAGGTATTTGTGGGTGCAAATTAAGTGGTTTTTTTGTTCTTTATCATATAAATACTGTAGTAAAAAAACCTTATGATATAGTTATGATTTTAACTATAAAATTATTATAATTATTATATAATTCCTATACAGTATAAATTCCAAGAATTTCATCAGGGCTTTCAGAGTTACTTTCAGTACAGATGCAAAAACATTTATAGAAAAATGAGATATTAAGCTTTAGTTTAAGGGCAATTCCATTACTCAGTATCCTGCATACAGTATTTCATTCAACATGGTTTGTGATATTATATCTATCTCTGAAACTCAGAAAGTGAAAGCAAAAATCTACCAGGATTACTATTAACAGTACACTGCTATTTTATTCAATACCACTGAAAATTAAGAGATTTAGGATACGAACACAATGGTTGAATCAAGTTTTTGTCATTACCAGATTGACAAGCAAGCATGGTTAGGCTTTGGCAGTGTTATATTCTGCTATCAGACCCAAGGTAGCAAAAATGAAGGAAAAGACAAGGAAAGAACAGATTCATCATAAATACAAGGCCATACATACAGGGTCAAGAACTGGGAATGGTGACTCAACTGGAGCAGAAGCATAAACAAATAATTAATGGCAGGGTCAAGGGTGAAGCTGGGATTGAGAAGCAATACAGGTGACCAAGGCAAGGCAGTGACCTGGAGCAGAACAAAAGGGAATTGAATTATGTCGTGTCCCCAGTGAGTAAGAGACACAGAAGAAGGCCTAACCAGCAAATATTTCTTTGGCAGCTAGCTAGACAGGTAGAATTTATCTCGCCACTCTGCAAAACTTTTTTCCAGTGTGCACATTAGCTCACTGTTGTTTATAGATACTAATATTTTGCTTTAACATTATGATGTTTTGTCATAATATGTTTTACATTATTCTAGTGTGCCAACAAGAATGGTTCCTGCATCTTATGGCCATTTATATTGTACCAGTCTTAAAAGCAGCTTTCAATCTATTTAAAGTGCATTCCTTTAGAACACCTTGCAAATAATGTCTAGAATAAATTGCTTGGAACATTGATATAGCTTTTCAATGATTGACAATTGTTCAGATATCTCTGAATATTGCTTATGTGTGAGTTGCAAAAATGTTAGAAGAAGCTCTTTGAAGGACTTTGAATCTCTTCACTTACATCGGTGGTCTCCTGAGATTTTTTAAAAGGTGTGTTAGAACACTTCATCACAAATATATATTTTTTAAAATGTTACTTGGTTGACCCGTACTTCACAAGTCTATTTTGATGTGGCAGATTGAAGCATCATTTCCCATGAGATTTTAGCAGCTTCTCACCATCAGGAGGTCCTATCTCTCCCATAGCTGTGTCCAATGGTGCGTGTGGGACTGAGGGCTGTGTTTTTGATGCTCCTTTAGCTATTTTAAATATGACAACACAGATGGTTGGGCTCATGTTGAAGTTGGCCATGTTAGAGCAACGTGCTGGCCAGGTGCATTGCTCGAATACCCATCACCACTTAGCTGAACTCAGTTCCAGAATGGAGAACCTTGTTGAGGCATGAGGTGGAATTTGCAGTGGCAAGTACATTTTTTTAATGTACAAATACATTATGAGGGATTTCTCTGTTTCATCTGTGACTGAAATCCTGTTGTGCAGCTCTGTGATTTCTGGAAAGATAAAATTTCCCCAAAAAATACATTCTTGACCAAGACCCTTTGCAAATTCATAAATCCATCCGTTCCCTTGTCTTTAATTAACTGCTAGTAACATCAGTTACTAGTGGGCGTCCAAAGGTGAGGTGGCTAGATGGTATTGTGGAATAATG